>CP141150.1:0-1409786 GCA_035235625.1 Saururus chinensis
GCTTTATTAGTGTATCAATATCGCTAAATTAGTGTATCAATATTGGTCCATTAGTATATCAATATCGCTCCATTAGTAGAGCAATATTGCTCCATTCGTGTAGCAATATCGCTCCATTAGTGTATCAAAATCGCTAAATTAAAGGAGCAATATCGCTCAATTAATGGAGCAATATTGATCCATTAGTGGAGCAATATCACTGCATTAGTGTAGCAATATCGCTACATTAGTGTAGCAATATCTCTCTATTAGTGAATCAATATCGCAACATTGTTGTATCAATATCGCAACATTATTGTGGCAATATCGCTCCATTAGTGATGTAATATCGCTCCATCAGTGTAGCAATATCTCTCCATCAATGGAGAAATTTCACTCCATTAGTATAGTAATATCGCTCGATTGGTGGAGCAATATCGCTCCATCAGTGGAGCAATATCGCTCCATCAGTGGAGCAATATCGCTCAATCAGTGTAGCAATATCGCTCCATCAGTGGAGCAATATCGCTCAATCAGTGTAGCAATATCGCTCCATCAGTGTAGTAATATCGCTCCATCAATGGAGCAGTATCGCTCCATCATTAGAGCAATATCACTCCATTAGTATAACAATATTTCTCCACTAGTGTAGCAATATCGTATCATTAATAGAGCAATATCGCTCCATTAGTGGAGCAATATCGCTCTTTTAGAGGAGCAATATCGATCCATTAGTGGAGCAATATCGCTATATTCGTGTTGCAATATCGCTCCATTAGTAGAGCGATATCACAACATTAGTATATCAGTATCGCTCCATTATTAAAGCAATATCGCTCAATTAAAGGAGCAATATCGATCTATTAGTGGAGCAATATCACTCCATCCGTGTAGCGATATCGCTCCATTAGTATATCAATATCGCTCCATCAGTATATCAATATCGCACCATTAGTGGAGTAATATTGCTGCATTAGTGTAGCAATATCGCTCTATGAGTAAATCAAAATCACTAAATTAGTGTATCAATATCGCAACATTACTATAGCAATATCGCTCCATCAGTGTAGCAATATCGCTCCATCAGTGGAGAAATTTAACTCTATTAGTATAGTAATATCGCTCAATTGGTGGAGCTATATTGCTCCATCAGTAGAGCAATATCGCTCATTCTGTGTAGCAATATCGCTTATAGCAATATCGCTCCATTAGTATAGCAATATTGCTCCACTAGTGTAGCAATATCGTATCATTAGTAGAACAATATCAGTCAATTAGTGGTGCAATATCGCTATATTAGTGTATCAATATCACTAAATTAGAATATCAATATCGCTCCATTAGTATATCAATATCGCTCCATTAGTGGAGCAATATAGCTCTTTTAGAGGAGCAATATCGATCCATTAGTGGAGCAATATCGCTCCATTCGTGTTGCAATATCGCTCCATTAGTAGAACAATATCACACAATTAGTATATCAATATTGCTCCATTAGTATATCAATATGACACCATTAGTGGTGCAATATCGCAATTTTAGTGGAGCAATATCACTTCATTACTTGAGTAATATCACTGCATTAGTGTAGCAATATCGCTCCATTACTGGACCAATATCGCTTCACTAGTTGAGCAATATCGCTGCATTAGTGTAGCAATATCACTAAATTAGTGTATCAATATTGCTACATCAGTGTAGCAATATCGCTAAATTAGTGTATCATTATCGCTACATTAATGTAGCAATATCGCTCCATTAGTAATGCAATATTGCTCCACTAGTGGAGCAATATCGTTCCATCAGTGGAGCAATATCGCTCCATGAGTGGAACAATATCGCTTAATTAGTATAGCAATATCGCTCCATTAGTATAGCAATATCGCTCTATTAGTGGAGCAATATCGCTCAATTAGTGGAGCAATATCGCTCCATTAGTATATCAATATCGTTAAATTAGTATATCAATATCGCTCCATTGGTGTTGCAATATTGCTCCTCAATAGTAAAGCAATATTGCTCCTTTGGTATATCAATATCCCAAAATTAGTATATCAATATCGCTAAATTAGTGTATCAATATCGCTACATTAGTGTATCAATATCGCTACATTAGTATAGCAATATCGCTCTATTACTGATGCAATATCGCTCCATCAGTGGAGCAATATCGCTGCATCAGTGGTGCAATATCGCTCCATCAGTGGTGCAATATCGCTCCATCAGTGGAGCAATATCGCTTAATTAGTATTGCAATATCGTTAAATTAGTGAAGAAATATCGCTCAATGAGTGTAGCAATATCGCTCCATCAGTGGAGCAATATTCCAACATTAGTATAGCAATATTTCTCCATTATTGTAGCAATATCGTATCTTTAGTAGAGCAATATCGCTCCATTAGTGTTGAAATTTCACTCCATTAGCATAGCAATATCGCTCTATTAGTGTATCAATATCGCTAAATTAGTGTATCAAATATCGTTCCAATAGTATATCAATATCGCTCCATTATTAGAGCAATATCGCTCTATTAAAGGAGCAATATCGATCCATTAGTGGAGCAATATCGCTAAATTACTATATCAATATCGCTCCATTAGTATATCAATATCGCTCCATTATTAGAGCAATATCGCTCCATTAAACGAGCAATATCGATCCATTAGTGAAGCAATATCACTCCATTCATGTAGCAATATTGCTCCATTAGTGGAGCAATATGGCCCTATTAGTGGAGCAATATCGCTCCATTAGTATATCAATATCACTCCATTAGTATATCAATATTGCACCATTAGTGGAGCAATATCGCTTCATTAGTTGAGTAATATCGCTGCATTAGTGTAGCAATATCGCTCCATTAGTGTAGCAAAATCGCTCTATTAGTAAATCAATATCGTTAAATTAGTGTATCAATATCGTAACATTGGTGTAGCAATATCGCTCCATTGATGATGAAATATCGCTCCATCAGTGGAGCAATATCGCTCCATCAGTGGAGAAATTTCACCCCATTATTATAGCAATATCGCTCGATTGGTGGAGCAATATCGCTCCATCAGTATAGCAATATCGCTCCATCAGTGGAGCAATATCGCTCCATTAGTATAGCAATATTTCTCCATTAGTGTAGCAATGTCGTATCATTAGTAGGGCAATATCGCTCCATTAGTGTAGCAATATCGCTCCATCACTGGAGCAATATCACTCTACTAGTATAGCAATATCGCTCAATCAGTGTAGCAATATCGCTCCATCAGTGTAGTAATATCGCTCCATCAGTAGAGTAATATTGCTCCATCAGTAGAGCAATATCACTCCATTAGTATTAGTAGAGCAATATTGCTCAATTAGTATATCAATATCGCTCCATTAGTATATCAATATCGCACCATTAGTGGAGCAATAACGCTTCTTTAGTTGAGTAATATCGTAGTATTAGTGTAGCAATATCACTCAATTAGTGTAGCAATATTGCTCTGTTAGTGTATCAATATTACTAAATTAGTATATTAATATCGCTCCATTAGTATATCAATATTGCTCCATTAGTGGAGCAAAAGCGCTAAATTAGTAGGGCAATATCGCTAAATTAGTTTATCATTACCGCTAAATTAGTGGTGCAATATCACTCAATTAGAGGAGCAATTTCGATCCATTTGTGGAGCAATATCGCTCCATTAGTTCAACAATATCGCTCCTTTAGTGTAGTAATATCGCTCCATTAGTGTAGCCAAATCGCTCTATTTGTATATCACTATCGCTAAATTAGTGTATCAATATCACTCCATTGGTATATCATTATCGCTCCATTAGTGTATCAATATCGCTACATTAGTGGAGCAATATCGCTCCATTTGTGATGCAATATCGCTCCATCAGTGGAGCCATATCGCTCCATTAGTGGAGCAATATTGCTCCATCAGTGGAGAAATATCAGTTTATTACTGTAGCGATATCGCTCAATTAGTGTATCAATACCGCTAAATTAGTTTATCAAAATTGCTCCATCAGTGTAGCAATATCGCTCCATTAATTCAGCAATATCGCTCCATTAGTATATCAATATCGCTCCATTAGTGGAGCAATATCGCTCCAGTAGTGGAGCAAAATTGGTTCATTACTGGAGCAATATCGCTCAATTAAAGGAGCAATATCGATCTATTAGTGGAGCAATATCACTCCATCCGTGTAGCAATATCGCTCCATTAGTGGAGCAATATCGCACCATTACTATATCAATATCGCTCCATCAGTATATCAATATCGCACCATTAGTGGAGTAATATCGCTGCATTAGTGCAGCAATATCGCAACATTAGTGTAGCAATATCGCTCTATGAGTAAATCAATATCACTAAATTAGTGTATCAATATCGCAACATTACTATAGCAATATCGCTCCATCAGTGTAGCAATATCGCTCCATCAGTGGAGAAATTTAACTCCATTAGTATAGTAATATCGCTCAATTGGTGGAGCTATATCGCTCCATCAGTAGAGCAATATCGCTCATTCTGTGTAGCAATATCGCTTATAGCAATATCGCTCCATTAGTATAGCAATATTGCTCCACTAGTGTAGCAATATCGTATCATTAGTAGAACAATATCACTCAATTAGTGGTGCAATATCGCTATATTAGTGTATCAATATCACTAAATTAGAATATCAATATCGCTCCATTAGTATATCAATATCGCTCCATTAGTGGAGCAATATAGCTCTTTTAGAGGAGCAATATCGATCCATTAATGGAGCAATATCGCTCCATTCGTGTTACAATATCGCTCCATTAGTAGAGCAATATCACACAATTAGTATATCAATATCGCTCCATTAGTATATCAATATGGCACCATTAGTGGTGCAATATCGCAATTTTAGTGGAGCAATATCACTTCATTACTTAAGTAATATCACTGCATTAGTGTAGCAATATCGCTCCATTAGTGTAGCAATATCGCTCCATTAGTGTAGCAATATCGCTCCATTACTGGACCAATATCGCTTCACTAGTTGAGCAATATTGCTGCATTAGTGTAGCAATATCACTAAATTAGTGTATCAATATCGCTACATCAGTGTAGCAATATCGCTAAATTAGTGTATCATTATCGCTACATTAATGTAGCAATATCGCTCCATTAGTAATGCAATATTTCTCCACTAGTGGAGCAATATCGCTCCATCAGTGGAGCAATATCGCTCCATGAGTAGAACAATATCGCTTAATTTGTATAGCAATATCGCTCCATTAGTGGAGCAATATCGCACCATTAGTGGAGCAATCTCGCTTCATTAGTTGAGAAATATCGCTTCATTAGTTGAGCAATATCGCTGCATTAGTGTAGCAATATCGCTCCATTAGTGTAACAATATCGCTCTATTAGTATATCAATATCGCTAAATTAGTGTATCAATATCGCTACATTAGTGTAGCAATATTGCTCCATTTGTGAGGCAATATCGCTCCATCAGTGGAGCAAAATCGCTCCATTAGTATAGCAATATCGCTCTATTAGTGGAGCAATATCGCTCTATTAGTGGAGCAATATCGCTCAATTAGTGTAGCAATATCGCTCCATTAGTATATCAATATCGTTAAATTAGTATATCAATATCGTTCCATTGGTGTTGCAATATTGCTCCTCAATAGTAAAGCAATATTGCTCCTTTAGTATATCAATATCCCAAAATTAGTATATCAATATCGCTAAATTAGTGTATCAATATCGCTACATTAGTGTATCAATATCGCTACATTAGTATAGCAATATCGCTCTATTAGTGATGCAATATCGCTCCATCAGTGGAGCAATATCGCTGCATCAGTGGTGCAATATCGCTCCATCAGTGGAGCAATATCGCTCCATTAGTATTGCAATATCGTTAAATTAGTGAAGAAATATTGCTCAATGAGTGTAGCAATATCGCTCCATCAGTGGAGCAATATTCCAACATTAGTATAGCAATATTTCTCCATTATTGTAGCAATATCGTATCTTTAGTAGAGCAATATCGCTCCATTAGTGTTGAAATTTCACTCCATTAGCATAGCAATATCGCTCTATTAGTGTATCAATATCGCTAAATTAGTGTATCAAATATCGTTCCAATAGTATATCAATATCGCTCTATTAGAGCAATATCGCTCTATTAAAGGAGCAATATCGATCCATTAGTGGAGCAATATCGCTAAATTACTATATCAATATCGCTCCATTAGTATATCAATATCGCTCCATTATTAGAGCAATATCGCTCCATTAAACGAGCAATATCGCTCCGTTAGTGGAGCAATATCACTCAATTAGTGTAGCAATATCGCTCCATTAGTGTAGCAATATCGCTCCGTTAGTGGAGCAATATCACTCAATTAGTGTAGCAATATCGCTCGATTAGTGTATCAATATCGCTCCATTAGTGGAGCAATATAGCTCCATTAGTGTAGCATTATGGCTCCATTAGTGGAGCAATATTGCTCGATTAGTATATCAATATCGCACCATTGTTAGAGCAACATCGCTCCATTAGTTGAGCAATAGTGCTCCATTAGTATAGCAATATCGCTCAATTGGAGGAGCAATATCGCTCCATTAGTGTATCAATATCGCTGCCTGGAAATACCCTCGCGTCAAGGCCGTCTGGAGCTGGGGGTTCAGGAAGGATCGGCTCCGAAGGCTGGGATGGCCCGCCCTTCTCTTGGGTAGCAGCAGCGGGCGGCCCAGTCAGAATGGCCGCTATGCGCGTAATCATGAACTGTTCGTGCGCCTCGTGCTTTGTCTCCATGCTTGTCATCCGTATGGTGAGGGTCTGTAACGCAGCCAAGATTTCTGACATTGAAGCGTCATTGGCAGCCAGAATGGCCTTGGGACTGTCTGTCGACGCTAAGGCGGGGGCCTCCTTCTCTGAAGGAACCTCGGAGACAGCAGCCTGTTTTCCTCGAGCCATGGCCGGGAATCATATGCTCCGATACCAATGATGTGCCTGGGGATGGCACAATCGCTCTACATATGTAGCAAAATCGTTCTACATATGTATTAATATCGCTCTACATATGTAGCAAAATCGTTCTACATATGTAGCAGTAACGCTCTACATATGTAGAGCGTTACTGCTACATATGTAGCTATAATGTACCATTTTGTATCAATATCGCTCCACACATGTAGCTATATCGCTCCACATATGTAGCAATATCGCTCCACATATATAACAGTAATCATCCACATATGTACCAATAACTTTCCATATATGTAGCAATATCGCTCCACATATGTAGCAATAATGTTACACATACATAGCAATAACGCTCCATTTTGTTAAAATATCGCTTTACATATGTAGCAACAACGCTCCATTATGTATAAATATCACTCCACATATGTAGCAATATGGCTCCACATATGTAGCAATATCGCTCTACATATGTCGTAATAGCGCTCCACATATGTAGCAATAACGCTCCATTATGTATTAATATCGGTCCATATATGTAGCAATATCGCTCTACATATGTAGCAATGATGCTTTACATATGTAGCTATAACGCACCATTACATATCAATATCGCTCCACATTTGTAGCTATATCGCTCCACATATGTAGCAACATTGCTCCATTATGTATCAATATCGCTCCACATATGTAGCAACATGGCTCCACATATGTAGCAATATCGCTCTACATATGTAGTAATAACAGTCAACATCTGTATCAATAACGCGTTATTATGTATCAATATCGCTCCACATCTGTAGCAATAGCGCTACACATACGTAGCAATAACGCTACATTATGTTACAATATCGCTCTACATATGTAGCAACAACACTCCATTATGTATCAATATCAGTCCACATATGTAGCAATATGGCACCACAAATGTAGCAATATCGCTCTACATATGTAGTAATAGCGCTCCACATATGTAGCAATAACGCTCCATTATGTGTTAATATCGCTCCACATATGTAGCAATATCTCTCTACGTATGTAGCAATAACGCTCTACATACGTAGCTATAACGCACCATTATGTATCAATATCGCTCCACACGTAGCTATATCGCTCCACATATGTAGCAATATCGCTCCACATATGTAGAAAGAACTTTCCACATTTGTAGCAGTATCGCTCCACGTCTATAGCAATATCGTGATGTGCCCAATGCAAGCACAATCGGTACCTAGGAGAATTGCGCTAGGAAAGGGGAGAAATATTGAAGAAAGGGGAGAAGTCTGAGAATCACCAAATTGCATAAAACTCCCACTGAAAGCAAGGCCGCCCCATATGGGAGAACGACCACCTACTGACCCGGACCACCTGAACCAGCCCAGTCCGGTTTACATCAAATAACCCAGTTAGTGGGTCAGCTATCCCGGCCACTAACCCAGACAACAATAAAGTATGACAATAATAATATAAATAGTGCTATGCCATAGAATAATAAAAGAGAGCATGAGTATCGTGCACAATCGTACACAACACTCCACCATGCTTCCGCTAGTCGACTTGTCCTCAAGGGGACCAAGTTGGATAACGAGCCAAGAAATCATCCTCCAGCATCCACGTCGCATCCTCCTAGGGCTGACCCTGCCAAGAAACCAACACCTCTATAACAATGCGACCCGAGCGACGAACCTGCCTCTTCTCAAGCACAGACGCAGGAGCAGGATCAGGGGGCAGAACAGGGCCCATCAGTGGCGGAGGAGATGCATCCACAGCCAAATTTCAATCACCAACAAATCTGCGAAGGTGGGACACATGGAACATAGGATGAACCAAGGAAGCAGGTGGCAAGGAAAGGCGGTAAGCAACCGGACCAACGCGAGCCTCCACCGGGTAGGACCATGAAACCTGGGAGCGAGCTTGGAGTGCTCGAGCTGAAATAAAGAAGTCTGGCGCTATGGTAAGACAGAGACATAGACCAAGTCGCCAACTTGGAACTCCCGATCAGTACGGCGGCCATCATAGAGCTGTTTCATTCGATTCTGAGCCTCAGTAAGATTCATCTTCAACTGACGCAAGACCTCATCTCAGGTTTGTAGCATATAATCCACCTCAGCCACCGAAGATCGATGCGAAACATACGACAAAATAGTAGGGGGAGGCCGGCCATACAACACCTCGAATGGAGTGAAACCCGCGCGTGTGTGATAGGCAGTATTATAGGACCACTCTGCCCATGGAAGAAGCTGCAACCAACGGCGGGGCTGTGACATCGTGAAGCACCACAAGTACTACTCCAAACAATGGTTGACGACTTCCGTCTGCCCATCCGTCTGAGGGTGATATGCAGTGCTCATATAAGGGACGTACCCTGTACAGCAAAGAACTCCTGCCAAAACTGAGAAAGGAAGATATGATCACGATCAGACACAATGGTACGAGGCATACCATGAAGCTTCGCCACCTCCCAAACATACAAATTCGCCACCGATTTAGCAGTGAAGGGGTGACCAGAAATTCATCGATACATCCTCCCATACCTTGTCCAGAATGGGTAGGGGTTGGAGCAACCCAGCTGGAGAAGTGGTAGCTGCCTTGGCGCGCTGACAAATATCACAAGCCGTCACATACTCATGCACAGCCCGACAAACCCCCAACCATAAGAAACTCTGGCTGACCCGCTTATAAGTGCGGAAAACCCTCTCATGACCAGCAACTAGAGAGTCATGGAAATGAGATATAATTCGGCAGCAAAGATCAGCTACATCAAGAACCCACAAGCGATCCTTCTAGAACAACAAGTTATCTCGCCAAGTGTAAAACGAATGGGCTGCCGGGTCCTGCTGGAGGGCAGCTATCAAAGTCTGTGTCGAAGCATCAAAACAGTAGGCCTGCTTCAACTCATCAATAAAGGGACAAGAGAGCATGGAGAGTGTGCAGTATGACCCTGGAGCAGGTATACGAGAAAGAGCATCGGCCACTGTGTTCTCTGACCCCTTCTTATAAACCACTTCATAATCATAACCCAAAAAGTTTGCTGACCCAACGCTGCTGAGATGGAGTGGACACCCACTGTTCGAGAAAATACTTCTATGGTTGATGGTCAGTACGAATCAGGAACCGTCGACCCAAGAGGTATGGTCACCATTTGGTGATGGCATGGATGATGGCCAGCATTTCCTTCTCATAGACGGACAGTGACAAGGATCAGCCCGCCAACGCCTTGCTGAAATAGGCGATGGGACGCTCATCCTACAACAAAACCGCCCCTAAGCCCGTGTCTGAAGCATCCGTCTCGACCACAAACGGGCGGCTGAAATCAGGCAATATCAAGACCGGGGCGGAAGCCATGGTGTGCTTCAGCCCGTCAAAGGCAGCCTGTGCACCCAGAGTCCAAGCAAAAGCGCCCCATTTGAGCAGCGCTATCAACAGACTAGCTAGTTCCCCATAGCTACTAATGAAACGCCGATAGTACCCAGTGGGGCCTAGAAAACCATGAAGTGCTCGAACACACATGGGATTAGGCCAAGACAGCATGGCGGCCACCTTGGCTGGGTTGGTGGCGACACCATTGCCCAATATAATGTGACCCAAATAATCCACCTGTTGACTGCCAAAGGAGCACTTCGAACATTTAAGACATAAAGAATTATCATGCAGAATGGAGAAAACCGACCTGAGGTGTGCCAAATGCTCTGTCCACGATCTTCTATATACCAGAATATCATCAAAGAAAACCAAGATATAACGGCAAGCGGCGCAGGAAGGGGCGAAAGAGGTCATTCATGAGGTACTGGAAGGTGGATGGAGCATTAGTCAAACCAAACAGCATAACCAGGAACTCGAAGTGGCCGTCGTGAGTCCAAAAAGCTATCTTGTGCACATCGGCGGCACTCATGCGAATCTGATGATAGCCCAAACGCAAGTCGAGCTTACTAAACACCGTAGCGCTGGTCAACTCATCGAGTAACTCCTCAATCACTGGAATTGGGTACTTGTCTTTCACAGTCACAGCATTGAGGGCGCGGTAGTCAACACAGAAGCGCCATGTACCGTCCTTCTTACGCACAAGCAACACCAGCGATGAGTAAGAACTTGTGCTGGGCCTGATAATCCCTGCCTGAAGCATATCAGCCACCAGCCACTCAATCTCAGCTTTCTGAATATGGGGGTAGCGGTATGGATGCACATTGGTTGGGGTGGTACCAGGGGTAATCGGAATCTGATGATCATGGGAACGGCGAGGCGGAAAGCCCTATGGCTCAGCGAACAGGTCTTGGTAATCTGTCAAAAGTTCTTGGAGGTCGGTTGGCACTATATCTTGAGGCACCTCAATAACTGCACTCTGCTGTAAGAAGAGTCCTTGGGGGGCGTACCGGTACAAGCTGCTCGATGAATGGGCGGAGGGAAGAGTGCCCGGCCTAGAGCCTTCCAACCGGACGCGCTGCCCCTGAAGCTCAAAGTCCATCCACATCTCCCTAAAGTTCCAGACTACATCGCCGAGCTCCTGGAGCCACTACACACCTAACACAACGTCCGCCCCTTTGGTCGGCAACAGGAAGAGATCAGTGACAAATGCATGGCCCTGTATAGACAAAGTAACCTGCACACACACCCCATTGCTCCGGAGGTGCTTGCCATCACCGATCAGTACATCAAAGGGTTTGGAGTCCGATACGAAACACCCAAGGCGGTTGGCGACCCTGTCAATAATAAAATTGTGAGTAGAACCACTGTCGATTAGGATAGCTACCTGTTGGCGCTTGAGGAACCCCTGGACACGCATCGTGCGGGGTGTAAAAGCCCCAGAAAATGCATGCACCGATATCTCTGGCAATAGCTCGTCATTGGCAGACAAGGCCAAGCCATCAGACTCTGCGTCACCATCGTCCACTTCTTCCACTAGAAGACTGCCCTTAATGGAACAATGGTGCCCAGGCACAAATTTTTCGTCGCAGCGGAAGCACAACGCCTTTGAAAGACGTTCTTCCATTTGAGCCGGAGTTAAACGCCGGACAATCGGACTTGCAGGAGGAGGTAGCTGATTGGGTCGGCCAGGAACAGCACTACTGGGAGGCGGATGAGCAAGAGTGGTGCTAGGAACAGAGCGGCCCAATGGTCCAAGCCACCCCCCTCTGCGTTGTCTAGTCAATTTCACCTCTTCGATGCGAGCGTGGTGTACCACATCCCGCATCTCTTCAAAAATTTTGGGCTTGAGACCGCGCTTGAAGGTACCCACCAGGGCAGCTACCGGCCAGTCGGGCAGCCGGTTGACCACCTTCATAAATTCAGTGTAGTATGCACGGACGGTGGTAGTTTGGCGCATGGAGGACAGCATCTCATTGAAATCCTGAAATTCGTTAGGCCCAAATTGAACACAGAGTTCATCGAAAAAGGCCGTCCATGTAGGGTAGCACACCTCTTTCTCAAAACTCTTGAACCACATAGATGCATCGCCATCAAGGTGGAAGGCTGCGATGCGCAAGCGCTCTGTCTCTGAATGAGTGCCCTGGTAGGCGAAAAAATTTTCAGCCTTATACAACCATTCAACAGGATCATCATCCCCGTTGTAGCGAGGGAACTGCAAGCGAGCCAGACGAGGTTCAGCACCCTCTCTTTGACCCCCACCATGCTGAGGGAACTCGTTCCAATCCTCTTCAGCATCCTGGAAATGGTTAGGATGGGGCGACATCATAGGTGTATTTTCACGAACACCTAGTGTGCCTCGCATGTCCCAGGCCTGGCACCTCCCTCCTAACGTTGTCTGGCCAGCGCCATAGCCTACAGGATAGGGTCGTCCTCCCAAGTTGGCGTGGCTGGAGGGTGGTGGTTAGGGTCGGTTCCGGGGCCTGCGAGGGCTCGCCCTTCTCCGGAGTCACAGCGGTCGGTGCAAGAAGTATAGGCATGACGCGCGCTGCAAGGACGTCCTGCTGTACCTTCACACTGGCGAGGTGGCCGCAAGGACTTGCACCGTTGTGAGGATCTCTGACAGCTTGGCATCGCTGATAGTGGAATTGGCCTGTGGCCTGTCTACTGAAGATGGCGCCGGTGCCTCCTTCTCGGATGCCGTCTCTTGCACCACAGCCTGTTTGCCACGCGCCATGGTCGAGGATCGCACAAGCTCCGATACCAATGATCTGCCCGATGCAGGCTCCATTATGTTACTATATTTCTCTACAAATGTAGCAACAACGCTCCATTATGTATTAATATCGCTCCACATATGTAGCAATATGGCTCCACATATGTAGCAATATTGCTCTACATATGTAGTAATAGTGCTCCAAATATGTAGCAATAAAGCTTTATTATATATGAATATCGCTCCACATTTGTAGCTATATCTCTTTACATATGTAGCAATATCACTCTACATATATAGCAATAACGCTCTACATATGTAGCAATATCGCTCCACATATGTAGCAATATCGCTCCACATAATATCAATAATGCTACACATATGTATCAATGATGCTCCATTATGTATCAATATCACTCCACATATGTAGCAATATTACTCCACATATGTAACAATATAGATCCACATATGTAGCAATAACGTTCTATTATGTATTAATATCACTCCATATATGTTGCAATATTACCCTATATATGTAGCAATATCGCTCTACATATATAGCAATAACGTTGTACGTATATATCAATATTGCTCCACATATGTAGCAATATCGCTACACATATGTAGCAATATCGCTCCACATATACAGCAATATTGCTACACATATATATCAACAACGCTACACATATGTATCAATAACGATCTATTATGTTTCAATATCGCTCCACATATATAGCAATATCGCACCACATATGTAGCAATATCGCTCCACATATGTGACAACATGGCTCCACACATGTAGCAATAACGCTCAAGTATGTAATAATATCGCTCTACATATGTATCAATATCGCTCTACATATGTAGGAATATCATTCTACATATGTAGCAATAACGCTCTACATATGTAGCTATAACGCACCATTATGTAGCAATAACGCTCCATACATGTAGCTATATCGCTCCACATATGTAGCGATATAGCTCCACATATGTAACAATAACGCTCTACATGTGTACCAACAACTTTCCACATATGTAGGAATATCGCTCAACATATGTAACAATAACGTGACACATATGTACCAATAACGCTCCATTATGTTACAATATTGCTCTACATAAGTAGCAACAATGCTCCATTATGTAACAATATCACTCCACATATGTAGCAATATAAGTCCACATATGTATCAATATTGCTATACATATGTAGTAATAGCGCTCAACATATGTACCAATAACGCTCCATTATGTATTAATATCACTCCACATATGTAGCAATATCGCTCCACAAATATAGCAATAACGCTCTATATATGTAGGTATAATGCACCATTATGTATCAATATCGCACCACACATGTAGCTATATCGCTCCACATATGTAGCAACAATGCTCCATTATGTATCAATATCGCTCCACATATGTAGCAATATAGCCCCACATACACAGCAATATCGCTCCACATATGTAGTAATAACGTTCCACATATGTAATAATAACGCTCTATTATGTATCAATATCGCTCCACATATGTAGCAATATCGCTCTACATAGGTAGCAATATTGCTCTACATATACAACAATAATGCTCTACAAATGTAGCAATATCGCTCCACATATGTAGCAATATTACTCCACATAAGTATCAATGACGCTACACATATGTATCAATGACGCTCCATTATATATCAATATCGCTCCACATATGTAGCAGTATTACTCCGCATATGTAACAATATTGATCCACATATGTAGCAATAACTTTCTATTATGTCTTAATATCACTCCACATATGTTGCAACATCGCTCTATATATGTCGCAATATCACTCTGCATATATAGCAATAACGATGTACGTATGTAATAATATTGCTCCACTTATGTAGCAATATCGGTACATATATGTAGCAATATCGCTCCACATTTATAGCAAAATTGCTCCACATATATATCAATAACGCTACACATATGTATCAATAACGCTCCATTATGTTTCAATAACGCTCCACATATATAGCAATATCGCACCACATATGTAACAATATCGCTCCACATATGTGACAACATGGCTCCACACATGTAGCAATAACACTCCATTATGTAATAATATCGCTCTACATATGTAGCAGTATCGCTCTACATATGTATGAATATCGTTCTACATATGTAGCAATAACGCTCTACATATGTAGCTATAACGCACCATTATGTAGCAATAACGCTCCACACATGTAGCTATATCACTCCACACATGTAGCTATATCGCTCCACATATGTAGCAAAATAGCTCCACATATGTAACAATAACGCTCCACATAAGTACCAACAACTTTCCACATATGTAGCAATATCGCTCCACATATGTTACAATAACGCCACACATATGTACCAATAACGCTCCATTATGTTACAATATTGCTCTACATATGTAGCAACAACGCTCCATTATGTAACAAAATCACTCCACATATGTAGCAATATCGCTATACATGTGTAATAATAGCACTCAACATATGTACCAATAACGCTCCATTATGTATTAATATCACTCCACATATGTATCAATATCGCTCAACATATGTACCAATAACGCTCCATTATGTATTAATATCACTCCACATATGTATCAATATCGCTCCACATATATACCAATAACGCTCTATATATGTAGCTATAATGCACCATTATATATCAATATCGCACCACACATGTAGCTATATCGCTCCACATATGTAGCAACATTGTTCCATTATGTATTAATATCGCTCCACATATGTAACAATATAGCTCTACATACGCAACAATATAGCTCTACATACGCAACAATATCGCTCTACATATGTAGTAATAACGTTTCACATATGTAATAATAACGCTATATTATGTATCAATATCGCTCCACATATGTAGCAATATTGCTCTACATATGTAGTAACATTGCTCTACATATATAACAATAACGCTCTACATATGTAGCAATATCGCTCCACATATGTAGCAATATTGCTCCACATAAGTATCAATAACGCTACACATATATATCAATGACGCTCCATTATGTATCAATATCGCTTCACATATGTAGCAATATTACTCCGCATATGTAACAATATTGATCCACATATGTAGCAATAACTTTCTATTGTCTTAATATCACTCCACATATGTTGCAATATCGCTCTATATATGTCGCAATATCACTCTGCATATATAGCAATAACGCTGTACGTATGTAATAATATTGCTCAACTTATGTAGCAATATCGCTACACATATGTAGCAATATCGCTCTACATATATAGCAATATCGCTCCACATATATATCAATAACGCTACACATATGTATCAATAACGCTACATTATGTTTCAATATCGCTCCACATATATAGCAATATCGCACCACATATATAGCAATATCGCTCCACATATATGACAACATGACTCCACGCATGTAGCAATAACGCTCTATTATATAATTATATCGCTTTACATATGTAACAATATCGCTCTACATATGTAGGAATATAGTTCTACATATGTAGCAATAACGCTCTACATATGTAGCTATAACGCACCATTATGTAGCAATAACGCTCCACACATGTAGCTATATCGCTCTACATATGTAGCGATATAGCTCCACATAAGTAACAATAACGCTCCACATATGTACCAACAACTTTCCACATATGTAGCAATATCGCTCCACATATGTAATAATAACGTGACACATATGTACCAATAACACTCCATTATGTTACAATATTGCTCTACATATGTAGCAACAACGCTCCATTATGTAACAATATCACTCCACATATGTAGCAATATGGCTCCACACATATATCAATATCGCTATACATATGTAGTAATAGCGTTCAACATATGTACCAATAATGCTCTATTATGTATTAATATCACTCCACATATATAGCAATATCGCTCCACATATATAACAATAACGCTCTATATATGTAGCTATAACGCACCATTATGTATCAATATCGCACCACACATGTAGCTATATCGCTCCACATATGTAGCAACATTGCTCCATTATGTATCAATATCGGTCCACATATATAGCAATATGGCTCCAGATACGTAGCAATATCGCTCCACAAATGTAGTAATAACGTTCCACATATGTAATAATAACGCGCTATTACGTATCAATATCGCTTCACATATGTAGCAATATAGCTCTACATATGTAGCAATATTGCTCTACATATATAACAATAACGTTCTACATATTTATCAATATCACTCCACATATTTATCAATATCGCTCCACACATGTAGCAAAAATGATACACATATGTAGTAACATTGCACCATTATGTTTCAATATCGCTCCACATATGTATCAATAACGCACCATTATCTTCCAATATCGCTCCACATATGTAGCAATATTGCACCACAGATGTCGCACTATCGCTCCGCATATATAGCAACATAGCTCCACATATGTAGCAATAACGCTCCACACATGTACCAATATCGCTCCACATATGTATCAATAACACTACACATATCAATCAATAATGCCCCATTATGTTTCAATATCGCTCCACATATGTCGCAATATTGCACCACATATGCAGGATTATCGCTCCACGTATGTAGCAACATAGCTCCACATATGTAGTAATAACGCTTCACAAATATAGCAATAAGGCTGCATTACGTATCAATATAGCTCCACATATGTAGCAATAATGCGCTACATATGTAGCTATAATGCATCATTATGTATCAATATCGCTCCACACATGTACCAATAACATTTCACATATGTAGCAACATCGCTCCGCATATGTAGCAATGTCGCTCCATATATGTAGCAATAACGTGACACATACGTACCAATACGCTCCATTATGTTACACTATTGCTCTACATATGTAGCAACAATGTTCCATTATCTAATAATATCACTCCATATATGCAGCAATATGGCTCTACATATGTAGCAATATCGCTATACATACGCAGTAATAGCGCTCAACATATGTAGTAATAACACTCCATTATGTATTAACATCACTCCACATATGTGCAATATCGCTCTACATATATAACAACAACGCTCTACATATGTAGCTATAACGCACCATTATGTATCAATATCGTACCACACATTTAGCTATATTGCTCAACATATGTACCAACATTGCTCCATTAAGTATCAATATCGTTCCACATATGTAGCAATATGTCTCCATATACGTAGCAATATCGCTCTACATATGTAGAAATAATGCACCACATATGTAATAATAACGCTCTATTATGTATCAATATCGCTCCACATATGTAGCAATATCGCTGTACATATGTAGCAATATCGCTCAACACATGTAGCAATAACACTCTACATTTGTATCAATATCGCTCCACACATGTAGCAAAAACGATACACATATGTAGTAACAATGCTCCATTATGTTTCAATATCACTCCACATATGTATCAATAACGCTCCATTATCTTCTAATATCGCTACACATATGTTGCAATATTGCACCACATATGAAGCAATATCGATCCGCATATGTAGCAACATCGCTCCACATATGTGGCAATATCGCTCCACATATGTATCAATAACGCTACACATATCTATCAATAATGCCCCATTATGTTTCAATATCGCTCCACATATGTAGCAATATGACACCACATATGTAGCAATACCGCTCCACATATGTAGCAACATGGGTCCACATATGTAGTAATAACGCTCCACAAATATAGCAATAAGGCTCCATTATGTATCAATATAGCTCCACATATGTAACAATATCGCTCCACATATGTTACAATAACACTCCACATATGTAGCAATAACGCTCCACATTAGTAGCAATAACGCTCCACATATGTTGCAACAATGCTCCGTTATGTACCAATATCGCTCCACAAATGTAGTAACATCGCTCCACATATGTAGCAATAGCACTCCATATATGTAGTAATAACGCGCTATTATGTATTAATATCGCTCCACATATGTAGCAATAACACTCCACATAAGTACCAATGACTTTCCACATACGTAGCAATATCGCTCTACATATGTAGCAATATCGCTTTACATATGTAACAATAAGGCTCTACACATGTAGCTATAACGTACCATTATGTTTCAATATCGCTCCACACATGTAGCTATTTCGCTGCACATATGTAACAATATCGCTTCACATATGTAACAATAACACTCCACATAAGTACCAATAACTTTCCACATACGTAGCAATATCGCTCTACATATGTAGCAATATCGCTCCATATATGTAGCAATAACGTTACACATACGTATCAATAACGTTCCATTATCTTACAATATCACTCAACATATGTAGCAACACCGCTCCGTTTTGTATCAATATCACTCCACATATGTAGCAATAAGGCTCCAGATATGTATCAATATCGCCCTACATATGTAGTAATAGCGCTCTATATATGTAGCAATATCGCTCTGAATATATAGCAATAACGTTGTACGTATGTATCAATATCCCTCCACATATGTAGCAATATCGCTACACATATGTATCAATACCGTACCACATATGTAGCAATATAACTCTACATATATATCAATAACGCTACACAAATGTACTAATAACACTCCATTATGTTTCAATATCGCTCTACATATATAGCAATATCGCACCACATATGTTGCAATATCGCTCCACGTATGTGAAAACATGGCTCCACATATGTAGCAATAGCGCTCCATTATATGATAATATCGCTCTACATATGTAGCAATATCGCTCTACATATGTAGCAATATCGCTCTACATATGTAGCAATAACGCTCTACATATGTAGCTATAACGCACCATTATGTATCAATAACGCTCTACACTTGTAGCTATATCGCTCCACATATGTAGCGATATCGCTCCACATAAGTAACAATAACGCTCCACATATGTACTAATAACTTTACACATATGTAGCAATATCGATCCACATATGTAGCAATATCACTCCATATATGTAGCAATAACGTGACACATATGTACCAATAACGCTCAACATTATTGCTCAACATATGTACCAACAACGCTCCATTATGTAACAATATCACTCTACATATGTAGCAAAATGGCTCCACATATGTAGCTATAGAGCGATATATATGTCGTAATAGCGCTCAACATATGTACTAATAACGCTTCATAATGTATTAATATCACTCCACATATTTAGCAATATCGCTATATATATATAGCAATAATGCTCTACATATGTAGCTATAACGCACCATTATGTATCAATATCGCACCACACATGTAGCTATATCGCTCCACATATGTAGCTACATTGCTCCATTTGTATCAATATCGCTCTACATATGTAGCAATATGGCTCCACATACATACCAATATTGCTCTACATATGTAATAATAATGTTCCACATATGTAATAATAACGCTTTATTATTTATCAATATCGCTCTACATATATAGTAATTTCACCCTACATATGTAGGAATATCACTCTACATATATAGCAATAACGCTCTACATATGTATCAATATCGTTCCACACGTGTATCGAAAATGATACACATATGTAGCAACAATGCTCCATTATGTTTCAATATTGCTTCACATATATATCAATAACGCTCCATTATCTTTCAATATCGCTCCACATATGTAGAAATATCGATCCGCATAAGTAGCAACATGGCTCCACATATGTATCAAAAACGCTCTACATATGTAGCTATATCGCTCCATATATGTATCAATAACGCTACACATATCTATCAATAATGCCCTATTATGTTTAAATATCGCTCCACATACGTAGCAATATTGCACCACATATGTAGCAATACCGCTCCACATATGTAGCAACATGGGTCCACATATGTAGTAATAACGCTCCACAAAAGTAGCAATAAGGCTCCAGTATGTATCAATATAGCTCCACATATGTAGCAATATTGCTCTACATATATAGCAATAAGGCTCCACATACGTATCAATAACGCTACACTATCTATCAATAATGCCCCATTATGTTTCAACATCGCTCCACATATGTAGCAATATGACACCACATATATAGCAATACCGCTCCACATATGTAACAACATGGGTCCACATATGTAGTAATAACGCTCTACAAATGTAGCAATAAGGCACCAGTATGTATCAATATAGCTCCACATATGTAGCAATATCACTCTACATATGTAGCAATATCGCTCTACATATATAGCAATAACGCTCAACATATGTATCAATATCGCTCTACGTATGTATCAATATCGCTCCACACATATAGCAAAAACGATACACATATGTAGTAACAACGCTCCATTATATTTCAATATCGCTCCAGATATGTATAAATAACACACCATTATCTTTCAATATCTCTCCACATATATAGCAATATTGCACCACAGATGTAGCAATATCGCTCCGCATATGTAGCAACATGGCTCCACATATGTAGCAATAACACTCTACATATGTAACAATATCGCTCTACATATGTATCAATAATGCTACACATATCTATCAATAATGCCCCATTATGTTTCAATATCGCTCTACATATGTAGCAATATTGCACCACATATGTAGCAATACCGCTCCACATATGTAGCAACATGGGTCCACATATGTAGTAATAACGCTCCACAAATGTAGCAATAAGACTCTAGTATGTATCAATATAGCTCCACATATGTAGCAATATTCCTCTACATATGTAATAATAACACTCCACATATGTAGCCATAACATTCCACATTAGTAGCAATAGCGCTCCACATATGTTGCAACAATGCTTCATTATTTAGCAATATCGCTCTACATATGTAGTAATAACGCTCCACATATGTAGCAATAGCACTCCACATATGCAGTAATAACGCGTCATTATCTATTAATATCGTTCCACATATGTAGCAATATCGCTTTACATATGTAGCAATAAGGCACTACATATGTAGCTATAACGCACCATTATGTTTCAATATCGCTCCACACATGTAGCTATTTCGCTGCACATATGTAGCAATATCGCTCTACTTATGTAACAATAACACTCCACATATGTACCAATAACTTTCTACATATGTAGCAATATCGCTCAACATATGTAGCAATATCGCTCCATATATGTAGCAATAACGTTACACATACGTATCAATAAAGCTCCATTATGTTACAATATCGCTCAACATATGTAGCAACAACACTCCATTATGTATCAATATCACTCCACATATGTAGCAATATGGCTCCAGATATGTAAAGATATCGCCCTACATATCTAATAATAGCGCTATATATATATATATCTACCAATATCGCTCTGCATATATAGCAATAACGTTATACGTATACATCAATATCGCTCCACATATGTAGCAATATCGCTACACATATGTATCAATATCGCTCCACTTATGTAACAATATAACTCCACATATATATCAATAATGCTGCACATATGTATCAATGACGCTCCATTATGTTTAAATATCGCTCCACATATGTAGCAATATCACCTACATACGTATAAATAACGCTTCATTATGTTACAATATCATTCAACATATGTAACAACAACGCACCATTATGTATAAATATCACTCCATATATGTAGCAATATGGCTCCATATATGTAGAAATATCGCCCTACATATGTAGTAATAGCGCTCCACATATGTAACAATAACGCTCTATTATGTATCAATATCGCTCCACATATGTTGCAATATCGCTCTACATATGTAGCAATATCGCTATACATATGTAGAAATATCGCTCTACATATATAGCAATAACGCTTTACATACGTATCAATATCGCTCCTCATATGTATCAATATCGCACCACATATGTAGCAAAAACGATACACATAAGTAGTAACAACGCTCCATTATGTTTAAATATCGCTCCACATATGTATAAATAACGCTCCATTATCTTTCAATATCGCTCCACATATGTAGCAATATTGCAGCACATATGTAGCAATATTGATTCGCATATGTAGCAACATGGTTCCACATATGTAGCAATAACGCTCCACATATGTAGCAATATCGCTCTACATATATATCAATAACGCTACACATATCTATCAATAATGCCCATTATGTTTCAATATCGCTCCACATATATAGCAATATTGCACGACATATGTAGCAATATCGCGCCACATATGTAGCAACATGGCTCCACATATTTAGTAATAACACTCCACAAATATAGCAATAAGGCTCCGTTATGTATCAATATAACTCGACATATGTAGCAATATCGCTCCATATATTTAACAATAACATTCCACATATGTTGCAACAACGCTCTACATATGTAGAAATATCGCTCCACATTTGTAGCAATATCGCTCTACATACATAGCAATATCATTCCACATATGCAGCAATATCGCTCTACATATGTAGCAATATCGCTCCACATATGTATTAATATCGCTCCACATATGTAGCAATATCGCTCTACATATGTAGCAATAAGGCTCTACATATGTAGCTATAACTCACCATTATGTTTCAATATCGCTCCACACATGTAGCTATATCGCTGGACATATGTAGCAATATCGCTCCACATATGTAACAATAACACTCCACATATGTACCAATAACTTTCCACATATGTAGCAATATCGCTCTACATATGTAGCAATAGCGCTCCCTATATGTAGCAATGACATTACACATACGTATCAATAATGCTCCATTATGTTACAATATCTCTCCACATATATACCTATATCGCTCCACATACGTAGCAAAATCGCTCCACATATGTATCAATATTGCTCCACATATGTAGCAATATCGCTCCACATTTGTAGAAATATCGCTCTACATATGTAGCAATATCGTTCTACATATTTAGCAATATCGCTCTACATATATAACAATATTGCTCCACATACGTAGCAATATCACTCCACATATGTATTAATATCGCTCCACATATGTAGCAATATCGCTCTACATATGTAGCTATAAGGCTCTACATATGTAGCTATAACGCACCATTATGTTTCAATATCGCTCCACACATGTATCTATATCGCTGCCAATATGTAGCAATATCGCTCCACATATGTAACAATAACACTCCACATATGTACCAATAACTTTCCACATATGTAGCAATATCGCTCAACATATGTAGCAATAACTTTACACATACGTATCAATAACGCTCCATTATGTGACAATATCGCTCAATATATGTAGTAATAACGCTCCATTATGTATCAATATCACTCCGCATATGTATCAATATGGCTCCAAATATGGAGCAATATCACCCTACATATGTAGCTATAACGCACCATTATATATTAATATTGCTCCACATATGTAGCAACATTGCTCCATTATGATCAATATGGCTCCACATATGTAGCAATACGGCTCCACATATGTAGGAATATCGCTCCACATATGTACTAATAACACTCCACATATGTAAAAATAACGATCTATTATGTATCAATATTACCCCACATATCTATCGATATTGCTCTACATATGTAGCAATATCGCTATACATATGTAGCAATATCGTTATACATATATATCAATAATGTTCTATTATGTATCAATATCGCTCCACCTATGTAGCAATATCGCCCCACAAATGTAGCAATCATGCTCCACATATGCAGCAATAATGCTCCATTATGCATCAATATCGCTCCACATATATAGCAATATTACTCCACATATGTAGCAATATCACTCCACATATGTAGCAATATCGCTCCACATTTGTATTAATATCGCTCAACATATGTAACAATATCGCTCTACATATGTTTAAATAACGCTCCACACATGTAGCTATAATGCACCATTATGAATCAATATCGCTCTACACATGTAGTTATATCGCTCCACTTATGTAACAATATCGGTCCACATATGTAACAATAACGCTCCACATATGTACCAAAAACTTTCCACATATGTAACAATATCGCTCCACATATTTAGCAATATCACTCCACATATGGAGCAATATTGCTCCATATATATTGCAATAACGTTTAACATACATAGTAATAACGCACCATTATGTATCAATATCGCTCCATATATGTAGCAATATAGATCCACATATGTAGCAATATCGCTCTACATATGTAGTACTAGCACTACACATATTTAGTAATAACGCCCTCTTATGTAGCTATATCTCCCTACATATGTAGCTATATCTCCCTACATATGTAGCAATATCGAATCTACATATATAGCAATAACGCTCAACATATGTATAAATATCGCTCCACATATGTAACAATATCGCTCCACATATGTATCAATATCGCTCTACATATGTAGCAATATCACTCCACATATGTATCAATAACGCTCCATTATGTTTCAATATCGCTCCACATATGTAGCAATATCGCACCACATATGTTGCAATATCGCTCCACATATGTACTAATAACTTTCCACATTCGTACGAATATCGCTCCAGATATGTAGCAGTATCGCTCCACATTTTTAGCAATGTCGCTCTGTATAAGTAGCAATAACGTTACACATAGGTAATAATAACGCTCCATTATTTTACAATATCGATCGATATATATGTAGTTATAACGCTCCACATATGTAGTTATAACGCTCCACATATGTAGCAATAACGCTCCACATCAGTAGCAATAACGCTCCACATATGTTGCAACAACACTCCATTATGTACCAGTATCGCTCCACATATGTAGTAATATCGCGCCATTATGTATTAATATCGCTCCACATATGTAGCAATATCGCTTTACATATGTAGCAATAAGGCTCTACATATGTAGCTATAACGCACCATTATGTTTCAATATCGCTCCACACAAGTAGCTATTTCGCTGCACATATGTAGCAATATCGCTCTACATATGTAACAATAACACTCCACATATGTACCAATAACTTTCCATATATGTAGCAATATCGCTCAACATATGTAGCAATATCGCTCCATATATGTAGCAATAACGTTAGACATACGTATCAATAATGCTCCATTATGTTACAATATCGCTCAACATATGTAGCAACAACGCTCCATTATGTATCAATCTCACTCCACATATGTAGCAATATGGCTCTAGACATGTAACAATATCGCCCTACATATGTAGTAATAGCGCTTTATATATGTACCAATATCGCTCTGCATATATAGCAATAACGTTGCATGTATCTATCAATATCGTTCCACATATGTAGCAATATCGCTACACATATATATCAATATCACTCCACTTATGTAACAATATCGCTCCACATATATATCAATAACGCTACACATATGTATCAATAACGCTCCATTATGTTCCAATATCGCTCCACAAATATAACAATATCGCACCACATACATAGCAATATCGTTCCACGTATGTGATAACATGGCTCCACATATACAACAATAACGCACCATTATGTAATAATATCGCTCTACATATGTAGCAAGATCGCTCTACATATGTATCAATATCGTTCTAGATATGTAGTAATAACGCTCTACATAAGTACCTATAACGCACCATTATGTATCAATAACGCTCCACACTTGTAGCGATATCGCTCCACATATGTATCATAACGCTCCACATATCTACCAATAACTTTTCACATATGTAGCAATATCGCTCCACATATGTAGCAATATCGCTCCATACATGTAGCAATAACGTGACACATATGTACCAATAACGCTCCATTATGTTACAATATTGCTCTACATATGTAGCAACAACACTACATTATGTAACAATATCAGTCAACATATGTAGCAATATGGCTCCACATATGTAGTAATATCGCAATACATATGTCATAATAGCGCTCAACATATGTACCAATAACGCTCCATTATGTATTAATATCACTCCACATATGTAACAATATCGCTATACATATATAACACTAACGCTCTACATATGTAGCTATTACGCACCATTATATATCAATATCGCACCACATTTGTAGCAACATTGCTCCATTATGTATCAATATCGCTCCACATATATAGCAATATGGCACCACATACGTATCAATATCGCTCTACATATGTAGTAATAACGCTCTACATATGTAGTAATAACGCTCTATTATGTATCAATATCGCTCCACATATGTAGCAATATCGCTCTACATATGTAGCAATATCGCCCTACACATGTTGCAAAAATGATACACATATGTAGTAACAACACTCCATTATGTTTAAATATTGCTCCACATATGTATCAATAACGCTCTATTATCTTTCAATATCGCTCCACATATGTATCAATATTGCACCACATATGTAGCAATATCGATCCGCATATGTAGCAACATGGCTCCACATATGTAGCAATATCGCTCCACATATGTATCAATAACGCTACATATATCTATCAATAATGTCCCATTATGTTTCAATATCGCTCCACATATATAGCAATATTACACCACATATGTAGCAATATCGCTCCACAAATGTAGCAACATGGCTCCACATATGTAGTAATAACGTTTCACAAATATAGCAATAAGGCTCCATTTTGTATCAATATAATTCCACATTTGTAACAATATCGCTCCACATATTTAACAATAACACTCCACATATGTAGCAATAACGCTCCACATACGTAGCAGTATCGCTCCACTTTTGTAGCAATATCGTTCCACATATGTAGCAATATCGCTCTACATATGTAGCAATATCGCTCCACATACATAGCAATATCACTCCACATATGTATTAATATCACTCCACGTATATAGCAATATCGCTCTACATATGTAGCAATAAGGCTCTACATATGTAGCTATAACGCACCATTAAGTTTCAATATTGCTCCACACATTTAGCTATAACGCTGCACATATGTAGCAATATTACTCCACATATGTAACAATAACACTCCACATATGTAACAAAAATATTCCACATATGTAGCAATATTACCTACATATGTAGCAATATCGCTCAATATATGTAGCAATAGCGTTACACATACTTATAAATAACGCTTCATTATGTTACAATATCATTCAACATATGTAACAACAACGCACCATTATGTATAAATATCACTCCATATATATAGCAATATGGCTCCAGATATGTAGAAATATCGCCCTACATATGTAGTAATAGCGCTCCACATATTTAACAATAACACTCTATTATGTATCAATATCGCTCTACATATGTAGTAATATCACTCTACATATGTAGCAATATCGCTCCACATATATAGCAATAACGCTTTACATACATATCAATATCGCTCCTCATATGTATCAATATCGCACCACACATGTAGCAAAAACAATACACATATGTAGTAACAACGCTCCATTATGTTTCAATATCACTCCACATATGTATAAATAACGCTCCATTATCTTTCAATATCGCTCCACATATGTATCAATATTGCACCACATATGTAGCAATATCGATCCGCATATGTAGCAACATTGATCCACATATGTAGCAATAACACTCCACATATGTAGCAATAACGCTACACATATCTATCAATAATGCCTATTATGTTTCAATATCGCTCCACATATGTAGCAACATTGCTCCATTATGTATCAATATGGCTCCACATATGTAGCAATACGGCTCCACATATGTAAGAATATCACTCCACATATGTACTAATAACGTTACACATATGTAAAAATCACACTCTATTATGTATCAATATTACTCCACATATGTAGCGATATCGTTCTACATATGTATCAATATCGCTATACATATGTATCAATAATGTTCTATTATGTATCAATACCGCTCCACCTATGTAGCAATATCGCTCTACATATATAGCAATAATGCTCCACATATGCAACAATAACACTCCATTATGCATCAATATCGCTCCACATATGTAGCAATATTACTCCACATATGTAGCAATATCACTCCACATATGTAGCAATATCGCTCCACATATGTATAAATATCGCTCAACATATGTAACAATATCGCTCTACATATGTTTAAATAACGCTCCACATATGTAGCTATAACGCACCATTATGAATCAATATCGCTCCACACATGTAGTTATATCGCTCCACTTATGTAACAATATCGTTCCACATATGTAACAATAACGCTCCACATATGTACCAAAAACTTTCCACATATGTAGCAATATCGCTCCACATATTTAGCAATATCGCTCCACATATGGAGCAATATCGCTCTATATATGTTGCAATAATGTTTGACATACGTAGTAATAACGCTCCATTATGTATCAATATCACTCCACATATGTAGCAATATAGATCCACATATGTAGCAATATCGCTCTACATATGTAGTACTAGCACTCCACATATTTATTAATAACGCCCTCTTATGTAGCTATATCTCCCTACATATGTAGCAATATCGAATCTACATATATAGCAATAACGCTCAACATATGTATTAATATCGCTCCACATATGTAACAATATCGCTCCACATATGTAGCAAAATCGCTCTACATAGGTAGCAATATCGCTCCACATATGAATCAATAACGCTACACATATGTATCAATAACGCTCCATTATGTTTTAATATCGCTCCACATATGTAGCAATATCGCACCACATATGTTGCAATATCGCTCCACATATGTACTAATAACTTTCCACATTTGTAGGAATATCGCTCCAGATGTGTAGCAGTATCGCACCACATTTTTAGCAATGTCGCTCTATACAAGTAGCAATAACGTTACACATAAATAGTAATAATGCTCCATTATTTTACAATATCGCTCTACATATGTTGTAATTATGCTCCACATATGTAAGAATAATGCTTTATTATATATCAATATCGCTCAACATATGTAACGATCTCGCACTGCATATGTAGCAATATCGCTCTACACATATACCAATAACGCTCTACATATGTATTATTATCGCTCCACAAATGTAGCAATATCGCTCGACATATGTACCAATATCGCTCCACATATGTAGCAATATCGTTCCACATATGTATAAATAACGCTACACATATGTATCAATAACGCTCCATTATGTTTCAATATCACTCCACATATGTAACAATCTTACACCACATATGTAACAACATGGCTCCACATATGTAGTTATAACACTCCACATATGTAGCAATACCGCTCTACATATATATCAATAACGCTACACATATGTTTCAATATCGCTCCATTATGTTTCAATATCGCTCCACATATGTAGCAATATTGCACCACATACGTAGCAATATCGCTCCAGATATGTAGCAACATGGCTCTTCATATGTAGCAATAACGCTCCACATATGTAGCAATAAGGCTCCATTATATATCAATATAGCTCCACATATGTAGCAATATCGCTCCACATATGTAGCAATAACACTCCACATGTGTAGCAATAACGCTCCACATATGTAGTAATAACGTTGCACATATGTTACAATAATGCTCCATTATGTATCAATATCGCTCCACATATGTAGTAATAACGCTCCACATATGTTGCAATAGCACTCCACATATGTAGTAATAACGTTCCATTACGTATTAATATCGCTCAACATATGTAGCAGTATCGCTATAAATATGTAGCAATAACGCTCTACATATGCAGCTATAACGCACCATTATCTATCGATATCGCTCCACACATGTAGCAGTATCGCTCCACATATGTAGCAATATCGTTTCACATATGTAACATTAACGCTCCACATATATACTGATAACTTTTCACATATGTAGTAATATTGCACCACATGTGTAGCAGTATCGCTCCATATATATAGCAATAACGTTACCCATACGTAGCAATAATGCTCCATTATGTTACTATATCGCTCTACATATGTAGCAACAATGCTCCATTCTGTATCAATATCACTCCACAAATGTTTCAATATCACTCTACATAAGTAGCTATAACGCTCTACATATGTAGCCATAACGCACCATTATATATCATTATCGCTCCACACATGTAGCTATATTGCTCCACATATGTAGCAACATTGCTCCATTATGTATCAATATCGCTCCACATATGTAGCAATATAGCTCCACATATGTAGTAATATCGCTCTACATATATAGCAATAATATTTTACATATGCATCAATATTGCTCCACATATGTAACAATATCGCTCCACATAAGTAGAAATATCGCTCCACACATGTAGCAATAGCGCTCCACATATGTACCAATAACGCTCTATTATGTATCAATATCGCTCCACATATGTAGAAACATCGCTCCACAAATGTAGGAATAATGCTTCGCATATGTAACAATATCGCTCCTATATATGTTGCAAAATCGATCCAAATATCTAGCAATATCACTCAACATATGTAGCAATATTGCTCCACATACGTAGCAATATTGCTCAACATATGTGGCAATAACGCTCTACATATGTAGCAATAACGCTCCACATAAGTAGCAATAATGCTCCACATAAGTAGCAATAACGCTCTACGTCTGTAGCAATAGCGCTCCATTATATATCAATATAGTTCCACATATGTATCAATATCGCTCTACATATGTAGCAATATCGCTCCAGATATGTAACAATAACGCTCAACTTATGTAACAATATCCCTCCTATATATGTACCAATACCGCTCGCATATGTATCAATATCGCTCTACATAGGTGGCAATATTGCTCCACATACGTTGCAATAATGCTCCATTATATATTAATATCACTCCACATATGTAGCAATACTGCTCCACATATGTACTAATATCGCCCCTCATATCTTGCAATATTACTCCATAAATGTAGCGATAATGCTACATTATGTATCAATATCGCTCCACATATGTCACAATATTACTCCATATATGTAACAATATCGTTCCACGTATATAGCAATATCGCTCCACTTATGTATCAATATTGCTCCTCAAATGTAGGGATAACGCTCCACATACATAACAATATCGCTCCAAATATGGAGCAATTTGACTCCACATATGTAACAATAATGCTTCATTATGTATCAATATCGCTCCACATCTACAGCAATAACACTCCAATTTGTAACAATATCGTTCAATATATGTAGCAATATCACTCCACATATGTAACAATAATGCTCCAGTATGTATCACTATTGCTCCACACATATAGAAATATCGCTCCACATATGTAGCAACAACGCTCCGCATATGTAACAATATCACTCCTATATATGTAGCAATATCGCTCAACATATGTTGCAATACTGCTCCACATATGTAGCAATATCGCTCAACATATGTAGCAATAACGCTCTATATATGTACCAGTAATGCTCCACATATGTATCAATATCGCTCCACATATGTAGCTATATCGGTCTACATATGTAGCAATATCGCTCCACATAAGTAGCAATAACGCTCCACATATGTAGCAATATCGCTCTACATATGCAACAACAATGCTCCACATATGTTGAAATAACGCTCCATTATGTATCAACATCGTTCCACATATGTAGCAATATCACTCCACATATGTAGCAATATCGCTCCACATATATAGTAATAACGCTCCACATCTGTAACAATAACAGTCCACATATGTAGCAATGATGCTCTATTATATATTAATATCCCTCTACAAATGTAGAAATACTACTCCACATATGTAGTAATATCACTCCTCATATGTTGCAATATCACTCTAAAAATTTAGCGACAACACTCCACATATGCAGCTATATCGCTCCACATATGTAGCAATACCGCTCTGCATATGTAGCAATAACACTCTACATATGTAACAATATTGCTCCACATATTTAGCAATAGCGCTCCACATTAGTAGGAATATCGCTGTAAATATGTAGCAATATCGCTCCACATATGTACCAATAACGCTATACATATGTAGTAATAACGCTCCACATATGTAGCACTAATGCTCCACATATGTTGAAATAACACTCCATTATGTATCAATATCGTTCCACGTATTCTGCAATATCCCTCTACATATATAGCAATATCGCTCCACATATGTGAGAACAACGCTCGACATATGTAACAATAACACTCCCACATGTATCAATAATGCTCCACTATGTATCAACATCGTTACACATATGTAGCAATAATGCTCCAGCATGTGTCAATATCGCTCCACATATCTACAAATAACGCTCCACATATGTAGCAATATCGCTCTATTATGTAGCAATATCGCTCTAAATATTTAGTAATAACGCTCCATAATGTAGCAATAACGCTCCACATATATAACAATAATGCTCCACTATGTAGCAATATTGATGCACATATGTAACAATATCCATCTAAATATGTAGCAATTTCGCTCCACATATGTAGCAATAACACTTCATTATGTATCAATATCGCTCCACATATGTAACAATATTGCTCCACATATATACCAATATCGCTCCACATATACAGCAATATCGCCCCACATCTGTAGCAATAACACTCCAATTTGTATCAACATCGCTCGAAATATGTAGCAATATCGCTCCACATATGTAGCAATAATGCTCTAGTATGTATGACGATCGCTCCACAGATATATCAATAATGCTCTAGTATGTATCAATCTCGCTCCACATATGTAACAATAATGCTCTACTATGTACGACTATCGCTCCACATATGTATGTATCAATAATGTTGTAGTATGGATCAATCTCGCTCCACATATGTAGCAATATCGCTATACATTTGTATCAATATCGCTCTACATATGTAGTAATATCGCTCTACATATGTGGCAGTAACGCTCCACATATGTAAAGATGATGATCCAATATGTATCAATATTGCTTCGCATATGTAACAATATCGCTCCGCATATGTAGCAATATCGCACCACATGCGTAGCTATATCGCACCACATATGTAGGAATATCGTTTCGCATATGTAGTAATAACACTCCACATATGTATCAATATCGCACCACATATGTAGCAATAACGCTTCATTATGTATCAATATCGCTCCACATTTGTAGCTATATCGCTCTACATATGTAACAATAACACTCCACATATGTAGCAATGATGCTCTATTATATATTAATATCGCTCTACAAATGTAGAAATACTACTCCACATATGTAGTAATATCGCTCCTCATATGTTGCAATATCACTCTACAAATGTAGCGACAACACTCCACATATGTAGCTATATCGCTCCACATATGTAGCAATATCGCTCCACATATGTAGCAATAACACTCCACATATGTAGCAATAGCACTCCACATTAGTAGGAATATTGCTGTAAATATGTAGCAATATCGCTCGACATATGTACCAACAAACGCTATACATATGTTTCAATAACGCTCTACATATGTAGCACTAATGCTCCATATATGTTGAAATAACGCTCCATTATGTATCAATATCGTTCCACGTATGTTGCAATAACGCTATACATATGTAACAATATCGCTCCACATATGTGGTAATAACACTCCACGTATGTAACAATAACACTCCCATATGTACCAATATTGCTCCACTATGTATCAACATCGCTACACATATGTAGCAACATCGCTACACAAATGTAGCAACATCGCTACACATATGTAGCAATAATGCTCCAGCATGTATCAATATCGCTCCACATATCTAATAATAACGCTCCACATATGTAGCAATATCGCTCTGTTTTGTAGCAATATCGCTCTAAATATTTAGTAATAACACTCCATTATGTAGCAATAACGCTCCACATATATAGCAATAACGCTCTACTATGTAGCAAGACCGCTGCAAATATGTAGCAATATCGCTCCAAATATGTACCAATTTCGCTCCACATATGTAGAAATAACGCTTCATTATGTATCAATATTGCTCCACATATATAACAATATTGCTCCACATATATAGCAATATCACTCCACATATGTAGCAATATCGCCCCACATCTATAGCAATAACACTCCACATATGTAACAATAACACTCCACATATGTAGCAATGATGATCTATTATATATTAATATTATTCTACAAATGTAGAAATACTACTCCACATATGTAGTAATATCGCTCCTCATATGTTACAATATCACTCTACAAATCTAGCGACAACACTCCACATATGTAGCTATATCGCTCCGCATATGTAGCAATAACACTCTACATATGTAGTAATATTGCTCCACATATATAGCCATATTGCTCCACATATGTAGCAATAGCGCTCCACATTAGTAGGAACATCGTTGTAAATATGTTGAAATATTGCTCCACATATGCACCAATAACCCTATACATATGTAGCAATAACGCTATACATATGTAGCAATAACGCTCCAATGTGTATCAATATTGCTTTGCATAAGTAAAAATATCGCTCCGCATATGTAGCAATATCGCACCACATGCGTAGCTATATCGCTCCACATATGTAGCAATATCGCTTCGCATATGTAGCAATAACATTCCACATATGTAGCAATTTCGCTCCACATATGTAGCAATAACGCTTCATTATGTATCAATATCGCACCACATATGCAACAATATTGCTCTACATATATACCAATATTGCTCCACATATACAACAATATCGCCCCACATCTGTAGCAATAATACTCCAATTTGTATCAATATCGCTCAAAATATGTAACAATATCGCTCCACATACGTAGCAATAATGCTCTAGTATGTATGACGATCGCTCCACATATATATCAATAATGCTCTAGTATGTATCAATCTCGCTCCACATATGTTGCAATAATGCTCTACTATGTACGACTATCGCTCCACATATGTATCAATAATGTTGTAGTATGTCTCAATCTCGCTCCACATATGTAGCAATATCGCTATACATTTGTATCAATATCGCTCTACATATGTAGTAATATCGCTCTACATATGTGGCAGTAAAGCTCCACATATGTAAAGATGACGCTCCAATATGTATCAATATTGCTTCGCCATATGTAACAATATCGCTCTGCATATGTAGCAATATCTCACCACATGCGTAGCTATATCGCTCTACATATGTAGCAATATCGCTTCGCATATGTAGCAATAACACTCCACATATGTAGCAATATCGCTCCACATATGTAGCAATAATGCTTCATTATGTATCAATATCGCTCCACATTTGTAGCTATATCGCTCTACATATGTAGCAATATCGATCCATATAACTATCAATAACGCTCCACATATGTAGCAATATCGCTACACATAAGTAGCAATATCGCTCTACATATGTAGCAATAACGCTCCACATATGTTGAAAATAACGCTCCATTATGTATCAATATCGTTCTACATATGTAGCAATATCGCTCCACATATGTAGCAATATCACTCCACATATGTAGCACTAATGCTCCATATATGTTGAAATACCGCTCCATTATGTATCAATATCGTTCCACGTATGTTGCAATAACACTATACATATGTAACAATATCGCTCCACATATGTGGTAATAACACTCCACATATGTGGTAATAACACTCCCATATGTAGCAATAATGCTCCACTATGTATCAACATCGCTACACATATGTAGCAATAATGCTCCAGCATGTATCAATATCGCTCCACATATCTACTAATAACGCTCCACATATGTAGCAATATCGCTCTAAATATTTAGTAATAACACTCCATTATGTAGCAATAACGCTCCACATATATAGCAATAACGCTCCACTATGTAGCAATACCGTTGCAAATATGTAGGAATATCGCTCCAAATATGTAACAATTTTGCTCCACTTATGTAGAAATAACGCTTCATTATGTATCAATATTGCTCCCATATGTAACAATATTGCTCCACATATATAGCAATATCACTCCACATATGTAGCAATATCGCCCCACATCTATAACAATAACACTCTTATTTATATCAATATCGCTCGAAATATGTAGGAACATCGCTCCACATATGTAGCAATAAAGCTCAAATATGTATCACTATCGCTCCACATATGTATCAATAATGTTGTAGTATGTATCAATCTCGCTCCACATATGTAGCAATACCGGTATACATTAATAGCAATATCGCTCCTCATTTGTAGCAATATCGCTCTACATGTGTAGTAATATCGCTCTACATATGTGGCAGTAACGCTCCACATTTGTAGAGATAACGCTCCTATATATATCTATATTGCTTCGCATATGTAACAATATCGCTCCGCATACGTAGCAATATCGCACCACATGCGTAGCTATATCGCTCCACATATGTAGCCATATCGCTTTGCATATGTAGCAATAACACTCTACATATGTAGCAATATCGCTCCGCATATGTAGCAATAAGGCTTCATTATGAATCAATATCGCTCCACATATGTACCTATATCACTCTACATATGTAGCAATATCGCTCCACATAAGTAGCAATAACGCTCCACATATGTAGCAATGTCGCTCCACATATGTAGCAATATCGCTCTACATATGCAGCAATAATGCTCCACATATGTTGAAATAACGCTCCATTATGTAGCAATATCGCTCCACATATGTAGCAATATCGCTCCACATATGTAGCAATATCGCTCCACGTATGTATCAATATCGCCCTACATATGTAGCAATAACGCTCCACATATGTTAAAATAACGCTCCATTATGTATCAATATCGTTCCACATTTGTAGCAATATCGCTCCACTTATGTAGCAATATCGCTCTACACATGTACTAATAACGCTCCACATATGTAACAATAACACTCCACATATGTAGCAATGATGCTCTATTATATATTAATATTGTTCTACAAATGTAGAAATACTACTCCACATATGTAGTAATATCGCTCCTCATATGTTACAATATCACTCTACAAATGTAGCGACAACACTTCACATATGTAGCTATATCGCTCCACATATGTAGCGATATCGCTCCGCATATGTAGCAATAACACTCTACATATGTAGCAATATTGCTCCATATATGTAGCCATATTGCTCCACATATGTAGCAATATAGCTCCACATTAGTAGGAACATCGCTGTAAATATGTAGCAATATTGATCCACATATACACCAATAACGCTATACATATGTAGCAATAACGCTCTACATATGTAGCACTAATGCTCTACATATGTTGAAATAACTCTCCATTATGTATCAATATTGTTCCACGTATATTGCAATATCGCTCTACATATATAGTAATATCTCTGCACATATGTGGTAAAAACGCTCCACGTATGTAACAATAACAGTCCCATATGTAGCAATAATGCTCCACTATGTATCAACATCGCTACATATTTACAAATAACGCTCCACATATGTAGCAATATCGCTCTAAATATTTAGTAATAACGCTCCATTACGTAGCAATAACGCTCCACATAGATAACAATAACGCTCCACTATGTACCAATATCGCTGCACATGTCTAGCAATATCGCTCCAAATATGTTACAATAACGCTTCATTATGTATCAATATCGCTCCACATATGTAACAATATTGCTCTACATATATATCAATATCGCTCCACATATGCAGCAATATTGCCCCACATCAGTACCAATAACGCTATACAAATGTAGCAATAACACGCCACATATGTAGCAATAATGCTCCACATATGCTGAAAGAACGCTCCATTGTGTATCAATATCGTTCCACATATGTAGCTATATCGCTCCATATATATCGCAATATCGCTCCACATATGTAGAAATAATACTCCACATATGTCAAAATAACGCTCTATTATGTATCAATATCGTTCCACATAAGTAGCAATATCGCTCCACATATGTAGCAATATCCCTCTACATCTGTAGTAATAACGCTCCACATATGTAACAATAACACTCCACATATGCAGCAATGATGCTCTATTATATATTAATATCACTCCACATATGTAGACATACTACTCCACATATGTAGTAATATCGTTCCTCACATGTTGCAATATCACTCTACAAATGTATCGACAACACTCCATATCTAGCAATATCACTCCACATATGTGGCAATATCGCTCCTCATATTTTGTATTAACACTCAACATATGTAGCAATAGCACTCCACATTAGTAGGAATATCGTTGTAAATATCTAGCAATATCGCTCTACATATGTACCAATAACGTTGTACATAGGTAGCAATAACGCTCCACATATGTAGTAATAATGCTCTACATATGTTGAAATAACGCTCCATTATGTATCAATATCGTTTCACGTATGTTGTAATATCACTCCACATATGTAGCAATATCGCTCCACATATGTGGTAATAACACTCCACATATGTAACAATAACACTCCCATATGCAGCAATAATGCCCTAGTATATATCAACATCGCTACACATATGTAACAATAATGCTCGAGTATATATCAATATCATTCCACATATGTAGTAATATCGCTCCACATATGCAGCAATATCGCACTACATCTGTAGCAATAACACTCTAATATGTAGCAATATCACCCGAAATATGTAACAATATCGCTCCACATATGTAGCAATAATGCTCCAGTATGTATCACTATCGCACCACATATATAGCAATAATACTTCAGCATATATCAATATCGCTTCCCATATGTAGCAATATCGCTATACATATGTAGCAATATCGCTCCACACATGTAGCAATATCACTTCACATATGTAGCAATAGCGCTCCACATTGGTAGCAATATCACTCTACGTATGTACTAATATCGCTCCACATATGTAGCAATAACACTCTACAAATGTAGCGATAATACCCTAATATGTATCAATATCGCTCCACATATATGGCTGTATTACACCACATATGTAGCAATATCGTTCCACATATGTTGCAATATCGCTCCACGCAAGTAGCAATAACGCTCCACATATGTAACAAAAACGCTCAATTAAGTATCAATATCGCTCCACATATGTAGAAATATCTCTCCACATATGTAGTAATAACGCTCAATAGATGTAACAATATCGCTCTTATATATATAGCAATAACGCTCCAAATAAGTAGCAATATCGCTCCACGTGTGTAGCTATATCGCTCCATATATGTATCAATAATGCTCTAGTATGTCTCAATCTCGCTCCACATATGTAGCAATAATGCTCTAGTATGTATGACTATCGCTCCACATATGTATCAATAATGTTGTAGTATGTATCAATCTCGGTCCACAAATGTAGCAATATTGCTATACATTTGTACCAATATAGCTCCTCATATGTAGCAATATCGCTCTATATATGTAGTAATATCACTCTACATATGTGGCAGTAACGCTCCATATATGTAGAGATAACGCTCATCGCTCCGCATATTTAGCAATATCGCACCACATGCGTAGCTATATCGCTCCACATATGTAGCCATATCGCTCCGCATATGTAGCAATAACACTCCACATATATAGCAATATCGCTCCACATATGTAGCAATAACGCTTCATTATGTATCAATATCACTCCACATATGTAGCTATATCACTCTACATACGTAACAATATCGCTCCACAAAAGTAGCAATAATGTTTCACATATGTAGCTATATCCCTCAACATATGTAGCAATATCGCTCCACATATATAGCAATAATACTCCACATATGTCAAAATAACGCTCCATTATGTATCAATATCGTTCTACATATGTAGCAATATCGCTCCACATATGAAGCAATATTGCTCTACATATGTAGTAATGATGCTCTATTATATATTAATATTGCTCTACAAATGTATAAATACTACTCCACATATGTAGTAATATCGCTCCTCATACGTTGCAATATCACTCTACAAATGTAGCAACAACACTCCACATATATAGCTATATCGCTCCACATATGTAGCAATGTCGCTCCGCATATGTAGCAATAACACTCCACATATGTTGCAATATTGCTCCACATATGTAGCAATACTGCTCCACATTAGTAGGAACATCGCTGTAAATATGTAGCAATATTGCTCCACATATGTACCAATAACGCAATACATATGTAGCAATAACGCTCTACATATGTAGCACTAATGCTCTACATATGTTGAAATAACGCTCCATAATGTATCAATATTGTTCCACGTATGTTGCAATATTGCTCTACATATATAGTAATATCGCTCCACAAATGTGGTAATAACGCTCCATGTATGTAACAATAACACTCCCATATGTAGCAATAATGCTCCACTATGTATCTACATTGCTACACATATGTAGCAATAATTCTCCATCATGTATCAATATCGCTCCACATATCTACTAATAACGCTCCACGTATGTAGCAATATCGCTCTGTTATGTTGCAATATCGCTCTACTTATTTAGTAATAATGCTCCATTATGTAGCAATAACGCTCCACATAGATAGCAATAACGCTCCACTAAGTACCAATGTCGCTGCACATATGTAGCAATATCGCTCCAAATATGTAGCAATAACGCTTCATTATGTCTCAATATCGCTCCACAAATGTAACAATATTGCTCCACATATATAACATTATCGCTCCACATATGCAGCAATATCACCCTAGATCTGTAGCAATAACACTCCAATTTGTATCAATATCGCTCGGATTATGTAGCAATATCGCTCCACATATGTAGCAATAACACTCCACATATGTATCAATTTTGCTCCACATTGGTAGCAATAGCGCTCCACATTAGTAGGAATATCGTTGTAAATATGTAGTAATATCGCTCCACATATGTACCAATAACGCTATACATATGTAGCAATAACGCTCCACATATGTAGCAATAATGCTCCACATATGCTGAAAGAATGTTCCATTATGTATCAATATTGTTCCACATATGTAGCTATATCGCTCCACATATGTAGCAATATCGCTCCACATATGTAGCAATAATAGTCCTCATATGTCGAAATAACGCTACATTATGTATCAATATCGTTCCACGTATGTAGTAATATTGCTCCACATATGTAGTAATATCGCTCAACATATTTAGTAATAACGCTCCACATATGTAACAATAACACTCCACATATGTACCAATAACTACTCCGAATATGTAGTAATATCGCTCCTCATATGTTGCAATATCGCTCTACAAATGTAGCAACAACACTCCACATACGTAGCTATATCGCTCTACATATGTAGCAATATCGCTCCGCATATGAAACAATAACACTCCACATATGTAGCAATATTGCTCCACATATGTAGCAATAGTGCTCCACATTAGTAGCAATATCGCTGTAAATATGTAGCAATATCACTCCACATATGTACCAATAACGCTATACATATGTAGCAATAACGCTCCACATATGTAGCAATAATGCTCCACATATGTTGAAATAACGCTCCATTATGTATCAATAACGTTCCACGTATATTGTAATATCGCTCCACATATGTAGCAATATCGCTCCACATATGTGGTAATAACTCTCCATATATGTAACAATAACACTCCCATAAGCAGCAATAATGCCCCAGTATGTATCAACATCGCTACACAAATGTAACAATAATGCTCCAGCATATATTAATATCGCTCCACATATGTAGTAATATCGCTCCACATATGCAGCAATATCGTACTACATCTATAGTAATAACACTCCAATATGTAGCAACATCACCCGAAATATGTAGCAATATCGCTCCACATATGTAGCAATAATGCTCTAGTATGTATCACTATCGCTCCACATATATAGCAATAATACTTCAGTATATATCAATATCGTTCCCCATATGTATCAATATCGTTCCCCATATGTAGCAATAATAGTCCTCATATGTCGAAATAACGCTACATTATGTATCAATATCGTTCCACATATGTAGCAATATCATTCCACATATGTAGCAATATCGCTCCACATATGTAGTAATAACGCTTCACATATGTAACAATAACACTCCACATATGTAGCAATCACGTTATATTATATATTAATATCGCTCTACAAATGTAGAAATACTACTCCACATATGTAGTAATATCGCTCCTCATATGTTGCAATATCGCTCTACAAATGTAGCGACAACACTCTACATACGTAGCTATATCGCTCCACAAATGTAGCAATATCGCTCCGCATATGAAACAATAACACTCCACATATGTAGCAATATTGCTCCACATATGTAGCAATAGTGCACCACATTAGTAGCAATATCACTGTAAATATGTAGCAATATTACTCCACATATGTACCAATAACGCTATACATAAGTAGCAATAACGCTCCACATATGTAGCAATAATGCTCCACATATGTTGAAATAACACTCCATTATATAACAATATCGTTCCACATATATAGCAATATCGCTCCACATATGTAGTAATAACGCTCCACACATGTAACAATAACACTCCACATATGTAGCAATGACGCTCTATTATATATTAATATCGTTCTTCAAAAGTAGAAATACTACTCCACATATGTAGTAATATCGCTCCAGATACGTAGCAATATCGGTCTATATATGATGCAATATCGCTCCACATATGTAGCAATATCGCACTACATATCTTGAAATAACGCTCCAATATGTAGCAATATCGCTCCACATATGTAGCTATATCGCCCCACATACGTAGCAATATCGCCCCACATATGTATCAATATCGCCCCACATATGTATCAATATCGCTCCACATATGTAACAATATCGCTCCACATTTGTAGCAATAGCGTGCTACATATATAACAATATCGTTCCACATATATAGTAATAATGCTCCACATATGTAGAGATAACGCTCTAATATGTAACAATATCGCTCCACATACGTAGCAATAACGCACTACATATGTATCAATATCGCTCCACATATGTAACAATATCGCTCCACATATGCAGCAATAACGATCCATTATGTAGCAATATCGCTCCGCATATGTTTTAATAACGCACCATTATGTATCAATATCGCTCTACATATGTATCAATATCGCTCCATATATGTAGCAATATCTCTCCGCATATGTAGCATTAGCACTCTATATATGTAGCAATAATACTTCAGTATATATCAATATTGTTCCCCATATGTAGCAATATCGCTATACATATATAGCAATATCACTCTACATATGTAGCAATATCGCTCCACATATGTAGCAATAGCGCTCCACATATGTAGCAATAGCGCTCCACATTGGTAGCAATATCACTCTACGTATGTACTAATATCGCTCCACATATGTAGCAATAACACTCTACATATGTAGCGATAATGCCTTAATATGTATCAATATCGCTCCACATATGTGGCAGTATTGCACTACATATGTAGCAATATCGTTCCACATATGTTGCAATATCGCTCCACGCATGTAGCAAAAATGCTCCACATATGCAACAAAAACGCTCAATTATGTATCAATATCGTTCTACATATGTAGAAATATTCTTCCACATATGTAGTAATAACGCTCTACAGATGTAACAATATCGCTCTTATATATGTAGCAATAACGCTCCGAATAAGTACCAATATAGCTCCACGTGTGTAGCTATATCACTCCACGTATGTATCAATAATGCTCTAGTATGTCTCAATCTCGCTCCACATATGTATCAATAATGCTCTAGTATGTATGACTATCGCTCCACATATGTATCAATCATGTTGTAGTATGTATCAATCTCGGTCCACACATGTAACAATATCGTTATACATTTGTATCAATATCGCTCTACATATGTAGTAATATCGCTCTACATATATGGCTCTTATATATGTAGCGATAATGCTTTAATATGTATCAATATCGCTCCACATATGTGGCAGTATTGCTGCACATTTATAGCAATATCGCTCCACATATGTTGCAATATCGTTCCACGCATGTAGCAATAACGCTTCACATATGTAGCAAAAACGCTCAATTATGTATCAATATCGCTTCACACATGTAGAAATATCGCTCCACATATGTAGTAATAACGCTCTACATATGTAATAATATCACTCTTATATATGTAGAAATAACGCTCCACATAAGTAGCTATATCGCTCCACATGTGTAGCTATATCACTCTACATATGTAAGAATATCCCTCCGCATATGTAGCAATAACACTCCACATATGTAACAATAACGCTCCACACATGTATCAATAATGCTTCACATAAGTAGCAATAACGCTCCACATATGTAGCAATATCACTCTACATTTGTACCAATATCGCTCTACATATGTAGCAATAACACTCCAAATATGTAAAAATTACGCTCCATTTTGTATTAATATCGTTTCGCATATGTAGCAATATCGCTCCACATTTGTAGCAATATCGCTCCACATATGTAGTAATAACGCTCCAGATATGTAACAATATCGCTCTTATATATGTAGTAATATCGCTCCACATATATAACAATATCGCTAAACATATGTAGCAATATTGCTCCACATATGTAGCAATATCGCTCAACATATGTAGGAATAACGCTCTACATATGTAGCAATAATGCTCCACACATGTAGTAATAACGCTCTACATAAGTAGCCATAACACTCTACATATGTAGCAATATCGCTCCACATATGTAGAAATATCGCTCCACATATGTAGTAATAACGCTCTAGATATGTAACAATATCGCTCTTATATATGTAGCAATATCGGTCCACATATATAACAATATCGCTCAACATATGTGGCAATATTGCTCCACATATGTAGCAATATCGCTTAACATATGTAACAATAACGCTCTACATATGTAGCAATAACCCTCCACACATGTAGTAATAACGCTCCACATAAGTAGCCATAACACTCTACATATGTAGCAATATCGCTCGACATATGTAGCAATATCGCTCTACATATGTAGCGATAACGCTCCACATATTTAACAATATCGCTCAAAATATGTATTAATATCACTCCACATGTGTATCAATATCGCTCCACATATGTAGCAATATTACTCCACATATGTAACAATATTACTCCACGTATGAAGCAATATCGTTCTACATATGTAGCAATATCACTCCACATATGTAGCAAAAATGTTCCACATATGTAGCAATAATGCTCCAGTATGTATCAATATCGCTCCACATATGTAACAATATCGCTCCACATATGTAGCAATAGCGCTCCACATTGGTAGCAATATCACTCTTTATATGTAGCAATATCGCTCCACATATGTTACAATATTGCTCCACGCATGTAGAAATAATGTTCCACATATGTAGCAATATCACTCCACATATGTGGCTGTATTGCACCACATATGTACAATATCGCTCCACATATGTTACAATATCGCTCCACGCATGTAGAAATAATGTTCCACATATGTAGCAATAACGCTCTATTATGTATCAATATCGTTGCACATATGTCGAAATATCGCTCTACATATGTAGTAATAACGTTCCACATATGTAACAATATCACTCTTATATATGTCGCAATAACGCTCCACATATATAGCAATATCGCTCAACATATGTAGCAATATCATTCAACATATATAGTAATAACGCTCTACATATGTAGCAATAACGCTCCACACATGTAGCAATAACGCTCCACATAAGTAGTAATAACGCTCCACATATGTAGCAATATCGATCCACATATGTAGCAATATCGCTCTACATATGTAGCAATAACGCTCCACATATGTAGAAATAACGCTCCATTATGTATTAATATTGTTTCGCATATGTAGCAATATTGCTCAACATATGTAGCAATATGTAGTAATAACACTCCACATATGTAACAATATCGCTCCTATATATGTAGCAATACGGCAACACATATGTAGCAATATCGCTCCACATAGGTAGCAATATTGCTCCACATATGCAGCATTGACGCTCCATTATATATTAATATCGGTCTACATATGTAGAAATACTACTCCACATATGTAGTAATATCGCTCCTCATATGTTGCAATATCGCTTTACAAATGTAGCAATACCGCTCTACATATATAGCAATATCGCTCAAAATATGTATAAATATCGCTCCACATATGTAGCAATAACGCTTCATTATGTATCAATATCGCTCCACATATGTAGCAATATTACTCCACATATGTAGCAATATTACTCCACATATGTAGCAATATCGTTCCACATATTTAGCAATAACACTCCACATATGTAGCAATAATGCTCCAGTATGTATCAATATCGCTACACATATGTAACAATAATGCTCCAGCATGTATCAATATCGCTCCACATATGTAGCAATATCGTTCTCATATGTTACAATATCGGTCCACATATGTAGCAATAGCGCTCCACATTGGTAGCAATAACAGTCTACATATGTAGCAATATCGCTCGAATATGTAGTAATTACGCTCGAGATATGTAGCGATAATGCTCTAATATATATTAATATCGCTCCACATATGTGACAGTATTGCACCACATATGTAGCAATATCGCTCCACATATGTTACAATATCACTCTACATATATAGCAATATCACTCTACATATGTAGCAATATCACTCCACATATGTAGCAATAGCGCTCCATTATGTAGCAATATCGCTCCACATATGTAACAATAACGCTCCACTATGTATTAATATCGCTCCACATATGTAGCAATATCGCTCCACATATGTAGCAATAACACTCCACGTATGTAGTAATATCGCTCCACATATGTAGCAATATCACTCCACATATGTAGCAATATTGCTTCACATTTGTAGCAATATCTCTCCACATATGTAGCAATATCGCTCCTCATATTAGTGGCAGATTGAGGGATTTTTTGTTTAGCTTTGTATGTTTTATAAAGAATATTATCATTGTAATGGACTACTGCTATGTAAAAAAATATTAATAAAAATTATATATTTTTCCCCATACATAGTTGTCTACAAGTATTTATCTTGTGCATACTCATTCTTTTTACGTTAACAGTGATATGATAATCTACTAGTCATGTATTTAAAATTACGCTCATCGTAATAATGCAACACAATATTAATATAGGTGTCTAATTGGACACATGACTAACAAGACGATCATGTGCGTACTAACACGATATCAATATAAGTCATTTGATCAGACTCGCGACTTAACACATCGTCATGTAATTACTAACATGATTGACATATATACATTGGGCTACTTACATGATGTGAAACTCAAACAATAAACATACATAAGTCATGTCATAAGTTACATAATTATGGTCAATTCACGTAGAGTATTACATGATATGGAATAAAAAAATGGTTGTCTATTAATAAATTGTGTATTGTTAGTAACAATTGGGTATTTATAAATTGTGCATTGTATGTGTATAAATTGTATACTATGTAATGCCAGATCGATTCGCCCCTAAAAAATTGCCGCACAAATCTGAGGCCTGACTAAATTTGTGTTCTCGGCTTGGGTAAAATCAGATTGAATGACTCCTCTGGCTAGCTTCGCTATATAGTACATGATGAACACACCACAATCTTCATTGGTTTCTTGATATGGGCATTTGTTGATCTTCATTAGTGACTACTTTGTTGCACCTTTTATGTGCAGCACTCTCTCCATTTCATGGGCAACACATTTCTTAATGTGGTCCACCTCTGCAAAGTGGTGGCTATGGTCATCCTTTAGTGGGTTGTACCACCTAAACCACTTCTCCATACAGTGGACAAATAGAAAAAGAAAATATCCAGTGACGTAGATCGGAATGAAACTACTCTCGATGTTAACATTCAGCCTTTTCATCAAGATACCAACAATTTTGGAGAGCCTATCCTCCGGGCCGTGCTGCATCCCAACATTGTAATAGTGCTAGATCTCAAACTTCTCTAAAAAATAGTTGGGATAAAGGTTGGATTTCTAGCATTGCATGCCTCCAAAAGTTGGCAGAAAACATATATGACCTAGAATCATCAACAAACTAATTGTGTTAGTCATAACAATCGACGAGTCGTGTCAATCACAACACGATATATGAATATTCATGTAATCACAAATACAATAGTGATACAACATAATAACGTATGAAACTTAGTGTTTATTCATACAGCGATATTAGGACATTTCATATTAACAATAATGCTATAAATAGAAGTGACCCTTACCTGTTTTCAATTAGCTCGCAATCATATACTAGGTAGAACCCAGTCTCCTCCAAGATTTCTTTACATCACAATCAACGAGATCTTTTGAAAGTCTAGCTAGGAAAGTTTTCGTTCCCAGACCTGGTCTCCTCCCATAGATTCCCTTCTTCTTCTCTTCTTATGCCTTCACTGATTTTACTATTTGTCTATATTCTTCTAGCTTTTCATCTACAAAAGATGATATATATATATATATATATATATATATATATATATATATATATATATATATATATATATATATATATCAACAATGGGTCATGACCAAAATAAGAGTCACATTGATTCACATTATGTAACTAACATGCTTATATACACTAAGTTTATATATCATGTTATCGGATACACGATATGATGCCTTCTCAGACATAATAGCACAACACTTGAATGTCGTCTTTTGCTTGTCGTGTTATTAATGACACATTATGTATGCTATGCATACACAATAGGAGGACATCTATATCGATAATTTTATTCTCGAACACACGATATATTACTTATCATATATTTGATCACACGATATGCTACTGCATAGATAAATATAGTGACTACTTCCTATGTTCTATAATACTAAATATAAAAAATCATGCACACAAACATACAATATAGAGTTAAAGAAAGGCCTTACCATGAAATTGATCCAAGCCGGATTAACCCCTCGATCGGTTGATAGTTTTTTTCAAAGTTCACTGTTTTACCAGGATCGCATCAGTATACAATCTGACGGAACCTCACTTCACTGCCAAAACTCGCATTGGGGCGGAAATTTTCAAAATCGCTTTTCAAAAACAAGAAAATTGGAACTCACGCTGGAGTTTTTTCGAAATTTCCTTTCAAAAACAAGAAAACCCTGACTGTGTGAAAAACTATTTGGAGTTTTTCGAAATCACTGGTGGGATGGGTCGGAAATCAGAACTCTCACTGCATTTTCTCTTGTCACTGCTCAGACTGCCAAAATCACAGGTGAGATGGGTTAAAAATTGGAACCAAGGTTGCATATTCACTTCTCACTGAGAAATTGCTAGTATGTGAAGTCCTTTCTGTATAAAATATGACTGTTTAAGGGGTTTACATAATATAAAACCCTAAAGCCTGACTAGGGATTTTTATGTCCAAAAGTTTTTTTATATTATATAAGTTTAAGTTTGTTGATATTTTTTTGGGCAATCTAAGGAATATGGAATATTGTATTCTTCAGCCAAGCAATATGAAACAAAATCTTAATCAAAAGACAATAGTGTTGCATCAAGCCACATAAGTCGTGGATTATTTTGGTCATCCCTTCCTAAAATCTATGTTTTCTTAAAATATGTTGAAATACAGAATGTTCTCCTGGGGGTTTGAATGCACAGCAAAACTTCTTCCGTCTCATAGTAAATGTTCTATTTTTAGGAATCTCTTAATTTCTCTTTCACCTAGATTTACTTTCTTTTTCTCTTTCTATTTTTTCCAGTTTCCACCAATCCAAACAAAACCTAAGTAAAATTTTATGGCATGTTGGAAAATCTTGAAGGCAATTTTTAGGTGCTTGTGGAAGAATAGTCCTCCTTTGGTGAAACAATGTTTTTTAACATCTGCTCTTTTAATCCTCTTCAGATGTGTTGCTGCATGTTTCTGAGCTTCTCATTGCCAAAAAAAAAAATTGTTCCTGAGCTTCGAACCAAGTAGTAAGAGCAACTGAAGTAAGGACGTGACATTTACGTAAACTTTAGAGGGCCTCAGCTGCTTTACTCCAGGGCTCACTCTTGTACTCCAGCTTAAAATCAAATACCAACAATTTGGACAATCACTGTTCTTGAGTTGGGAAATCAATCTTCAGCTCCAACAAATATTATTAGCTAGGATGATCGGTGCGCATAAATTAATCTATTAGAAATGGATGCCATTTGTGGACAACAAAATTTAATGCCAATAGTTCGTTGTCATAAGATAATAAGATTACCACCTCCGTAATCTATTTCCTGTTAAATAGTAGCGTTGCATCGTCGGCCCATTTGAAGGGATTCTTTTTAAGGGCTGCAATGAAGGGGCCTGCCAAATTGCCTCAGTTCCTTCTGAATTTTCTGCGCTAACCAACTAATCCCAAAATTCCTCTCTATACCGTCGTATTTTTTGTTGTAGCCGTGTAGGCTATAAATAATCTATGTTCTCACGGTTCACCTCAACAATATGATCATCGTATTCTGCCTAGGCAAACTTGCATTTACACAACCTTTATGCCAAAGCTACGCTGGCCGGGTATTTGTTACAACTTTTATGAGACTCTCCAAATTTTAATTGCAAGTTACACGGCAAAAGTTCGTTTTCAGAACACCATCAAACTCGCACGTTGGAACTCAGTCCCACTGCACAAAAAGCTTATATAGCTCGCAAGGGCTTTGATTTTTCTCCGCATATTTCTTCAATTTCCTTCCCCTTCTTGAACTAAGAGAAGTATTTCCCCTGTCCTCTCCTCTCATGTAGAACCCAAATTAAATGGAAAAATAAAGAAGCTCATGAAAACTAGGTTGGCCTTTCTTCTCGACTACCAGGAATAAGAAAAGACCTCATGACCATTATATCAGTGATAAAAGAGTAATATGTCTGGTAAAATTCATTTACACTAAAAAGTCTATGACATAGAACTTAGAAGAATAAAAAATTGTCAGCATCAAAAAATATAAAAAATAAATAAAAGAATCAAACATGAGACATTATCATAGCATTCCTAATCCCAGTATTAATAGAGATAATTACACAGCACAATTACCATATTTTATTTACTGAGTAAATTAACAACTTACTGCGAAGAAAATAGTCATACTAAAATATCAAATTCGCTTGCCTAACCAGAGGTTGGTGCTTATATCTGAAGAGCAGCAGCAATAGAACCAGCCAAGCTAAGGACTTCAAATGGAGGCCTGTTCTTCACTTCCTTCACTGTCAAGGGACAGGAGTCCGTAATCCAAATGTAGGCGAATCCTTTCTCAGGTGTACCTGATCATATGAAATCAGGAAAAATAATAAGAAAATGGGCTTCAATCAGAAATGATTTACACAACAGAAAACTAAGCACACAACATTATAGTGCAAATTCATGTTTATCAAACATTGATCGAGAAATTAGCTTAAAGCCAAATCCATCCAGGAGTTTCCAACAACAGGCTCGATGCTGTGATTTAAGTTTCATAGTTGTATATTAAAACTTATCCACAGTTCAAACACTTATTTTATAAAAATACTTACATAAAGCCATAAAGTAAAAATTAAAATGAAAACCATTTTTGAAACTTAAAAGGAGTAAAATAGAGGGTGGCGTTAGGAGTTTTGTGTGATAAATGAGTTTCAAATAAGTTAACAGGTAAGTTTTATAGGACTGCTATTAGGGGTTAGCACCTTTCTAGGAAAAGTTTAGAGAGTATAGGTTGCGTTAGTATGGGCATGTACAAAAAAAACCAATGATGTCCCAATAAGAAGGTTGGAAGGGATTTACGTACATGATGTCAAAAAAGAGAGAGGGAGGCTCAAGAGAACTTCGATAAAATTAATAAAAATTGATATGACTATGTTATCTCTTACAAAAGAATTGGCACAAAACAAAATAGGCTAAAATAAAGGCATCCCAAATTGTTGAAAAAAGGCAATACTTGATTATGATTATGATTTCCCTATGCTGCTGACAAACCATGTTTATGATTACAATAGCTAACCAACAAGAATTTGAAAGAAAAAATCAACATGAGCATTATGCCTGAGTAGAGAAACATAATTGCGTTTCACAGAACCCAATGGACTCAGCTGATATAAGAGCAAAAGGAGATCCGGTAGTAGCAAGTAACAACTAATCAGTCTCTTCAAACTGAGGACTGGTGAGTGTTTGAGTATCAGAAGATGATAATGCAGGATAATAGTTAATGAGTTATTTCAGAAAATCAAAACCTGTAGTTTGACATGTTTCTAAGGAATAATTAAACTATAAAACATGGCTACTGCTCATGCAAAATTCTGATTTTAGTTACAATAGAAAACACACACACTCACTCACTATATACAAGTACAAGATATTGATAGCAGTATCAATTTAAGACATCTTTCAGATAGTGTTCCAAACTGGAGAATGATATTGTAGAGGAAGAGGTAAACCTCCACGATCACATTGAAATCTTTCCCATGACCTATTTGGGAAGATGCCATGAGTAACATAGGCACTGATTTTGGCTGCTCCATGGTCAGCCAATAGTTTCTGCAGTGATAGATAAACCGTGAAGAATGAATCATCGATAGGGTAGGTAATATGTGCAATCAAATAATTATATTTGTAATGTTCAAGCAATTTTGATGCTTAAAACAAATACCTGGCATTCTACCAGAGTACCACCCGATTGAACTAAGTCATCAACTATCACAATATGACGTCCCCTTGGATCTCCCTCCTTGAGACGTACGATCCGCTGGTCACCTTCCCGAACTTTGGTGCAAATGATCTAAAAGGTGAAATTAAGACCAAAATAACCCACATGTACAAAAGTACACCCTCCGCCCCATATTAATAGTACAATTCGGAAAAAAATACTCACTCCGTCCCACATTAATAGCTCCATTTGGTTTTTCAAATTAAACTAATTTTAGTTCCTTTTGAAAAACCAAATGAAGATAATAATGTGGGACAAAGGGAGTAAATTTAAGGAAACCAAAAAATTGACCTTTTTCCTCTTATCCACTTAACCTTTGTACTCCATCCACTAATTACAATGGGATGGATAACATGAAATAAGACTATTCATGTGGGCCAATTTTTTTTTTCAAAATCAGACCATTAAAATAAAATGGGACAGAGGGAGTATCAAGATGTGTTGATTTCTAAAGGCCCAAGGTAACTTCATGTGAGAGAATATTATGAATTAGGAAACTTACAACAGGGAAATGCTGGAGTTGTTTATGGAACCGTTTCCAGGCACCATCATCGGGAAAAGCAATCGATATCTGTTTCAGATATAGAAGCATGTAACTATTACCATAGGTAAATCGGAATATACATATTGGTTACAACTGGCTAAATGCCATTTCCAACTTTTACGGCCGTCCACAATTTGCATTTTAAAACTTTAAACTCGTACCTTGGGAGTTGGTAAAAATCAATGTCTGGAGTGAAGTGTGAACTAAATCTTGCCACAGAGACGTGATAAAAATACAGTAGGACGACTAAGAAGGAGAGAATATAAACATGAATAAGCATATAAATTACTGACGTTGTCCGAATCAGGGAGCTGTTGAAGTCTGTTCTTAAGCAAAGGTACCCCGCTTTCAAAGCATGGTAGAACGTTGTCTCCAAAGTAGAACCTTTCCTGGAGAATTATCGCAAGTGAGGAATGGAGCGAGAGAAAAACTAAAAACGTGAGGGTCAGTGGGCATACGGGTCGAACAAGGAAGGAAAAGGAAGACAACAGACCTGTAATGCATGGATGTCGAAAATGACCAGGCTGGTGGGTCCACCCCGGGAGATGGGAATGTTTGACAAGATACGGGCAAGAGTGAAGGCCGTGGCGACATCCCCTTCTTCTTCCACGCGCTCCGAAGAACCAGTAGGGAAGAAAGGAAGGACGAGGGTGAAAGAAGAGACGAACATGCGGGGAAGTGCGTAGATGATAGAGATCTGCTCAAAGATGACGCCAGGGGAACTAAAGGAGGCCAAGAAGGCGACATGCTGACCCCGAATGCCATGCGCATTGGATATGAATAGGTTGGGAAATCCGTCGGCGAATTTCCTGATGAATGATTCCGCATTAAACCTTACAGCCATGGAAAAGAGCAACCTCCAGGCTTGCACACCTTTGGATTGGTAGGTAACATGGAAAAAAAACGGAGAAGAAAGAGAGAATTTTTGTTCCAATTTTCAGAAAGTACGAACACTACAATGGAACTAGACAAAAAATTCATGCGAAAAAGAGAATGACAAGGAGAAGCCTCGAGGCTTGCACATCTTTGGATTGGTAACATGGAAAAAAAAACAGAGAAGAAAGAGATAATTTTTGTTCCAATTTTCAGAAAGTATGAACATCACAATGGAACTAGACAAAAAAATCATGAGAGCAAGAGAATGACAAGGAGAAACCTCGAGGCTTGCGCATTTTGGATTGGTAAAATGAAAAAAAAAAAAACAGAGAAGAAAGAGAGAAATTTTGTTCCAGTTTTCAGAAAGTATGAACATTACAAAGGAAGGAACTAGACTAAAAATTCATTGGAAAAAGAGAAGGACACGGAGGAGCGGGAGGCATCCTACCTCCAAGTGATGCTACGGAGCTGGATGGAGTCGGACTGGGCAGCCACCCTCTCGGCCAGCGCTTGCGTCTCGGCGCAGTAGAAGAGATAGACCTTCTTGGAGCTCCTGGAGGAGGAGAGGGAGGAATCCTGCATGGTGGAAAGAGTAGGGCCGGGCAAGGAGGAGGAGGAGTCAGCGAATGAGGGGAGGACGACGCGGTCGAGGCGCCAGGGACGGGGATTCTGGGAGCTGTGGAGGTTGGAGACGACGAGACAACCCTGGGGGGATAAACAATTGTCGGAGGAGGAGGATGACGGGGAGGAAAGGAAGGGCTTTACTTTTGGAAGTATGAAGGAGGTGGCGAGACGGCGGCGAGGGTGAGGTTTTAGGTTGGTGGTGAGGAACGAATGCGAGGTCGCTGCCGCCATCTGCGGCACCGACGTCTGAACACTGCACACTTTGCAGTGGACGAAGAAGACGACGCCCCGCCCCGAGTCTTCTGGTTAGTCGGTTTGTGTGTGAGCTGATCTAGGTCAGGAGCTCGGGTCAACAATAATAAGAAGGGAAGGAAATCCAAATCCTTCCTTCCCAACTCAATTTCTCCGCCGTTGCAGCCGCCGTCATGTGGTCTTTACGAAGAAGGAGTAAGAGGGAGAAGAAGAGGCAGAGAAGAAGTTGGGAGAGGAAAAAGTCCAGCAAGTGCGTCCCGGAGAGAGAGATCGGAAGAGAGAAGGGAGAAAGTTTGGGAAATTGGGCAAATAATCACCTATTAGTTCCCTCTTAGAAGCGCGTTTACACCAATGTTTTAAAATTCGGCTCGGACCCCAACCCGGATTAGTAGTTAGGCTAGGTCGACCTGATTCAACTGTGAGTCGACCCAAATTGACCCAGTGATGATATCATTATCTTAAAAAAATTTATAATAATTTTTTTATAATACTAAAAAAAATTAATTAAACCCATTTCAAAATCTCATTTAAACTTATTTAACTATTTAAAATATTATTTATTCTAACCACATCTAAACCTATACTACTCATTTAAATTCATATTTCTATCATAATTAGAAACATAAACAAATATTCATAGTTTTAAATATAAAAAAATATTTACTTTTTAGTTCTAACTTCTAAGTCCAAATTAAATAATAATTCATTGTCTATTTTAATTTTACCAAACATAAGTAAATGGCTCAAATTATATTAAATTCCTTTAAATAAAAAATATAGTGCTCACATGATTTAATAAGTCAGCAACAAAACCTAACTTAATAAGAGATCAAATTGGACTTAAACACAAACAAAGTATTCACATGATTTCCGTATAATTAAGTCCATCTAAATTTGGTCTAGCATTCACTAAAAAGCCTTAGTATATATGAATAGAATAGAAAAAAAGTGTAGAGGAATGAGAATAACATAAATCAAATGATTGTCTAACAAATGGATATGAAAGCAAAAGGAAACAACGTGTGGAACTCTTGAGCCACAGAGTAGATACTTGTGCGTAACTCCAAAAACCAAGCAAGCCCCAGAGGATGACAGCGTTCTATGAAATGCAGAAGACTTATGAACAATAGGATATAAATGCTGGTTTTTGTCTTATAAGGATCTTTATATTGACCCTTGTTAACAATTTATTGCATATCAAATTTTAAGTGTGGAAATGCAGAAGACTTATGAACAATAACTTCAAATTTCAAGCTGTACAATGTTCCATTAAATGACGCATATTGCATAGAATAATATTTGCAACACACCTAAGATAAAAAAAAAAAAAAAAAGAATTGTGAATTGTTCTCAAATTATGGTTCAGTAAGTAAATACATTAACACCGCAAAAAATATCCTAATATGAAAATTGACAGAATACTTGAAACCTTTACTGTTTGTAAATTTAGAAGATATAGAAATGTCATCCGGAATGAATACTTAAGTTATAACTTACTACTTGTAAATTTCAGCAGGGGAAGATGAGAATGGCTGCCAAATTTTACTGCTCGGATCGAGCTGGAGTCGCCGGACCCCCAGAAGCTTGCGCAGAACGGCAGTGGATGTTCGGAAGCAGAAGAACTACCTACTCGGCTTGCTGGATCTATGGCCGGTGGAGAAGTGTCCCAAGCTCCTGTAAGGGAGAAAAAAATGTTGTGGTGAGGCAGAAGGGAGAAAAAAAATGAAGACGCTGCAGAAGAGAAAGAAAGGAATGGATGAGAAGAGACATGAGGGATTTTTACCGGAGATGGATTTTTGATGGAGAAAGATCTTCGCCGGAGACGGATTTTCGCTGGGGAGGCAGCCGCTGGCCCAAATCGCCCAAATTTTCTCCCTTTCAGGCCACAGACGGCGACTCTAAGAATCAATAGGTTGTGGAATCGCTAGACGGATGGAACACAGATAAAATACCGGACAGCCGGAGATCGCCTCTCACAGTGGCAGCGGCGCCCCAAATTTCTTCACCGGCCGCCGAGCGCTATACCAGATCGCCATTGATTTCACATTGTGCACAGTAAACCCTTCGCCCAACTCCCCGTCCGCGACTCACCCTAAATTCAGCTTTTTTTTTTCAAAACCGGACCGGCCCGGAACACCGGGTTTACGGTTTAACCGGCCGGGTCACGTTGACCCGACCGGGTTAAACTAGCCCAAATTTTTACTCAAACCGGCCCGTTTTTTATAACAGGTCCGGTCGAACCTGGTCGGACCGGCCGGTCCAGTTTTTAAAACACTGGTTTACACATGTAATGGCCTGCGTTTACACATGTAATGGCCTGATTATAGTACATATTTAGCAACCTACTCTCACAATCTTCCCTCTCTAATATACAAGAGGAACAAATAACTAGCTAATATAAATGTCTCTTATATAAAAGGGTTCTGTCTAATGTTATGTAATTACAGTCTATCGATTATAAAGGCAAGGAGAGGGCCGGGGTTGACAAGCCAAGTCACTATGCATAGCACTCTCTGGTTCATCCTCAACAATTTTCTGTCAACCATAATTGCCCCATTTTTTTTCTTATAAATAGACTCAGCTTTGCTGGCCCTTATCGCACTAGGAGTACAATCTTAGCCTAAGTATATAGAGTCCCTCCCTGTCCCAACTTTCTCAGCCCAATGGGGCGTCCCAACACAAATCAGGAAACCTGTGAGGAATCCGTGTTCGACTAGGAGTCCAGCGCCCTCGTGTCTCTAGAGTCCATCCGTCCAAGAAAACCTGTACATCTTCTCCTATCCACACTAGGAGTTAGGTTATGTTGCCTCCTTGCGTCCTAGCACCCCTAAGAGTCCATCTCTAAGGGGTTGTGATACCTAGCACGGCACTTAGAGTCTTGCCCGCGCAGAGACTCTGCCTTAGCCTACTCTGCAAGGCGAGTGCGCATCCAGAACCGCTCCCACACTACTCCAAGCATTCATCCGTGCCCAAGGGGTTGCCTAGGTTGTCTATCGCCAAAGCTAACTTGGCTGTCCATTGCCAAGTATAGGGAGTAGCTCCCTCCTTGTCTATGTAAAAAGTGGAGGGCTAACAGTTCCTTATTATAATAAGAGAAATTGTCTAAATAGGTTGCTCTAATTTATTGACCACATAAGAAATGGCCATCCGGCTATGTAAATATAAATATAACTATTTTTAATTAAAACTTACTATAACTTAAATAACTAATTACCTATCCTGATTAACATATTATTAAATAATATAACATCCTATTACCTTTGAAAATGACTTGTCCTCAAGGCTTTCAAAAGACTCGGGCTGATCCGGCCAAACAACAAGGACTTCAGTAACAATGCAGTCATTATGCCAAATGCACCGAGTATTCCGAATAGAAGTTATAAACAATGTTGGTGGAGCATCCAAAAGTGGAAAAAATGGTGGAAGAGGAGTAATAGTAGTTGGATCCCTTACGAACCGACGAAGATGGGAGACATGGAATACCGAGTGATACAGGCAGTAGGCGGTAGTTGGAGCTTATAGGCTATGTTTCCCACCTTTTCGATAATCAAGTAAGGACCATAGAAACGAGGTATGGTCTTATTGTTGTTGGCTGATAATTGATGATAAGGCTGAAGCTGAACGTACAACCAATCACAATGGCATATATTTGGTCTTAACTCACGTGCACCAAATTCTAACTGGTTTCACTTAATGGCATCATCAAGTGGGTCAAACCAAATTGACCCCTGGTTGAACCTGATTCACCCGTCCTGATGACCGATCCATGTCCATTAGTCGAGCCAGTTTTCAAGGCACCAGTTCAAAGACAAACTTCAACTTGATTTCAACGAAACTCTAGTAGCCATTTTACAATCTTCATTTCCAAACCATGTTCACATGCAAGGAGTTATACTCTTCATATTTTTGTTATCTAAGATGTTGGTGTTAAAAAGGAACATGTTGCTTTTAGGAATTTGAATACGAAAGTTTGTTTTTTGAAATTGTAGTTAGAAATTTTGTAAACTTGGGAAAGATCATTATAATGCAGTAGAGTATATTTTTAGGTATCTAAGAGGTTCATCTAAAGTATATTTATGCTTTGGCGATGGTAAACTATAATTTGAGGGGTTTGCGGTTGCGGATATGATTGGAAATCTTGATTAAAGAAAGAGCTCTTTATGGTATATAATCAATTTAGTCGGGCAAGTTGTGTTATGATATTAAGGTTATCAAAGTGTGTTGCATTGTCTACAACAGAGGCTAATACATTGCAATTACTAAAACTTGTAAGGAGATGTTCTAGATGAAGAAATTTATGAGAGATTTAGTCTAAAACAAGACAACTATGTTATGTATTGTATAATCAAAGTGTCATCTATCGGTTTGTAATGACCAAAACCTAAGGCTGAATACAGTGCCCCTAATTTAAAATTTTACTTAATAACTACGAGATTTATTCTCTCATTGTGTTGCAAAATTAATAAAAACTGATTTTGATACAATGCATAAAAAATCTTATATGTCTAGCAAATATGCAAGACAATCAAACCACAATATAATAGATTTTTTATGTGAAAACCCTCCTTGGGTGTCCAAACCAATTAATGCACTATTATAAACAAAATACAAAGTTATCAATTACAATAAAAGAGTTCTTCTATTCTTCTGTTGGATTTTACACCATTTTACTTTTGTATCACTACCCCAATAGTTTACTTGCATTTAATTGATTTTCACTCTGAGCTTGTTTCAAACGATCATGATGTTTAATGCAAGTTCATTAGCATGAATGAACGTCCCTTTTTTATATATTTTTAACAACTTTATAAAACTTGAAATAACGTTTCAATCTCACTTCTCCTTTATTCAATATTTACTCCTTCAAGTGTTAGTGCAATAGATCCTCACAAATAAATCATAAAGCTAAAGATAAATACATGAATTCTTAAGTATTCATATGTCTATTTTGATGTTTCTCTCACAATTCATTAGTCATGAAGGCTCTTACCCTTGTCTTCCACTTTTTGTTCTTTTCAACAACTCTATAAAACTTGAAAGAAAGTTTTAATCTCACCCCTTCTTTATTCAACACTTTGTACTTCTACACTTAGTACTTCAAGTGTTTGTGCAATAGATCCTCACAAACAATTCAAGGTTTAGGGTTTATAAATTAAGCTAAAGATAAAGGCATGAATTCTTAAAGATTCATATGATTATTTTAATATTTTTATCATAATTCAATAGTCATGAAAGCTCTTACCCTTTTTAATTCAATAGAGAAGTCTATTGATTTTTTTTGTAGGTTTTCTAAGTTTCCTCATCCCTTCACCACATCTAAACCTCATTTTTATACTCTCACGTGGGTTTAGGTACTGGACTTTTAATATGAAATAAAATCCACATCAAATGTATTATTTCATGAAATTGCTTGTTAGACCCATTAATCGCTCAACAGGGTGAGATCGATTGTTCAATGGGTATGGAATTTCACGAAACCAGTTTTGATCGATCCATCCACTTGACAATCTATAATTCAAGTTCAATAGAACCTTTTAGATAACATTCAAATCTGATTGATTGGGCAAAACAAAGTGATTGATTACTGTTTAAAAATATTTTCTTTTGTGAATTTTTGCCCATCCGTTTCTTGCACTCTCTCACACTTTAATATGATAATTCTTATCACTCTCAAGTGTGTGTATGTTTTTTTGATTTTTTAGTGCCATTGCTTCTTCATCATGCAATCTTCAGCAAAAAAGATAAACTTTTAAAACTCAAAATTATACATATTTGAGATTGTTTTGATATCAAAATAAGCAAATACATTACATGTGACCAAATACGTATTTACATCACCCATTTGATAAAAAAAGTAAAATTTTATTAGAAGGGTAAATACATTGATGTGAAGTGTCAATCACTACAACAAAATGTACAATTAGCAATGCTTTTACTAGCAACACAACAATAAACATCACTAAAAACTAATAATAGCAACATATAAAAAGTGTCACCACAAAATTCACTATTAGTGACGTGTAATAATAAACATCACTAATAATCATATATTAGCGACACATAATATTAAGCGTCATTAATAGTAAAACTATTAGCGACGCATAATAATATACGTTGCTAATACAAAACATATTAGCAACACTATATTATGCATCACTGTAAGTCATGTTATTAATTTTAAAAAAAAATTCAAAACTATTAGCAACGCTTTTTCTTAAGCATTGCTAATAGTTTTGACAATAGCGACGTATGTTAACATACGTTGCTAATAATTTTGAAATTAAAATTTAGAACTAATAGCCACGCTTGTAACCATGTGTCGCTAATTAACAAATAATTATTTTAAAAAAATTAAAAACATTTAAAATAAATTTTTAAAATGTAATATATTTTCTTATATATTGACTATTTGTATAAATAATAAATAAATATTAAATTTTTAATAAAAGGCAATGTCAATAATAGATTAGAATTTTAAAAATATAATATATCTTATTTTAAATTTTTTTATGAATTTTAATAAATAATTTATAATAAAAGAGAGAGAGTGAGAGGAAAGAGAGAAAGGAGGGAGGGAGAGAGGGGAAGAGCGAGAGCTAGGGAGAGGGAGAGGGAGATAGAGAGGAGAGAGAGGGAGGAGGGAAGAGAAAGAGGGGAGAGAGAAGAGAGATAAGGGAGAGAGGAGAGGGAGAAAGAGGATAGAGAGGGGAGAGAGAGGAGAGAGAGAGGGGGGAGGGAAGACAGGGAGAGAGAAGAGAGGGAAGAGAGAGAGGAGAGGGGGATATTATTTTTATTAAAAAAAGAGTATTAACGATGTATACATGTATATGTCACTAATACTATGGCATATTAGTGACGTATATATACATCGCTAATACAATAGTGTATTAGCGACATATAGCTATATACGGAGAGAGAGATGGGAGGGAAGAGAAAGAGAGAGAGAGAAGAGGGGGATATTAATTTTATTTTTAAAAAAAAGAGTATTAGTGACATATGCAACTATACATCGCTAATGGATTTTTAAATTTAAAAGAATAAAATTAAAATAGATAAAGAGAGTGAGGAGAGAGGAGAGGGAAGAGAGAGAGAGAAGAGGGAAGAGAGAGAGAGGGGAGGAGAGGATATTAATTTTAGTTTTTTTTAAAAAAATAGTATTAGCGATGTATAGATATATACATCGCTAATACTACGGTGTATTAGCGACATATAGCTCTATACTTTGCTAATACACTGTAGTATTAGCGGCGTATGCAACTATACTTTGCTAATGGATTTTTTAAATTTAAAAAAAAAATTAAAATAGATAGAGAGAGTGAGGAGAGAGAGGAGAGGAGAAGGGGATATTAATTTTATTTTATTTTTAAAAAGAGTATTAACGACATATAGATATATACGTCACTAATACTACGGTGTACTAGCAACATATAGCTATATACGTCGCTAATATACTATAGTATTAGCGACATATGCAACTATATGTCACTAATAAATTTTTTAAATTTAAAAAAAATTAAAATTAAAATAGATAGAGAGAGTGAGGAGAGAGAGGATAGGGAAGAGAGATAGGAGAGGGAAGAGAGAGAGAGGCGAGGGAAGAGAGAGGGGAGGAAAGAGAGAGAGAGAGGAGAGGGGTATATTAATTTTATTTTTTTAAAAAAAGAGTATTAACTACGTATATATTTATACGTCGCTAATACACTATAGTATTAGCGACGTATGCAACTATAGGTTGTTAATGGGTTTTTTAAAATGAGGAGAGAGAGAGGAGAGGGAAGAGAGAAAGGGGAGGGAAGAGAGAGGTGTGGGAAGGAGAGAAAGAGAGGGATATTATTTTTTTTAAGTATTAGCGACGTATACATGTATACGTCACTAATACTACAGTGTATTAGCAATGTTTACATATATACATCACTAATACAATAGTGTATTAGTAACGTATAGATTATATGTCGGTGCTATATGTACTAATAGTGACGCTAAATGAGAGTGTCGGTAATAATATATTTTTAAAAAAAATACACAAGTGAAATTCTGCCCGCGCGGGGAAATTTTGCCCAGTTATAAAATACCCACCCGGTCCCCCCCCAACCCTCCTCCACACAACCAACCCACTGCCATCCTCCGGCCCCCACCTCCTTTGGTGCCTCCTCCCCCCTCATCCCTCCCGGTCCCTCTTCTCCCCTTCGATCCGCTCCCCCCCCTCCATGGGGACCTGAGCCACCAGGGAGGCGTCGTCCTCCGGCCTCCCACCCCCTTTGGTACCCTCTCCCCATTCTCTGCCCCCCCCTCTCCCGCTGCTCTGGTCCCGCCTCTCCCCCTACTCCGCCCCCCCTCCTCTGATTTTCAGAGGGTGGGAGGGGGCGAAGGAAGGAGGGGATGGACCAAGGGAGTGGGGGGCCGGAGGATGGCACCGCCACCGCCGCCATCATCCCCTCCCCCCTCCTCCCCCTGCTCCAGTCCTCCCTCCTCTGATTTTCAAAGGAGGGAGCAAAGCCGGGGAGAGGGGGGACAGGAGGGGGTGGGGGCCGGGAGGACGTCGCCGCCGCCATCCTCCCGCTCCCCCTCCTTCCCTCCCTTTTATTTTTAGAGGAGGAGGTGGGTGTGTGTGTTGGGGGGGGGGGGGGGGGGGGGGAGGGATGGGGACAGGGAGTGGGGTGGGGTGTTGGAGGACAGCAGTGCGCCACCGCTGTCCTCCCACTCCCTCCCCCTTGCTCCGGATCCCCTCTCCCTTCCCCGGTGGGCCTGATGGCCCACCCGGAATTTTTTTTAAAAAAAATCCATCTTTAGCGACGCATCTATATGTGTCACTAATTCTTTTTAATATTTTAAAAAGTTTTAATCTATTAGCGATGTATAGAAAAGCATCGCTAATAACTACTTTTTTAGCGACGCTTACCGTATACGTTGTTAAAAACTTATTTTTAATTTTTTTTAAAAATGGTTATTCTATTAGCAACGTATATAAAAGTGTCGCTAATAATTTATCATTAGCGACGCTATAAAATAAGTGTTGCTAATAATTATTATGAGCGATGTATATATATGTCGCTAATAATCAAATATTAGCGACACATATATATGTGTCGCTAAAAGGTCATATTAGTGTCATTTTCTGTTATACGTCGCAAATATGCAATAACGACGACACTTTTTTTGACGTTTATAGCGATGTTTAGTGGACTATTAGCAACGCATTTATGCGTCGCTAATAGTCCTTTTTGTTGTAGTGAATATATATAAGATGTGTTGGAGAAAATATTCTTGGAATCGATGAATAACCATACTAATAAAAACCCATCTGATATGATGACCAAAACTGACTTTTAAGGTTAAACATGAGTTTTGTAGAGGTTAGGCCAATGTAGGTGATCTTAGCCCTCATGTAAAGCATGGGGGAGCCCTACATGAGTAGGGAGGAGGAGAATTATTAGGTGACCTCATGTGGAAACCATAAGTGGGTTTGTTAGAGGAAGAAGAATAAAAAATGACGCTTTTCAAGCTCAAGTTATTCTTCTTGGCAAAGAAAATATAATTATTGAAGGTGATTTGTGTTAGTAAATTTTTCCTCATTTTTTTCACCTTTTGGTGAAATATATCATTTCCCCCGCCTTTTTTTTTAACCTTTAGGTGAGATATTTGTCCTCATTTTTTTCACCTTTGGATAAGATATTTCTATAGTATGCAAAGAAGGTATTGAATTTTGCTTATATAATATCTACAAGTAGGGGTGTTAATGAGCTGAGCTAGCTTGTCGAGTAAAGGTGTTTCGACTCGACTAGAATATGGCTCAACTCAAACTTGAATTTTTTTTAGTTGAGTTTGAGCATACCCCAGTTTGAATCGACTCGTACTCAACTCGAACTCGAATAAAATTTGTAAATATATTTTATAATATATATAAATACATATTGACACTTATGTATACATATGCATAATTATCAATCCCAATTTACATTCATAACATATACATATATATTACAAATTTATATGTTATTAATGAATGTATAATGTTTATGTATTAAGTATTGGCTTATATCACACATGATATATATATATATATATATATATATATATATATATATATATATATATATATATATATATATATATATATATATATATATATATATATATAAAGTACATTATACACATATGTCCACATGTGATATGGATTGAAATTTAGATATATCAATGAAATAAGATTTAATACAGTATATACATATATAGTACATATCAAATAATATGTCGATCATTAGACAATATGTTTGGTAATATTATTTACTATCTTTACATGTCAAACAAATTATGATATATCTTTTCAAATTTTTATGATGACTGTTGTTGGAATCCTTAGAAATTCAAATTTTACAATAATTTTTTAAATATTTTTAGCATTACTTCATAAAGTCTCTTCTTTCTCATAAAATTAGGGTAATTTATATTTATTTGGGATAGGTCAAAGACATCAAGTTTCATGTTCCCACATACTAAAACTCGACTCGACCTTGCTCCTTAGAACCCCTACACATTATGTATGATATAAATTATTTAGAAGTAAATATTTTAAAGAAACATAATATGTGTATATTATATATAAGATATTTACTAAAATTTATATTTATTTATAATAGAAATAAATGATATACATTATATATGATGTCTCATATATACAAATGTAGTTAACCACAAAGGCACAAATTTCTTCTTTTGGGTGGTTATAAGATGATACTTAAAGTAAGAAGTGAATACAAAGATTTAGAAAATTTAGTTTATCAAATAATAAATATATTTCATACAACCAAAAGAAGATTGGAGTAAGCAAAAGAGGTTCTGGTGCCACATATACATATAGTATATATATGCTAATAATAATGACATATTCATATAAAACTACTAATATATATATATAATATAAGTACATACAAACACTTTAATAGTATGGAGGGAGTACATATGTGCTAATAATAGTGACATGTTTATAGAAGACTACTAAAAGATGCGTATATAATTAAACATAACAATACAAGATATAACATAACAACAAATGAAAATATTAGAAAAGAAAGCTAATAAATAAGTAAATAATATTATTTATACTTTAGTTGTCTATTTACAAATTTATGAGCTTTTAGTAAATGATGGCAAATTTGTACAATATATGTTATATCTATAAATACTTCATTTGTCCTACATTAATAGCTTCATTTAGTTTTTAAAAATAAATTAAAAACCCTAACCCCTAAAACCTTAAACCCCTAAAAACCTTAAACCCTAAGCCCCAAACCCTAAAACTCTAAACCATAAATGTAACATCCCCAATTTTTCTATAATCTTTTTTGTTTCAACTCTATTCTCTTTCATGCTCGCTCATCTCTCCTATTTTTGCACCAAAATTTTTTGTGGTACGTCGAGACCAATGACCTACGACTAAATACCACTCCTGACTCTTATGATCACGAATATTATAAATACGGATACGCCGAAGCATCAAATTTTTTCATAAAAAAATACAAGCAAAAAATTGCAAAACATTGTACAATATTGTAAAAGTATGTATAAAAATAACAGAAAAATTGGGGATGTTACAATAAACCCCAAACCTCTAACCCTGTATCCTAATCCCTAAAATCCTACACCCTAAACCTGGGAGAGAGAGAGATCTAGCATGAGGGAGAGGTTTAAATTAATATTGTTTGAATTGGAAGAAAGAATAGAAGAAGTTGATAAGATTTGAAAAAAGATAAAGAAAAAGAGAGAAGAGGGTGAAGAGAGATAAATACGGGGTGAGGGGGGCACACACCAGCCAAGGGAGCGGGAGGGATGTGATGGAGGGGAGAGGGAGGTTTTCCTTGGCCCTTTTATAGACTTTCCAAGAAAAATTTACTCTTACTACATTTCGATGATTTTTTCCTAAGAGAGTGAATTGGCTCAAAAAATTATGGTTGACTCGTTTCATAAGTTGGTTATGGGTCAAAGATTTAGTTGGTTAAGACGTTGAGAGAAATTAAAGGTTAGGAAGACTCTTCGGTTTCTTGGAATATGATTGGTCATGGATTTTGACCTCTAAAACGTCTGAATTACAAAATAGGTGTTAGAGAGGATTTTATAGGCTTTTAATAAGATTTCACAATCATCAAAGAATGCATAAATCGAAATTTTATGCGGGGAGTTATGGTTGTGTTATGGAGACCCTATTAGGCATATTTTTGTTTGAAAGATCTTCTCACTATCTAATTTGAGTAGTAAGCTTAAGAAATACTAACCATTCATCTATGACGTCATATAAGCTCACTTGGGTCGAATTTGAGTCATATCCCCCACTTACTCGTGTGGGTCCTACCTTCAAACTCGTGTAGGCTAGAACTAATGTACCCCTAACTTCAAATTATCATATCTCAGTCATCTGAATTCTGCTTTAGGTGTTCTTTAGCGCATCCACTTCATCTTTGAGTCTACTTTCTAATGTAATAAATTTTTACTAAGAAAAACTTATGTCTAGTAAGATATATACTTTTTAAAATAATAAGGTTAGAAACCCTAAAATTGACAGGTTGGGCTTACTAATGTTTAAAAGTTCAACTAAGTCTCTAGCACAACAAATAAGCACACACATTCTAAAATCAATCAAATATAAAACTAAAACATTTTAAAATCAATTTTTGAAATAAAAAAATATTTTAAAAATACTTTTAAAATTTTATATTGTAAAAAATTTCATAGTAGATTTTCCTAAGATGCTTGCCTAAGCACACACATTTCAAAATCAATCAAATTTAAAATTAAAACATTTTAAAATTAATTTTTAAAATAAAAAAATATTTTAAAAATTTTACATTGTAAAAAATTTCAAAATGGAATTTCCTAAAGGTACAAGATGCTTGACAGCTTCGTACAGGATGGTGATTTGTGCAAAGTGTAGCTGAGTAAAAATAATGCAACTTATATATTTCATATAGCAAAATATATGCAATTTATATATTTCATATAAGGGTAAAAGTGAAAGATTTCGAGGATTGTAGTTGGGGTTCAAAAGTAATGATAGACGCAAGGAGTGTTTTAGGTACATATATATAGCCACATCCTTCCCAAAAATGCTCTTTAAAATGTACACCATTAAATAGGGAAATTTTAGTCAACAAAACCAGTAAATAAGCGATTTCAGCGTGCACCAACTTTTTCCAGCATCTCTCAAGAAAAATCCAAAAAGGGTATACAAATCATCCCTTTAAAGACGATTACATTGCAACTTTTAACCAAATTACGTACAGATCTCGAGTTGATTTTTAACGACTTAAAAAACATTGGCATGGATAAAACATGAAAATCGCATAGCGTTTTCTTTCCTCGAAAACATTTGGGTCAACCATAACAATCACGCCTCCACGAGCAGCAATCCAACAGTAAGACATCTCTTGCGTCCCCCTCAACTACTCTGTACCTTCTTCCTTTTCCTACCTAAGCCCTCTGCCCCTCATGCCTCTTAAGTGATGTTCTCTGCTAGTCCGACATACTATATAATTTTCGTAGCTCCAAAGTAATGGCTACAAAAAATGAGAGCAAAAGTAGTTGAAATCGTGGTGCTGGGCTCCAAGTTGTTTCAACCAGGATCCTGCGGAACTCAAGAGAGAGGAAAATTTCTCAGTATCATCCCCTTCCATATTCATCCAAACATTTCCTTGCATTTTGTACGTCGCCAGACCAAATGGGGACAGAGAGATTTCGTCAGTCTTTGCTTCATTTTTCACTCTAACTTCGGAAGAGCAGAAGCCTTTCCTTTTGACCTTATTCCCACCATTATGCTCAGTAAGACAGGAAGCATTATCTGTGAGGCATGGACTTAAGATGAGGCTACAGATATATAAATCAAATACGATGCTAGAAACTCTAGCAATAGAACAGGGAGCAAACAGAGGTCGTATCCAAGAAATATTTTAATAGGCCATAATTTTTCACTCACTACACTATAAACCTATGTAACAATTGGCGAATAGCTAAAAAAGGGATTGAAAATACAACCTCCACCATGAGGACACACCATCTGAATCCCGTAGAACTGATTCATATAAAATTTTCAACCTTCCAATTCAAATCCACATTTTTGTTTGTGATCTTACCTTTCAATGGTGTTCTTGCATAGGGTTGTTCATGGACATCCGTCTATGTTCGCATCCATTTTTATATAGATTTGATAATTTTTTTGTCTGAGGCAGATACAGACACGGACCAAGTTTTTTGTCCGCACTAATATAGAGCTACGGACATGGACATATTCTTATCCGTATCCGCAGACGTCCGCATCCGTCAACCTTACCTAACACTCCCTTAAATATAGTAGTAATTATTACTATTAAAAAAAAATAGAATTCAATTCTTATATAACATCTTTGGACAATCCTAACATGCTATATAAGCACTTGACAACTTAAAAGCATGAATCCAGTACTTATATAACATGTTAGACCCGTCTTCACATATTACATAGGGTATTAGACAACTTGAAAATATGAATCTAGAACTTATATAACATATTAGGATAATCTTAACATGCTATATAAGTATTAGACAGCTTAAAAACATGGATCTAGTACCTATGTAACATGTAAAGACAATTTTAATATGTTACAAAAATATTAAAATTTTGAATTGGGATAAAAATTTAAGTGTTAAAATATTTGTGAACGTCCACCCCTGGCCGACAGACTTAAATAAAGTATGATACGGATTAAGGCGGACGCGGATAAGGGAATTCAAATGGCAGACAGATACGAATAACCCTCTCTGTCCGTGAACACCCCTATTCTTGCACATGCGTGTGGTGTGAGTGTGCATAGGGTTACATGTGCAGACCTAACAGAGCATACCAATTTCAAGAAAAAATTTTCCATGTTCTTTACTATTTTTCATCACTGGAAGGCTCAGTCTGAGATCACATATTACGGCCAAAATGATACTACCACATGACCTAGAGAATTAGAAATAAGTCTATCAGCTAATGTCTGTGAATCAATTCCTTAATAGTAAAAAGTTCAAAACAAATGGTGGAAAGTATGACAATGCTGGTTGATACAAATTGGTGATCAGAAACATGCTGTTAACCAACATTAGAAAAAGGCCTATATCATCACATGAAGTTCCTTTGTGGATAAATAGTACTGACATCTCAAACCATGAGACAAATCAAAACTGCAGAAGATCTTCCAAAGTTCAAGAGCCCAAAGATGTGCTTGTTATGGTTGTAACATTTATACCAAAGATGTGCTTGTTGCAGTTATACCATTTGAGCTTTTAAAGCAAAAACCTCACAACAAATCCATGAAAGCACCATAGGTTCAAGAATACCTAGCAAGGATGAGGAAAGGGTATAGGTTCAAGAATACCTAGCAAGGATGAGGAAAGGGTATGGTAAGTGATGAAACAAGTTGATAAGTCCTTCACGTTCCTTCTTGCTGGAATATGATATATAGGGTACCTATTCAAGAAGAAATCAACAAATCCACCACACAGGAAAGTTGAAACACATATCGATCATGGTGACAGAGAACTCCGACATACCAGGCAACTGCCATCCAGCTAGCAGGGCAAAGATCGTTACTCTGCAGCGTTTTCAGACTGGGATAGCTCCTTGCCAATTCAGTTATCTATATCACAATTTAAAAAAAAAGTATCTAGCCTAACTTGGAAGAAAAAATCCTCAAAAAGAGCCAGAGATGGAACATTGATGGCCTTACCTTGTCCATAAGCGGTATCCTCCAGTAGGGGGCACATCTTTCAAAATACTGACAATACAGAGAGCCCAGGCCCTCCATCATGGGCCATGACCATTCCTGCTCAAAGCTGGAATCACAAGATGTACTGTCCCACCCCCTACTTGAGCTATTGCTCAAAGACCTTGAGAATCTGTCGCTCTCACTATCGTCGCTTCCTGAATCATTGCCCAGATCTCGCAAACCATTTTCGTCCTTGGGATCCCTGAATGTTAGTAATACGTCGCAAGTCAGTGGCCAATGGAAATAGCTAGCGATGAGAAATGGGTAAAAATTTATGCATGACATACAGAAGAGCCACAACATGACCTGCTCGTATAAACCTGAAGTGCAGAAAGGTAAGGAACATAGTACTGGAAAAGAGTTTCTCCGGTGTTCAACATGACTGGAACCCCGGCACCATAAGCACTGCATTCACCATAGCAATCCCAGAGCTCTTCTAGAGTGAAGTACTCAGCAGTATCCGTGTCGCAAGAATGCCACAGGAGACTGCGCCCATCTCCAATACTCATCTGAATTCCAAAAAGTATAGCCAAAACATTTCTTATTGGTTATAAGAACAACAACGGAAAATGGAGGAAACAACATTTTCGAAACCCACGTACGGATACCATTAACGATGAACAGCCCGCAAAAGGCACACCTTCTTAGTAAGAACCAACATGATGGGAAATTGGGAATAACAAAAGAGGAAATATAACAAAAAGTGAAGGGCTTAAAGAAAGAAAGAAAGAATCAAACAAACCACTTAGATACCAAATGGAACTAAGTACGGAAGAAGCTAGTAGATGAAACTGCTTACTGAAAAGGGAAAGCAAAACGCAAAGAGGAAGATAAAACCAATCAAGGAAAGGAAAAAGAAAGAAAGAAAGAAATAGCAACCCAAAAGCAGAATTGAACTATAAGAAGGCTTTAAAAAAAATAAAAAAAACTAATAAAAAGGACAAAAGAATTTTATGAGGCCATACTAAACGAACAGAAAGGAAAAGGATGGGGAATGACCTTGGAGAGCTGGTGGGAAGGAAGGACGGGCGTGGTGCAGTCGAGAAAACGCTGAAGGTTCGACTGCTGAGATGACGAAGGTGTCTGAGCCATCTCTTTTGAAAAGGACATGACCGTGCACCAGGCACTAGGAAGGATCCAGACAGAGGTTCCAAATTTGCTCAAACGATTTTATTCTGGTGAGTAATCTACATCTGACCAGATTTGCCGCCGGCGCTAATGTTTCAAAACAAAGTACGGATACAAAATTGATGAATTCACTATAGATAGTGAGATAGAGGGAGAGATAGAGAGCGGATGGGTTTAAGATTGATAGAGGAGAACGGACGGGGTGGGGGATACAAGAGATGAGGATCGGATTTCAAGGTCCCTGCTTCCTAATGAGTAAGCAGTAAAAATCAAGACATTGAGGGATATGGGATGAGCTGAAAAGGAAAGGCGTGCAGGGAGGGGATATCGGAAATCGCGGCCCAGATTGGTCTTTCCTACTTCGGACTTTCTCCACCTCTTCAAATTTTCAAAATAATAAGAACCCCATTTTTTTTCAAGGTAGGAACCCCGGTCAGTCCATGGTTGAACGGAGTTAGATATTCCCTCGGAGGGGCAGGGACCGGGGCCGGGGCGGGGCGGACCGTGGGGGACCACGCATTCAGACTGTAGAGATGAAGGCTCAGTTTTGCTTCAAGGCCTTTTCATTTCTAAGTATTCGGACAGACAGCTTGTCTGCTTATGTAAGGAGAGAGACAGAGACAGACGGCCTTCCGAGAAAAGGCTGGCGGGGGAATCGTGGCCATGAGTGGGAGACGCTGAGACTCGGGGAGTTGAGGCTAATCAGATCTCCGACCGTCGAGTTGCTTTGCGTCCGTTGTTCCACTCGCCCCGCCGCGTGTAGCGCAAACTCTTCCTTGTGGCTCCACTTCTTATCGTTACCCTCGACTACTTTATCTGTCAAATCAATCCACAACACAAACTGACAAATCCTCGTTGTGGAAGGTGCTGTACGAGCAGAAATATAGAATTGTCTTGACTTGTTAGTGTATAACGAATTATTTATAAAAAAAATATTTATAATGTACGTTAAAAATTTATTTTATCTTTTTATCATCATTAATTAGTAAAATTTATAAAAATAGATCTCATCCATCAATAATGATAGAAAGATAAAATAGACTTTTAACATACGTCCAAATGTTAATATTACTCTTTATAAAACTATAACACTAAAATTTCTCAAATTTAGATTGTAATTTTCAGTAGCAGATTATATTTTATTATTACTTAAAAAAATATAAATTACAAATCACACTTTGAAAAAAAATTATAATCAAAAGAGGTCATTATTTAAAGGAAAAAGTTTATATGAGCCCGGGCTCATATATGCCTATGTGAGCCCAGGCTTTATGGGCCGTCGGATTTATATTCGATGGCCCATAATATTAATGAGTTTTATGAGTATTATAAACTTATGAGTAATATAGGCCGCTAAATGTAAATTTGACGGCCCATAGAGCCCAGGCTCACATAAAGATATATGAGCCCGGGCTCATATAAATGAGACTTATTTAAATTATAAATTGTAAATAAAGTCAACTGAGATATGAAATAAAAGGTATTCAAATAACCAACTTTATTGCCCTTCCCGCCCTTGGCCTCAATCATGCTCTTGCTCTTCTTCCTCATCTCTACTCTAAGCTCTAGTTGCATCGTCTCATCTTCCTCATCTCCCATCATTAATGGAGGTTGGCTACATCTTCTTTACATTTTTACATTCTTCTGCTGCATCTTTAACTTTGCACCACTAGAAGCTCACCCGGAAGCTCTGCTAGAATATCGTATGTAATCTGCCATTGCTCCCTAGTTTTATATTCTACCCACCTCCTCCTTATCATGACTGAAGCTTGACCAGATGCTCACTTTGTAAGGACCCTCATCTTTAAACCGGTTTTGGTTTTCTTTAATTATTGATTATCGTGAGATTTACGTGTTTTCTGATCTTATTCGGTGATTTTGTAAATAAATAGAGTTTGTGATGGTTTTAACCAAAATTAACTTCAATATTAGTGGTTTTAAGTGATTTTAAACCAAATGTGAATTTTTAGAATTTTTTGGATTTTTCACTATTTTCCCAAAAATTAGGGTTTTGGCGGGACCCCTGTGGGCCCCATGGTCGAAAATTTTATTTTTGTGTCAAATGACCCTAGACATATACTTAAGGTCACACAAAAATTTTCAGAATTTTATTAGGCTTAATTCGTGCTTAAATTTGCAAAATAACCACTTTTAGCCTACTTTTCATATTTACACCCCAAAACTTACCTATGCCTACCCTAACCCTTACTATAAAAGGGCAAACCAGAGCCATTTCCATTTTTGGGAATAGGTTAAGGAAGGAGGGCTGGCCTAATCCCCACTTAGGCCCGAATTAGAAGCCGATTAAGGTAAGCTTGCTCTAATTAAGCACTAATCCATGGCTTTTCTCTTAATTTCTTCCAAATCTACCATTTTCCCCTTTGATTCAATTCGTTTTTGACCATCAAAAGCTACTGATTTGTGTTTTACTACAAACCCTAACTTTCAAAATTCGATTTTTACTACCAACAAGCCCTAGATCTAAGATTTAATTAGGGATTTCTTAAGTAAATCGATTTCTATTGGTGTTTGATTCAAACTCATTGTGTTTTCAAGGATTTCAAGAAGGGTGACTCTTCAATCCGAGCTTAATTAAGTGCTGAGGTAATGGGTCTTCGAAATCTCTGTTTATCCATGGTAAAACTCTTCATTTTTGGCTTATTTCGAAATGGTTTACTTGATTTAGTGTGTTAATGGTAAGATTAGAAAATAGAATTATTTAATCCCGATTTCTTAGGGTTTTGCATTATTATGGTTTGGTTTGATATTCTGGAAGTCAAGGAGGACTTTTGATGATGATTAGGGTGTTAGATGTGGATTTGAAGTGCTATCTATGGTGTTTCGGTTTGGATTTGCGAAAGGAAGAAGATGACTGTTTTGCCGTGTTGGCGATCGATCGGCCTTGCAGGGCGATCGATCGGCTGAACTGAAATTTTCAAAATTTTGCGTGTAACCGATCGAACGGCCTGAAGGGCGATCGATCGGCTACACAGAAAATTGTATGTTGTGTGTATGATGCCTATTTTGATGATTCCACTTTAGCTTGCCAATTTTATATGAATGTGGAGTGTTTTAAGCTATGTTAGGCTACTGGAAATGCATGCTATTGAGTTTATAGAGTTGAGACATATGCTTAGAGATGGTGGGATAACTTATGTTTTGTGGCATGATCTTGGAATCGTTATCTTGAAATTATGAACGGTTGGTTCCCTTTTTATAAGCATATATTTTCAGTAGGACTACAATCATTGTTGGACTGATTTGTCATGATAAATTGTGATTAATGGTGTGTGAATGTTGGTGATTGCCATGACTCAATGATGAAATGAGTGATGTTATAGGTGTTTAGCCTTTGTGGTTGAGTTTTGAATTTAACTATGATTTCAACGATTCTTCTACTATGATTTCCACTGGAATTCATGTTTAGGTAGAAATTCACATGTGTGGTGTGGTAGTGAGTTGATTTTTAAGCATGTTAATATGCATTATGTGAAAGGCTTCTACTAGTTACACACACACATGTGGGGGTTAAATGATGATGTTGAAGCTTAATATCGTGATTATGAATGATGCATTAGGGGCTGGTGAGAGCACTTATCATGATTAGGGTTCATGTATGCTTTGCCCACGCATGTACCATGCTGCACGCATCATGAAAATGGATTTCCAATTGAGGCTTCATCGTGATTAATCGAATTTGACCGATTGGATGCAATGTGATGGAATTGCGTGCCGGGTTTAACGGTCGTGGATTAATCGCAAGTTGATTGGTCCGAAAGGACATATTTTGATTTGAAATTCCTGTGTAGAACGATTTGAAATTCCTGTGTGGAACGATTTGGAGTTCCTGTGTGGAACGAGTGCACTCCCTGGGTTGAGTCTTGTTTAATGGAATGATGTGGGGACGAGTTGTGTACTTGTCTTGCGGACACGTGAGAATATTTTTATGTGTGTCATCTGGACCCTGAGAATCCAGTGTGGTATGCCGTGTGCACCCCGCTACCACGTGTTCTAGGGTTCTCTGTGTGAGAACTCGGGCTCTTCCCTCCGCAGGAGATGTCCCTGGGCGAACACCCCTGCTCTAGATTCTCTGTGTGAGAATGGGACATCCTTGGCTAGGATCGTCCAGGGCGAGCAGTATTAGGGATTGACAACCCCGATCTTTCTTGAATTCTTGTGTAGAATTTTGTACCATGACACGCCTTCGTGGCCTTGTCTATGCTCCCGTCTGTGTGACGTTAATGTGTGATTACTCCTTCATGGAGGTTGATTGTGATAACATTATGCATGTGGGAATATGTATGTTAGAGATACATCCATGCATGTTGATTTTGATGATAAAATGCATGTGGGAATATGTATGTTAGAGATACATCCATGCATGTTGATTTTGATGATAAAATGCATGTGGGAATATGTATGCTAGAGATACATCCATGCATGTTGATTTTGATGTTATGCATGTGGAATATGTATGTTAGAGATACATCCATGCATGTTGATGTTGATGTTATGAATGTGGAATATGTATGTTAGAGATACATCCATGCGGGATTGGTTATGATGTGAATGCATGTGGGAATATGTATGCTAGAGATACATCCATGCAGGTTGAATTATGCATTTTTATGCAGTGTTAAGTGATATGAATGTGTGATCAGAAAGTGATGCACCATGTAAATCTTTGATCTGAAACGATCTCATTTCTAAGCTATCGTATTTTCTACGTTGACAGTGATATTAAAAACATTGTTGAGTGTTAAAACTCACCCCTCTTTTGTGTTTTGATTTGGGGCTGCGTGGTGCGACACGCAGACGGACAGGATTGCCTTTTTGAGGAAAGGTCAGAGGTAGCTTGGGTGTGATGATGGAGATCGTTGCGTGACTTATCATCGTTCTTTCATGCTTTATGTTCGAACCTTTGTGTAGGGTTCTTGTTGTGGTTTTATGTCACATGTTACAGTTATGTTTGCTTATGACTTATTTTGAGCCGGTGTGGGCTTTACTTAACTAAGTTTGTGGGTTTGAGATTGTTGTTTACTTTGTGATAAGCAACACCTTTTTCTTCCCTTTTATTTACTCTTGCTCAAAGGATTGTGCGCACTCCGTGTTGCTGTTAATCGCCCGTGGTTAGGGATTAAGTCTTCCGCTAGAATCGTTTCTCAATTTCACTTCGTCGCCCCCACGCGCTTGACCGGCCCTTGGACCGGGTTCGGCTTGGGTCGGGCATGGCCGGGGCGTGACACACTTTGCCAGAAGCTCAACCAAATGCTCTGCCAGAAGCTAGCCTAGAAGCTCTGCCAAAAACTCACCTAGTAGCGGAAAAGAATTTGAATGTTGCCTAGGAGCTTGAAGTTAGACCATCGAACAATGCATGTACATATAGTAGAATTACGCTATAGGATTCAAAGATAATCCGCTAGCAATAGCATGATGATTGGATTCCAAAATATCAAGTTGGGAAGTAGTTGCAACGTTGTTGTGACGACATTAAAATGTAGTTGCGATGAAAGACCATCCAAATTGGGATGGCCAGTAAATGTCATTGCAATAGTAGGCTCTCGCAGCTACATCGCAGAACCATCACATCACAATTCAATTCACCGTATAGGGGATGTTGGGATGAAATGAGTTGCGACATAGTTATAATGGTGTTGCAATGCAAGATCATCACAATTAGGATGGTGAGTAACTACCATCGTGAGAGGCTGGTAACCGCCTTCAAAACAATAGTGTTTTACATCACAAGCCCTTCACAACATAATGTGGTGCATCATAAATTCCCTTGGCGGTATAGGGGATGTAGGGGAATGCAATGCAAGTTAGTTTGATAGTTAAATTGAAAAGAATTTTGTGTTACATAAGTAATATTGTTGTATCTATGTGCAGAGTCCACCATCAAAGATAAAAGCACTGGCGTGTGATGGGGGAACTATTGCACATAACCCAAATTGCAAATCAAAGATAGTAGGAGGTGTCAATCAGTTACACTATGTCAAAAAGGAGGATAATATTAGTTCATTTGTGCAACACATAGTGGAATCTTTCAAAATTTTCCATGAGTATGTAATTTGAAATACTTGGATGAGGAGGTTATTGTGGCTAATGATATGGGGTTAATGAAGATGTTAGATTTATTCAGTCGCAATGGAGAATGCTACAAAATATTGGTGACAAAGGAGCCATGACAGGGGACATTGCTAATACAAGCTAGTGTGTATGACAATGACTTAGATATGAAGAAAATATCTAAGGTGAAAGCAGTCAAGCTACAGTACTTTAATCGAGTGTTTGGGAAAACAATTTCATAGGAGTTGGGCAGCAGTTTAAGGATTAGAATGAAGTAAGGAAGACATTAAAACAATATTCTATTGCTCACGACTTCAAGAATAAAATTGGAAATAAATGGAAAATTAAGAGTGACAATAGTTTGTGGGGGGCCCAATTGTAGTTGGAAAATATATGTCATTTTGGACCTGGAGCCAACTTGTTCATCCTCCCCGAAGGTCAAGGTGACACCCTAGTGACATTTCTTCCTTACGACATTAAAGTTGATTAAGGCTTAATTTGCTCTAATTGTCCGAGTGTAAGTGTAAGATGGCAAGCATAAGACCATAAGTGTAAGTGGTGAGTACATGAAAATTAAGAGCATGACGGTACTGGAAAAGAGTCCATGCTACTATCCTGTGAAGCAACTTTTGTGTGAAATTTTAAGGTTCACTGATTTTAACTCTCCTACTGGGTATGAAAATACTCATATTCCTTTTTCCTCTAATCCTCAGACACTCCAGGGACTTCTGCGGGTCCTAGTTCGAGAGCTGCTTAGGCGAATCTGGTGCTTGAGGACACGCCTTTTGGACTGTAGGTTGATTTTTGACCCTATTGTTCTTTGATTATTTTATGCCATGATCTATTGTAATTTTATTTTGAAATGCATGTATTAAGTGAGGTGAGAGCTTTTACATGTATTATTTTGGACTTGTACATGGACTGTAGTATTATATTTGACTGTTATGGAACTTGCACCCAGCTACGCCTGGGAAAAATCTATATGAAGCCCATGGCCATGGCATTTATGTTTCTTTTGTTTGTTATTCACTCATAGGATGAGTAGACTATGGGATTTAAATTATTTATCGATGTTATGTATTTGTGTCGAGTTGAAAAGAAAATATTTACATGAATTTGATATAGATGAGTGAGATTTATAAAAATATTTTTCACCAGTTTCGAATTTTTGTCAATTTTTACCAATTTACAATCGTTATATTACAAAATTTTATTTAAATTTGATGAAAAATACTTTGAAAACCCCGGCCATGACAACCTTGTGGGCCGGCCCCCCTCCTTCCCCTTTGGGCGGGGCCTAACCCGCCCAATAAGTAGCCCATGCCTACCCCTACTCACATAGGACCCATGAAACCCATCATGGATTATTGAGATGATATTGTTAATCAATCCCTTCTCCCTATCAGATACAAATGTAATCTGCCTCTCATGATCCATGACAACTCTCAATGAATAAAGGAACCATATTCAATTGTCTTCATTCTCATTGTTTACAACACAATAAGCCACTAGAAAGATACGATATCTATTATCAATTGCATTTGCTACTAAGAGAGTTCTTTTTGCCTTTCCATTCAGGTGCTGACAATATCTAAACCCAAGAATAAATGCATTTAATAAAATGAAGCAACGTAAAAATCTTCTATATGGGCTTACCTTATAATGTGCAAAGCTTCCAAGGTTTGTCATGAGTTTGTTACAATATCATGGTAATACAAATCTATGTAAGTCCCGTGTATGTAGGTGACTGCTTCCTCCTTCGTACTGTCACGGGGTAGCGGAGTGGACTAGTCCTCTCCGCTACCCCGTGATAGTATGCCATGTCTTTTGATATGTAATAGTTACATCATACTCTTGCCGCATGTCCTTTACTATATCATCAGCAAATATATTGGTCTCTCTTGCATAGTCTCCACAACCAACTTAGACAAGAGGCACTACAATACACGAGGATTATACCTTCTCCCTATTCCCCCTACACAATATGCTAGAAAGATTTTGAAGGCAAAGTACACCGGTGCTTATGGGGCACAAGATCAAATAGGTAAGATTAGGTCCATGATGCTACTTACCTAAGCGTGCAAATGCCCACTCTCTGGGGCCATACAGAGCCAACAAAGAGCTTAATAGTGCCAATTAAGGCAGGAAAACTTACAGTGCCACTCCTAGGCAAAAAACTTATAGTGCTCTCAACAAAGCTTCAAAAATCTGAACTTACACATATTTGAAAGATATCACCCCAAAGAGTATGTACTACGTCAACCTTACAAGTGAACAATCGACCATCAGTCAGTTGTCAACATATACGAAATTCAATCCATCGAACTAGCTGAGGACTCAACTCTTACTATCAATCAACTTAATTCAATTATGTTGAAATTTATAATATATATGTTATGCAAGTACCATTATGGTGTGCATCTGACCAGTTGTAAGCTTATATCTAAGCCCTGAACCCAATCTGCCTATTTACTAAACCTTGAAGTCTCCATCTCATTTCTCTGAATTTGATTCCGCCTAAATTGATCGTAACATATCAGACACACACTCATCCTCATCACACGTATAATCACTCACAATTCTAAACTACACGCCACACAAAAACCTTCTAACATAGTTTACAACCTTCAAAACGCATAAACATAATTATTTGCGTATTCATGTCTACCACCCATGCATTCAACAAGAAAGTAATTCATTACATGGACCTTCCGCTCATCCATCTATCTAAATTAATGATGAGTCATAATGTAAACGTCCGACTAATCTAACCAACCAACACACAGGTAAATCATAACATATGCATACGACCACTATAATTAACTCACGTACTTGACATCCACTCCATTAATATGCATCTAAGCATTAAGAATTTAAACACCTTAGTCTTAGCATGCATTCTATCATAAAAACACACTAAAGTGAATTTATAAGGTTCAAAGTCTCTTACCTTGTCGTCTGGGCAAAATTGGTGTTGGGGCGTCCCACGATGGCTACAATGGTGACGAATCAGTGGTCCAATGTACCCTTACACCACAAAGAAACAGCCCTAGGGAGGAAAATTGTAGCAGTTAGTCTCCAATCAACGCCCAATGTCTTGAACATCTCCCATGACTCACACAAGGGCGATCCGGGACACATGCATGCTCAAAGAAGGGGCTGATGTGAGGCCAAGGGCATGGGTACATGGTAGGCGCATAGGTAGAGGGGAAAAGTGAGTGTAGTGGTGGACATTGGCCACCAGCAAGGTGAAATGGCCGCCGACCAACACACACAATAGATTCCCGAAAAAATTTTGGTTGAAGAATGGACAAGGAAGGCGGAATAACACTGGAGGAGGGGAAAGGCACGTGGGGAGGCAAGTCCGGACCCAAGGTGGGTCGACGGAGCAGTAGCCGGCTGCAAACGGCTCACGGTAGCAAATCCCGACTGGCCGGAAATGGCTCAGGGCAGCAAATCCCTTAAGCTCTGGCGGCGGTTTGGTCCAGAACAAAGAAAATTTCCACAAAACATTATGTAGACGAATTTTTAGGGGAGATGGCTGGCCAGATTGAAATCGGGGAAGAGGGTGGCTTGACGGCAGCCCAAGGTGGTGCAGCACCATCGTGGCGAACAAAGTGACCGGTTTCCAGCGGTGATACCACAATGGTGCATTGTCTGCCCTCACAAAACTAGGGAGAAACAAGGATGAGTGAAAGGCTGACAGAAAATGGAAAAGGGAGGAGGGCCATTGACCCAGGGTGGCGCCGCCTAGTTCGCAGCCACCATACGACCAAATTCCGATAGGGGGATGACGGTGTCATTGTAACATCCTCGATTTTTCTGTAATTTTTCTACATATTTTTTCTATTTTCTGCAATTTTTTGCAGTTTTCTGCTCGTATTTTTTATGAAGAAACTTGATGCTTCGGCGTATCCATATTCATAATATTTGTAACCATAAGAGTCGGGAGTTGTAACGTCCTAGATTTTATTACGATTTTTTGCATTTTTTCTAAACTTGTTCAGCGAGAAAATATGACACTTCGGCATTGTTGACCTCGGTATTCATACCCGTAGAGCCGGGTGTGGGGTTCATCGTAGGCCACAGGCCTTAACACGCATTTGCGGCGCGAAAAAGAGAGAGAATGGGAGTCGGGTTAAGAGAGTGCATGGTATCCTCTCGTCGCCGATGAGGGTTCCCCTAAGGTGTGGCATCAATTGAAAAAAAAATGAAAAAGGCTCGGGATCGGGATCGGCTGAGCCCGATCCAGAAGCATCTCTCCCCCCTTCGTTCTGGCTGAGCCTGAGGAGCATCATCGGTAGGCAGCCAGCCGACCTCGGCCTGATGATGGCTAGGCAACGGCCAGGCCGCCTCCCCGACACCGCCCCAGCCCGATTCGCCGCCCCGTGCTCCTCCCCTGTTCTGCCGATCTCTCTGCTCTCTCTCTGATTGGTGCTGTGGCAGCACCGGTGCTGGCCGGTGGGCTCCACCCAGCCACCGTCCGGCCAGTCTTAGGCCGGCCACAGCAGGGCCGCCGCCCTGGCTAGTCCTGCCAGCTCCTCCCCTTGGATTTCCCTGGTAAGCTCTCTCTCCCTCTCTGACTGTGGTTTTTTGTACCGCCGCCGCCGTGGGCCGCTAAGGGCCGGCCGGCCACGGCTCCTGTAAGGACTCTCATTTCTAAACTGGTTTTCGTTTCTTTTTAATTATCGGTTATTGCATGATTAACTCATTTTCTTATTAATTCGGTGGTTTCGTAAATAAATGGTGTTTATTATGATTTTAATCAAAATCAACATTACAATTAGTGGTTTTAAGTGATTTGAGTTAAATATGAATTTTTGGGATTTTTTTGAATTTTCACTATTTTTTTCAAAAATGAGGGTTTGGCGGGACCCCGTGTGGGCCCCACCATCAAAATTTGGGTTTTTGTGTCAAATTAACCCAGACATCAACACAAGACCTTATAAAAATTTTCATAATTTTTTCAGGTTTTATTAGTGCTCAAATAACTAAATTACCCATTTTTAGCCTATTTTTCTATTCATACCCCACAATTTACCCATACACACCCCAAAACTTACTATAAAAGGCAAGACGTGAGCCATTTCTATTTTGGGAATAGGCTGAGAAGGAGAGGTGAGGCATAATCCCCAATTAGGCCCGGATTGGAAGGTGTTTAAGGTAAGTCCCTTCTAATTAAGTACCAAATCCTAGCTTTTCTCTTAAATCCCTTCTAGGTCTACCATATCCCCTTTTGTTTTGTTCATTTTTAAATATCAAAACTACTTATTTGCATCTTTACTTCAAACCCTAGCTCTAAAAATCCAATTTTTATGTTCAACAAGCCCTAGATCTAAGTTTTTAATTAGGGTTTTCTATGTTAAATTGGCTTTAATAGAGTTTAATTCAAACTCTATGTCTTTGTAAGGTTTTCAAGAAGGGTGATCATCAAATCCAAGCCTAATCAAGGAATAAGGTAATGGACTTTCAAAATTTTAGTCTTCCTATGGTAAAACTCTTGATTTTGTGGTTTATTTTGAATGGATTTACTTGGTTTAGTGCTTTAATGGCATGATTAGTAAATGGTAATCTTTAATCCTGATTTCATAGGGTTTCATCTTGTTATGATGTAGATTAGCTTTTTGGAAGTTATGGTGGAATTTTATTGGCATTTAGGTTGTTAGATGGAGATTTTAAGGTTTATCAATGGAGTTTCGGTTTGAAAATTCGAAATGAAGAAGAAGGTCGATTCTGCCTTGTTGGCTTTCAAACGGCCTTCTTGGGCGTTTGAACGGCAACACTGTCAGTTCGACAGATTTCTAGTTTAGCCAATTGAATGGCCCTCCTGGGCGTTCGAACGGCTACACAGCAGATTTTTGTATTAGGTGCATGGTGTTTATTTCGGTGATTCTACTTTAATATGCCAATTTTATATGAATGTGGAGTGTTTTGAGCTATAGCATGCTACTGTAAAGGCATACCATTGAGGTCATGAAGTTGAGGTATATATTTAGAGTTATGTGGAATGACTTATGGTTGGAGGTATGATTTTGTATTGCCATCTTGAAGTTATAAATGGTTGATTCTCTATGGTTATGTATATTTTCAGTAGAGCTACAGCCTACTAACAGACTGATATGACATGTTAGGATGTGGTTAATTGATGTGTGAATGTTAGTGAACGTCATGGCTTAAGGATGAAGTGAATGATCTTATATGTGTTTAGCTTGTGGTTGAACTTTGATTTGAGTTATGATTTCAATGATTATTCTCTTATGATTTCTGCTGGAATTCATGATTAGATGTTAATTCACATGTGTAGTGTGGTAGTGAGTTAATTTCAAGCATGTTGATATGCATTGAGTGAAGTGCCTCTACTAGGTACACACACATGTGGGGTTTAATGATGATGTTGAAGCTTGATATTATAATTATGAATGATGCATTAGGGGCTGATGAGAGTACTTATCATGAATTAGGATTCATGTATGCCTTGCCCATGTATGTACCATGTTGCATGCATCATGAAAATAGATTTCCAAGTGAGGCTTTATCGAGGTTAATCGAATTTAATCGATTGGATGCAATGTAGTGAAATTGCGTGCCGGATTGAACAGTCGTGGCTTAATCAAAACTTAATTGCTTCGAAAGGACATGTTTTGATTTGAGTTCCTGAGTAGAACGAGTGCACTCCCCGGGTTGAGTCTAGAGAAATAAAATTATGTGGGAATGAGTTGTGTACTTGTCTTGTAGTTTTGAGATTATTATTATGAGTGTCATCTGGACCTTGAGAATCCAGTGTGGTATGCCGTGTGCACCCGCTACCACATGTTCTAGGGTTCCCTGTTTGGGAATTCGGGCTCTCCCCTCCGCAGGAGATGTTCCTGGGCGAACACCCCTACTCTAGATTCTCTGTGTGAGAATGGGACATCCTTGGCCAGGATCGTCCAGGGCGAGCAGCTTTAGGGATTGACAACCCCGAACTTTCTTGAATTCTTGTGTAGAATTTTGGACCACGACACGCCTTCATGGCCTTGTCTGTGTTCCCGTCTATGTGACACTAAATTGTGATTATTCTTTGATGGAGGTTGATATGATGTGATGCATGATTTGATATGTATGTTAGAGATACATTTCATGCAGGTTGATATGGTGTGATACATGGTTGGATATGTATGTTAGAGATACATTTCATGCATGGTTGGGTATGTATGTTAGAGATACATTTCATGCAGGTTGATATGATGTTGAGGCATGATTTGATATGTATGTTAGAGATACATTTTATGCAGGTTGATATGATATGAATGACACTATGTAGATTATACACTATGATGCAGGTTTAGGTGATGCATATGTGTGATCAGAAAATGTTACATCTTGTCAATCTTTGATTTGAATGATTATATTGTTATGCTATCATGTTGCCGATGTTAATAGTATATCAGAAAACTATTGCTGAGTTTGTTTAAACTCACCCCTCTTTATTGTGTTTTGCTTTGGAGTTGCGTGGCGCGACACGCAAACGGACAGGATCTCCTCTTTGAGGAAAGATCGGAGACGACTTGGATGTGATCGTGGAGACTCTTATGTGACTTATTTTCCTTAGTTTATGCTTTATGTTTAGAACCTTTGTGTATGGTTCTCTGTTGGATTTATGTTACTTTATACAATTGTGTTATCTATGACCTATTTTAGAGCCAGAGTGGGCTATGGTTGACTAAGCATGTGGGTTTGAGTCTAGTCGTTTATTTTTGAGTTAAGCAACTCTCTTTCTTTTCTACTTATTTACTCTTGCTCAAAGTGGTGTGCATACTCCGTAATTCTGTTAGGTCGCCCGTATTTAGGGTTAAGTCTTCCGCTAAACCATATCTCAATTCCCCTCGTCACCCCCGCACGCTTGACTGGCCCCTGGACCGGGTTTGGCTCGAGTCGGGTGGCGCCGGGGTGTGACAGCTCCGCCCTAGGCCGGCAATGGCGGGAGGCCATCCCTCCCGACCCAATGGGCCTCCGCTCTGCAGCCCCGTCCCATTTCTGCCTCTCTGCCCTCTCACTCTGTTTTGCTCTGTGGCGGCCCGGCTGTGGCTAGTGGGCTTCACCCGGCCTCCATCTGGCCAGCCACTGGCCAGCAACCGCAAGGCTGACCCCTAGCCAGCTCCGCCGCCCCTTGGCCGCTCCACCTTTGACAATTTCCCCTGGTCAACCCCTTCACCCCTATTTTTGCCGCCTGACTGTTGTGATTTAGGAGTGGCACTGGCTGCAAGCCGTCGCTGACGGGACCTCCGTCGGACTCCATCTGGGACCGGCGAAGGCAGTGAGCCACCCCACCCAGACTAATTCCTCATCCTTCTCATACGCCTCTCCTCTACTCAGTCCGAACGCCCCTTTGTTTCGGTTTTGTTTGATGTTCTCTGGTTGGGATTGTTGACATTGAAGGCTTCGCTGAGCCACTTGGGCCATGGAGGAGATGGAGCCAGCCAAGGCTGCCACCTTCCCTCCCCGGCCCTATTTTCCCCTTCCGGTCAGCCCCTGTTTTGGTCTATGTCCGTTTTGGACGTTGTGAGTACCGTCACTAACCGGATGCCAAACCTGGTCAAGCAGACATTCGTTCGGCTTTGCCATGGCCCGGTGATGCCAGTGGGCCACCCCTCCATACCTTGTTCAACCTCCGTCCCCTCTGCTTTGTCGGAACCGATCCGCATCCCTTGCTTGGGTGCTCTCACTCGGAAAAACTGAGCCTTTGCTCCTCACTGTGCTATCTGTCCGACGTGTGGCCGCTGACTTTGACCATCACCTCTGGCCAGAGATAGCTCCTCCTGGCTACTAGGGCCACGATGGAGTTGGCCAGAGCCGCCAGTAAACCTTGCTCCTTTGCGCCCAAGGTTTTCCACCCGTTTTGGGCCACCGAGCATCGTTGGATGCCGAACACCCTTTGGACCACCTTAGTGTGGCGGGTCTCAGCCTGGAGATGGCTGGCCACCCTAGTGCGGCACCACCCCTCTTCTTTCAGCATGGGCGAGGTTCCCCTCTGCTGATTATGTGTTTGACCGCGCTATAGAGAGCGCCATGTGTTGCCCTCTTACCGTCCTACCTCCACCGGACACCATATGGCCCCTAGTCGGCCTACCTCGACACGACAATGACAAAGGCCATCTTCATCTGTCACCACCCTTGGGCTTGGCCCTACTGCCCTTCGGAGCTTTGGGCCGACACTGTCTAGCCCTCTCTCCCCTCCCTTTGGCCGCATGTGCAAGTAGTCGCACGTGCAGGTTAGGGTTTTGGTGCCGCTTTGGCACCGCCCGATTGTCGGATGGCTCCGCCATCATTTGGAGTTGACATCGGAGTCCTCCACCTCTCCTCTGTCCTTGAATGTTACCCCACGCCCTCTGCCCATATGTGGGCCCTTGTAAACGCAAAATCGATGCGTTGGGTGCTGTCCATGGCCGATTTTGACGTTTTGTGACAGGTTGAGTATTGTTCAACTGCCGATCGAATTTTAGTGAGTACACCCTGTCTTTCGGTCGCACCTGCCACTCATTGGCACGATCTTTCTCCCGGCTGCCCCTAGTGTGCCACCGTGGATCACAAATTTTATCATGTTGACTTTGACACCCTATTTGGCCGTGTGTAGTTCTGGCATTTCCTAAAACCTCGGGACAACAACTCTCTCAGCTAGGCAATGGTTTTGACCACCAACTCCGCCATCGACGCCGCCACCATCGTGTGCTCGCCACCAAACATCATGATTACGAGGTAGGGGAGCTTGAACTCATAATTTCATGATAGCATGCTTGAATGAGTAGTAGCATGCTAGGAATTGCATGATGTGCATATAAGCATGATTATATGGTATGTTTAGATACATATGACATGCATATGAGCTGTAAGTATGGTTCATGCATGGGTAATATGTGTGCTAAGTATGATTAATATGTATGAGTTGTATGCACGTTCTGTGGATGTGGAATATGTATGTGCTAGCGATGGCTAGCAAATCTGTAAGTATGCTACGTATGTATTTTTTTGGACTTGCTAGTGATGACTAGTGATTGTGAGTTAGTTATGTGCGTGGACTGTGTGAGGGTAGAGGTATGGGCGATGGACGATAAGAAGTGGTAAGGTTTTTGGTATAGAGTCGGATGTGGATGGGTAAGCGTGTGATAGAAGATGACAAACGTAAGTATGACAGACGAAGAATGGAGCGGATTGGATCGGTTTGGTGTGGAGCAAAGTCAGGGGTTGGTTTCTGTAAGTAAGAGAACTTAGGCTTGAAGCCTTATGTGGGTTTGTTAGACGGTAAGAGTGTGCCTAATTGTACAAGCATAACGTACAAATTATAAAGTGAAAAGTAAGCATAATCAGTGAGGTGTAAGTAAAGGGGGATAATGAGGATCTGCTTTGAGGAGCTTGGTTTGACGATGTAAGTAAGATGTTTTGACTGTAAGGTGGATGGCAGGGGATGTATGATTACGTAAGGATCTGTGTATGGTGAGCTATGTTGTGATTTGGACGGGTAAGTGAAGTCTGCTGCCCCGACGAACTAGGGTTTCGATCGGGCTCAGCTTCGGTTTGATCAGTCAAGGACTATGAGTCAGTTTGGCATAATTGTACCCCATAATATACTTAATTCAAACTTGAATTATGAGATAACTAATAATAGCGTTGTGAGTTTGAGACCCGATGGTTCGATGGATTAAGTTCCATGTTTGAGCTAGCCGATAATGAATCGACTGAGCATTTCTTGTGTCTTGCCATGGTGGTTATTCCTGCGGGATGTTGTCTGTGTGCTATATAGTGCACCAGACATCTGATGCTCTGTTGAGAGCGATGCATGCCTTGACATTGTCTGTGTGTTGTATTAAGCCCAGACGTTTGATGCTCTGTTGAGAGCGTTGTAAGTTTTCGCCTTTCATGGGCTCTATATGTATCTGCCTATGGATGGCACTGGATGTTCTGCCCAAGGGTGGCATTGTAAGATTACTGCCCTAGAGTGGCACTGTATGTTTTTCGCCCTTAGTTGGCATTGTATGGCTTTTGTTGGCACTGTATGGCTGATAAGTATGAAATATATATCTATTTTATATGCCTTTTTACCTTATTTGCTAGTATAAATTAGGTTAATTTAGAGTTAGTTAAAGTTTATTTAGATTAAGATAGATATTAGTATTTTAGTTTAATTAATAATAATTTTGTAGTTATTAGTAGTTTAGATATGTATTTAAATCAAGTTGGAATTTTAATTATATTATACATGTCTAAAGTATGATATTTTATATTTTATAGGTAAAGTACACTTATCAAGGTACTTGGACGATGTTTGAAATAATTCAAAATATTCTTAAAATGCCTTAAAATGATTTGGATAACTTTTCGGAGTTATAAACATGTTACAAATTAATATGGGCACGAAGGAAAAGCTTAATGAACAGAAATTAGATTGTCCAGATTGTAGAAATAGTGCAGTCATTCGAACGGGGCATTAACGTAAATTCGGACAAAAACATAGTCTAGGCGTTCGAATGGGCATGCAGGGCGTTCGAACAGGATAACGCGCAGTTTCCTAGTTTTAGCCAATTTTTAGTCATTTTCATATTGAACTTCTTTCTCCGGCTCTTATGCCTATATAAAGACATGTTTGGCTTAAAATTGGGGGATTCTAGTAGATTTTCTGAAGAGAAAAAGGAAGAAGAAGATAGAAGAGAACTCAAAGCTTTTAATGGAGATTCAAGTGCTTTCTTCTACAATGAAAGGCTAAACTTTTCTTTTACTTAGGAGTTGATGAAGCTATAGATAAGTTTCAGTTTCTTTTCTTTTTAATTTAGATCTCAGTTGTGAATGATGACAATTGTATGATAAAGATTTTCTTTTTAATGGAAGAGCTTTTAATGTTTATTCAAATCTATGTTGATTTATTGTCTTGTAGATGATAGATTGATGTGGTTTTGATATTTGCATCAATTCTAATTTTTGTGATTTAGATGAGATGGTCATACAATAATTTTATTATTTAGATAATTAATAACTTGGATGAGTTATACTAAGATTAGACGGGTCATGCCTATAGCTAGTTTAGTGTAGATGATCAGTGCTATTGTCAAAGATCGTTTATGCCATGGAATTTAATTAATGATTTTTTCTGAAGTAATTCTAGCTTGTAGCTGAGAATACTTGTTCATATTCACACTAGATTTAAATTAAAAGTTAAGGAATTATTATGGTTGTATAGTGGATTCGATTTTCTAAGTAAATTTCATCAAATTAATCTCTTGCTTTTAAACTAGTTGATCCTTTCTTTTGCTTAATTTAAGTTTAAGTTGTTTTTAGTTTTTAACCAACAAATTTCTCTTTAGATTTAGTAATAATTCATCTGTCCCTGAGGTTCGACAACCCTTAAATACTTATCCTAGTACATTACCTTGTACACTTGCAAAGGGTTTAATTATAAACGATCAAGTTTTTGGCGCCGTTGCCGGGGACGGTGTTGATTTGTTACTAAATTAGTATTAGGATAATTCTATCTAATTTAGATTCAGTTTACTTTAGTTTTTAGGTTAATTCTTAGTTTCTTACATTTTTTTAATTTGATCTTGTAGGCTGAGTTGAAGATCGTGCTCTCTACACTTGTGGCCACAAGTGGACATCGACAAACATATTGCTTCTCTTCGGTTTGCAAGATCTTTTTCTCTCTTTATTTTTAGTTCTTTTCTTAGTTAGTTTTTGTTTATTCTTCCCCTTTTTACACTTAAAATTGTGTGGTGTGTTTGTGGTGTATGCGTGGTCGTCGCTCCTTACTCCCCTAATTAGTACTATTTGACCCTGAGCCTGAGCGGACGTCTAGGAGAGCTAAGTTGCCCTTGACCTACATCCATACACCCCCAAACTCACCCACCAATTCCTCCTCCCACACTACTTCTACCCCCATCATGGTTGAACATCAGTTAGTAGATGCACCACTCAAAGCTCTAGGGGAGTATTACACTCCCAATGAGTATACCTCTCCTTCATGCATTAGGTTGCTAGCGGTCGCTGCTCAAAATTATGAAATTAAGCCCAATGTCATTCAAATGTTTCCATCCTTTTATGGGCTTAATAATGAAAACCCGTATAGGCACCTAGATGACTTCTTAGAACTATGCACAACTTTTAAGCTCTCAAATTTAACCGATGAGGCCGTCAAACTTCGGTTTTTCCCTTTCACATTGAAAGATAAGGCTAAGGAATGACTTCACTCATTAGAGCCAAACACTATCACAACATGGGCCCAAATGCAACAAGAGTTCCTTAAAAAGTACTTCCCCATAGGTAAGACCAACCAAATCAGAAAGGCCATAACCACTTTTGCCCAACTTCTTACTGAACAGTTCCATGAGAGTTGGGATAGACTTAAGGACCTTCTTAGGAGGTGTCCTCATCATGCTGTCCCTAAGTGTCAATTAGTGCAACATTTTTATGAGGGTCTTACTGAACAAAACCATCATCTTGTTGTTGCAAGTTGTGGGGGTACCTTTTTGCTAAAAAAGGAAAATGAGGCATGAAAACTTTTTGAGGACTTGAGTGAAAATTCTCTTCAACATGTTGCGTTGAATAGAAATGAGAGTGAATTATCTACCTTGAACAATGGGTGGCTTGTATGAAGTCAAAACCCATTAGACCTCTCCTTCAAAGGTGATACTTTGAGTAGGAAGCTAGACCTTCTTATGACTTCAACCCGTCAGCCCACTCCCTTCACTCAAGATGCATGCACAATATGCCTTAGCCCAGCCCATACTATTATGGAGTGTCCCTCTGCATCTCAATTTTCTGAGCTTGTCCATGACCATGTGAATGCTACCCAATTCTTCCCTAGGGCTGAGAACAATCCATTTTCAAACACATATAACCCTGGGTGGAGGAATCATCCCAACTTTTCCTGCGGGCACAAAACTAAGGGGTTATGGGTAACCAACCCCCTAGGCAACCATTCCAAGTTCCACAAGTCCCTATCCACCAACCTCAAGTGCAACCCCCATATGTCCAACCTAGTAAGAGTTCGAGTTTTGAAGAGAAGGTCTTAACTGCATTGCAAGAGCTACAATCTCATACTCAAATCCTTCACTCCCACACACAATCTATAACGAAGCTAGAAGCCCAAATTGGACAATTAGCTAATGCTATTAACAAGAGAGAGATGGGGACGTTGCCAAGTCAACCCCTACCAAACCCTAAAGGTCAATTTCAGGTAGAGGGAGCTCCTCCCTCTAATGAACAAGTTAATTCCATAATGACCCTTAGGAGTGGGAGGATTGTTGACAAGAGTGTTGGGGGGACACCAGTGACAGATGATAGGAGTGAGGAGTTAGAGAGGGTAGCCCCTAATGAACCTCAAGTAGAAGTTAATGCACCACATGAGAAGGAGTTTGTATCTCCTTCCCCTTCCTCGGAGCCATAGTTTAAGATCACTTTCAAGGGATCTTATATCCCTAGGGCACCTTTTCCTCAGTGTCTTGACATGGCCCCACCATTTAAAAAGAGCACAGCTAGGACTGATGAGATTCTTGAGACTTTCAAACAAGTCAAAATTAATCTCCCCCTCTTTGAAGCCATTAAGAAAGTCCCTGCTTATGCTAAGTTCCTCAAAGACCTATGCACTCATAAGCGTAAATCCAAGACCCATGTGTCTAAGAAGGTCTTTCTCACCGAGCAAGTTAGCTCTCTTTTAAAGTTTGACACCCCACCTAAGTATAAAGACCCTGGAGTACCCACTATTTCTTGTGTCATAGGTGATCACTCCATCCATAGAGCCCTCCTTGACCTTGGTGCAAGTGTCAATCTACTCCCTTACTCGGTGTATGAGAAACTAGGGTTAGGTGAATTGTAGCCTACATTAGTTACCTTGCAACTAGCCGACCATTTTGTGCGTAAGCCTCGAGGAGTCATTGAGGATGTCTTAGTGAAGGTTGACCAGTTCTTTTTTCCTATTGATTTTATTGTCTTAGATATGGAGACCAGTGCCAACTCCACATATCAGATTCCTATCATTCTAGGTCGTCCATTCCTTACCACAGCTAATGCATTCATAAATTATAGGACGGGGGTAATGGAGATGACTTTTGGGAACATGAAAGTGCAACTAAATATTTTTGACGTGTCTAACCATTTGCCTGCAACTTCTAATGCTGAATGTTTTATGGTAGACAATTTTAGATTTGATGCTTATGATAGAGGTCCATCTTTTATAGCATCAGCCCATAATCAAGTCATGCCTTCTAATTTTTCTACATCATCTTTTTGGAGACTTAAGAGAAGAGCCACTGCTAATATCTACCAGCCACCCTGATATATTTGAGAATGTTAGCAATGTCTGGCTAAAGACAATAAACTTAGCGCTTCTTGGGAGGCAACCCATGTTTTTGATATATTTCTTTTCCTTCCTTTTGTTTATTTTCTTTGCTTCGTTTAGGCTTTATTTACTTATTTTCTCAAAAAAAAATTTCTCCTTATTGTTTTTCTTCTTTTATGGGATATAATACTTTAGGTTTAGGAGAATGCTCATCACTTATATTTATTTCTTTTCTCCAATCCTATGTACTTCATTTTTAGATTAGTGGATTAGTTCTGCTCTCAAGTGATATCTTTCTTTCCCTCTCTTACTTATTTTTGTCATTGTAGTATATATTTTCTTTAACATTGAGGACAATGTTCAGTTTAGGTTTGGGGGTATAGAAAGATATTTTTCTTTCTTATTTTTCTTTTAGGATGTTTTAGAGTATTTTTTCGTTTTTCTTTTCTTTTCTTTTCTTTTAAGTGTTTATAGCTTATTTTCTTTTAAAAGTATATATCTATTTTTAAATAGATCAATTTCATGGAGAAAGTTCAAGTAATTAATTAAGTGATGAAAATGATTAAGTAAGTAATTTCTATTTTATTTTTATTATCTTGGATAATTGTGCTTATATTTTTAAATCACATTTCACACACTTAAAACTTGTAGGAATATAATTTTATGATTTATTACTTGTAATCTTAGTGGGATATCTTTAACTAAGCATATTTTTGAAAAACTTGACAACTGAGTAATTTTTAATATTTTATGATAGATCTTTAAGTTTAGCTTTTATTTGAAAAAAAATGGGATAAGTGTGTAAAGAAAAAAAGAAAAAAAATTGAAAAAATAAATTGATTGAAAAAAATTGATGATGAAAAAAAAAGTAAAGGTTTGTTTCTCTTTTTATTGAGTAACTGGACCTTGTGCCTAGGCAAGTATAAGGGATTGCGTCAAAAGGTGAAAAGTTGAGATAAATTCTTTTATGACTTGCTTGGTTATGTAGCATTTATAGTTTGAGTTATTAAGCCTGAGGGGTGTTTCAACACCTAGTGCCTTGAGCCAACTGGATTAGGGACACTGGCCTAACGCTTGTTACATGGACTATTTAGAAAGCTTAATAGAACTAAGTATTGCACAAGTCATATATTAAGGTATATTATGTTCTTATTCCCTGAATTTAATTAAAATTTGAAGGCTATTACATTAGGGTTTATTATGAGATATTAAGGATGAAAGATTGTCATTGTTATATTTTTGAGTTAGTGAACTTTAATGAGCTTGGTTAATAGGTCACATAAGATATGCTTGTTAATAAAGAATAAAATTGTATGGCTACAAAGTTTCTACAATTTATGTTTTTGAAATGTATATATGTAGTTGCACAATTATGTCTAAGATGGGGTTATGTAATGGATTATTCCTTACTTGAAAGTGATCAAATCGAAATTGTTTACTTGTTTCAAGTATTTGTGGTTGGTTCTTTTTAAAAATAGTTATGTGTCTTTAAGAGAAGATTGTTTTTAAAATTTTTGTTTTGTTGTTTGTTTTATTTTTTTAGGTTTTGATGTATGTGGGTATCATTGCTGCAAACCCTCACGAGACACAACTCGTCCAACTAGGGACACCTAGGGGTTTAAAGGCTTGTTGTATACGCTAAATGCAATCGTGATTCCCTACGAAAGTGGCATTTATTTATTTGTCTAGATTAGTTATTTTATTTTATTTTTGTTTGCTCAAGGACTAGCAAAATATAGGTTTGGGGGTATTTGATAAGTATGAAATACATATCTATTTTATATGCCTTTTTACCTTATTTGCTAGTATAGATTAGGTTAATTTAGAGTTAATTATAGTTTATTTAGATTAAGATAGATATTAGTATTTTAGTTTAATTAATAATAATTTTGTAGTTATTAGTAGTTTAGATATGTATTTAAATCAAGTTGGAATTTTAATTATATTCTACATGTCTAAAGTATGATATTTTATATTTTATAGGTAAAGTACACTTATCAAGGTACTTGGATGATGTTTGAAATAATTCAAAATAGTCTTAAAATGCCTTAAAATAATTTGGACAACTTTTCGGAGTTATAAACATGTTACAAATTAATATGGACACGAAGGAAAAGCTTAATGAACAGAAATTGGACTGTCTAGATTGTAGAAACAGTGTAGCCGTTTAAACGGGGCATTTGAAGTATCAAACGGGATAATGTGAATTCAGACAAAAACACAGTATAGGCGTTTGAACGGGATAACGCGCAGTTTCCTAGTTTTAGCCAATTTTTAGTCCTTTTCATATTGAACTTCTTTCTCCGGCTCTTATGCCTATATAAAGACATATTTGGCTTAAAATTGGGGGATTCCAGTAGATTTTCTGAAGAGAAAACGGAAGAAGAAGATGGAAGAGAACTCAAAGCTTTTAATGGAGATTTAAGTGCTTTCTTTTACAATGGAAGGCTAGACTTTTCTTTTACTTAAGAGTTGATGAAGCTATAGATAAGTTTCAGTTTCTTTTCTTTTTAATTTAGATCTCACTTGTGAATGATGACAATTGTATGATAAATATTTCTTTTTTAATGGAAGAGCTTTTAATGTTTATTCAAATCTATGTTGATTTATTGTCATGTAGATGATAGATTGATGTGGTTTTGATATTTGCATCAATTCTAATTTTTATGATTTAGATGAGATGGTCATACAATAATTTTAATATTTAGATAATTAATGACTTGGATGAGTTATACTAAGATTAGACGGATCATGCCTATAGCTGGTTTAGTGTAGATGATCCGTGCTATTGTCGAAGATAGTTCATGCCATGGAATTTAATTAATGATTTTTTCTGAAGTAATTCTAGCTTGTAGCTGAGAATACTTATTCATATTCACACTAGATTTAAATTAAAAGTTAAGGAATTGTTATGGTTCTATAGTGGATTTGATTTCCTAAGTAAATTATATCAAATTAATCTCTTGCTTTTAAACTAGTTGATTCCTTTCTTTTGCTTAATTTAAGTTTAAGTTATTTTTAGTTTTTAATCAATAAATTCCTCTTTAGATTTAGTAATAATTCATCTATCCCTGAGGTTCGACAACCCTTAAATACTTAACCTAGTACAATTACCTTGTACAATTGCAAAGGTTTTAATTATAAACGATCAATGGCCCCAGAGAGTGGGTATTTGCGTGGTCAGGTAAGTAGTATCATGGATCTACACTTACATGTTTGATCCTGTGCCCCATGAGCATAAGTGTGCCTTGCCTTCGGAAAAGTCCATGGCGTCTAGTTGCTCCCTGAAGGTTACAGTGACGCCCTTGTGGCATTTCCTTCCTTTCCGACGTTGGAGCTTGTTAATTGTAATGAGCTTCAATTGTCGGTAGTATGTGTATGATAGTGAAAGTATGTTGTATGTTTCAGTTTATGAGTAAGTCGTACATGTAAGATCCAGAGTAAGTGTAAGCTCCTATGGAAGACATAAGAATACATTTATGTGTAAGCGTATGATTGTATGAATAAGGTCGTATGAGTACATGTAAGTTATATGAGTATGAGTATGAACACGATTGTAAAATGATGACTCTGAGTAAGACTGTAAGTGTAAGTTTTTGAGTAAGATAGTAAGTGTACGATTCTGAGCACATCTGTAAGTATATGATTCTGATAAGGACTATAAGTGTAAGATTGTATGAGTATGGTCGTACAAGTAAGTGTAAGGTGTTGAGTACGCGTACGATGGTACAAGGAAGTTGTAAGACCTTGGTTAAGGGTGTTAGTGTCATTGGCGTGTTTTACATTTTATATGCAGATGTATACGATTGTTATGTTGACTGCTTCATGTTTGGGTTGCATGATACATGTATTTATGAACTTATTGAGTTCACCATTTGGGATTTCCCTAACTGGGTATTTTCCTACTGAGTATGAAAATACTCACCCTACTTCTTTTAGCCCCGTTGTTCGGGAGGCTTTTGCAGGTTGTGTTGGAGAGCTCCTGGAGATGGAAGCTCGATTCTGCAGTGGATCATTTCCCCTTTTGATTCAGGTTTAACCTTGACTCTATGTGAGTATATTTGGTGTCACGATCTGATGTATTGGGTGAGATGAGATTTAAGTGTTTATATCTTCTGGACTTTTAATTTGGATCAGATAGTAGATTGTTTATGGGACTTGTACTCGGGGACGCCTAGGAGTTATTTGTATTTAAAAATCCATGATCATGGTAATTTAGTCGTTCATTTATTTTTGAGTAATGCCTGAGGATATTTGATTGGGCAGTACGATGTTTAATCGTATGATGTTTTAAATTATAAACTATTTATACAGGTTTTGATTTCATCATTTTTCCTCCGATTTACAGTTGTAAAAAAAAATCTGTGAGTTTTAAGAAAATTGTATGAAAAATCTCAGGTGTTACAGGAGTACTGTTTAGTCGCAGGTCATGGGCCTCGACGTATTTCAAAAAAAGATTGGCGCAAAAATCGGATGAGACGTAGGAGATCAAAAATGAGAAGAAAAGAAGTGATATATATATATATAACGCGGATCGGGCGCGCCTCTGCACGCCCGACCCGCAGAGTGTATAGTGAATGGGGGAGCCCCTTCACTGTTTGAGGCCGGAGGTGGCACCGCTGTGGGTCAGCTTTCACCCGACCAGTCTAGACCTGGCAACGCCGCACCCGCCTCCCTGGCTTGGCCCTGCCAGCCATCGCCACCCTATTCCCTCTTTTCTGTTTTAGCCCAATAGAGAACTGCACTCTCGTTTTTGCCCCGATTCACCACCGCCAGTGGTTACATGGCATCCAGACCACCGCCATAGCTCCGTCCTAGCCAGTGTGAACTCCGGCCACCTCTGTCCCAGCCTCCCCGCCCTAGTTCACCGTCGTGAGGTAAAAACTGTTCTGCCTCTATTTTTTGGTTTTATGCTTGTTACAACCTGCGGCTGTGCTGCTGGTCGCCGGCCGCCACTATTGGGCTCTGGCTCTCTTCCGGCCCGACGATGACAAGGCCACCACCCCGTGGCCTGGACCGCCGCCTCCCTGAACCGTGACCCCTCCTATTTTCTGGTCTGGACAAAATAGTTTTCCCATTTTTTGTTCTGTTTCTGTACTCTGTGTGTTGCGTCCGCCAGCTGTGCCACTGGTGGCCAGCCACCATTGACTGGCCTTCCCTCGGTCTTGCGACGACAAGGCTCCCACTGCCCTAGCCACTGCCTCCTCTACCCAATGCCGATCTAGACATAATTTTCCCTCGTCCGTAGATTTTTGTCATAAGTTTTCACTGTTGGCCACTATCCACTGGTCGGCCTCTGGTTTATCATCTCAAGCTGACGACGGCGAGGTGCTGAGGTCTAGTCTCTTGCATCGATTAGTCCCGATTCAATTGGTCGACCCACATTAGAGCAAAGTTGCACTTTTTCGCAAGCCACATCAATCCTCCATAGTCGGACGTTGGGCGATATTGGACCAACATCCACTTAACTTGCCACTATCCGGCGACTGCCGGGTCCCGGTGTCTTCTAGGTTCATCCCTCAGCCGTGTTGATCATTTGTGGCCCAACGACAACGCATCGACTGCCACCTACGTCAGCCAATGGATAGCCGAGGACACCCGATTGACCCAATGACATGAGGCTACAATTCATGGCCTCCCATGCTCCTCTACCCCGTACGTTTGCTGCCCAAACCATGCCCCCAAACTGTGGGCTACATTTCGTAGCGCCGCCGCGAGACCCACCATCCTAGGGCTTACTATTTAGCCTAACACTGCGTGTACTTGGGCTGCATGTCTAATGTCGTGGGTTCTGCCCCTGCCTAGCAACGACTAGGGCCAACACTTCTCGCTCGATTCTACCTCTGCACCCCCACTTTTATTACGCATGACCCAAATCCTATGGGGAAAGTTCCTGAATTCCGTTTCTTCCAAGGGGAAGTAATATTGTCAGCCATTAGAATCAGCCCATTGAAGGCTCGACCGATGTAGTGCCCTTATCCTCCACCGTAAGCTGTGCTTGATGCACGACTATTCGTACAATGGTTTGGTTGTGGGTAGCGTTTAGAAATGATGCTGCCTTTGTTGGCCACCCACACCAGGCCTTAGTACCTCAATGTGTGTTTATGGGATGACACTATCACTAGGCTATATGGCCGTTAAAGCCCTCCTTTGCATCCCATATATTCGTGAGTATGCAACCAAGTCCTTTGCCATGTTGTGAGGCTTCGACAATGCGGAATTGTTACAGCTAGAGATAGTCTACAGTCTATGTTAATGTTGTGGCCAACCAAGTGTTTTAAATTGTTAGCCGACCTCCAATCAGTTACCCCTCATTATGTGGTTGCTTTTGCCAATTCTAATGGCATGACTTTGTGTCCGACTGCCCTAGTGCGCCCAGTCATATGCTTTGAGTGAAATTAATCTAACCTTATCGAGATTAATTCGAGTATCTTTGAAAATCCTCGGGACAACAACGATTCTCTCAGTGTGATGTTTTTGGCCACCTATTTCACTATCGACGCTGCCACCGTCATTTGCTTGCCATCAAACTCTTGTGGATTATGAGGTGGGGAACCTTGAACTCGTAATTTCATTATAGCATGCTTTGACTAAGTAGTAGCATGCTAGGAGTTTATAATTTAATGCTCTGCATGATTATGCTAACTATATAAACATGTTGTTTGTATGTGAATTGTGCATATGTTATTGAAGACTAAGGGTAAGTAGTAAGTTCCTATGAATTGTATGTATGTGACAAGAGCACATGATCTTTGTTGTGGGCTGGTAGTATGTGATTGATGGGCACAAGTGGGAGTGTTTGATTGTAAGTTTGGCAAGGGATACTTCATAGTCCATGATGTGGAAACTGTGACTATTTGTCGGGCGAGGAAAGAAGAAAAATGGACGGGCGAAGGTTGGACTTGATGAGATTAGGGGATTGGTGTGGATTGAGTTTGATGGTGTATCGGAGCAACGAGTTAAAGGCTTTGGGGATGTAAGGATTTAGAAGACTTAAGGTTCAGAACATCTTGGGGGATTGTGAGTTAGTAAGAGATAACGACATAATTGTACATGCATAATGTACGTAATATGAATTATAACGAAAGAATAATGTGTAAGGAATTAGTAAGGGTTTAATGACGGGACTTAGGTCTAAGGGTTTCACTCGAGGAGTTCGAGAAGGACAGTTTGGCTTTTAGGTGAATGGTGTAAGATGTAAGACCGTAAGTATTTGATTGTGAGAGTGTATGGAATTCAAGTTTGACAAGCAAGGCTATGCTGAGATTCGTAAGATGCTAAGTGTAAGGGTGGGGGATGAGTTAAGTAAAGAATTCTACCTTTGTGGATTGGAACTTCTGTACGGGTATTTCTAGCCTTGTTGGTTGAAGAATGTAAGACAGAAGTTATTCCGAGCATAATTGTACATGTATAAGTTACCTAAAATAAACTTGAATTGTAAGTAACCCTAATTTGACAACGTTGTGAGTTTGAGACTGAGGATTTCGACGGATTAAGTTCCGTTTTTGTGCGAGTCGATAAGTAATCAACTGAGCGTCCTTCCTAGTCTAGCCATGGTGTTATCCTGTGAGATTTGGTCTCGATGCTATATTTTGGCCTAGACGTTTGGTGCTTTGTTGAGAGCGCTGTACGTTTTTGCCCTTCATGGGCTCTGTGTGTTTTCTACCTACATATGGCACTATATGTTCTGCCCAAGAGATGCACTATAAGATTCTTGCCCAAGAGTAGCACCGTATATTTTTCCGCCCTTAGTTGGCATTGTATGGCCCTTGTTAGCACTGTATGGCCCCAGAGAGTGGACATTTGCGCACTCAAGTAAGTAGTATCATGGATCTGTACTTACCTGTTTGATCTTATGCCCATGAGCATATGTGTGCCTTGCCTTCGGAAAAATCCATGGTGTCTAGTTGCTTTAAGGTTAAGGTGACGCACCCGTGGCATTCCCTTCCTTTCCGACGCTAGAGCTAATTAATTGTAATGAGCTTCAATTGTCGGTAGTATGTGTGCAATAGTAAGAGTACGTTGTATGTTTCAGATTCTGAGTAAGTTGTACATATAAGATCCCGAGTAAGTGTGACCTTCTAAGGAAGACCGTAACAGTAAGTTTATGAGTATGAGTAAGATTGTATGAGTAAGTTGGTGAGACTTTGATTCAGAGTGTAAGTGTAAGCTTCTAAGGAAGATGTAAGAGTATGTTTATGAGTAAGAGTAAAATTGTACGAGTAAGGTCGTACGAATAAGGTCGTATGAGTAGGTGTATGTTGTAAGTGTAAGCATACATTTGTATGTAAACTGATAAGACTGATTCAGAGAGTAAGTGTAGGAGCATGTTATATGAGTAGGTGTAAGTTCAACTGGTGCGATGATTTGTATGCGTGACCATATCTATGTTTCTTATTCTGTTTGCTTCATGTGTGATTGCATGGAAGCATCTATATCAACTTACGGAGTTCATTGATTTATTTTTCCCCTACTGGGTATTTCCTACTGAGTATGAAGATACTCACCTTATCTTTTTAGCCCCTTTGTCTAGAGGCTTTTGCAGGTAGATCGATAGCTTTTTGGACTAGACTATTCCTCGTGGTGGACTATCCTTCCTCAATTTGGAGTGCAACGAAATCGTAGTGAGGCTGTGTAGATTTTAGTGCCACGATCTCATTTATTGATTAAGGTAAGAGAAATGTATTATTTTATGGACTTGTGTATCTATATATGAATCAAAACACAAACTGTTGAAGAACTTGTACTCAGAAAGGCCTAGGATGTATTTATTTTTAAAGACCATGGCCATGGCGAGTTTTCCTTATATGTTTTCGTTTCGAGTCATGCTTGAGAATTTTAGTTTTGTTGTATGATGAATTAATTTATGAAAGTTGTTTTCACACGTTTTGAATTTTGTTAATTAATTTGATTTACATCCATGTTTTGACAAAAAAAATTAGTAAAATTTTAAAGTAAATGTGTGAAAAAAACCTCGGGTGTGACAGTTGGTATCAGAGCCTAGGCAATCTGACTACAAGTTCATAACAGTCGCAAGTACAGAGTCGTGGCACATAAGAGTAAGTCAAAATTTTGTTGGAGGGAATCTAGGGAATGATTTTTCTCCTAATTCCGCTTCTTTCTGCACTTTAGTAGAGTCAAATTGGAGTGTAGTAACCGTGGAGAGTTATGGATTGGTAAACTCTCACTTTCTATGCTTGTGGAGAGAATTGAAGGCTGTCACAGCGCAATTTGTGAATATGAAATGGTGGTTGAATTTTTGCATAGTCCAGGTGATCAGAGTGTGGTTAAGGCCACTTATGCTCTGACAGAGGACAAAAGCAATCAGCGAAATCTATATGACGTACCTATTTTTGAATTTGTCAACCTCTTATTGAAAAGAACTTGTGAAGGTTCTATAGGAAATATTTTTTTGGTGACCATCATTGTTAGAAAGGTTGAAGTTCTTTTTGTTGTTTGCAAGGGAGAAGGTAAGGAACAGAGTTGAAATTTGCTTCATTCTCTCTTGGTGATTTGTGAATATGAGGAGATTTCTGGAAGAGATTCCAAGCCTCCTTGATGGTAAATGGTTTGGAGTTAATTATCTCGGCACTAGATGGTGTTGTGGCTGCTATTGTAAGAATTTCTAGGAGAGAGTGCTGACTTGTTTTGGATCAGTGCTTGGCTGGTCATGTAGTAAGTGGTCGAAGGCCTCCATTAGAAACATGTGCTTAAGTGCCCTAATGGTCAGGATGTTTGCATCCAGGGTATTCGAGAAAATTAGCTGTCCATGCGAGGCAGCATATTGTTGAAGGTGCAGAGCCTGTGGGTGAGTTTGTTTGAGAAGTCATTAATGGATTAAGTCTAGAGCAGCTATGCTTTTTTAAGGAGATTTTTGCATGTTTCTCTGGTGACATATCAAGGTTTCTGCCTAAGAAAAGAGGTGGAGTTCGTTGGGAGTTAGTGCCTAGTGCACTCGCTATCTCTTGGTCATCATAGGGGATGACCCGTTAGAATAGGTTGTACAAAGAGGAGAGTTAGCAAAACATGTGGTGAAGAACTGCACTTGACCGAGTGCATTTCCTTGTGGAGTATGTTGGTTTTGCCTATGAAGGAAGTCTTTGCGGTCATGCATCGACTACCAAATGTTAAACTAGGTGACTTTCAAGAATAAGTCTCTTGTCTAGGAGTAATGACCTTTATCGTAAGTAACGGTCAGCCAAGAATTTTGAGGATTGACTTGAGTTCAAATTATGATACATCTAAGGTTTTAGACAAGGATAATTTTAAGACAAAGTCACAGACTCGGTTGGATGATTGAACTGGTTGATGAAGTTATCGTCCATTATACCCTTTGGTTAGTGGTTGTTTAGAAATGAGGAATCTAGTAGCAGAAAACTTGACGTGTGGTGGCACCTTCGATTGGAAAGGTTCTTTGGAACAACACTTGCCATTTAGTGAGTTTGTTTATGGTAACAACTCATTTCGGTAGTGGAATGACTCTTGCGAGTCTTTTGTGGAAAATATTGTTAACACCTGCTAGTTGGATGAAGTAAGTGAGCATGTGCGCTAATTTGAATTTGTTCAACGCTATACAGATAATTTGAAGTTAGATAGAAAAAGGCTGCAGACAACGTAAGGTTGATGAAAGAATTATTCAGACGGAAGGTGAATTGATCTTGAGTGTGAGATTGGCTAATTTGCGTTTACACACATCTTTCTAGCGAGGGAAGTTGAAACCTCGAGGAGTGGATTGGACAAGTAACCATGGAGTTACCTTACAACCTCAACTCACTGAAGTAAACAATGGTCACTTGTTTAAGGGTACACTTTGATAGAACTTCAACTTGGCTTAACTATTGAGAAGCGCTTGTATTAAACCTTGGCAGTCAAAAGGAAGTTTTGAAGACTAGGATTACACCTATTGTAGAGAGCTTGTGGGATGCAATTTCTCCCGTAATGGTGATGTGGCATGTTCTTGCAGATTTGAGAGAGTTATATCCCGAGGTGTTTCTTGTTTCAGTTGTACATTGTAAGTTGATTATGAAATTTCGAGGACGAAATTTTTCTAAGGGGGAAATACTATAACATCCCCAATTTTTTTGTAATTTTTCTGCATATTTTTGCTAGTTTCTGCAATGTTCTACAGTTTTTTGCTCGTATTTTTGATGAAGAAATTTGACACTTCGGCGTATCCATATCCATAATATTCATGACCGTAAGAGTCGGGAGTACTGTTTAGTCACAGGTCATGGGCCTCGATGCATTTTAGAAATTTTTCAGCTCGAAAATCGGATGCATTTCAGGCAATATGGAAAAATCTCTTTAAAAATCCATTTTTTTCTTTTTTTTCTCATATCCTCTTCACATGTGCACCTCTACATCGTGCATCAAAATTTCCTTTCCTCGAGTAAGAATTCCCGACGCATGATGAAATCCCCCATAAGACCACACCTAGACCAAAAACAACCCTTTTTACCCCCTCTCCCAAGAGCCGTGTCCTAATTTAAGCACCGAACTCGTAACTTACGCATTAGAAACCTAAAAAATGTGTGAAACCCTTTCCACCTACGACCGAGGCTAAGCACGACACCAAATACACAATTATTAGGGAAAGTGATGCCTAAGATAAAAAAAATAATCAATTTCCCAAAAAGTAAATAAGAGCCATAGAAAAATTTGGGTTGTTACAAAGGCCCACTTTTGTTAAGCACAAAAATCACATACAACAATTGAGCAATTTCTATCATGCATCAATCACTTCACAAACATGAGAGTAGACATGCAAACACTTTTGAACAATAAATGAGAAAGCCTCTAAAATTGAATCCAGCAGGGTAAAATTACTATAATGCCCTTGAAATCAAGTTTTTATAAAACAAGTCACATTTCATATCTCCACTTCGTGGACAACTTAAACTTTAGGAAACATCGGGGCCTTGCACTTGCTTTTGTAGTTTTAGGGATAAGCACCTCCTCTTCAAATAATAGTAAAAATCCCAACGTGCGAGTGACATTGACTGGCCTTAGGGTGGCCAACTTATCATAAAAAGAGAATTTTTGGCCAGATTGTGTGACCAACAACATGCTAGCAATCAGTTGGTGGCACATGATAGTTTTTGGTAGATATATCAAGTGCTTAAAAAATGTCCTTTTAAACATATCCCTCACATCCTTAATCAAGAATGTATCCAAGTCTTCTAACTTGGATGTAGTGCATCAGTCTACCCTTCCCATTTATCCAAAAAGCACAAATTCGGCCTTATCATTTCATTGAAAAATGCATAATTACATATGTTGTTATACTTTTTTATTAGGTTGTGATGCACATTGCGATGATAGTTGCAGTGCCAATGTGATGCCCATCGTGATTTAGATTGCGATGCATATCACACTGCAATTGTGATGAACATGCAATGCAATTGCAAAGCACACATTGGTATAATTGCATTGGCCATTGTAATTAAATTACATTGACCATTGTAATTGCGATGGCCCCTGCCATGAAATTGTGATGTTTAGTTTAATGCCAACACAATTGTTGTGATGACATTGTGTTGCCTGCATATTTGTACATAACAATCCCATCACAACCCGACAATACACTTCAATCTCATATTGCAATCCTATATCAACTACACACATATCATCACAAACACATTGTACACTTCATTTAGAACATACATAATTGTAAATCCATTTCATACCACATAATTACAGAATAGGCTAACATACAAAATTGTAAATACATTTGAAAGGGTTTAGTGGACTTACTTTACTCACTCCCGACATTTTTCTAACACTAGTGGATATATTCACAGCTGTCCTACTGCACTTTTTAATGTCTCCCCTACTCCCTCACACAACTCTGTTGACAGATAGGTGGCTTGAAGTCTAGGCAGAAGGGATGGGCTGCGCGTCCTGGAGACCGACTGTTTACAAAGAGATTGAAGAATAAATAGAGTAGAATGGATGCGTCTATTGGAGTCTGGTGAAGGTGGGTCTCTTCGGAGGAAGGGCGTTGTGATGAATTGCATCTCTTTTGCCATATGGGGTACATCTCTTCAATTGTTGCATCTCCAAGTGAAGTTTTGTGTATCTCTTCACTTTTGTTGGAGGGAATGCATCTCTTCCTCTTCCGATTGAGGGCAAATGGAGCTTTTTGTTCATTTGCAATGGTCGTCTTCCTCTTGCAAAGGGATAGAGTAGCTTCTTTCGTGCCAAATCCACTCTGCAAAGTGAAATTGGAAGGCTACATGAACTTTCCCAAGTGTGGTATGAAGTGAATGGGTTCCATACCAAAATAATGTTTCCCAATGGCACCCATGGCCTACTTTGGGATTATTTCACACATAGTGGCCTATTTTGGAAAATTTTCCCCTCTCTTACTAAAAAGATATTTGCCCTTAAAAAAATATTTCCTTAACTACTGTTGTTATGTCCAAACTAAGACTATGAAGTAGTCTAGTTCAGATTTCTTTTTTTACTTATCAACTATAGTAAACAAGGTCGATCCACAGGGAAAGCCTTGTGTGACACAGAAAACTATTACGAAGAGAATAGAATAGAGAAAGAAAGTGAAATAGATAATAAGAGACAATCAAAGAGAAAGTATTAAGGCATCAAAAATCCACTTGCAATAAATCTCTAATGTATACTTCATTCAAATGATAACTCAATTAAGATCAAATGAAAATTTGTCTCAATCAGAAAATTTATCTTTTAAAGACCTTTGAAATAGAATAATAGTAATTGATTGTTTACTACGTGAAAGTATTAAGTGTATAATCACAGGGAATTATAAGCATTCAGCGTGCCTTTCATCAACGCTGAATCAAATAATTATATAGATTATAAACTCCTTAAATATGAAATATCAATTTAAAATGATAAAAAACTTACTTGAATCAAAGTATCCATTAAACATCAAGTACAAGCTTCATTCCTAGCCTTAGCTTGAGAGCTTTAGAAAGCCATTGCAATAAAACTAAAAACAAAAATACAAAATGAGAGAAGAAAATAGGAGAAGAGAGCTCCAAAGAGGAGAGAATCATTCATCTATCACGTCCACCCCTCTATTTATAGGAATAGAAGGGGTTACTTCAAAGAGGAAAGTGAAATCATATCTCTAGATTGCATCCTGATTGATTGCCTAATTGGTTGCTTCTTTGACAATGATTAGATTCTAAATTAATCACATAAATCAATGATTTATTTAGCAAATAAGTTCAAAAGACAACCAATGTCAACAATCATGCCTTAAAAAAAGATAAAAACCTCTACCTCGTTCTCCATGTGAGTTTGAAGACCACAAGTTGGACTCCACAAACTTGGATGTCAATTTTTTTCAGACTTTAGAGCTCTCTAACCGGGAAATAACCATGCCACAATGTCTAGCAAGCTTGATGGTGGCATATAGAACCTCCCCTTAAATAGAGATGTTTCTCTCTCTCTGTGCGGCCTATTGGCGAAGAACATAACCTCCTTTAATTCTGAGTCGTTCTTTCTCTCTTTGGGCCCAAGGGCATCAGACAGAGCTTCATCATGACCTGGGCTATTTCCCCCTCTAGAGTTGCCAACTCGAAGAATAAACCCTTTTATGTGTCGAGCACCATCGAATTAGCTAAGAATGCCTCTTACAAGGCTCAAATTGGACTTAAAACAACTTAAAACAAGAGAAATGAAGTTTGAGGAGTGTGGGAGAGAAGAAACTAAAAAACTAAAAAAACACAAGGCTTGACGCACTATTTATAGTGCATTAAGGTGGTTCTGTAGGTGCCACATGTTGCGCTACACCTGGCCCGCATGCGTTGACCCCAACTGGTGCAATAAACCATTTTTCTATTTATTATTATTTTTAAAAAAATCAAAATCTTTAAACATGCATAAGTTTCTCTACTGAACTCCGATTCACTCGTTCTTAGTACCGTTGGGCTTGTATAACCAAACCCTATAAAACTAGACCCACATGGGTGGGTTACCCTTTACTTTTCAAGTGGGTCCCGCCCATATGACATGCTTCCTAAGGCTATAACATTCAATCCCAATGTATGATTTGCGCAATTCAAGGCTTGTTATACTCATTTTTGCAAGCTCTACGATATCCTTAAGAAAGCCCACAGAATAAATACCTAAAAATAATTTAAATTAGTAGCTTTATTAAAGGCGTAAAATCATACCAAAAATTCACGATCATTACCAACCAGGATTTTGGTAATACTAACTAGAATTAGGGAAGAATCGATAGAATTTTACTCAATTCACACCCAAACAACTCCTTATCAAAATGGAAAGAACTTTGACAATCCCTTATGAAGCAATTACTTTGGCCTTGATATCCTTGGGTAACTATTTTACCAAAGTGTCAAAATTGGAATTAGGAGGTCTAATAACCCAGATTTTTTTGTGGTTCTTTATTTACGTTTTGAGAAATGGATTGTTTTTCAAAAATTATGTATCACTTTCCTCTATCATTGTGTTTTTGGTGTCGTGCTTAGCCTCAGTGGTAGGTGGAAAGGGTTTTACGTGTTTTCGAGGGTTCAATGTGTAAGTGAGGGTTTAGGCACCTAAATTAAGACTCAGCCCTTAAGATAGGGCTCTCGTGTAAAAAGGTATTGTTTTTGGGCAAGGTGTGGGCTTCCGGGGACTCTCGCACGAGGAAAGGAAGTTTCGATGTGCGATTTAGAGGTACGCACGATAAAAAGGTTTCAAAAAAAGGGGTGGTTTTAAAATGGAATGCAGTACGCAAAATGTGTTCTGCATCGCATTTTCTGCCTACGGAAGAAGTCTTCCCACCCCCCTTGTTCACTAAGAGTGTCACTGCTACCCCCCCTTTACCAGAGCCAGACTGGCCGGCCACCACGAGACAAGTCGCACCTCCCTTGGCCACTGTTGTGCCTCCTCCCCTGTAAATTTGTTCACCGAATGTTTTGTGGGAGATTTTTATGTTCAGAACCGAACTGCCGCCATGAGCCATTTTTGACTGTCCATTGCTCCGTCAACCCACCTTGAGTCCCGACTTGCCTCCCCACTTAGCCCCTTTCCCCTCTCTAGTGTTATTTCGCCCTCCCTGCCCATTCATCTGCCAAAAATTGATTGAGAGTCGATTGTGCGTGCTGTCCGGTGGTCATTCCACCTTGCCGGTGGCCAATGTCCACCTTCACACTTCCCTTATCCCCTCCTCCTATGCACCTAACCATTACCCACACCCTTGGCCTCACATCAGCCCCTTTATGGGCATGCATGTACCCCAGATCGCCCCTTGTGTGCGTCATGGGAGGCATTCAGGACCTCGGGCATCAGTAGGAGACCAACTGATATAGTTTTCCACCCCAATGCTATTTCCTTTACGGTGTAAGAGTACGTTGACCACCAATTTATCACCAACGTCGTCATCGTGGTACACCTTGACATCAAATTCACCCGAACGACTAGGTAGGAGACTTTGAACCTTATGAATTCACTTTAGCATGCTTTTATGATAGAATGCATGCTAGGACTAAAGTGTTTAAATGATTAATGCTTATAATGTTATGCTGAATTATAGATTAGTTGTATGTTAATGCAAAGAATGTCAACTACGTGAGTTAATTATATTGGCCGTATGTGTATGTTATAAATTACCTATGTTGGTTGGTTAGATTAGTCAGATGTTTACATTATAACATCCTTATTTTAGATAGATGGATGAGTGGAAGGTCCATGTAATGAATTACTTTCTTGCTAAATGCATGGGTGGCTGACATGAATGTGTGTGATGATGATGAGCATGTGTCTGATAGGTACGATCAGTTTAGGCTTAATCGAACTTTAGAGAAATGATGTAAGAGACATCAAGGTTAAGTAAATAGGTGGACTGAGTTTGGGGCTTAGATATAGGTTTATAACTAGTAAGATTACACACCATAATGGTACTTGCATAACATATAAATCATAAATTTCAACATAATTGAATTAAGTAGGTTGATAGTAGCTACTTGACGGATCGAATTTCGTGTCTGTTGACAACTGATAGATTGTTGGTTGTCCACTCGTAAGGTTGACATAGTGCATACCCTTTTGGGGTGATATCTTTGAGATACGTTTAAGTTCATATTTTTGTCACTCTCCTGAGAGCACCATAAGTTTTCCACCCAAGAGTGGCACAATAAGTTTTTTGCCCAAGAGTGGCACTGTAAGTTTTTTGCCCAAGAGTGGCACCATAATATTTCTACCTTAATTGGCACCATTAGGCCCTTGTTGGCCCTGTATGGCCCCAGAGACCGGGCATTTGTGCACTCAGGTAAGTAGTATCATGGATCTGCTCTTACCTGCTTGATCTTATGCCCAGTGAGCACTAGTGTACTTTGCCTTCGGAATCTTTCTTACGTATAGGTCCCTCCTTGAAGGTCAAGGTGATGCCCTAATGGCATTCCTTCCTTATGACATTAGAGCTGATTAAAGCGTAAGACCGTAAGTGTAAGTGGTAAGTACGTATAAATGAGAGTATGATGGTACGGGATTTGTATATGACAAGTAAGATTTCTAGAAAATTTGTATGTCTAAGAGATTCAAGGGAAGTGTAGTACTTGTATTGAGGCTATGTGTTTATCATCTCCTAGTTTATGGTATGCTACTATCCTGTGAAGCAGCTTTTGTGTGAACTTTTAAGGTTCACTGATGATAACTCTCCTATTGGATATGAAAATACTCACTTTTTTCCTCCAATCCTCAGATACTATAGGGACTTACGCGGGTCCTAGATCAAGAGCTGCATAGGCGGATATGGTGTGTAAGGACCCTCATCTCTAAACTGGTTTTTTTGGTTTTATTTAATTATCAGTTATCGTGAGGTTGACACGTTTTCTTATTTATTCGGTGATTTTGTGAATAAGTGGTGTTTATGATGGTTTTAACCAAAATCAACTTTAAGATTAGTGGTTTTAAGTGATTTTAAATCAAATGTGAATTTTGGGATTTTTTTGAATTTTTACTATTTTTCCGAAAATTAGGGTTTTGGCGGGACCCCTATGGGCCCCACCATCGAAATTTCAGTTTTTGGGTCAAATGAACCCAGATGTCTACTTAAGCCCATACAAAAAATTTTAGAATTTTCTTAGGCTTAATTAGTGCTTAAATCTGTAAAATACCCATTTTTAGCTTACTTTTCCTATTTACACCTCATAACTTACTTATACGTACCCCAACCCTTACTATAAAAGGGCAAACCTGAGCCATTTCCATTTTGGAAATAGGCTGAGGAGGAGAGGTCAGGCCTAATCCCCAATTAGGCCCGAATTAGAAGGTGTTTAAGGTAAGCCTACTCTAATTAAGCACTAAACCCTAGCTTTCTTCTTAATCTCTTATAAATCTACCATTTCCCCTTTGTTTCAATTCATTTTTGGATATCAAAAACCACTGATTTGCATTTTACTACAAACCCTAGCTTTCAAATTTTGATTTTTATGATCAACAAGCCCTAGATCTAAGTTTCAATTAGGGATTTCTTTGGTAAATCGATTTTGAATGGAGTTTAATTCAAACTCAATGTGTTTGTAAGGTTTTCAAGAAGGGTGACCCTTAAATCCGAGATTAATCAAGTGCTAAGGTAATGGGTCTTCGAAATCTCAGTTTATCCATGCTAAAACTCTTGATTTTTGGCTTATTTCGAATGGAGTTACTTGATTTGGTGTGTTAATGGCATGATTAGAAAATAGAATTATTTAATCCCGATTTCTTAGGGTTTTGCATTATTATGATATGGTTTAACTTTCTGGAAGTCAAGAAGGACTTTTGATGATGATTAGGGTGTTAGATGTGGATTTGAAGTGTTATCAATGGTGTTTTGGTTTGGATTTGTGAAAGGAAGAAGATGGTTCAGTTCTACCTTGTTGGCATTCAAACGGCCTGCTAGGCGTTCGAATGGCCAAACTGTGAATTTCAAATTTTTGCATTTAACCGATCGAACGGCCTGAAGGGCGTTCGAACGGCTACACAGCAGATTTGTATTCTAATGCATGATGTTTATTTTGATGATTCCACTTTAGCTTGCCAATTTCATATGAATGTGGAGTGTTTTAAGCTATAATATGCTACTAGAAATGCATGCTATTGAGGTTATAGAGTTGAGATATATGCTTAGAGATTTGTGGAATGACTTATGTTTTGTGGCATGATGTTGGAATTGACATCTTGAAATTATGAATGGTTGATTCCCTTTGGTTAAGCATATTCTTAGTAGGACTACAACCTATTAATGGACTGATTTGTCATGATAGAATGTGGTTAGTTGATGTGTGGATGTTGGTGAATGTCATGACTCAATGATGAAATGAATGATCTTATAGGTGTTTAACCTTTGTGGTTGAGTTTTGATTTGAGTTATGTTTTCAATGATTCTTCTCCTATGATTTCCGCTGGAATTCATGTTTAGATGGTAATTCACATGTGTAGTGTGGTAGTGAGTTTAATTTCAAGCATGTTGACATGCATTGTGTAAAATGCTTCTACTAGTTACACACACACATGTGGGGGTTAAATGATGATGTTGAAGCTTGATATTGTGATTATGAATGATGCATTAGGGGCTGATGAGAACACTTATCATGGATTAGGATTCAGGTATGCCTTGCCCACGTATGTACCATGCTGCATGCATCATGAAAATGGATTTCCAATTGAGGCTTCATCGAGGTTAATCGAATTTGACCAATTGGATGCAATGTGGTGAAATTGTGTGCGGATTGATCGGTCGTGGATTAATCGTAAGTTGATTGGTCCGAAAGGACATATTTTGATTTGAGTTCCTGTGTGGAATGAATGCACTCCCCGGGTTGAGTCTAGCTAAATGGAGTTAAGTAGGGATGGGTTATATACTTGTCTTGCGGATTGAGATTATTTATGATTTGCTGGACCCTGAGAATCCAGCTGGTTTGTCTGAGTGCACCGGCTTGCTTGGTGTTGTTGCTTGGGGCTTTAGTCTTGACAAGCAGGGTTGCCCGGGAGTTTAGACTTGATGGGTAGGCGTTGCTCGTAGGTGTTGGCCTTGAGGAGCATGTCTATTTGATAAGTGTTTGCTCGAGGGCTCCGGCCTTGAAGAGCAGGTTTATTCTTTATGTGTATGGACTTGCATGATAGACTAGTGTGGGTATGTGACACTTGTGCATGCATGGTGAATGAGAATGATATGATGCATGATGGAATATGTATGTTAGAGATACATCCTTGCAGGTTGTTATGATATGATGCATGATGGAATATGTATGTTAGAGATACATCCATGCAGGTTGATTATGATATGATGCATGATGGAATATGTATGTTAGAGATACATTCATGCAGGTTGTTATGATATGATGTATGATGGAATATGTATGTTAGAGATATATTCATGCAGGTTGTTATGATATGATATATGATGGAGTATGTATGTTAGAGATACATTCATGCGGGTTGTTATGATGTGATGCATGATGGAATATGTATGTTAGAGATACATCCATGCAGGTTGATTATGATATGATGCATGATGAAATATGTATGTTAGAGATACATTCATGCAGGTTGATTATGGTGTGATGCATGATGGAATATGTATGTTAGAGATACATTTCATGCAGGGTGTTATGATGAGAATGACATTATGTGGATTATACACTATGATGCAGTTTTAGGTGATGTGTATGTGTGATCAGAAAATGATGCACCTTGCCAATCTTTGATCTGAATGATTATATTATTATGCTATCGTATTTTCAATGTTGATAGTGATATTATAAACCATTGCTGAGTTTGTTAAACTCACCCCTCTTTCTTGTGTTTTGATTTGGGGCTGCGTGGTGCGACACGTTGACAGACAGGATCTCCTCTTTGAGGAAGGGTCAGAGATGACTTGGATGTGATCATGGAGATCGTTGTGTGACTTATCTTCTTTGGTTTTTATGCTTATGTTTAGAACCTTTGTGTAGGGTTCTTTGTTTTGGATTTATGTCACATTTTACAGTTATGTTTGCTTAAGACTTATTTGAGCCAGTGTGGGCTTTAGTTAACTAAGCATGTGGGTTTGAGATTAGCTGTTTACTTTGTGATAAGCAACACCCTTTCTTTCCTTCTTATTTACTCTTGCTCAAAGGATTGTGCATACTCCGTAATTCTGTTAATCGCTCGTGGTTAGGGTTAAGTCTTCCGCTAAATCATTTTCTCAATTTTCCTTCGTTGCCCCCGCACGTTTGACTGGCCCTTGGACCGGGTTCGGCTCGGGTCGAGCATCGCCGGGGCGTGACATAGTGTATGAGAACACTTTTTTTTACTACAGGTCAATTTTTGACCCAATGGTTCTTTTGATTATTTTATGCCACGACCTGTTGTAAGTGAGGTGAGAGTTTTAACAAGTATTATTTTGGACTTGTACAGGGGTTGTCTTATTATATTTGGACTGTTATGGAACTTGTACCTAGCTACGCCTGGGAAAAATCTATACTAAGCTCATGGCCAGGGCATTTGTGTTTCTTTTCTTTGTCATTCACGCCTGGGATGAGTAGACTATGGGGTTTAATTGATTTATCGATGTTATGTATTTGTGTCCAGTTAAAAAGAAAATATTTACGTGGAGTTGATATGGATGTATGAGAATTATAAATATGTTTTTCACATGTTTAGAATATTCGTCAATATTCACCAATTTACAACCATAATATTGCAAAAAAATTGAAATCTGATGAAAAATACTTTGAAAACCCCGGGCGTGACAGGAGGACTCTTGTTATTAATTTGGAGAGATAAGAGCCTCTATGCAGCAAGTCAGCCAATGTCTTGCCCTTTCCCTCTATTTGCATCTCTTCTATTTGTGCAATTTTGTCACTTCATATTGGTGAACTATGCTTCAACCAGAGGCAAGGGAAATAGCTGAGGTTGAGCATTCTTGTAAGCAAAGGAGAGGAATTTTTGTGTTGAGGAGCAAGTCCATCACTTCAGTTATAACTTGGATGCCTTTTACACATTCTTGCTCGTATGGTTTACGATCTTTCCTGATTTTCAACTCTGTGGGATCTGCTTGCCTTCACCATATGTTGCAACCTCTAAATTTCCTGTGTTGAAATTTTTGTGTAGCTGGGGGGCTGTTACTCTCTCCAAGATCATTGGTTTAATTGGCTTAAATCTTACTTTAACTATTGTTGCACTTCATTAAATCATTGCTTCTATTGCTCGTTAAGTTCAAACTCATAATGCTATATTTCCCACCTTATAATCTTCAGTTCAAAGAAAATTCCTTTTATGCTAATAGTTATTTGAAAGATGGTGAAGTCCAATCAGTTTCCCAAATGGGAAATTGTGAAAGAGATAGAAGATTATTCAGACTCATGCTATTGATCGTTTGCACTGTGCAATTCATCATTATAGTTATTGGAGTATGCATCCAAAAGAACCGATTAATTGCAAGTGAAACAATTGATCATTTGGGTTAAATCCTAAAAACTGATGAAAACAACAACAATCAATTGTTAGGTGTGGGTGATCAATAGATTAAAGATTTGGCACATGGTTTTAGACTATTTATGTTTGGCTACTCTAGGATTTCCTACTCCAAATAGGCATATACGGACTTGTATGTCCCATAGGATATTTAAGGGCTCTTAGAACCCTAGGGGGCATTGATGAAGTATTGTACAAGCTTGCGCATTTATGAGTTGAGAGGATTTGAGAGATTGAAGGTTGTAATCTTCTCCTATATACTATTTCTTGTGAAATAGTGGATTTGTGTGACTGAGAGGTTAGCACATTGTTACACCACCTTAGATCTTGCATTGTTCTCTTATGTTCATTTCATTGTTGAAGCTCTTGTTGTGCACCTTTCCATTTAGGGTTTTGTTTCCTAACAACTGGTAGCTAAGGATAGGTTCAACAATGGTGGATGAAGAGAAGATGAGGATTGAAAATTTTAATGGCATAAACTTCCCGTTTTGGCATAAGCAAATTGAAGACTACTTATATCATAAGGATTTGTGGCTGCCTATTGAAGGGATGAAGCCAAAAAAGATATCCGACCATGAGTGGAGAATTCCGGATCGGAAGCCCCTTGGAACCATGCACTTTTCTCTTTCGGTGCAAGTTGTTTCAAACGTATCAAAGGTAACTTCTGCCAACACCTTGTTTGATGCTTTGAAGCAGCTATATGAATTGCCAACAGCCACAAATAAGATGTATTTGGTAAAGAAGTTGATTGAATTGAAGATGTTCGAGAATGTGCCAATGTCGTCTCATCTCAACATCTTCAACAACCTCATGAACCAATCGAAGGCAGTTGATGTCTTGTTTGATGACGATGTAAAGTCTATTGCTCTATTGATTTTCTTTGCTAAAGAGCTGAGAGTCGTTAGTGATTGCGTACAACATTTTATCTAACAAAGAAAAGTTGATACTTTATGAGACTATAGGTATCCTTTTGATAGAGGAAATTCATAGGACAAGTGATGATTCTACATCGTCTTATTCAACATTGAGTATCAATGATAGGGGTCGGTGAGAATGGAGGGAAAAACTAGGTGGTGCTCATTGTAAATCCAAATAAGGGAAATCCAGATCTCACCAAGGCAAGGGATACCGTATGTGCTGGAATTGCAGCCAAAACGGGCATATGAAAAAGGATTGCAAGGCTTCGAAGAAAGATGAGCAAAGAGGTAAAAACATTGTCAAACTTATCGATGAATTTGTTGTTGAATACATGTTGTTATCTCTTGAATCCCATAGTGAATCCTAGGTTGTTGATTCTAGTGCTTAATTCAATGTTACTTCCAAGAGGGAGTTATTTGATAATTATGTAAATAGTAATATGGGAAGGTATATTTAGGAGATGATGATGCATGTGATATTGTTAATTAGTAAGAGTAATGTTAAAATTGTGCAAGAAAATGGGACAATATTGTTGTTGAATGATGTTTAGATATATGTCTCACATAACTACAAACATAATTTTTTTGGTCAATTGGCTGAATGTGGCATAACATCTAGAAAATAACTAAAGGGACTATGTTCTTGGCCAAGGGCAAGAAATTGGGGACATTGTGCATGTCTTCAAATAGTCACAATTCCATTATAGTGGCATCATCTGGGGGTAGGGATGAAGCCCAAGGGGGGTCAGAGAGGGCCATGACCCCCTGCCTACAAAATTATATTACTACATTATTACGTGGAACTGCAATGGCCCCTTATCGTTTTAGGTGGGACCAAGTGCCTCCCACCCTACCCACCATAAATTCATAATTAAATGGTCCCCCTGAGTTGTTGTCCTCGCTCTATCCCTATCTAGAGGTGACTCTAGTATGTGACACAAGCGACTTGCCACATGAGTAAGAAGTGTATGACAATTCTAATGAACAAAGAGAGATTATTGGGGTTGAAGGATATTGACCTAGATTTATGTGAGGATTGTGTTTATTGGAAGCAGAAAAATGTATCTTTCACCAAAGTAGTTGTGGATAGAAAACCAATATGCTTATAGCTAGTGCATATTGATGTATGGGGACCATCTCAGGTATCCTTTCTTGGTGGAGCTATTAATTTTCATGAAGTTATGGGTTTATGTAATAACCAAAACTTTTGAAAATTATTTTTAAACATTTTCTTACTTCAAAAATTGACCATAAAATATTTTGATTTCTTATATGATTGATTTTGGAGTGTGTGTGTGTGTGTGCGCGCGCTTGTTTGTTGTGCTAGAGACTTAGTTGAACCTTTAGACATTAGTAAACCAGACTTGTTGACTTTAGGATATTTTACCTTAGTTTTTAAAAATAGTATATCTCTCACTACATTGAGAATTTTGACCTTAATTCTTGGATTAGAAACTAGACTCAAATATGAGGAAAACACACCTAAGAACACCTAAAACGGACATCGGATAGCCGAGTTATGACCATTTGAAGATAAGGGTATAGTACAATTTTGAGTTTATACAAATTTTCGTAGGACCAACTGCCCAACCAATCAAAATGTGGTGCCCATTCTCTCTCTCTTGGAACCTGGAACCAACATGTAGTGACGTGATTTCTTTTGAAACTCTTTGACTAAGTCTCTCAATCTCTCCTATCAACTTGATCTTTAACTAAACAACTAACCTCTTAGCTTGACTAATCACAACTCATTTGACTTGGTCACCCTAATCACTTTTGGTTAAAGAAGAATTTTATGATAATACCATAAAAATGAGCAAAGAGCCTCCCCTCTCCACTCTCACATCCCTTCCTCTTCCTTGTGGCATCTCTCTCTCTCCCCCCTCTTTCTCTCTCTTCACACTCTCTTCTCTCTTTTCTCTTTTTCTTTATCTATTTTCAAGCTATCTCAACTCCTTCCCTCTTCACTCTTTCAAATCAAGCAATAAAAATTCAAACCTCTCCCTCATACTATATCTCTCTCTCATTCGGAATTTTTTTGTACAACAAATAGTTGCTTAGAAAGTTCTTTGATTTTCATAGGATCCGAGTGTGCGGATGTCGAGCCTAAATCAAAAATTAGAGGTAAGGGAACTGCCCAATGAATCTAGTTTCTTATGAATGCTCATTAGCACTATTAGAGACTATATGATTGGTAGAATATGGTTTGATTGATTTCTTGTATAATGTGTATTTAATTCGTGTGATATTCTTGATGTATTATTAGAAAATTCGTAAGTTACTCTATATATGTCTAAAAATCAAAAACTTTTAACATGATGCAATCATAATTATATAGATTTTATGGGATTTTTCAGAATATTTTTAAGACTCTAGTAGGTCAAAAGACCAAACTAACCCTATTAGTTCTATTATTTTTTGTTTTATCTAGAAGACTGATTTTTTAGGTAAAATTATTTCATATAGACTCATTATTATTTTATTAGTGTCCAATAAAAAGTTTATTAATTTTCAAAGTTTATGTGATTTATTATGATTTTATCTTTAAAGAGTACTTTTTATATATTCTCTACATGAAATATGTACAGCTAGGAAAACATTGTAAATAATCTTATTTTATTCCTTAATTATGCATATATGATTATATGAAGTCATTAAATATGGTTTCTATTATGTACATATAAAAGTATAATATTTATAATTATTAGGCTTGTATGTATGAGTATATGTGTACTTGAATAGATAAATGTCTAATGATGTACATGTTAGGATTTTTCGTTGATATGTATGAATTAGAAAAATCATGCATCCTCTTGTATCATACGTACATGAATTACTAAAAATTTCATGAAATACATATTTTTCTTTTAGTATATGGTTGTATAATGAGTTTAGAATCATGTTTAGGCATACAAGTTATAGTCAGTAGCTTTTTAAAGCTATTTTGCATTTTTGACATAAATAATATATATAAGGCCATTTCCTTCTTCCTAAAGCACGTAAAACTTTCTCCTCCTTACCTTGCCTCTATCTCTTTCTAGTCTTCAACAAGCACCTCTTGTTGTATTGGCTTTGGCCTTGTGGAATCCTCAATCTCATTGAAGACATGCTGCAACACCTCTTTGAAAACTCTATGCATGAGATCATTTAGTTGTTGATTGTGTTCTTTAATTCATCATGAATATTTAACTCAAAACTATATGTGAATTCTCCCTTCGAAAACAATAAGCAAAGGTGTAATTTATTCTTCTTTAATCTCCTCTAGGTTTTTCTCTCTCAAATTTTATGATTTCAAAATACTTATATAGCTCCTTAAGTCAGTTTAAGAATTGTACTTGAATAAGGAATGAAATTGAAATCGAAATAATTAGGGTAACATGTCCTTGAAATGATTGATAGTTCCAAGCGTCGATCGCTCATTCGATATTTGTTATGTGCATGATACACCAAGCGATTGATCAATTCACAAAACCAATCAATCAATAACTTTTGGCTTCATTTTGCACAGAGCTAAATCAATGTGCAATTAATCGTTTACATCTTTCTTATGTGCAGTGATCGATCCTTCTATTTATAATTTTACCTTTTTGACTTTTTTACCATAAATCCTTCCAAAACCATTGAAATCACTTCTAAAACTTTTCGATGTGATTTTTATATGTAAATGTGATATGAATAACCTTCCAACACCTTCAACATTCTTTAGTCTTCAATATTGATCAAACATGACTCCCACTCAAAAGTCTCCAACTTCTTAAGTGAAAATCAAAGGTTATCTATGACACAATTTTCATGGAATACAGTCTTGACTCACTAGACTATGAACTACCTAAATTTAACTTCAAATACTTTAAAAATCTGCCCACAGCATCCACGTCATGAAGCTAAGGCCCACAGGGGCTCATGGACCCAAGTGGTTGAAGTTTTGACTTCCATGATCATTGAAACCTCCTGTAATACGTTGCGCAAGACCAGTCAACTTTTAATGCTCTAGTCCATTCAAACACGATTCCTGGACTAGGGAAGCGGTTCTACATAACTCTAATTTTTAGAGAGCCAAAAGATTTAGCTCTTTTTTTATACCAACCCCCTTCTGTCAACATGGCTAATTCGCTTAAGGAGCTAAGGCACTGAAGGTTCTACTAACCACAAATGCCAAAATCTTGGCGTACGATCCATTAGAAGGATATTCATGCAAAAATACATAACATCATCAAATCAAATTGCAATTTCATGCATAGAATAAATGTTATTAATTCTCATAATAATAGCCTAACATTCATAGAAATTTCTTGCTAAAATACTCAACACCAACTTGCTATCGGTGGACTCATATATGTGTCCACCAAGTCACCAATGACCATCGGTAACTCATCAACGCGTCCAACCCCCTGTCGACTGTGGACTAAAATAGGAAAATCATTCTCATCAACATCCTCATTGACACATCCACATCACTATGGGTGTCCCACTGGTAACACACCATGTACCATTAGTTCACCAACACTATTCTATCGTATCCTTCTTCCCACATTAGTAGTGTTATCGACACGTCAATGACTCTGTTGATGGTCAGGAAGTTGCAAAATATTCCTACAACCATCAAATTAACTTTCTCTTATAAACTCTAATCATGTAATCAATTAAAATCATTCATTACTTATCACAAGAATAGAATGAAAGGATGTTTGTCTACTTAACACAAGTTATTCATATGAAATTTACTTTAATCAAGAATAACAGAGCATCTCACTAAACAATGAATCAAATCCAACCATAGAATGCATATTACTCTATCAACATTCATCAAACATGCATTTCTTGTCTTAGAATTATAGTTTAAGGTTAGCAGCCCGACCTTTGAACAAACAATAAAGAGGTCTTCATAAATTCATTTCTGCTTCATTGACATGCCCTAACCTGCTGATCTCTTCCAAAGTCGGAGAGTTCATACCCTTTAACTTAATGATTCCTCAAAGGTATTTATAAGGAAGTTTAGAAACCAAATTTTAGCGCATGACTAACTTTAAAAACCGCCTAAAACCGCTTTAATAGTAGTTTCACAACAGTTGGTAAGTTGGTTCCCGCATCACCAATGTGTCAACCCTGCCAACAAAAATTTTACGGCTTCATCGATTGGTCCAACAAAATGTCGAATATCACCAACAAAGGTTTTATAGTTTCATTGGTAGGTTCATCAGTACATCGAACGTTGCCGATAGTGAAAAACATTTTTTTCATCGACAAGTTCACCAATGTGTCAATGGTTCACCGATGGGACTCCAACTATCAAAATAAATGATAATTTCCTTACCTTAGTACTTATCATCATTACTACTTTCTTAAGTAATTTACTCTACAATATTATAATTTAAAATGTTCAAAAATTCCTTTCAGAAACTACATGTGTGGTGTTTGATGGTTGAATGGAAAATACATTAATGAATGTATGGATTCTTGTGCCCCAAAAGTTTTTGAAGGATGGGGGTCCAACTTAGGGTGGAAAATCCCAAAACCCTCCCACAGTCTTTCCACTGAGATTTCATAGTAGACTCAGCGAAGCGTTGTGATTTCGTAGTAGACACAATGATTTCTAATGGCACATATAGTGGAAATGATAATTCAATTAAACAGGGTTCAATTAACATGATTGTCATATTAAAATGATTAACTAATTTGAACAGGATTTAATGATGGTTACTATGTTATGGAATTAATATTAACTCATGTATAGTTGAATGATGTATCTTCCCATGTGTTTATGAGTATTCATAATTGTTGTTGATGATAGTTATTTCCTTACTGGGTTTTTGTTCACCCCTTTTTTTTATTTGTTTTGGAAATTGTTCTTTGGGATTTCTTCTACATCTTTTACATAGGTATGTGTCACTTTAATAAATTATGAGAAATGGACAATTTTTTAGGCTAATTTGCTTGTGTTTGACAGATCCTGGATGGTTTTGAAAGTTGGGTTAAGGCACTTGAGTCATGCCCCAGTTTAGAGTGTAAAATAATTTACTAATTTACTTTTTCTTTGGTTTAAATACTTGGGGGCTTAACAATTTATTTCTTATAGAATAAATTCACGTGTTTGATGTTTTTGTGAAATGGAAAGCCCATGATGAGAATGAAACCGATTTGAAATTGAAATGTTTGAAATCTAATAATGGTGGTGAATATTGTGGCAGAGTTCTAATTCATAATGGTATGATAAAACGGATGAACAAGACAATTTTGGAGCATGCTTAGAGCTTATTCGGGTTTTCCACTATAGTTTGGGCTAATGCAGTCAACATAGCTGTGTACTTGATCAACAAATCCTCATCTTACTCTTTAGATGGCGAGATTCTAAAAGAGGCATGGACAGGGAAGGAGGTAAAAAATAATTACTTATGTGTGTTTTGTTGTGCAATTTATGTGCATGTCAAGCCAACAACATGGGGAAGCTTTATGTCAAGCCTTCCAAATGTTATTTCATAATTTATGGTGGTGATAACTATCACACCCAAGATTTTTACACAGTTTTACTTAAAAATTCAAGAAATCTCTTTTGCAATATAATGGTTGTAAAAAAATTAACAAAATCTGAAACCTTTGAAAATAATTTAAATCATCATACATCTATTTTCCCATATAAATTTCTTTAAAATGATCATACAACTAAACCAAATATTCTCAGGTGTGAATCGAAATGAAACATACAAAGTAAATTTTCATGGCCATGGGCTTGATAACAAATATGAGGCATCTCTAAGTATAAGTCCCGCAATAGTCTAAAGTCTAAATCCCATATACAAGTCCAAAAATGAAAGGTACACTTTAAACTCATATCTCACCCAATACATTAGATCGTCATGAAATAATAAAGATTTATAATGAGTTAAAGGTATACCTGAGCCAATAGAGATTAGTCAATCACTAGAAACAAGAGTCCAAATCCAGGAGCTCTCAATAAAATATCTACAAAAGTCTCCACAACATATGAAGCTAAAAAGAGGGGAAATGAGTATTTTCATACTCAGTGGAGAGTTCTAATCAGTGAACTCTTTAAATCCATGCAATGATATGTTAATCCAACTTTAACATGAAGCAAAAAGGCATACATAATAATCAAAGTCTCACTGAATAACAAATCCATGCATATACATATGTATACACATACTATCTTACCAAATATTCTTACACTTACTTTTATGCTTACAACTTTACTCGTACCATTTTACTTAAATTCTTATGCTTACAGTTTACTCAAAAACATACACTTAAGAGTCTTGCTTAGAAACATACGCTTAGAATCTTGATAAAAAAACTTACACTTACGATCTTGCTCTAAAACTTACTCTTACAGTCTTGCTCGGAATCTTACAAACTTACTCAGAAACATACAAACTCACACATACATTCGACAATTAAAGCTCATTACAATTAATTAGCTTCAGCATCGAATAGAAAGGAATGTCACTAGGGGATCACCTTAACCTTTGGGGAGAAACTAGATGTCATGGACTTTTCTAAAGGCAAGATACACCTATGCTCATAGGACACAACAGCAAACAAGGAAGAGTAGATCCACGATACTACTTATCTAAGAGTACAAATGCCCACACTTGGGGGGGCATACAGTGCAAATTAAGGGCAAAAATTGTATAGTGCCACAGATGGATGAAATCATACTGTAACATCCAAAAATTTTCTAAATTCCCGAAGTTGCCCATGTGGAAAATAGTGTATTTGTCCCCTTGATCTTCTTGTACAAATAACTTACTCAATAGTTGGAGTTGGTTGTTGAGACCTATATGGATAGAAATTAGATGGATATAGTTTCAAAACGCTACCAAGAACGCACAAATCAGAGTTTGAATAAGGGAGATATGACCATTCGAAGTTAAACACAATGTGTAGGGCCTGTTTAAATAATTAGATGCCTAAATTATATGTTTAAGTCAATATACGAGCCTGGTTAATTAAAGTGACGAAAATTAGTTTTACAAGGCCCAATCAGGTTGCCTAAGAGAGGTTTAGTTGGCCCAGACCTCTTGGGAGATTAAAAACCCTAATCCCCTTATTATATAAAGGGTTAATTAAGGCTTCTAAGGGAGTTTTTTTCGAAGACAATTTTCTGGCAAAGGCGGCCAAGATTGGGAAGCCCATTTATAGTAGTGAAACTAAAGAGTCCAAGCATCTGCTATCATTGGATTTGTGATCATCTAGTCACACCCCGGCTGATGATCGTCTCCTGCAAGTGCTCTTCCATGGTGGAGGCAGCAGCCAACCTCAGCAGGTTGTGAGTGGCCATGCCCCAGATGACCTCCACCAATGACCTCGCCGAGAACTTCAACACCTGCTCTCATCTCATCAAGGAGGTTGCAGTGGCTAGGGCAAAGTTGCTTTGTTTACCTAAAAACTTTTCCTTTGTGGGCAATAAACCTGGAGAGAGTTTTACCATAGCGAAGAGTTTAAATGGACCTATAATGCAAAGATCTCTTGCAAGAGAATCAATATATTTGGTTGTCACTTGGAGGGTTTCAAGAAAAAGGACCTGATGATGAACACTTACATAACACTCATGTTATAGTTGATGGTCTAGGAAAATCAGAAGCACATACAAAAAGATACACCTATTTATGTTGTTGATGCCAATCAATTTTAAGAGGTACATCTAAGTTTGTAATTGGTTCTTTGAATGTCAACACCAAATAATTAGTAAACCTGTGTCACATGGTTGAAACTAAGATTTATTATCAGTGTTCTCTATACTCTATTTGATCTTCTATTCTCTGTATGAATCATTGATCGTTTATAATTAAACCCTTTGCAAGTGTACAAGGTAATTGTACTAGGATAAGTATTTAAGGGTTGTCGAACCTCAGGGACGGATGGATTATCACTAAATCTAAAGAGGAATTTGTTGATTGAAAACTAAAACAAACTTAAACTTTAATTAAATAAATGAAAGAAATTAACTAGTTTAAAAATAAGAGATTAATATGATGGAAATTACTTAGGAAATTGAATCCACTATAGAACCATAACAATTCCTTAACTTTTAATTTAAATCCAGTGTGAATATGAACAAGTATTCTCAGCTACAAGCTAGAATTACTTCAAAAAGAATCATTAATTAACTTCCATGGCATGAACTATCTACGACAATAGCACGGATCATCTACACTAAACTAGCTATAGGCATGACCCGTCTAATCTTAGTATAACTCATCCAAGTCATTAATTATCTGAACATTAAAACTATTGTATGACCATCTCATCTAAATCACAGAAATTAAAATCGATGAAAATATCAAAACCACATCAATCTATCATCTACAAGACAATAAATCAATATAGACTTGAATAAACATTAAAAGCTCTTCCATTAAAAAGGAAATCCATATCATACAATTGTCATCATTCACAATTGAGATCTAAATTAAAAAGAAAAGAAACTGAAACTTATCTATAGCTTCATCAACTCCTAAGTAAAAGAAAAGTTTAGCCTTCCATGGTAGAAGAAAGCACTTGAATCTCCATTAGAAGCTTTGAATTCTCTTCCATCTTCTTCTTCATTTTTCTCCTTATAAAATCTACTGAAATCCCCCAATTTTAAGCCAAATATGTCTTTTTATAGGCATAAGTTCCATAGGAAGAAGTCCAATATGAAAAGGATTGAAATTTGGGTCAAACTAGGAAACTGCACGTTATGCCGATCAATCACCCTGCATGCCCGATCGATCGCTTAAACTGTATTTTTGTCTAAATTCACGTTATCACGATCGATCGCCCTACATGCCCAATCGATCAGCTATAGTGTTTCTGTAATCTGGACAATTTTCCTAAACAGTTCATATTCTGTTCATTAAGCTTTCCTTCGTGTCCATATTAATTTCTAACTTGTTTATAACTCCGAAAAGTTGTCCAAATCACTTTAAAGCATGTGAAGACTATTTTTAATTATTTCAAACATCGTCCAAGTACTTCAATAAGCGCACTTTACCTACAAAACATAAAATACCATATTTTAGACATGTAGAATATAATTAAAATTCCAACTTTGTTTAAATACACATCTAAACTACTAATAACTACAAAATCATTAATAATTAAACTAAAATACTAATATCTATCTTAATCTAAATAAACTATAACTAACTCTAAATTAACCTAATCTATACTAGCAAATAAGGTAAAAAGGCATATCAAATAGATATAGATTTCATACTTATCAATCATCAGTGTGTTATTCTCATACAATTTTATCTGGAATTACTCGATTTCGATTTCTAGCTTCTTCTTTGAATCTTTTCCTTGACCTTTCAGCCTCAAGAGAATTCTTATAGATTTTTCACCACCACCTCTATACCTTATTGCCACAAACAGAGTTTTGTTGCTTTATTTTTTGCTCTGAGAGGAAGAAGATGACTGGTTCAAGTTTAATTATTGAACCCAGTCCAATTTTAAGAAATTAAAACTAAGAGACTAATCTAGACCCAGTTTGACAAGTTGGGTTCTACTAGAGACTCCATTGGCTGGTGACTCGATTAGTGTCGCCACCTTGGCCTGATGGCTCCAATTAACAGTGCCACCAGAGGCTTCCTTACCTCTGGTCAGACACAGGGAAGACAACCTATGTTGCAGTTCATCAGGAATGGGTTCAGTTCGAGTGACCCAAACCATGTTGTTCAGACTCGGCTTGGGTCCGATTTAAAAAAAAAGGTGAAGATGGGGCTGAACCAGGTCCGATATGACCATTTTACACTTGTGGCTATGTCGCGATTTACTTATCTAACTTAGGGGCTCCAGTTTAGGGGCCAATGAGTGAACATTAAAATTGGGAAAATTCCCAGGGAGATGTTAATGTGCACCCTAAATATAGACTAAAACACATAATGAGAAAAAAATACTAGTAAGTACATAAGTGAGACTACTTTCCCCTAGGGTTCAGGGTAAACTGTCAGGGTCGATTCAAGGGGCTCTCACTGAGTCCATGATGTTAAGGGGTACCCTTGAGTTCAATTACGGACCCATTAGAGTTCAGGAAAGCCATAAACAAAATGATAGAAATGCTCCTACGAGCAGACTGCCCACATTCGTGTGATTGGAAGTGCGAGTAGATTTAAGAGTGAAGCCTTGGGAGAGGTCAATGACTTAAAATCAATAGAAGAGAAATGAGATGACCACAATGACCCAAGAGAGAGTACCATATCCTAGGAGATAGATTTACCCTAATGCCCTTAGAGGATGTCTACCTCATTTTCTCTGGAATGGATACCCTAGTCCAAGGAGAGTTAGGGGTACCCTAAAATAATAAAGGTTTTTATATGAAAGGGGTGTGACCAATAGGTGACACGAAGACCTTTACAGGTGTGTTTAGCTTGTGGTTGAGCTTTGATTTGAGTTATGATTTCAATGATTCTTCTTCTATGATTTCCGCTGGAATTTATGATTAGATGTTAATTCACATGTGTAGTATAGTAGTGAGTTAATTTCAAGCATGTTGATATGCATTGAGTGAAGTGCTTCTACTAGGTACACACACACACATGTGGGGTTTAATGATGATGTAGAAACTTGATATTATAATTATGAATGATGCATTAAGGGCTGATGAGAGCACTTATCATTCATGTATGCCTTGCCCACGTATGTATCATGTTGCATGCATCATGAAAATGGATTTCCAATTGAGGCTTTATCAAGGTTAATCGAATTTGATCGATTGGATGCAATGTGGTGAAATTGCATGCCGGATTGATCGGTCGTGGCTTAATCAAAACTTGATTGGTCTGAAAGGACATGTTTTGATTTGAGTTCCTGTGTGGAACAAGTGCACTCCCCGGGTTGAGTCTAGAGAAATGAAATTATGTGGGGACGAGTTGTGTACTTGTCTTGCGAATTTGAGATTGTTATTATGAGTGTCATTTGGACCCTGAGAATCCAGTGTGGTATGTGATAAGTATGAAATCTATATCTATTTTATATGCCTTTTTACCTTATTTGCTAGTATAGATTAGGTTAATTTAGAGTTAATTATGGTTATTTAGATTAAGATAGATATTAGTATTTTAGTTTAATTATTAATGATTTTGTAGTTATTATTTGTTTAGACATGTATTTAAATCAAGATGGAATTTTAATTATATTTTACATGTCTAAAGTATGATATTTTATGTTTTGTAGGTAAAGTGCGCTTATCGAAGTACTTGGACGATGTTTAAAATGATTAAAAATAGTCTTCACATGCTTTAAAGTGATTTGGACAACTTTTCGGAGTTATAAACAAGTTAAAAATTAATATGGACACGAAGGAAAGCTTAATGAACAAAATATGAACTGTCCAGGAAAACAGAAACACTGTAGCTGATCGAACGGGCTGCAGGGCGATCGATCGGGATAACATGAATTCAGACAAAAATACAGTTCAAGCGATCGATCGGGAATACAGGGCGATCGATAGGCATAACGTGCAGTTTCCTTGTTTGACCCAAATTCCAATCCTTTTGATATTGGACTTCTTCCTACGGATCTTATGCCTATAAAAAGACATATTTGGCTTAAAATTGGAGGATTCCAGTAGATTTTATAAGGAGAAAAAGGAAGAAGAAGATGGAAGAGAACTCAAAGCTTCTAATGGAGATTCAAGTACTTTCTTCTACCATGGAAGGCTAAACTTTTCTTTTACTTAGGAGTTGATGAAGCTATAGATAAGTTTCAGTTTCTTTTCTTTTTAATTTAGATCTCAATTGTGAATAATGACAATTGTATGATATGGATTTCCTTTTTAATGGAAGAGCTTTTAATGTTTATTCAAGTCTATGTTGATTTATTGTCTTGTAAATGATAGATTGATATGGTTTTGATATTTGCATCGATTCTAATTTCTGTGATTTAGATGAGATGGTCATACAATAGTTTTAATGTTCAGATAATTAATGACTTGGATGAGTTATACTAAGATTAGACGGGTCATGCCTATAGCTAGTTTAGTGTAGATGATCTGTGCTATTGTCGAAGATAGTTCATGCCATGGAAGTTAATTAATGATTCTTTTTGAAGTAATTCTAGCTTGTAGCTGAGAATACTTATTCATATTCATACTAGATTTAGATTAAAAGTTAAGGAATTGTTATGGTTCTATAGTGGATTCAATTTCCTAAGTAAATTCCATCATATTAATCTCTTATTTTAAACTAGTTGATTCCTTTCTTTTGCTTAATTTAAGTTTAAGTTGTTTTTAGTTTTCAATCAGCAAATTCCTCTTTAGATTTAGTGATAATCCATCCGTCCCTGAGGTTCGACAACCCTTAAATACTTATCCTAGTACAATTACCTTGTACACTTGCAAAGGGTTTAATTATAAACGATCAGTATGCCGTGTGCACCTGCTACCACGTGTTCTAGGGTTCCCTGTGTGGGAATTCGGGCTCTCCCCTCCGTAGGAGATGTTCCTGGGCAAACACCGCTACTCTAGATTCTCTTTGTGAGAATGGGACATCCTTGGCCAGGATCGTCCAGGGCGAGCAGCTTTAGGGATTGACAACCCCGAACTTTCTTGAATTCTTGTGTAGAATTTTGGACCATGACACGCCTTCGTGGCCTTATCTGTGTTCCTGTCTGTGTGACACCAAATTGTGATTACTCCTTGATGGAGGTTGATATGATGTTGAGGCATGATTGGATATGCATGTTAGAGATACATTTCATGCAGGATGATATGATGAGAATGGCATTATGTGGATGATACACTATGATGCAGGTTTAGGTGATGTGTAGGTGTGATCAGAAAATGATACATCTTGTCAATCTTTGATCTGAATGATTTTATTGTTATGCTATTATATTTCCGATGATGATAGTTATATTAAAAACCATTGCTAAGTTTGTTAAACTCACCCCTCTTTCTTGTGTTTTGCTTGGGGGCTGCGTGGTGCGACACGCAGACAGACAGGATCTCCTCTTTTAGGAAAGATCGGAGATAACTTGGATGTGATCGTGGAGATTCTTATGTGACTTATTTTTCTTGGTTTATGCTTTATGTTTAGAACCTTTGTGTAGGGTTCTCTATTGGATTTATGTTACTTTATACAGTTGTGTTTGCTTAAGACCTGTTTTAGAGCCAGTGTGGGCTATGGTTGACTAAGCATGTGGGTTTGAGACTAGTCGTTTATTTTGAATTAAGAGACTCTCTTTCTTTTCTACTTATTTACTCTTGCTCAAAGGAATGTGCGTACTCCGTAATTCCGTTAAGTCACCCATGGTTAGGGTTAAGTCTTCTGCTAAGTCATATCTCAATTTTCCCTTGTCGCCCCCCATGTGCTTGACCGGCCCCTGGACCGGGTTCAGGCCTGACATGCTCCCTTAGCCTAATAGTCAAGTTCGAATGGACTAGAGCATTAAAAAAAAACTGGCCCGATGCAATGTAATATAGGAGGTTTTAGTAATCATCATAGTTGAGCTCTTGACCACTTGGGTCCATGAGCCCTTTTGGGTATTAGCTTCATGGCGTGGATAAAGCAAACATGCTTTATAAGAACTGAAGTAGAATTGTGAGTAGTTCATGGTCTAGTGAGGCATGGTTGAACTCTTAGATGTGGCTATTGTGTCATAGATAACTTTTATGGCTTACCCTTATGGAGCAAGTGTCTCACAAGTGTGGTCATGATATTGATTGTAAACATGTGGAAGCTTTTATGATTGAGTATGCTTATTTCACTTATGGTTGATCATGTTGTTGATCATTGTTATAATGATTATTTACTATGTGATGATGTGATGTATTCATTTACTTTACCATTGCATAGTACTTGTTTGGTCAACCCACTAGGTATATTCGCATACTCAACATCCTTGTGATACAAGTTCATCAGAGAAGTAGCCAGATTGGGAACATCATACGTGGAAAGGATTGCCAAGTCTCTTGTAGTTAATGTAGGATTTGTGATCCTTATTAGTAAATTTTTAGTAATGTGTGTATTTAAACATAAGCATGTGAGTGTCAATTACTCATGGTTGTGTATATTCTGGATCATGACATATACTCGGGTGAGACCCTGTGTGTTGTAGTGTGATTTGACCTTGTCATATATTTATTATGTTGGTTTGAATATTAGTATATTCGAAAACGAGTGGATCACCCCCAAGATAATTTGTCGCATGATTGACAAAAAGTTTTAAAAAATCCATTTCTACTATTTGAATTATGGAAAATTATTCTCATACTCCATTTTTACTACACCATAGGTCTTAACACCACCTTTAATTGGATAGGGAAGGTGGGTCCTACCTAACAACATGAGATTCAACTTTCCCTATCCAATCAAAAGTGGTGTAGGAATATCATTATCTTTTACCTAAGAGAAAAATGAGTTTTAAAATATTGGGGTGTGACATTTGTCATGAAGGATTCAAGAGTTGTAAAGTAAATTTTGGGTATTTCAAAGGAACAAAAGCACATGGTGAGTGTGACCTATGCCTTAGTTATTGGAAGCCTCATGTATGTAACAACATGTACCATGCTAGAAATTGCTTATGCAATAGGAGCAGTTGCTAGATACATGAGTGATCCATGTAAAGAGCATTCAAAGGTAGTGAAGTGGATCATGAGTTATCTTAATGGTACTTCAAGGATTATTCTATGTTTTGGTGGGAAATAGGTTAAGTTGTAGGGTTATATGGATTCAGATCTTGCAAATGATTTAGATAGCAAGAAGAGCACTACATGATATGTTTTACATTAGTTGGCGGTGTTGTCCATTGATAATCTCAGTTGCAGAAGATGGTGACTTTATCTCCTTTAGAGGCAGAATATGTTACAGCTATAGATGGTAGCAAATTTATCTTTAAAGAACTAGACCAAGAGCAAGGTAAATGTTGATTGTACTCAGACAACCTATGTATCATTTATCTTGCAAAGAATGCAACATTTCATTTGAGGATGAAGCACATTGATATTAAGTTGCACTTCATCAAATCACTTGTAAAAGAGGGATAACTTCAGTTGGAGAATATCCTCACTAAGTAGAACACTGCAAACATGTTGACCAAAGTGATAACTGTGATAACTGTAAAGTTTTACTATTTATTGTTTCCTTTGATTGTGTGATGGTTTACTAGTCTCTTTTATCGTGTGATAGTTTGGCTTGGTTTGAACTTTCTTAGTCTTGATTTGAATTTTAGTTGGAAAACATTAGTGCTTAGGATAAACCACCAAGTTGTCATACTAATTGTTGTAATTTTTCATATATTTCCTTGATTAAATAAATGGGCCCCACCCTGGGACCCACGACCATCTCAGGTGACATGCCAAGTTTTTTGGATTGTTGATCCTCACTTGACATTTTAGATGGGCTTGGGCCTTATCATATTCATTCTAGCCTATTTCCTTAGGGGGTTTACTTATTCTTCTGTTGGGTGCATTCTAAAGCCCATTACTCACCCTAGGTATAAATGCTTACATTGGTCATTCCTTCCATTTAGAGTGGGCTGAGATTTTTGAAGGCTTTGGAGATATCTACTCCCTCTCAAGAAGAGAAAACTTAATCCAATATAAATCACTCAAATCTCTCCATGTTTAGCTTCAATGCCATGTTCTTATCCTCTTAAATGAGATTATGCTTTCTTTTTCTCAATTTCATTCTTTTACTCATGTTTTGAAACCCTAGATTCAGATTCTTACTTTTACTCTTGTGATTTTTATTTTGGGCACAAGAGGATGATAGATCTATCTTCTATTAGTGATTTTGAGTCTCTATTCGGTGAAAAAGTCAAGTTCTTGTTTAGGGCTAATTTGACTTAATTTGTTGGGTATGGATTTTTTAAACTTGGGATGAGACTAAAGGGTCTATAATCTAATTTGAGGTAAGGGGTTTTTGTTTGATGAGGTTTTACTTTTATCAACACCATATTTATGGATGGATTCATATTCTTGAAGTTTATACATGTGCAAGCTTAAATCTTCTTGAATTGGTGATAATAGCCCCATTAATATGCACGCAACACATATCGGTTGTGTGATTTACATAGCGCAATCCATGTGTTTTAGGAGGGCAAGTGGGTTTTTGAAGCCCACCTACTCAAGAGCCACCAAATCGTGGGGCACCTGAGTGCTTCTTAACTATTTCTTAACTATATATATGAGCCCTATTAATATACGCATGGTGCATATCGACCGCGCAATTTACATCACTCAACACAAGTATTTAGGGAGGAGCTACCAGATCTTAGGCGCACATGCGCCAAATCACTTCTTAACTATTTTTTATAAGTTGGGTGCTAATAAGTAGTGTTACTAAGAGAAGTGTAGAATTGCATGCATATGCAAAAAAGATGTGAAGATTTTAAATTAACATGTAGAAATCTAGACTTGGTTCACATGATATATTGGTAGGCAAAATATAGATATGGTTCGCTAGATGTCCAATTCTAAACCAATTTATTATATAAGTAGAATTACATATTTATATTTATTAGGATTATGATGATTAAAGTGATTAATAATATTATTTAAAATTAAATAATATTTTATAAATTATGAAAGATAGAATAGGAATAAAAATCTATGGTACTAGCTTATTAGTAGTATGATTTATATTCTTGAAATGTAATAGCTCAATACGGGTATTATATATCATATATTAATATATGATATATATATATATATATATATATATATATATATATATATATAATAACATAGAATATTATGAATATACAAAAAGTAGAAGTTAAGAAATTTATATAATATGGGTACAATATGTAAAAAGCTATTTACAACAAACCGAGCCGAGTTTGAGTGGATCTCAAGTTGATCCGATAAGGTGTCAATCTAATCAAGTTTTGAGTCAAGTCGATATGTGTTTGGGTGTTGGAATTTTTAGAAACGGAAGTGAAAATTTTTTGAATGTGAATTATGGTTGGCAATAAAAAAAATTTAGCATAAATTCAAATATCGCGTCAAACCCAATATTAAAATTTAAAATTAATATAACTCTCTCTTTCGAACTCAGATATGCACATTCTTGATACTATTATACTTTTAAATTCAAGCTCTATCAAAAAAGATCCTACAAGGTAATTTTAAGCTTTTAAAGTATGCCCCACGTATATTACACATTTTTTAAAATTTAAATCAATAAGAGAGGTAATCGTTAAAAAATAATAAAATTTATATTTTTTAAAATAAGGGGCTAAGAGCATCGATAGTATTGCCTTATTTCATAAGGTGATTCGATGATTCTCATCAATTATGACTTAAAACAACTTTGAATCAACTTTAAGACAAAATTTTTAATTTTACTCATATTTTACAAATAAATATAATTTTAATAATTTAAATTAAAAATAAGGTAAAATAAATAAAATTTTATACAAATTTCATACACAAACAACCTCACATATTTAATCTCAGCTTCCTTAACGAGCTGAGTCTACCCAATTCCAGCCCTAGGTGTCGACATCAATAAAAAATTTAACGCGCTACCGGACACCCACTCAATTAGTTTGGCGAGCATATTGCAAATACCACACTGGTAGTTCATTAAATCCTCGCATTATAGGGCGGCTGATTAAAATTTTATGTGCCTAAATTTCTTGAATCTCAAAGTCTCACCTTCTTGTAATTCTAAAAAGTTTGTGCTAAAATAAAAAGTTTTTCAATAAACTTTTAGTGTGAACATCTTTATTGCGTACGCTCAGCGGCTAAGAAGGGTGCGGGATGGATGTGATGGGCGTTGCCTGTTGGGAAGAAATATTTAATACAGATAGTGGGCTCTCATTGAATGCTGCCACCAATATCCACCGGTTACCATTAATGAGAGATGGAGGGTACTAAAACAGTGAATCGGAAGAAAAATCTGCAAACCATGGTCGATAGGATAGTAACAGCAAAGTCGGCATGAATGAAGGGCAGGGGCAGGGGCAGGGGGGATGAAGCCATGAAGGTGGGACTGATGGAGAAGCGGCAGCAATGACTGTTGAGCGTTGATCCGTTCACACTAGTTGAAAGACAATAAGTTGGTTAGCTAGCGAAAAGCGGCCCTTTCTTCATGAGCCTTTCACGTTGTCGGGACTTCACCCATCCGGTAAGGATGGGAAGAAACAAATAGCAGGGTGGATCCGGAACAAAAAAAATACATTCTGCACTTCATCTCCAAATCTCATGATATCGCTCTCCAGCCATCTTCTCCCCACCTAGATACCACTTGTCTTGTCCATGGAGAAGGAACGCTTTTCTTGGTCTTTACGTTCTGGTAGTGGTGAATCTCAGTAGTGATCACAAGACAAAGACACATACCGTGCTGCAAGCAGTTGTGCAAATTAAGCTGACCTAAAGGGATTCATTAAGTAGGATCATATCAGCTAGGTTGAGGAAGCGATAGATAATAGGTAGCTAACAGGGAAAGGGAGAGAAGCGGGCCGAGCAGTTGCCAAAACTAAAAAGACGATGAGAAGTTCTGCAGGGCAAGTGGCGATGGAGATAGAGGCGAGTAAGCCAGCAGGGAGCGGAATGGTCGTAGGGGGACTGAGCCCTCTGAGTGAGACGCTGTGGAAGGAGAGGACGGATACGGACTTCATAGGGGACGTGTCGGCGAGGCTCACATGGAAGGATCTGACTGTCAGCGTCACCCTCAGCAACGGGGAGACGCAGAGGGTGTTGGAGGGGCTCACCGGCTACGCCGAGCCGGGCACCTTCACCGCCCTCATGGGCCCCTCTGGCTCCGGCAAGTCTACTCTCCTAGACGCCCTGGCCGGTCGCCTCGCCACCAACGCCTTCCTATCTGGCTCCATTCTCCTCAATGGCCGCAAGGTCAACCTCTCCTTCGGCGCTGCGGTCAGTGAATCATCTCACTTCCTATTTATCTTTTTTCACAGATGACAGTCTGTTTATAATAAAGATTCAAGTTAATTAAATTAATTAATTAGTATCGCATCCCTTCGAAGGTGCTAGTTCTGTATCTATCTAACATTTAGTTTGGTAATGGCCATAGGCTTTTGATTTTGCTGCTGTTTTCCCCATCCACGAAAGACGTACGAATGTTGGTTGGATAAAAGATAACAAAGAATTCGTCAGTAGCAAAAATTAAACAGAAACATAGATAAAATTTAAGGGTATTCAACAAACACGCACCCCCCATATGGGTTGGACTGGACTCGGCTTTTGCCCAAACAATTTCAAATAAGAAAGAAGCCTCCTTCCTTTCGGGTGCCAATATCTTCATTTCGATATGCAACTTCTTCTTTAGTGGTAAATTTGCCCCCTTGAGGGCCTTTAAATTTTTGAATTTTCTTAAGAATGAGGCTATTCAAACCCCATATTTTTCCTTGTGTCCCCCATTTTTATTTTACCCCACGTTTATTTTTTTATTTTACTTCTTTCTCCCTTTTCCCCCATCTTCTCCTTGGACTCCGGCCATTCTCCCATCTTCTCTTCTAACTCCAGCGTCGGGCAGGTGTCGGCCGGTCAAAACCGACAGAAAAAACATCTGTGCGGCCGCTGAGCCACTGTGCGCAGCCAGCAACAGCTGCTGTGCGGTGCCACAGCGGGCTGGCGGCCGCTGGAGGAGTTGGACCAGGCCACCATCCGCGGTGAGCAATGGCCGCCAACCTGCTGTGCGGTGGCCGCTGGGCGTGGCCACGCCTAGTAGGGTGGTGACGTGCAGCCCAGCGGCTGCTGCCTGTCGCTGGCAGCCGCACCCACGGCTAGCAGTGGCCACCAGCCTGCTGTGTGCGACCATGCCCAGCAGGCTGGCAGCCCACGGCCCAGCGGCCGCTGCCTGTTGCTGGCGGTCACGCCCAGCGGGATGGCCGTGGCTGCAGCGAGTAGTCGCCACGGCCGCTGGCTTTTCTTCTCTATTTGTCGGAACTTACTGGCTGGCGTTAGGCCGGCACCGGAGTTAAAAGAGAAGGAATGGGGAAAGGGAGAAGAAAGTAAAACAAAAAATATAGACTTTTTTTCTGTTTGGGGATGGAGAAAAAAAATAGGGGTCTAAATAGCCTCGTTCTTTTCGGCCTTTTCTGTTCCGAAAAGACAATAAGGTTTATTAATGTCTCATCAAGTAAGTTTTTGCTTCACCGGATGGATTGGATATGTTGTTACTGAAATATACCGTTGCTAGCTAATTGTCAAAATACATCTTCTTTTGATTGGTTGGTTGGTTGGAATTTGTCAGGCGTATGTGACCCAGGACGATAACTTGATTGGCACACTGACGGTGAGGGAAACAATATCCTACTCGGCTAGGCTGCGCCTCCCGGACAAGATGCCATGGTCGGAAAAGCAAGCTCTTGTAGAGGGCACCATCATCGAAATGGGCCTACAGGACTGCGCCGATACTGTGATCGGCAACTGGCACTTGCGTGGCATCAGCGGCGGAGAGAAGAGGCGGGTTAGCATCGCTCTGGAGATCCTGATGAGGCCCAGATTACTCTTCCTTGATGAGCCCACCAGCGGTCTTGATAGGTCCCATAAAACCCCTTTTGAAACTTAATTTTCGGCTTTCTTTGTACTTCAATGTTTTTTCGTGGTGAACAGTAATTAGTTTCTTAAAACTCAGCTAACCTTTCTCTAATCATAAGAAAATCTTACATAATAATAGAATACATTAATCTTCCTTGCTCTCTTGATAGTGATTTTGCATGGCTAGGACTTGTATATCATCCTTGTCCTCGTCGTCAAGTACCGCTCAATCCCTGCTGCCCTGCAATAGTGTGCCCTGTTCTGTAGTCTGGATCTTGGGTTGATTTATTCCTTATTATGCTACAGCGCTTCGGCATTCTTCGTAACCCAAACACTGCGAGGCCTATCCAGAGACGGGCGAACTGTCATAGCTTCAATCCACCAGCCTAGCAGCGAGGTATTTGAGCTCTTTGATCGATTGTATCTGCTTTCTGGTGGCAAAACAGTTTACTTCGGTAAAGCTTCGGAGGCATATGAGGTAATTATATTGCACATGCCCGCATCACGCGTTTTTTTTTATCGTGTTTATCTTACATACTTTCTTTTGAGTTGGTCCATGTTTGGCTGGAAAGCGAGAAAAGATACATTTCCTTACATTCGGTTCCTGCAGTTCTTTGCCCAAGCTGGGTTTCCTTGCCCGGCACTGAGAAATCCTTCGGATCACTTCTTGAGGTGCATAAACTCAGATTTCGACAAGGTGAAAGCTACTCTGAAGGGATCCATGAAATTGCGGGTACGCAAATCATGAAGACATCTTTGGTGTCTGCCTCTATTTAGCGTTTTTTGCTTTCAACGAGAACCGTACCATGAACACTGCCTATATTCCCTCGTAATTTTTTTCCCGCTTGCATCAGTTTGTGACAACAGATGATCCTCTGGAGAAGACAAGCACTGCTGAAGCTATCAGAACGCTAATTAACTTTTACTCCTCCTCCCAATACTATTACTCTGCAAAAGAGAAAGTCGACGAAATCTCCAAAGTTGTAAGTAATCAGCCATCTTCTCTACAGTAAAATTATGAGGATGGAACTTTGGGAGGCAAATTTTCACCCTATGATGTTGAGCTATATGGGCTGTTTTTGTGGTGTAGAAAGGAACCGTGCTCGACTCTGGTGGCAGCCAGGCGAGCTTCTTCATGCAGGCCTACACCTTAACAAAGCGGTCATTTGTGAACATGTCAAGGGATTTCGGGTATTATTGGCTGAGGCTAGTCATATACGTTGTGGTCACGGTCTGCATCGGGACCATTTACTTGGATGTGGGTACAGGTTACAACTCCATCTTGGTATGACCCTAAATCTTTATCACTTCTAAAGAATGCAGTGTTTGTTTTGTCTAAATTAAATAACTTGTACAGTTAGGACTCGCTCAATTGCTGATATTTGTGTGAATTGATTCCTTACTCCACCACTTGCGAATTCGGATTGGCTGTGAGTGCCCAATCGGCCACTGCCAACTATAAAAACCCAAGAAATGCGTGGTCACTTTTCACGTATTATTATAGCTGGCAGTGACTGATTGGGCATCCATAGATAATCGGCTGTGAGTGCCCTCTCAGCCAACCACAAGTGACCAACCGTTGAATGTGTCGATTCGTTGTGTTCTTTATACCTTAACAACCATCTTTTATGTTTATCTGTGCATTCTTTGGGAGCAGGCTAGAGGTTCATGTGCTTCTTTCGTGTTTGGCTTTGTCACCTTCATGTCCATCGGAGGATTTCCTTCTTTTGTGGAGGATATGAAGGTATGTACGTATATTTTAAAAGAATGTTCCAAAGTTGACAAAGAACAGTTTACATGTGGATATTTTGTCAAACATATATATAGAGAGATAGGAAGAGAGAAAAGAGGAGCATTAGATTGTCCCGTGCTAGGACTCAAGTTAGCATACATGCTCCCGTTAAAACTCCGCTTAAGGAATACACGCACACACATACACCTATTAGCACACATCCTTACACACATGAACACCCACCTAAATATTGTCTCGTACCCCTTATTATTTTCTATTATTTGATTTTTCTATTGCTCTCTTCCCCGTGTGACTCCCCTTTTTCTCTCCCTATAACCCATTTATCCCCCACTTCTACCCTTCTTCCTCCAGCACCAGTGACATTGCTAACTACACCTCTAACTACCGAGATATTATTGATTATTTAGAAAAGTAAATAATTGGGGGTAATGAGACAACATTGGGGTAAAAATAACATAGTTTTAGAATAGTTGAGACGCGCCTAAATGCTGGTGCGCCTAGATGTATCTTAGCCATGGGATGAGAATCCCGTGGCTTAGGGGACATGTAGGGCTGCCCCATGCATCCCACAGGCCGTGGTGTGCATGTGCACCCAGCGCATATCAAATGGACTCTCTCTCTCTCTCTATATATATATATATAATATTATTGAGTAATATATAAATTGAGGAACATTGGATCGACTCAGCTCATTTGATTGGACCGTATTCATAAACAGGTTTTCCAAAGAGAAAGGTTAAATGGCCACTATGGTGTGACGGCATTTGTGATCGCCAATACGCTCTCTGCCATGCCTTTTTTGATAATGATAACATTTATATCAGGAACTATATGTTATTTCATGGTCCACCTTCACCCGGGCTTCATCCACTACCTTTTCTTCGTTTTGTGCCTCTACGCTAGTGTCACAGTAGTTGAGAGCTTGATGATGGCCATAGCCAGTGTAATTCCAAACTTTCTCATGGGAATCATCATTGGGGCTGGCATCCAGGTGATCCAACTCTTCCTCAATCGTTTCTTTTGTCATTCATGGCTGATTATTTTTGTTTCATCAAGTCTATTATTTCCCTTATTTTTTTTATCTATTTTTTCGCATGTTGATGGGATGGAGATTGTGGTTGTTTTTGCATCCGTAACAGGGAATTTTCATGCTGGTTTCTGGGTATTTTAGGCTACCAAAAGATATTCCTAAACCTGTCTGGCGATACCCCATGTCATATATCAGTTTCCATTTCTGGGCACTTCAGGTAGACATCCGGAAATTTTTTACCTTTATGTTTCTTCACGTCATTCTTTTCCTCTCCTAATTGCTTTAATTTTTTTATGCCCTTTTTCACACCCTTTTTAGGCAGCTCACCCCTGTAACACAGTAAATATTCAGAAATTATTTATGCGCGTGGTGCTTATCACCCATTAGTGATGGACATGTACTGGTCATTTGCATATATATGTCCATCTCTGATAGGTAATTAGCACAATTTTCTGTTTTAGTATATATGATTTTCTTTTTTATCCGCGTGCGTGCATGCACACGTGATTGGATTGTAATTAGTCTAGATTGCATCAGTCTTAAGCTAGTAGTTCTGACAACTAAGTATCCTCCGATTCTGGTTTGGCAGGGCCAATACCAAAACGATCTGAGAGGCCTAGTCTTCGATAATCAGACTCCGGATATGCCCAAGATATCAGGAGAATATATCCTCGAATATGTATTTCAAATCGATGTGAACAGATCCAAGTGGTGGGACCTGTCGGTTTTATTCAGCATGATTGTCATATACCGCATTTTGTTCTTCGTGATGATCAAGACTAGTGAGGACGTCACGCCGTGGATCAGGGGCTACTTGGCGTGGAGAAGGCTGCAGCAGAAGAAAGGCGGTGATCCAGGTACGAATGCAATAATTCCCAATCGCCTTTCTCAGTCACCTTCGCTGAGGACCTACGTCGCCAACCAGGCAACGACGACAGGAAGGTCGCATTTTTGACCTGGAAGACACGAGTTCAGGATCTCCGTATTTCATTCCATCATAACAGAAACGTAATTGCATTGTGCCGTAATTTGTTATATGGCCTCTTTTTGCGTGGTCGAGTTGATCCGCTCATGTGCTTTTATTTTAATCACAACTTACTCATGGATAGGTCGATTTGTAGACCCCAATGATTCTAGAATACACGTGCTGTGGCCGAACCAGTTCCTACAGGAAGACAAACTTACCCGTCAGTTACAATTTTATTCAACCACATTTTCCATTGTGCTAATTTCGTAGAATAATTCTAATCTACTTCGACTCACAAATCGTTCATGAAAAATCAAATACCCCAAGCTTATCGAGCCAAAATAAAAGGTAGAAAATTCACCAGTTCTAACGTATGGTCAGTAATCTTCCACCCAAGGACAGTTTCCAGGCACTCAAGACGCAAAAACCAACATGCTTTGTCTCCATTTGATTTTGAAGCCCCTCATGCAATCTAGATCCACCATCTCTTATTCTAGAAAAGTCATGAATCATGATCAAAACCATACGAAAGAAACGCTCGCAACCCAACCTCACGGAAATGATAAATATGGCTCTTCCACTTCTGTTAACCTCAAACAAAAATAATCTTCTCATTGAAAGAAAAAAAAACGAAAAAAAATTACCCACACATCCGTTTCACACGAGTCTTCAGGAAGATAAAGGGCTCTCTCATGTAAACATAAAGTACCCGTGGCATTTCTTAGCTCTACAACGCTCAAATATGGTATGAAATATATGACATTCAGTGCCAGGCAGGGCTTAGCTGCACGGCAGTCAGTACATTTTCAACGGCCAACCAAAGCATCAGCCAACTCAGAATTTCAATAGTTACAGAAGGCATCAATGTTTCTTTTCATGACCCTGATTAAACCATCTTAATTTGATGGAGTTCAAAAAGAATGTGTTTCAAGGACTTCTACAAACAGCATCAGCACAGCTATGCACAAACATCAGAAATGCCACATTACTCAGTAAGCATGCTTAATGCCAGCTTAGATAAAGATGTCAGGGAGTCTACTATATATGTACAAGTGTAATGTTCTCATGACCCTTCCTGTAAAGACAAACTGAGCTCCTGTGCACACTTCGCAACTGATCCGCCTTTCCTGAAAGTTAAAAGAAGTCGTTATACTGAAAAAGATGAACCGAGAAGGCAGGAAATTCAGTACGGTAATAACACTTATGAGCGGACATAGGATGTGAATCTGACCTGGTGAGCGTTGGCAGACAAAGCTTTATCTTTTCCAGCTCGATAAAACACAGGTGGCAGCGTTCCAGCCTTTAACAAACAACCATTTGATGGTATAATATGAGACAGTAGCATGTAATAGAGACCAAGGTTTCATAACCTATTGCAAATTATGTTCTATTAAATGATTCAAGATTGACAAAATTGTTATTTGCAGAGTAAAACACATTGCCAACTATGACAACCAAGTCAGATATCAAGGCTGCCAAAAGGACATCGTTTTCTGTGACAAGTTCACTGATCAGTAGATTTGGACTAGATAGTGTGTTAAATTTATATGCTGTCTTAACTCTCCATTCACAATGAGAACTTTCAAAATAATATTTGACAATTAATCTTAGCTGAAAGCTAAATAGAAATAAACTAAGACTAAGTGGGAAACCTCGGTGAGAGCTTATTCTTACATCAGACTTGCCTGATATGCTACTGGATCATCTAATCCTATCTAGACGACTGTTTCTCTGTGCCTTTGACTTTACTACAGACCTGCTTCAGGACCCTGAAGCACAACCTCCTTCGACAGTGATCCTTGCGCACCAGCTTCTGATCTTTTATATTATCTTCTACACTTCTCTGTTATCTCTTTTTCAATGCTATACCCCATTACTGCCAGTTTTTGCAAGGATCACACTTCTTCTAAGTCCATGATCATGAGGGTGTGCCCCTAAAATTAATGTTTTTCCTTTTGGATGGGACCATCGGCCCCATCCACAATTCTTTTATTTTTCTCACATCATCTGACTCCCACAGCCCAATTAAAAACCTAAAGCACCCCTCTCCTGTCTCTATTTGAATATATATAATTCTCTGCTTTTAACTCTTCACTACTAGTTTTTGGCCTTCGTTTCCTGCATGTTTTTTTTTCTCTAACAGGCTTCTATAATGGGCCATAACATCTGCCAATGCTTCCACATCACCTCATCCTCGAGGTGACCTTCGTCGCTTGCATAGTAAGTGAGAGTAAACACAATAAGCAAATCCATGAATATGTGGTGAGAGGGCTGATCATTGCTCTGCTACATATGGGCTGTCGCGAGTTCTCAAAAACTGGTATCGTGTGGTCCACAATGATATGACCAGCAGTGAGTATGATTGGGCCTGGGTAGGCTGAATTCGCTGAAAAATGGAAAGTTCTGCAGCAGACCCAATCCGAACCTGTGGAAGATTGAGTCAGATCCAAATTGTGTTAGTCATGGACCCACCCGGGACCCAATCCAAATGAGGCCGGTTACTGTGCATCTTCTTCCACTCTCTGTAAACCCTAGCACTGGCAAGGAGGAACTCAGGATTCATCACTTGGATGGACCTTTGTAGCGCCTTGTCCTAGAGATCTTTCCGTTGACAAAAGATTCTCACCAAAATCATCTCCAAAAGTTGGCAACGGAAAGTGCTGTTTTGCAAAGAGAAGTGTTGCACACGGAAAGTGCTGTTTTGCAAAGAGAAGCGTTGCACTACCAGGTTCCGCCCTGGCCTGCTGGGCATCGCCGCTACAACGCTGCAGAGGAGATTACCTGTATACTGCTGAAAGTCCTGGCCTTTTCCCCTGTTTACTGTTGTCGCCAGCTGGAGATGGGAACGCCACTAGTTGTTATGGCTCAGTTAGGTTGTCCATTAGGATTAGTAGTTTAATTTATTAGGGAAATTAATTAGTTTAGTTAATTATGAGGAGTTATTTGTAATTTCTGATGATTAGTCATAATGGGCTTTTAGGTTACTATTTAGACCCGTTTAGGAGTTCTATTTAATGTAACGGCTATGCTCTAATTTCAATTAATGAATGAATTATAAGTATCTTACTCTGATCATCCTTCTTATCGTCTGGCCTAATCTATCGTCTATTATTCTCCCCTTTTGTCTAACTCCTCCTCTAAAACCCTAATTTCTTCCCTTCTTCATCTAACCTTTCCTATCTTCTCTTCTAAACTCTACAATTTTCTCCAAATTTCGCCCGATCTACAACATTGGTATCGGAGCAGTTCCTTCCTGTCATAAGGACAACTATTTACAATCCTCACAGTATACATCAATCATGGAAAATGTTACAGCAAGTTGCCATGACAACTTCTTATTCTCAGTAATATTAGACACTCGGCAGCCATCTGTCGTGAAGCAGCAAGTTGACAAGTCCCTCATCACCAGAAATAATGACCGGACCCTCTCTTGTGACAAAGTTCTTTTTTTTTCAGTGCACGGTAGATTTCTGGCAATTGCTTAACATGGTCACAGCAGGACTAACCATTCACGTGCCAAGGACCCCTCGGTTCCAGGCTTTCCATTTGATCCGAGGGCTAGCCCTCAGTTGGTGGCTGGCCACTCATCAGCGGCTATTTTGGTGCTCCTCCACTCCACTTATTCCCTCATCGCCACATCCTCTTGGCCAATGGCTCCTCACAGAATCAACCACCGATCGCCGCCAACTGCAAAAAGCCATTCCCTTGAAGTAGAGCTAGAAAGGTTCCTCCTCCAATAAACAGGGTGAAGACAAGGAGGATGATCTGGTCGAGGCGTCGATGGGGGCACTCGAAGAGGCCACCAAACTTCTCCCAGTTGTCCTCAGCCATGCAATAAGCGTCACGTGCAAGGGCAGTATCATGGCCATGAGGCTGGGGGACAAAGAAGAGTCAGCACATCTCCACCTTGCAGAGCTTCTAGGAGCGCCTCCATATCAAGGCGGGGGCAAAGCAGACAGGGCTAGAAAAAAAAATCAGAACACGGGAGTTGAGGAGAGCAGAGAGAGAAACGACTCCAGCACCAATTCCGACACCAAGTCTGCCGTCCAGCGCAGGTCCTTCCATTCCCAGTATCATTCCCACGACTCCACACATTCTGCTCCCTCTCACATATCCAAACATGGATCGACGAAGACAGGGATCCACAGCAAGATTCCTGGCCAATAGCGCTGAGAATCCCTTTTGGCAGCGCTAGAGCAACTTAGGAAGGAAGAAGACCTCCACAGTGATGGTTCTACAAACATAAACTCATAGGAGATATTGAACCATATCTGGTCCGGCTTCCACAAATTTCCCACAAACCAAAGGAAGATCTGGGCCCTGCAAACCTGCTCCCTTTTCCAGCTTATCTACCTGCCAGCACTTCGACACAAATAGCAGCCTATTCAGCATTCAACACATGATGCAGCAGCAGAGCAGTCGTGAGCCCTATTGGTGCACTATCATGGGATATTTTGCCACACTTTTACATTCAGGTTTCAAGGGCAGTGGTTCTCCTCAAGGAACCAAATCCTATGCTTATAAAAAGAAACTGCCTAATGAAATAAATGACTGCCAAATGAAATAAATTTCCTAATAAATAGTGATCCATAAAAATCCACCATGTTCTGCTATCGCCTTGTCCTCAAGATATGAAATCTGGAAAACGAGCATTGAAATCCTCCTCATACAGCCCGTAACATCAACCCATGACTCCTCCAAAATAAGAGCAGTGGGAGGGATTTGCAACGATGGCCAGACGAATAACGCTCGTCACAGTTGAAACATAACCCCTTCTTATGTCACTCCATCTGGGCCTAATATAAGAGGCAGAAAGGAACAAGGTGCCAGGAATAGTAGTGGAAAGCTGGCGATCACAGTCTGGAGGTACAGAGGGTGCCCCTCCCCCCATGGCCTTCAGCTTTTCCTCCTAAATGCTTGCATTGCGAATGATGTCGTGCATAGTGGGACAATCAAAACGACGGATCCCATCGGCAATCTCGGGTTTTAGGCTCCATGAAAAGTCCCAACCAAAGTTGCTTGTGTCGAGTGCGGAAGAGTAGCCACCACATAAACTCAATTTAGTAGGCACGGACAATTGTGGTTTGAGATAGTTCGGACAACAACTCACTAAAATCAGAAAAATTATTTGCGGTCCAAATTGAGCATATAACTCTGCAATGAACCTATGCCACAGGTGGTGCGGCACTTCTCGTTCAAAGTATTGGAACCAAACCAAAGCATCATCCTCTAAGTATAATACGGCTATGTGGAATTTCTCCTCGTCCATTGTAGTCCCCTGATACGCAAAGAATTTCTCAGCCTAATAGACCCAGCCAATAGGATTGTACTCACCCGTGTATTTTGGAAATTGAATACAGGTGAGGCGAGGCGAGGCAGTACATGTTGCTCGCAAGAAATCTGCACCTGGTCTGGGATTATAATCCTCCACAAAATCAGCTTCCTCCATCCCGAAATGAAAATCATGTTGATTGACGGCCAAGAGATAGGGCTGGAATCATGGTTCACAGACGGGACCGCCAGTGGCCGGCATGCTGATCGGTGCAGCTGAGGGTCCTATGCCTATTGGAACCTAGGCTACGGCATATCAAGACGTAGCGGCAGCGGCAAAAGGCCTTGGCTGGCACTGGCGGTGTCTCTCACCGCAGCACCGAAGGCTGAGGCCCTCACTTGGCTATCAAAAAGCTGTGCAAAGGAGGCCTCCTGCTCAATGCAAAGCGCTCGAAACTCCTGGAGTTAGATGAGGATTTGCACAATGGAGGAATTTGTCCTAGAGCCAGCTTCTACTACGACAACGAGCGGCAAAGGGTTAGCGGCGACAAGACTAGGCATCGGAAAGCCAGATTGATGATCCAACGCACTCTAGTGGACATCTTTGTAACATCCGAGAATTTTCTACATTCCCGAAGTCGTACACATGGAAATTAGGGTGCTAGACCCCTTGACATTTCCGTTGGAATAAATTAATTCATGCTTAGATTTGGTGGCTGATATATATATATATGGATGGAAAGTAGACAGAAAGAGCTCCGAAACGCCACCAAGAACTCGCGAATCGGAGCCCGGATGAGGGAGAAACGACCGTCTGAAGTTGAACATATCGTGCAGGACCCGTTTACCCGAATTGAATGCGCGAACTGTCCGTTTAAGTTGCGATGTGGGCCCGATAAATTACTGTTCCGAAATTAGGTTTTTAAGGTCTAATTCCTCATGGGATTAAGAATCTTAATCCCCTGCCTATAAAAGGCCTTCTTAGGGCACAATTTGGGGGTCTTTTTGCCCGATGAGAGCAGAGAATGGGGAGTTTTGAAGAGCTTTTGACGGTGGAGGAGATGAAGGAATTTTCCAGCGAGACTCTAGCGAAGCGTTTGCGATGGTGGATCGACGGCAACGCTGCCTTCGAGGTAGGATTTTGAATCAAAATTAAAAATATTTCATTATTAAAATATAAAATCGTTTTTGTTAATTATGTAAATAGTAATTTCTGCAATCACTGTTCACATAATTTCATTAAAATTGCTACTGCCGGCCAGTCACCGGCCGACAGCTAGTGGCTTGACCAATTGAGGGAGGGGTGTGCCGGTCCTGGCTGCAGTGGCTTTGGATCCGGCAGCCTTGGCGGTGGCGGATTGGCTGCCGTCGAGTCGTCACAGTATAAAAAAAAAGAGATCGAGTGGCGGCGGCATGGTGCAGAAAGTGGCCAGAGGTGGGACCAAGGTTCCTGGGAACGCCGGATGAAGGCGATCCCGGTTGAGCCTGGCCATTGCCCGGCCGTGGCAGCATCTTCGGTCTAACTATAAAAAAAAAGGGGGGGCGACTCTGGCCCTTGCCGGCTGCCCGGCGGCGGCGGGGGCCAGACCCATTGTGATCGCCGCCTGGTGGCGATCCGGTGGACCCCAGCCTGCCGCCCGGCCGTGGCAGCAAGCGACGGCGCCGCCAGAGGCAAATACTCCTCTGGCCGGACGCGGGGAAGACGACCCACGTTGCGGGTTGTCAACCCAAACCGACCCGGCTCGGGTCGATTCTTTAAAAAAAAAAAAAGAATAGAATAGATTAGAGTGAACCGGGTCCGGTTCAAGGGGTTATAAGTGTCAAACAAATTCTAGAAAAATAATCATGTATCTGGAGAGGTTTGGGATTATTCTGACCGAGTTTTAGCTTAGAAAAAAATCCCAGATACTATAAAATGACCTTTTTACCCCTACTAGTTAATTATCGTATAATATTAACTTACCCGAGTTCAAGGCTTTGGTTCATGGTCCTATGAGTGGATCTAAAAATTGAGAAAATTCTCAGTGAGAGTTTAATGGGTAACCTAATTATATACCAAACCGTTTTGTGAGAAAAAATCCTAGTAAGGGGGTAATTAATTATTTTGTCCCTAGGTTTAATCGTAAACCGTTAAGTAAACATGGGTCGGTTCAAGGGGTTCACGACCCCGTCACATGCCAGAAAAATTACACAGAGTCCATAAAGTCAAGTAGTACCTTTAACCCTAATTTTGGACCCATTGGATATCATTAAGGCCTTAAACCAAATGACAGAAATACCCCTTAGGGTGGACCCGCCCACATTCGTGTAAATGGAAGCGTGAGTCGGTCTGAAAGTAGAGCCTTGTGAGAGGTCAATGACTTAAATTAATAGAGGGGCAGTAAAATAACTAGAATGACCTAAGGGAGGGTATCATACCTTAGGTGGTAAAATTACCCTAATACCCTTCGGGGCAATATGTTCTGCTTCTAATGAAACAGATGACCTAGTGAATTAAGAGTTAAGGTACCCTATAAATGACTTTAAAAGGAATGGGTGTGACCGGTAGGTGACACGAAGACCTTGACAGGTCAGTGTCATGGAAAACCAATAGAAAATCCTAATTCTCAGGGTTTAGGGCATGTATTGCATGTGTCCGTAACACAGCGCAGAAATCCACTAAGGCATTATATACGTCACTCGTGGAATATGTTAATTTATATATCGGGCTTGAATTCTCTGAGCCTGGCCTTGCAAATGAATGCAATGGGCCTCCGTTTATTATTTATACGTTTGTATGATTGCATGATTATTTATGCTGATGTATGCTTTTGATATTGATGCATTGATTTATATCAGTAACTTAAGATTAATAAAGATTAATCAAGAGACATGGGTTGCTGTTGGTTTGAGGGGAGAACACCTAATAAAGATAATGACTAAAATACCCTCTTTAGGGTTGGGACCAGTTCATGGAGTGAACGGGGCCCTGACTTAGAATCTTACCTTGGTTAATGAACCGATGGTGGCTATGGGATATTCTTTGAGTCATAGCTCAGTGGATGAGCTATTTTGTGGGCCAATTCACAAGGTGAAAATGACCCACAATGTTGAGTGGTTACTTGACTGGATGGAAATAATCTAATCTGAGTTTTAGATGTTTGGGGGGAGTCAATGGTCATAAGGACCTAAGGCTTCTATTGATACATTAGTAATGTCTTATAAGACACTTTCTCCTAGCGTTGGGAAGGTGGAGATTGCAATATGCATCTTTATTGCCACGACGATTTGGGTATTGACCAGAGGGTCTTTATCGTGGGTCTCTCGCAGGTCTTCTTAGGACTATTTAGTACGTACGAAAAGCGGAGTTATATGAGCATCATGAAAGGCTTGTGTTTCTTGTCAATCTATATCCATGAGCATAGTTGGGATCCTCTTCCCCAAATTCGTGGCAGGCTATTGAGAGCCCTGGGGATTTGGGTCAAGCTACTGTTAAGCAGTCAACTCCAAGGTTAGAGTCCTTTGTTTGGAGATTTCTCGAGGGGCGAGTTTTCTTTGAGTTACAGATTTTGTAGTATTAATTGCCGAACAAGAGTTGTGAGATAATTAATAACATTGTTTGGTATTGCTTGTTAATTAGACAAGTGGAATGATTAAAGGACTTACTAAAATGTAGGTTGAAAATACTTAAGCATTGCATGTGTGATGCTATGCTTCTTAAGATAGAGTAGTTTCTGGGCTTAACTACGTCTGGATCCGATCTTGTTGAAAACATTGAAGATGTTGTCTGATGAGTACGTAGGCAACTAACATCGGGTGATGTTGGCCCGATCCGAAAAATATTAATAAAACTTTTTGTCCTTTGGAAGCTCTTCTCCTGTGGGCGGAGATGCTCTATTGTGGTTGTGGTTGTGGTTGTTGTTCGGTTTGCTTTATTGCAGATTCTGTAGGTGATGAAAAGTGAAACCAAGGCATGCGTGCAAAAGAAGTTTCTGCGTTTCTGTAACTCTGGTATGTAAGTGTACCTTAAGCGTGAGAGACAACTTATTATTTATTTTCAGATGGATGATGGACTTGTACTTAGATGGATGAGCTGGTCTTTATGAATTCTTAGACGTTAAATAATATCATATGATTTGATATTCGAATTTGTGAACCCCAGTTATCATAACCTAGATATTTAATCGAATGGTTTGTTTTGTATTTAAAGAAAAAAAAAATTCTCGCTACTTACAGTTCGTGCTATTTAAAAATGCTTTTAAAAATCAGGGTCGTGACAATCAGCAAGTTGTTAGACCATATGAGCCATTCACCCATAGTGGGGGATGTTGGACCATGGTATGGGCTCGGGCCCGGTTTGGTCCAACATGTTGCGGTCCGGGTGAACCAGTACGGGTCACGTGATCCAAGGGTGGTAAGGGCGGACACGCCAACACCACATGTTCCCTCATTACACAATTCGAATGGGACCCACACATGTCACACACGTACACTAGGTGTACATTTACACATTATGGGGCCCATTCATGCGAATTAGGTGTCGAGGGTGGGGCCCGTGTTTAGCGAGGGGTCAACCCTGTCACGGGATTGGCCATGTGCAGAGGGTCCAGTCCTCCGCGGGCTCTGTGTGATAGAGCCCGCACCCGTTGTGTTTGAACCTCTATTAGAAACCGGAAGAATTCTAGCTTGCAGGCCCAATTTAATCAAAGCCCAAATCAGGCCCGTTATATACTTGGAAAGTAAGGGGATTGATTAGAGGGAGAGAATAAGAGAGAATATTCTCTCTTATTCCCAATTAAATGGGACGCCCTCCCTTATTGTGGATCTAGGAATTCCAATGGATCATCCCCTCTCTCTCTAGGCCGCCCCCCTCTTCTTGGTGTGTTTTGCTTCTCCATTAGGAGAAGCTGCTGGCCGCCCCTTCTCTTCCCTATCCAAGGTTTTGTAGGCGGGCTGAAAGGAATGAGAGGAGTCTCCATCGCTATTCGCTTTGAGGATTGATTGGGCTGAGATCTTGCACGAGTTTCATCAAACCAAGGAAGGTGTAGCAGGATCAACACATAGGTAACTCTCTCTAATACTTTATATGCTTAGAATTATCCATTGGCATGCTAGATCTGTGAGGAGGGCGTGCTGGGGCTGGTTTGGCCCAGGTCAGTTCGTCATCACTCATATTTTGATTATCTTCCTTTAATTATTTTAAGTTGCATATTTATTGCTAATTTGTTTTAGTTATACATGCTTATGGTGTAGATATGTTAAAGTTTAGATTTTGATGTGCGCCAACCATAGCTTCTGTATATCAAAATCCAAACTTTAAATGATCTACACCATGAATATGTATAACTAAAACAAATTAGCAATAAACATACAACTTAAAATAATTAATCAAACGAAGATAATCAAAATAGGAATGATGACGAACTAACCTGGGCCAAACCAGCCCTAGCACACCCTCCTCACACAGATCTAGCACGCCAATGGATAGGTCTAAGCATATAAAGTATTAGAGAGAGTTACCTATGTGTTGATCCCGCTACACCTTGCTTGGTTTGATGAAACTCTTGCAAGATCTCAGCCCAATCAATCCTCAAAGCGAATCAGCAATGGACTCCTCTCATTCCTTTCAGCCCGCCTACAAAACCTTGGATAGGGAAGAGAAGGGGCGGCCAGCAGCTTCTCCTAATGGAGAAGCAAAACACACCAAAAAGAGAGGGGGGCGGCCTAGAGAGAGAGAGGGGGGATGATCCATTGGAATTCCTAGATCCACAATAAGGGGGGCATCCCATTTAATTGGGAATAAGAGAGAATATTCTCTCTTATTTTGTCCTTCTAATCAATCCCCTTACTTTCCAAGTATATAACGGGCCTGATTTGGGCTTTGATTAAATTGGGCCTGCAAGCTAGAATTCTTCCGGTTTCTAATAACAATTTTAACACAACGGGTGCGGGCTCTATCACACAGAGCCCGTGGAGGCCTAGACCCCCTGCACAAGGCCAAGCTCACGACAGGGTCGACCCCTCACTAAACACGAGTCCTACCCTCGACACCTAATTCGCGCGATTAGGCCTCACAATGCGTAAATGCACACATAGATGTATGTCTAGTGTACATGTGTGGGTCCTATTCGAATTATGTATAACGATGGAATATGTGGTGTTGGCGCGTCCGCCCCCACCACCCTTGGACCACATGACCCGTACCGGTTCACCCAAACTGCGACACGTTGGACCAAACCGGGCCCGAGCCCATACCATAGTCCAACACAAGGGAGTTTGCAGCGGTGGCACCCAGAGGCCGCTGGCGGCATGTTGGCCGTGGATGGCGAACGCTTCTCCTTGGTTCTTTTTGTCTTTCATCACCATGCTCTTCCTTTGCACCATGAAGACTACCCACAAGTAAGACTCACCTTGCTCCGATCCCAATGATGTAAACCCTAAGGTTTACAAAAGACTTCCAGTAGAGAAAAGAGATGAATAGTGGAGGAATAACCCTCTCTTGGCTGTAACAACAGCCTGGGGTGAGAGAAAGGGGAGGAACAAAGACAATAGAGACGAGAGAGGAGAATTAGGGACTAGTCTTCTCTCTTGCTCAGAAAAGGAGGCAATCACCCTTTACATAGTCACGACCCTATTAATGGGCATGGACCTTTAATATAAAGACTAAGAAGGCCTTATTACAAGAGCTCTTAATTAATCAAATCCTAAGCTTATAATAAGAAACTACCTAATGAAATAAAAGACTACTTCTCCTCAAATGAAAATTCCTTCCCCTCTTTGTCTAGCCTTTCTTATCTTCCCTCGTCACAAGCAATGGCGGAATCCTCTCGAGTTTCAAAGTTCAATTTTTTTCAGTACACGGTAGATTTTCAATTTTCAACAACTACTTGGCATGGTCACAGCAAGACAAACCATTCCAACGTAAGGACCCCTCCATAGCTTTCCGTTTGATTCCAGGGGTAGCCCTCAGTTGGTGGACTGCCACTTATCAGTGGCTATTTTGGTGCTCCTCCACTCCACTTATTCCCTCATTGCCACCACTCTCGACCAACAGCTCCCTCTCACAGAATCAACCACGGATCCTTCCGTGTCTCCATGCACCAACTTCCTCTGTGTCCCCCCTTCAGTTTCAGCCGCCACACCGTTCTCTGCCTTCGACCATGCTGCAGTTTTTTCCTCCACCTGCTGTCGTTCACTACCTCACCTGCAGAGATCTTGAGGAAGTATTCCACAAGCTTTTGGGTTTGGGGTCGCAATTCTACTGCAAAAAAAAAAAACTTGAACTTGGAGGCTGCTCCTCCAAAGCCACTGCTGCTGGTACCCTCGCCTCCGCTGCTCACTCAACCACTCATCATTGAAGCTGCTTCTGAGGCATCGGATTGTCAGGTCGATCATCATTTGCGGTGCACTTTCCAGCATACTGTGCAGCAAGTTCCTCCTGGTGGCAGTGCTAGGGGCAAGGAAAGCTAGGGTTTCCATGGCAAGAATGCAAAAGTCTGTCTTCCAGATTGCGCCCTCAATTTCAAGCGTTCTTTGCACAGACTGGTTTCATGGTGACACTAGGGCAACCCAGAAAGGAAGATGATCTTTGTAGTGGATGTTTCTAGAAACCGAGACTAGTAGGAGCACATCACTTTGCTCTTGCGCAGGTCCAGCAATTTTCCCACTGGGTCCAGCAAACTCAAGCCCATTTTATTCTGGTTACTTCATCCCATGCGGGTGTCAAGCGGGCCAGCGAATGCTACATGTTGCCCCACAACTTCAACTGCTGTGCTAGTCATCTGCTCCAGGTCCACTGTTTCCACTGCAAGCCAATTCTGCGTCCTTCATTTGTTATATGGGTTGCGTTGATGTGAGCTTGGCAATATCACATAACCGACCCATTTCAATGATTTGTGGGAGGAACAGTTTGGATCTGAATTTGCTTTCAAAGTTCTAGCCTGTTAGATCCGGAACGAAGCAATAGTGGGCCCACGTACCACATTTCCATGGATTTGCTTATCACATTTACACTTATCTACGACCCAAGACCACCTTGAGGACAAGGTTATGCAGAAGCATTGGTGAAATGTTATGACCCAGTTTAGAGGCCTGTTAGGAAAAGTTTACTTTATTAATAGTTAAGCTAGGTGCTTAGGGAGTTATTTGTAATTTTTATTTAATTAATTTTAATGTGTTTTTAGGCTAGTGGTTAGGCCCATTTAGCTTCTCTATTTAATGTGATTAGTAGCCCTTGGAATCAATGAATGAACTAGAAGTCTCTTACTCTGATTATCCTTCTTCCCATCATTTGACCTAATCTGTCAGTGACAGTCTGCTGAACCTTTGCCCAGAAATTGCTTGCTTTGACACCATGTTGTATATCAAAGGACCTACGATAATAATTAGGGTGAATATTGGAAGTTGTAGTGGATGAGAAGGGATAATGGTGAAAGCTAGACGAAGAGGAGTCTGGGCTGAGAAGAAACTAGGACAAAATGGGGGAAATCAGGAATGATAACTTAGGTTGGATTGACTAGGAGAAGGGTAATCAGACATAAAGGTTTAAACCAACGAAGAACTCTCAAATCTATTCAAGTCACTGACTGATTATAATTAGAGCTACTCATTACATTAAATTGAGAAGCTAAATGGCCTAAACCCTAGCCCAAAAGCCCACTAATGAACTACTAATCAAAATAAGAATTGACTCCCTCATAAAAAAATTTATCATAAAGTTCCTAAGTACATAATTAGATACCTAATTAAGCAACTCTAATCTCTAAGGAGCCTCTATAACGGGCCACAACACAAACTCTTGATGTTTCAACCATCAAGAGTTCGAGTGGGGTTTTAGAGTACCCTAAGAATGAAGGCAGTATCACATATGACGTTTAGTTTCATATTGGGTGTCCCCATTTACTTAAGGAACAATAGCGTCTTTTACAAAAGGTGTCATCATATCTAATCTGAATTAGGGATGCAATCTCTTTCCCAATTAACTAAACATCAGCTTCTTCTAATCTTCTGAGACGCAACTTCAGTTGTCTTTGCATAAGCATTTGTTCAATTTAATTACATTGTTTTAGTGACTTTATCAAATAGGAGTTTGTTTTAGTACAAATTTTTATTTGATTATAGTTTTCTATTCTACTGTATAATTTTAGAAAAAGAAAACTACCTAGTCTGTACACCACAATTTCACTTATTTCATCATTTTTGTGATGTGCAAAATTCAAACATCAGCTTCTTCCAATCTTCTGAGCTGCAAGTTCAGTTGTCTTTGCATATGCATTTGTGCAATTTAGTTACATTGTTTTAGTGACTATCAAATAGGAGTTTGTTCTAGTACAAATTTTGATTTCATTATTGTTTTCTATTCTACTGTATAATTTTAGAAAAAGAAAACTACCTAGAATGTACACCACTTCACTTATTTCATCATTTTTGTGATGTGCAAAATTCGACATATACCACCACGAAGGCAACCAATAGATGTATCATTTTTTAGGTATAGAATCAAAAGAAAATCATACCTTTCCTCTGCCTGAAGATCAACACCCACCGATGATGAGGCTGACAACGCCGAACGGATCATGGGACCAAAAACATTCACTAACTTGACCAACATTTCTAAGGAAATTCCAATGTGCCTATCAGATTACACGAATATACAAAATTTTAAAAAATGAATACTGAGTGATAGAATTCACTAAGCTCTAGCTGAATCAAACCATAAATTGAGTGATTTACTTGGACAACATAAATGAGAATGTTAAAATTTACACATAACTGAAATATCCCATTTTCCAAAGCCATTTCTATTGAGACAGCTAAAATGTCGTAATCATTTAGTACGACCAGATAAAAGTAAAGAACAAAATGATAAAAGATAACTATTAGACTTTATGACCATAACCAGACGCTTTGAATTGGGTAACCAACTTAAATCCAGTATAATGATAAACTCTGAACGGTCTTTTTGTGTGGTGTATTATTTCCCTTTTCCCACTATTGAGGAAAGATGACAAGATCATACACTTACAAGCAACCAACATCTAAACCCCTATTCATCAAATAATAACCTATCATTTCAGAAGGTCACATTTTTCATGCAGAAATGCATTTGTGGCAATCTGCGACTGGTATAAACTGCATTTATGCATATTTAGAATGGATTTACAAATCAAATAGATTCATTTCCAATATCATGTGGAACGTCAAACTCTTTGTAGAGTGGACATGCCTTGCAAACTCTTATTAGTAATAATCATAGGTGCAAGAGACACAAATATTAGCTACTTCCATTCTAAGATAGGATGAATCTTTTTGCACTCAAATAAAAAGGAACAAGGAGGAGGCCAAGGCAGTGGAGGAAGCTGAGGTTTTGGACCCCAAATTTTATTCACCAGAACCCATGTCCCATTTGGCTTCTTTTTTTTTCTATTTGCCGTTTGGCAGTGGATGGCATCAGAAGGTTTATGTAAAGAAGCCCTCACAGAGAAAAACAAGTAAAATTCAAAACTCCGGTGGGACAATTTGATGATACATTTGAGACACCATTTTAAAAAATAAGAACAAAATAGAGCTTCAGCTGAAGATACCTATCCAAGCTACTATGCAGAAGGCTCGTAAGAAGTGGCAAAAAGCAGCTGAAAACATCCAGATTAATGAAATCACTTTTTTCAGTCCAAACATTAGTGACATCAGCAAGAACCTGCACAAAAAAGTATGCAATTTATAGCTTAGGACACTGAAAATATCTAAAATTCTATTGGAAAACATATATCTGCTAAATCGTAATTGCAAACTTGCATACAATATTAATACTGGTGTGTCCTCATTTTTATAGAGTAAGAAGAATAGACTGAGATGACTATGTTACACATAAATGGAAGACTCGTCATTTCCTGTAATCTATAAAGTGAAATTTAAACAAATCACTTCAAATAGAGGTAACTAATAAAGTTTTCATTGGATGATTGAGTTTCTCATGAATGGTTGTTCAGAAATTACGCCATCTAATAAATTTCACTTTTGGAAAAGTTTTATGTGATCCAAGTAAGACGTATTGTGCCTAATTGGTGATTCCGCAACTTTATCTTGCATTGATGCTGCAAAATAATTCTATATTCATGTATCTACTCTATTTCAGGCCCTAGATATAGCAATTGAATGACCATTGTATTCCTTTTTCATAATCCCTCCATTTCTTCCTCGCTTCATGTACAACGGCAACAATGATCCTTTCAAAAGACAACCATCAAAATAGATTGTTTTTTTTTTTGCTCCAAGTGATTAAGTCAAAGAGAATTCATTTGGCACAAAGAACAATAGGCAGTACACAATAAAACTAAACTGCCTTCAGATCCTAAAACTAAGGGCAACATATGGTTAAATTACTGTCACAAAACACACTTTTGTACTACGATTGGACAAGAATTGTCTGTTCACATCTACGTTCAAATGTTCAGCAAATAAAATGCAGAACCTGGAAATTTCACAGCCCCAAGTTCAACCAAATACATACACTTTCTCATATGCAAATTGCAAATACACAAGTACTAGTCTTAAATACATAGCCTCGGCTGTTTGCATGTATTTTGCCTAATAAATTCACTAAATGATATAGTAGAAAAGTAAAGTGTCTTGAGATTTTACACTAGGACAAGTTCTAGCATCCACATAGGGAATAGAAGAACCAATACTCAGCTTGCCACAGATATAATACTGAATCTCATAAACAATCCAACTAAAACTTCTTGGTACAGAGGAGGAAACACCAGAACTGCCTTGAAACAATTATATTACATATGAGGAAGCTGCTTGCAACAAATTCTTACTACATAAGTTATATTACCATAAGACCCTGACAGAACTCACGATGCTGGTATATAAGGGTCCTGCCAGAGTAGTGATTTTTCTTCCACTTCTCACTGAAGATTAATGTCTTGCTCTATTGATTTCTTTCACAATAATTTTGGGGCTATAAATTTTTGTTGATAATAAAGTAAAACTGAGCTAGGCTGTGGAGAGGGTCAACATGAATTCTTCATGTTCTCCTTCCCTTTTCTCTTCTTCATGATATTCTTAACATAAAAATTGAAATAAAAGAATATCTGAGATGAAGCATTTGCAGGAATCTCAATAACAGTACAGATTGTTGGTGAATGCAGGTGAGCAGTGCAAATGTCAGATTTTACGCTCTTATACCATGAGCAATACCTCAATCTCTATCAGAGGACAAATAATCTGTATATTATCTAGGGTTGAATTCATGTAACAGAACCTCAAGAAATAAAAGCAGAAACTGATTTATGTCCATGTAAAACTGCTATGAAGATACATTACCATTCATCTACTAGCCAACCTATAAACCCAATAGTGCCAACCTAAAGACTACATGGACATCAAGAAGAGATGGCAAAGGAAAAGCTCTTTCCCCAATAGAAAAGTTACCTTTCATTGAACACGAGATGCAACCAAGGATTGCAATCTTGTTCTCGATCTTTTGGTCAACCCAAAATAAGAGATCTCTCCGAGATCTTGGAAAGATCAAGTAAATAATCTCAATGATGAGGAAATTATAATCTCATACACAAAATTGATGTCTATGTATGTTTAAAACTTATAAACACTAATATTACCATAAAAAATCACCAAATTATGCACTTAAAAATATGCTAAATATATAGGGACTGATGAACAATAATACAAATAGTTCTCAAACATCAAATAATACCACATTTGTTAGGTTACATTACAGTAATAAAAAGTAGAGTGACAAGCAAGTTCGAAGTCTTCATCACCACAAGGGATTTGAGAGTATATTGAGTCAAGATGCCCACAATATTGTTCCTATGTCATCCTCTACTGGAAATGTACATGTAATCCTCTGCTGGTACATGTATATGTAATCCTGAGGCATATACACTAAATGTCACAGGAATACATTCTCACAGGATTCTAATATTCTCACACGAATATATTCTAATAATCTTTATTAGGAATCTAATAATAATGTGAAAATGTTGTGTCCAAGAGAGGGACATAGCAATATCGTGACAGGGAAGGGGAAGATTAAGGAGGAAGAAGGAAGAAGGATTAAGCTAATGATTATTCATTCACTAACTAGGAATGGAGCTATGCCCTTGCATTAAATAGAGATACTCATGGCTTTACTAACAAGAGCCTAAAAGCCCACTATATAATACACCTAACCCAAAACAAATACTAAGTAACTAGGTGAGACCCATAGGTAGGGACCGGGCCCCTTTGTAAGGAACATAACATTCCACCACGGTTTTGCACCACCTCATCCTCAAGGTGGCATCTGTCTTCTCACAAAACTGAAGCAATCCTAAAAATGATATCAATGGACCAATCATAGCTGCACTGCAATACTGGTCAAGCGGTCCCACTGAAAAGCTTGGTGCTTGCACATGACAACCACCATAGACAACCAGAACAATAAATTCATTCTGAACCTTTACTTCACTCTTCGCATTAAGGAATACAAAAGCATTGTACCACCAACCAATCACAACCAGAGGACTCCACCAAAAACTGCTTAGAAATGCATGGGTCAGAGTTGAAAAGTTGATTTTCACTGGACTGCTCATGAATGCCAGAGGAAGAGCATGACATGGAAGCGTTATCAGGTCCATAGTAACTTCATGGTAAATGGAAGCTATGCAACCCGTAGAAGAAGAAATGAGTCTTGCAACTGTGAACCGTAGAACCCAGTAGCTGACTGAAGCAGAGATGACAGCTGCAAATATATGGACCCCACTTTGCAGGAAAGTAACATCTATCCAAGCAGATGGGTTCTGGTCTGCACTTTGACATGAGTGTCGTTAGCCATCCAGCCTTATGACCTTGTTGGAATGAAAACCTCCATAGCCTTTGCATGCACAATGCTGAAATGAGGCGTTTTGCTGCTTGAGTTGCCTAAGATGGTTGTGTGCATCACCAGCTAGCTCGTTTGGGAAATGTCCTGGCACGTTCAAATGTCCACCTTGGGGCAGGTTCGTTACTTGAGATCACAAGCTAGAAGTGCAGTTCATTGGCATGAGTTTATGATCGTGACAAATAAGGCTGACTCACTTGGCTGATTTGCCTTGCAAGTGCCACACAGACAGCTCCCTCTCGGGTGCGTCCATGACATCAAGCACAGGACACAAAAAGAGTGAAGTGGCTTTTGAAAGAGAAGTGATGGGGTATATAGCAGACCCATTCAGCAGCATCCCTGCTCCCTTGCAATGCCCCGTCAATGCCAAATGAATGTGTCCAGAAGAGAGATAATTTGCAGGGAAGGCATCACTGGTGAAATTGGAGATGCAACCGGGATCTCTGGCAGTGGTTGCGGCACAAAGGAGCTGGCGGATCAGAAGGAGCACTCTCCATAACACAATGTCCTCAAGGAAATTGCTGGCCCGCTGGAGGGCAAACTACCGGCCAAAACTCAAATAAGTTGAACCCCAAGATGGTAACTTGACCTTGCTGGGTACCAACTGGAAGATGTCCGAAGATGTAGGGAGAACGGCCTAGATTTTCAGCAATGTAAGGTACAGGCTGCCAGGGCACGATCAGGACGATGACCCAGGAGATTTGCTTCAGCTTACCACTTCTCTGCAAGAAAAAAAAATATGCAGTGTACCTCATCCGCCTTTTTTCCCAAGCAAATCAGATTGCCAGTTTCGGCAGGCAGGCCATGGAGAAAATCTTCTTGTAAACCAGTGCTGCTGAAGGAAGCCTGCCAAGATTTTCGGCCATGAGGGCAGTGATGATGGCACTGGAATTGCACCAAAGAAGACAAAAATCACGGCAGATGAGCAGTAGGCGGCAAGGGTTGGAACAATTGGCGGGTGGCAGCTGCAGAAGTCCAAGGCAGATTTGTGGCTCCCATGGTGGGAAAGTGGCCAACAAAGGTTGGAGGGGATGCCGCATGAATTGCCTGAGTCTAACCCCCTGGAAGATGGCGGCTGCCCTGGTGGTTGAGGGGGGTTGTGACTTGCCAGATCATTAGCATACCCGGAGAGATCAGGGCAGATGTGGGAGCTGTTGCACCGTGGAGGTGTTAATCCCACTGACAAGTAACATCGGCCACATAGCTGCCCTGGCTTTAGCACGTATGGCACCAATGACATAGGCCATGCTCATGGGGGTGGCTCCAGCCGTGATTGCCCCCAACTGCTGCTCGATGCACTCCACGAGAGCAGTGGCAATCTGTCCAGACAACGCCGTGATGGTGGCCATGTCCTACAAAGGAGAAGCCGTTGGATATTGGCCTTTGATACAAATTTTTGTTCCAGAAAGGGAAGATTGAGGAAGATGAAGGATGGATTATTCATTCACTAGGACTGAGGCCATGCCCGTACATTAAGAAGAAATACTCATGGGCTAACTAACAGGAGCCTAAAAGTTCACTAAACATTATTCATTAAAAATGACATATAACCTTACGGTCCTTACCTAAAAGCAACTACTAAGCAACAAGGTGAGGTCTATTCGTATGAACCAGAAGTATGGAACATAACAGAAAAGTACGGTGAAAGCAAAGGATTCTATAATTTTTTTGAAGACAAAATTGAGATTGGGAGAGATTTATTAAGATCTCCCTAAAAACTGGAAATTTAACACACTGGAAGCCAACTTTACTCGTGGGTGAGATTTGGAAATTTGTAAAAATGAGACTATTTCCTGCCCTATTTTCTGGGAATCTCACCAAGAAGAAAGATCTCAGAAAGATTTAGAGGAGATTGCAAACATGGTTCGCAATATCTTATATTGGAGATACATCGGTGACCCAAAGATAGGACACATTGGACATATATCTGAGATATTGGGGAAAAAATATGAGTGGCCCAAATATGATGTTTTCACATGTATTTTGTTAATCTAAGCATGCATTAACATCTAAAAGCTCTAATACTTATCTCAGACAATCAAAAATCCATGTGAATACACTTATACTAGTAAAAATTATGCTTATTAATTAGAAAATATGATCAATAATAATAAAGAATGATAAGTTTGAAGATAATGTCAATGATTAAGTGGATAACACAATTCTGTACCTCTAAATAAAACCTAGTAGTCATACAAAAATACATAGCAATAATAGCTGGAGTGAGGTGGAGGTTGGAAAGCCACATGACCACTAGAAGACTGAGCATATAGGGAATTTAAGTGGGCACAATATTGCTCAGACGTCATCATCCTCTGGTAGGTACTTAATATACATACCTCTCATACTCATGCCCAGGAAGATGATGCAAGAAAAGGACTGGTTTTGGCACACTGCCAGAGTAAAAAATGGATGAGGAAGGGGCTTGCTAGAAATTTGGTTTTCCTTGAGTTGTTTGGTTGTTCTAATGAATTTCCTAGTTTATTATATTTTGGATGATTGTACTTTCTTGGGGTAAGGTTTTAGGTCTTCCCCCTCAAAAAAAAAAGACAACACATGAGTTTAGGGCCATTTGAAGATAAATGCCATTCATCTACTATCCAACCATTGATCTACTAGCCAACCTATAAACCCAAATAGTGCCAACCTAAAGAATATATAGACAACAAGAAGAAAACACGAGAAAGAGAGGGAGAAAGCAATACAACATATTTATACTCCCCCAAAAGTGTGAGCTGTTAGCCTGTTATTAAAAGGATCAAACAATGTATATCAACCAAATCTACAAGCAAACAAAAATCAAATCAACACTCTTCTGCAAGCACGCACATGATAAAACAGAGGTTCTGCACACAGATGTAGGATTCTAACCCGTCCTGGGGGCACCCTATTCTTTTACCATGTTTGAAACCAAGTCCCCCAAAAGATTACGCTGTTAGAGAAATAACACATCAACCAATCCAACAAGAAGTATATGGAAATGACACCCTAAATTTATGATTGCAACAACAAGAATAAGAAATACTTACAGCATGATCAGACATCTTTTCCAGTGCACTAATGGCTCCCCTGAAGTCATTCCTCTCTGAGAACCTTCGAATAACCTGAGTGTTAAAACATGTCTCTGTAGTTAATGAGAAGTACTAAGAAAAAAAAACTGTAACATGACTAGCTTAAGCTGATAAAAAAATTCTCATTTCCGATTGATAAATCTCCTCACTTGATAACTCTAAGTCACAACAAATCCAACCATAGTCGAAGCCAAAGACACAGGTTTAAAGCCTGAGGAATACAATTTATTACCCAACATTAACTAGATGTAAGTCCAATTCGACAAAAGTTAACAGCAAAAGTTAGGACACATTATCCTGACTATTGCATTCAGCATAATCTAAAAGGTTGAATTTGCAAGAATATTTGTGCCCCTATTGACAAGTATCACGTAAACTAAATTGACAGACAACTTCCTGGTAGAAAAATTATTCATCTCCATCATAATAAAATTGAAACGAGATGATTCATATTGACTTTTGTTAAAAAACAAGCTTCCTCAAAAGCCCAAGCCATTAAAGAATACCCCAAACAATGTATATTAAGCCCAGACTGGCCCAAACAGAGACAGATACCCCAACAATTTTGAAATCTGATGTGCTAAATGTCATAAAATTAGCATATCAATAGCAAAAAAAATTTGTGCTTTTTCAACGCCTTACAAAATGTCTTGCATGAGATTCATAAAAGATCAGATACATGATGTTTCATCATCTTGGACCAATTAGAGAGCAATTGTATTTTACAAGATAAAAGAGCTTCACAGAACCTGTAATTTTGTTAAGCGTGATTGCAAAGAGTCTAGAAAACGATCATGTTGTTCCATGAGACCTACAATAACATCTTCATCACTAGCAGACAGCATTCTTTTTTCACCGGAAGGATATCGCTCCCTCTGTTGTTTCATTGATATATGCACAATTAATGACACAGAAAATGAAGAAGCAAGCTAAAAACAACAGCAAAGAAATGCTAATGTTTCCATAGAAAACAAATTAAAACCAAATCTTTGGGTTTCACGTATAGCATACAATGTACAAGAAAAATAAGAAGTAAAAAATTAAGAAAATGCAAGGTACAAGCATCTTTCAGGATTAATCCATCAACTTCTGCTACAGCTTTGCAAAGTTTAAATGCTCCAGACCTGTAATGAAACCATGAATCCTGCATGTGCTATCTAACACCCCAACATTTCAAATCCTACTATATTTGAATAATAAACTTACAGACCAATTTGTAGAATCAGGCTATTTCATTTACCAGGTATCTTCCATCAAGAGCTAATCACAGACCAGTGTCTATATACATTTCAACTTGATACCTGAACCAGCTACCATTTATATTACATCAGGGTGTCGATAAAATACTATTTCTCCATTCAGTTTTCAACAGGATTATCACCACCTTTAAAAGTCAATTAAATCATCACCCTCTTCGTTTGTACTCTCTTACCCTCAGCGCTCAACTGGTTATTTGTCGGTTTTCTTCAATATCATCTGAAATCATCTTTCCACAAATGTACATCTCATCTTTCACCAGCAAGTGCTAACCCCTTTATTTTAACGCCCTATATCATTTACCTGCTAGCCTGCCTACTTCACCAAATCAGGATTTCCCACCAAGTTTAATTCACTAAGGACTAGAGCATTCACTTAAACAGTGACCAAGTTCATAGGGATGCTTATTGAGCATAAAAGTTTCTACAGAACACAACAAGGAAAACTAAGAATGGAGCATAATCAAATAAAACAGGTACTATTGAATCAATGGATAGGACCAAAAAAAAGGATCTCCGACAAACAGCTCATCATCAACACTTTGCACAGGTAATTACATAGATAACTCAATCTTCTTTGTTGTGAAGCAATCACACATTCACACTGGACTAGATTTGAAGAAACCACAGCAATCAATCAGGAAAATAATTTAATCAGTCTGACCTACAACCTGTGAATATGTCACTTTTGCAGCTTTCACTGTTTTATGAGCAAATCCCACTAATCAAAGAGAGTAATTTTATTGCTGGTTGGCTAATAAAACTTAGTTTGCTTGTTGGTTTAGTACAAAATTGATGCAGTCCATGTGAGACAACCAAATGATAGAATCAATGCTGTTATTAGGCCACATTTTAAACAAATTTCTTTGGCATTACTATGGTTCTAGCCCTTGGCTCCCCTGAAATGTGGCCATAATTCTAAGTCCTAAAAAGAGCCATACAATGACAATTTTGTCAGTTCCAACTGTACTTACCACTGGTTTACAATCAAGCTAATTATAAGACAAACTAGCTTAGCTACATTTAGGTACACAACTCAATTTGCATCCTTGCACATTACATGGTTTCAAACTAGACATAGTGGAATATAAGAATGTTCAGAATGCTAAAAAAACATACTGAATTGAATGATGTCCCTGTGCTACTAGCCGCACAAATTTCCATGTAGAGATTACCAAAGTTATCTGCTTCATCACGAATAGGAGATCGCCCTCTATTCTCCCAGTCAGCAACAAGCAAACGTGTCCTCCCTATTCAATGTTAAGCTAAAGAGGTCCTGCTTACACTCAAATTTCATTGTTATGCAATAATCAAATGACCTAAAATTAGAAAGCAAGATTACCTTCATGATGAACTTCTGCGGAAACACTATCTCCATTTGGCTTGCGAAGCCTTTGCTCATCTGGAAAAAAGTAAAAATAAGCAAAAATTTCCCACAAAAATTCTGACTATTCCAGGAAAGACATGTCTCAAAGAAAAAGTATTAACTGATATCCAAATAAACAAGGTTACATAAAATAATCATGGCTCAGAGGAAGAAAAAACTGACAATTAGTGAAGCCAAGAGGCTGCAAGTTACTAAAATATGAAGTTGCAGTGTCAATCAGTACAGATTTAGTGTTTAGTGATTAAAATGAATTGGCATCTAACATTTACACAGTGACAAGAAAACCAGGTAGAGAAGGTCAAAAGAGGGAGTGTTGGGTTTGAAATTCATTTTTTGAATTGTCAATAACATTTACACCAGTGCACAGTATTCAAGTGAAGACGCACAACATATAAAAGTGGGCTAAATTTCCCTCTTTAGTGCACAATATTGCAGTCATGCATAGTGTGTGAACACGAGATCTGGAAAAGCAGTAATTTTAAGACTTATTACTTTGTTTAGTAAGGCAATAATCAGGTTTCACAAGTTACACCATGTTAAGAACCTACCTTCGTTCACTAGCGTTTGTTTAGGATAAGGGATTTTCATACAGTTTTGTAGAATCAATTTCAGTAAAGTACAATTAAATAAAAAACAAAATAGTTTATCTTTTCCAGTTTCTCTCTTTCTGCTATATCGTGTTCTCTGTAATGTTGACTACTAAACAACTGCCCTTCCCTATATTGTATCATGGAATACAGAGTGTTTTTTTATAGCTTCCACTTTGCTGAGTGGTATCAAGAGGTCTGATTCACTGAGTTCAATACTAAATGTCACAGGAATATATTCTCACAGGATTCTAATATTGTAACACGAATATATTCTAATAATCTTTATTATGAGTCTACTAATAATGTGAAAAAAATGGTGAAAGCAAAAGATTCTAATTTTCTTTTTCTTTTTTTTCTGAAACAGAACCAAGATTGGGCGAGATTTATAGAGACCTCACTGGGGACTGGAAATTTAACACTCTAGCAGACAACATTGTACCAAGATCTCAAGTTTTGGAAACTCACACAAACAAGACTATTTCCTGCCCTATTTTCTCGGAACCTCACCAAGAGGAGAAATCTCGCCGAAATTGCAAACCATGCAGCTAAGAGCCCAAGATATTGTGAGATAGATTATACACAGTTTATTAAGTCATTCAATTGCAATATTGAAACAACTAAATGATTCCCGTGAAACAATAATATGTAGTACCCACTTATAAGAACCCACCCCTATTTTCAATGATTATGAGAAAGCTCGAGGTGTGACAAATGCATGAGTAAGATTGAATCATATGGCCAATCCAGATCGGCCTGAGTCGGATCAACCAGCTGGGCCAGATGACCCCGCTGGACCAGCCCGTTTCTTAGACTGGGTCCAGTTGAACTCAGTTAGTCCGTCCTGGTTTTAAAAACACTGACTGCATTTAAAGATTAACTAGAAGTTTGAAAAATAGTTGGAGAATCCACAAATGTTCTTAACAAGTCAAATGAATCATAAGGATAAACTGCTGGTTTATAAATTGCTAGGTAAAAAAATGAAAAGCTCAAGCAACCAAAAACATACAGCTAGAAACACAAAGGATAAGTTCTTTTCGGGAGCAGTGACAAACATAGTACATGTCATCTTAATAATCGACAGGCTATAGAGATGTATGCAACCAGGCTTTGTTTGGGATTGTATAGGCAATTATATGGGAAATTTCCCAATTAGCATACTCAGGTATAATAAGCAGCATCTTAAGTGAAGCATAACTTTACCAATCAATAGATTGAAGGGCTATAAGATGTATCTTCTACAATGTCTGACTAGTGTCTCCTCATTAGTATGCATTGTGAAGATAATTGGGTTTCAAAGCTTAGTTCCACATATTTTTAGCATATTCTAAAAGATCTAGTTGTTACTCTCAAAATTTTATCTCACCATATTGGTATCAACATGTAAATACACTAGTTATATGTCCTTGTTAAAACCTTCCTAGGTGTTTTATCTAAAAAAAGAGCCTATTACAAGTTTGTAATAATATCAAGGATTACCATCCGGGATGGCTGAGAAAAAGAGATCTCAACAAGATCTCGGGAAGATTGGGAACATTTCATGGCATCAAGAAACACACACAGCACAGGTCCCACTATTATTTTTCTGCTTTGTGGGCTCATATTGCATCTTTCAATCACAGCCACGGATCAAGGGATTGAGATTGACATGTTGCACTAGAGAAAGGCCACACATTTTTTTACCAATGGATGGCCACACATTAGAACGAGCCCAAAGGGCCGCCCACCATTTCCAATAGCCCTTTTCCAATTCCCCTTGGTTCAAACCCCAATAGACAAGTTGTCAATCCACCACTACATTGTTTTGTAGGTAGCATTACCTACACTAAATCACCTACTCAATTTCCTACGGTCAAATTTGAAGATGCAAGACATACTAATGTTGTACATGAGTGGAATCAAGGAGATTCAAAAGATGGATAGTGTTCCACCGATTTTGAGCCCATTTTAACATGTGGCACACCTGATAAAAACATTTTAATATGGGCCTCAAACCAATAGCTAAGATTGCATTCTTTGAATAGAGAGCATAGAGCAGTCAGGTAGGCTCAGAACCAATGTGGATTTTATTGAGTACCTTTGGGGATAGGGATATACGCAAAATAGGTGCATGTATTCTTGAATTAGAAACCATAGGGAAAGATAGCTATGGAACCAATGTGAATGTTAGTGAGCACATTCAATGACAGGGAGTTACCAAATTTAAGCCCATCTAAAAAATCCCTACAAACTACAACACACCACTCCTCAACAGAAATTCCGCTCAGCTGAAACAAGATTGATGAATATGGATTCTTGCCTCACATAGAAGCTTGGTTTTTTTATTAGGCTCATCATCAAGCGAAATGAAAGTTTTATTGTGATTAGTATTTGAGTGATAAAAAAAATTCAAATGGCCATTCTCTTCTGATTCTCCTTTCTGTCTGACTGCCATCATTGGCCCTTCAATCTTTTCTTCTACTAAACTTTCCTTTCCTCCCTACTTTTGTTTTTCCCTCCCAGAAGAATCTTCTTTCCATTTAAGTTTTCCTACATTACACATTTACCCTCACATAATTTTGTATCTTATCATATTACAATATAATTTGACACATTGCTTGTGGTAGTTCCACATCTATTTCTTCAGTCCAGTTTATTTCCTATGCTTATTCTTTATAAGCAACACTCTCAACAAATCAAGTCAAACCCCTTCCCCACCACCACAATGCACAAGATTGATTAAACATATACAAATGCTAGCAGAGAAACACGCAAATGTGGGATCGTGAAATAGGACATGGGACCTCCAGGCTCTAATACCACATCAGACGAAAAGTGTCCTACCAGTTGGAACTGTTCGTTTCTAACACAATATTATAGATACTCATATTTACAATAAAAAACGCCAAAACAAAGTAAAAAGGGTAAATCAACTAGCAAATAAAGATGGACAAGTGCAAACAAAGCAACCAAAAAATGCAACAATTGTTAAGAAGCATTAACTTACAGTTTTCATAAGTGACACTAGCAGATGGCTCCATTGATAATTTTAATCTAAGTCGTCCTGGTACCATGCATTTATTATCAGCAGGTTTTTCATTAGCTCCATTAGTTGGTTCAGTTAAGCCACCAGTGGCAGAAAAGAAGTTCTGGTCAACAACCTCATTCAATTCACTGCTTTTACAACCATCCATGGATCTTGATTGGACAAGAACATCTGAATCATCTCTGCAATGAGACGGTAACTTTCGGAAATCAGTTATCCTTGGCTGGACTGAATACGAAATTGTCCTCCCAGAAGACGCAAATTCCTTTTTGGACTCTGTTGCTGCCTGTTCCACTCTGGTACTACTTCTAGGCACAAGAACAGGTACAATATCAGATTGTTTGTTGGAAATATTGAGGGACATTGATTGATCTTTTGCGGTCATGCTGGTTTTCTTCAGCATTGTCACACTATTACTCGTAGGTAGTGCTGCTGCTGAACTTGCCGTATTTATCTTTGGGCCAGTGCTTAATCCAATTCTTTGTGGAGTATTGGGGACACTTACTGTTGATACATTAGACAAGATAGTGAATACAACAGATAAAAACAGCATACGATGAGATGATTATGTTTTTCACAGAGTGAAAGAGAAACAGAAACATGATGTATATTGACTTACATGCTGTAGATTTAGTCTCCTTGGCGCCAAGATCTGAGTTCTGTGAAACAGACAGCCTTCCAATACTTGCCCTAACACTGTTCTCACTTTGGAAAGAATTATTCCCCATAGAAGTAGATTTTGGTTCCATATTACCATTCGAGGATCTCACGCCACCAGTTATGGCATAGGGTTCAATGCGCTGTAAAGACAGGAGGTTAGATTCTATGCTCAGAAATAGGCACATTAAATGAAAAAAGAAAATAAATGCTAATGAAAAATTCAATAAACAGGGAGATCCAAGCAATACCGAGACATCAACAACCCAAACTCCAACACAACTTTGGTTGTAAGAGCACCCAAGAAGTTTCCCTTCATGAACATTTAAATCTGACAACCTAGACCATCCCACATCTACAGCATCATGACATCTCACAGGTTCCCAGGAGAAAACCTGATGCAGAATATTCAGAATTTCAGAAGTTGAAGGACATAAAAGCAACATACTCTGCAAAACTAGAAGAACACCTTACCTTCAAGCTTTCATGCAGTCCACAAAGCAGGGTTTTGCCGTCAGGATTGAAAGACATTGCACGCACTCCACTACTCTGAAATATATGCAAATTTAATGAACATCACTTATGCAGATAAAATCACAAGCTCAATATCCCTGATCTCAGTCTCAGCATATGACATTATAAAAAATTACAGAATTTTGTAACAAGCTAGACAGTGGTAAGTGACTAAATGATCCTTAATCGTCGGGGGAGGAACTTATTCCCTGGTTCTTAGCTCCCTTTTTAGTCCGAGCTGCTAACAAAAAAAATTCTTTATTCATGACGTCACAATGATAAAGAACTCCCCACTTCCTTATATGTCAATCCTGAGCACATGCATATTTTCTCTGGTTCATCAAGGTTGACAAATGTAAGTAAAATAACTTTACTTCCCTAAACCATTTCTTCTTCATTTCTATTTCATTGCAGTAAAGATATCTTGTGCATGCAGCAGCTGACTCTTCTTTTCAAACCCGCAGAATACCAAGGGACCCAATGGTCCTTAGTCCAGGGGAAAGGGACTTGATCTCTGGCTCCAAGCTCCCTTTTTAATCCAGATAGATACCTTCATAACTTCAGTATTTATGAAGTTATCTCAATAACAAAGAAAAGAAGAGCTCTCCACTCCCTAACCCCTAAACGTAATTGTAAGTGTTTGTGATACTGCATAATACAAGGGAGAGGAAGTGAATATTTTTGGATTGAAAAGTGATTTTGCTAAGTAAGTCCATTGTATACTCTTGTATTTTAAATTTTTGCTATGTAATTCAATATGTTGAAAGGAGACAAGATTAAAATGGATTAAGGTCAGGACATAACTGTGTGTCAAACCTAAGGATATTTTTATCATTTTGAATTTATGGCATATCAGTAATTTTAAATATAAAAGTATTTTTTCTTTCTGATGATAAGGGGTATTCTCATTGATGCAACAGGATGATATGAAGCAGCACGATACAACAGAAACACAACGAGCAAACTATTTGATAACAGCAAATCACAGGAAGCACACAGGAAATGGAGGAGAACAGTAGGCTCTCTATTCAGAATTGCTGGATTATAGGAAACAAAGCTTGAATCCACAAGCTGATTCTTACAAAATGAAGAAAATACACAGGTTGAATCCACAACCTAGCTCAAATCCACGAGCAAACAAAAGGAATTAAAAAAGTTTCTGAATCAGCTCTTCCTTTTCCCTTCTTATTTCCTCTAGCCTCTTCTCTGGCCAACGGATTCTGACATTCGGTTATAACAAACTCTGATTAAAAGACAAGACTGCCCCTCCCATTTTCCATGACTAGAAATATCTTCAAGGAACTGGACAGAATAGCCCCTGTCAACCTTTGGACAGGCTGCGACACAGGAGATAGGCTGTGACATAGAGTAATAATACTAATCTGAGAAGACTGGAAGACCCTCTACATCACTCATCATTTGGATAGGAGAGAATGTGCCATACATAGAGTTTAATTAAGTATTTGGACTACTGATAGATATGGGATGATTTAGGAAAAAAATTTACAAAGATTAGGACTAAATGTTATTTCTGTAGTTAAAGAGTCTGAATCTTAATCAAATTGGAATCAAGAGCAAGTTCAGGAAAAAAAATTACAACGATTAGGACTAAATGTTATTTCTGTACAAGGAGTCTGAATCTTAGTCAAATTGGAATCAAGAACAAGTTTAGTAATTTAAATATTGATGTAGAGGATTATTTCAGTCCTTTCAACCTATCACAGCTTAGTATAGTAGAATACAGTTTCTGTTTGGGTCAAATCACAGCATGTTCCAGCTGATGTCGAAAAGGGCATTATCGTCCAGGTCTTTAGACAGTCCCCAGCTAGTGTAAGTGGGAAGGGTAATATTGTCATTTGAGCCACAGTTTGTTACAATCTCAGAAACAAATTCCAGAGGGGATAAGTAGTGAGGGAAAAGGGATTCCGAAATTCGAATGTATTTTCTTCCATAAATCTCTTCTCTGCTCATGGATTTGAGCGAGGATTGTGGATTCAATCCTGTGTAAACGTTCATGGATTTGGAGGTCCTTAGCTTGTGGATTCAAGCTTGTAATACCCTGTTTTTTTCCAGAAATTACAATAGATCACTACTCTTTCTCCTCCATTCCAGTGGTTTTCTGTTTGGATTTTATTGGTTCTATTTGATTTGCTGTGTCATTGCTGTTCTTCATTCATTTGCTGCATTAAATATACTAACACTTTGTATAATCAGTTGATAAATACTGAATAGAAATTTATGTTCTAGTCATTTTCTTGTTGACCTCTCCTCAGTCAACTCCGTTTTGTTCACTCCATCCAAATATACTGCCACTTTGTATAATCAGTTGATAAATTATGCATAAGAAGTTATGTTCTAGCAATTTTCTTGTTGTCCTCTCCTCCTCTGCTTACTCCGTTTTATTTGGTCCTTTCTCTGTGTCCTGCCTTATTCTTCTCTACCTTCTTCTATGCAACTCTCTTCTCCCTCTTCTTCACTCATTTCTAAACTCCCCTATCTATATATATAGAACTCTCATAACCTCTTCCTCTCTCCCTCACAATTGTCCTATCATCCTCATCGCCATCATCTATTTCTTCTTTTCCACATGCCCCACAACAATTCTGCAGCTTCGTCTCCTCTTCCAATGTCCGCAACTGCAGCATTTCATCTCCAGCCAACCCATCATCCCTTACCATAAATCAACAGAACACATAAGAATATTAGGGGTTTAGTAGCCTACTCCTTGAAAAAGCTAAGGCTGATTGTTTAAGAGCTGAAAAAAAATCATGAAAACCTAATGACAATAATTTCAGAAAAATGGCCAACCAGTTAGCAAAAGGCATGGTCTATATAAAACAAAAACTTGTCATCTTTCAATGTAATAAACTTAGTAAAATAAAAAGAGAACTCCTAAAATATGTACACTTCTTACAAAACTATCGAGTTCGCTCTCCAAGATTACACAATTCCCCTAAAACATACTATGACAAACATATATCATATATTACATAGAGCTGATATCATGTGTCTGTATATATTATAATTCTTTTTAAGAAATTCATAATTTCCAAGTTCTTGACTGAGAATCCTGATTTTTCCAAAATATCTCAAATATCACTCGAAGATCACATCTTTTTATCAGGCCAACAGTAAAATTTAGATGGCCAAAAAACATTGCCTAAGAAATTGATCTAAAACTCTTTTTTATTGCAAACTAGAAGCTTAAACATTGATGAGACTTCTGTACAATACCATTTTCTCTAACAAGGGAGAATATCGAAGTGACTAGGATATTATAAGGCAGCAAAAGTAATTGTTTTTGAAATGAAAATAAGCCAGAGATGCCGCAATTTTCAGCACTGCACAATGGAAAAATTTTAAGATATCGCTTACACACCTCTGGCCCAGCTGATCCAATTAACTCAAAGGTTTCCAGGTCCCAAAATTTAACAGTTCTATCAGCTGAACCTGTTCAATAATATAGTAGATGTGAATATCAAGTTACTCTTTCTCAAATTAGCAGGTAAGAAGAGAAAAGAAGGTGCAATATAATTGGAATGAAAAAATTTATAGTAACAACTAATTTTTTTCGTAGTGAATGACATCGAACAAAAGCATCTAGTATCAAACTATGCAGTTATTCTTCTTGCAAATAGTGATTTTGTAGGGGGTCCTGAAAAGCAAGTAACTAAGCTGTTCCACTGAAGCTAATTTTCAGGATGTACATCCGCATGAGAACAACTCCTATAATGGAGCCATTTTATTGCACAAGCTTTTATCTGAGGCTAATCCTGTGCAAGAATTGTCTACACAATAAGAAGCTACAGAAAGCTCTTTCCCAGACAGAGCTCTTCCGAGATCAACTTCTTTTCAAACAAACACCTTTCTACTATTTACCCAAAAGGAGTTCATATGTAGACAATCCTATGTCCTCAAAAAATAAGATCTTAACCTGATGCTAGAGAAGACAGGAAAAGAGAATAGGCAGTAGCAAGCATGAAGCAACCACCAATTGTTGCATCTGATCACAACAACATTCATCTGGCACAAGCGAAAAAAAACGAAGGCAGTACTTAAGACTTATCTATTGTGACTCATACCTCTCAAAGAATAGCCTGGGAGATCCCTAGTTTAATAAGTTTCCTTAATTTCCAGTATTATTACTGGTAATTTCTTATAAAGCCAGTTTCCTAACAGTAGTTAATTTCTTAGTTAGGGCTTCTATTTGGAGTAAAGCTTTGAAGCCTATTTATGTCTCTCTTACATACTGATCAGCAAACAATTAAGAATTGAATAGAGATTATTAGTTAATTTCTCTCCCTTCTAGCTCTCTCTCACCTTTCTCATGAATTTATTACAATGATGCTAAAGAATCCCTCTTGTGAACCACCAAGTTCACATCCACGGTTTGCAATCTCAGTCTCAGTTTCGATCTGGGTCAGATGAAAATAAGAGATCTCGACGAGATTCGGAACATGATCCCGATTACACAAAGTTAATGTATACGTAATATTTAAACTTATAAACATTACTACTACCATAAAGAATCACCAAATATGCTAAACTTCTTCAGAAAAATATCCTAAATAAACAGAGATTCAAGATAGTTTGCAAATGAATAATAATACAACCCAAACATCAATAATATCACATTTATTAGGTTACACTATACTAATAGGGTGAGATTTATCGCAATAATTTGCAAATGAATAATCATACAAATAGTTCAAGACAATTTGCATGTGAAAAGTTGTTAATAGGGAGTAACATTTCAAAAGAGAGGTACTACATTCTACAAAGAATATATTCTAGGAGGAATATATTCTCACAAGAATATATTCATGCAAAAAGCTGGGTGAAAGCATAACAATTCTAATAATCTTTTTTTTCATTAGTCAGAAACAAGATTGGGTGAGATTTATCGAGATCTCCACATTGGCATACGACCTTTTGCCAAGGCACGGAAATTGTCTCAAATCAAGACTTATTCCATGACAAAATTCTGGGCCTTCTCCGAGAAGAGAGAGAGATCTCACCAAGATTGAAAACCATGTTCACAAAACTGGTATCAGAGCCAGATTTTGATCCTAGGACGTGTGAGTTATGGCACTTCTGTTGTGCATGACTTTTTGATATATAGAGATCAAGATGGTAATTTACTTTTTAGAGCAAGGTCACATCAATGCCAGATAGGACGATAAGAGACAAAACAGGAAGCAGAAGAAAAACAAATAATTCACAAAGGAGCTCCTTCCCTTCGTCAAGTTTTCCAACTCAGTGGAATAACACAAAATCAACTCTCTAGACTCAAACCCAATAAAGGAAAATTCAACCTCCTCACTGCAGGAAGACATCATGCGCCAGGGCCAATCCCCTCACCTACTTATGTGTGCCGTGAAATCCTGAATTTATACTACAAAACAATGTCAAGTAATGGTTCTTACTCTCATCTAAACATTATGAAAAGCTCTATCAACTTTTTTAAAGTTTGTGAAGTTCCATGAAATTTTACATGTTTGTAAGTGACCCCCCTTGTGCGGGATCTATGACAGGAAAAGAATGAAATCGCTTTCTTAGGAAAATGCACAAATTCATCATATGAGAGTGTTTTCCATTGTTGGCATTACATATTGAAAAGATAACACATGAAGCAGTTAACTATAAGAATTAAACAATTTAAAATATTCTGAAAGGCCATCTGTGTTTATCTGAATCAGAGAGCATAACACAATTGACCATTTATACAGAGGTAGAGAAAGAGTTTGGCTTTAAATGTAGCAATTGAGAAACACACCTGTAGCCAAAAGAAACTCATGAGGATGGAAATCAATACACTGTATCTGGGCTTCATGACATTTGAAATCATGCAGAAGCTTTCCAGCAGTCAGATCCCAAAGCTGTCGGATAAATCATCTAATGATCTCAGAAATACTTAAAGAATATATTTATATATATGGACATCAGAACTATTATTTGGCAATCAGTAACAGAATGTTTTGCAATAAAATTGAAAAGAAATATAAGATGAGTTTTAACTTTCAACCTTCACAATACTGTCTTCGCCGCCGGAAACAACCCAACGTCCATCTGGAGTGAAACGAATGGCATTTACTCCTCGAGTGTGGCCTTTATATGTGTGAATACATCCTTTCCTTCTCATGTCCCATATTTTGAGATTTGTATCTAAAGAACCAGAAGCAAAAAACTCTCCAAAAGGATGGAAATCCACAGAAATGCAGTTGGATCTGTGTCCTGTAAGAGTGCGGATAACTGCAGGAAAGAACGAAAGACAATAAACATACTTAATTCAACGAACTGCAATCTACTTTCTGTCTTGTTATGAATCAAAATAGTTTAATTGCATACGCTTAGCCTCCTCCAGGTCCCAGAGCTTTATTGTGCCACTGGCAGCACCAGCGGCCACCAGCACTTCAGATGAATCAAAACTAACCGATTCGACAGCACTTGTATGACCAGATAGGCTCTGCAAGGTGATTAGCACTAGGTAGGTTGGCCGAAGCACTTAATATAAAATATACATATGTATTTTTCCAAACCAGGAATTATTATTTCAAAAATTAGGTGGTCAAAAGCCTAACAGAAACATGAAGGTGGAAGTAGAAGGCAATGGCAATAAGGTTAAAGTAATACAAAGATTTTTTTATTTTTTGATAGGTAAAGATTTTGGTTAAATTCTTCAAAAATAGATACAGTACAATGCTAGAGCTCAGGATTTATGATCACAAGAGTGCAGGACTAACCAGTATAGAGTTGGGTTTACCAATGGCCCACAGGTTGACCTTATGATCTTCTCCTCCAGTAAGGAGAACCCTTGATGATTTCCTCCCAATTTTGAGACAATTAACGCTAGAAGCGTGCGCCACAAACTCCTCTATAATAACAGAAGTCAAGTTAACAAGTCGAGGCGCAGGATCTAGAAGGAAAGAGATTCAATGTTCGAAGTTTAAACAGAGACGGTAGGACAAAAATGCAGCACGCAGTCAGATTTTGTAGAGCAACCAGAAACCATGAAAACGAGAAAACCAAAAACGAGCAAACGGAAACGAGAAAGAACAAGAGTGGGGCAAAGGATACGGAGCTTATAAGCTCGCTTTGTCGTCATTAAAGCCGTTTCAGATGAATCCCTAAAATGAAGCTTCCATTAAACCAGGGAGCAGATCCGAGGATTCCAACAACGGCAATTGTTAGGTATTCACTTCCAAGTTAGCCGCCGTAAGAAGAAGGCAAGATCGCCAAACAGTTTGAGCAAAGAGACTGATCATGCCATCGAGCTGCATCTCTTGATTCATCGCCGGCGTTGCCACTTCCGTTGCCCCCGTCGAGGTATCCGATTTTCTGCCTCAATGGGAGCATATTTGTCTTTGGCCGCCTACCCTGGGACCCATCCATTTTGCAGGGTCCCGATACAGTCTATCTGTTAGTTGCGAGGGATGTTAAATTTTAAAACTTAAAAAAAAAAAAAAAAAAAAAAAAACTAACTGGCGTCGGCTGTGTTGCGTGTTGAGCCGACTTTTTCTTACGAAGAGACATAATTGCCTTTATTTTCTTTTCCTCTTCCTTACTTATCCCTTTCTTCTTTCTCCTCTCACCGTCATCTCCTCCACCGTTGTGGCTGACCACTCCATTTTAAGAATCCGCCTTCGCTTATCGTCGTCTTAGTGCCTCCACGGACAGTCTACATGTTGCCTCCTTACCTCCGCCAATAGTCCAATGGCTACATTTACCGGAATTCTCCTCGACGTTGCTCTCTTAACAGCTAGATCTGGCCCTGCTTCATCTCCGTGGAGCCAAATTTGGATGCCTCGCCTCCTCCTAGCCATCGCTAGAATCTAGTAGCCTCTCACTGCTGTTCGTAGCAGAGTATCAACCATGGCCAGTTGCTTGGCTGCATTGGCCAGTTGCTTCGTCATGGTCCTCATGGATGCCAACAAGCTTACGTAGTTGGTAATGTCTTCTATTGGTTGGTCAGAAAAGATTACCATCAACTTTGCCGTGGTGGCCAACAACAACGGGCAAATCCGACACCGATTTGTGCATGGGAGCTCCAGTGATGGCAAACTAGAGAGCAATCTGGCCCGACTTGAACAAAGGTTCGTCGTTTGTGCGTTATTTCCTCTGTCATGTAACGAGAGTAAATATTTAAATTTTGTGTTATAACACAAAATGTAGAGATTTACTTTCTGCAATAACTATCATTTGCCTTACAAATCTATAACGGTGAATGGTGATCTGGCTTCAATCCAGCAAAGTTTCGATCGATGATACCATAGCTCTAGTAGGGAAGTATTTTTCATGCTCTCTCTTTAGTGTGAGCCTGAGTATAAAGAACACTTAGGAGCCGTCGGATATGGAGCACATGCTACTGCACGTTAGTGTAAATGACTTACGCTAATGTAAACTAGTATGTGCACCACCGATCTTGAGATTCAATGACTCTTAGGCATTCCTTATGTTCGGCTCATGCTTAAAGTAGAGCATAGAAAATGCTTCCCTCTAGTAGATGTCGGGTAGAACTCTAACAAAGACATGGGCAAAAGTCTTTCAACAACGAAGGCAAAAGAAAAATGTTTTGTACCTCATGACCAGCTACGTGACCAGCCCACATGGGGTTATCAACATGTATGTCACGCTTTAGCATACGCCACCCTTTACCCTCATGTTCGTCGTACCCTTTTGTGTGAGAATTTTTTTGTTTACTGTAGAGCTTGGATTCTAATGTATCCAACAGATATGATTTTATTGAAGAGGAAATTTGGATGCATGTAGTTCATTTTATTTAGATTATTTGTGTGTTTGACTCCATGCTTTAATCTATAGATTTTTAATTTATTTTACATTTGTTTTCTCTTGATGTGATTTTTTATGTGAGTATAATTTAGACATAGAACACAAAACAGCTGTTTTTCTAATGATTTGGGTGTTAAAGTTAAGGAATAGGTACTTCATTTTTCTCTTTCTTAATGAAAAGTTTTGGTTGTTTTCTTATTAATGTTAGGTTGTTTGAGTCACAAATAAGCTAATGCTTATATAATGTTTGATGAATTGCCCTAAAAGTGAATGAAAATAAGTAGGAGTGACGCATTTGTAGGTAGTGATTTGTAATGTAAATATAATGGCTAAAATATCTAATATATTATTCAATTTACCCCGGCTGAATTTCTTATTTGTGTAATAAATCTTTTTTTAATTATGATGCTGATTTTTATCTTAAAAAGCCAATTTTGATAGCATGCAATTGATTTATTTACTAGTGATTTTTATACTAAGCTCGATTAATTTCATGTTTTGTTAAGTAAAGTAATTATTTTGAACTAATTAATTAATGTACTATTTATGTAATTTATTATTTATGAATTAAGTGGATAGATATAGCAGAAACAATAGTTAGTTTTATACTTCAATATGAAGGACGCACAGATGGATTATTAATTAAGGACTTGCCTACTTATGATGAATTTGAGATGTAAGTAGCTAGTAAAGTTTGGTGGGATTGAATGAGTTCAAAAATTATTATCAAATGTAATATTTCGACATTTGGATCGAGATCATGATTAATATGTATAAATGATGATACATCATTTAGTTTTATATTTCACCATTCGTCTCACATAATTTCTTTTGTGCTATTTCTCGAAAAAGAGGCCCAAGTGCTTAGTGAAAGGCACATAGTTCACACAAGCTCTCACTAGAGCTATGAAAGAAATGTGAGCAATGAAAGACATGCAAATGTCAGTGGATGATGAAAAAAAAAGAAATTTATCGATGACAGTTGCTTCAAATGAACATCATAGGTCGTTTGTACCTATTGACGATGGAAGTGGACCTAATTGGAGGTAAGGTTTATTAAGATGTGAATTATATTTGAATCTTATCATTGTCAATGAAAATTAGGATATTAAATTATGAATTTTGTATGTAATGGGGAAAGTACACATCGCATTCACATGAGCCATTTAGCCTTCAAATGTCTCAAGGTGGTGCATGGTATGAAACTCAAAACTTGATAGGCATTCATTACCCCTACACAGGTATTGGACATATAGATTTTGGATCATCCAATCCAAGGTAAAATACATATTCATAAACAAATATAACATTTGTATGTTTTAAAGAAGGGTTTAAGTCATATGGAATTGAATACATATGCAATGTTCATTTGTAGGGGTGCTTATGTCCATGATGAAGTGGATGTAAATGAAGCCAATGAAGGTGAAGATAATATTGGCAAAGCAAGTGAATAAGAATATGACATGAACAAAGGTGTTAGAGGTGAAGAAAGTGTTCAATAGATGGTTGATGGTGAAGGAGATGATGCAGTAGACAATGCAATTGCCGCAAATGACATTAATGTCGATGACAAAGAGTCATCATACTATGACGAGGAGGAGCCACTCTATGCACATATCATAGATGAGAAGATAGATGCAGCAATTAATTATGTCATGGATATGGACAAACAAAACGAATAAGAGTTATATGTTAGGCGCATCTTTGAGAATAAAGAGGCATTTGTCACAGCCTTGATGGAGTTTTTAATTAAGAATTATGTCCAATACAAGGTTCTACGCACAAATATGTCAAAGTATACAATGAAGTGCATTGATAGTACTTGCCCTTAGAGAGTTCATTGATCAATTAAGATGGGTGTGGGGTACTTTAAATTAAAGGCATATGGAGGTGACCACACATGTCGGAATGCCCTGCTCACCATTGATCATAAGCAATGTAGTGCATCATTTGTTTTAAAGGTCATAATGCCCGCCATCCAAACCAAATTAACTCACACACTAGGTGATATTATTCAAAGAAGAAGAAGAGGTTCCACGTTAATATTTTTTATAAGAAAGCATGGGCGGCAAGGAATATGGCCGTAAAGGCCATTATGGGGATTGAGCTGAATTATACAAATTATTGTCAATGTACCTCAAGGCAATACAAGGAGCGAACACCTACTACAACATGGGGTATGATGAAGTAAGTGGTAAAGATGGTGGCATGTATAGGAGATTTAAGCGGATATTTTGGGCATCTAGGCCGTCTATAGTGGGGTTTTGATATTCCATCTCGGTGATTGGTGTTGATGTCACTCACTTGTATGGCTGGTACCCTGGAGCTCTTATGGTTGCAACGGCTACAAATGAAAACAATGTATTATTTCTTCTACCATTCGGGACTATATCAAATGAAGATTATGAAAATGGAAATTGATGGAAATTATTATTAAGTCAACTGAGGGATAATATACTTATAGGTATGACAAATGTCGTTGTTATTTCAGATCGACATAAGGGGCTTTAGAAGGTCGTGCCAAAGATTCTTCCTGATCCATACTTCTACCATCATTATTGCATCTATCACATAAATGCAAATTTTAAGAAGGAATTTAAAAATGATACACTTATGGAGTTGATTGGGGCAGTAGCCTATGCACTGAACAGTTTAATGCTAAAATGGACTAGATTAGTTAGGAAAGTTCCAGGGCAAAACAACTTGTCTTGGGATAAGGATTGCATCATGCACAGTGGTCTCTTGCTCACAATAGTTTTAGAAGATTTGGCATGACAACTACAAACATGGCTGAAAGTTTAAATAGCGACTTCAAGGGGGCAAGAGGATTACCCATGCAGGCTTTAGTGTCAACTACTTTTTATCGGGTAGTAAAATTCTTCGTGAAACGATCTTTTGCTTCGGATGCCATGGACAACCCATGTACTCCCATAGTAGAAGGATTAATTAGAGAACAAACAAGCAGAATTGGAGAGTATATAATTAGCAGGATCAACCGCAAGGAGTACGCAGTGATGTCAATGTGTGGCCGGAAGGTTATGGTGAATGCGGCTCTTCATACTTGTACATGCAATCTCCTTCAAGTCTATTTGTATCCTTGTTCGCACCTTATTGCCATGTAGGGAAAGTGGGGGGAGCCTATACAAGCAGGACTTTATTACACATCAACCGCTTAAATAAATATGCACTCCACACAATTCTATTCTCCTCGTGGTCGGGAGTTTTGGGATAGAGATATACTTTATGTGTTATTCCCTCCAAGAGCAACAAGACAACCCAGTCGCCCACTATTTGTTCGCATTAGGAATACAATGGACTGTGTGACCATGAAGAGAGATGGTAGAGTAGAGTATAAATGTGAGAGGAGCAAATAAATTGGGCATAATAGTAAATCCTCTAGAAACCCTCTTGTTGATTGGTAAACATATAATTAGTCTTTTTATTTATTCTTTATTTTAGATATGACTATATGTAACGCCCGAGATTTTTCATCCTTTTTTCTTAAAACTCATAGAAATTTTTTTTTTTCCATAAATCGGAGTCAAAACGATAAAATCAAAACCTGTTTATAATTTAAAACATTATACGGTTAAACATCGTACTGTCAAATCAAATATCCTCAGGCGCTACTCGAAAACACACGTACGAATAAATTTCTGCTATGATCATAGACTTTTAAATACAAATCACTCTCCCGGGCATCCCTGAGTACAAGTCCCCTAACAGTCCACTAACTGATCCAAATGAAAGTATAGATAAACATCATGATGTCTCATCTCACCCAATACAGGAGATCGTGGCACAAATAAACTCGCAGAGAGTCAAGCTGATACCTGAGTCAACGGGAATCAATCCACCGCTAAAACGAGCGTCCATCACCAGGAGCTCTCCGCACAACCTGCAAAACCTCCCGTACAAAGGGCTAAAAATAGTAGGGTGAGTATTTTCATACTCAGTAGGAAAATACCCAGTAGGGGAAATCCCAAACGGTGAACTCCATAAGTTCATAAATCCATGCGTCATGCAACTCAAACATGAAGCAGTCAACATAACATAATCATATCGTGCACATACACATACGATCATATCAAAGGCACCATCGTGCCACAAACATACCGAAGGCACCATCGTGCCAAAATCATACAATCCAATCAACTTACACAAACACCCTTATCCAGGGTCATACAACTTACTCGTACCACCGTACGCATACTCATACAACATACGCATACTTGTACGACCTTACTCGTACAATCATATGCTCGCTCATGCAGCTTACCCATACATGTACGACCTTACTCGTACAATCAGACTCGTACAGTCTGCACAAAATCATACTTACTGTCTTACTCAGAACCATATTCTCACAATCGTACTCATACTCTTACAGTCGTGCTCATACTCATACGCTTACAGTCTTACTCATACTCATACGCTTACAGTCTTACTCATACTCATACACTTACAGTCTTGCTCATACTCATACAGTCGTACTCACACTCATACAGTCGTACTCATAATCGTACACATATCAACAACCACTGAAGCTCATTACAACTAATACGCTCCAGCGTCGAAATGGAAAAGAATGCCACTGGGGCAACACCTTAACCTCCGGGGAGTGACTAGACGCCATGGACTTTTCCGAAGGTAAGGCACACCAATGCTCATGGGGCACTGGATCAAACAGGTAAGAGTAGATCCATGATACTACTTACCTGAGCGAGCAAACATAAACACCCACACATAAGGGGTCATACAGTTGCCCACCATAATGGGTCTTATACTGCCATAGAATCGCCCACCATAATGGGTCTTATAGTGCCATAGAATCGCCCACCATAATGGGTCTTATAGTGCCATAGAATTGGCCACCATAATGGGTCTTATAGTGCCAGAGAATTGCCCACCATAATGGGTCTTATAGTGCCATTGCCACTCTTGGGCAGAAAATATACAGTGCCACTTGGGCGTAAACATACAAAGGCCACTCTTGGGCGGAAACATACAACGCTCTCAACAGAGCATCAAACGTACGGGCTTATACAAAGACGTTGCACCAAATCGAAACGTCGCTCTCGGCGAGCATCGTACGTCCGGGCTTCATACGACACGCGTACAAACTCGTAAACGTGCATCGCTCTCAACAGAGCATCAAACGTACGGGCTTATACAAAGACGCGACCAAATCGTAAACAACGTCGCTCTCGGCCAGAGCATCAGACGTCCAGTGCTCTACATAGCACACAGACAACATCCCGCAGGATAAACACCATGGCAAGACATGATAAACGCTCGGCCAACTCAACAGCGGCCAGCTCAAACACGGAACTTAATCCGTCGAACCCTCAGGTCTCAAACTCACAACGCTATCATTAGCTGTGCTTATAATTCAAGTTTGAATTAAGTATATTATGCGGTACAATTATGCCACACAAACTCACAGTCCTCGACTGGTCAAACTGAAGTTGAGCCCGATCGAAACCCTAGTTCGTCAGGGCAGCAGACTTCACTGACCCGTCCACATCATGGACAAAACTCATCGTACACCAAACCCTTACAGTCTTACATACTTCGCCATCCATCTTATGGCCAAATCCTCTTACACTGACATCCTCAAATAACGCTCCTCAGAGCCAACCCAGTTGTCGCCCTCTTACTTATATCTCACTTATTATTATACTTACTTTTCACTTCATAATCTGTACGTTATGCTTGTACAATTATGAACACTCTTACTATCTGACAAACGCCCAACCTACAATCCAACCCAAACCGATCCATTCTAATCCTTGCCCGTCATACTCATATCCTCTGTCATACGCTTACACAACCACATCCAAATTCAGACAGAGCTTTTGTCACCTCTTACTGTCCATCGCCCATATCTCTGCCCACATACACTTACGCACATCCAAAGCATAGGCAAAATGCCATCATACATACGTATGTCCCGCACATACGTATAACATACACATACGGCCATACATACATAACTTACAAACATGCATGCTAGCCATCACTAGCACATGCATCCACACGTCAAACATGCACGCTAGCCATCACTAGCACATGCATACATCCAACGTACACGCTAGTCATCTCTAGCACGTGCACACACACATCATACATACTTCAAATATGCACGCTAGCCATCACTAGCACGTGCATAACCCATGCATAGCATACTGACATATTTGCTAGCCATCGCCAGCGCATACATAATCCACATCCATAAAACATGCATACATCTCATGCATATCAATCATACCATACAATCATGCTTACACGCACATCATGCATTCGGATCGTTACTTAACATCCAAGCATGGAATCATACAATCCTAGCATGCTGCTACTCATTCAAAGCATGCTTCATGAATTTACGAGTTCAAAACTCCCCTACCTCGTAATCATGACGTTCGATGGCGAGCAGACGACGGTGGCGGCGTCGGCGGCGGAGTTGGCGGTCAAACCGTTGCCTGGCTGAGAGAGCTGCTGTCCCGAGGATTTTAGGATGCGCCGGAACTATCACGGCCAAACAGAGTGTCAGAAATCAATGCGGCAAAACCCGCGATCCACGGCGGCACCCTAGGGCGGCCGGGAGAAATATCAAGCCAACATAAGTGGCGGTGCAACCCGAAGTCGATGGTGTACACTGAAGATCAGCCGGTGGCTAAGACATCCACAGCCGGCCATAAGACGTCGAAATCGGCGGTGGACAGCACCCAACGGCGACGATTTCGGTCAACAAAGGCCCACATAAGGGCGGAGAGCGTGGGGCAACGCTCGAGAACAAAGGAGAGGTGGAGGACAGCTCTAGTGGTCAACTCCACTCGGTGGCAAAGCCAACCGATGGTTAGGCGGCACGAATGCGGCGCCTAAACCCAGAAGTACACGCGTGGCCACATGCACACGCGGCCCAAAGGGCGGGGGAAATGGGGCGACTCAAGGCCCACAAAAGCCAACAGGGCTAAGGCCCTTAGCTGTGGCCAATCTAAGCGGCGACATCGCCGATCGCCACCCACAACCAATACCCATGGTGCGGGCGGCTGTGCATCTCGCACGACAGAGAGCAAGGGAAGGGTCACGGTCGAGCAAAGGCTATGAGGCCGTCACTGGCCAAGGCCTGAGCAGGTGAACTCGTCTACCTTCTGTCAAGGTAAGACATACAAATTCTTGCCCGAGGCCGTCCGGTACCGACGGCGTAAAATGGGCAAGAAGGGTCAACGGCACACATGCCGGTAAGGCGGACTAGCTGCAGCTACAGGCCGCAAGGCTGAACAAGACCCAGAGGGTGGCCCACTGGTGTCACCGGGCTGGGGCGGAGCCGAACTACGGTCTGCTAAATCAAATCCGGCGTTCGACTGATAACGTCAGTCACCACGTCCAAAACGGACGCAGGCCAAAAATAGGGGACGACCGGAGAAAACCCGTAAGGGCGGAGCGGCCATGGGGGCGGCGGCTGAATCGGGCACGGAGGTATAATCCACTGCCTTCGCCGGAGCAAGGCGGGGCTGGGGGAAGGCCGAATCGGCCACAGATCACCGCTGGCGGCCACTGTTTGCCCAAACAGTCCGTCGGCGGAACAGTGAACAGAGGGGGAAAGAGGGTGGGGCGGCGGTGCCGAGGCCCACCGGGCCGGGAGGAGGGGCTCCTCGCCGTCACCAGCCCAGGGCGAAGCCGTGGCCGGCCGGTCGGGCCGAGCCAGCCCGTCGCGGCGGCGGAATGGCGTGAAACAGTCGGGCGGCGAAACAGGGCAGCAGAGAGAGGGAGCGGGACTGCGGAGCTGGGCCGTCCGGGGCCGGGGGGAGTGGCCTCCCGCCGTCGCCGGCCCATGGCGGAGCCATGGGCGGCCGGCCGGCCCTCGCCGGCCCACGGCGGTGGCAGAATCGCAAATCACGCGTGTGCGGGGGCTCACCGGAAAAGTGGGGGCGGAGCGGCCGTGGGGCCGGGACGGCGGCTCCCCTGCCGTCGCACGGCCAGGGCGGAGCCGGTGCGACGGTCCAATGGCCTGCCGGCGGCCGACGGCGGCCGGGCATAGTGAAAAGGCGGAATGGGGGGGGCGGCAGTATTGTTCACATCCGAATCCGGATCGGGCCGAGCCCGATCTTTTATCTATTCTCCTTTATTTTTTTCCCGCTTACGTCCCCAACGCGCGTTAACCTACTGGTTACGTGTCAAACCTCCAAAATTCGCGCCGTAAGCGCGCAGCAAGGCCCATGGCCCGCGACTAAGCCCCACACCCGACTCTACAGGTATAAATATGGGGAAAAGACACAAATACCCATACGCTGAAACGTCACATTTTCCTGTCGAAAATGACCAGAAAAATGGCAGAAAAATCCCAGAAAATCGTAGAAAAATCAGGGACCTTACATTCTTCCCTCCTTGGAAAAATTTCGTCCCCGAAATTTCACGATCAACTTACAACGTACAGCTGAAACAACAAATACCTCGGGGTATCTCTCTCATGTCCGCCTGAACATCCCAAGTCACCATCTCGGGAGTCTGATACTTGCCACAACATCTTTGCCACAGGATTGACCTTTGTCATCCTCAACTTACCTTATCCATCAAAGGATATGACTGAAGTGATCGCAACTCAAACTGGAGATCACTTCGCCTTCAATTAGCATAACTGCCACTTATCAGCTTTAAGCTGTCTGAAGCCGTTGCTTGACTAACTACAACATGTCTGCACAGAGCCAGACAATTCACATTTGAGCATCTGCAGCTCACTTACCTCGGCCCAACATACCGGCAAATCAAAAATGTCTTTTCATACAAGACCTCCCAAGGGTCGTCCAACCTGAGCAAGAGACTTATCCTCAAAAGTCGCTCAGTTCAACACACAACGTCGATGCATAAACGTAGGAATACAACCTACTTCATCACCAACACAAATCCAACGTACCCCCAAGACCATACTCTTGGTCAAACAATCATCTTAACCACAAGTTCTGACAACTCATCCTTGAGTTCATTCCACTCTAGCAGGTCATCCCGCACGATGCCCTAGAGGTATAGTGCACGAAGCACTAACTCAACAAACTCCACCATTCTCTTCGGCGGAAAACAAGGTAAGTCATCAGGGAACATGTCCGAAAATCACAGACAATGTCTAGCCCTTTCAGACAAAATCCCTGAGACTTCTTCTCAAACAACTCACCAAAAGGCTCTGCAGACTTTTAGTCACGCATCGCCTGGCCTTAACGGTTCACCCAAAGCATAGGGCTGACCGTTACAAACACCCTGGATACAACATTCGAACCTTCAGGGCACACAAACATCACTTGTTTCTTATGACGGTTATCACTACTCTCTGAGCGGTCAACCAATCATCAAAACCACACCAAACTCACACCCTCCTTCCTCAAAATCGTAACCACCACACTCACCAGTGTTGAAGTAGTTACCTCAAAGGCCATCCACAATCTTGGAGGCTCAAAATCTCATCCTTTAACCAGCTCTTAACCACAAATCTCCGGAAGGAGGTGGAGAGAGTCTCAAATTTCCACCGCATACAAACTCCCTTGCCTCTAGCAAAAGGGATTTCAAAACCTTCTGACAACGACGGTCACAGAAACCCACTCCATCTAGGTCACAAGCTGACCAATTAGGAGGAAAATACGTCCAACAGATTTTCACTAGTCAGAACGTAGGTGGCCATAACCACTCTCCAGTCATTCGGAGCTTACAAAACCTCAACGAGGTGCTTCATACTCTCAAATCAAACACTAGCAGCTTCTGGCTCACTTCACAGCCATTAAGGTGCTAGCCAACCGTTCAGAAACTCAACACATACAAAAGCAGCCAATGGCTCTCCTTAGCCAACAAACGTGCAATCCAACCGACCAAATCTCTCGGCGGTGGAGGCACTTCGGCTCAACACTGCCCAACGGCAGAAACAAACAGAATCAAGGGAAAACATTCACCTTGACCCGTTCCCAAAACCAAATCTCAACTTACCCTTACATGCCACTACTCTGGACTTGCGACTGTTATGGACTTGAGTCAGATTGCCTGGGCTCCGATACCAACTGTAACGCCCGAGATTTTTCATCCCTTTTTCTTAAAACTCATAGAAATATTTTTTTTCTTTTTCTTTTTCTAAACGTACGCTCAACGCGCGTTAACCTACTGGTTACGCGTCAAACCTCCAAAATTCGCGCCGTAAGCGCGCAGCGAGGCCCATGGCCCGCGACTAAGCCCCACACCCGACTCTACGGGTATAAATATGGGGAAAAGACACAAATACCCATACGCTGAAACGTCACATTTTCCTGCCGAAAATGACCAGAAAAATGGCAGAAAAATCCCAGAAAATCGTAGAAAAATCAGGGACCTTACACTATATGTTCCTACCGATATTAATTCTCCTCATATCATATGAATCACATGGAGTCTCTTTATGGGTCAAGCCCTATTGATGAGATGATACTTGTTGAGCAGGAGTCGCATAGGTTGACTTTTATTTAGCGAGGAGAGGTAACTGTTCATAAAATTTATTTAACTTTTTAGACTATATATTGCACTCAGTTATAATATTTAAATTTATTATAGGACCCCAGGTGCCTTGAGTGCATTTTCGATATTTTCTGTCACTGGCCCATAGATAAGCATATTTTACTGTATATCGAGTAAGCAAGATTTGGACATTTCATTAATATATAGTATGTTTGTCTCAATTGGCCATTATGACTGTTCTTGTCTAGAGATGGAGGAGGGAGACACAAACCTTATGGGGAGATGTTCATCACTCTCATGGATGTGATAGTTCTTTTAGGACTTCGCATCAATGGAAAGGTTGCGACTGACACGACAGGAGGAGGTCATTTGGATTTATTAGTGAGACTCCTTAGCATAGCTCCTCCTACTACAATGGTGTGTGGTAGTTGAGTGAGCCTTAGATGGCTCTTAAGTGAGTTTCATTAGCTCCCAATGGATGCTACAGAGATATGGATCAAGCAACATGCACAAGCATATTTATTACATTTACTTAGGGCTACGATATTTACAGATAACATGAGTAGCCATGTACATGTTGCGTATCTTTCCTTCCTTGCGGACTTCGACATGGCGGGTACTTATGCATGGGGCAGTGCCACTCTTGCATTTTTATACAGAGTTAGGAAAAACATGTCAGGCCATGACCTCGGGGACATGCATTTTCTCGATTTTTTTTCTCATTATAGTTTTTCTTCTTTAATGGGATATAATACTTTAGGTTTAGGGAAATGCTCATCACTTATATTTATTTCTTTTCTCTAATCTTATGTACTTCACTTTTCAGATTAATGGATTAGTTATACTTTCAGGTGATATCTTTCTCTCTCTTACTCATTCTTGTCATTGTAGTATATATTTTCTTTAACATTGAGGACAATGTTCAGTTTAGGTTTGGGGGTGTAGAAAGATAATTTTATTTCTTATTTTTCTTTTAGGATGTTTTAGAGTATTTTTTTCATTTTTTTGTTTACTTTTAAGTGGGTTTTATCACTTATTTTCTTTTAAAAGTATATGTCTGTTTTTAAAAAGATCAATTTCATGAAGAAAGTTCAAGTAATTAATTAAGTGAAGAAAATGATTAAGTAAGTAATTTCTATTTTATTTTCTTTATCTTGGATAATTGTGCTTATATTTTTAAATCACATTTCACACACTTGAAACTTGTAGGACTATAATTTTATGATTTATTACTTATAATCTTAGCGGGATATCTTTAACTGAGCATATATTTTTGAAAACTTGGCAATTGAGTAATTTTTAATATTTTATGATAGATCTTTATGCTTAGCTTTTATTTGAAAAAAAATGGGATAAGTGTGTCTAGAAAAAAGAATGAAAAAAAAGTTGAAAAAAATAGATTGAATGAAAAAAAAATTGATGATGAAAAAAAAGTCAAGATTTGTTTCTCTTTTTACTAAGTAAACGGACCTTGTGCCTAGGCAAGTATAAGGGATCGTGTCAAAAGGTGAAAAGTTGAGATAAATTCTTTTATGATTTGCTTGGTTCTGTAGCCTTTATAGTTCGAGTTATTAAGCCTGAGGGGTGTTTCAACACCTAGTGCCTTGAGCCAACTGGATTAGGGACACTGGTCTAACACTTGTTACATGGACTATTTAATAAGCTTAATAGAACTAAGTATTGTACAAGTCATATTTTGATATATATTATACTCTTATTCTCTGAATTTTATTGAAATTTGAAGGCTATTATATTAAGGTTTATTATGAGATATTAAGGATAAAAGATTGTCATTGTTATATTTTTGAGTTACTGAACTTTAATGAGCTTAGTTAATGGGTCATTTAAGATATGCTTGTTAATAAAGAATAAAATGGTATGACTATAAAGTTTCTACACTTTATGTTTTTGAAATGTATATATGTAGTTGCAGAAATTATTTCTAAGATGGGGTTATAGAATGGATTATTCTTTACTTGAAAGTGATCAGATCGAAATTGTTTACTTGTTTTAAGTATTTGTAGTTGGTTCTTTTTAAAAATAGTTATGTGTTTTTAATAGAAGATTATTTTTCAAAGTTTTGTTTTCTTATTTTTTTTTTTAGGTTTTGATGTTTGTGGGTATCATTGTTGCAAACCCTCATGAAACACAACTCATCCAACTAGGGATACCTAGGGGTTTAAAGGTTTGTCCAGAATAACTGTCCAGATTGTAGAAACAGTGTAGCCGTTCGAACGGGGCGTTTGAAGTATCAAACAGGATAACATGAATTCGGACAAAAACATAGTATAGGTGTTTGAACGGGCATGCAGGGCGTTCGAACTGGATAACACGCAGTTTTCTAGTTTTAGCCAATTTTTAGTCCTTTTCATATTGGACATCTTTCTCTGGCTCTTATGCCTATATAAAGACATATTTGGCTTAAAATTAGGGGATTTCAGTAGATTTTCTGAAGAGAAAAAGGAAGAAGAAGAAGATAGAAGAGAACTCAAAGCTTTTAATGGAGATTGAAGTGCTTTCTTCTACAATGGAAGGCTAAACTTTTCTTTTACTTAGGAGTTGATGAAGCTATAAATAAGTTTCAGTTTCTTTTTTTTTAATTTAGATCTCAGTTGTGAATGATGACAATTGTATGATAAGGATTTCCTTTTTAATGGAAGAGCTTTTAATGTTTATTCAAGTCTATGTTGATTTATTGTCTTGTAGATGATAGATTGATATGGTTTTGATATTTACATCAATTCTAATTTTTGTGATTTAGATGAGATGGTCATACAATAGTTTAATGTTCAGATAATTAATGACTTTGATGAGTTATACTAAGATTAGACGGTCATGCCTATAGCTAGTTTAGTGTAGATGATTCGTACTATTGTCGAAGATAGTTCATGCCATGAAATTTATTTAATGATTCTTTCTGAAGTAATTCTAGCTTGTAGTTGAGAATACTTATTCATATTTACACTAGATTTAGATTAAAAATTAAGAAATTGTTATCATTCTATAGTTGATTCGATTTCCTAAGTAATTTCTATCATATTAATCTCTTTAGACTAATTGATTTCTTTCCTTTACTTAATTAAAGTTTAAGTTTGTTTTAGTTTTTAATCAGCAAATTCCACTTTAGATTTAGTGATAATTCATCCGTCCCTGAGGTTCGACAACCCTTAAATACTTATCTTAGTACAATTACCTTGTACACTTGCAAAGGGTTTAATTATAAATGATCAAGTTTTTGGCGCCATTGCCAGGGACGATGTTGATTTGTTAGTAAATTAGTATTAGGATAATTCTAGCTACTTTAGTTTTTGTTACTTTAGTTTTTAGGTTACTCTTAGTTATTTACCTTCTTTTAATTTGATCTTGTAGGTTGAGTTGAAGACCGTGCTCTCTACACTTGTGGCCACAAGTAGATTGACAAGCATAGTGTTTCTCTTCAGTTTGCAAGATCCTTTTCCCTTTTTATTCTTTTTCCTTAGTTTTTGCTTATTCTTCCTCTTTTTACACTTAAAATTGTGTGGTGTGTTTGTGGTGTATGCATGGTCATCGCTCCTTACTCCCCCAATTAGTACCATTTGACCCTGAGCCTGAGCGGACATCTAGGAGAGTTGAGTTGCCCTCAACCTACATCCCTATACCCCAAACTCTCCCACCAATTCCTCCACCCACACTACTTCTACCCCCAACATGGTTGAACATCAGTTAGTAGATATACCACTTAAAGCTCTAAGGGAGTATTACACTCCCAATGAGTACACCTCTCCTTCTTGCATTAGGTTACCAACAGTCGCTGCTCAAAATTATGAAATTAAGCCCAATGTCATTCAAATGTTTTCATCTTTTTATGGGCTTAATAATGAAAACCCGTATAGGCACCTAGATGACTTCTTGGAAATATGCACAACTTTTAAGCTCTCAACTTTAACTGATGAAGCTATTAAACTTCGCCTTTTTCTTTTCACATTGAAAGATAAGGCTAAGGAATAGCTTCACTCATTAGAGCCAAACATTATCACAACATGGTCTCAAATGCAACAAGAGTTCCTTAAAAAGTACTTCCCCATAGGTAACACCAACCAAATGAGAAAAGCCATAACCACTTTTGTCCAACTTCCCATTAAATAGTTCCATGAGAGTTGGGATAGACTTAAGGACCTTCTTAGGAGGTGCCCTCATCTTGCTGTCCCTAAGTGGCAATTAGTGTAACGTTTTTATGAGGGTTTTACTGAATAAAACCGTCATCTTGTTGATGCAAGTTGTGGGGGTACCTTTTTGTTAGAAAATGAAAATGAGGTATGGAAACTTTTTTAGGACTTGAGTGAAAATTCTCTTCGATATGCTGCATTGAATAGAAATGAGAGTGGATTATCTACCTTGAACAATGCCCCCTCTAGGGGTGGCTTATATGAAGTCAAAAACCCATTAGACATCTCCTCTAAAGTTGATACTTTGAGTAGGAAGCTGGACCTCCTTATGACTTCAACCCATCAGCCCACTCCCTTCACTCAAGATGCATGCATAATATGCCTTAGCCCAGCCCATACTATCATGGAGTGTCTATCTGCATCTCAATTTTCTGAGCTTGTCCAAAACCATGTGAATGCTACCCAATCCTTCTCTAGGGCTGAGACCAATCCATTTTCAAACACATATAACCCTAAGTGGAGGAATCATCCTAACTTTTCCTGACGGGCACAAAACCAAGGAGTAATGGGTAACCAACCCCCTAGGCAACCATTCCAAGTTCCATCAGCCCCTATCTACCAACCTCAAGTGCAACTCCCATATGTCCAACCTAGTAGGAGTTCAAGTTTTGAAGAGAAGGTCTTAACTGCATTACAAGAGCTACAATCTCAATCCCAACTCCTCCACTCTCACACACAATCTATAGCAAAGTTAGAAGCCCAAATTGGACAACTAGCCAATGCTATCAATAAGAGAGAGATGGGGACGTTGCCAAGTTAACCCCTACCAAACCCTAAAGGTCAATTTCAGGTAGAGGGAGCTCCTCCTTCTAATGAACAAGTTAATTCCATAATTGGGTTAAAACAAATTAAGCTAATTTCATCCTTTGGTATGTGCAAGCCAAAGATGATTGTGTCCTTTTAAAGGAGGAAATCACATTCTTTTAGACCTAAAGCTAGTCCAATTCACACTGCGCCTGCGCTTCTTCTGCTATGTGCTTGTTCCCCTTTCCGCGCTACTGCCATGCATAGTGTTTGAGCACTACCGCACATATCCCATCCTATGTCGTGTTTCGGGTTTGCTTTCCCTAATTTCGCTGGTGTCTGTTGCCCTAATTTCAATTTCGGGCTTTGGTTGGTTGATTTCGGGAAACGACATCTTCTGAATATATCAAAGGTATAATCTTTCCAGTTCTTGTTGTAATTGTTCTCATAGCCTTCATCTAACCACCCCAATAGAGTTTCTAAGCGTTAGCTCTACTAACCTTAAACTAGTGTTCATGGAAAATGTAAAAATATCAGTTGAACATATATGGAATTTATTGTTATACACAATTGACTGTTTGCTCTTCGTGCAAAATGTTCTCCCTAGCTTGCATGCATATGTGAAACTGAAGTGTGATAGGTAGTGATTTCATGCTTTGAATACTAAAAGAGTGCCACTAACATGCAACAAGAATCTGGCCCTTGCTCAAGCAAATGTATGGCCGTAAGGGAGTAATAATCTAATTTCTAAAATATACATCATTACAATATACATCTAATGATGCATATTTTAGAAAAAAGTCTTTTTTGCATTGATTTGTGAAGAGTTAGCGCTAACAATCCGAGTGTGTTGAGTTTTGATCACTATATACATCATTACAATATACATCTAATGTTGAATTTTTTTTTCAAGATAGAAAATTGGTTAAATTTGTTGAGTTTTGATTGAGCGATAATTAGAGTGAAATGTGTAGTTTAGTATTTTATTGTTTGGTATTGCATATGTTTTTTAGCGGGTATTTATAATTGTTGAGTTGATAATCTCATATTACGTTAAGTAAAGTAGTTATTTTGATACAATTGGTGATCCAATATTAATGTAATTTATTGTTTATAAATTAGGTGAATAGAGATGGTAGAAGAAATAGTTATGATGTGCCCGAAGTAGGCACAATCGGTACCTAAGAGAATTACGCAGGGAAAGGGGAGAAGTATTGAAAAAAGGGGAGAAACTGGAATACTTCAATTGCATAAACTCTAACAAAAGCAAGGGCCGCCCCATATAGGAGATGACTACCTAGGGAACTGGGCCACCTGAACCAGACCGGTCTGGTTCCTACAAGATAACCCAGTTAGTGGGTCGGCTAGCTCGGGCCACTAACTGAACCAATACAGTACGAACAATAAACTATTACAATAATGAATAAATAGCTCAATGCAAATAAAATAATAAAGGAGAGTATGAACATCGTGCACAACACCACCACACTTCTGCTATTCGCCTTGTCTGCAAGGCGACCATGCTGGAAAACAAGCCAAAAACTCGTCCTCAGACATCCACGTAGCATCCTCCAACGGCTAACCCCGCCGTGAAATCAAATCCTCAGTAACAATGTGACCCGAACGATGGACCCGCCTTTTCTCAAGCACAGACGTAGGAGCCGGGTCTGATGGCATAACTGGACCCATCAAGGGCGGAGGAGGAGCACCCATAGCCAAAGACTTGTCACCCACAAACATGCGAAGACTTGACACATGAAACACAGGATGAACCAAGGAGTCAGGCGGCAATGTGAGGCGGTAAGCGACCGGACCAATGTGCACCTCCACAGGATAGGGACCATGGAACCGGGGGGCAAGCTTTGAGTGCTCGGGCTGAAACAAAGAAGTCTGGCACTGTGGCAAAACAGAAACATAAACGAAGTCACCCACGTGAAACTCCCTATCAGTACGGCGGCCATCATAGAGCTGTTTCATCCGGTTTTGAGCCACAGCCAAATTCATCTTCAGCTGACGCAAAACCTCATAGCGAGTTGGGAGCATATAGTCCAACTCAGCCACAAAAGAGTGATGAGGTACATAAGACAAGATCGTTGGTGGGGGGCAGCCATACAACACCTCAAAAGGAGTGAAGCCCGCATGTGTGTGGAATGCGGTGTTATAGGTCCATTCCGCCCATGGAAAAAGCCAAAGCCAGCGGCGAGGCTGCGTCATCGTAAAACACCGCAGGTACTGCTCTAGACAGCAATTAACCACTTCAATCTGCCCGTCTGTCTGCGGGTGATAAGCAGTGCTCATAAGAAGTGAAGTACCCTGTAAAGCAAAGAACTCCTGCCAAAAATGAGAAATGAATATATGATCACGATCAGAAACGATAGTGCGAGGCATACCATGAAGCTTCGCCACCTCCCGTACATAAAGGTCAGCCATGGGCATAGCAGTGAAAGGATGTCCCAACGAATAGAAATGAGCATACTTTGACAAATGGTCGACCACAACCATTATCACTGACTTGTCGTGCACCAGAGGCAAGGTCTCGATAAAGTCTATTGAAATATCCTCCCATACCTTATTAGGAATGGGCAGGGGTTGGAGCAACCCGGTGGGAGAAGTCGTGGCTACCTTGGCTCTCTGACAAGTATCACAAGCGGTCACATACTCATGAAATGCCCGGCGAACCCCCAACCATAAGAAACTCTGGCTGACCCTCTTATAGGTGCAGAAAGTCCCCTCATGACTGGCCACTGGAGAGTCGTGGAAATGAGAAATAATGCGGCGGTGAAGATCAGCGACATCGGGAACCCACAACCAGTCCTTCCAAAACATGAGGTCATCCCGCCAAGCATAAAATGGGCGGGCCGCAGGGTCAGTCTAGAGGGCAACGATCAGAGCCTGCGTCAAAGCATCATCAATGTAGGCCTGCTTCAACTCTTCAATAAACGGTCAAGATAACGTGGAGAAGGTCAAGCAAGAACCCAGGGAAGGTATGCGAGAGAGAGCATCGGCCACTATTGTCACGCCCCGGCGATGCCCGACCTGAGCCAAACCCGGTCCAAGGGCCGGTCAAGCGCACGGGGGCGACGGAGTGAACATTGAGAAAATGATCTAGCGGAAGACTTAACCCTAACCACGGGTGATTAACAGAAATACGGAGTGCGCACAATCCTTTGAGCAAGAGTAAATAAAAAGGGAAGAAAAAAAAAGTGTTGCTTATCACAAAGTAAACAACAATCTCAAACCCACAAGCTTAGTTAAGTAAAACACACACTGGCTCAAAATAAGTCATAAGCACCACAACAGTAAAATATGACATAAATCCAAAACAAGAACCCTACACAAAGGTCCTGAACAACAGCACAATCTAAGGAAAATAAACCACACAAAGAACTCCACGATCACATCCAAGCCACCTCTGACCTTTCCTCGAAGAGTCGATCCTGTCCGTCTGCGTGTCGCACCACGCAGCCCCAAATCAAAACACCAAAGAGGGGTGAGTTTTAACAAACTCAGCAATGGTTTTAATATCACTAACAACATTGAAAATATGATAGCATAGCGATATAATCATTCAAATCAACGAATTACACGGTGCATCATTTTCTAATCACATATACATATCACCTAACACTACATCATAGTGCATAATCAACCTGCATGGATGCATCTCTAACATACATATTCCCACATGCATAACATCAATGTCAACCTGCATGGATGTATCTCTAACATACATATTCCCACATGCATAACCTCAACATCAACCTGCATGGATGTATCTCTAACATACATATTCCCACATGCATTATATCAACATCAACCTGCATGGATGTATCTCTAACATACATATTTCCACATGCATTATATCATCACAATCAACCTCCATCAAGGAGTAATCACACATTAATGTCACACAGACGGGAGCATAGACAAGGCCACGAAGGCGTGTCATGATCCAAAACTCTACACAAGAATTAAAGAAAAATCGGGGTTGTCAATCCCTAATGCTGCTCGCCCTGGATGATCCTGGCCAAGGATGTCCCATTCTCACACAGAGAATCTAGAGCAGGGGTGTTCGCCCAGGGACATCTCCTGCGGAGGGAAGAGCCCGAGTTCTCACACAGAGAACCCTAGAACACGTGGTAGCGGGGTGCACACAGCATACCACACTAGATTCTCAGGGTCCAGATGACACACATAATAATATTCTCACAATCCGCAAGACAAGTACACAACTCGTCCCCACATCATTCCATTTAACAAGACTCAACCCGGGGAGTGCACTCGTTCCACACAGGAACTTCAAATCGTTCTACACAGGAACTCCAAATCAAAAAAATGTCCTTTCGGACCAATCAACTTGCGATTAATCCATGACCAATCAATCCAGCACACAATTCCATCACATTGCATCCAATCGGTCAAATTCGATTAATCACGATGAAGCCTCAATTGGAAATCCATTTTCATGATGCATGCAGCATGGTACATACGTGGGCAAAGCATACATGAATCCTAATCCATGATAAGTGCTCTCACCGGCCCCTAATGCATCATTCATAATCACAATATTAAGCTTCAACATCAGCATTTAACCCCACATGTGTGTGTGTATCTATAAGAAGCATTTCACAAAATGCATATCAACATGCTTGAAAATCAACTCACTACCACACTACACATGTGAATCTCTATCCAAACATGAATTCCAGCGGAAATCATAGAAGAAGAATTGTTGAAATCATATCTAAATTCAAAACTCAACCACAAAGGCTAAACGCATATAACGTCACTCATTTCATCATTGAGTCATGGCATTCACCAACATCCACACACCACTAACCACCATCTATCATAACAAATTAGTCCAACAATGATTGTAGTCCTACTGAAAATATGCTTAACTAAAGGGAAACAACCATTCATAATTTCAAGATAATGATTCCAACATCATGCCACAAAACATAAGTCATTCCACCATCCCTAAGCATATATCTCAACTCCATAAACTTAATAGCATGCATTTCCAGTAGCCTAACATAGCTTAAAACACTCCACATTCATATAAAATTGGCAAGCTAAAGTGGAATCATTAAAATAGACACCATATGCACAACATACAATCTCTTGTGTAGCTGATCGATCGCCCTTCAGGCTGTTCAATCAGTTACACGCAAAAATTTGAAATTTACAGTTCAGCCGATTGATCGCCCTACAGGGCCGATCGATCGCCAACACGGCAGAATAGTCATCTTCTTCCTTTCGCAAATCCAAACCGAAACACCATAGATAACACTTCAAATCCATATCTAACACCCTAATCATCATCAAAAGTCCTCCTTGACTTCCAGAATATCAAACCAAACCATAATAATGCAAAACCCTAAGAAATCGGGATTAAATAATTCCATTTTCTAATCTTACCATTAACACACTAAATCAAGCAAACCATTTCGAAATAAGCCAAAAATGGAGAGTTTTACCATGGATAAACAGAGATTTTGAAGACTCATTACCTTAGCACTTGATTAAGCTCGGATTGAAGAGTCACCCCTTCTTGAAATCCTTGAAAACACAATGAGTTTGAATTAAACTCTAATAGAAATCGATTTACCCAAGAAATCCCTAATTAAACCTTAGATCTAGGGCTTATTGGTAGTAAAAATCGAATTTTGAATGTTAGGGTTTGTAGTAAAACACAAATCAGTAGCTTTTGATGGTAAAAAACGAATTGAATCAAGGGGAAAATGGTAGATTTGGAAGAAATTAAGAAGAAAGCCATGGATTAGTGCTTAATTAGAGTAAGCTTACCTTAATCGGCTTCTAATTCGGGCCTAAGTGGGGATTAGGTCAGCCCTCCTTCCTTAGCCTTTTCCCAAAAATGGAAATGGCTCTGGTTTGCCCTTTTTTAGTAAGGGTTGGGGTATGCATAGGTAAGTTTTGGGGTATAAATATGAAAAGTAGGCTAAAAGTGGTTATATTTGGAAATTTAAGCACAAATTAAGCCTAATAAAATTTTGAAAATTTTTGTGTGACCTTAAGTATATGTCTAGGTTCATTTGACCCAAAAATAAAAATTTTGACGGTGGGGCCCACAGGTGTCCCGCTAAAACCCTAAATTTTGGAAAATTAGTGAAAATTCCAAAAATTCACATTTGGTTTAAAATCACTTAAAACAACTAATTATTGAAGTTAATTTTGGTTAAAACCATCACAAACTCTATTTATTTTACGAAATCACCGAATAAGATCAGAAAACACGTAAATCTCACGATAACCAATAATTAAAGAAAACCAAAACCGGTTTAAAGATGAGGGTCCTTACATCTGTGTTCTCCTAACCCTTCTTATAAACAACCTCATAATCATAACCCAGAAGTTTACTGACCCATCGCTGCTGAGATGGAGTGGACACCCGCTGTTCCAAGAAATACTTCAGCAGTTGATGGTCTGTGCGAATTAGGAACCGACGAGCCAATAAGCAAGGCTGCCACTTGGTAACCGCATGGATGATGGCCAGCATTTCCTTTTCATACACAGACAGGGACAAGGAGTGGCCCGCCAGAGCCTTGCTGAAATAGGCAATGGGACGCTCGTCCTATAAGAGAACTGCCCCAGTCCCGCATCCGATGCATCCATCTCGACCACAAAAGGGCGGCTGAAATTAGGCAGGAGCAAGACTGGGGCAGAGGCCATAACCTGCTTCAGCCCGTCGAAGGCCTCCTGAGCAGCCGCAGTCCAAGCAAAGGCCCCCCTTTTGAACAGTGCTGTCAGAGGTTAAGCCAACTCCCCATATCAACTAATGAACCGCCGATAGTACCCATTGAGGCCTAGAAAACCACGGAGCGCCCGAACACCTTGGGGTGTGGGCCAAGACAGCATGGCGGCCACCTTGGCTGGATCGGTGGTGACACCATTCCCCGAAATAATATGGCCTAAATAATCCACCTACTGACTGCCAAAAGAGCACTTCGAACATTTAAGAAATAAAGAGTTGTCTCGTAGAATAGAGAAGACAGACCTGAGGTGTGTCAAGTGCTCCGTCCATGACCGGCTGTACACTAGAATATCACCAAAGAATACCGATATATAACGGCACAGGAAGGGCTGGAAGAGGTCGTTCATAAGGCATTGGAATGTGGAGGGGGCATTAGTCAATCCAAATGGCAAAACAAGGAACTCGAAATGGCTGTCACGAGTCCGGAAGGCAGTCTTGTACACATCATTGGTCTTCATCCGGATCTGATGATAACCCAAATGAAGGTCGAGCTTACTGAATACTGTGGTGCCTATCAACTCATCCAACAACTCCTTAATCACTGGAATGGGATATTTGTCTTTAACAGTGACGGCATTCAGGGCGCAGTAGTCAGCACAGAAATGCCTGTACCGTCCTTCTTCCGTACAAGTAACACCGACAACGAGTAGGATTTCGTACTAGGCCTGATAATCCCAACTTGAAGCATATCCGCCATGAGTCGCTCAATCTCAGACTTCTGTATGTGTGGGTACCGATAAAGTCGCACATTGGTCGGGGTTGTTCCAAGTATGATAGTAATCTGATGGTCATGAGAACGGGCAGGAGGAAGACCTTGCAGCTCAACAAATAAGTCCTGGTGGCTGGTCAATAACTCCTGGAGATCGGCTGGCGTGCTATCTTGAGACACCTCAAGGGCTGCATGCTGCTGCAACAGGAGTCCTTGGGGGGCGAATTGGAACAAAGTGCTCGAAGGAAGGGCGGAGAGGAGAGTGCCCGGCCTAGAGCCTTCCAACTGTATGCGCTGCCCCTGGAGCTCAAAATTCATCCACATCTCACGAAAGTTCCAAACAACATCGCCGAGCTCCTGTAGCCAATGCATGCCTAACACAATGTCTGCCCCTTTGGTAGGTAACAAGAAGAGATCGGTGACAAATGAGTGGCCCTGGACAGACAAGGTGACCTGCGCACTCACCCCATTGCTCCTGAGGTGCTTGCCATTTCCAATTAGCACGTCAAAGAGCTTTGAATCTGATACAAAACAACCAAGCCGGTGGGCAACCTTGTCATTAATAAAATTATGAGTAGAACCACGGTCGATCAACATAGCTACTTGTTGCCGCTTGAGGTATCCTTGTACTCGCATCGTGCGAGGAGTAAATGCCCCTGAAAAAGCATGAACTGAAATCTCAGGTAAGACCTCCTCCGTCGCCAAGGATGCGGAACCTCCGTACCCTCATCATCATCAATTTCCTCCACTAGGAAGTTGCCCTTAACAACATAGCGGTGTCCAGGAACAAATTTCTCATCACAACGAAAGCACAACCCTTTGGCTCTGCATTCGTCCATCTAGGTGGGAGTGAGGCACCGGACAATCTAAGTGGGAGCGGCGGCCTGTTGACCAGGGCGGCCATTGGCCGGGCTACTGGAGGCAGCCGTCTGCCCCTACGCTACCAGTTCACTTTCTCTTCTTCAATCCGAGCATGATGCACCATGTCACGCATGCTTGAAAGGGAAGTGGCGCATTTCCTCTGAGATTTTAGGCTTTAACCCTCATTTGAACGTGCCCACCAAGGCGGCCATCGGCCAGTCCGAGAGTCTTTTGGCTATCTTCATGAAGTCGGTATAGTAGGCATGAACGATGGTGGTCTGGCGCAGGGTAGACAACATCTCATTGAAGTCCTGAAATTCATTCGGCCCAAACTGGATGCAGAGCTCATCGGAGAAGGCTGCCTAGGTGGGGTAGCGCACTTCTTTCACAAAGTTTTGGAATGGACAAACCGGACCGGAAATAGCCAAACCCGAACCTGGGGTGGTGCGGCGAGACAATGCGTCAGCCACAGTGTTGTCAGATCCCTTCTTGTACACAACCTCATAGTCATAGCCCAAGAGCTTGCTGACCCACCACTGCTGCGTTGGAGTGGACACCCACTGTTCGAGAAAATACTTGAGCGGTTGATGGTCAGTGCGAATGAGAAACCACCGGCCAAGCAAATAAGGGCGCCATTTGTCGGACCCCGAGAACAATGGCTAGCATCTCTTTCTCATAGACAAAGAGGGACAAGGAATGGCCAGCCAAAGCCTAGCTGAAGTAGGCAATGGGACTCTCTTCCTGAAGTAGTACCGCCCCCAGGCCGGCATCCGAAGCATCGGTCTCAACCACAAATGGCCAGCTGAAATCAGGAAGAATCAAAATAGGGGCGGACACCATAGCTTGTTTCAACTCCTCAAAGGCCGCCTTGGCAGTGTCCGACCAATGAAAGGTGCCTTTCTGTAACAGCTGGGTAAGAGGGCGAGCAATCTCGCCATAGCAGTGAATAAAGCGTCGATAATAGCCAGTAAGACCAAGGAAGCCCCGCAGCACCCGGGCGCAAGTAGGGGATGGCCAGGACAGCATGGCGGTCACCTTAGAGGGGTCTGTAGCCATGCCATCACGAGAGATAATATGACCCAAGTATTCCACCTGTGGGCTGTCAAACGAACACTTCGAGCATTTAAGAAACAATGAATTAGCTTGCAGGATATCAAAGACATACCTGAGATGCTCCAAGTGGTCGCCCCACGACTTGCTATAGACAAGGATATCATCGAAGTACACCAAAATGAAGCGGCGGAGGAAGGGCCAGAAAAGGTCATTCATAAGGCTTTGAAATGTAGAGGGGGTGTTCGTGAGGCCGAACGGCATAACCAAGAACTCGAAATGACCATCATGAGTGCGGAAGGCTGTCTTGTGCACATTGGTGGGCTGCATCCGGATCTGATGATAACCTAAATGAAGGTCAAGTTTACTGAATACAGTAGCACCAGATAGCTCGTCCAGAAGTTCCTCCACCACCGGTATAGGATATTTGTCCTTCACTGTGATAGCATTCAACGCTTGGTAATCAACACAGAAACGCCAAGTACCATCTTTCTTACGGACCTGTAACATTGGGGAAGAGAAGGAGCTCGTGCTAGGCCGAATGATACCAAAATGAAGCATGTCCACCACCAGACGTTCGATCTCAGCCTTTTGAATGTACGGATAGCGATATGGGCGGACATTGGCTGGAGAAGCACTTGGAATGATCGGGATAGAGTGGTCAAGCGCCCGCATCGGAGGAAGGTCCCGCGGTTCAGTGAACACAATACCATACTCTGCCAAGAGGTCAAGAAGATATGTGGCAAGTCATCTTGCACAATGTCCACCGATGCCCGTTGCTAGAGAAGTAGCCCCTGCGATGCAAACCAGAATAAGGACCCTGTCGCCTGAGCAGAAAGGAGAGTGTCTGGTTGAGAGCCTTGGAGGCGCACCCACTATCCGTTCAGTGCGAAATCCATCACTAGGTCCTTAAAGTTCCAGAGAACGTCCCCAAGCTCTTGGATCCACTACACCCCTAACACCATGTCTGCCCCCTTCGTCGGAAGCAAGAATAGGTCGGTCACGAATGTGTAGCCCTAAATGGAGAGTGCGGCCTGGGTACACACCACGGAACTGTGGAGGTGCTTACCATCACCAATCAAGACATCAAAGGGTGTCGAGTCAGACATAAAATAGCCTAGCCGCTGAGCCACTTTGTCGCTGATGAAGTTGTGAGTACACCCACTGTCAATCAGAATAGCAACCTGCTGCCGCTTGAGGTAACCTTGTACTCGCATGGTGCGCGGAGTGAAGGCCCCTAAAAAAGCATGCACAGAAATCTCCGACAGTGTATTAGCAGGGTACGAAGAATCAGGCCCCTCCGTCACCTCTGCCTCCTCATCGATCTCCTCCATTAAGAGGTTGCCCTTGACGAAACAACGGTGTCCCGGAACAAACTTCTCATCGCAGCGGAAACAAAGCCCTTTTAAAAGGCATTCCTCCATTTGTGCTGGGGTGAGATAGCGGACAATGAGACCGGTCTGAGGGGGTGTTTGGCCAGTGCATCCAACCACTAAACTGATGGCTGGAGCGGTGAGAGGGGGGCAGCCACAGCAGCCCGAGGGAAGGGTCCTAGCCTGCCCCCATGCCTCTGTCTAGCCAATTTCTCTTCCTCGATGCGTGCATGACGCACGACATCCTGCATGTTGGAACAGGGTAAATGGCGCATCTCCTCAGAAATCTCTGGTTTGAGCCCTCGCTTGAACGTGCCCACCAAGGTGGCCACTAGCCAATCAGGGAGGTGGTTAGCCACCTTCATGAACTTCATATAGTATGCTCGCATGGTGGATGTTTGGCACAGGGAGGAGAGCATTTCGTTGAAGCCTTGGAACTCATTTGGGCCAAACTGGATGCACAATTCATCGGAGAAGGCGGTCTAAGTGGGGTAGCGCACCTCTTTCTCAAAGCTTTGAAACCATACCGATGCATCCCCATCAAGGTGGAAAGCTGCTATTCGCAGTCGTTCAGCCTTCGACTGCGTCCCCTGGTAGGCAAAAAACTTATTCACCTTGTACAGCCACTCAACGGGGTCATCGTCCCCATTATAGCGCGGGAACTATAGGTGGGCCAAACAGGGTTCCGCCCCACCACAGGGTGCTCCGCAGTGTCCTGGGTACTCCTCCCAGTCATCCTCCATCTCCCGGTACAAGTTTCGGGGAGGTAGCACCATTGGGGCATTTTCTCGAACACTTGGTGTGCCTCGTGAGCCCTAGGCCTGGCACCTCCCATCCATGGCCTGGTCGACAGTGCCAAAGCGCACACCGTCTTGGGCAAATCGCGTATCACGGTCTGTCGGCGCTGGAAAGTAAGAGCAGAGAGATTCTAGAGCCTGGGACGGACCCCCCTTCTCCATGGAAGCTGGCGGCTTGGACAGGAGAGGTGGTGCGCGCTCTGCCTGAAGCTGGGCAACAACCAATCCCAAGGCATCAATCTTGGCTACTCCCGCGCTCAGAGCCTTGATCATCGCCATGATTAGTGCCATCGTAAACTCGCCGCTGGATTTCGGCATTGATTTGGGACTGTTTGCAGAGGCGAGAACCTCCTTCTCGGGCTGACTTTCCGGGGCCGTGGCAGCTTGCTTGCCTCGAGCCATGTCCGGGGATCGTAAAAGCTCCGATACCAATGTTGTGCCCAATGTAGGCACAATCGGCACACCGGAGTTCTACTCAGAGAAAGGGAAAGAAGTTGGAAGAAAGGGAAAGGAAATACTAAAATTTCATTAAGCCTACCAACCAAGGAGGGAGACGACCCCTTTATGGGGAGTCGTGCCCCCCACATTGGGGATCATGCCACTAGTGGGCCCGGTTCATCCGTGGTCCACTAGTGCGCCCATTACAAGTCATTCAAAATACAAATAAAGTCATATGCTAATCATAAGGGAAATTAGCCTAATGAACAGAAATAAAGTACTGAGCCAAGTGCACTCGTGCGCAACATTAGAGGTGAAGAAAGCGCTCAAACAGATGGTTAACAGCGAGGGGGATGATGCGGTAGACAATGCAATTGTCACAAATGATATGAATTTGGATGATGAAGAGCCGCCATACTATGATGAGGAGCAACTTTATGCACACATCGCAGATGAGGAGATAGATGTGGTAGTTAATTCTGCTATGGATATGGACCAATAAAATGAAGAATAGTTATATGTTGGGCGCATCTTTGAGAATAAAGAAGCATTTGTTACAGCCTAGCAGGAGTTTTCAATTAAAAATTATGTCGAATACAAGGTTGTACGCACAAATTTGTCAGAGTGTATAGTGAAGTGCATTGATAGTGCTTACCCTTGAGAGTTCATGGCTCTATAACAAAGGGTGGAGGGTACTTTAAATTGAATACATACAAAGGTGACCACACATGTCAATATGCCTAGCTTAGCACAAATCATAGGCAGTGTAGTGCATCATTTGTTTCAAAGGTTATAATGGCCACTATCCAAGCCAAATTAACTCTCACACCAAGTGATATTATTCAAATAATGAAGGAGAGGTTTCATGTTGACATATCTTATAAGAAAACATGGGCAACAAGGAATATAGCTATAAAGGCCATTTATAAGGATTGGGTGGAATCATACAAATTGTTGCCAATGTACCTCAGGGCAATGCAAGAAGCGAATCCCAGCACCTACTACAACTTATATGATGAAGTAACTCGGCCAGATGGTGGCATGTGTAGGAGATTGAAACGGTTATTTTGGGCATTTGGGCAGTCTATAGTGAGGTTCCAACATTGCATCCCAGTGATTGGTGTTGATGTCACTCACTTATATAGCCGGTATCCCGAAGCTCTTATGGCTGCAACAAAGATAGATAGAAACAATGGGTTTTCCTATAGCATTAGGGGTAGTTGGAAAGGAAGATGAAGACAATTGGAAATGGTTCTTAAGTGAACTGAGGGATCATGTACTAATGGACTTGACGAATATCGTAGTTATTTCATATCGACATAAGGGGCTTCAGAAGGTCATGCCTGAGGTTCCTCCCAAGCCTATATACTACCATCATTATTGCATTTGTCACATAAAGGCAAATTTTAAGGAGTTTAAAAATGATACACTGACGGACTTGATTGGGCCTACAACTTGTGTACTTACGGCAGAAAAGTTTGATGTTAAAATGGACTTGATTGGTCAAGAGTATCCTAGGGCAAAACATCTCCTCTTAGGAGGAGAATTGCATCCTGCATAAAGGTGTCTCTTGCTCATGATGGTTTTAGGAGATTTGGCATGACGACCACAAATATGGCTAAAAGTTTAAATAGCGTCTTGAAGGGGGCACGAGGATTACCCATGCAGGCTTTAGTGTTAGCTACTTTTTATCGGGTAGTAAAAAATTTTCTGAAGCGATCTTCTACCTCAGATGCCATGGCCACCCTATATACTTACAAAGTGGAAGCAATAATTATAAAACAAATAAGAAAAACTAGGGAGTATATAATTAACAGGATCAACCGCAATGAGTACGAAGTAATGTCAATTCGTGGCCAGAAGGTATTGGTGAATGTGAGGGTTCATACTTGTACATGCAATATCCCTCAGGTTTATTTGTATCCTTGCTCGCACCTTATTGCCGTGTAGGGAAAGCGGCGGGAGCCTATACAGGCAGGACTTTGTTACACATCTACCACTTACAAAAATGTGTATTCGACACAATTCTATTCTCCTCGTGGTCGAGAGTATTGGGAGAGGGATATATCTTATGTGTTATTCCCTCGGATAGCAAGAAGACAACTTGGTCGCCCATAGTTTGTTCGCATTAGGAATACAATGGACAGTATGACTATGGAGATAGATGATAGAGGAGGGTATAAATGCGGGAAGTGCAAACAAAGTGGATATAATAGTAAATCGTGTAGAAACCCTCTTATTGATTGGTAAACATATAATTAATCTTTTTATTTATTCTTTATTTTAGGTAAGATTATATGTTCCTAACGATCTTAATTCTCTGCAGATCATATGGATCATGTGGAGCTTTTTTACGGGCCAGGGCTGATTGATGATATAGTACTTGTACAGTAGGAGTCACATAGGTCGACTTCTATTTGGCGAGGAGTGGTATGATAACTCTTTATAAAATTTGTTTCTAGATTATAAATTATGTTGGGTTATAATTTTAAAATTTAATATTGGACCCCAGGTGCCTTGAGTGCACCGAACATTTTAAATATCTCCGCCGTTGTCCAGTAGATGAGCATATGTTACCCTATATCAAGCAAGTAGGATTTTGACATTTTATTCATCTTCAGTATGTTCGTTTCGATTGGCCTTTATTGACAGCTTTCATTGAGAGATGAAGGAGGGAGACACGGACGTTTCACCTTCACTATGGAGAGATGACCATCACTCTTATGGATGTGGCAGTTATTTTTGGACTTCGCATCGATGGACCTCTTGTGACGGGCACAATAAGAGGTTATTTAGACTTATTAGGCAAACTCCTTGGTAGAGCTCCTCCAGATACAGTGAATCGTGGAAGCCGAGTGAGCATTCGATGGCCCTTAGGTGAGTTTCATGAGCTCCCAGTGGATGCTATGGAGATTGTTATCGAGTAGCATGCACGAGCATATTCATTACATTTACTTGGGGCCACAATATTTGCAAATACCACTAGTAGCCATCTACATGTTTCATACTTCTCGCTCCTGGTGGACTTCAACATGGCAGGTGTTTTTTCATGGGCAATGCTACTCTTTTATTTTTATACCGAGAGTTAGGGAAAGCATGTCAGGCCATGACCTCGGGGATTATAAGCTGTCTAACCCTTCTTCAGGTAAATAAATTATTAAATTTAAATATTTTTTTTGCACATATAATTCCTTAATTTTATTTAATAATTTTATCATATTTTCTGACACAGCTATGGTCGTGGGAGCATTTACACATTGGTCGACCAATTATTGAGATGGGTCACTTAGTCGAGGGTGCTCCATTAGGAGTGAGGTAGGCTCTATTTATTTTTAACACTTATTTTTTTAGCAAGGTTTTATTTACATATGCTGAACTCATATTTTAAATTTAACTCCTTAAGGTGGAATGTTCAGAAAAGAAAAACCGAAAATCTACAAGGAGTCCTTCGATTATATAGAGGGGAGTTAGACCACCAATGGCCATATCATGTAATTTTATTTAATTATTAAATTTTTACAATGATTATAAGATATGCAAGGTTATTTAAACTTAATTATCTTTATAAAATATATAGGTTATTTGGCGTCGTACTCACCAAAAGTGTTGGATGTGTTACCTCCTCTATGCACTGACGGTGGAGATTTGTGGCTCTCGCAAACGCCACTAGTCTGTTTCGAGATTATTGAGATGTATGTGCTGGATATTGTGATGCTCCAGTTTAACTTGGAGCAAGTGGTCCCACCTTCTACCATCGAGTTTGTCCACCATATCACTCGACAGAGCCGCCATATTATCGGCTAGGTTATACATCATGCAGCATACATCGCTCAATGTGATGATAGGAGAGCCACTGTTATCGGAGGGGAGATGGCTACAACATTGTGAGATGTTTGTAGAGCATATATGCAGTGTTATTTATTGATTACACGATGATATATTTTACCGTACGATAATATAGAGGAGATGACATATCAACCTAGGGGTGCGTCTGAGGCAGCTTTGGTAAGAATATGTTTGTTAATTATATAATATTATTTTCTTATTTCTTATTTCTTATTTATTTGATTTTTAATTTATTTTTTATTGCTTCATCTAGTGCGACGTATGTATGTGCATTTGACTGATGCAATTAACACTTGTACTTCGGGTGAGGACTTTTTAACATCATGTCAGTCATTGCTTAGGCAGGACAATGATGTCCTTCGTAGCTTGCCATTGCTTCAGTCGGTGATTACGGATGTTCATAAACATTATCCTATCGACGAGGTCGCTTAGACACAGCCGATGCATGATTTATTCCCTGATATTCCATCTTCAGTAGCGCATAGCTCTCTTCCCTGTTCATCATTTTCGGTCACTCCACATTAGCTTATCCTCAGCGAGATCCGATATTATATTATAGATGACAACGGTCATCTCATGTTGAGTCATATATCACTTATGTAGAGCCGGAGCTAGAGCCACATCCAAAGCCAGAGTCGGAGCACGCGGATCATGAGGAGCAGGTAGACCATGAGGAGCAGGAGGAGCTCATACAACACCGTCAGGGTCGAGGTTGAGGACGTAGGAGATCGTGATATTGAACGTATTAGATTTGTCATATGTTTCTTTTGAACCAAACATTTTATTAACATGTGATGTAATATATTTTATAAACATTTATATCTTATGCTTGTTTGTATATTGTGTAGATGATAATTGATGTCGATAACTTTAATGTTATAAGTTTGATATTTTGTAGATGCTAATTTAAACATATGTATGGAATGTGTGTGGAATGAATAAACATGGATTGGTGCACTTGATCTGTATAATGTGTGTGAATTGAATATAATGTGTGGAATGATTGTATAATGTGTTGAATAAATGAACAGTGACAAGTATTTAAAGTTAGTTTAAAAGTACTTTTTAAAAATTTTGTATTAGATTTCGTCACTCAAATAGACGAAATTTGTATGAAGCATGATTTCGTCCTTCTAAGTTAAAAGTTGATTTCGTCCTTTTAAAGGACTGTAACATCCCCGATTTTTTTGTAAGTTTTCTGCATATTTTTGCTATTTTCTACAATATTCTATAATTTTTGCTCATATTTTTGATGAAGAAATTTGACACTTTAGCATATCCGTATTTATAACTTATCTCGATATTCATGATCGTAAGAGTCAGGAGTGATGTTTAGTAGCAGGTCATGGGCCTCGATGCATCACATAATTTTTTCGTTGCGAAAATAAGAGAGAAAAAGATGAGATGTGAAGAATGTAATTGGAAAAAAAAAAGAAGAAAAAAAATTATAGAAACAATCGGGCGCATCTTAGTGTGCCCGACCATTTTGGAACAGTGAAAGGGGGGAAGTGACCTTCACTCTGTGAGGCTGGAGGTGGCGGTGGCACTAGCCGCCGGCTTCCACACTGCTGGCCTCGGTTTGGTGACGCCGCTACCGCCTCCTTGGCTTGGCCCCTCCAGCAAACCGCGACCCCTCTCCCTCTTTTCCGTTTCAGCCCGAGAGACACCTAATTGTGGAATTTAGCCCCAATTTGCCGTTATTGGCAGTTGCATGACATCCATACCACCACCACAGTTCCACCATGGCTAGAGCGACCTTCGGCCACCGGCGCTCGACCTTTGCACCATCGCTTCGCGACCATGAGAGATTAAAACTATTCTACCTCTATTTTTTTGTTTTTTGTTCATTACGACATGCGGCTGTGCTGCTGGTCGCTGGTAGCCGCTACCGGGCCTCTAGCTCTCCTCAAGCCCGATGATGACAAGGCCACCACCCCGTGGCCCATACTGCCACCTTCCCGGACCGTGAACCCTCCTCTTTTTCGGTCCGAACGGAATAGTTTCCCCATTTTTGTTCTGTTTCTATCTGTGTTGCGGTCGCAGACCATGCCACTAGTGGCCGGCTGTTGCCGAATGGCCTTTGGTCTTCCCCCAGTCCCGCGAAGGTAAGGTTGCTGCCCTGGCCACAGCCTCCCTCAGCCTCTGCTCAATTCCAATTTGGACAGAGCATTTTCCTATTTTTGGTTTTGTTTTGTTTCTGTGTTGTGGCTGCCAGTTGTGCCGCTAGTGGCGGGCCACCGGTGCTTGGTCTATGGACCTACATTTGCATGGTGATGGAAATATTGCTGCCTTCAGCCACCCCCTGGCCTAAATCGTTATTTCTCTCTAACCCCTCTGTCTACCCAATTGCAACCCGGATAGAAATTCCATTGTGGTCTTCTGCCTTGTGTTTTTGTTGTCGTCTATAAACCACCAATCCGCCTTCGGTATGCCACATCGTGCCGCCACTGATAAGGGGCCGAGGTCTAGCCTCCCTTACCCCAATCGGTCCTTGTTTTGATTGACCGGTTGACCCGTGCCAGAGAAAAATCTGCCTTTTTCTCCAGTGGCATCCATTCTCTGCCGTCAAATGTCGGACATCATTGCACCGACGTCCATTCAACTTGCCACTATTCGGTGATTGCCGGGCCTCAGCGTCTTCCAGGTTTGTCCCTCAGCTCCTGTTCAACCATTGGTGGATTGATGACAGCGTGTCCACCCCTTGACCCGACACTCCGTCACCTTTGGCTTGATCGAATCCCTTTGTTCCTTTTGACCAGCAGTTTTACCGTCACCTATGTCAGCATATGGATAGCCGCGAACACCCAATTGACCCAAGGACATGAGGCTACCGTTATGGCCTCCCATGCTCCTCTCCCCTGCACGTCTGCTACCCAAACCATGCCCCAAACTTCGGGCTACATTTCTTAACGCCACTGTGAGACCCACCCCAGCCTAGGGCTAACCATTTAGCCTGACACCGGGCATACTTGGGCTGCCTGTCTAATGTTGTGGGCTCTGCCCTAGCCCAATGACGACAGCTTCTAGCCCAATTCTACCTTGGCACCCCCACTTTTGTTATGCACAACCAAGAAGTTGCAAGGAAAGAATTCCCGAATCCCGATCCTTCCAAGGGGAAGTTAAAGTGTCAGTCATTAGCCTTGGACCATCGAAGGCTCTACCTCTATTGGGCCCATATTCTCCATCATAAGTTGTGCTTGATGCATGACTGTCTATACATTGATTTGGTTGTGAGTAGTGATTAGAAATGACACTACCTTTCTCGGCCACCTACGCCGGTCCTTAGTGCCTCAACGTGTGTGTATGGAATGACTCCACCACTAGGCTATATGACCGTTCAAGCCCTACTTTGTCTCCCTTATGTTTGTGAGTACGCAACCAAGTCCTCCGCCATGTTGTGAGGCTTCGATAATGCAGATTTGTTGCTGTTGGATGTGGTATGTAGTCTTTTTTAATGTTTTGTGGCCAACAAAGTGTTTTTAATTGTTGGCCAACCTCCTATCAGTTACCCCCATTCTGTGATAGCTTTTGCCATTTCTAGTGGCACGACCTTATGTCTGGCTACCTTAGTGCACCCAATCTTTGCTTTGAGTGAAATTAGTCTAACTTATCGAGATTAATTCCAGCTTCTCTGAAAATCCTCAGGACAACAATGACTCTCTTAGAGCGATATTTTTGGTTGCCTATTTCGCTATCAACACTGCCATCGTCGTTTGCTTGCTATCAAACTCACGTGGATTACGAGGTAGGGGACCTTGAACTCGTAATTTCATTATAGCATGCTTTGATTGTGTAGTAGCATGCTAGGAGTTTATAACTTAATTCTTTGCATTATTATGCTAATTAAATAAGCATGTTATATGTAAGTGAATTGTGCATATGTTAGTGAAGACTAAGGGTATGGTAGTAAGTTATGAATTATATGTATGTGATCAAAGCGTGTGATCGATCTTCGTGGTGGGCCGGTGGTGTGTGATCAATGGGCACGATTATGAGTAATTGATTGTAAGTTTGTTGAAGGGGTATTTGAAGGATTAGGATGTGGAAATTACAACGGTATGCTGAGCGAGGGTAGACTTATGAATGATAGGCGAAGGTTGGACTTTATGAGATTGGAGGATCAGTTCGGATTGATTTGTAGGGTATGATGGAGCTACGAGCAAGAGAATTAGGAGATGCAGGTGTGGCGTTCGTCATATAATAATATATGTCATAACGTGCATATTTAATTTCTTGCTTGGCATGTGTTACATCACACGTAAAACCGAACGTGACGGCCAACCTTCTAGATAGAATACAACGCATAAAACATAATAACATATAATACGTGGAGTTGATGCATAGCTGAGATATTACATATAATAGTAAAACAGGACCTAGTCCAAAAACAGTTATATATTACAAAATATAGGCCTATCAAGCCCTTTATAACAGTCATAATATTACAAAGATTGATGAAAATTAAAACTATGTAGACAATTTCTCGGTTGACACCTCCGGGTTGATTTTACTACCTATAGAGTCTAGGGGTGGGTGAGTATTTATATATTCAGTAGGTGGAATTAAAATCCAATTTAATGCTACATAAAAGACACTAATAATTTTTATTGCTAAACAGAACAGATTCAGAAATAATTTCAAAAAAACATTGGTTCGTCCAATGACGATAAATTCAGAGCCGTGATACTGAACGACGTTCCTCTGATGCTCATGGGGCATCAGGAAGCTCAGAAGGCAGGAGTTTCCCTCTAACACTCCATACCTATATGCGCACACCAGATATCGATAATTTCCTCGGTAGGTATCTATAATAATATAGTTCTAGGTATAACCCTAAAACTATCCAGAAAATACACAATTTTGATGAAATAAAACTTGATATACATAGAACATTTCTTCTGAAAACATAAGTGAAGAAGGATGGCAGCATAAAAATGATCCATAAAACATTAAGTATACGAGAAGAGCATAGACTAGAGTTTAAGACCCCCTACCTTAGAGTTAGGGTAGAAAGTTCATGGCTGTCAAGAGCTCGTATGGAAAATTCGGCCCCGCCATAGCTTCCGACACCGTTGATATAGTTAGAAACACCTTTTGAAAGGTCGAATCGGACTTAAAACAACTCAAAACGGAGGGTTAGAAGTTTTTGACTTGTGGTAGAAGTGAATAGTGAAAATGAAACTAGAGAATTTATATGGGATGTAGCTTGCTGATAAGTATGAAATATATATCTATTTTATATGCCTTTTTACCTTATTTGTTAGTATAGATTAGGTTAATTTAGAGTTAGTTATGGTTTATTTATATTAAGATAGATATTAGTATTTTAGTATAATTATTAATAATTTTATAGTTATTAGTAGTTTAGATATATATTTGAACAAAGTTGGAATTGTAGTTACATTCTACATGTCTAAAATATGATATTTTATATTTTATAGGTAAAGTGCGCTTATCAAGGTACTTGGACGATGTTTAGAATAGTTCAAAATAGTCTTGACATTCTTTAAAGTGATTTGGACAATTGTTTGGAGTTATAAACAAGTTGGAAACTAATATGGACATGAAGAAAAGCTTAATGAACAGAATATAGATCATCCAGAAAACTCCGTCATTGCGTAAACAAGCAGTGTAGTTGTTCGAACAGGAATGGAGGGCGTTTGAACGGCATAACGTGCAGTTTCCTTGTTTGAGCCAATTTTGAATTCTTTTCAAATTTGACTTCTTCCTACGGAACTTATGCCGGCTCAAAATTAGGGATTCCAGTAGATTTTCTAAAGAGAAAAAGGAAGAAGAAGAAGATGGAAGAGAACTCAAAGCCTTCAATAGAGATTTAAGTACTTTCTTCTATAATGGAAGGCTAAACTTTTCTTTTACTTAGGAGTTGATGAAGCTATAGATAAGTTTCAGTTTCTTTTCTTTTTAATTTAGATCTCAGTTGTAAATGATGACAATTGTATGATAAGGATTTCCTTTTTAATGGAAGAGCTTTTAATGTTTATTCAAGTGTATGTTGATTTATTGTCTTGTAGATGATAGATTGATGTGGTTTTGATATTTTCATCGATTCTAATTTCTGTGATTTAGATGAGGTGTTCATACAATAGTTTTAATGTTCAGATAATTAATGACTTCGATGAGTTATACTAAGATTAGACGGGTCATGCCCATAGCTAGTTTAGTGTAGATGATTCGTGTTATTGTCAAAGATAGTTCATGACATGGAATTTAATTAATGATTCTTTCTGAAGTAATTCTAGCTTGTAGCTGAGAATACTTATTCATATTCACACTAGATTTAGGTTAAAAGCTAAGGAATTGTTATGGTTCTATAGTAGATTCAATTTCCTAAGTAATTTCTATCATATTAATCTTTTGTTTTTAAACTAGTTGATTTCTTTCCTTTACTTAATTAAAGTTTAAGTTTGTTTGAGTTTTCAATCAACAAATTTCTCTTTAGATTTAGTGATAATTTATTCGTCCCTGAGGTTCGACAACCCTTAAATATTTATCTTAGTATAATTACCTTGTACACTTGCAAATAGTTTAATTATAAACGATCACTTGCGTGACGCTTGTTGTGTGTCCACCATGCATCATGCAAAGCCAATGCGTGTTGCGAGGGACACCCACGCGGCAAGGTCCCGTGCAGACCGCGGACCCGTCGCACGGTCAAGCCATGTGAGTAAGTAAATAATTAAATAATATTTTTTTACTTTTTTCTAAAACTTTAAATCGCTCTAACTTTTTAACTATACGTCGGAATAATACGTTCTTGGTACTGATGGACTCGTATCGATGAGCCCTTCGAAACAAGACCATTGAAGGATAGGTTTTACCCTAGTTTCATCATGGGCCCGCTTATGATGTGCGCTCCCACTATCTATAAATATGGCTACCACCTTCGATTTGAACGATTCAAAAACCATTATGTTCGGTTTCTAGAGTTCTACAATAGCCCTTTAGGTACAACATTCAAAATAATATTCTATTAATATATTAAAATTCTAATAGTAGAAACATACCGAATATCTGGGTTGTCATAGCAGGAATTTTGAAGACTTAAGATTGAGAGCACTTTTGGGGGCCTGTGAGTAAGTAAGAGATAACAACATAATTGTACTACATAATGTATGTAAGGTGAATTATAACAGAAAACAATGAGTAAAGAATTAGTAAGGGTTTGTTGACGAGACTTAGGTCTAAAGGGTGTCATTTGAGGAGTTCGAGTAAGATGATTCGGTTTTAAGGTGGATGGTGTAAGATGTAAGGCCGCAAGTGTATGATGGTAAGCATATTAGTATGGAATTCGAGTTTAAGTAAGGTTATACAGATATTCGTAAAATTGAAGGTGTTAGGGTGGAAGATGAGCTAAGTAAAAGATGTTACCTTTGTGGATTAGAGCTTTAGAACGGGTGCAATTCTAGCTTGGTTGGCTAAAGAATGTAAGGCGGAAGTCATTTTGATCATAATTATACATGTATAAGTTACTTAATCTGAACTTGAATTGTATGTAACCCTAATTTGATAACGTTGTGAGTTTGAGATTGAGGGTTTCGACAGATTAAGTTCCTTTTTTAGCCAGTCGATAAGTAATCGACTAAGCGTCTTTCTTGGTCTAGCCATGGTGTTATCCTGTAGGATTTAGTCTTGGTGTTGTATTATCGGCCCAGACGTTTGATGCTATGTTGAGAGCGCTATAAGTTTCCGCCCTTCGTGGGGTCTATATGTTTTTTACCCACATATGGCATTGTATGTTCTTCCCAAGAATGGCACTGTAAGATTCATGCCCAAGAGTGGCATCGTATGTTTTCCGCCGTTAGTTGGCACTATATGGCCCCAGAGAGTGGGCGTTTGCGTGCTCAAGTAAGTAGTATCATGGATCTGTTTTTACTTGTTTGATCCTATGCCCCATGAGCATAGGTATGCCTTGCCTTAGGAAAAGTCCTGGTGTCTAGTTGTTCCCGAAGGTTAAGGTGACGCCCCAGTGGCATTCCCTTCCTTTCTGACGCTGAAGCTTATTAATTGTAATGAGCTTCAGTTGTTGGTAGTATGTGTACGATGGTAAGAGTAAGTTGTATGTTTCAGATTCTAAGTAAGTTGGACATGTAAGATCCAGAGTAAGTGTGAGTTTCTAAGGAAGACAATAAGAGTAAGGTTATGAGTATGAGTAAGATCGTACAAGTAAGTTCATATGAATAAGGTTGTATGAGTATGTGTATGTTATAAGTGCGTGTCCGAGTGTGTGAGTAAGTTAGTAAGACTTTGATTCAGAGTGTAAGTGTAAGAGTATGCTGCAAGGGTAAGTATAAGTTCAGCCAGATTGATCGTATTCGTGTAAGATACATTATTTATGATGCATGTATTTCTTGCTTCATGTGTGATTGCATGGAAGTATCTATGTATGAACTTACTGAGTTCATTGATTTATTTCTTGTACTGGGTATTTTCCTACTGAGTATAAAAATACTCGCCCTATTTTTGTAGCCCCTTCGTTTGGAGGCTTTTGTAGGTTGTGCAATGACTTTCTAGACTGGACTATTCCCCGCGGTGGACAATTTTTTTGCTCGACATGGAGTACAACGAAATTATAGTGAAGCTTTGTGGATTTTAGTGTCACAATCTCATGTATTGATTAAGGTGAGAGAAATGTATCATGTATTGGACTTGGGTATGTATATATGATTCATTTTTCAGACAGTGAAAAAACTTGTACTTAAATATGCCTGGGAGGAATTAGTTTTTAAAGCCCATGGCCATGGTAGGTTTTACTTTTAATATTTTTGTTTCGAGTCACGCTTGAGAATGTTAGTTTTGTCGTATAATGAATTTTACGAAAATTGTTTTCATATAATTTTGAATTTTGTTGGTTCTTTTGTTTTACGTCTGTATTTTGAAATAAAATATTAAAAAAGTTTTTAATTAAATGTAAGGAAAAACCTCAAGCATGACAAGGACAAAACTGGCTTAAGCTTACATTGGCCATGCTAAATTTTATGAAGTGTGACGATTTCATCCAAATTGCCATAAGTTGATTTTGTCCTTCTAAAGGATAAAATCAGCTTAATTTATTTTAACCCGATTTTAGCTACCTATGTAGCAAAATTTAATACTACCTTGAGAAATATTTTTCAAATGTTAATTTGGTAAATATTTTTTAATTATTATTTAAATAAATTTTCTTGTCTAAAATTACTTTATTATGATTTTTTTAGGAAAAATTATATAAATAATAATTAAAAAAATATTTACCGTTTTAAACCACTTTTGGAAATATTTTCGAAAGTGGTGTTCCCTTTTGCCACGTAGGCGCCAACCAAGCAACTGGTGCTTACATGGTTTTTTTTAAAAAATTTTAAGTTAGTTTTGTCATTTAGAAGGACGAAATTGATTTTAAGCTTATTTTGTCCTTATGAATGACGAAATTGCCACACTTATACCATTTCGCCGTTTGGTTCGGGACCATGCTGATTTTGTCATTTAGAAGGGCGAAATCAGCTTAAGTTGATTTCGTCATTCTCATCTTCATTTTAACCTAACTCCGCCTCCAATAGCATTTTTTGTTGTCGATTGTCCGTTCTGTCGGCCTCCGGTTCCCGTCGTCCGCTCGGCCACCGGTCTTGCTTTCATCATCCGGCCCGCAGTGGGTCCTGCCTCCTCTGCCCCGCCACCGTTCCCATCATCTGCTCTTTCTGCTGTGCCAAATCCGCCCCGCCACTGTGCTTGTGGTACCTTAATTTCCTCTAATTCGAACATTTAAGTGACATCTATGTTTGCTACATGTAGGCTCAATCAAGAAGCTAGATTTAAGTCTCAAATTTTTACACTAAGCTGAATACAAAGAAGGTTTTAAATCTTTGTTTTTTAAGATTATTGCTTTAAAGTTGTTGTGTTGTTTTACAACTTTTTTAATTTCATTGATTAGGAAATTTGCTCATTAATTTCCTAATCAAAGCTTATATACCATGCTTTTAATTCATTAATTTACTTGGAAAATATGTTGGTTACCATGCTTATATACCTGTAAAATCTCTTGGTTTCATCTAAATATTGTTGTGGCATTTTATGCCTCTATTGATTGGCATTTTTATGGGATTTGGCTACTTGTCTTGTTTTTTGTCTTTCAATCTTATGTAGGTCTAATGCTTTATAATTTTTTTTAATAATAAAATATAGGTATTTTATAGGCTTAACTGTGATTCGTGAGTATTGAATTTCTACTCCATTTTATTTAAAATCAAAGCCTAATTAATAGAGAATGAGTTAGTAATAATTTAGATAGGGTAGTTGTAAATAATAGTTTAATATTTTTATTAATATGGTAAATGTAATGTTTGAAGAAGTGTATGAGAATATTTGTTGTATTGTTTGGATAAGAGAAGAAATATATGATAAAGTATATGATTATTACTCGTTTATATATGAGGCAATTGCTTAATATAATTTTAGTCTCTTAGTTTTGAGATAATTATTTAATTTAATCTATTGTTTATAAATTAAGTGAATAAAGATGACAGAAGAAATGATTAACTTTATACTTACATGTGACGGACGCATAGAAGGATTATTAATTAATAAATCATTTAAATATGATGAATTTGAGATTTAAATAGTAAGCAAGGTTGGGTGGGATATAAAATAGAAAATTACTATTAAATATAATATTTTATTATATAATTTAAAAATAATATTAATATATATATAAATAATGATGCATTAATAAGTTTTATATTTCACCACTTACGTCATAATTATTTTTAAATTATTTCTTAAAAAAAAGCCTGAGCACTTAGTAAAATGCAAAGTAGTTTAGATAAGAGGTCGATAAAAATATAAACAGTGAAAGACACATTTCATAATATTATTTAAATGATTATATATACTTATTATTTAGGGAAAATTATTAAAATAATAATAATAAAAAAAATATTTACCAAAATATACCACTTTGGGAAATATTTCCCAAAGTGGTGTTCGTTTTTGCCACGCTGGTGCCAGCGTGGCTTTTTTTATATTTTTTAAGTTGATTTCGTCGTTTAGAACGACGAAATTGGCTTGAATCCGATTTCGTCATTCTAAACGACGAAACCTTTTATTACTTGACCCGGTTTCGTCGTTCAGAACGACGAAATCAACTTAAGCTGATTTCGTCGTTCTGAATGACGAAACTGCCACACTTAGCTAATTTCGGGTTCTGGTGTGGGAATAACACTAATTTCGTCGTTCTGAACAACGAAATCATCGTCGTTATATCCGCGACTCCGCTCCGCCTCCCGTTGCATTCCAGTGACTGGTTTTCGCTCTGCCGCTTCTGCCGACGTCCGGACGCTGCCAATCTCACCGCCGCCGTCCAGCCGCCCACCGCCGACCTCAGTCCGTTGCCGTCGACTTTAGTCCGCCGCCACCGACCTCAGGCCGCCGCCGCCTTGGTCTAGTCCGCCGCTCCCATGTCGAGCCGCTCCTGTTTCATTTTTTTGGTGCGTGTTTTTTTATTTTTTTTATTTACCTATTTTTCAATCGTTGTAATATATCTTTTGTATGTTACATTGAAGAAATATAGCTTTTGTATATTACATTGAAAAAATTTGAAGTTTTGAATGTCCTATCATTGAGCCCTAATTTTAGATGTATTGTTCTAAGTCATTTTGTGTGTTTTTTTTGTTTAAGATTATTAAATTGAGATGGATTTTTAATTAATGAGTTTTTGTTTTTTAAGATGGCAAGTCTCTCAAATTTTGGAAAATAAGGAGGATTTGAGTTTTTGAACATGTTTTTATATGATTTGTGACATTATATGCGTTATTGCATCAATTGTGTAATTTTATTAATTAGAAAATTTACTCATTAATATAAAGTATTAATGATATGCTTATATACTTAGTAAAGTTATTAGTTTCTATGCGTATATATTTTGAAAATATATTTGTTAGGGTAAATATTAGTATTAGTTTGCTTAATCTAATATTAATTTAATTTATTATTTATGAATTAATTGAATAGAAATGGCAAAAGAAATGGTTAGTTTTTTCATTAACTACTATGGACGCATAGAAGGATTATTAATGAAGAAACCGTCTACATTTGATGAATTTGAGATGCACGTAGCAAGTAAGGTTGGGTTAGATCGAAGAAGATGGAAAATTACTATCAAATGTAATCTTCCATCCTATGGATCGAGAATGATACTAATGAACATAAATGATGATTCATCAATAGCTTTTATGTTTCACCACTCGCGTCACATAATTTCTTTTGAGTTATTTCTCGAAAAAGATGCCCGAGTGACTAGTGAAAGGCGAAGTAGTTCACATAGGAGCTCTCACAGAAGCTCACAAAGGAGCTCGGATAGAAATGTGAACAATGAAAGTCATATGTAAGTGCCGGTGGACGACGAAGAAGAGGGAAATTTATCTATGACAGTAGCTTCAAATGAACGTCATAGGTCGTCTGCCCCTATTTACGATGGAAGTGGACTTACTTGGAGGTAAGGGTTGATTTAGTTGTGAATACATTTTCAATCTTATTATCCTTTAATGAAAATACATTTAGCTAAATTTTGAGATTTTGTTTGTAATATGGAAGGTCTATGACGCATGCACACGAGCCATTTAGCGTTCAAATGTCTCAAGGCGGTGCATGGTATGAAACTCAAAGTTCGATGGGCCTTCATTACCCCTACACGTACGTTGGTCATACCGATGCTGGACCATCTAATCAGAGGTGAAATATATATTTATAAATGAATTCAACATTTTTAGGCTTACAAAATTTAATATATATGCGATGTTTATATGTAGGGGGGGATATGTCTACGGTGAAGATATTGATGAAAATGAGGATAATGAAGGTGAAGTTAATATTGACGAAGTAAGTGGAGAAGATTTTGATATGAATGTAGAAGGGGTTAGAGGTGAAGAAAGTGCTCAACAGATGGTTGACGGCGAGGGGGATGATGCGGTAGACAATGCCATTGCTGGGAATGATATGAATGTAGATGATAAAGAGCCGCCGTACTGTAAACTGGAGCCACTTTTTGCACACATCACAGATGAGGAGATAGATGCGGCAGTGAATTCTACAATGGATTTGGACCAACAAAATGAAGATGAGTTATACGTTGGCCGCATCTTTGAGAATAAAGAAGCATTTGTTACAGCTTTGCAGGAGTTTTCCATTCAAAATCATGTCGAATACAAGGTTGTACGAACAAATCCGGCGGAGTATACAGTGAAGTGCATTGATAGCACTTGCCCTTGGAGAGTGCATGGCTCAATCAAAAGGGGTGGTGGGTTCTTTAAATTGAAGACGTACAAAGGTGACCACACATGTCGGAATGCCCAACTTAGCACAGATTATAGGCGATTACCTTTGCCTCCTTTATTTCGAAGGTCATAATGCCCGCTATCCAAGCCGAATTAACTCTCACACCAGGGGATATTATTCAAAGAATGAAGGAGAAGTATCATGTTGACATATCTTATAAGAAAGCATGGGCAGCAAGGAATATGGCGATCAAGGCCATTTATGGAGATTGGGTTGAATCGTATAAATTGTTGCCAATGTACCTAAGGGCGGTGCAAGAAGCCAATTATGACACCTACTACCGCTTAGAGGATGATGTAGTACCTCGTGCAGATGGTGGCACTTGTAGGAGATTTAGATGGTTGTTTTGGGCGTTTGGGCCGTCTATAGCTGGGTTTCGACATTGCATCCCTGTGATTGGCGTTGATGTCACTCACTTGTATGACGGATATCCTGGTGCTCTTATGGCTGCAACGGCTACAAATGGAAATAATGGGTTATTTCCTCTTGCATTCGGGCTTGTCGGGAAGGAAGACGGAGACAATTGGAAATGGTTTCTAATGGAATTGAGGGATCATGTACTGATGGGCATGACAAACATCGTCATTATTTCAGATCGACATAAGGGGCTTCAGAAGGCAGTGTCTGAGGTTCTTCCAGAGCCGGATTACCACCATCGTTATTGCATCCGTCACATAAAAGCAAATTTTAAGGAGTTCAAAAATGATACACTAACGGACTTGATTGGGGCAGCAGCTTGTGCACTCACAGTAGAAAAGTTTGATGCTAAAATGGACTTGATTGGTCAAGAGAGTCCTAGGGCAAAACATCTCCTCTTAGGAGGAGAATTGCATCCTGCACAGTGGTCCCTTGCACACGGTGGTTTTATGACATTTGGCATGACGACTACAAATATGGCTAAAAGTTTAAATAGCATCTTGAAGGGGGCACGAGGGTTACCCATGTAGGCTTTAGTGTCAGCTATCTTTTATCGGCTCATAAAATTTTTTGTTAAACGATCTTCTGCCGCCTCTGCCATAGTCACCCCATATACTCCTAGAGTGGAAGCCATATTGAGAGAGCAAACAAGAAAAATTGGGGAGTATATAGTTAATAGGATCAACAAGAGTCAGTACAAAGTGACATCAATTCGTGCCCGCAAGGTTATGGTAAATGCTGCGATGCATACTTGTACATGCAACATCCCTCAGGTTTATGGTTATCCTTGCTCGCACCTTATCGCCGTGTGGGCAAAGCGGCAGGAGCCAATCAATGCATCACTGTTTTACACATCTTCTACTTATAGAAATGTGTACTCTGCAGAATTTTATTCTCCTCGTGGTCGGGAGTATTGGGAGAGGGATATACCATTTGTGTTATACCCACCGATAGCAACAAGGCAACCCAGTCGCCCACGGTTTGTTCGCATTAGGAATACCATGGACCGCAGAACAATGGAAAGAGATGGTAGAGGAGGATATAAATGCAGGAGGTGTAAATAAAGTGGGCATAATAGTAAATCATGTAGAAACCCTCCTGTTCATTGGTAAACATATAATCAACCATAGTATTTGTTATATTTTTTTAGTTACGTACGCATGTATTCCTTACGATTAATGATATGATCTTCATCTTCCACAGATCATATGGATCATGCAGAGCCTTGTTACGGGCCAGGCCCGAGTGACGCTTCTTTACTCGTAGAGCAGGAGTCACATAGGTCTGTTGCTATTTGGAGAGGGGAGCTATGATAACTTTTTTTAAATTTTGTTTCATTGTTTTTTGGTTGATATAATACATGTTATAATTTTAAAATTTATTATAGGACCCCGGGTGCCTTGAGTGCACCGAACATTTTAAATGCCTCCGCCATTGGCCTATAGATGAGCGTATATTACCTTATATCGAGCAAGCGGGATTCGGCCATTTCATTCATCTACAGTATGTTCGTCTCGATTGGCCTCTATTGACAGCTCTTGTTGAGAGATGGAGGAGGGAGACACAGACGTTTCATTTGTCATATGGAGAGATGTCCATCACGCTCATGGATGTGGCAGTTCTATTAGGACTCCGTATTGATGGACGTCCGGTGACAGACACGACAGGAGGAGCTCATATGGATATATTACTTAGACTTCTTGGTAGAGCTCCTCCTCCTACAGTGATGCGTGGTAGCCGAGTGAGCCTACGATGGTTCTTACAGGAGTTTCGTGAGCTCCCAGCCGATGCTACAGAGATAGTTATCGAGCAGCATGCACGAGCCTATATATTGCATTTACTTGGAGCCACCATATTTGCGGATACCACGAGCAGCCACGTGCATGTTTCATATCTCTCTCTCCTTCACGACTTTGACATGGCTGACACTTATTCATGGGGCAGTGCTACTCTCGCATTCTTATACCGAGAGTTAGGAAAGGCATGCCAGGCCATGACCTCGGGGATTGCGGGTTGTCTGACTCTTCTTCAGGTAAATAATTGTGTAACTTTACTTGGAGTTTTAGTCACGTATAATTTTTTATTTCTAATATTTGTTATCACTATTTTATGACATAGTTATGGTCATGGGAGCACTTACACGTCGGCCGACCAACTGCTGAGATGGGTCGCTTGGTCGAGGGTGCTCTATTAGGGGCGAGGTAGGTTGTATTTATGTTTACCACATTACTTTTTATGCAACATTTTATAAATATATGCTGAACTCATTTCTTAAATTTAACTCCTTAAGGTGGAATGTTCGGAAGAAGAGAACAGAAAATCCACAAGGAGTCCTCCGTTTGTATAGAGGGGAGTTAGACCACCAGCGGCCATATCGGGTAATTTTTTTACCGTGTTGAACTTTTTTATATAATGATTTTAAAAAAATTTGTCGTTATTTAAACTAACTTATCTTTATATATTATATAGATTATTTGGCAGCCGTACTCGAAGGACTTGTTCGCTGTGATACCTCCAATCTGCACTGACGGTCGAGAGGTGTGGCTTTCTCGAACCCCTCTCATATATTATGAGATTATAGAGATGTATGTGCCAGATCGTGTAATGCTCCAGTTTAACCTGGAGCAAGGGGTCCCACCTTCTACTGTCGAGTTTGTCTATCACATCACTCGGCAGGGCCGCCATATTACTGACTGGGCTATATATCATGCGTCGTATATTGCTCGATGGGAGGATAGGAGATCCACTATTATTAGAGGGGAGCTGGCTACGACATTGTGAGATGTTCGTAGTACTTATATGCACTGGTATTTACTGATTACAAGACGATATATTTTACCGCACGATGATGTAGAGGAGATGACATATCAGCCTAGGGGAGCATCTAAGGTAGCTCTAGTAAGTACAACTTTGTTAATTAAGGCATATATTATTTTTTTATTTTGTTTTAATTATTTATCTAATATTTAATTTATTTTTTTATAGCTTCGTCAGCTTCGACATACTAATGCGTATTTGAGTGATGCACTTGTCACCTGTATTTCGCGCGAGGACTTAGCAGCAACATGTGAGTCGATGATTAGATCGTCTAATGATGTCCTTCGTAGCTTGCCACTACATCATTCGGTGATCACGGATGTTCATCGAGATTATCCTATTGATGAGGCCGCTCAGACGCAGCCGATGCACTCTTCATGCCTTGATATTCCATCATCATCAGTAGCATATAGCTCTCCTCCAGGTTCATCATTTCCAGACACTACACATGTCACTCAGCCAGTTCCGATTTTATATTATAGACGACATCGGCCAGCTCGTATTATACCATCTATTACTTATGCTGAGCTAGAGCCCGAGCAGGAGCCTGACATGGAGTCGCAGCCGGAGCCCCAGCCCCAGTCGGAGCCCAAGCCCCAGCCCCAGTCGGAGCCCGAGCCCGAGCCCCAGTTGGAGCTAGAGTTAGAGCCACAGCCAGAGGTAGATCATGAGGAGCTCGTACACCCCCGTCGAGGATGAAGGCGAGGGTGAGGACGAGGACGAGGACGAGGACGTAGGAGATTATAATATTACTTGTGATGTATTATATTTGTTACTCGTATATGATGTACTTTACTTATATTTGTTATGGTGATATTCGTGATAGTGATATTTGTTATGGTGATATTTGTTATGGGTGGAATGAATGAAGTCGTGCATATACATCTGTGTTTTGTGTTTTGTGTTTTGAATGAATGAACAGGGATAGGTGATAACATTAGTTTTAAATAGTAATTTAAAAAAAAATTAATTTGATTTCATCGTTTAGAACGACGAAATCAGTATTCTTCCCATGACCGAGCCCGAGAGCCCAAAATAAGATAAGTATGGTAGTTTCGTCGTTTTGCTTAAGTTGATTTTGTCGTTCTGAATGACGAAACCGGGTCAAGTAATAAAAGGTTTCGTCGTTTAAAATGACGAAATCGTATTCAAACCAATTTTATCGTTCTAAATGACAAAATCAACTTAAAAAATATAAAAAAAAGCCACACTGGCGCCAGCTGCTTGGTTGGAGCTAGCATGGCAAAAACGAATACTACTTTAAGAAATATTTCTCAAAGTGATATATTTTGGTAAATATTTTTTTTAATTATTATTTTAATAATTTTTTCTTTTTTATATTATTTAAATAATTTTCCATTTACGTGTGAAAACATCGACTGTGATACGAGTTGCTACGCGGCAGAACGGTCACACTGGATGCCCGGTCGTCGTGGGGTAATTTGCTACAGCGGGCTAGATAGGCTACCAAGAAGGAAGAGAAGATTCCTGTCCGGAAGATGAGATTTGTGAAGCCTCTGCTTAATCATTCCTGTCGGCTCGCTCCACATTCTGATCCTCGGCAATTTGGTAATTGTAGGATTTGCCGGTCGTTTTTCCGGCCTTCTCTTTGATCTCCCATGATTTTTCTGATCGTCCTGGGGTTTCTTCTGGGGGCCGCGGCAGTCCTTGTCGCCGAGGCCTTGGCCCTGCTCTACTTGCTTCGTCGGCTGCGCCTCAAGAAATCCCAGGCCCCGGAAACTCAGGTGGGTCGCGATCTTGATGCCGAACAGTCAATTGCCTTCGCCTGGAACAAGCAGGTCAGATTTCCCTGCGCTTTTGGCCTGTTAATTTCTATCCATGTCCATTCCCTTTCTTCCCGTGTCCTTTTTTATTTTTTGCAGATGATCTGAATAAATAGAAAAAGGGGTTCTTTCTCACTGATATTTGGGCTGGGAAATCTGCTTTAGGGTTTCTCTATGATGATATCAATCATTGCGCACAAAAGCACTTCTACGAGGTTTAACCCTCTTACACAGTAGCCAAATATTCTACGGACATAATGAACACAAAAAGTCCTCAGTAGGAAACTTGTTTCCTTAATGTATCTGTGAAACATTATATTAGAAGCCCTTGAGAAATGGGTGGGGAGTGACATTGCAATATGAAACTACCTATAGGGAGTCGTTAAACAGTTATGGACAGCTAAATAGCTAAAATTTTCACATAAGAGTTCAACCATTTCTAAAAATAACAGTGTGAAGAACGAAAGTATGACACGAGTGAATTTATCCCCCAAAAAATGAGTGAATGCTCAAATTGCCTGACTTATGCATCAACATGCATAATACGAGTATGTGACTAAGCATCAAAAGGAGAAATGATTTATGCAAAAAAAAAAATAAAGTAAGAATTTTCTGGAGTACAGTTTCCAAGAGCCATTTATCAACTCAAGTAGATCCCATGCCAGCCTTTGGATCCTTTCTCTTCATACATCTTCTGGCTTTTGATCGGATGTCATTGTGTCACTCAACATATTTCCTTGAAAGTTGTGAAATTTCCATGAGGAAGAGAGAATGGAAGAGATATAGAAAGCACATGTGAGGATCTTGAGGAAGAGATTCCTTAAGAAAGGGAAAAACATGACAGGGGTGCCTAGAAGAGGGGAAATAGCTGCAATAAACAGAATGTAGGGAATTGGTTTGGTGCAAAAAACCCTCACAGCTGTGATTATGGAAGAGTAGTCCAGCCTGGATTTCGAAAATGGTAAATTTATGATTTGTGAGCCCTGACATTGCTGGATTCTATCACCACGACCTTAGAGTTGTCTCACTCAGTTATAAAGGAGTTACAGGTATAAGTTCTTTTCATTATGTTTTAATTGGCAAATGGAGGGAAGATCAGTCTCCAATGTATGATTCCTCAAGGCCAAGTTGAAGTATACTTATAGAATTCCTATAGGAATTTGTTGGGATCAGGTTACATGGAGCTCCTAAAACTTGGAGGTAGCAAACAAAACAAGAAGTGCGAAAATGTATGATCTGGGAAAGAGGAGAGAAATGACCCAGCGAGATTTAACTTTTGCTGACTTTTCAGCTTTTCAATCCACATTAATTAAAGTTAAGAGTGTCTTAGAATGGGTTGGCATGCCTATGGGGGGACTTTCCTGAACGAGGAAACGAACAGAAACAATAAAGTGGCAGAAGGGAGATGGGGTTGATTGATGACCCATGTGTGATCAGATTTTCAGCTGGTATGATAGTATTTCAGTAGAACTACTAAAGTTCTACCTATTCTTATTACGACAATTAGTTGAGAAGTACAAGGATAGGAGACAAAATCACTATATGATCTTTAAGGATTTGGAAAAAGCTTATGATACAGTGCCTCGAGAGCTTATTTGGAGTGTCTTGAAGAAAAAAGAAATTATAAGAGGTTACATCGATAAAATTAAAGATGTGTATAATGGGTTAGTGATTAGTGTATTGACAATTGGGGGAGAAACCAAGGAGTTCCTGGTCACAATAGGTCTACATCTAAGGGTTGGCCATTAGGCCTTATTTTTTTCTCTAGTTATGGATGAACTAATTGCACATATACAAGTTAGGATACCTTAGTGCTTGCTTTTTGCATATGACGTAGTTTTAGTTGACGAAACTATAACAGGGTTAAATGCCAAACTAAAACTGTGGAGGGAATCTCTAGAATCAAAAGGTTTAAAAATAAACAAGACTAAGATGAAATATGTAGAATTTAACTTTAAGGATAGTAGAACTACAGGTAGAACTTTAGTCAAAATAGATAGGCAAGAAGCGCTAAGATATGAGCAATTTCGATATTTGGGCTCTATTATCTATAAGGAGGGAGATATCGATAGTGATATAGTACATAGAATTAATGTGGGGTGGGTCAAATGGAGGGCAACGCTAAGAGTATTGTGTGATAGGCGCATCCTAAATACTTAAAGGTAAGTTTTATAAGATAGCTATTAGGTCCCCATTACTCTATGGAGCAGAATATTGGGTACAAAAGAAAAGTTATATCGATAATTTGAATATAGCTGAAATGAGGATGCTATGATAGATGTGTGAAATAACTAGAAAAGATAAAATCAGAAATGAGTATATACATGAAAACTTAGAGGTAAAATCTTTTAGAGAGAAGCTCAGAGAGTGTAGCTTGCGTTGATATGGGCATGCACAAAGAGAACCAATGGATGCACTAGTCAGAAGGTTGAAAGGGTTTTACGTAAATGATGCCAAAAGACAGAGGAGACCTAAGAGAGCTTGGATGGAGTCCATAAGGAAGTGACTATGCTATCTCTTACAAAAGTTGGTACAAAATAAGCTAGAATGGAGGTGTGAGATACATGTTGCCGATCCCTAATTGGGGAAAAGGTGCTACTTGATTATGATTATAATTATAATTTTGATAGTATTTGGGTGGAGAAAAACATTGAGATTTCATTTAGTAAATGAGAATTACCATTTATTGTCTATTTACCTCTTGGCCTCTTGTGAAAATTTTTCCCCTTTCTCTTTTCTTTCTTTAGAAACCTTAATTTTTCCCCTTTTGATTTTCATAAAAAATGTTGTTTAATGTATGAATTGAATCAATTGGTATGGAGTGGGCAATTTTCACCCGAGAGTATGAGCATGGTCTCAATTTTTCGGGTGCGTTTATGAAGGCAGCTTGGCAGATTCAATCCCAATCGATCAGCAACCTGGCCAACCTCTGTTTTACCAGATAGCAAATACTTGGTCATAGTTGCCGGCCACTACAGTCTCTGGCAAATTGGCAGCCATCTCAAGGTATGTTGCTGCTCCAATTTTAGCAGCATCAAGCAGCCCAACTATTGCAACCCACCAGCAAGGATGTCCAATTCACTCGATTAAGTAACATGCAACTAAATTATTAAATCACTAGAGGCTTGCAGGTGAAATTGAAGAGTTACAGCGGCATGGTATGATAAACGAGAAACTTTGATCTTTGGTGGAGATGAATCAGTAAGCTGAAACAAAGAGGTGGTGGCTAAGCTGGGAGCTGGATTTCCAATGATACATGATGAGGCCAGCACTAGTGAGCTGTGGGGCAAACAAGACTGGGACAAGGAGGAGGTCGTCTGGATTGTGTTATAGTTGCCAGAAGATGGCCAGCTAGAATTGAACTCAAGGCGATTGCCACAACTATGGGCATTGTCATAGGTGTTGTGCTAAATAGGTGCCATGCAAGGCACCAATGCCAGTGCTTGTGACAATGTCAACTCCTGCATAGTGTTATGAATCAAAATTATGGTTCCTTTTAGTTTCCTTAATTAGGATTTCTATTATAAGTAGGTTCCTTAGTACTTAATGTACGATGCTTATTTTGATTAGTTTCCCTAATTAGATTGAATTTCTTAGAATAAGAGGCTCTTAAATCTATAACTTGTAAGACACTTCTCTAAGGGATAAGTAATGAAATCTCAGAAGTAGCCTAGTTTATTTCTCTCTTTCTTTCTCCGCTTTCTCCTACGCTCAAAACTCCTTGTAGCAAGAGCTGCAACATTGGTATCAAAGCCAACCTTTCCTACACCTTGCCATGGTGTCTCGACCTGGACAAGACTCGACCTGGACAAGACTCGTGCTCAGATTGCTGTTCTCGCCCAACAATTAGAGGCACACGCTGCTGTGACCACTTCTAGCCTTTAGGACATCACACAGACCATGGAAGCCATATCGCGTTTAAACAACTAGAAGAGACGAATATGAAATTGGATGCACATAACCAGAAGTTGATTGCAGGATTCGTGGAACTCTCCCAACTTTTTGTGTTGCTCCGTGACCGTTTCCTGCCGTCACCGGTAGAGTAGTGAGTGCTCCTCTAGTGTTGCTTTTCTCACCACCATTGTCTATCCCGGCCAACCCTGCCTCAGCACCGATCCTCCCTCTGTCGGTCTCGCTCTCCGAAGTATCACAACTGCCGGTCTCTATGTCTGCCATTAGCACTAGTGATTCATCACCTCTCCTCTTTGGGACTTTTGGGAGTACCCTATCTTTCGTCGGCCTTCCACCGGTGGTGGCCATCTCGGCTATGTCCCGCATTGCCTTATCTCCAAAGTCACTGTCTACAATTATACATGCATCCCAAAGTGTTGCTTTTTGCCCTCCACAGAAAGTGGTAGGTTCATCTATTGGCCAAAGTTCCCGAATGGCTTAACCGGCCTTCTCTCCTTTGCTGTCTTCCACCGGTCTTCTTCCCTCATCAACCTCAGCCGCACTCAACCAACCAGCGCTAGGCTATCTGTCTGCTCCTCTGCTGCCAAGAGTGTCGCCTCTGTCTGGTCTCTTGCATACACTAGGCATGACCATGGGGTGGCTTTATCCGTTGTTGGGTTTTGGGGCTCCACAACTTTTACCTCAGACTGCCATCCAGATCTTTGCACTGCTAGGCCACAGCTGCCAGCAACCTCTGCCCCTTACCCTTCCAAGATTAGGGTCTAATTGTATGAGGGAAGTTCACCTTCCCCTCATGTAAACGGGGCCCGCACCTCGTATGCCCCAAACCCTCTCCATGTTGGTCCGCTTCACCCTAAACAGGTTTCGGGTTATGTTGCACAAGGGCTACACTCGGAGACTTCCAACTTGCAAGCTTATCGGTCTTTGGGTGCCACAACTTTTGACCAGCTACGTTAGTAGTTCATCAATCTTCCGGCCCAGCCTCCACAGGCTCCCCAATTGCAATTTCCCCTTTGACTGGGTCCCGAAGACATAGACAACCTACATGGATTGGATGATCACTTCCGCAATGATTATGCTTATCGTGAGCACAGTGGTCGCCTCCCTCATGATTATAGCCGTAGATTTGATGAGCCGTCTCATGACGGTGCAGCTGATGGCTATGTCCAGGCTTGTCCCACCTGGCTCACCTTTCCGATGTTCAACAGTAACGAACCCGACGAGTAAGTCTCTCATGCTCGCCGCTTCTTTCAATTCCACCATATCGCCGAAGTTGAAAAGATTAATATGGCTTCATTCCACATGGAGGGTTGCGCTCTACGCTGGCTTGACCATTATCTTCATCACAATACACGAGCTACATGGGATGATCTTGAGCATGCCTTGTTTATCCGCTTTGGACTTTACGCCAACCATAATTTCAACAATCTACTGTCTCGGGTTCGTCAAAAGACTACGGTCCAAGATAATGTGGATGAATTTGAGAAGTTGGCCAGTTGGGTCCGCCATTGGCACAAAGATGCTTTAGTCAGAACCTTTATTGGGGGATTGCGTGATGACATTGCCAATGAGGTGTATACCCTCAACCCTCATACCTTAATTGAGGCTATTCATGTCACAAACACTTGTGAAGAGAAAGTCAATAACCAGTAGCGTCTCCTTCAGCGCCCCCCCTACTCTCATTAAGTACTCCTACCTCCACGTCCTCCACTGCCATTGTTCTGGTTAAAAAGTTCTTAAGCTGAGATGACTCCTTGCCACTCTTAAGGGTTTGTGTTACAATTGTGACGAAAAATATGCCTTTGGCCACCGTTGCAAAATTGTTCACATGTTTATTACCGTGGAGGATGAGGTCCTAGTAGCTGAGTTCTATGCCAATTTAGCCATGTTGGTCAATGACATACACCCTATGATTTCCTTCCATGCACATCGGAGTTGTGGATGCTTCTTATGCCATGCGCATTAATGGCCAAATGGCAAAGCAAAGGGGTCCTTGTGTTGGTTGACAACGGGAGCGCTCATTCCTTCATCAAGGAGGGTGTTGCCTGCACATTAGGTCTTATCATTTCACATTACTCTCCATTTGATGTTATGGTTGGTGATGGTGCAAATTGCATTGCATAGGCGTATGAAAAAATGCAACCTTATTTGCCCTGGGTATCACTATTATTGTGGATTTCTACCTTCTACCTTTGTAGGGGATGTGATTCTTGGGATTGATTGGCTTCATACCCTGCGTATCATGGTATGGAATTTTGATGAGATGCAGTTCACTTTTCACCTTGCCGGTGATAAGCGTCGCCTTACTGCACAACCACTAGAGAAGTTACACCTCCTTCACCAGCCTTGAGGATAAGGCCTAGCGGAAGCCATGGTGGATTGTTATGAATCAAAATTAGGGTTCCTTTTAGTTCCTTAATTAGGATTTCTATTATAAGTAGGTTCCTTAGGCATTTAATGTAGGATGCTTACTTTGACTAGTTTCCCTAATTAGATTATATTTCTTTAAATAAGAGGCTCTTAAGCCTATAAATTGTAAGACACTTCTCTAAGAGAATAAGCATTGTAATCTTAGAAGTAGCCTAGTTTATTTGTCTCTTCCTTCCGGTCCTTTCTTCCCTTTCTCCTACGCTCAAACTCCTTGTAGCAAGAGCAGCTTCCTGCACTACTTTGCACGGGCATGACGTTCGCGCATGACATCAACCAGGCAAGTGGCAGTTTATTGAGCTGGCGGACAATTGGAAATGCGCCTAAGCACTCAATGCCAACTCTTGCACAGCTTCCTGAACTACTTTGCACAGGCATGGCGTCCGTATGTGACATCAACCAGGCAAGTGTTAGCTTATCGAGCTGGCAGACAATTGGTAATGCGCTTAAGCACTAAATGTAAATATCTAAGATACACCTTGTAAGTAAAAGTTTTTTTAACCATGTACTTGACCATTTATTCTTAAGTATAAAATAATATACTACCTTTATTTTTGGTCCCTATTATTCAATTTGGGAAAGAGGGCAAGTTATGTCTGCTTACAAGACCTTGTAAACTCGAGAGCGCACATAGTATAAGTGTAATGACAGCCTCTGTATCAGAGCTATTTAGGCATGCCTCTTAGGGCAGCTATTTAGGATCTTATCGTAGAAGGTTATAACATACAGATATAACTGGGCACGAGAGCAAATGAAGCCACCAGATGCCAATTACTTTTTTTCAAAAAAGATGTTGAACTGACATCTGGCTAGGACCTTATCACTTGTACCATGAAAAGTTTGTAAAATTCTCCTGATAAATATAAGTAATTAGTCATTGATACCCACTTTTTAATCATAAGCACATGTCTAATTTATGGTTTATTGTCGTCTCTTCTGTTTTTTGTTCATCCCAAATGTGATGGAGATAAAACAATTTTACATCAGCCTTGTAGTCCTAATATTTGCTACCTCTTATATTATAACCAATTATGGGCATGTTTATCTATGTAATGATTACTGTTCTTTTCTTCCTGTCTTTATCCTATGTTTAGGGCGTAGTATGGGTTTTAGAACCGGAGAAGGTTCTGAAGATGTCACATACAGGAGGGACACCGGCAAAAGCATCGAAGGACCATGTTAGCAGGAAGGATACCATAGAGGTTTACCCTGTGAAGAAATATGCAAAGATTAGAGACCGCTGTTTGACACTGACAGATCCTGAAGGATCTTGTGCGACAATTCAGTTGGTTGGTTGTATGGTACAAGCTGTTTCAGCCTCAAGCCTAGCATCGAGAAAATGGTAAGGTACAGAAGAGATAAACTTACCAATATGTAGCAATTTGACATAAAAAACTTAGAGGTGCAAGCTTTGAATGAAAAATTAGATTATTATAGTGGAGAACATGCTACTGTTTCCTTTTATATATTCTTATGATTATGCACTTCATTCATAGGATAATATTTGTATGATTCAAAATTTGGTTATATTGTGCTTTTGTAATGATTGTAAGACCATCTATGTATTTTGATAATTTACTTTCGGACAGAGGTGATGTTGGACTTGTTTCCTCTGTGAGTTTTTTTGATTATTTTTACACCATAACTGTTAGTTTAGTTTGGTTATTATCTGTTGTCAGGTCCTTACCCTTAAGCATAACCTTTTATGAGATTTGGCTTTTAACATGGTATCATGACGCAGCAGATTTTCAGTAGTCAACAAGAACTCAGCAATCCAAACAGAGCATACAAATCCAATTAAGAAAACACAGGCAAATGGAAGGAAGACAGAGGATTTCTATTCAGTAGTTTCTGGATTACAGGAAATAAAAGCTTGAATCTACAAGCTGAAGGTACAAATGAAAGGAAAATTACAGGTTGAATTCTCAACCGATGCTCAAATATATGAGCCAAAGAGAAAGGAAATTTTTGGAGTATGCTTCTTCTTCCCAATTCGAATTCCCATTCTCCCTTTTCCTCAACCTCTTATCCTTACTAGAATAACCACCTCTGACATCCTAACAAACTGTGCTAACAATTGACTGTTTTACCCCTCCCAATTACATTAACAGGAAGCTTACTATAGGCTGGGACCATTCTACCCCTTTTGGCCTTCTAGAAGTTCCCTGCTGGAATGCCAACTGTGCACAGCAGCTAATATTCAGAATTACCCCTCTACATCATATCAGGGCTACAATCTCCAAGTTTTAATTCATAATCCCATGACTTGCGTATGTTCTTGGCAGCCTCTGTATATGCTGATTCACACTTGTGCCTTTGATTGCTTTGGTTAATAATTGTTACTCTATATTCACTGTTGGGTCTGTTCACTTAGGGTTTTAGGTGCTGTTTGAAACACACTATACAGAAGATTAGAATTAGTTGTCCTGAAAAAAAACATTGGCCAGGCGCATTTATTGCGCCTTGGCTTTCAGGCTTGAAGTGATTCCCCATTTATTTGACAAATCTCCAAGATTCTGAAAAGAAGTGGAATTCAGGCTTTTTTCACCCAAAATACTCCTACATCTCAGAATCTTTTGACATTGAAGAACTTTTACTACCAATGTAGCAAAAATCCAACAAGATGAATCTAGTCAAATCCAGCTTCATGGCCAAATTTCAGAGACCCGTGAATTTGGGTAAACAGAAGTTGACAACAAAATTCTCGCATGAATCCTTTATCCAGACAGTTCCTTTAGTGTCCTGGTCTTTAGCAGTCTTAACCATCTTTTTTCTCATCCATGAGCAGTTCCCATACTTAATCTCTATCATTACTGATTGGCTTTCTTCTTACAAATGCAGCTCCTGTTTCCTTGACTATTCCTTTCTTCTTTTGGGTAAAATCACAAGTGGCGTTGTGTCACGACCCGAGCCTTGAATAGGGTCCAAAGACCATCCATGCCATCGGAGTGCACCTAAACTCGAGTATGACACGGCAAGATGATATTTGGGCAAGAGATGAAGAAATGAACCAGGATTTAAATGACTTTCTTACTAATCCTTTATTTAATAAAAAATCAAATGAGTTTCACCAATAGGGTGTTCATCTCCTACTACAAATTTAGCTACTTTAATTCTCATAAGAAAATACTCAAACTATCCTAATTCTCCGATTCTCCTAGGGAGCGTATCCCTCTCTATCCTTCCTTGATATTCCTATGCATACAAATTAGCAAATAAACTTGTGCACAAAAATATGCCTAATGGAATGGACATTCCACCTGTGAGCTAAGCAACCATTAATCATGCAATAACAAAGACCTAATATTCAAATAACATGTTAAATCCATACATGGTAATCATATATCTATCATATCTTAACATAAAATTTAAATGATCATCGTATATCTATCATGATAACGAAATACTCACACAACCATTCTATATAAGCACCCAGAGAATTAGCTATGTAATCCGTGAGTTGCACCGGTGCGAAAGCGCCGTGGGTGGTCATCCACGTACACTCGGTATGGCTTGTGAAAACCGGGAGAGAACTGCCAAAAGTTAGTGTCTACCGTCATCCCTACGTGGTACTTGGGTAATCTTATTATCTTGATCTTGGAGTTAAGGTACTTGACCTAAACCTTAACTACCCTTGTTAACCTATTATTCTTAGGTTGGTTTTTAATATATGAATCTACCATGTATGCTGTACACACCTCTCATATACCTAATAAGAGGAAAATAACATATCACTTACAACCATACATTCATAACCATTTGTCCATACCATTTGCACTACCTCCATGGCTCCGTATGTGCATGAAGAAAATAATTATCCAAGTCGCATGAATTGGTTACAATACCTGTTTCTATCAGTGTCAATATTTCACAATTGAACTTGCATAATTTTTGAATACATGATCCTTTAATCCTAGGCACAATAATCTGCTCCATATATTTCATAAGGATATTACCACATAATCAGTCAATGATAAGATTCAAATAACTAAAACCTACTCTAGACCATTACCAGAGTAGTCAAAACATAAAGGAAATTATAACATGTTTCCACTGCGAAGGTGGTAGTGTAGGATGGTGGATATCAACAGCTATTGCTCAAGTCAGAAGTCATAAGAGTGATATTATTTCAATTAGAACTTCAGTAGGACATACATGGACCTTTCTCAGTCAGCACATACAACAATTAAGTCTCAGCAAGACCCATAATATCTATCATAGCCTCAGCAGTCATGTTAATAGTTGGGTCACAGATAAAACAGAACCACAGCATGGTCTTATACGTATAATTCAAATAGATAACAGACATTTGAGCAGAGCATGTGTAAATCAAACGTCTATCAAACACTAAAATAGACTTATTTAAAATCACACCTATATCCAATGTTGGAGCAAAGCTTGGTTTAATCCAACATATACCCAACATTGGAGCAAAATATATATTCAAGTTAAAACCTATGCATATAACAGACACTGGAACACTGCATATGTTTAACTCAAAACACATCTCAAATGTTGGCGTAGTGCATATATTTGAATCAAATCATATCTCAGGTGTTGGAGCAGTGCATAAGATTAAATCAAATTATATCTCAGACGTTGAGCACGGCATAAGATAAACTCAATTATATCTCAGACATTGAGCAGTGCATAAGATTAGTTCAAATATATCTCAGACATTGGGCAGTGCTTATATTTAATTCACAATGTGTCTCATATGTAAAAGCAGTGCATGAGATTAGATCAAAACATATATCACTCGCACAGTCGAGAAAATTTCATAGCAGACCTTGCATGAAAAAGTTTATTTCATATATATATATATATATATATAACCAAAAAGACGAAAGAAAACAATCCATGCTTTACATGAGGGTCCTCACCTTGGCCTACTTCAACTCCTAATGCCAACTGCTACCGGTCCCCTCTAAACCCTATGAAAAAAACAGTCTCTATTTAGGAGTTCCAAAACACAAACCTTTCTTAAATTGAATCTTAGAAAAAAAAGGGGCTGTTCTGGGATCTCAATTGCCCATAACTTATTGATTTCAAACTAGAGATAAGAGGGGAAAAAGAGGATAAATCAACCCATAGAAGGGATGAAGAAAAGGAGATTCTCATGGCTTACGAATTCCAAATCGAGCAAATAAAAAAGGACTCACCTTTACCTATTTCAACTTGCAACCAGACCCTCCTTCCCACAACCGCTGCTGAAACCACTCCCACTGTCGTCGCCACCGGAGCAAGAGAGGAGAGAGATGAGAAAATAGGATAGGGCGAGAGGGGAGGGCCTAGGTATATATAGAGAAGGAAGCCCTCTTCCTTCTCCAAGGAGGAGAGTCATGTTGGGAGAGGAGAGACTTATTGAGAGAGGTGAGAGACATACTGGGAGAGGGGAGCCTCCCCTCTCCTGTCGGGGTTAGGGCTGGGGGAGGATGAGGAGTTTTTCTGTCCCCCGCCCCTAACAACACACTGGGTTATGGGTCTGGTTTAGACCCAGACCTGGAGGCAGATGCGGTTCTAAAAAAAAAGACGTACTTACACATTGCTATTTTAACAAGTGATGTTCCACTACCCTGTCTGCTCTTGCTTTTACTATTTACTGATGCTGTTTTAGAAGATTTCTTTTTTATTTTCTCTTTTTCATGTTGCCCATCCTTAGCTTGTAATATTAAACTCATGAATAAAGCATCGTCCATCTTTTGTGGTTGTTTTTGTGTTTATTAGAGTTTGATATGCAATGTATTCTGCTTTTAGATAGCAGTGACGGAGGTTACTGGGAACAGTGGACACTTTCAGATTTTCTGTTTGTGTTTGCTTTCTGGATTACCTTAGTATGAGTTTTACTTTATCTGATTCCTCTTTCTGGTTATACTGCAGGGCCAAAAGATACCCTATAAAAATAGAAAACAAGGGCTCCGTAATCTATAATGGCAGTAGTATATTGTATGTATTCCTTGAGACTTCTTGGGATAAGGAATCATGGTGTCGGGCTCTCCGTCTTGCTTCCTCTGAGGATAATAAAAACTTGAATTGGCATAAAATCTTAAGTGACGAATTCCAGAGTTATTTCACATTGCTAATGTCAGAGTACCCTTTTATGAAGCCCCACGTAGGGTCCAAGGAAGCAACAGAAAGAGCTGGTAATAGAATAATGGATGGGTCTTCTTCAAAGGTTCGCCTTTTCTTGAGAAAATTTGCTAAGAAGGCCTCCAAAAATAGTTCTGAATACAAAACAGGGGCTGCAGTTCCATCATTAGGTCGTGAGGATAAGAATTCTGGGGGTGAAAAGTTTGTCGCTGGTTCTCAGAAACTTGTAATTTTGGATAAAATTTCAAACAATTCTCCAGTTGAAGATACGAGTATTCCATCTTACTCTAATTATTCTGGTGCTCGGAAGCAGTTTCCTGTAGGTTCTGATGTAGATTCTGATGTCAAGCCAGGATATGATGAGGGGACCCTATGCTGTAATTTAATGCTGGCACGGCTTTTCTTTGATGCCAGGAAAAGTGATATGATTAATAGTTTCCTTCAAGAGCGTATTCAGGTTACACATGTGCCCATTGCCTTTTTTTCTTCTCCATTTTACTTGTGTACTTGCCTCACTGTTGCATTTATTTTTGTTTACATGAACAGAGAGCTCTCTCTAATATGCGAACTCCTTCTTATATTGGTGGAATCTCATGTGTCAATTTTGATATTGGAGCTCTTCCACCTTATATTCATGGAATGAGGGTTCTTCCCATGGACATAAATGAAGTATGGGCTATGGAACTAGACATTGAGTATTCTGGACGTGCAGTGCTAGAAGTTGGAACCAGGCTCGAAGTAAGTGAACCGGATTTTCAAAGAGGTATAATGAATGCAAGCATGGAGGCTATTTTAGCCGAGGAGGCCTCTTCAGATCTTCTTGAGGGTTTTGAGCATTATGATAAAGAATTGAAACATACATCGGGTACAGCTGAGGGGAAAATAAAAGGCATTGGTAGAGATAATTTGGGTAAGATTCAACACAATCTGCTGTGTGTTTAACCACAGCATCTGTGTTATGAGAATATGACTAGATGCTGCCGTTGGAAGTTATTTATTATGTCATTACTTGCTGATACTTAACAAATTTGCTTCTTAATTATATCAAAAAGACCCTGCAAACAGAGTTCTGAATAAATTTAATTTGTTTCTTTAGGTTTTATATAATGTTTGTATTTACAGTATGTGGTGCAGGCAGGGCTTTTCATAAGTAACTTGTTGCGTAAGTCCTATTTGAATGTCATTTCTAGTTTAAACTAAGACACTAAGTTTTCTGAAATTTATTGTGGTATTCTGTAGAAGGGATGTCAAATACAAAAAACTGCAGTTGGCCATCTTTATATGCATCAAGGTGGAAATCACTACTTAATTCAGTTGCTGATCAGGTTTCACAGGTTAGCAGCTCTTTGATTTATCAGTATATAACTTCCATTTGTGTGACTTTCACTAAGGGTAAATATATCAATGAGCATTCTACTTGAATGTGAGGTAGATCATTGAAGTTCACAAAAATTAAATTATTTTCGTGCAAAGTGTTGAAGTATGTGTATTTATTATTTTAACATGAAAAAGATGATAAGCAAATTTGCAACTGCTCATTTTTTCTGTCTAAATGATCCAAATCTCCTAGTTTCTAAGGAATTTATTTTTAGACTTTGTGAAGTGGGTTGATGACTGAGCCTACAATAATTTTGGATCATTTATCCCAGGGCTACAAATGGACAAATTGAACCATACTAAAATGTCATACACTGGATATGGATTATGGGCTGTGAGAATAAAGAGAACTAGGGTTTGTGGAGAGGAAGTGATGCAAAGGCTCCAATAAACCTGTACGTAAGATTCCTGTTACCATGCACAGCAAATACAAAGAGGGGCCGAAGCCTAGCCAAGGGGGAGCGAAAAGACTAAAATCACCTTATACAAATTAAATAAAGGTAACTACAGTCAACCCTTTGCATCAATCCTTGGTGGCTGAAATAGACTCGTCTGCAGAGAGTCGGAAACATGGTACTGCTCTAAGAAATCCAGATCAAGGCATTGAAACTTATCCTTTGTGATCCATGAGGCGTCAGAGTGGGACTGGCCAGCCAATCGAACATGATAGTGTTGGCATTGACCACCATCACTAGAGGTAACAATCTCATGGCCAAGGACTCTACTAATTTGCTCAACAAGTGGGGGCAAATGAGGCATGTGAGGCTAATAGTATTAATTCAGTCAACAAGTTGGGGCAAACGAGGCATGGGAGGTTGATAGTACTGGTAGGATTGGTGGATATGAAAGGGTGGAGGGGTAAAAGTGCCACAATAAAGGAACAAGTCTTCAATATTGAAGATTGGGCTGATGTGAAGTTCAGAGGGAAAATCAACGGAAAAGGCAGTGGGACTAAGTTTGCGAAGAATCTGATAACCTTATGGCATGGGCATGTAGTTGTTTAAAAGAATGTTATGGAAAGCGCTCAGGGGACATGTGTAGCACCATATAATCACCTTCATTGTGTTCTTGTGTCTTATGATGTAGTCAGCAACAAGTTTATTGTTTACATTACTCGTGGCAAGTTTACATCTAATATTGGCATGTAGTTAACATTACTCACGGCATGGGCATGTAGTTGTTTCAAAGAATGTTTCAGAAAATGCTTAGGGCACATGCATATCATCACATAATTACCTTTATTGAATTCTTGTTTCCTACGATAGTCCGCAACAAGTTTTAAGTTAGCATTACTCATGGAAACTATACATCTAGTATTGGCATGCAACTCGCAGATATCATGGGAAAAAGAATTGGCAGAAGCGAGAGGGCCGTCGTCGGTGGGTAAAGGGAGATCCACTCAATTTGTTGATGCGGGGCAAGCCATAAACAATCTTTAAAGGACTTTTCTCGGTTGACTGAACTACTATAAGAAAAATCAGCAATAGGTATTATTGAATCCCAAAGACCAGGATGTTGCCTCACAAGACATCTTAGTAGATTTCCCAAACTCCTATTAACTAATTCAGTTTGACCATCTGTCCAGGGATGAAAGGCTGAGGAGAACTTCAACCAAATCCCAAAAAGTTTCTTGTATCTTTAATAACAAACTTGACATCCTTATCAAACACGATAGAAATCTGTAAACCAGGTAGGCAAACAACCTCTCAAAAGATTAGCTTAGCAACATGGCATGCATCAACACTTACTACCAGTAATAAAATGTGCCATCTTAGAGGACCTGTCCACCACTACTAAAATAGAATTATAACCACGAGGTGCTCTGGGCAACACAAGGATGAATTCATACTAGGCTGAAATTATGCTATTGTCCTACCAAGGGGTGTGTGGGACAGGTAAAAGAGTGTACTGTTATGGCCCTTCCATCAGCATTGCCTCCATTGAAGTTTGAACAAATTTACTTATTTAGAACTTTCCTAGTTTTGATTAATTCTAATTAGAATAAGCTTTATGATTCCTACTCTTATAGTTTCCTTGTTTAAATTCTATTTAGGAAGTCTTAGGATTTCTAGTCTAGCTAAAGCTAAAATCAATTAGCTTTTCTAATTTAGTTTATACACTATTTCATGTTAGTTTCTTAGTTTAATCAAGAGTTGTTATTGGGTAAGTGTAAAACTATGAAAGGGCTTCTTGCCCCATTGCTACAAGAGACGTGAACAATGTTTTCAGTAACATAGAATAGCTAGTTCTCTTCCTTAAACTCATCTCCTCTCTTCGCTGAATCACCTTGTGTTTCCATTGGGAGATACAACATTGGTACCGGAGAATTCAGTCTTGAGACACAGTGACAAAGTCCAACTTCCAGCACTCAGTGAAGCCATTGGACTATGGCAACTTCAATGGCCATTGTGCAACTAGACCAAAGTGTCGCAGTAGCACAACTGCAGGGGACCTTTTTGAGCTTCGTATGGCAATTTTAGCCTTCTCTGAGCTAACAAGTGGCTGGCTCCATAGCATTGAGAACCAGTTCGACCAATTTCAAAGGAGTCAACTTGTGTGCAATACCTTTCTTCTGGATGAGTTTGAACAATGGGTGGCTTGTCTTCTCCAGAGTTTGGGCTAACCAGTGTGTCGTGAACTTCTTCCACTAGTACATTTTACTCTGTTGGGGTCCTCTTCCACCGGCCTTCAGGGGTTGTCCATGCTGTTTGGCTCTATTGCCTCCATGTCCCATGTCCCTGGTCCCCGTTGATCCTCCTTTTGGAGGTTCAGGGACAACTCCTCCCTTCTCAACTGCCGCTACGACCTACATCCAATTGATGCCGCCAATACCAACACATGAAGGAGCCTCGTCTTCCCTGTTCATCCATGGGCGGGCTTGTCAGAGTTGGGGACTGTCAAACAGCCTGCAACCACAATGCCCTCCTCCGCGACTTGGCTGACACTTTATCATTTTGATGATTATCCTCTTAAATATTTCATAAATTAGCGTATTTCTACTCTACCACAACAATGATAGGTGACAAAAGTTTCTTGGTTATGATTACGAGATTTGTGCATAAAAGAGGCGCTAATAATCGGGAAGCTGATGCTTTGTCTTAAAAGTTTGAGGACCCATCATTATATGCCTTGATTGCCCTCATTTTTCCTTTTCTAGATGATCTCCGCCTCTCCTATACCAACAATCCGGAGACTTTTGCCCTTATTCCCACTCCAAGCAGATTCTTTTTGCTTACTGGGTTTTGTTTTGTAGGTGGAATTTTTATTGTATGAGGGATGCTTATGGGTACCCAAGGATGAGCAGTTGTGGCGTGATATCCTTCATGACTTCCATTGTACACCTATTGCTTGTTATGAGGGTATTTTTCGTACCTAAAAGAGGGTGTCCCATAGCTTCGCTTGGTGTGGTATCAAGCGTGATGTACAACATTTTGTCACGCAATGTGATATTTGTCAGCTTGCTAAGGCAGACACCACTACACCAGCTGGTTTACATAGGCCGCTCCATATTTCTGAGCACATATGGATGGATAATTTGATGGATTTTGCCGAGGCTTTACTGATAGCGAAGGGGAAGTCAGTTGTTCCTGTGGTTGTTGATCGGCTATCCAAATATGCCCACTTTTATGCTCTTTCTCATTCTTATACCTTCCGAACAGTTGCTAAAGTATTTGTTCATGATGTTGTACGTTTACATAGGATGCCACCCACAATAGTTTGTGATTAGTATAAGGTATACTTATTGAGGTTTTTGTAGGATTTTTTTAAATGGCAGGGGACTAATTTTTGTATTAGCTCAACTTATTATCACCTGACTGATGGCAGACAAAGGTAGTTAATAGATGTTTGGAGCAATACCTTCGGTGTTTTGCGGGCAACCAGCCTAAGACTTGGTTAGGGCAGAGTTGTCTTATGATATAGCTTATCATGCTGCTGCTAGTTTTACACCATTCGTGGTTGTCTATGTCCAGCCTCCTCCCACTGTGTTCCGCTATGTTCCCTTATGATATCCTGTTAATGAGGTGGACAATGCATTGCTAATTAGAGATAAGGTCCTCTGACAGCTCTAGGATTTCGGGTTGGCTGCCTAGAATCGTAGGAAGTAGGTTTATGATTACCGCCACTAAGATTGGGAGATTCAAGTTGGAGACTTGGGTTATTCTTGCTATCAACCTTACCACCAGATGTCTGTATATTAGCCGGGTAGTGCGAAGCTTTCTCACTGCATCCACGCTCATATCATATCATTTAGCGGATTGGAGATGCTGCCTATCATTACCTCCAAATACCCAGATCCGTCCAGTCTTTCACATTTCACAGCTCTGCAAATATGTGGGTGATCTCTTGGTTGTTTCTCCTGCCCTTCCTCCACCTTTGCTAAGCTTAAATCAATTAGCTTTCATAATTTAGTTTATGCACTATTTCATGTTAGTTCCCTAGTTTAATCAAAAGTTGTAGTTGTTAAAGTGTAAAAGTATAAAAGGGCTTCCTGCCTCATTGCTATAGTAGAAATGAAGAATGATTTCAATTGAATAGAATAGTTAGTTCTCTTCCTTCAGCTCATCTCCTCTCTCTTCTCTTATTTTCCTTGTGTCTCCATTGGGAGATACATGTACAATTCTGCGTTTTGTATTCTTGACTTAGCCAACTGCCAACAGACAAGTATGGCATTGGGACACAATCAGAGCAACATTTGCCTACAAAGATGGCCAATAAAATCTATCTTCCACTGAGGCAAGTGTCTTGGCTTTCCCAAAATGGCCAACTATGCCTCCAAAATGCAATTCCCAAACCAAAAAGTAGTGAGCGGGAATGCACAAAGAGGAACCACGAAAGAGGTAATTGTCACGCATAATGAAATTCTTGTGGTCTTGACGATTTCCATCTGAAGTTTCCATAAAAATAGTACCAAAGTCAAGACAGTTGAGGTACTCAGCTTTGAGCCCATTAAATCGAATCACATGAGTACTCGTAGGCTCTAAGGCAACAATCACACAGCTAAGCGTCAGTGTGGTTGTTCTCAATAGCTGCACAGTGGCAAAGGACTAAAGTATATTCTTCAAGGAATGCGACCCACCGGGCTGCTTGTTGCACGACTTGCACTGAGATTGGGGGTCATGATCTGAATCCAAGATAAATTCATGTGGCAATAGATAGTGCCACCAATGATGTAGGGTTGTTCAACAGCATATAACTTTTTTTTATATGTTCAGTATGGTTGTTTGGCACCGTTTTCTTGCTGAAGTATCCAACAGGTGGTCTTCTTGAATCAAGATACCTCCAATGCCCACTTTTGATGTCACAAGCAACCTCAAAAACTTTTGATAGATTAGGATCACGCGACAAAGCTACCTCAGTTATGAGAGTTTGATCTCTTCAAAGACTTTAGTAGCACCAAAAGTCCATTGAAATTCCTCTTTTTTAATGCAGTTAGTGTTGTGATCCATGATGGAGCTAAACCCCTTAATGAACCACCTATAGAATGTAGCCAAGTCATGGACACTACGAGCCTTGTTAATGGGTGAGGGCATTGGCCATTCTTGAATAGTCCTCACTTTTTCGGGGTTGATAGCAATACCATGAGAAAACATAATGAATCTGAGGAAGAGCACTTTGCACGAAGGAGCACTTTTTGAGGTTTATGTAGGATCATTTAATGCAAACGCTAGTAAGAACCTCACGAAGATGACACAAATGTTCTTTTGACTAATTGTAAACCATTACATCATCAAAATATGCAACCGCAACTTTACCAGTAAAAGAATGTAGGACTTGAGTCATGACCCTCATAAACGTGCTAGGACTATTTGAGGGAGCCAAGGGCATGACTAACCACTCATCCAGTCCATATAGGGTTTCAAATTCAGTCTTTGACGAATCACCTAGTTGGATTTGGATTTGATGATACCCGTTGCACAAATCAAATTTTGTTAACACATCTATTATGTTGTCAAGATGGGGGAATGAGAAACCTATATTAGACAGTGATTTTGTTAATGACACGGCTATCAACACACATTTTCCAAGAGCCATTCTTCTATGGGTCAAAAAGGGCTGGGACAGCACAGGACTAGGACTTTCACAATGAAACCTTTGGGACGCATGCCTTCAACTTGTTTAGTTAATTCAACATACTCTCTGGGGTTGATTCTAAAATGTGGTAGGTTGGGCATCTGATATCAATGGCATGCTGAATATCCCTAATTGGCGGCAATTCATCTGGCAATTCCTCCACCACCATTTCATGAACTCCTCAAGCAATAGGATGATATAGTTTTACCTTTGGCCACCAAAGCTAACACAATACTTGACTTGTGCCCTCAATTTCCTTTTGGGTGAGGTGAAGAGATTGCTTCTCAGAGGGGGTTGTAGCTTTTCATGTTTTGCCTGTGTTGTGGGTCTAGCCAGGATGAGCATGATTGATTTGCCCTTATGGGGAATGTATATGTGATGGCCCAACTGAGTGACATCATTATTATAAAGTCATGGTTGACCACTTAGTATATGAGTCACATCTACAGAAGGACATTACAACACACCTTAAGTAGTGTAGGAGCCCATTCGGATACAGACCAAACACCTCTCAAAAACAGGTCGGGAGGTCTTGTCAACCCAGCTGATCCTATAAAGATGGGGGTGAGGTTCCTGTTGTAATATCATCATGTGCAACACCAGATTTTTTCCATTGATGATAAGTTTGAAGAATTATCCCCACATTTGATGAAGGTGTGAAAAGTAGAGGTCTGTTTCCAATTATCTTGCTCAGTTGGGGTAGAGACAATACACCTCATAACAATTGTGTGTGTGGACATTCTCACTTCCATCCTCAATTTCCTCTACTGAGTCTACAAGTTCAAGTTCACCTAAAGATTCAAGCACCTCATCAACGTCACCATTCTAGTTATCATCCTCATGATCTAGAGTTAATGTGTGGTTTGGACAACTAGATGCAACATGACCAATACCATGACATTAAAAGCATCTAATAGAGGACCCACTGAGTTGGGAATTAGGGGAACAAGACATCGGGCATTTAAAAACTACTACCCCTTCTGGATTAACATAAGAACCAGCATTCGGGGTAGACTTGTTGACTCTTAAGTACCAACCTGGACAATTTTCTAGATTGCTCGAGAAGATTAAGTCGTGTTCGCTGGGAGGGCAATCTAAAGAGCTTTTCAATCTCCAGTGCCTTGTGATAGACCTCCTTGAGAGTGTCTCAGGAGTGAAGATTGACCACTCTTTTAACCTCGAGCTTTAGGCCATTTATGAATTTTGTGACAATCATCCAAGGTTCTTTAACACGACAACACATCAACAACTCCTCAAACTGGGACATGTAATCAGTTACATTCCAAGACCCTTGCTCAAATTCATTACTTTGTTAAGCAATTGTCTCGTATAGTAGTGAAGATATTTTTCCTTCAGTTTCTGTTTCATTTCGTCCCATTGTATAAAAGGAGGTTCATCAAGATGTGTTTGATTGCTTTGGAACATTTGCCATTAGCGTTTGGCATAGCCATTAAGCTTCATCTTGGCAAAATGGATGGGCTCCATATCCAACATCTCGATGTCATACCAATCAAAGCAATCTTTTATTTTGTCAAGCCACTCATGAAAGGCATTATAGGGTCCAACTACCATCAAAACTAGGACGTCAACTTTTAGCTTCTTGTTGATATCTTTATGTTTATTCTGGTGCCTGGGAAGTTGGTAACCTTTGTGGTGAAGCCTATTGAGATACTACTCACGGTCCGGAAAAGGTGGAAGTATGTCACCTGGTTCATTATCGAACATACTATGGTATCCATGCTCACTAGGGAAAGAACCATGACACTGTTTTAGTTCAACCAGCAGGGCTTTAAGACTAACCCGAGACACAACTTGTGGTTGTTGGTGAGTAGATGGATCATCCCCAGCATCATTGACAGAATGCTTTCCTAATGAAACAGATATTTGAGACATTTTTTTGGTCAATTTAGCTAGAGCATCATGTGAAGTATGTACCTGCCTTGAAATTCAGTGCTCATAGTCTCAAGGCTATGCTCTATTTTAGATTGAATCCATATGGTCTTTTACAGTCATAAGGTTGGGGATGGTGCTCAAGGAAGTAGTATGAAAGGGAAGAATGAGGATCCGTGAAATACTGCTGGTATTAAATGTAGAAATGCCCAAAGTAACAGTCTATAAGTATGTACCGCACTCGTGCAAGAGTTAGGACAATAATGAAAGCAACTATGCTATTGACGTGCAACAATGAGCATATAAATGACAGCAAGTGCAGAGAATTGGATAAACGAATGGGATATTGGCAGGACTGTACCTCGCAGAAGAGTTGCAGCGTTTTTCTTGTTTGATAGAGGGTGGCTAGGACCACTGACCTGATGGTGAGACAGGGATAGTATGTTGCTAGCGATCCAAACTTCTACAAGGAGGAGCATGGTGGCAAAGAGAGGCAGAGGAAACACTGTAGAACTTTGGAAGTGAAGTGCTACAGTAGTACAATCATTCTAATTATGGTGTCCTTTGGCTGTCAAAACATTACTCATTATATAATTCCCGTAGGAGTAATTTGAGATATTCAGTCTAAAACCCATTGCCTGCAGTTGATCAGACCTTATCAAAAGACATCTCATACATAAAGCATGTGCAGATCAGGCCAAAACTGTCAGTAATGCAGAATAAGAATGCCTAATGGTTGATAGAAGGATGTACAAGACAAAACAGAGGTTGCCAGGCTAATTTGAGGTTGCTACAGAGGCCCAGAAGACATAGACAGTGGAGAGGCTGTGCAAAAGGCTGAAACAGGTCTGGAAGAGGGTCAGTTGTGCAGACAGACAATTGCCAGGCAAGATATGATGATTCAGCGGTACTTTCAATTGATTTGAAACATCAACAAGAAGCTGATTCAGATCAAATTAGATACCACAGACAGGCAGAGCAGTTGGTGTGCATAAGCCTCCCCAAAAAATTTTCAGACTTTAAATCAGACAGACAGTTCTAGACTTAAGAAGCAGAGAGAAACCGTTCAGCGAAACCTAAGATCTAGATGTCATGTGAGAATAAAGAGAACTAGGGTTTGTGGAGAGGAAGAAGAAAAAGAATTCTCTATTATTGCAAAACTGAAGAAGGTAATATAATGGAGGAGCTGACCCAAGCAACTAAAGGAGTCAAGTAGCCTAAAACACATAAAAGACCAAATTACTCTTTTAAGTGAGAGCTAAGCAATCAGAAATAAAAGATAAACTCCAATGATTAAACTGCCCTCTATAATGAAACACATAATACTTAAGATAAACAAATTGAAAAAAGGAACTATACTCTTACATGGGTCACTGGAGAATATGGGTAATCCTTGTCAACTTTTTGAAATTTATTGAGGGCTTCAACACTGATTTGTTTGTAATTTCTTGGGCCAAGATTAAAAGCGTTTTTTTTAAGAATTTGTTTTTCAAATCTGAAGGTACCTCTTTCCTTGGCTATAAGATTTATGTCAGTTCGAGGAACATTACGTATACATATAAAGCCACCTCCATCTGATCAGCTATGGTTCTGCTTCACCTCAATGCCCATCATAGACTGGAAGTTTGACTCTTCCGTGGGAGAAAGCAAAATTACTAATGCACATATTGCAATGCTCATTGGCAGTCGATTCAAGGTAAAATCATAAGAGTTGCTAGTACTTGTATATATGTATTTTTGTTGTTTCTATCATTATCATTGCGGGTAAGGTGACCTCCACACAAGGTCGGAGCCAGGAAAGGCATTTTGGGGTGGGAGGCACATGAAAGTAAGAAAATCTTGGAGTGGGGTAGGTGCCATGTGGTCCCAAAGTCACAGTTCATAGGCCAAAGGGGGGGGCATGGCCCCCACCGCTCTGCCCCGCCCCTTGGCTCCATTCCTGTGTACACATGAGCAGGTTACCTTTTTTGCACCAAATTGCCTATCTTCTTGCCTACTGCATTAGGTGGCTGATGGGAGGGGAGTGGGCAGGTTGACACAGCCTGTCAGGCAGTGAAAAAGGAGGGGTGGGTGGGTGGGACGTGGGTGTTTTTTGCGATAGAGATGAGGAAGGTGGAGAGCTGGCCTTTTGTCATTGTTGCCAACGTGGCCCATTGCCACCACAGCTTGTACCTCTGGCCATTGAGGTTGCTGGCGTCGCCATCAGTGATGGAGGGGTGTTAGGTAAAGCCATAGGGGGAGAGTCAGAAATTGGGTGGGAGAAAGGGCACAAAGTGGAAAGGGAGAGCAATTGGATCTCTATCTGAGAGCTCTCTCTTTCTAGTGCAGCAGCAGTAGCCTGGCCATGTGCACAGGCTACTGCTTCTTTATCAATATCCATGACATGGACAGTGATGATGGTAATAAGATTTTATTTTACAGACTGACCTTGATAGGACCTTTATTTCTTGCAGGCTGCAATTCGTGAAACTTTAGTACTTCCAAATTGTGAAACCATATGCATTCCATGGATGCTAGCTGAAAAGGATGATTGGGTACCAAGGAAGTTTGCACCTTTTCTATGGATCAATCATGAAGGCGGGCCCTCTAGCGCCCAGGAACCTGATGAAGGTAGTAAGTTCAGGATGGATACCTGTTATAGTAGTACAGAGAGTAGTATTCATAACTGCAAGGGAAGCAGAGATGACACAAGCAGCAATGAGCTGCAAGATGAGCAAGAAAATTTAAAGAATGTGGAATTTTCTTGTCATACTACACCACCAACCGAAAGTGAGCACTCCTTAGGTTCTTCCTCCGCAACTTTCAATACTGATGAGGCTATTCATGGAAAAGATTTTACAGAACTGATGGTACCCCTTTTAGTAGATAATAACATACTAAAGGAGTGCGATCAGAGGATACCTGAATGCTCATCGGATGCTATTGTGACTAAGGAGCGGAATATTGATTCTTTAGCGTTGGATGACTTAAAGCCAAAGAAGGTTGGCAAAAGAGCAAAGATGATAGATATAGGGAAGAAAATGAGTGAAAAACTTGAAGAGAAGAGGCGTCACTTGGAAGAAAAGAGCAGGCTCATTGTAGAAAAGATGCGAGAAAATGCAAAGACAACATGAGTCAGAATACCAAAGTGGACAGTTGCTTCATTATTAACTTGCACAAATTTGGATCTCCATTTTCATTTGTTTGTCCTCTTGAACGGATCTAAGGTAGGTACTTTTTTATACCTTGCACAATGTCAATTCTTGTTGCACAGAAACGACCTAGAGTTGAAGCTTGTATGTAAATGGGCAATTCTGTAATATTTCAAAATATGGTTACCTCGTTAATGGATGTAAAGTGTGGAAAGGCCTTCTTAAACATGCTTCATTTTCTTGTTAAGAAAGCCATATAATTTCCAAAAATGGCTTTTAGTAACGAAAGGCATATGCTTTGGTAGTGTGACTAGTAGGCGGGCGTCGTGCTGGAAAGGCCCAGCTTAGTGTATCAATTAAGTACAAAAAATGCGGATTGTACATGTTTCTTGTAATTGCAATTGCAATTGCAGTTTAGATCACTTTGTAGTCAGGCTTGTATTCTTCTTAGTTGAGGTGTTTTTGTAGTGGGAAAATTATTTAAATAATATTAATTTTTTTATTAAAATTGCGTATTTTAGAAAATATTTTTTAAAGTGGTATTACTTTTATCCATGTAGGTGCTAGTTAAGCGCTAATGATTGTGTGATATTTTTTAAATTTTTTCGGTTGTCTTTTGGAAGGACAAAATTAACTTAGTTGATTTCGTCTTTTCGAATAATGAAATCTAAGCACTTGACCCACGCCCACTCACTCACTTCCTTGCTTTAAGTAGATTTTGTCCATTGTTTCAAAGGATAAAACCTTAGTTTGTAATGATTTCGTCATTTGTAAGGATGAAATTTAAGTTGTGATGATTTTGTCTTTGTCTTTTAAAAGGATGAAATTTAATGAAAATTGTTTAGATAACTTAAAATTGAAAACAACCTCTGCCCTTGTGTAACATCAAATATCATCCATACAAAACATGCAAATTTATTAAATATGTTCTACACAAAACATATAAATCGATCTTTATATAACATTCCATATGTTCCATAGAAATAACATATAAAACATAATAATATAAATACATCAAATTACATATAATGTTCACAAAATATTTTGGTTTACAAAACAAAAATATCACAATTCTAAGTCGCTCAATCTCTTCTACCCTTACATCCTTGGCCTTGACCTCGACCACAACTTTGACCCCGATGGTGTTGTACCGGGTCTTCCTGCTCCTCATGGTTTGTTTGCTTTTCTTGCTCATGGTCCGCCTACTCCTGCTCTGACTTTGCATAAGTAATAGATGGCTCAACACGAGCTACTCGTTGTCGTCTATAATATACTATTGGATTAGCCAGGGGTAAGCTACATGTGGAGCAACTAGAAATGAAGAATGTGGAGGAGAGCTCAGTACTGCAGATGAAGATAAAATATTAAGGAATGGATTATGCCTCGACTATGTCTGAATTGCTTTGTTAGTATGATAATGTCCATGAACGTCTGTAATCACCAACTGAAAGAGTATCAAGCTACAAAGGACATCTTGATGTTGTCTGATCATCAACTGACATGATGCTAATAAGATCTCAACCAAAGTATGTGTTAACGGCGTCAATCAAATTGGCAAGTGTCCGTCACACTAATCCAAGCTATATAAAAATTAAAATAAAAGTTAGATAAATAATAAATGTGAAATAAGAAAATATTATTAGAAAATTAATTACAATATACTTACCAAAGCTACCTTAGATGCACCCCTAGGCTGATATGTCATCTCCTCTACATCATTACGCGGTAAAATATATTGCCACGTAATGGGTAAATATTATTGCATATATGGGCTATGAACATCTCGCAGTGTTGTAGCCATCTCCCCTCGGATTATAGTGGCTCTCCTATCATCCCATCGAGTGATATATGTTGCATGATGTATAGCCCAATTAGTAATATGGCAGCCTTGTCAAGTGATGCGATGGACAAACTCTATGGTACGAAGAGGGACCTCTTGCTCCAAGTTAAATTAGAGCATCACATTATCCGATACGTAAATCTCGACAATCTCAAAACAGATGAGTGGCGTTAGCGAGAGCACACATCTCGACCCTCAGTATAGAGAGGAGGTTACTTAGCCAAAACCTTTGGTGAGTACGGCTGCCAAATAACCTACAAATTTTATAAAGATAATTAAGTTTAATTACCTTACATATCTTATAATCATTGTATGAAATTTGATAAGGAAATAACATTACCTAATAAGGTTGCTGATGGTCTAACTCTCCTTCACACAATTGGACCTTGTGGATTTTTAGTTTTTCTCCTCTGAACATTCTACTTTATGGAGTCAAATTTAAAACATGAGTTCATCATATCCAAATAAAACCATGCTAAAAAATTAAGTGTTAAAAATAAAAAAACCCTACCTCGCTCTTAATGGAGCACCCTCAATTACGTGACCCATCTCAATACTTGGCCGGCTAATGTGTAAATACTCCCATGACCATAGTTGTGTCACAAAATATGATAAAAATTGTTAAAAAAAATATAAAGTAATTATGCTTATAAAAAATATTAACTTTAACGAATTCATTTTCCTGAAGAAGGGTTAGACAACCTGCAATCCTTGAGGTCATGGTGTAACATGCTTTCCCTAACTCTCTGTATAAAAATGTAAGAGTGGCATTACCCCATGTATAAGTGCCTGCCATGTCAAAATCCGCAAGGAGGGAGAGATATGCAACATGTACATGACTACTCATGTTATCGGTAAATATTATAGCCCCAAGTAAATGTAATAAATATGCCTATGCATGCTACAAGATCAATATCTCCGTGACATCTAGTAGGAGCTCATGAAACTCACCTAAGAGCTATCTAAGGCTCACTCGGTTACCATGTATCACTGTAGGTAGGAGGAGCTCTGCCAATGAGTATGACTAATAAATCTAAAGATTTTTCTGTGGTTCTTTTTTGCTTCTTGGGGCATTGATTATTTGTTTTAGCCTTCTATATTACTTTTCTCGATAATTATGTGTTGGTGCTATGTGTAGAATTGGTCGTAAGTAGAAAAGGTTTGTATGTTTTCAAGGATTTAAATGCGTAAGTTAAGGTTCAGAACTTAAATTAAAAACTCGGTCCTGAAGATGGGGCTTTCGGGTAAAAAAGGGTTGTTTTGGTCAAGGTGTGGTCTTAAGTAGGAGTTTATTGTGCATTGGGAGTTCTCGCGCGAGGAAAAGAAGTGGAGACATGCGACGTAGGTGCACGTGTGAAAAAAAGGAGGGGGGATTAAAACAAAATGCTGAATGCAAAATGCATTCTGCACAGTGTTTTTCGTTGGCGGAAAGGAGAGGCGCTCCACCTCTATTTCATTGTGAGCACCACCACCGTCCCTCCCTCTTTGCCGGAGTCAGACAGTCCAGTCGCTGTGAGACGGATCATGCTGCTGTTGGCCACCGTTGCACCTCCTCCCCTCCAAACTGTTCGCCGGCCATATTGTGGAAGAATCGCTCTGTTTTGGGCCAAATCGCCGCTGGAGCCGACATGAGCTGTCAGTGCTTGGTCGCCTGGCCGCCATGAACTGCATGGAATCACCATTGGTCAGCGGCACCACCTTGGGTTAGCAGCCTCTTCCGTCGTCTAGTCCGCACCTTTTTCCCTTGATTCTGTGAGCGCATGCAGTGCACCATCATAGAACCATCACCGGAAAATCCACCCCCTTGCCATGATGGTGCTGCACCACCTTGGGCAATTGGAGAGCCGTCCTCCACCCTGATTTCTACTCCGACCAACCATCTCTCATGGATTTGCACTAGTTTTGGGCCAAACCGCTACTGGGACTGGCAAAAGTCGCTGCCTTGAGCCATTTTCTGCCCGTCCCGACATCGCCTCTCCCACTTGGGTCCCTACTTGCATCCCCGTATACCCTTTCCCCTTCTACAATTTTAATCCACCTCCCCTGCATGTTCATCTACTAGAAAATTGAGAGGGGGAATTGTCTAGTGACCATTCCTCCTTGCTAGAGGCCAGAGACCACCACCATACTCCTTTTCCCCCTTCTTCTATACATCTATACCATACCCATGCTGCTGGACTCACATAAGCTCTTTTTGGGCGTACAGGCACCCCAAATTGCCACTGTGGGTATTGTGAGAGATGTCCAGAACCTCGGGCATTGACTAGAGACTAACCACTGCAGTTTCCACCACAGAGCCGTCTCTTGTAGTGTTATGGTGCGTGGGCTGCCGATTCTTCACCAACGCTGCCATTGTGATACATTCTGACACCAATTTCGCCAGACGATGAGGTAGGAGACTTTGAACCTTAGAAAATTCACTCTAGCGTGCTTTTATGATAGAATGCATGCTAGGACTAAGATGTTTAAATATATAATGTTTAGATGTATACTAATGTGGAGGATGTCAAGTGCAAAGGTTAATTATAGTGGCCATACGCATATATTATAAAATTATTTGTGTGTTGGTTAGTTAATTAGTCGGACATTTACGTTATGATTCATTCTTATTTTAGATAGATGGATGAGCAGAAGACCCATGTAATTAATTATATTTCTTGCTAAATGCATGAGTGGTCGTTATGCTTATGCAAAGAATTATGTTTACATGCTCTAAAGTCTATAAAGCATGTTGTAAGGTGTATGTGTGGTGTATTGTTTAGAACTATGAGCATTTATACATGTGATGATGATATACATATGTTTGATAAGTGACGATTAGTTTCAGCTGATTCGAATTTCAAAGAAGCGAGGCATAGACTTCAAGGTTTAGTAAATAGGTAGATTAGGGTTTGGGGCTTAGATATAAGCTACTGGTAAAAGTGTAAACCATAATGGTACTTGCATAACGTATAAACTATAAACTTCAACATAAATAAATTATCTAGATTTATAATAAGAGTGAATCCTTAGCTAGTTTGACGGATTGAATTCCGTATCGGTTGACAACTGACTGATGGTCAATTGTTCACCAATAACGTGAACATAGTTCATACCTTTGGGGTGATGTATTCAAAATATGTGTAAGTTCATATTTTTTTTGATGCTTTGTTGAGAGCACCGTAAGCTTTCTACCCAAGAGTGGCACCATAAGTTTTCTGCCCAAGAGAGACACTGTAAGTTTTCCTGCCTTAATTGGCACTATTAGGCCTTTGTTGGCCTTGTATGGCCCCAGAGAGTGGGCATTTGCGCACTTAGGTAAGTGGTATCATGGATCTACTCTTACCTGTTTGATCCTGTGCCCCATGAGCACCGGTGTACTTTGCCTTTAAAATCTTTTTTTAGCGTGTAGATTTCTCTTCAAAGGTCAAGGTGATGCCCTAGTAACATTCTTTCCTTTTGACATTAGAGTTAATTGAGGTTTAATTAGTTCCATTTTTCGAGTGTAAGTGTAAGATATTAAATGTAACACTGTAAGTGTAAGTAGTATGTGCGTGAGTATATGTAACACCCCAAATTTTTGGTATTTTTTTTCCTTGCTTTGCTAGTGTGTGTTGTTTGCTACCCGTATTTGCTTTCAAACCCTACGATTATGTTGTGGGTTAACCGGTTAGGTTTTGGTCCAACCCTTGTATGCAAGGGGGGATGGCCACTTAGGGTTAAGGGGTCCAACTTTGGTTGGAAGTCCTAATTGTGCTTGGAGTTGGATGTCCTACTCGTGCTAGGAGTTGGATGTCCTACTCGTGCTAGGAGTTGGATGTCCTACTCATGCTAGGAGTTGGATGTCCTACTTGTACTTGGAGTTGGATGTCCTAATCATGCTAGGAGTTGGATGTCATAATTGTGCTTGGAGTTGGGAGTCCTAAGGGAATCAATTTATTATAAGTTGGGAGGAGTTCAAGACATTTAGGAGACCCAAAGGAAGATAGAGGGGGCAGCCCTAGAGTGTAGGGGGCGAAATCCATAAGAAAGGAGAGGTCTTTAGGACTCTATCTCAGGTTCTTATCATAATAGGAGGGGGGAAAGTATAGGACTCTTAGAGAGGAGTCCACCCACATTAGGTCAGCCCTCCCATTAGCCCAAAAACTCTAAAACTAGAAGGAGTACTTATAAAAAGAATAGGAGGGGGCGGACCATGCTCTCTTTGGCATTGTTTAGCCTCCCTTCTCTCCACCTCTTCCATGATTCCTTTAGACAGTAAGGACCTCCATAACCAGCAAGTAAGAGGGAACAAATTAGCCACCATTAGATTGAATTCAAGGCCTAGAAGCATAGGAGCAAGAGCTAGGAACTTGGGGACAACTTGGTACAAGTAGGTGCTTCTTTTTACACCTTAAGCATGAGGTTTTGATAGATGTAATTCAGCCACAATTCAGCCTGGTTTTAGGGGTTTCTTTTGAGGTCATGAACTAGTCCTAATCCATGCAAGTATGTTGTTGATTTTTTTGTCATCTATCTTAGGCATATGTTAGGCATGAATGATTCTTATTCTAGTCATATTTATTATTCATGATTTGGGCATACACTCTACTGAATTTATTCCCTGGTTTGTGACCTTACTTTAGGCCATACTTTGGCCAACTTATTCCCTGGTTTGTGGCCTTACTTTAGGCCATAGTTTGGCCAACTTATTCCCTGGTTTGTGGCCTTACTTTAGGCCATACTTTGGCCAACTTATTTCTTGGTTTGTGGCCTTACTTTAGGCCATACTTTGGTCAATTTATTCCCTGGTTGGTGGCCTTACTTTAGGCCATATTTTAGACAATCAAATCCCTGATTTGAAGCCTTGGTTTAGGCTCTACTTATGCTTAGTTAGATCCCTATTTTGCAGCCTTGTTATAGGCTCTACTTTGGCAAAAGTAATACCAAATTCTCAGCATTGATTTATGTGATGATCATGCTGAGAGAATACCTATGTTTCAGCCCTAGTTTAGGTTGCATTATTGCCTTTTAATACTTGATTCTCAATGTTGATTTAGGTTGTAATCTTCCTGATTGAATCCCTAATTTTGGAGTCTTTATTCATGATGTATTCATGCTTATTGAATCTCTAGAATTCAGCTTATGATGTCTCTAAATTTCAGTCTATGTTGTCATTGAATTTCAGCGTGAGATGCCTCTAGAATTCAACTTGATGTCTCTGAATTTCAGCCTTGATTGTGATGTACCTAAAGTTGAATGTTAATGGTTATATCAGCCTGAATTTGTCATGTTGATTAGTTCACATGCATAAGACTAAATCTGCCCATTATCTTGCCAATCATGAGAGTCGGTTGCATGCATGATAGGTTATGATTAGTTTTAAATCTTTGGATGCATTAAGTAATATGTTCATTCAGCATTATGTTAGTTCACAGCAATAGCCATGGCGGTAATCTTTTAGACCTTCTTGGTCTCCGTTTCTTCGGGACGATGGATCCCTATAAATGCGCAACCCAGGTTTTTGAGCATCATGGAAGGCTCACCTACCTCCGGCCAATGTGTCCATGAACACAGCTGGTACCTACATCTCTAGACCCATGGCTAATCCAAGTGGATCCCTAGAGATGTTAGGATTCCCCTGCTTATGTGCAGTACTCCTTGTGAACGGGAGTCGGTTTTTCAGATGACAATAAATGAGTTGTTTTCTGAACGGTGTAGATATCAGTGGAGTCGTGTAAGTTTGCATTAGCTGCCAGTTTAGGAGTGTGGTTTATTTGATAATCAGTACTCTGTATATTACCTTTATGTGATACCTTCTGCAGGATATTTTGCATTGTGTTCACAGTTTATCTCTACTGTTTGGTACATTATCATAATCTTTTGTTTTAGGGTGGTTTTCATGCCACCTACTGAGTATTTGTAGAAATACTCATGCATCTTTTGATGCAGGATCAGCACCAGTTTCAGAGTAGGAGTTTTTCTTAGCAGGAGTTGCCCAGAGTTAGCAGGGTAGATTATCCACAACCAGTAGGACTTTAGTTTATTTACTTCTTACTAAATTGTAATAAGGCACTGTGTTGCCATCAGATTTCTAATCATGTTATTTTATTATGTTATAGTACTTGCACTTGGCTGAGCCAAGATCCTGGTTAATGAAGTTTTTGCTTTAGTAGGTTATTTATTTATGTGTTGTGATATTGGCTTGGCAAGTTAACACCCTGAGTTAGCATTGCCACATGCTTATATGAGTAAAAACCCGGGGTGTTACAGTATAAGAGTATGATAGGATGTGATTTGTTATAAGTAAGGTGGAAAGAAAATTTGTAAGTCTAGGAAGCTTAGAGGAATTGTAGTACTTGGGTAGAGATTATATTTTTATCTTCTCCTGATTTATGGTATGCTACTATCTTGCTAAGCAGCTTTAGTGTAAACTTTTAAGGTTCATTGATTTTGATTCTCCTACTGGGTATGAAAATACTCATATTCTTTATCTCTAATCCTCAGACACTCCAGGGACTTCTGTGGGGCCTAGTTCTAGAGCTGCTTAGCGTTTGAGGTTATACTTTTTGGACTGCATGTCAATTTTTGATTCTATTGCACTTTTTGGACTGCATGTCAATTTTTGATTCTATTGTTCTTTGATTGTTTTATGCCACGATATGTTGTAAATAAAAATTGAAATACATGTATTAAGTGAGATGGGCACTCTTACATGTATTATTTTGAACTTGTACATGGACTATCTTATTATATTTGACTATTATGGAACTTGAACCCAGCTACGCCTAGGAAAATATATTGAAAGCTCATGGCCATGGCAAATGTGTGTCTTTTGTTCGTTATTCATGCTTGGGATGAGTGGACTACGGGATTTGAATGACTTATCGATTCACATGTTCTTAGTGGCGTTTCGAAGCTCTTTCCATCTCTTTTCCATCTATATATGATTCAGCCACCACTTTCAACTGATGATCAAGTTATTTTCACGAGAAGATCAAGGGGTCCTATCACCCTAATTTCCCTGTGTACAACTTCAGAAATTTAGAAAATTTCCAGACGTTAGTCTTATGAGTTTTCCTTTGATATTTACTATTAGAATGAAATTTAGGAATGGTGTCGCACCTTATTTCCATAAACGTAATGGTTGTTGTTGTGATTGCAAAGAGATTGTGGCCAAACCCACCATTGTAAACCATTAGCTACCCGTTGTGAACAGATCATGCAATGCTATGTTTTCTACTGGTCTGAGCGGAATTAGAAGTGATCGGAGGTTGAAGTTGATGTCTGGACCGAACCGATTCTGTCCAAGCTATTTAATCCGGTTCAGTTAATAATAAAAAAAGGTGTTTCAAACCAGGTTTGGTTCATGGGGCTAAAAGTGTCAGAAAAACTCTAGAAAAATAATCACGGACCTGGAGAGGTGTGTGAGTATTATGACCAATTTTTAGGCCCGGGAAAAATACCAGGGACTATAAAATGACCCTTTTACCCCTTATAGTTATATTATTGTGGGTAAACCACTTACCCGACTTCGGGGCTATGGTTCAGGGGCCTATGAGTTGATATAAAAATTGATAAAATTCTCAGTGAGATTTTAATGTGTAACTTAATTATAGGCCAAAACACTTAGTGAGGAAAAATTTCAGTGAGTGGTTGATTGCCCTTAGGGTTTATAATAAACCGTTAGTCAAAACCTAGGTCGGTTCAAGGGGTTCACGACCTCGTCATATGCCAGGAAAATTACACTGAGTCCATGAAGTCAAGTAGTACGCTTGAGTTCAATTTTGGACCCGTTAGATACCAATAAGGCTTTAAACCAAATAACAAAAATACCCTTTGAGTGAACAACTAACATTCTTGTGAATGGAAGTGTGAGTCAGTTGGAAAGTGGAGCCTTCTGAAAGGTTAAGGACTTAAAAATAAATAAAAGGGTTGTGAGATGACCAAATGACCCAAGGGAGGGTAGTGTGCCCTAAGTGGTAGAATTACCCTAATGCCTTTAGGGGGCAGTATGCTCTATTTTTGTTGAAACGGAAAACCTAGCAACCGAGCGTTAGGGTGCCCTAGAATGATGTTAAATGACTTCAAAAGGAATGGGTGTGAACAATGTGTGACACGAAGACCTTATTGGGTCGCAGTGTCATGAAAAATAAGGGCTAGAACCCTAATTCTCAGGTTTAAAGTAGCGTATTTTACATGTTTGCAACTGAGTGCATCGATCGACTAGAGTGTCATATATATAACTCACATGATGCGCTAGAGTTGTTTATACTATTGGGCTTGAACTCGCTGAGCCCTAGCCCTGCAAATGAGTGCAACGGGCCCTTATTCATTATTTATGCATTGGTGTGAATACATGTTATTTATGTTGATGTATGCTTTTATTATTGATGTTTTAAGTTATATCAGTAACTTAAGGTTAATAAAGACTAATTAAGAGATTTTGGTTGTCATTGGATTGAGGGGAGAACACCTAATCAAGATAATGACTAAAATACCCTCTTTAGGGTTGGGACCAGTTCATGGAGTGAACGGGGCCCTCACATAGAATTTGACTTTTGTTAATGAACCGAGGGTGATTTTGAGATGTTCTCTGAGTCATAGCTTAGTGGATGAGCTATTTATTGGGCCGATTTACAAGGTGAAGAGGACCCAAATGGTTAAGTGAATACTTGACTGAATGAAAATAATCTAGTCTAAGTTCAGATGTTTGGGGGAGTCAATGGTCATAAAGACCTGAGGCTTTTATGGATACATTAGTAATGTCTTATAAGATATTTTGTCCCAGAGTTGGGATGCTGGAGATTGCGATATGCTTCTTCATTGCCACGACGGTTTGAGTATTGACTATAGGGTCTTTACCGCAGGTCTTCCTAGGACTATTTAGTACGTACGAAAAGCATAGTTGTATGAGCATCATGGAAGGCTTGTGCTTCTCGCCAATCCGTGTCTATGAGCACAGTTGGGATCCTCTTCTCTGGAATCGTAGCAGGCTATTGAGAGCCATGAAGATTTGGGTCAAGTTACTGTTAAGCAGTCTACTCCAAGGTTGGAGTACTTTGTTTGAGGCTTTCTCGAGGGGCGAGTCATCTCTAAGTTACATATTTGATAGTATTAATTATCGAACAAGGGATGTGAGATAATTAATAACATTGTTTGATATTCCTTGTTAATTAGACAAGTGGAATGGTTAAAGGACTTACTAAAATGTAGGTTAAAAATATCTAAACATTGCATGTGTGATGCTATGTTTCTTAGGATAGAGTAGTTTCTAAGCAGAACTATGTCTGGATCCGATCTTGTTAGAAATATTGGAGATGTTGTCTAATGAGTACGTAGGTAATTAACATCGGGTGATGTTGGCCTGTTCCAAAAAATATTAATAAAACCTTTTGTCCTTTGGAAGCTCTTTTCCTGAAGGCGGAGATGCTCTATTGTGGTTGTGGTTGTTGTTTGGTTTGCTTTGTTGCAGATTCTCCAGGTGACGACAAGTGAGACCAAGGCAGACGAGTACAAGAAATTCTGCATTTTTGCAACCTTGGTACGTTAGTGTACCTTTAGCATGAGAGTCAACTTGTTATTTATTTTCAGATGGGTGATGGACTTGTACTTAGATGGATGAACTGGTCTTTATGAATTTTTCGATGTTAAACAATATCATATGATTTGATATTCGTATTTGTGAACCCTAGTAATCATGACCTGGATATTTAATCGAAGGGTTTTTTGTATTTAAAGAAAAAAATTTCTCTCTACTTACCGTTCTTGCTATTTAAAAATGCTTTTAAAAATCCGGGTCGTAACATATATAGTCTAAAAAATTAAATAAATTTCATGAATAGTAAGAATACCTCTCGTCGAATAGAAGCTGACCTATGCGACTTCTATTGGACAAGTACCATCTCATCAATAGGGCTTGACCCATAAAAAGACTCCATATGATATGCAAAAAATTAAGAACATATAGTCATATCTAAAATATAGAATAAATAAAACGACCAATTGTATATTTACCAATCAATAGGAGGATTTCTACAGGATTTACTATTATGCCCGGATTTTTTGCACCTCCCACATTTATACCCTGCTCTACCATCTCTCTCCATGGTCACATGGTCCATTGTATTCCTAATGTGAATAGATCGTGGGTGACCAGGTTGACTTGTTACTCTTGGAGGGAATAACACATAAGGTATATCTCTCTCCCAAAACTCCCGACCGTGAGGAGAATAGAATTGTGAGGAGTACACATTTCTATAAGTGGTCGATGTGTAATAAAGTCTTGCCTGTATAGGTTATTGCCGCTTTCCCCACAAGGCAAGAAGGTGCGAGCAAGGATACAAATAAACTTGAATGAGATTGCATGTACAAGTATGATGAGTCGCCTTCACCACAACCTTCTAGTCTGCATGGGTAATCCTCATGCTCCCTTCAAGACGCTATTTAAACTTTTTGCCATATTTGTAGTTATCATGCCAAATCTTTTAAAACCATCATGAGCAAAAGACCACTATTCAGGATGTAATCCTTCTCCTAAGAGGAGCTATTTTGCCCTGGGACTCTCCTGACCAATCAAGTCCATTTGAGCCTTAAACTTTTCTACTAACAGTGCACAGGCTGCTGCCCCAATCGAGTCTGTCAGTGTATTATTTTTGAACTCCTTAAAATTTGCCTTTATGTGATGGTTGCAGTAATGACAGTAGAAGTATGGCGGGGAAGAATATCTGGCACAACCTTCTAAAGCCCCTTATGTCGATAAAAAATGATTACAACATTCGTCATACCCATAAGTACATTATCCCTCAATTGACTTAATAACCGTTTTCAATTTTCATTATCTTCATTTGCTACTATCCCAAATGTAGAGGAAATAACTCATTATTCCCATTTGTAGCCGTTGTAGCCATAAGAGCTCTGGGATACCGACCGTACAAGTGAGTGGTATCAACACCAATCATCAAGATACAATGTTGAAACCCTACTATAGATAGCCCAAATGGCCCAAACATATGCTTAAATATCCTATACAGGCCACCATCTGCACTGGTTACTTCATCAAACTCCAAGTTGTAGTAGGTGCCGATTCACATCTTACATTGCCCTGAGGTATATTAGCAGCAATTTATACGATTCAGCCCAATCCCCATAAATGACTTTTATGGCCATATTCCTTGCTATCCATGCTTTCTTATAAGAAATATCAACGTGGAACCTCTCCTTCATTATTTGAATAATATAACCTGGTGTGAGAGTTAATTTAGCTTAGACGGCGAGCATAATGACCTTTGAAACAAATGATGCACTACACTGCCTATGATCAGTTCCAAGATGGGTATTCCAATAAGTGTGGTCACCTCCATATGTCTTCAATTTAAAGTACCCTACATCATTCTTCATTGATCCATGAACTCTCCAAGGGCAAGTACTATCAATGCACTTCACTGTATAGACATATTTGTGCATAGAACCTTGTATTGGACATGATCCTTAATTAAAAACTCCTTCAAGGCTGTGATAAATGCCCCTTTATCCTCAGATATGTGCCTAACATATAACTTTTATTCGTTTTGTTGGTCCATATTCATAGCATAATTAACTGTCACATCTACCTCCTCATATATGATATGTACATAGAGTGACTCCTCCTCATCATAGTATGGTAGCTCTTCATCATCCAAATTCATGTCATTTGCGGCAATTGTATTGTCTACCGCATCATCCCCCTCACCATAAACCATATGTTAAGTGATTTCTTCACCTCTCACACCTTCTTTGTTCATGTCATACTCTTCTTCACTTGCTTTGTCAATATTATCTTCACCTTCATTGACCTCATTTGCATCAACATCTTCATCATGGACACTGGCGCACCTACACATAAACATCGCATATGTATTCAATTCCATTGTACTTAAACCCTTCTTTAAAACCTAAAAATGGTAGAAGATTTGTTTATAAATTTGTATTTCACCTTGGATTGGATGGTCCAACATTGGTATGCCCAACACCTGTGTAGGGGTAATGAATGCCCATCAAGTTTTGAGTTCCATACCATGCACCGCCTCGAGACATGTGATGGCTAAATGACTCATGTGCATGCGATGTGTACCTTCCACATTACACACAAAATTCATAATTTAACATCTTAATTTTCATCGACAATTATAAGATTCAAACATGGTTCACATCTTAATAAACCTTGCCTCCAATTAGGTCCATTTTCATCGTCAATAGGTGCAGACGACCTATGATGTTTATTTGAAGCTACTATCATTGATAAATTTTCTTCTTCTTCATCATCCACTAGTATTTGCATATGCCTTCCACTACTCACATTTCTTTCAAAGCTCCTGTGAGTGCTTATATGTGAGCTCCTAGGTGAACTACTATGCCTTTTACTATACACTCTTGCATCTTTTTCGAGAAATAACTCGAATAAAATGTGAGATAAATAGTGAAACATAAAACTCAATGATGCATCATCATTTATACATCTTAGTCCTAATCTCCATCCAAATATCAGAATATTATATTTTATGGTAATTTTTCATCTCCTTCGATCCCACCAACTTTGCCAGTTACTTGCATCTCAAGTTAATCATAGGTAAATAATTTTTTTAATTAATAATCTATTTGTGCGTTCTTTATAGTGAAGCATAAAATTAACCATTTCTTCTACCATCTCTATTCACTTAATTCACAAACAATAAATTATAGAAATAATACATTAATCAATTACTTAAAAATAATTACTTTACTTAGCGAAACATGAGGTTACTCGAGCTTAATATAAAAACCAGTAGTAAATAAATCAATTGCATGCTATCAAAATCAACTTTTTAAGATGGAAACTAGAAGCATAATTCAAAAAAATAAAATTCATTAAACAAATAACCTCACCATATAGCCCTTAATAACAAACCAAGCTATTTTTAGATTTCAATTCTAAAAACACATAAACACGTAATAGACCATGACTCAGGCCGATGTGACGAGAACCGTGTATTTGTTTAATAGCTTGGGCTAAGTATTGTAAAGTTATATTTTGAAAATAGAGGTTTTTAAATCTGCAACACATTGATTCGCAACTACCCTTAGTCAAGGGGTAAGAGACCAGAGCTAGAACCGGAGCCGGCCGTAGAGTTGTCCCCTGCCAAGGGGTGGGAAGAGTATTTTTTTGGTCTCCAGATCAAAGCAACAACATAAATCAAGTTTAAAACAACAGAAAATAGAGCTGAGCATATTTTAGTGGCAATTGATTACCAGATTAAAGCAACAATAGAAAAAACAAGCATAATTGGGAATCAAATTGATATACATGCATAAGCTAAAAACCAACACAAAATAGAGTCGAGCATCATAAAATATCAATCGTTACAGATAAAGATCAAGGGATGAAAACTCACGTAAAAATTTTAAATGTAGGAGGAATCGTGTGTGGATCTAGGTGGAGCAGGACGAGATAGATGGCAAAGCATGGCGAGGTGGACTACGGAGCGCGGTGGACTTTCGATTTCTGGTTGCTTGATGGTGGATCTGGGTGGAGCATAGCGTGCACAACTCTAGGCGGGGTGGAGAAATTTGAAAGGTAGGAGATGAATGGGAAGAGGAGCATCAAGGTTGTAGAGGGTCGTTCCAAAGCTGGGCTAAGTATTGTAAAAGATAATTTGGTCTTTCCGAAAAAATTTAAAAAAAAAGTCATATAAGCGTCATCATAGACAAAAATAATACCACTTTGACAAATATTTTTCAAAGCGCACAATTTCCGCAAATATTTTTGTTAATATTATTTAAATAAAATTTTCTTTTGTAACATAAATTATGTCCTTGAAAGTGAAATTTTTGCAATTGAAGTCCACTGTCACTTACGGATGAGTGGCCTTTGCAGCTGATGTGGCATCACAGTATGAAGTTTCCCCGCAGCTCAAGTTATTCTGGGGCCGGACTTCATCCGCTGCTAAAATCCTTTTGCGGTTGCAGTAACTTTGTTGTTGAAAGTCCTTCGCCGCTGAATTCACTTTTCAGCTAGAATTATTTTGCAGCTGAAGTGTCATTGTGACAAAGTATTATCTGTCACGTGGGTTGAAGTAGCATGAAACTCCACTGTCCGAGAATTACTGGCAAGTGAAATACCATTGCGGTTGAAGTAACTTTCTGGCGAACCCAACTTTGCGGCTAAATTTCTTCCGTAGCTGCTGATCTCATCTTTTGACTGAACTCACTCTGTGGCGGCAGGTCCTTTTGTCGTTGGAGATACTTCACTCTCCTTTGCGCAGGTTTCTATCTCGAGATTCATTCAAACTCTTGGCCTTTTGCATGGGGTTATGCGGTAATCGTTGAAGTTTCCATGTTTCATAAAGGGGGATATAGGGCTGCTTATTGTCTTTGTCGACAAGAGCAATCTTCCTCCCATGGCTTACTATTAATCTTAGGGGATTTCGATTAAGTATGATTGTTTCAGTAGAAAAAACAGATTTCACAATTGAACGTTGATTATGCCTTTTCTTGTACATAGGCCTTTGTAGGTGAAACAAATAAAACCTAATTCACAGTTCATAAGATTTTAACAACAGGCTCGTAACATTCAGCCAAAAACAACTTTCAAAGCTCAATATTATCAATGCAGATGAAGTTCTTTCATTTTTTTTCTTCCTTCTGAAAGCCTTCTCTTGACTTTCAGCTTTCTCATGAGTTATAGGTTTTCAATTACGAATGGAAAGCTCAATATCTACAAGTCATACACTGCAGTCACACCTTCCCCTGACTACACTTTAAGTGGAAAGAGTTTACATGATTATGACGTATAATAGATACCAGTGGGCAATAACAAGTAGAACTTGCTTCCTTTGCTTTTGCTATGTGGATATATTACATGTGCCAATGGCTATGCTGATTATCTTATGAACAAAACTGTATGAAGTCAATATCTGAATTTCAGTATCGAAGAAACTGATGGTGGTCTTAAGACAGACAAAATTCTGGTGTCTAATGATACTTGTGTATGCTCTGCCGCATTCTAAATGACCGTATCTCCAGATCATCAAAAATGAAGGAATTCTCTTCTATCTTCATAACCTACTTACTTGCGGAAACCCCATAATTGACCATGTAAATAGCAATGATTGTCACCATGGCCCCAACTAACTGGAGAGGTGAGAATGTCTCCCCCAGGTATATGAACCTGTAAAAACCATCCACACAATATTGAAATATTTGCGACAACACAAAATAGAAATAGTTGTATTCATTCTTACCCAAAAATAGAAGCAAACATTGGAGTTAGAAAAGTAAGGGAGCTAAGTTGGGTCAAGCTACCTGAAAAATGATCGCTAAACAATTAGGCTCCTCCAAAGAATAAAAAAACATTAAAAAGTTTGTGAGCTGGAAAGCACAATATATGTATTAAAAGGTAGAAAACAGAAGCAACCGTAGGCAACCATAAATTGACTTGTAAATGCTACACTCATCACCACTATAACTCTTTTGATAATTTTTAAATAAAAGTACAGTTCTGCACAAACAAAATTTCTCCAATCAGTAGGCACATTTGTCACTTGTAACAGAGAGACACAAAATAAGTTATTCTATGAATGCACTAAAACATCTTACAGAACCCTGTTCCAAGCTAAAATTGGAGGGAGAGAGAAATTTCATTAACTACAATATCAACTCTGGTAATATAAGGCAGATTAACCAAGGAAAAATATATAAGGCAGTTTGCATATTTATAGAATAGTTGGTCAGCCTGATTAAGAATAAATCCTACTACAAGAAGAGGGTCAACATAATTCATATTCAACCAAATTTGCATTGTTAAATATGCCAAAAAAGAAAATATTAGGCTGCCCAGCCAAGATCACATTAGAAAATTTGTCAAAAGAAAACAACGGTTGCTCAATTAAGTCAAACCTACTTAACATATAAAACAGCCCAGCGATTTATTTTTTTATTTGATAGGTCCCAAAGAATCATTTTCATTCACACAATTCTAAAATACTCCTTGACAAAATTTTGAGACTCAACAATTACGAAGTCAAAAAGTTTTGTAGATTAGAAGATATTTCTGAGTAAACAGATACTTATGCAAATAAAAATAAAATGTTAGTTTGTTTTACCAAGGATAGAGAGTACTACAGTATAGTGGGTATTAGAACATTTCAATTTAATCGTACATGTATTCACTCACTTACATGAGAAGGAGTTGATATCTTTTCATCAAGTGGTCTTCTTATTAGGAGTATAATCATTTATTCAGCAAGATGATTTCTCTTTCCTCTGCTCTTAGGCACTAACCTAATATTATGTGTTTACGCAATTGCATGTTTAATTAACATATAATCAGTGAGCTTACATGGCATTACAACACAAATACATGTGACCCTAGCACAGACTAGTCTTCTCTAATTTTCCAGGCATAAAGTGATTAATTACAGCTAGGCAAGTTCACCATATTTTATCTTATCGATTTATTCCTAGTATGATAAGAAATAATATCCTGATTTTGAAGTTTAAATTCTTAAATGAATTTGAAATTCCACCCTGATTCTTTTAGGGATTGCAGCTTAATGTTAGTCTTCTATATGTTTCTCAAGTGTTCCATTGGACACCCAATCTGCTATATCTCTTTGAGATCGCACCCATGCCTCATTGTTTTGAGTGATTGCTGAGCCCTACAATTGAACTTAAGATGTAGATCAACAAGAAATTAGATACAAGCTCATAGATTCATCTAAACCTATTCAGAATTTTCTAATTAAAGTAATGTTATGAAGAAACCTTTTATGGAAAAAGACGTATGAAAATATGTCAAGAGGACTGTTTCCCATCTATGCCAGCCTTTAAGTTGAATTGAGATAGTTATTCATACTTTGCCCCAAAAAAGATATAATTATTCATAAACAATATATACTCCCACCGACCCACATTAATAGCTCCATTTGATTTTTTAAAATGAACTAAAATTAGTTCATTTTGAAAAACTAAATGAAGCTATTAATGTAGGACAGAGTTAGTATTTGACAAAATTCTCTCTGGGTGGAAAAGTTTGGAGTTATTAATTTCACTGTGTGTTCAGTACAAATCTGAAAACTGACATCAATTGAACTGATACTGAGGCTTCTCTTTAAGGAAAAAACGAGTATTCATGATTTTACTCCCACAAGGACTGTATTTAGGATCAACAACTAGTGCAACTTTTAATGGCTATATATAAAGTTATCCCTTCCCTAACAGCTTAAGGTGTAGGAAAAGTGGTTATTTATCATGTTATCCAAACTAAGGTGATGGATTTTAGTCCTGCAAGACAGGGGTATGTGCCCCTTGTGTGGGTGTCTCTGTGTGTGTATGAGTGGCTTGTGTGTGCGTAGTGCATCTGCATGTGTGTTGTGTATATTGTGCTTGCACATGCAGGGGAGTGTTAGTGCATGTGTAACATAAAAGTTATCCCTTCCTTAACAACTTAAATTTAAGATGAAGTGGTTAACTAACAATTCCTACCTCACGTTTTCTGTGAAGTTAACAGGCACAACCAAACTTCAAAGTTGCTATTGATAAATATAGCTACTATTGTCGATCCAGCCTGCTTTGTGCAGGTTGGATCTCTCCCCCTTAATAAGGGAGAGGTCCCAGGGTCGAATCCCTGTGGCATACTTGTGAAGAGATATGTGAGACCTCAACTAGCAAAAAAAAGGATAATGGGGATATTAATATGGGACAGAGGAAGTATATAGCTATTTTCACCAACAAGAGCACCGAAAACTCAAGTGTCCCAAGCTTTAGGACTCAACCACTTCCTTGTAGTTGTGTGGCAGTATTCTTCAGAGACATACTGCAATGAAATCGAAGGTCAGTTGTCCACCTGCCCAATTGTCACAGTCTTGATCCATTCAAATGGCTTTGACTCATTATTTCATATGGCATTTCTTCCTTCAAGTTCAATCTATAATTACTAGACATATACTAGATTCACTACAGAGTCTACTATGAAATGGAGGCAGTTTAATCAATTGTGTCTATGGCCCTGTTCAATTGAATCTTTGAGTGTATGCATTCAGACGTTTGATTTGTGAATCGTTAGTTGGTTTTTTTCTTTCAAATCATTGGTTAGTTTACACAAACCTCATCATGTCAGGAAGAATAAGATGCAAATAAGGCTTATAAAAAAAACCTCTTGTCGCACTGTAGAAATATACACCATAGCTGATGGCACTTCCAAAGATGGATGTATAGAATAAAGCTAAGACATCGCTGGATGTTAACTCTTCAAGGCTACCAAAAAGAGCAGGATCGTGATTAAGCACTGATATGGCCAAAAGAGGAAGCCCACCAATAACCATATGCTGCAACCAGGAAAGATCAATCACATTGCTGTTTGGAAAGACATCATACACAAAAGAGTTCAAGATAAGTTTTCTATTGGTAAATATTTTTTTTCAGATTTGTATGAATCAGGTCATTGTTATGAACTAAATCTACATACAAAAGTAAAACATTTTCAAGGTTGCGTATTGTAAAACCAATATGATTTAAAATTTTCTAACTCTACTATAAAATTTATGAGCCCACAATAGAGATGCTGTATCTGTTGACTCCAGAAGAGAAACAATAGTTAGTAATAATAGAGCGTAGCGAACAGTGGACAAATTTTGCATTAGTCAGTAGTCAAACCTAAATAGTGTTCACAGTGTAATGAAGCTTATCTCAACTATAAGCAACATTACATGAAGTTGTGGAGGACAAGCATGTGAAAGGGAAATGACTTCTGGTGTCCTTTCCACTTTTTCCCTGTACCAAGACAAGCAATTGACAGTGATTGAACTAATACAGGATGTGACATACCCATCCGGTAGCCATAACAGGATCAGAAAACTTGGTCACCCAGCGGACCATGACAGTCCCTACTGCCATACTTTGAGCAGCAAGGAACATCCACCACTCCCCACTCCCCCATATTGCTGAAGGGCCTCCATCAAGAGAAAGTGAGGGTACCTAGCAACGGAAGAAGTATGAAAACAAGTCCTCCTTTAACAACAAGAAAAAAAAGTGTAGGAGATAGATTGAGATGTATAAGTGGATTATAGATTGCGATGTATAAGTGGATTTATCTGATCCCAACAGAGATGGATCAGGCGCAGCGCAGATTGTATGAGACAAACCTCAAGGAGGAGGAGGCCTATTACACCAACTACAAGTCCCGCAGCTCCAACTACACCAATGGACTCACCGTACAACAAAGATGCTAATACGGCCACTGTCAAGGGCTGGGAATCAATGATAACCTGCACCGAAGTTCTATTCGTTTTTAAGACGATTCCCAATTCACTTGCACAAAAAAACAAAGTAAACCTTTTCATTTCAGACATGAGCAGCCATGAATAGATAATCGCGGAACTAAAATCTAATGAGTAAATGCACGTTGCAGAGGAGAAACATGACATACGCTACCCAGTCCAGCTGAAGTCCTCTGCAAACCTTCAGCAAGAAATCCCTGTCCAAGCACCAAATGGAAATGTTAGATATTAATAGAAAACAGAGACATGATAGAAGGGTCCTCCCCAAAAAAAAAGAGCAGAAAGCAGACATGGAGCAGAAGCCAGAATTACTCGGGCCTGCATCTAAAATCGGTCCGATAGAGTCGCATCGACAATCACCTGGAAACAAGAGGCATCGACAGCAGCAAAGAGGAGAATGGATAGCCAGGCCAGGAACCCAGAGGGCTGCTTTCTCCCTCTCAGGGTGGCGAAAATAACAAGAAGGATGCCAGCAGGAATCAGCCGGCACGAGGACACAAAGAAAGGGCCGGCCCTGGGCAGCACCTCTTTCATGGCGACCATAGCTGTGCCCCAGAAGAAGAAGGGGGAGACCAGCAGCACAGAATCCAGCGGCTGAAACGTAAAAGAAGGCGGTGGTTGTTGACGCTTCCCCTCAAGTTCAACAACCACCTCATTGTTGGGAGCGACAGCCGGGACACACTCGACGTCAGAGCCGATACCTACGCAGTCTACCGTACCGATGTCGGTACTAGAACTAGAGTGAGAACCTGTACTAGGACCACTGCGGGAAGAAGAGGGGGTCGTCCGAGGCCTGCTGTCGAAACAGAGGAGGGAAGCGGTCCTAGTAGAAGTGGAGGAGGGAGTACTGAGATTGGAAACCGGAAGGGGAAGGGGAAGAGGACGTGAGGAGGAGGGCGGGAAGAGAGCAGCAGTAGAGAATGAGACGGCGATGGTTTGTCTGAAGGCCGGCGAGATGCGGAGAGGGGATTTGAAAGTGTGACGGGTGGTTAAGGGGATGAGGAGGTGGTAGTCGGAGCTGGGTAAGGCAGCGGACATGACTGCTCGGGACTCCATCCACGCACAATGAGTCGGGCTTAGACTCGTGATAGGATTTGGGAGTTGGAACTTCGGGAGACAAAAGAACCTTAACTGGAGGAAGAGGGGTGGTCTGCATAATACTTAGTAGATAGTACTACTCTCTTTTTTATTTAATTTTTAAAAATAAATTATAATTAAATAACTAAACGACAGAATAAATATTTAGGGAGAGACTAGAATATTTAGTAAATAATAATAATATTTAGGGTTGGGTTTAATTTTCCCTGCCCTACAATAGATATCTATTATTTCTTAAACTACCCTTAACATTCTATGTAATTTTTTTTATTTCTTATCCTATCCTATATATCTTTGTAGTCTTACCTCTCTACATAATTATGTCATAAGTTTTTACTACTATTGGAAAGGGAGGGAGGTGTCATAGATTTTTATTATTATTTTTATATTACTCTTAATTATTTATATAGATTTTTGTTATTTTAAGTATTACCCTAATATAATATAATACAAGGTTGCACTTGAAAATTCAACCCAACCAAACCTAAATAGAATTGACTCAATATTGTTCGAGTTTTGATCAGGTAAGGTTGGATTACCCTAATATAATAAAATACAAGGTCTCACTTGAAAATTTCGACCCGACCAAACCTAGATGGAATCGACTTGATATTGCTTGATTTTTTATCAGGGAAGGTTGGATCCTAGTAGGGTTGGGTATAAGAAACAAAACTAGTAATTCTCAAGGGGTAAGGTTCAACCTATAAAATACCCAGGGCCCAACCCGCCCTTATATTTTACATATAAAAAAACCTAAACCTCCCAATATGTTTCCTATAAAAAAATTGACCTGACCTTAAAAGGTTTACCTCTTCAATCTGACCCCAAGATTGAGTTGAGTTTTATTTTAGTTTTTGGTTGAGTTATAGAACTGACTCCACCCAAGATATATAAATCTCAGATCCTATCTTGTATAACTTGGGTCCTATCTCAAGTTGGGTTGGGTTCTTAAATCTCATGTTCTATCTTGAGTCGGGTCAAGTTTAGAAATTATGGGTATTATCTCAAGTTTTTATTATTCTACTTTAATGTAAACTTAATTTGTTTTTATTATATCTTGTGTCACTCTTAATCCTCTATGCAATGTTTTGTTATTTTCAATATTACCCTTATCATATAAGCAATCTCAACAAATTTGTAATTAATGTTGCACATGTCTACACTACAATTATTCTACGTAAGTTGGTGTAAAATTAATTGATTTTTTAAATTTTGTATCTATTCAATTTTACACGTGTAATATTGCACGTGCATTCTTGAAAGTACTACTAAAATATGAATGTGGCTAATAAAATAATAAAAGCTTTATTAAAACCATTAGATTTGTGGAGCCTATATGCGGCCCATACATTCAAATTAAGGTGGTGCTGAATTTTAGATATATCCCCTACGTATCTAATCCCATATAAAAGGTGTGATATCCTGTGTTTTTAAGGATAAATTTATTTCTTTTTATTTAATTAAAAGTTTATTTTTAAATTACTTGCAAGCCACTGACATGTCAATGGGCTACCAATGATATAATGCTATGTTACTATTGGTAGACATCAATGCATCAATAGTCTGCCGATGATAAATGCATGCATTGATTATTTAAGAAAATGAGTTAGTCTGATGGTTTCAAGACTTCATAATTAGTTATCCTAGTATAAATGGGAGCAAAACTCAAAATTTAGGGTAAAAATGAGTCCAATGAAAGTTCGAAGGTGGTTCAGGAGGACCGTGTGTTGGAGTAGAAAAGAAAAGTTTGTGCTTGTGAGGTTGAATTGCAATGTACCCTTGAATTTCAAGAAAAAGTATTTAAATTTTTTATTTTCTTCAAATTATTGATCATGATATGTTTCTTTTTGGAATTGTGCCTTGGTTGAAGGTGTTTTCATGGTGAACTCGGATTATGATTAGTTTAATGTCTAAAAATTATAATTTAAATAATTTAAAATATGTTTTGGAATGATTTATAGAGGATTTTACATCAAGGAATGATGTTTGGAACATAAAATTTTATCATATTTTTCTAATCATTGGTAAGGTCATCGACACTTCAGTGACTGTATCGACAGAGGAAGATGAATAGTAATCTTGTATGCATGTCATTTGGTCATCAGTAGTGTGGCCAACATGTCGATGTCATTTGGTCATTGACAGTGTGGCCAACACATCGGTGTCAATTGATCATCGACAATGTGGCCGACACATTAGTTTGGTGTCAGTTAGGCGGGCATAGCTAGCTAACCCATTGCTGGTGAAGTTCAACACATTTGTGGATCTACCGATGGTCATCGGTGATCAGGCTGACCTATCAGTGAGGTTACCGATGGTGCCTCATAATACAAATTTTATTGTGATTTATAGCAAGTAATAAATTATGTAAGAATTTTACATATGCATGATTTATGAAGATTTAGTGATATGTATAAAATGTTGAGTAAGCCCATACTATGTAAAGGCTAGTAAACCTTAATGCATGTGTATGAGACCATGCGATTTGATGAATAAGTCAACCTTAATTATACATTTGGCATAAAAGGTCCAAAATTTCTAATGCCTTATTGGCTCCTTAAGTGAGTTATTTAGCCACTTGAAATAGAATGGTTTGATATAAAACAAGATCATGGTCTTTCGGCTTCCCAAGGGAGGAAGTTATGTAGAGCCCATCTCCTCACCCAAGAGAGGTTCAAATGAATTAGAACATAAAAAAATAGTTGGTTTTGCCCAATGCAATACTAGGGGTTTCAATGATCATGACAATCGTAATCTCAACATTAAAGTCCATGAGCCCTAGTGAGCTCTTATTTCATGACATAGATAGGGTGGGGTAGACTTCAAGAAAAAACTAAAATTAAATTGTGATAGTCCAATATCTAGTCAAGTGGGAACTCCTAGATGAGGCTATCATGTCTAGTGAACCTTGAAGTAAAGTTATCTATTGTAAGTAGCTAATGTATACATATATAATCAGTATCCTTTATAGTGTAAGTCTCCAGAAAAAAGACATTAGAGTTAATGGGAAGGCAGTAGCTATAGCACATAGTCTACTTCCAAACAAATGACTTACTTCTTTCCTTAGGTTTGCTTTACGCATGTGAGAGTGTAATATTATTTTATTAATTAGTGCATATGTAATATATTAGTAATTAGTTCTAGATCTAGTGAATATTTTAATATGATGGATATTTAGATGCTTAATAATTATGTTATCACAACAAGTGTTTATAAAAGAGACAATTCTCATGTCCCCAATTTATTATTTCAATGTTTTTTTTTTTGGAATACCTCACTAAATGATTTTATCTAGTGCATCTAAGAAGGGGAGGGATTTTCAAATATTAAAATTGGAGATAAATGTTGTCATTAAAGGTGGTAGTTTAAAATTGGGAGCATGACAAAAGATGCTCCTAGTCATACATTTAGGGTAATTCATGGGACGATGAAACTGCCCTTGGGAAATTTTTTAAATTTCTAAAGTTAGCCATGTGGAAAATAGTGTTTGAAATCTTAATATTCTTGGTAGAATAACATTTGATGTAATAAATTTTTAGGCAAAGTTTATGTGGATAGAAACTATATGGAAAGAGCTTCAAATGCCACAAAGATTGTACACATTAGAGTTTGAATAAGGGAAATATAATTATTCAAAGTTGGATATGTTGCTCAGAACTCGTTTACCTGAATTAGAAATGCAATTGGGTCATTTACTTCATAGTTCACCCTATAGGCTCGACTAAATTATGGAACAAAATTGATTTTAGTAGGCCCAATTGGGTTGCCTAATAGGGTACTTTGGTCAAATTCTCTAGGGGATTAAGAGCCTTAATCTCCGTTATTATAAAAGTCATCTAGGACCTCTTTGAGGTTTAGTCAATCCCCATTATTTTAAGTCATATAGGACCACTTTGAAGTAGAGTTGGGGAGGTACCACAAGAGGAGAAAGAGCCACCAGATAGTTTTCCCATGAGCATGGCTGGCAACAGAGGTGGGGAGTAGCAAGCGTGAAGGCTGAAGAACAAAGAGGTAGGTGCCTAACCAATCAATTACTTTGGCATACTGTCTGAGTAGTCTACCCAAGGAATTTGTGTGCAACTACAAACACATGATATGCACTTGTGCTAGCCTGAGTTAGGCGCTTAATAGGGGGAAAGGCCCCCGACTTTGTGTGGATCCGGCGGCATGCGAATGGGATGACATCCTTTGCTTGCTTTCAATGCTCCCCCTTGTTGTACATAGCCACTGACAACTATGTTAAGAGAGAAACAATGAGAGAGAATCTCAAAGAAATGCATATATGGTAAATTAAGAGTTTATTATATATTTGGTATTATAGTATGGAAATTTTCATTGTTTCTTTCTTGCTTAATTTGTACATTACCTACCGCCATTGAATGAATTATGCGAAAAGAAGAAAGGAGAAATTGAAATGATAGAGGAGATCTAGAGATTGAAGGAACAAGGTGAACATTTGCATCAATTGGAATCCCTCTACAAAGAAGAACAAGTGTTCAGGAAAAGATACTTCAACATTATAGAAGGTTTAAGGTTTGTCAATATTGTTCTAACGAATTTTCTAAAGTTGTTGAGAAATCTTAGAGAAGTGTGGATCAGGTAAATTAGGGCTTTATTAAATAATTGATTTTATAGTATGGATATGGAAAATTTCATTGCTTTTTTCTTGCTTAATTTGTGTGTTACCTGCAACTATTGAATGAATTAGGGAAAATTATTTAAAAAATTATTTAAAAAAAATTATTTACCACATTGGACCACTTTAAGAAATATTTTTCAAAAGTAGTATTCTTTTTTGCCACACAGGCGCCAACCAAGCAGTCGGCGCCAACTAAGCAATCGGTGCCTGCATAATTTTTTTAAAATTTTTTTAATTAATTTTATCGTTTAAAAAGATAAAATCAGATTTAAGTTAATTTCGTCCTTTTAAACAATAAAACAGGGTTAAAATTTATAAAACTTAACTTAATTTCGTGGTTTAAAATGGCAAAATCGACTTAAGGCATTTTCGTCCTTCCTAACGATGAAATCGCATCGCTTTCGGCCTAACTTCAAGACCATTAACCGCCTCCTCAACTTTTACATCTTCGCGCCTCGTGTTCTTCTCCACTAACGACGCCGTCCCGACCTTCATCCAGGAGCGCTTCATCTTCATGCGGGAGTTTGCCCACAACGCCTACCGGGCCTCCTCCTACGTCCTCTCCTCCCTTTTCGTCTACCTCCCTTTCTTCGCTGTACAGGGCTTCACCTTCGCCATCATCACCAAGCTTATGCTCCGGCTCAACAGCAGCCTCCAGCCTCCTCTACTTCTGGGTCATCCTCTTTGCCTCCCTAATCACCACCAACGCCTACGTGATGCTGGTCAGCGCCCTCGTACCGAGCTGCATCACCGGCTATGCAGTGGTGATCGCCACCACCGCCCTCTTATTCCTCACCTGCAGCTTCTTTCTGAAGAGGAACCACATACCCATCTATTGGTGATGGCTGCACTACATCTCTGCCATCAAGTACCCCTTCGAAGCGCTGCTGCTGAATGAGTTCGAGGGGGGAGCTCACTGCTACATCGGCGGCGGAGGGACGATGCCTCAAGAGCTTCACCCGGATGGTCCTCCTCCACAAGCTGGACCTCAGCAACAACCACTTCGTTGGCCCATTCCCAGAAGCCTTCTGGGGTCTCCCTGCCCTCAAGTGCCTCAACCTCTGGTTCAACGACTTCGAGGGCCAACTCCCGCCCGAGCTATTCAACAAGGAGCTCGACTCTCTGTTCTGGAACTAACAACTGGTTTGAGTCCACCATCTCTGAGAACCTCGACAACTCTCCCGTATCGGTCATCGTTCTCGCCAACAACAAGTTCACTGGACAAAGTTGTGGAGCTGGACCTATCTGTCAACATGCTCACCGGTTTTGTGCCCGGAAACTTGTTCCACCAGCAGACGAACCAGGCTGCCGCCTTGCAACTACACTTGTGCAATTCCTTTCCTACTTAAAACAATCTAGATAGCGAAAACACAACTTCTTTATTGCTGGAAACTTCGCAGCAACTACACTCCACGCCTGAGTCTCTAAGCTGCTCTAGAAAGAAGAAGCATTGATCTTGCCTCCGGGACCTTGCTACCACCATTCAGTAGTGCGACCTGAAAAGTGAATGGCAGAATGGGCAAAGCCTACATATATGTAGTGTTCACTTGTTATATACTATCATTTAAGCAAAGCAAACTGGCTTCTATTTCTGTTACATCACCATGAAGAGTAGTATGATCCGAGAGAACGCTAGAGGAGGAGACGAGATTGATAGCGTAAACATGGCGAACTGTTTGATACTGCTATCTTGTGAGGATCATGAAGAAGGGTGATCAAAACTGATTGATCAGTCGTCGCCGGACTGTGTCTTTGAGTGCAAGACCTGCAACCGCCAGTTCCATCGTTTCAGGCACTCGGTGGCCACTGAGCTAGCCACAAAAAGGCGAGGGTTCTTGAAGACCACCATGACAGGGCCCTGCATGGCTGTCCAAGCAGCTTGCAGAAAGTCGACGAGTGCTCCATATGCGGGACGGAGTTTAGTATGGGGCAAGCTTTGGGTGGGCATATGAAGCAACACAGGTCGGAACAGCAGGGTGGCTTCCTCCCAACTGTGTTGTTGTACAAGGCGCTGATCTTAATATCCCCGAGCGGGCCTGGGGAGGGCTCCCCTCCGCCGCCGATGTAGCAGTGGGCTCCCCCCTCGAACTCGTTCAGCAGCAGCGCTTCAAAGGGGTACTTGAAGGCGGAGATGTAGTGCAGCCATCGCCAATAGATGGGTATGTGGTTCCTCTTCAGAAAGAAGCTGCAGGTGAGGAATAAGAGGGCGGTGGTGGCGATCACCACTGCATAGCCGGTGACGCAGCTCGGTACAAGGGCGCTGACCAGCATCACGTAGGGGTTGGTGGTGATTAGGAAGGCAAAGAGGATGACCCAGAAGTAGAGGAGGCTGGAGGCTGTTGTTGAGCCGGAGCATAAGCTTGGTGATGATGGTGAACGTGAAGCCCTGTACAAGAAAGAAAGGGAGGTAGACGAAAAGGGAGGAGAGGACGTAGGAGGAGGCCCAGTTGGGACGGCATCGTTAGAGGAGAAGAACACGAGGCGCGAAGATGTAAAAGTTGAGGTGGCGGTTGATGGGCGGAAAGCGATGCGATTTTGTCGTTTGGAAGGATGAAACACCTTAAGTCGATTTCATCATTTTAAACTACGAAATCGGGTTAAGTTTTATAAATTTTAACTCGGTTTCGTTGTTTAAAAGGATAAAATTAACTTAAATTTGATGATAAAATTAGTTAAATTTTTTTAAAAAAGTTACATAGGCCGGCTGCTTGGCAAAAAGAAACATTATTTTAAAAAATATTTTTTAAAGTGATCCAATGTAATAAATAAATTTTTTTAAATTATTATTTAAATAATTTTCCTAATAAATTACATAAAAATAAAAGAAAAATTAAAATAATAGAGGAGATCGAGAGACCGAAGGGACAAGGTGGACAGTTGGTTGAACTAAAATCCGTCTACAAAGATAAGTGTTAAGGAAAAGATACCTCAACATTATAGAAGTGGTTTAGCGTTTGTCTATATTATTTAGGGTTTTTCGGGTTTAAGAACAAGGTGCACAATTAGTTGAACTGGAATCCCTCTACAAAGAACAACGTTATGCTTTGTCAATATGGTTGCTTCATGTTTTTATAATTATGCAGATGTTATGTAGATATGAAAGGCAAGATCATAGTATATTGTCGTCTACGACCCCTTTGCGAAAAAGAGATCACTAATAAAGAGAACAAAGAGAGATCATCTATTTTTATGAGTTTAACCTTCTACATCACCTCTTCCAGGCGAAGTGATATAAATCATATCTTGCCAAAAAAAAGCGAAATAAATTTTATAGATTGACGGAACTAAGTTCCTAATCAGCATCCTGCCCAACAATGAAGCTGGCAATTTATTAGAAAAAGGTACAAGAAAACCACACATTTTTCCCAGCATTACACGCAGCAACTTAAGATATGGGAGTCAACACGAACATTTTGCACGCATGTGAATCCACTGTCGCTGTCAATTTATCCTTTAATTGTCTCTCCAGCGTTTCATGCTGCACGGAGTGTGCGAAAAGTGAGCAGCAATCTCTAATAAAAGGGAAAAACGAATTGAACGGAAATGCAGCTCCTTGAGGATCTTCTCACAAAAATTACATAAGATATCAGACGAACATAAAGCCCACAGATACCAAAACTGACGTACAATCAAACATATAGTCATGCTGAAAATTCGATCGTCTTCACTTACCTTCCATAAGTCTCTTACTTTAACCACAGTGTTCTGCGGGATCCCAACGTCATCCCAATGTGCTGTAATGAGAGAAGGCATAGGAGCCCGGTTCACTAGGAGGACAACCGTCCGATAGCCAGAGAGAGGGCCGGCCCAGATCTGCTCAAGCCAGAGATGAGAATTCTTATTTCTATCTTAAACATGCCTATGTAGAAAACTGTGCAATTGCTCAAAATTACCTCCAAATCTCCCTCCATTCGAACTTTCTTTGCTTGAACACCAAGAGGATCTATGGCACAAGAAAAGTTCCCATTAGAACTAGCAACAATGACTATAAAACAAACCCGACAAATACAAGTTAAGAAATGTTACATCATCTCCAATATGAACGTAATATAATCAGAAGACAAGATTGGCCAAATCAAACTCAGCTGTTACATTTCTATTATATGTCAAATGATTTTGCGGTTTATTTCCCAAGTCAGTACTGGTTCATGTAAGGAGACTAAGCATGTCTAGTTACAACACTCATTAGTTACCTTGGTTCACTCTAATAACCTCCCTGTTCCCAATGATTTCCATGGTTTCCTTGGTTGCATTCCGTACATCACATCCTAAAAGAAGGGGAGCCTGCAAACACAGAATTATAGCATCAGAAATACAGTCATCATTATTATCATTATCACACGCTTATCTCATACACCCAGACTATATGAGAGAGAATTATCTGAAATAGTTAGGTAGAGTTTTTATGACTGTTCACAAATGACATTCGGATGAATTGGCCCAACATTAGAAAATAAACGAAGCTTTCACCATTATCATTTCATATGCGCATTGTACCCTCTATCTGGGTTTAGTTTTTTATTTATGGTAAAGGTTGAATCAGGCAGATCGATGAGTTTATAACATAAGCTTGCTTTAGAAGCATGAAAGAAAACCAAGGAATAAATGAGAAGCAGACTTCCAGTACACAAGATAGCATCAAGTCCTGCAAGTAAAATTACACAACTAATGCTGTAATACCTTGGAGATAGACCAAATGCTGAAGTGTGTGATGTACTCATCTTTTGTCATCCCTCCATTCCCAACTTCTAACATGTCTGGATCTGGTCATACTTCAGATGTTAAAAACGTTACAAATATTGTTATGAAATTAAAGTAATAAAAATTCTTGAACTCTTGGGAAATCCCACAATTCTCTAGCTAGCTTCTTTGGGAATCGGATTACTCCAAAAAAGATTTGACAGCGTAAAAGCACCATTAATTACAAAAGGAAAGGCCTATATATCAGGGGGGAAAGGCCTGTGCAACGTCCAATATAAAGTCTGCCCAACAGCTTTTCTGATCTTCAGTTTTATGGCCAAAGAAACCTGTTTTGCTCTTATATATTGGCTATGCAACTAGGCACTCATCTTTTGGAATGATTGACCAAATACAGAAAAAATCCAAATTGCATGCTATAAACAAAAATAAGTACAGCATACTCAAAGCACAGAAGCCCATAATTTTTAATTCAGAGTTTTATATAAGAACTAGGACAATATTTATACCATTCCAACCTCCAGGCCTTGCAAGATCAGCATAGACTTCGTTCATGTCAGCTCTGGAGACCATGCTGCCAATAGGTAACCGCTTTGGTTAAAATACTAGTGGAGTATGATAAGCAGGTCGGTGATATGAAATTGTTTCAAAAGATACCTTTCCCAGGTGTCAGCTATGTCATTGGTAGTCCTCCAACTGTTACCCACCTTAGCACCCCAAAGTGCAGGATGTAAATCACCCCTAATAAAATAGGCAATAAATTAATCACTAAAAGAGAGCAGAAAAAGAAAGAAAAAAAGAGAGAGATAAAGGATTACCATTCACAGAGAGAAAAAAATATGGGGCGGCCTGCACTCATTAAAGCTCGAGTCATGACAGGGTATCTGAAGAAAAAAACAAAAGAAAAGGATTAACAAAAGCCAGTCTTTTGCAGAGGGGTGACAGGATGTTAATAATTGAACCAAGCAAATGTGAGGATCAACACTATTACCTCACTGTGGGCTTTGAGCCATCATTGTTACAGTTATCATACTTCAGATAGTCAATTCCCTAAAAATTATATGAAAATGATCCATAATTGGCATCCATGATAAAAGGAATCGAAAATATATTTGTTTTTTTGAGAGTAGACAAAATAGTCGTATGGAGCTTAAATATGAAACTGGAACAGAATGAACGTGGGATACAGAATCATGTCTCATGGCAAAGGAATACACATAACAGGATAGTATCTGTCTTATCTACTATTCATCTATATAGGAAGTTGTAGCTTACTAATCAGTAAAAACTGGAAGATTGGAGAAGACTATCAGATAATTACAAACAATCAATCAAGTGATCAACTTGCTCACCCATAAAGCAAATGTTTTTGCATCTTGCTCCTCATAACCAAGTGACCCCGGCATTGTCTTGCTGCAGGTCAAATACCTGGTAGTATAATCGTTTTAATCACAAAATGCGTCTATTTTAAGCATTGTCCTTCGGATTAATTCACAACTAACAAAAACCTTTCCGCAAATAAATAGCTGCTATGCTAAACATATTCCAGTTAAAGGAGTTAGGTAATAGTGGCTGCATACCCAGCATCCGAATAAATTCCTAGCTTAAGACCCTTGCTGTGGACATAATCTGCAAGTGCTTTGATACCTGACGGAAATGTCAACTCCTTGGGAACCAAATTACCCTGACATAAAAATTTACACTCAGTTGTTTTCCAATTTTCTTTTGTACTGTGTTATATTTCGAGGTCGCTAAATTAAACTTGTCTAAACATTAGCTAAGTACAAAAAAATATTAGGTTCTCACTCGAATATCCAAATAGGCTCTTAGATTCCTTGCGAATATAACCTCAAAACAAGAATCAATTTTTTTTTTTGTCAACGAGAGATGTCTGAGCTCTTCTTAGGACCCGACAGAAGGGGCAGGGCAATCAACCTCTTAGAGAGCTATCCTACCACCAATCCCTTTGGGCATGCACAAGACCCACGCATCATACGGATAGGTCGGGATATAATCCCTGTGGGTGGCCAAGGGGATGGGGGTTCAAACTCAGGAACGAGAATCAAATGTTCAGCTTAAAGAAGATAACATACCTGAGAGTCTCGTTTCAACTCAGCCCAGCAGTCATCTGATAAAGTGACAAATTACAGTTTTCAATTATATGTGATATATTGAGTATTAAGTGACATAGGGAAGCATGCAAATAAGAAAGAATTACCTATGTTAATGTAGTGGTATCCCAGCTTTGCAAGCCCAGTGGAAACCATAGCATCAGCTACACATGAATGTCATCGTAAACTTGGTATCAGATCGTAGCAATTAAGTAAATTTGAGCAAACATTAGCTGGAAGAGAACCTTACCCGTCTCTCTAATTATTTTCTCATCAATTTTGCAATTGAAATGATTCCAACTATTCCACCTGGAGGGGCAACGAGAAAATGAGGAGCCGCAAAAGCTTGAAATGGAGAAGGGAAAAGATCACTCAGACGTTCACATTTGTGTGAGACCATGAAGGAAGCAACGGGTTCCGATGGTGTTGTGAGGATTGACTTACATTGAACATGCCCTTGTACTTGTTCTTGTTAAGAAAAAGATAATGGAAAGAAATACATGCAGTATGTCTACTAGAAAAAGAAAAACAGTTTACGTAATGGTACGCATGCATACAATTACTGATTCTTTTTTCTTTGATCTAATGCACACTATTTATGAGTAATAGTATCAACAGACAACCTCATAAGCATTCAAAATAATATCAGAGAGAAAAATTAAAGATGATCAATCATATCGACGGAGATTACTTGGGAGTCGCTATAACCTTTCTGAGTTTCTATTTGCTTTTGGCATTCACTTCACAAAAAACAAACAAACGGGAAAAAAAGACAGAACAGGACGAGCTGTCTGATTGGATGACGTTCGGGGGGGGAAAATAGAGAATAGAAGACGAACCCCATGGGAGGAGTGAGGCCGAGTCCATTGGCGAGCAGATATCTTCTACTACTGTGAGGTAGTTGGTCGCTGTTACCGCCACGATATATATCCTCGGGAGAGTCTAAGAGCTTTAACGCGCTGCTCATTAGGGAGAAAAGCAGGAAGAGGGAGAGGAAGAGACTGGAATGGACAGAGAGGAAAGAGGAGGCAGACATATTCTTTTTCCTAATCGATCCTTAAGAGGCCTTAGTGTAGAATTCAAGAACCCCCAGTGAAATCTGGCACTGTAGAACTACGAGAGCAGCGAGAGCTAAGAAGCAAGAGGCCAGTAGCGTAAAAAAAAGATTGAAGGGTGACTTGGGAAGGAGAGGAAGAAATGTAGTTGGGGAAAGGGAAGGAATAATGAGGAGGAAGCCCTCTGTGTCTCTCTGCTTGGCCACAGAGAAATATGGTAGTGGTGGCAGGATGAAGTGTTTCAAGGGTACAGAGAGTTGAGGAGGGAGCGGTGCCCGACTGTCTTACTAGTTACTACTGTGTACATATAGACCATAGATGGGGAGATACAGCCATAGACACAGGCACGGAGAGTGAGAGTGAGAGTGAGAGTGAGAGTGAGAGAGAGAGAGGGGACAGAGAGAAAGAGGTGGATCTCATCCCCAGGATCAGTAGAGTATGGTGGAGAGACGCGATCAGTAAAGTAGAAGATGGGAGTCGTGACCCGTAATTATCTCTGTAATCTAAAAACAGGATTTCCAGAAAGATCGCGTATCTATCCGTGCATTGGCAATATGTAAAGACTCTGCTTTAATATCCAGCCTTTTTTCTTTTTCTTTTTTTGTGAGGGCGATTGAAGCATATCTAACTTGACTTTCATCACTACCGGTCGGTCAGCAGATTACTTTTCCCCCACCGGCCACCGCGGACTTCCTGGCCGGCTTCTGGCCTCAGGCTCCCCTACCCAATCATAGACTATAACGTTTGATTTAGCTAACAAGCCTTCGAAACAAATCCAATCACCTTTGATTAACTTATAGTTGAAGTACACCTTCAAATGCACGTGCAAAGGAATTGAGGATAAAAGAACAAATAACTCTCAAACCAACGTAGGGGGTAAGATATTTTCAAAGAATGACTGTGCATTATAAAGTTTATTTAGAATCATTCATTTTATACTGTATATCGGTCCCACATTACGAACCAACTAGAGCTAATTACTGTAGGACAAAGAGAATATAATACACGTAATATACATGGATATGTTTTTTAATCTTAACATTTTGTATCTGTTATTTTAACTAAATGATTCACTTAAATAAAATGAAAATTAAATAGGAAGTTATAATAATAATTTTTTATAATCTATGGCTTTTAAAAAGAAAAGAAAGCCCCTTCAATATAGACTCTCATATGCTAACGGTTGGACTCGTCAATGTGGACTCAGATAATAAATTCGCCAAAGTAGAGCTGTAGAGGACATTGGATATTTGTTTGTGAAATTAATTTATTATTTTGTTTTGGTTAAGTATATCTATGTTTTAAATTTCATGATATAAATGCTATCTACTTGTGTAATAAGTGCTTGTTATGTTGATATCAAGCTCACTCATCAAGATTTTAACCAAAAAAGTGAAGGCCGGATGACATTGTATTTTTAATGGTACATAGCCTTATTACCAAACATATAACATAGAGATAAAACTTGATCATACTTCCTAAACACATAACATTTATGGGATTTTTTTTAGAATTCACTTCACAACAAATAAATAGATAAAAGGGGAAAAGACAAAACATAATATGATGTTTAATTGGATGATAGGAAAAAAAATAGAGCATAGAAGATGAACCCCGTGGGAGGAGTGAGTCCGAGTCCATTGGCAAGCTAATTGATCCTTAGAGGTCTAGGTGTAGAATTCAAGGACCACCCCTAAAGAAATGTGAAGTGTCTACTATAGGAGAAAATATTAGGTACCTACATGGCATGCTTATATAGTTCCTATCACTAATCATAAAGTAATGTGGTCATGCCCTTTTTTGTTGACTCCGTAAAAACATACAATACATTACCAATGAGGATGATATAGCACGTTTTGAGTGGTGCTAGGCAGACCAGGTTGGTGCCCCATCTACACCTAATATTTTCTCCTACTATAAATTACAAGAGAAGTAAGAAAGCCAAGAAGTAATAACAAAGAATCCGTCTCAGTCCAGCTCACCAACACAAATTGTTCTTATCTCATCATCATAACCAACCATGTGTGTGGATATCTTGTGCAACTTACCTTATCTAGGTCAATCACAAATGATTGTAATATTTTTAGTTGTTATAATCTACCAAACCTATTCTATGTAATTCTTGTAAAAGTCAATGTAATACAATACAAAGCACAACCATCCATTGAAGGAATTATCTAAATCTTTCAAGAAGAGATCTTTCAACAAGAGATTGTTCTTATCTTCTCATCACAACCAGTCATGTGTGCATATCTTGTGCAACCTACCTTATTTAGATTAATCACAAATGATTGTAATATTTCTAGTTATTATAATCTACCAAACTGATTCTTAGTAATTCTTGTAAAAGTCAATGTAATACAATACAAAGCACAACACTCCTTATCTAAATCTTTCAAAAAGATATTGTTCTTATTTCATCACAACCAATTATGTGTGTGCATATCTTGTGCAACTTGCCTTATTTAGATTAATCACATTTGATTGTAATATTTCTAATTGTTGTAATCTACCAAACTCATTCTATGTTATCTTTGTAAAAGCCTATGTAATAAAATAGAAAGCACAACCCTCTAATGAGGGAGTTATCTAAATCTATCAATAACATATTGTTCTCATCTTCTCATCAGAACGAGCCATGCGTGTACATATCTTGTACAACTTACCTTATCTAGGTCAATCACAATTGATTGTAATCTTTTCTAGTAGTTGTAATATGCCAAACTAATTCTGTGTAATCTTTGATCTTTGTAAAAGTCAATATAATACGATACAAAGCACAACCCTCCACTGAGAGAGACCTAAATATTTCAACAACAAAATTTTCTTATCTCCTCATCATAGCCAGCGTGTGTGTGCATATCTTGTGCAACTTACTTTATCTAAATCAATCACAACTAATTGTAATTTCTTAGTAGTTGTAATCTACCAAACTGATACTATGTAACCTTTATAAAAGTATATATAATACAGTATAATGCACAACCCTCCATTGAGGGAGTTATCTAAATCTTTCATGGTATCTCAGAGCTAGGTTGTCACGCCCCCAATTTCAAAACACCATTTATTAATAAATAAAATTTTTATTTTTGAAAAATAATTTAAATATCATAATTCAACTCCTTCATATAGACAGTGAAACTTAAAAATTTAAACATATACGTCAAAATAATTAATTAGTGGAGTGATAATCCATCACATTTCACAAATTAATTATTGTGATATTTGTAACATAAATATAAATCTACATAACTAATGATTAAAATATTTACAAGATCTATAAATTACATAATTGTTTGTCAACCATTTCAAAGCTAATGAAAGTAAAATGACATTATTGTGTACGTACTATGGAGACCTCTTGGTGACAGCTCCACCCACCCTTGAATGACTTCTTTCCATTCATAGGATAAACTATATTTATGACTTTCTTTTTAAGTAATTTCCTTGTTGATTTGATATTTTGTAAAGTAGGTGAATATTTGCGTAGGTGATTGAAATTATGTACTGAACTAGTTGTGGGCCCGACCAGCTCACTAGTGCCCCATAGCTTGGCATGCCCTATTGGGAGTCGCACCCCCTCTCTTAAAAGGGGGTTCTTTTCCCTTGTTTTGATTATGAATGAAATAGACTACTTCTTCTTCCTACCTCGTCTTCTTCCTCCCCTTTTCCCTCCCTTTAGCCAAGGTACCGTTGTGTTCCTATTGCAACACATCATAGGTATAAAAGCCTTGCCAACTGTCATGACCCAGATTTCAAAACCCCCTTTTAATAAAGGACATGCAGTAAATCATGATGATTTTTTTTATACAAAACAAATCTTCCGATTAAATATCCAAGTCATGATAATTAGGGTTTACAAATATGGATATCAAAACATATGATATTATTTCATGTGTAAAAAATCGATAAATAACAGGTTATCCCTCTTAAGTACAAATCTGTCATCTGTTAAAAAATAAATAACCAAGTAAAGTTGGCTATCACGCCAGTAATTACAATTACTTACAAAAGTAAGAAATTAGATCCCACCAGTGCAATGTTGTCCTCAACCGCTCATTGACATCCTAATCTCACTAGTCCTCATCTAAAGAACCTACAACCAAACAAGTCCAAACAACAACAAAACATCTCCTCCCCTTGGAGGAGCATTTTCAAAAGAATAAAAGTTTATTTAATATATTTCAGATGAGGCCAACATCACTTGATGTTAGTTGCTTACATACTCATTAGACAACATCTTCAATGTTTCCAATAAGATCGAATCTAGATATAGTTATGCCTAGAAACTACAGTATCTCGAGAAGCATAACATCACACATGCCATGCTTAAGTATTTTTAACCGACCTACATTTTATGTAAATTCTTTAATTGTTCCACTTGTTTTAATTAAATAAATAATATTATTAATTATCTCTCGAACCATTATTCGATAATTAATATCCAAGTCTAATCTCAAAGACAGACAAACTCATCAAATGTCAACCTAAGTGACAAATAATACAACCACTATAGCGCAACCCTGGAATCTACCAGGAAGTCTTATAACCCAACCTAGCCCATAAGGACCTGACCAAAGTGGAAGGGCATGACCGACAACTATACCTAAAAGAAGTAGTAGAAAAATCCAACCAAGCAGGATGTCAGCTTATCCAATTTCATGTATACTAAATAATTATGAATAAATTAGTGATGAGCCCAGCTCATGCAAAGCTCCCTCCAATACGGAGGTACAACTACATTGCCAAATCAACAACTCCTCAATAGAGCTAAAACTCTAAAAAATCATTCTTAACCCTATCTTGCTCAGCAATAAGCAAGGATTCTGAATGACTATCCTAGACCCTATCAATCCCATCTAGACTAGGGTTAAAACACAAAACTGCCATTGGTTCATTAACCAAGGCAAATCATCAGGTCAAAGGCCTTGTTCACTCCATGAACTAGTCCTTGACCCTTGTAAGGGTATTTTAATCTTTATCTTAATTAGGTGTTCTTGCCCAATCTAAAGCCATCTAACCTCATTGATTAATCTTTTATTAATCTTAAGTTAGTGATAAATTACTATCACAACAATAATAGCAAACATTAAAACAAATGAAAGTGTAAATCACACAGACCCATTATCATGCCCCGACACAGGTACCCCCAAGCTGAACCTATCACAACCTGGATTTTTAAAAGCCTTTTTAAAACGCATGAACGGTAAGTCATGAAATTTTTTTTCTTAAGTACAAAACAAACCATTCGATTAAATATTCAGGTCATAATAATTGGGGTTCACAAATACGAATATCAAATCATATGATATTGTTATATGTCTTAAAAATTCATAAAGAGCAGTCTATCCTTCTAAGTATAAGTTTGTCATTCGTTTAAAAATAAATAACTAAGTTGACTCTCACGCAAAAGATACACTAACTTACTGGAATTGCTGAAACAAAGAACTACATCCCATGCTCGTCAATCCTGGTCTCCCTTGTTGTAGCTTGGAGAGCCTGCAACCAACCAAACAACAACAACAATAAAACCTCTCCACCCTTAGGAGAAGAGTTTTCAAAAGAACAAAAGGTTTTATTAATGCTTTTCAGATCGGACCAATGTCACCCGATATTAGTTGCCATTGCACTCATCAAACAATATCTCCAATGTTTCCAACAAGATCGGATCTAGACATAGTTATGCCTAGATACTACAATATCTCAAGAAGCATAGCATGCAATATGCAATGTTTAAGTATTTTCAATCAACTTAGATTTTATGCAAGTTCTTTAATTGTTCCACTTGTACTAATTAGACAAGCAATATCAAATAATATCGTAACCTTTGTTCAATAATAATACCCCTGTCCAATCTCTTAGACAGACAGACACATCATATGCCAACTAAAATGGCATATGACACTAATCACCCTTCTTTGTCTTAACCCAACTCTAGTTTTAACATAATATAAATATGTGTTCACTAAGAGATAACTCGACTCTTGAAGAAATCCCCAGATATAGGGCTCCAACATTAGAGTAGACTGCTTAGTAGCAGCTTGGCCTGAATCCCCAGGGCTCTCAATAGCTTATCATGAATCTCGAGAAGAGGATCCCAACTGTGCTCGTGGACATAGATTGACGAGAAAAATAAGCCTTCCATGATGCTCATGCAATTTCGCTTTTTGTACTGTCATGGGGTAGTGAAGCGGACTATCCGTGACACTGCTGGGGCACTGTATACTAGGTGTGCGACCAAGTGGAGTTTGATTGTGGAAGACTTAACCCATCCTTGGGTGAACACACAACGGAGTAGCATACAAACACTTTGTACAAAAGCAAATAGAGCAAATAAAGGGCTACTAATTAATGTATTAGTCTACTCATACCCACATCAACTAATTCTAAAATAAAACAAGCCCACTTATGGATAGTTCTGGGATAATACCTAAAATTATACTTTGTCTAGATACCTATTGAGGAAATTATCAGTATCTGGCCCGCACATAGGTATGGAGTGTCATGGGAAAACTTCTACCTTCTGAGCTTTCTGTTGCCCCATGAGCATCGGGAATAATGTCGTTCTGTATCACGACTTTGGATTTATCATCATCGAATGAATCAGTGTTTTTCTGGAATTATTTTTGAATTCGTAATACATTCTATTTAGTAAAAATTGTTACCATCATAAGTACTTTTACTTAGCATTAAATTAGATTTTAATTCCACCTACTGAGTATAAAAATACTCACCCACCTCTAGACTCTCCAAGTAGTGAAATCAGCCCAGATATGTTAGCTAAGGAATTTTCTGCTTAGTTTCTTTGAATATTTTCGTTAAACTCTGTAATATTATAACTTTTATGTAAAGGCTGGTTATACTTTTGTAATCTGACTGCTCTACACACGGTATAGTTTGGACTATATCCTAATTGCTATTATGTTGTTGAAATTATGTGTGTTATGTAAAAAGATTTTGGTTGTGCATCAACTCCAACTTATTATAAATTATTATATTTTATGTGTCGTTATTTTCTATGATTCGTACGGTTGGCCGTCACGTTCTGTTTCACGTGTGATGTAACACATGCCAAGTAGGATAATAATTGTGTGCACCCCACCATCAATCATGTGCTCGGACAGTGAGGTAGAGGACTTTGAAATATTAGAATGCATGCTAGGGCTAATGTAGTTACATGCTTAATAACGCGTAATGTTATGGATATCACATATAATGGTATGATATTAGCTCATGTGAATGCTAATTAAATGGCATGTTTATTGTCTCGACAAATGATGGATTGCACATATTTGTAAGGAGATTTATTTGCATGCTAGTAAGATAATTTATATGTATGCCTAAGCAATGGTTTATGCATAAGTTGGATGTTCTATAATTGTAAGTAATGTTGGGTTGGATGTGTGTGGATTGACATGCGGAGTAGTGGTGGTTTATATAGATAGCATCGATATGTGCATGCTTGATGGGCTAGAGTTAGTTTGAACTGGATCAGGCTTTGATGCAATGATCGAAAAGCTTCAAGGTTTAGCAAGCTTACTAGAAGACTATATGATAGTATGATTTCATAGGAAAATTTACACTAGCATAAAGTATATAATTCAAAATTGAATGTTAAATAAAACTAAAATGTTGACCTTGTGTGTGTGAGACTTTAGAAATTTGAGGGATTAAGTTACGTGGTTGGCCATTAGAAAAAAATAGTGGTGCCGTCGTTGACCGCAGTGGCCTTGGCTTCAGTGGCTTTGCAGCTCTATAAGAAAAAAAAAGAAAAAGAAAGGAAAGGCAACCTTTTGGTTGTCGGTTGGCCACCGACCAGCAGCAGAACCAACGCCATTGGTTTTGCTGTGTGCCCCCATTCGCTGCAGTACGGGCGATGCTGCCAAAAGCCGAATGGCCTCTAGCCAGTCGTGGAGAAGACTCGTGATACAGGTTGTTGGCCGCTGGATCCGCTCAAGTCAGGTTACCCGACCCAATTTGGTCTGGTCTAATAAAAAAACAATACACACTCTAAACCGGGTCAAGTTTAGTGCGTTAGAGTAGTCATAAAAATTTGGAAAAAAATACAAATTGCCATGAGGGTACTCCAAGTTTTCTAAATAAGTTTTAGATTGGGGGAAAATTCCAAAGTCCATAAAATGACTAATTTGCCCTTATGAGTTCAATCATTAAACGATGCTAATGACCCAATTTAGGGACTCCGGTTCAGGGGCTTATGAGTGGGTTTAAAAATTAAGAAATTTTTTTGATAGTTACATGAGTATACTAAATGTAAACCAAGCCACAAGTTCGGAAAAATCCCAATAAATAAATATTTGACTATTTTATGCATAGGGTTAAAGTAAGAATATTAATTAAATCAGGGTCAGTTCAAAGGGTTTACGCCTCTGTTAAATAGCAAGAAAATTTCCTTGGGTTCATAACGTTAAGGTGTACCCCTGAGATTAGATTTGGACCCATTAGGGTTCAAGGAAGCCCTGAACAAAAAGATAAAAATACCCCTATGAGTGGACTAGCTTGCATTCACATGGATAAAATTAATGAGCTGATGTGATATTGAAACCTTTTGAGAGGTTAAAGACCTAAGAGCTTAGAGGATCATATCCAATGTTGGATAATTACTTTAATGCCTTAGGTGCATAATGACCAGTTTTCATAAATATTTAATATGTTAACCCAAGGAGGGTTACGGCACGAGAGCTCGAACAATCTAATATCATTATTAAATTTGGTTATTGATCTTATGATCTGCTTGGACCTGTGTGGTTTTGATTGTTTATGTTGTTCATTGTTTCGATATTTGCTATTGATGTTGTGATAGTAACTTATCATTAGCCTAAGATCATTGAAAGATTAATTAATGAGTTGGATAGCTTTGGATTGGGCGAGAATACCTAATCAAGATAAATACTAAATTACCTTAGAGGGGTCTGGGACTAATTCATAGAGTGAACAAAGCCTTTAACCTAACGATTTGCCTTGGTTGATGAAATGATAACAGTTTCGAGTTTAAAGCCCTGGTCTAGAAGGGACTGATAGGGTTTAGGATAGTCATTCAAAATCCTTGCTTAATGATGAGCATGATAAGAATGATTTCTTGAGTTTTAGCTCTATTGAGGAGCTGCTGATTTGATTGTGTAGTTGTAGCCCCCCATTGGAGGGAGCTCTGCGTGAGACGAGCTCACTTCATATCTAATGAGGATTAGCTAACATCCTGCTTGGTTGGATTTTCTCACTACTTCTGTTTAGGTGTAGTTGTGAGCCATGCCCTTCCACTCCGGTCAAGTCCTTTATGGGCTAGGATAGGTGATGGTACTCTTGGTAGATTCGAGAGGCCTCGTGGATTATAGGATTTTCATTATGGATTTACCTTTAAGGATGGTCTATGGTGAGTGTATCATTTGTCATTTAGGTTGACATCTGATGAGTCTATCTGTCATTGGGATTAGACGGGGATATTAATTATCGAACAATGGTTTGAGAGATAATTAATAACATTTTTTATATTATTTGTTTAATTAAAACAAGTGGAACGATTAAATGACTTGCATAAAATGTAGGTTGCTTGAAAATACTTGAGCATTGCATATGTGATGCTATGCTTAGGATATGTAGTTTTTATGCAAAACTATATCTAGATCCGATCTTGTTGGAAACATTGGAGATGTTGTCTAATGAGTACGTAGGCAACTAACATCGGGTGATGTTGGCCTGATTCGAAAAATATTAATTTATACTTTTGTTCTTCTGAAATGCTCTTCCAAGGGGAGGAGATGTTTGGTTGTTGTTTGGGCTTATTGCTTGCAGGTTTTTTAGATAGGGACATTGCAAGATCTGGAAGTTGTCGGCATTTGAGGACAACATTGCACTAGTGGGATCTAGCTTCTTGAATATCCAATCTTGTAAGTAATTGTAATTACTGGCGTGAGAGCCAACTTTACTTGGTTGTTTATTTTCAGACAAATGATAGATTTGTACTTAAAGGGTTAACCTGTTATATGTCGATTTTTGACATGTGTAATAATATCATATGTTTTGATATTTGTATTTGTGAACCCCATATCACAGCCTTGATATTTTAGTCAATTGATTTGATTTGATTTAAAGAGAAATTTTTTTATCATGATTTATTACGTGTCCTTTATTTAAAAAGGGTTTTAAAAATCAGGGTCGTGACAATTCTGCCTCTATTTGGCACTGTATGATTCGGCCTGAATGGGCAATGTATGATTTTTGCCCTTAGTTGGCATTGTATGGCCCTCTGAGTGTGGGCATTTGCGAGCTCAAATAAGTAGTATCATGAAACTTCTCTTACTTATTTGATCTTATGCCCCATGGGCAAAGGTGTGCCTTGCCTTTGAAAAGTCTACGATGTCGAGTTACTCCCTGGAAATTAAGGTGATGCACTAGTGACATTCCTTTATGTCGACTTTGGAACTGATTAGTTTAATAATGGGCTCTAGCCATTAATCATAAGTGTATGTGGTTGAGCAAGACTGTATGTGTATGTGTTGAATAAGATTGTAAGTGTAAGTATATGTATAAGATTGTATGGTAAGATGGGATGGACATGAGTTCGTGATATCTGTATGATTATGAGCATCATATTTTGGGAGACTATGATTTTTTTATGTTTTATTGCTTCATATTACGTTTCATGAACACAACTACTTATGAACTTATAAAGTTCATCGTTTAGAATTCCCCTACTGGTTATTTTCTATCGAGTATGAAAATTCTCATTTTCCCTATCTTGAATTTCATATACTCCAGTGACTTCTGTGGGTCATAGCATGAGAGCTTTGTAGGTGGGATATACTGATTTGAGGAGAGGACACACTTACTGACTTTAGGTCAATTTTTTACCATTCATTTTCTTTTGTTTAGTTATGCCACAACCTGAGGTATTAATTTGAGTATACATGTATTGGGCGAGTTGAGAGCTTATGTATGGATTATTTTTGTATGGACTATTTACTTTTGGACTATTATCAGACTTGTACTTGGGAAGATGTATATATAAGCCCATGGCCATGCCACTTGTGATTTTATATGTGTTTGTTTGATCTCATACCCGAGGTTATTAGTCGATGTGTTTTGATGATTTTTAAAAAAATTCAGGCAATGTAGTTTTGAATTGATGATGTGAGAAATATAAAATATTTTCACAGGTTTCAATTTTCGTTAATTTTCACAATTACAATTGTTATATTGAATTTTTTTTGTAATATTTATGGAAAATATTTTGAAAAACCCAGGGCATGAAAAACCCTTCAATGATATTATGATCTACAACACCTCTTGGGATTGAATATTAGTGGTTTTTACATCTTACCGAGTATTGGTGGATATACTTGTGCATCTTTGCTATGCAAGTTCTTTACAAGATTTAGAGTAACTGGTTTCTGATAGTGGGCTTTATTCAATTGGTAGCATGATAGACTTCAGTAATAAAGTAAACTTCATATATATTTTTTAATTGTGGTTTGTAATAAGGCACTCGGTTACCACTAGATTACTTCATGTTATTTCCTTCATGTTATTGCACTAGCACTTAGCTGCTATCACGTGTTGTGACAGTCACATTTCATTGAATGGTTCATTTTAATGTTATGTGATATTATTAGTAGTTTAAGGTAGCACCGAGTGTTATATATATATATATATATATCCTTTCTAAAAACTCGGGGTGTTACACCCCTGACCAATAGAACCAATGTAATGGTTTGAAGTTCACCTTATATAAGGTCTAACAATGTCATCATTATTGAACAACACATAATGATGTGTTTGCTCCAATTTAATTTTGCTTAGAAAGAACTATGACCCACACAATGTTTCTTTCTTTTTTGACCTTGGGAGTCGACTTAACCGTGTTTCAACATTGTCAAAATATCTTGAACAAAATGAAAGACATTCATCAATAATGTATGTTTCAACGATAGACCCCTCTGGTTGAGCCCTATTACGCACATACGACTTTAAAGTACACAAGTACTTACACACCTCAAAATTTGTTTTACGTAAGTTATCATAGAAAATTACATTTTACTTATAATAATAAAGTTGTATAAAAATGATTACTTTTCAATTCGGTACATCCATCAATAATAGACTGGTCCTCCTATAAGGGCCTCTGAAGCTAGATGTATATGCAAATGCTCTATAACATTAAAAAATGTTGGAGGAAAGATTCTTTCTAGATTGAAAAGGACTACTCCAATATGTGGATCAATGCGTTCGAGGTCTTCAACATGACCTCTTTATAGCATAATTCACGAAAGAAGTTGTTCAACTCTATAAGTGCATACTTTACATTATTAGGCAAAATTCTTCGAATGGCAAGGGGCAAAAAATGTTGCATAATGACATGAGAATCATGACTTTTAAGCCCCAAAATCTTACACTCTTTAACATGTACTCTCCTTGATATATTAGATAAGTAGCCACAGGAGTCATCACAAATTTTAAAACCCTACAAAACATTTGTTTCTCTCCTTTGTTCATAGAATAACATGCAGGTGGTAGATAAGCACTTCTACCCCCTGCTTGCCATTGTGTGTGTAACTCTTTCCTGACTCTCATGTCTACTAAATCGAGACGCCTATTTAAGTTATGCTTTGATTTTTTTTCTAAGTTTAATAAAGTCCTCAATACATTATCACATACGTTATTTTCAATGTGTATCACATCCAAATTATGCCTTATTAAATTATGCTCCCAGTAAGGTAACTCAAAAAATATACACTCTTCTTCCTCCAATTACTTTCTCCAATGCCTCCTCTCTTACTCTTCATAGGTAGTTTCTCAACATTAAAATTGTGTTCAATACTTTTCCACTTATGCAATATACTTGACCCTATCAGTGGAACTAGGGGTTCTCTATCTTCAATTGATCCATCAAAAGAGTGTTTCTGCTTCCAAAATTTATGGTCTCTAGGTAAGAAACAATGATGCCCTATATAACAATATTTTCTACTATTTTTCAAATATAATGAGCAAGTCTCCTCATGACATGAGAGACTTGCTAGCTTACCTTTTATGCTCCAATCCGATAACATTACTTAGCCTGAGAAGTCACTTATAGTCCATAGAACAACTGGATGTATTTGAAATATCTCTTTTTTCGATGAATCATATGTCTCAACACCAACATCCCATAATTCTTTTAATTCTTCTATCAATGGCCTAAGGAATATGTCAATCTTATTACCATGGTCATCTAGGATGAGCAATGATAACATAAAATTATGTTGTTTCATGCATAACAATGGACGTAAGTTGTAAGGAACTAGAATTACAGACCATGTGCTATGTGAAAGAGATAATGTTCCAAATGGGTTGAAGCCATCACTTGCTAGCCCAAGTCTAATATTATGTGGCTCTGAAGCAAATGCAGGATAGATAGAATCAAGTTGTTTCGAAGCTGGAGAATCAGCTAGGTGTCTTAGGATCCCATCTCTCTTACGCTTCTTATAATTCCATTGCATGGCACTTGCAATTTTGGATGACATATTCAATCTTTGCAACCTTGGCAGGGGAAAATGACGAAGTATCTTTGCTGGATCCTCCTTTTAGTACTGTCTTCATCACCTTATGTAGTCTTCCAATGAGATGTCTCACATACATGATATACATTTTGGTCAGTTGTGTCCTTCCAATACAACATGTAATTGTTTGGGCATGCATCAATCTTGTTGTACTCAAGTCCCAGCATTTATATAATTTTCCTACATTGTCCAAATGTCTTAGGTAGATTGTTGTTTTTTGTATGTAGTTCATGTAATAAGTTAAGCAACATAGTGACTGACTTGTTACTCCATCCACCTAGACATTTCACCTCACTCTCAACCTCTTCTACCAATTTACAAAAGTTGAGTCAATGTTCCATGGGTATGTCATTTGTGTCATTATCAAAACTATCTATTAGATTTTCATGGATTCCAAATGCATCATGTAAGATTAACCGCATATCATCATCGCCTGTGTCATGTAAATTGACTCCAACATCCACCAAATTTTCGCCTCTTGAACTACTTATTTGGCTAGATGAGTTCTCCCCATGATAAACCCATATGGTGTAGCTTTGTATAATACCATCGCATATCAAGTGATCAAAGGTTGTACTCCCATCTTGATACAACACATTGTTGCATTTATTACATGGGCATTTCAACATCCCATTTATGCATGCCCCATGTTGTATGACTAGTTCTACGAATCTTTTTAAACCTTCAATGTACTTAGAAGAAGCTCTAGACTTATTAATCCAACTCTTATCCATCAACTCCATTATTCAAAAAATTATATATAGTAGTTTAGTAAAAAATAATAATAAAATAGGACCAAGAGAATAAGAAAGGAAGTGGGCGAAAGTAGATCCCCTAATGAATCAAACATATATGATCAATACCAAGTCAAACCACATACCATTCAACTTGGCCAGTACAATTTGGCTCAAACAGTGAGCCAAACACAAAGAAAAAAAAGGAAAACAATATAAAAGATAGAATATTCTTATAATTTGTCATGATAATCAAGTCTTACTAGCTTTTGCTTATAATATGCGTGCTATCATAATAACAAAGTGATAAACAGATCTATCGATCTTGTATCATGAATAATTAAAAAGGTTATAAGCAGATCTACCGATGTGATAAATGCAGTTGCAAGGCTTTCTTATTTTTATTAATAGCTCTACAATCCAAGTTGTCATGCCCCGGTGCTACCCGACCCGAGCCGAACCCGGTCCAGGGGCCGGTTAAGCGCGTGGGGATGACGAGGGGAAATGAGGTACGGTTTAGCGGAAGACTTAACCCTAAATACGGGCGACCTAATAGAATTTCGGAGTATGCACACCACTTTGAGTAAGAGTAAATAAGTAGAAAAGAAAGAGAGTTGTTTAACTCAAAATAAACGACTAGTCTCAAACCCACATGCTTAGTCAACTATAGTCCACTCTGGCTCTAAAATAGGTCTTAGACAACACAACTGTATAAAGTAACATAAATCCAACAGAGAACCATACACAAAGGTTCTAAACATAAAGCATAAGCTAAGAAAAATAAGTCACATAAAAGTCTCCACGATCACATCCAAGTCGTCTCCGATCTTTCCTCAAAGAGGTGATCACACACAGCCCCAAAGAAAAACACAATAAAGAGGGGTGAGTTTAAACAAACTCAATAATGGTTTTTCTAATATACTATCAGTATCGGCAACATGACAGCATAACAATATCTTCATTCAAATCAAAGATTAACAAGATGTAACATTTTCTGATCACACATACACATCACCTAAACCTGCATCATAGTGTATAATTCACATAGTGCCATTCACATCATATCAACCTGCATGAAATGTACCTCTAACATACATATCAAATCATGCCTCAACATCATATCATCCTGCATGAAATGTATCTCTAACATACATATCCAACCATGCATCACATCATATCAACCTGCATGAAATGTATCTCTAACATACATATCAAATCATACATCACATCATATCAACCTCCATAAAGGAGTAATCACAATTTAGTGTCACACAGATGGGGACACAGACAAGGCCACAAAGGCGTATCATAGTCCAAAATTCTACACAAAAATTTAAGAAGTTTGGGGTTGTCAATCCCTAAGGCTGCTCGCCCCAGACAATCCTGACCAAGGATGTCACATTCTCACAAAGAGAACCTAGAGTAGGGGTGTTCATTTTGGGACATCTTCTGCGGAGGGGAGAGCCCAAATTCCCACACAGGGAACCCTTGAACATGTGGTAGTGGGTGCACATGGCATACCGTACTGGATTCTCAGGGTACAGATGACACTCATAATAATAATCTCAAATCCACAAGACAAGTACACAACTCGTCCCCACATAATTCCATTTCTCTAGACTCAACCTAGGGAGTGCACTCGTTCCACACAGGAACTCAAATCAAAATATGTCATTTCGGACCAATCAAGTTTCGATTAAGCCACGACTGATCAATCCGACACGCAATTTCACCATATTGCATCCAATCGATCAAATTCGATTAACCTCGATAAAACCTCAATTGGAAATCTATTTTCATGATGCATGTACATGGTACATACGTGGGCAAGGCATACATGAATCCTAATTCATGATAAGTACTCTCATCAGCCCTTAATGCATCATTCATAATTATAATATCAAGCTTCAACATCATCATTAAACCCCACATGTGTGTGTACCTAGTAGAAGCACTTCACTCAATGCATATCAACATGCTTGAAATTAACTCACTACCACACTACACATGTGAATTAACATCTAATCATGAATTCCAGTGGAAATTATAGGAGAAGAATCATTGAAATCATAACTCAAATCAAAGCTCAACCACAAGCTAAACACATATAAGATCATTCACTTCATCCTTAAGCCATGACATTCACTAACATTCACACATCAATTAACCACGTCCTAACATGACATATCAGTCCGTTAGTAGGCTGTAGCTCTACTGAAAATATACTTACCTGTAGAGAATCAACCATTCATAACTTCAAGATGACAATACCAACATCATACCTCCAACCATAAGTCATTCTACATAACTCTAAATATATACCTCAACTTCATAACCTCAATGGTATGCTTTTCCAGTAGCATACTATAGCTCAAAACACTCCACATTCATATGAAATTGGGATATTAAAGTAGAATCACCGAAATAAACATCATGCATCTAATACAAAAATCTGCTGTGTAGCTGTTCGAACGCCCAGGAGGGCCGTTCGAATGCCAACAAGGCAAAATTGACCTTCTTCATTTCGAATTTTCAAACTGAAACTCTATTAATAAACCTTAGAATCTCCATCTAACAACCTAAATGCCAATAAAATTCCACCATAACTTCCAGAAAGCTAATCTACATTATAACAAGATGAAACCCTATGAAATTAGGATTAAAGATTACCATTTACTAATCATGCCATTAAAGCACTAAATCAAGTAAATCCATTCAAAATAAACCACAAAATCAAGAGTTTTACCATAAGAAGACTGAAATTTTGAAAGTCCATTACCTTATCCCTTGATTAGGCTTGGATTTGATGGTCACCCTTCTTGAAAACCTTAACAAAGACATAGAGTTCGAATTAAACTCCATTAAAACCGATTTAACATAGAAAACCCTAATTAAAAACTTAGATCTAGGGCTTGTTGAACATAAAAATCAAATTTTTAGAGCTAGGGTTTGAAGTAAAGATACAAATCAGTAGTTTTGATGTTTAAAAATGACAAAGGTGAAATGGTAGATCTAGAAGGGATTAAGAGGAAAGTTAAGATTTGGTGCTTAATTAGAAGGGATTTACCTTAAACACCTTCCAATCTGGGCCTAATTGGGGATTAGGCCTAACCTCTCCTTGTCAGCCTATTCTCAAAATGGAAATGGCTCAGGTCTGGCCTTTTATAAAAAGTTTTGGGGTGTGTATGGGTAAATTGTGGGGTTTGAATAGAAAAATAGGCTAAAAATGGGTAATTTAGTTATTTGAGCACTAATAAAACCTGAAAAAAAAAATATGAAAATTTTTATAAGGGCTTGTTGATGTTTGGGTTAATTTGACACAAAAACCCAAATTTTGACGGTGGGGCCCACAGGGGGTCCTGCCAAACTCTAATTTTTGAAAAAATAGTAAAAATTTAGAAAAATCCCAAAAAATTCACATTTGATTCAAATCACTTAAAATTACTAATTGTAAAGTTGATTTTGATTAAAACCATCATAAATACCATTTATTTACGAAACCACCGAATTAATAAGAAAATGAGTTAACCATGCAATAACCGATAATTAAAAAGAAACGAAAACCGGTTTAGAAATGAGAGTCCTTACACAAGTAATCTTTAAGACTCCTAAATCGAACCAACTTCTTCCTACCTTATCAAGTAAATTCATATTTCAAATCAAAATCATCAAACACAAACATGCCTATTTCAAACTTTGAAGTGTGATCTCTGAACTGAAGTGAAGACCTGGTGGAGAGGGAAAGATTACTGAGGGAGGAGGAGTTGGGTAGTCCTTGATTTGGGATTTGAGAACAAAGGCTAGTCCGTTGGAGTATGGTTCTAAAAAGAATGCCAAATTTTAACTTGACAGGGGGTCCATGATATTCCAAATTTTTCTATGTGGAAAAGCTCAAAAGTAGAAAAATAAAATCTGACTGGAACACTAATTTATATTATAGCAGAAATTTGAAAAAAACTTAGCCAACCAATAAAAAACAATTTCTTTACTTAATGCAAACATGATTGATTGAATTACCACATACCATTCAACTTGGCCAGCACAATTTGGCTCAGCTAGTGAGCAAAACACCCATAAAAAAATGGAATAAGAAATAAAAGAGAGAGTAAGTCATAAAAAAACTAGAATTATAAAGCCATTTAACTCCTGTGCAGTCTTATTATATTAACCAGTCCACTGACAAGCCATAAATCAAGATTGTAGTGAATAACATTGAAACTAACTTTAGTACAAAGAGTTTTATCTGGACAAAAAATAATTAGCATAACTGAAATGTACTTTTGTCTATAAAATGCATGTGGTAAAGTCCTAAAAACAGAAGTACAACAAAATTCATACATGCATCACTACTTGGGCTTGCATTTACCATTAAGTTGTTGTCAAACACTACAAGTATTCAGTTTTCCATAGTTCAAAGTAGCAGTCACATACAATTTTTATTTCTAGAAAATGATAAAAACTACAACTTTGAAAATGTCAATGCAAAAATCAGTGAAAAGGTTTACTTGTAAGATCTCTAACCTTAACCCGGATGATTTTGATTTAATTATGTTATCATTGTGTGGTTTTGTTTTAATTAGTTGGTTTGACTTGTTTTGGAGTTAAAGATTTATAATAATGTGTTTAATAAGTTTTCTCTCATTTTTATAAGTTTCTATGCTAATCTCAATTTATTCAAATTTTAGAGATTTTTTGGGATTTTTTTTGTAAATTAGGATGCGGGTCTCACTGTGGGCCCCATATTCATGTTTTAGGGGTGAGAGTCCCACAAGACTTTAAACTTTACTTATTTCATGATTAAATAATTCTAAAAAAGTTTAAATTCGTTTTAGCCTTAAAATGAGTAAAATTACCTAGTTAGAGTATTGAATTTTATTTGTACCCTAATTTTTAATATTTACACCCCAAAAACTTACTATAAATAGAAAATCACAGCCTCATTCCCAATTGGGAAAAGGCTGAGATTTGGAGGCTGAGAAGCCCTAATCCACATACCAAAGGATAAAAAATCGATTTAGGTATGTTTGAGCCTTGATTTTTCATTAATTGCTTATAGTCTCCTCAATCTTAATCCCATCTTTCCCAAAGAAGATTTTCATTTTACCCTATTAAAAATGTTATTTTTAATCTCTATTTCAAACCCTAATTTAGGAGTTTTTATGTATAAGCAAAAAAAACCCTAGATCTGCATGTTTTCAAAGTGGTTTAAGCTTAATATTCGAATTTAATGAGGTGTTAACTAAACCATAACTTTGGGTAGGGATTTGTGATGATTAGAGCTTCAATTTGGGACTCTAAAACTCACTGAAGGTAAGGTTTTTCATTCTAAGTTGATTTGATGTTTCGGATTTAAGGTTTGGAATGTCTTATGTGAGTTTTTTTGTATTTATGCTTTAATGGTAGGTTAAATAAAGCATGTTCTTTTTAGTGATTATCTTTTGATTTAACTTGGAAATGACTAGATCTATCATTCCTTAAACTTGTATTTCAATATTATAAAGATTAGAGGTGATATTAGGGTTTTCTTTTCGATTTTGTATATTTTTGGTTTTGGTTCGCAAGGTTGAAAACAAACAAATTTTTGAACTGTGAACAATGTTTTTAAAACCGGCTTGGCCGTTGACCAGGATTGGTCACCAGGCCTAGTTAATTGGGTTCAACCGTGGGTCAATCTGGATTGACCCAATTTTCTAATATATTAGATACCATATTAAGTCAAGTACAAATATTCACATGAACTAGTTGTAACTCAGTGGGTAAGGGTGTAGATATGTCTATCACGACCAAGGTTTGAATCCCGTTGTAGCTTTATAAAGCAAGTAAAGGTTATACAGAATAGAAACATGCATAACTAATAATCGTAGCTCAGTGGGTACGGCTTGCTTACGGGCTTTGTAATCTTGTTGGAACCAGAAAATTTGTTCATGAGAGCATGTCAAACTGGTCCAAGCCGCTGACCGGGTCGGCGGTTCAACTGACTAGGTCATATTGACCCATTAAATTAATTAAAACAGGCCTAGAATATCAATCGGGTCTAGTTGAACCCAGTCCAATCTACTGGGCCGGCCTGGGTTTTAAAACACTGACTGTGAGGGACGTTCGAATGGCCCTACACTCGATCGAACGACCAAATGATAGATTTGCCTTCTTGAGTACTTTGTCTATTTCTTTTCCCCTTTCTATACATCTCATTTCTTAGACTTATAATGAGTTATTTTTATTTATAATGTTACTGTGAATGAATGAATATTAATTTGGAAGTTATGATGTAGTTCAAGCATGAATTAAGTTCCATATTGTTAGATTTCAATATGATGTTCTCCTTGTCCTAAATTCATGTCTGATGATTCTTCATGTTTTATTTATGATTCCAATGAGTTTAATTATGGGGATGGGCATGTATGTTTACATATGTTGTGCTAATTTGTGGTGAAATATATTTCCATGTCTAGTTTAAGTGTAGTAATGATTATGCTTACCTAAGGCTGACATAAAGTTGTAATTGGCTTGGACTTGTATTTTCTGAGGTTTTCATAGTTTTATATTGATGATTTCAGTAAGAAGGAACCATGATAAAAATCATGAAGGCATGCATGTAGTATGATGATAATTTGTTCATTATGCATATGTCAATGCTTAGATTTGAACATTATTATGAGGTACACACTTGTGAAGGTAATTGTGGTGATTATTTGACACAAATTGATTAGGAATGATGCACATATGAACTAATTGGAGCATATCTCCTGTATTAGGACTCATGTAGTTTTGCTCATGTATGTACCATGTTGCATGCATCATGTATACTGTTTATGGATGAGATTTATCGTGATTAGCTGTGGTTGATCGATTGGATGCAATTGGGTGATATTACTTGCCGGATTAATCGATCGAAGACTTATCAATTTGGTTGGGTCCGAAAGGACAAGATTTGTTTTGAATTCAGTCTTGATGAGCAGTATTGCTCAAGATTTAGTCTTGCTGAGCAATATTGCTCTAGACTTGGTACCTCCCCTGGGTTGAGAACAACTAAATGCTAGATGTGTTATTGATTGAGATATCTAGACCATGAGAATCCAGGTGGTATGTCTGGGTGCACCTGCTTACCACATATAGCGCTCGGGACCATCTTGATGATCAGAATTGCTTGGGACCATCTTGATGAGCAGCTGTGATCAGGATTGTCTTGATGAGCAGTAGTGCTCGGGACTATCTTGATGAGCAATTCATACTCGGGGCTTTTAGCCTTGATGAGCAGGTTTATTTCTCTCTATGCATGAGACCTTCACTACTTGTGGTGGTTGCATGTGTATGTGATATTATGCTCAATTACACGGTTGTTGTATAGGGATGAGGGAGCTTATATTACGTATGGATTAATTTGCATGTTATGCAAGTTAGAGTGTTTGAGACACTTTTATGCAGGGTGAATATTTACATTGAGAATAGACTGTGAATGATATGATTATGTTGGAAAGTCACTTATGCAGGATGTGATTAGGTTATATGGATACCCCATGATTAATGAGTGTGGATGTGATGAACTTTATGTGGTATATCTGTGACATGTTTGGATTTTCCTCTCGTATTAATTGCTCACTCCTCTTTCTTATGTAACCTTTGTGGGAGGAGGCAAGGGACTGAGGGAGGGTAGATCACGAAGAAATCTCCAACATATTGAGAGCACAATTTTGAGAGCTAGAGCCCGAGACATACATAAAGATACAAAAGGCAGATTGCACCAGAAGCTCCATGAGCAGTTCACACCAGTTAAGTTTTCACCACAAACTACTCTAAAGAAGAGGGTGCTTCACATTTTTTACTGTTGCATACGAGAACAAGAAACAACATCCAAAAACATAAAATAGAGACGAGCTGAGAGAAGAGAGAACAAACATAATGAGTTTTTCTTAGTCTAGATCCAATTCAACATGAAGATAACAAAAAAATATAGAAGAGCAGGTGATAGGAAGCCAACAGAACTAGAGAAAAAAAATTCTTTTCACGAGGTTTTATTATGGATCAAGGAAGAAGATTGACACTCTTTATGTGATGGTTTCAGTTCATAGTACAGAGGAGGGAAGGACGGAATGGGTCTTTAGTAGGTAGTAGGCGGTAGGCTCCCTTTGGTCGTATGGCACAAACCAAGATGCCACCATCTCTGTAAGGACTCTCATTTTTTAATTGGTTTATTTTAATGTTATTTATCGGTTACCATGTGGTTTAAGCATTTTATGATTAAATTCAATAGTTTTTAAAAATAAATGAGGTTTCTAAATATTTTAAGCAAAACTAACTCTACATTTATGAGTTTCAAGTAGTTTTTAGTCAATTCTGAATTTTAGGAATTTTTCTGGTTTGGTGGGACCTCCTTGTGGACCCCACCAATGAAATTAAGGTTTTTGGACCAAAATGCCTCAAACATCAATGGAATACACTATAAAAAATTTTAGAATTTTTTTAGACCTAATTTTGGGTTAAATTGCCAAATTTCTTAATTTTAGTTAAAAACTCTATTTCTACCCAGCATTTCTATTAGGTATAGCCCAAACCTTCCTATAAAAGGAAAAATGTTGTGCCATTTTCTATTTGGGAATAGGCTTAGTGAAGAGATTTAGAAGCCTAAACCCTGATTAGGCTAAAAAGGGAAACAATTAGAGATGAATTTAGCTTAATCTTAGCTTAATCTCTAGGTTTTTCTTAAACTCTTCTTAATCTTGACTTCCCTCTTCATTTCAATCCATTTTGAAAACATAAAACTACTATTTTACCTCTTTTCTCCAAACCTTAATCTTCAAAATCTCATTTTTGGGCTTCTAAAACCCTAGATCTAATGTTTACTTTTGATTTTTCAAAGCTAAATCGAGATTAGTTGTATGTTAACTTAAAATCATGTTTTTGGAAGGTGTTGGAGGAGATTGAAGGTTTATTCCAACCCAAATCAACAAGGAAAGATAATGAGTTCTTAAATCTCAACTTTGTTTAGTAAAAATCTCGATTTAGGCTCTAATGGTGGGTTTAATAAATGCTAATCTTTCACTTCGATTTCTTAGGGTTTTGTCTTAGAATGGTTTAGATTAGTGTTTGGGAAGGTTTGATGTGTTTTTGATAATGTTTGATACCATGGATGAAGATTTAAAGGTGTTTTCATGGTGTTTCGGTTTTGATTTTCGAAATGAAGAACAAGGTCAAAACTACTTTATTGGTGATCGAATGGCCTACAAGGCCGATCGATCGGCAATACTACATTTTTGGCAGATTCTCAGTTCAACCGATTGAATGGCCTGGCAAGGAGATCGAACAGCTACATAGTAGTTTTGTTATTTTTGAAATTTATGCTCATTTTAATGTTTTATTCCATTTGATAATTCTAATGGTTATGAGAAGTGTGTTATGATGAAATTAGGCTACTAGAGGTGTAGAGTTGATGGTGGAAGGTTATGGAATGCGTTTAAGTGTGGTCATGTGACATCATATTATGTTGATAATTATGCATGTTGATATTGGAGTACCTTGAATTTTTGAATGTTGAAATTCTTATGATTAGAATATATTTCCAGCAGGGATATTATATAAAAAATGGTGAGATGTGTTCTCTTATAATGAAGATGTTTATGGGTAATGGATGTGATCATGTTGTGGCTTAATGTGTGAAAAAAATCATGTTTGTGGGAGTGAATGTTCGATTTCACATGGAAAGATTTAAGCTTTACGGTGGATTTTGCTTTGATTTCAGTTGAGAATAATTGTTTTGAATGTGTTTAAGCATGTGTATATTGTCTTATGAGTTTATGTCAAACATTGGTCATGTGCTTAGATATGTATGAATATATACACACATATGGGGAATCTACTATATAATTGTAGTTAATTATGCATTGATTATGATGTATGAGGGGACTGATTAGGAGCACGTTCCATGTGTTGGAACCCATGTAGGTCTTGCTCACGGATGTATTATGCTATAATGCATCATGGAGCGGTATTCATGGACGAAGTTTTACCGATGTTAAGCCAAAATTAATCGATTGTATGCAATAGTTGAATTGTGTGCCAGATTAATCGCTCTGTGAGTTAATCGGAACTTGGTCGGTCCGAAAGGACATGTTTTCGCTTTAATTTCCTATGTGGAACATGTATACTCCTCGGGTTGAGTCTAGTTAAATGAAATTATGTGGGAACGAGTTGTGTACTTGTCTTGCGGATTGAGATTATTATGATTATCTTCTGGACCCTTAGAATCTAGAATGGTACGCTTTGCGCACAAGCTACCACGTGTGGGAATTCAGGCTCTCCCCACCGCAGGAGATATCTTTGGGCAAATACCCCTACTTTAGATTCTCTGTGTGAGAATGAGACATCCTTATCCAGGATCATCTAGGGCAAACAGCTTTAGGGGCTGACAACCCAACCCTTTTACATTTCCTATGTGGAAACTTTGACTGTGTCTTGCCTTCATAGCCTTGACTGTGTCCTGCCTGTGTGGCAATACTTGTGTCTACTCCTTATGGGGGCATTCACCATTTGTAGTGATGCATGTTTATTATGAATGTTATGCATGATTATGTATCATATATTTGACATGTTTGTCATGCAGGGTAAATGGGGTGATGTGATATGAATACATGATCAGGAAGTGTGTGAATATGATATTATTATGGAGGTTTATGTGATATAAATGCATGATCAGAAATGATGTGATTGAGACACTATTATGCAGGTTTATGTGATATGAACACATGATCAGAAAGTGTGTGATTAAGACACTATTATGCAGGTTTGTATGATATAAATGCATGATCAGAAAGTGGTATAACAAGATAATTTTAGATCTGAATTGCTACATTGTCATGCCGTCATATTTTCTAATTATTATAGAAAAAGAATAAATAATCATTATATGAAACAAAGTAAGTCTATATATACCTAAGTTAATTGTATAGTGTTGAAAACTAATGATCCATGGGCATTTTAACAATCAAAATCCTATAGTAAAAGAAATATTTTGTTCAACTATTGAAATCTAAATAATAATAACATAATTGGTATAACAACATATTTGGTATAATTAATTATTTGAGAAAAAATATATATGAAAGTGTCAATTTTTTTTTTAAAAATCACCGAGAACCCTTAGAAGAGTATTACATTGCCAAAAAAAACCACACAGAAACCTCTAGGCATTTGAAACACAAAAAGAAGAAGTAAACAAACAAAAAAAAGTTGTTTCCTCAAAGTATTACCTTGTCAAAGAGAACCCTTTAAGGCATACAAGTCAATAAAATCAGATCGGCAACCTTCACTACTCCATTATTTTAATACTTTAGCAGGGAGAGTCCTAATCAAAGAAAGAAAGGAGAAATTTAGTCAGGATTATCGGGATTGGTTTAGATTTCTCCCCGCACCCACGCCCCTCTTCCTAAGCTTCAGATGCAATCTTCCCATTATTCCAATGACAAATTTTGCAATTCACCGCTTTGCTAAAAAATCTCCCCTCAATCTTTATATGAAACAAAGTAATCTTTAAATAATCATTATATGAAACAAAGTAAGTCTATATATACCTAAGCTAACTATATAGTGTTGAAAACTAATGATCCAAGGGTATTTTAACAATCAAAATCCTATAGTAAAAGAAATATTTTGTTTACTGAGAACCCTTAGAAGAGTATTGCATTGACAAAAAAAACCACACAGAACCCTCTAGGCATTTGAAACATAAGAAGAAATAAATAGACAAAAAGAAGTTGTTTCTTTAAAGTATTACCTTGTCAAAGAGAACCCTTTCGGCATACAAGTTAATAAAATCAGATCGGCAACCTTGGCTACTCTATTATTTTAATGCTTTAGCAGGGAGAGAGTCCTAATCAAAAAAAGGAAAAAAAATTTAGTCAAAATTATAGAGATTGGTTTGGATTTCTCCCCGCACCCATACCCCTTCAGCTACAACTTTCCCATGACAAATTCTGCAATTTACCGCTTTGCAGAAAAATCTCCCCTCAATCTTTTATGCCATGGACAAATTCATCATCTTTGGCGGCGGCTTCTCCTCAATTTACATCAAGCATACATAGCTGATAGCACACGTAGAACGCACCCTTTTCTCTCCCGCGACGGCTTTGTACCCCGCTATAAAAGACAAAAAAATCTGTTAAGTGACTTTAGGAGGGGACCGAACAGTACATTTTCAGTGAGAATTTTTTCAACCGTCACGAAAATACCCCACTGGAATTTTCGTCCTAATCAAACTTTTAGAATTAATACCGAGTTTATTACTTTGTCTTGTGGGTAACGCCCAAACCCTTTGCTCTTTTTTAATTCCTTTTAGGAAAGAAAAAAACCTCTTTCACCTTCCAGTTCAGCCCCGCCGGCCCCAACCCCCCGCGCCCGCCCCCGCCGACAACGGCCAGAACCGCGAAGAAAGAAAGCCCCCACTCCGCCATCTAGATACATATACGTGTAGACTCATTCCAAATTATTTTCATGGAGGGTTATTCTGATTCAGGGAGGCTTCGCGCGATCCTACACTGCGTGGTTGGATACAACAAACATTGAATTTTTCAATTTTTGGGGGATGATGCTGGAACGAGCTCCAAATATGCTTTGCTTTCCCCTTTTCATGTTCAGTACGTATGTCCTAAAGTCGAGCTCTTTTTCCGTTCAATAATTAAGTTTGATTCTTTCACAGGTGTGAACATATGCGGCCGTTGAAATTGGGCCATGATGGAGTCTGCTGCACTTAGCTTCTGCACAAGGTGGAGGTCGTGAGCCTTCTTCAATCTTGCGCCGGCTTTTTGTGTCAGCATCATCATGCTCACGACTGCACTGCCGCCCCATGGTTTGACATCATACCCCAGAGAATATAACACATGTCTCAGGGGGACTGCCTGCAGTGGAAGGCAGCAACCCCTGCATGCCAAGCGTGTTGAAGGACCTTCTGGGATTCGAGTCTTCGTCCTTTCCGATCTGCACACGGACTACAGAGAGAACATGGCCTGGATAAAGGGTTTGTCAACGGTGAAATTTAGGAAAGACGTTCTTCTTGTAGCTGGTGATGTAGCTGAGTCGTTTAAGAAATTCATGTCCACGATGTCCATGTTGAAAGATAGGTTTCATTCCGTCTTCTTTGTTCCTGGAAACCATGATCTCTGGTGCCGTAAGGAGGATGAAAATTATGTGAGCCCGTGTTTTACTTCTTCCCAACCTTTTTTCTCTTCTCTGAATGCAATAGTAACATATTTTCATAGAAAAAAAGATTCGACCCGTCCACAAAGTGATTTCAATTATCTGCAGAAAATTATCACCAAATGTAAATAAGTATTAGACCCTTCCAAATGTGCTAGATATTTTTTTCAAATGGATTTGTCTTAACTAATGAATGTGCGATTGTGGAAGAGAATTTTAAATGAATATTAGCATTTCTGTCAATATGGCTTACTCATTTTCTAAGCATGTTCCCTAGTCATCAATTTGCTATTATTGGTACATTTCTCTCAACTGTTAAATCACCATTTAATAACGAAACTGTGATTTCCTGATATACAGTATGATTCCCTGGAGAAGTTGAATTCCTTGGTTGTTGCGTGTAAAGAGCTTGGTGTAGAAACCAGTCCTAGAATTACTAAAGGCTTGGGGATCATTCCCTTATTCTCTTGGTATCATGAGGTAATTTAATCTTAGGTGTCAAGTTCATGCTTTGTGAAATTGGATATCCTACTTTGAAAATAAGATGAGTATAATAAAGCACAATGATGAAATTGTGACTGTTATTTTACTTTTCTCTGAATTGTGCTGTTTGTACTACAGAGCTTTGATAAGGAAAAGGACATAACGGGCATTAGGATCCCTTCATTGGAGACGGTGATGCTTTTTCTTTAATCCTTGTAAGAATTTTCAATGTTGAACCTGATGGTTTATTTTAAGATATTTTCAACTTTTTATATCCTGTTTTTAGTAGTTGGCATAACATATTAACTCCCTAAATAGAGAACAGTCCTAAATACCTTGGGGAAGTTACTACCTTTATCTGGTCATTAGATTGTCTTTATTGTATATGTGCATAATAAAAAAACGCATTCCAGTGCTTAATTTTTGGTCGTCAAGCATTCAGGTGCTGGAAATCTATAGCTGAGTTTCTCATTTGTGCTTGCTTTATTTGTGATGAACTGCTACACTAGGTGTCATGAAAAGAAGATTAAATAATTGCAGAATTGATGCAGGACCTCAAGGGATTGAGCACAACATTCACAATAGAATTAATGCTAGAGAGGAGAGCAATCAAACTTTTATATTGCGATAGACTAAGACAATAAATGACCTGGAATCCACCGGACCAAATAACTTCTGAAACCACAGAAGCGGCCTGAGAGTCTACTCATACCATTGATACAAGCTTTCGCTAGGGTAAAATTTGGAAAAGTGAATGCATACCGCTCATTACAGACCCTTTATTTATACTACTCAACCCATCAGGTAGCTAAGACAAAGAAAATAGAAGAAAATGCCTAGTATACCCTCACTGGACCCAGAAATGACTATTAAATCCCATAAATTAGCATAATAACTATTTCATAAAATGCCTCAAAGACTTATTCTAACAACCAGCTCATAACTTGTGCGTGTACCAGCCTCCTTCATTGATTTGGGTTCTCAACGTGCTGCATTGAGAGTAAAAAAGAAAATGTTGGTGGGACACCAAATCTGCCAGTTCCCCAACAGTGTAACCAATAGATAGCATAATGAATTATCCAAAACGGGGGTTCCACTTAGGGTAGGAGAGCAGTAGGAAACAAAACAGGGGATTAGAGTATGGCAATTTGCTGGGGTAGGGGAGGAGGAGAATGGAACAGGAAAAGCGACAACTTGTTATACTTCCATGAGCATGGCCTTCATTGGGTTTTGAAGAAATCCACTGATTTAGAACTTTCCTAGTTTTGCTTTGAATAGGCTTTATGATTCCTAGTCTTATAGTTTCCTAGTTTAGGATTATTCTATCTTAAGAAGTCTTAGGATTCCTAGTTTGGTTAAAGCTTAATTCAATTAGCTTTCCAGTTTAGTTTATGCACTATTTTATGTTAGTTTCCTAGTTTGATTATGAGTTATAATTGGGTAAGTATAAAACTATTGAAGGGCTCACTGCCCATTGCTACAGTGACCGTGAACAGTGATTTCAATTGAATAGAATAGGAAAGCTAGCTCTATTCCTTCTCCTAATTTCTCCTCCTCTCTTCCACTCACCTTGTGTCTCTATTGAGAGGTGCACACAACTTAGCAAAAAGAGGGGAAGGGAGAAGAATTGGAGGCATGGCAATCAATGAGAAAGGAGGGAAGATAATAAAGAGAAAGGGGGTATGTCTGGTCCGCCCAAACCAGCTGGGTGAAAACTTGTCTGACTGGACTATTAGCTCCTCAACTTCTAGCTTTGTTGGGCCATGGTCACCAGTCTTGCTGGTCAGCCTGTAACAGATAGCCATCCTATTGTGGGGAGTATCTTTAAAAGGTACTGCTCCTTCTTGATCTTCATACTGCCTAGTTTTAAAAATACATCATCCAGTTTATACCTTCGATTTCTGTGTTCAAATGTGAAGTTCGATCAATTGTGAAGTACGTAATGACATGCTCAACTGATATGACCAGGCTTAGATATCACCTTTCACATTTAAAAAATGAAACCATGGATGGCTGACTTGGTGTTATATGCGAAGGGAGGGAGTGCAGGAGAGATAATTTACCTGGTACCTACTTTGCATGTACATAATATTTGTCTTCCCATACTTTGATGCTATAAATAAGAAGCATGATGAATTTATTATGGAAAATCAAAAAGCTTGTAATACAGAACCATTAGTATCAGATATATCTGTATAATTCAGCTGGCACCTAACTTTGGTCTTTAACTTTGCAGGTATGTAAAGATTTTCATGCATGTAAATGGCCAGAACATTTGTCTAGCAGAGATAAATCTCTTGCTCAATACTTTGATGCTATGAATGAGGAGAATGATGAATTCATTATGGAAATTCGAAAAGCTTGTAATACAGTTATTACTTTCTCTCACTTTCTCCCCAGGCAAGTGCTTCAATTAGCAATTAAACTTCGTCACAATGGATTTTTTTTGTTTCATCCAGTCCTAAAGTTGTTGATCTAATTGAAAAGTTTGCTAGATAACGGTCTCATCTGACTGAATGACCCACCTGTAGAAAGCTATCTGCAATTCAGGGATGAAGACTTCTGCTTGCTGAGAGTTTGAGCTCTTTGATGCAGGCAAGAACTATGCCCTGAAAAGAGAATGTTGTTTTACCCCAATCTGCCAAAGGTCATTGGCTCAGATCTTTTGGAAGCCCGCATTAGATCCATTCATGGGATGGATGGCGGCTCGGCAGCTTGCCATGTTTTTGGGCACACTCACTTCTGTTGGGATGCAATGCATGATGGTGTCAGGTAATTCTACTAGGTAGCATCCGCTTCTTGTTCCATATCATTGTTACAAGTTGGAGGTCCTACATTGTCCCGGACTCAATTATCACTGTTTTCTTTTTATATGATGCAGGTATGTCCAAGCACCCTTAGCCTACCCAAGAGAAAGGAGAAGGAGAATGAATGGCGGTGAGGACTGGTTGCCATTTTGCATATACCACAACGGAAATCTGAGTACTAGACTGTCACCTTGCTATTGGTCCGATTACTACTATCACAATGAAAGGGAGCCTGAAAACACTGAACTTGCACCATGGGTTTCTAGATTGTATTCAAGGTAATCCTCTCCTTTAGATTATTGGTTTCCCTCAATGGGGTTTCCCTTGGCTGTATCTATTATGAAGTAAAAGAAAGTAAAAGATTCAGCCTGCTGTGAAATATTTCAATGTCAGAAATCTGCTTGAATATAAATTCTCGTCTATAAAATGCAATGTATCAGTACCATTGTAATTTATTCGAGGCAATAGCAACACAATCATCCTCTTCTCTGCTTCATCTTCTCCCTCTGTTTAATTCTTTTCACATTGTATCATGAGCCCCCACTGATACTCTCTGGAGTAGCTGCGTCTGTCACCTCCTCCTTCATTTTCTTCTTCTTTTATCTTTCATTTCGTCCTTTGTCATCTCCTTCTTTCAGCCTCAACTTCAGTCTCTCTAGTCTATATTTTCAACCAAGCTTGACCATAACAACTATCTCTTATGGAAGACCCAATTCCTCTCCATCATCTACAGCAATGAAGTGTAAGCCTTCTCTTGCTCACATGGTGCTTTCTGAATCAGGGACATCAATTCCCATCCAAACTTATCTCACTGTTTAAGATCGATAATCATGATAAAACTTGGCTATTTGCCACAATCTCCCCCACCATTCTTCCTCATGTAATTCACTGCTCTACATCTGTGGAAATTGAGTCCTCTTTTGAAGAGCTCTTTTTGGCTCATTCTCGAGCCTGCCTGCAAGTTATTCGTCAATAGATTTAGACAATAAAAAAGGGTGACGACTCCATTTCTGATTTCGTCTCCAAATTCAAACAAATAGCCCACTCCCTTTATGTGACGAGACCAATTTCCCACTAATTCTGACCTAATTAGCTATGTTCTTTCTGGTTTAGGTTCTGAATGAGTCTTTTACCATTGCATTCGATATGTCCTTTGTGGACTTTTATGTCATGTGTTTCTTCCTTGAATCTCATCTAGAACAAATTCATTCCTCTTCCACCCCATCTAATTCTTTTCTTACACTTGATAAACAAAACCATGTACCAGGTTTTGATTGAACGAAAAAAATGGGTCCACCCCACCTAATTTTGTACCAAGAAAAAACAGTGGATCTTCAAGGTTTTGTTGGACGTAAAATGATGTAGGGTTACTAGAACATCTTTTTTATCGTCATCAAACACCACCACCACCACCCTCATCTTGCCACCCACTCATCTAATCTCCTAGTTACTCCTACTTATACATGAGCAAACAAGCAGTCAACCTGAAGGGCCAGCTAGTAAAGAAATAGACTCCTGCGATGGACGCGGGAGGGAACAGACACAAAACAAAACAAACTGCTCCCCACCGCTTCCACGGGATTTGCAAATCTAGAAATAATGTTTCTCAATAGCTTTGGTTGTTAAATAATATAAGTATTAATATTTTATATCTCAATACTCACTACAATTATGTGGCCTCACCAAAAAACTGGAACCACACCGAATCGGGTAAAATCGAACCAAAATTTAGTGGTTCGGCTCTTTATTCGGTTCCGGTTCAGTTCTAAAGAAAAAACTGATTAAATTTTGGTTTGGTTTGGTTTAAAACCAAAAACAAAAATGGAACCAAACCGAAATATCTACCCATATAAAAACCTTCTTCACACTCACTTTCACCCTTCCTAATCGGCCAACCCTACATCTCATTCCCCCAAATCTCTCCCATAGTCCCATTCCCAGTGGGCGGCGCTGCCGCAGTGGCTCCTTTTGATGGTCTCTTTCATCTCCCTCCTCTCCGGCCCCCTCTCCTCCTCCTTCCCCTTGAGCGAGACTGCTTGCAAAGGACTGCGTGGAGGATGGATCTACACCTGCCCGAGGCAGCTGTTAGCTCCATCGGTGGCAGCTGGGTGGTTCTCGTGGAGGACCGCGTGGAGGTGAGCGGTGCCTTCATCCTCCACCACCTCCTCAAGCGTGTCATCACCGCCAGTGACATTGTTGTCCTCTTTGTTGCCCTAGCGCAATCTTTCTCCCACTATGACTGGATCTTAAAAAAATTCATAAGCTCTCATTCCTTTCCCTGCTTCATTTTTCCAATACTTGGACCCTGTATAGCATTGTATCTAGGAGGTCATGAAGAAAATGTCAGTGTTGAAGATACGGGGAAAATTGAATAAAATTTATTACTGATGAAATGTTGTCATAGGAGGATTTGGATTGGGTCTATGATCGATAATTTTCTCTAGGTTTAATTTATCATGTGTATATGAGCTACTTCTCATTATTATATTTTTCAGTTAAAAAAATTGATTGTTTTAGTAGCATTGAATTGTATATTATAAATTTTAAAGAGTCATGGATTCTAGATGGTTTGCTACCAACTAATTTTTTTCGATTGATAAATTTTGATTGATTGCACCCCACCCAGAATGGCGTGGTTGTCGATCTTCTTGAGACAGGACTGCAATCGGTTCTTATTCAATTTCGATAATTTTTTTAATTGATAATTTTATTAAAATGTTCAGTTCTTATTCGATTTTGGTTTTTATCTTGGTTCAGTTCCTACATCATGGTTCTATAATTTGGTTTGGTTCAATTCTTATATTTCAGTTTCATAATTCGGTTTGGTTCTAACAGGAACCGCCAAAATCGAACTGAAATGCAGCCCAATTATCTCCTCTGCTATGCTTATTTTGTAAATTTTATGTGTTCTTTCCTCTCTCCACACTTATCATTGTTCTCTCCTATGTTGTTCTCTTTTCTACAATTATAAATGTTTCTTCCCTACTCTCTAGTGTTCTTCTATCTACAAGACTACAACTACAATTATCAGTGTGCTTGTTCTCTTCTCTAGTGTCGTTAGTTTTCTTTTTGATTTTGAACGAAGGCATGCATTTCTTTGAAAGGGGTTTAGTCCTCTCATATAGAGAGGGTTTTCATTTAAAAATATAGAGTTTTGATTTACTTCTCAAGATTTTTATAAAAGTATCTTATTTTTTCTCTATGTAGAAGAGAAAGACAAGATTTGACATATTGTTCTAAAAAAGAGAAAGTAGACTTGTCTTCAAAAGTATAATACAAATATGAAAGACTTCATTGTATCTTGAAGACAGATATGCGGAGTTCCGAATTACATACCAAAATCAAGGATTTGGTAAGGGCAAATATTATTTTTAGAAAAATGATTCATGCCTTAAAGCACAACTCATTGTAGTGCATCTTGTATAACAAATGTTAGGTTTTGAAGTAGTTATTTTAACAAGGTGTTCATCATACATTTTAGCCACAATACAAGGTTTATTAATTTGAAAGATTTAAGTTTTCTACCATCAATTAAGTCACGAGGTCAAAAGAATCCTACCAATAATTTTAAAACAATATATTGACTTGAAGAAATGGAAAAAACACCACAACATGGTCTCTCGATTACATGACCAAAAGTTTTATCAAACTTGATCAGTTTGATAGTATAAATTTTTTGTGTTGGCCAAGAAAATTATAATTTCTTCTCACTATATCAAGGATTGCACATGTACTCACTATTTCAAAGCTCATTGAAGAGAAACGATGACACAAACATGTAAACGTGCTAAATGAGAGCAAAATAACTATTTATGCGAAGGTTATATTTTTAATATCATGTCTGATGCCGTATTTGATCTTTACTAAGGTATTAAATCTACCAAAGCACTAGAAGATCAACTTGAAGCAAAATACCTCACAAAAGATGCAACAAGTATAAAAAAATTAGTTAATCAATTTCTTAATTTTAAAATGGTAGATGGTAAATCTGTCAAAGTAATTTCATGAGCTTAAGCACATAGTTAATCAATTCAAACTTAAAAAAATGGAGATAGATGAATCTCTTGTAGTTTTCGCCATAGGAAAGACTTTAAGAAAAGTTTTAAGTACAAAAAGGAGGAACTTCCCTTGTTGACTTAGCCTCCTACTTCAGGCATAAGGAAGGAACAAGAGTCTATAAAAACAAAGAAGAGTACAATAATTCTAATATGTTTGTCATAGAAGAAGGATAAAACTCTAAGAATTTAAGCAAAAGTGGACAACACAAAAACAATGAACAATCCCAATAACATTGTCAGCTAAAACAAGAAGAAAAATAGTGTATGCTTTTATTACAAGAAGTTAGGATATTATAAAGTTGAATATTGCTTTTACTTAAAGAAAATATTTGCATAAAACACCAAGGAGAAATATGTTATGATATCCGAGGTCAATAACTTTGATGATGATGTTTCTTGATAGATTGATATGTATGCAAAGACAAGACACTATTTGTGACATAAAAATGTGGAGGATGACACTGTCCTCTACTTGGAGAACTTTTCTATGGTTCTAGTGAAAGGCAAAGAAAATGTGAAACTTGAATTCACTTTTAGAAAGACATTGACTCTTATCAATGTGTATTATGTGCCTGAAATTAGAAAAAATTTTGTATCAGGAGGGCTCTTAAATAAGTTTAAGTTTAAGCTTGTATTTGAAGCTGATAAACTTGTGTTGTCTAACGGTGGAGCCTTTGTTAGGAAAAGCTATCTGTATGAAGGGATGTTTAGGTTTAATATTAATAAAAATGATATCTGTGTTTATATAATTGACTCTTTTTCTTTGTGGCAATGGTTGTTTAGGACATTTGAATACTAAAAAAATGAATGAAATTGATAAATTGGATTTAATTCTTAAGTATGAGCATGCTATGTATGATAAATGTAAAATTTGCATGCGATTAAAGATTACTAGAAAACCCTTTTTAAATTTTGAATAAGTTTGGGTTTAAGTTTGTGTTTGAAGCTAATAAATTTGTGTTGTCTAAAGGTAGATCTTTTGTTGGGAAAGACTATTTGTATGAAGGGATGTTTAAGTTTAATATTAATAAAGAAGGATTTTTGTGCTTATATGTTTAACTTTCTTTATTTGTGACATGGTCATTTAGAACATGTGAATATTATAAAAGTTAATAAAAATTAAGTTAAATTTAATTTCTAAGTATAAGCATAATATGCATGATAAATATAACATTTACATGAAATTAAATGTCATTAGAAATTATTTTTCAAATGTTCAAAGGATATTATCTTTACTTGATTTAATACATAGTGATGTATGTGACATGTATGTTAATCCTACAGGAGGTGGAAAGAAATATTTTGTTATTTTTATTGATAATTATTCTAGATATTATTATATTTACTTGTTGAATGGTAAAGACGATATTTTGGATAAATTTAAGTCATTTAAAGCTGAGGTAGAAAATATGTGTAGTTCCAAAATAAAATATCTTTGTTCGGATAGAGGATGTGAATATTATTTTTCAAATTATTGTGAATCAGTTGATATATTCTATAAGATTATAGCTCTATACACTTCAAAAAAAATAGAGTGACGGAAAAACAGAATAGGACATTGATTAAAATAGTAAATTCTATGTTATTATATTCAGGTTCGTTTTTGGGGTGAAACATTATTTACAACTTGTCTCATACTAAATAGAGAGAGCTCAAAGGTTACTCCTTATGAACTATAAAAGAAAAGAAAATCTAATCTTAATTACTTGAAGGTTTAGGGGTGTAGAGCTATTGTTCGCATACTAGAACCTAAGAGGAAGAAATTAGTCAATAAAGGCATTAAATGCATTTTCTTGAGCTATGCACACCATAGCTAAGCATATAGATTTTAGGTTATTGAACTAAATAAGTTATTGAAATAAATATTATTCTTGATACAATGGATGTTATCTTTTATGAAAATATATATTCACTATAATTTTAAGAATTATAGACTAAAGTGTTGAAGATAAATCATCGAAGACAATTTAATAGATAATGAACCTATATATACTAGAGAACAAAACAAAACAAATAATTAAGTAGAACATAGAAGTAAAAGAATTAGGGCACAAGTCTTTTGATCTAAATTTTGTGGTCTACTTGATTAAAAGAACAAGAGAAGACATTTCTTAAGAAACATAATTTATCTTATCAATTGACTAAGATTTTCTTGCTTTTGAAGAAATTATAAAATCTCAAGATGTAGGTATTTGAAAAGAGCATAGATGAATTTTATAATGGGTAATAAGACTTGAAAATTTGTTGATTTACTTTTGGTTTAAAAGTAATTAAGTGTAAATGGATCTTTAAAAAGAAAATAAAGATTGATGGAACCATTGATAAATTTAATGTTAGATTGGTGGCATAGGGTTTTACTCAAAAAAAAAGTATTGATTATTTTGATACATATGCCCCAGTAGCTAGAATATCCACCGTAAAGATATTAATAGCATTGGCTTCTATTTATAATTTTGAGATTCATTAAATATATGTGAATAATTTCTCAATGGTGAGTTGGATAAGGAAATATACACAAGCAATTGAAAGGTTTTGTAATAAAGGGATAAGAACACAAAATTTGTAAATTTATAAATTCCCTATATGGTCTCAAGCCAAAACAATGACATAAGAAATTTGATTGTTATAATAACAAATAGATTTAAAGTTAATGAATCTAATAAGTGTTGCTATAGTAAGTTTCATGATGGTAAATATTTTATAATTTATTTATATGTTTATGACATGTTAATTCTTAGAATTGATATTAATAATATAAATAATACTAAATATTTTTTGTCATTTAATTTTGAAATAAAACATATGGGTGGACATGATGTTATCTTGGGAATAATGATCATTAAACAAGACAACGGTGTTTTCTTAGAGTCATTACTTATAGAAAATACTAAAAAAATTTGATCACTTTAATTGTGCTCTTGTAATTACACATTTTAATTCAAATATGAGGTTTTATCTTAACACAGGTAGATGTGTTTCTCAATTGTAATATGCAAAAGTAATTAGTAGTTTGATATATGTTATGACATGCACAAGATCATATATTGTTTTTGCAGTTGGAAAGCTAAGTAGATATACTAGTAATCCAAAGTTATCTTCATTGACAAGTTGTGAATAGATTATTGAAATACTTAAGAGGAATAATGAATTATAAATTTTTTTAAGTGGATATCTTACCGTATTAGAAAGATTCTCAAATATTAGTTGGACTAATGATCATGATAATTATTCATTAACGAGTAGATGAGTATTCACTCTTGGTGGACGAGTTGTTTCTTGGGGATCTAAAAAACAAACAATTATAACGAATTCTACTATGATCTTTGAGTTTGTAATCTTACATGTTAGCAGTAAAGGAGTTGAATGGTTGAAGAATTTGCTGTTAAAAATTCTTTTTTGGCTTAAGCCAATAACACCCATTTCTATATATTGTGAATAAGTCTACACTAGCACCCGAGTATAGTAAAATATATAATAGAAAGTCTAGGCACATTGGACTAAAACATAGTTATGTCATAGAGTTACTCTCCAATAGAGTGATAACGATAGACTATGTAAGATAAAATTAAAACTTGGCAGATCATTTCATAAAAGGACTTATGAGGAATATGATGTTACAAACATCAACTGGTATGGGGATTAAAGCCCATTCAAATATTATTACTTTTAATAGAAACTCAACTGGTCACTTAAAGATTTAAGTTTTAAATTTCAGAGTAAAATATATAATAAGTTATGACATAAGCACGTAAAGAAATAATAAACTATTCCAAGGTAAAATGCTTAGTACTTGTAATGAATAAAAAAAAAGTTGAGATTTGTGTTCTTAATAGACTTACAAACTATGTGATTGAGGCGTTAAAGTTGCAAGAACACCTTTGATAAATCCACCTATATAAGTGTGGAGTGAGGCTACTTTTTATGAGACTATGGCTTAAATCTAGAATACTTACGAAATTAAGATATAGACATAAGACCAAAATAATATTGATTACATTTTACATCTTGAAGGAACTAAAGACTTTGGTGTGTGATACAAATTCGGTTGATTAACATGGATAACTAATTTAAGGACATTACTATGCTCTCCAGTTAACTTTGGTAAGTATTTACTAAGTAAAGGTTGGGAGTTGTCAAACACATTTATTTATGTATTTTTATATTTTTTAAATGATGGAAAATTATTAAATTTTAAAAATGGTGGGGATTGTTAGTTTTCAAATTTTTATCATAGCGAACAAAAAATTTTAGGAGATCAATCCAAAAAATAATCAATTCTGAACGAGATTTAGAGTCAAAGATCTAACGGTTATTTAAATAATTTCAATTTTCTTTCAAATTTTAAAATACATATATTTAAAACAATTTTTTAAATAATTTTAAACATACATATCTTTAAAATGAATTTCATCCAAAGTCATATAAAGAGAGTTTTTATTTAAAAAATACAATACAGTTTTGATTTACTTCTCATTCTAGAGAAAAGAAAAAATTTAATCTAAAAAGGAGAAAGTAAATTTATCTTCAAAAGTAATTTAAATACGAATATTAAAGGTTTAAGACAGATTTTCAAAGTTCTTAATTACATATCAAAAGATTTTAGTGGGGATAAATAATATTTTTTAAAAGTAATTTACGTAAAGTATGCCCATTGTAGTGAGTTAAACAAATTCAAGGTTTTAAAGCGGTCATTCCTAGCAACAAGGTGTTCATCAATACATAGTTTATTAATAAACTTTCTACCATCTAATCCCGCCTCTGTGCCTTCGCCTAACTCTACTAACAATGAACCTAACGTTTTTTATACTCTCACTAACAAAACTAACAATGAACCTGGTATTTCAATGAACCTAGTGTTTTTTATGCTCTCACTAGAACCTAGTGTAAGGAGCATGTGTGAGGTCATTTTTCATTCATACACATATTATACACACATTATTATATGCATGTTAATGTGTGCACATTTAACATATGCACCATCAATCTGGCTCTCTTGATATAATGAAATTGACTCAACGAAAGAACGTCACTATCCAAACCTTATTTTTTTCTATATCCCACAAAAAAAATGAAAAACAAAAAAAAGTAAAAGAGAAGTTTTTTTTTTCTCATATTTCTTTCCTTATTTTGTTTGTCCTTCTTCCACCACATTAAACCCCACCATTTTCTTTCGGCGACAACTTCAACTCTAGCTGCACGAATCTAGCCTACGTGCGGCTAAATCCAGTTGCACGCTGAACTAGCAACTTCAACTCCGACAACAAATCTAAGCCATAGGCTAGCTGCCAGATCTGGTGTGCAAGCCGGATCTAGCTTGCATGTAGCCAAATCTGGCCGCACGTCGAACTGACCACGCAACTAGTCTGCATGTGGCTAGATTCGGCCGCACGCCGAAATGGTCACGCAGGCTAATCTAGCTGTTAGCCCCTCCATTTTTTGCTTAGACAAGGGGGCAGCTACCTCCTATACTTGGTAATAGACAACCAAGTTAACTTGGACGACGGACAGCCTAGGCAGCCCCTTCAGCATGGATGGATGCTTGGAGCAGCGTGGGAGCAGTTCTTAATGCGTATTCGCCTTGCAGAGTAGGCAGAGTCCCTGCACGGGTAAGACTATAGGTGGCGTGCTGGGCACCACAACCCCTTAGGGACTGACTCCTAGGGGCACTAGGAAGCAAAGAGGCAGTGCAGCCAGACTCCTAGCGCGGATAGGAGAGAATGCATAGGTTTCCCTGGACAGATAGACTCTAAAAGTAGCAAGGCGCTAGACTTCTGGACTTCTAGCCGAAGACAAATTCTTTTATAGGTTTTCTGATTTGTGATAAGATGCCCTTATTGGGTTAGGAGAGTTAAGGCAGGGAGGGACTCTGTATACATAGGCTGGGTTATTGTGCTCTTAGTATGATAAAGACAAGCAGTGTTGAGTCTATTTTAAGAGAGAGGATGGGGCAATATTGAGTCTATTTTAAGGGAGAGGATGGGGCAGCCATGAGAAATAAAAAATTGTTAATGATAATTTTAAGGGAGAGGATGGGGCAGCCATGAGAAATAAAAAATTGTTAATGATGAACCACAGAGAGAACTTTATGTAGTACTTGTTAACCCCAAAAATTGTTAATGATGAACCTACTTGTTAACCCAGCTCTTTCTTTGTCATTATAACCGACAGACTAAGTTTATATAGCATTATAAATGTGTTAAAATGCCAAAAATAAAATGTCAAAAAAATTACGAGAATAAACTACTGATTGCACACTGTAACCAAGCTATCAAGGACGCTAGACAAAGCTGTGTCTGGCACTAGTCTACGTGCGATTAGAATGCCAAATTGGCTGCGCAAGATCGGGCCACGCAAGCCAAATTGGGCCGTGCAGGCCGAATCCTAGTGCCAAGGCCGAATCCCAATGCGAAGCCTCGTCGGAGCCGGCTGGATCTATCTTGTCTGGCCCCGATGCGGCCGGAGAAAGGCTGAACAAGTAAGTGAAGAAGTAGAATAAATTTTTTTTATCATTTTAAAATATAAAAGATAAATAAAAGATTTTAATAAAAAAAATTAGGGTAAAAAGACACGGGGACACTCTAAATACTCTCATGCACGCGATATGCTTCCCTTCCCACCATCCCCATCAGGAAGCTTCCCACCATCCTAATAGTGCCACTCTCCATGTGAGAAAAAAATAAATTTTATTTTATATTAATACTTCCATTACTAGTAAAATACTTAAAAATAATAATTTTCCTGGGTATCACCATTCAATAAAACCATTCCTAGCAGGAGTACTGTGAAAAAAACTGGTCACATTGGACTGAACGAAAAACCAGGCTTTTTTTTCTTAAAAAAAAATGGGAAGACGAGGTGCGCCAATGGAAGTCTGGCAATTTTATTTAAAAGACCAGAAGAAAAATACAAATACACTCCTCAACACACAAGGAAAGCTTTTCACAAGAAGGAATAAGAGAGTTGTGCAGTTTTTTAGATGTGCTACGGCAGTAGGTGGAAGTGGAACTGAACTAGTAATCTTCAGGAGCCAGAGGCTGATGCAGGTGAGGCGCCTCTTCCGGAATCAAGAGGAACTCGTAAATGAGGCCTGCCAAGCCCCCTCCCACCAAAGGCCCCACCCAGTAGATCCAATGATCCCTCCACCTCCATCCCACAAGCGCCGGCCCAAATGCCCGTGCTGGGTTCATAGAGGCGCCATCGAACGGCCCACCTGCAAGGATGTTGGCCCCCAAGATGAAGCCAATCGCCAGTGGAGCTATGGTGGCCATGCTCCCCCTCTTGGGATCAATGGCCGTCGCATACACGGTGTAGACCAGCCCAAAGGTCATCACAATCTCGAACAGAAGCGCATGCCATTCCCCCACGCCAGAACCCACTGAGAATCCGACCGGGCGCTGCATATACACATGACACGAAAGTCAGACTTTATTTGTTGGCTTGGCCAAGGGCCGTATAATATAATAAAAGCTTTGATGATGAGTTACTGATCGATTTTCTTACCATGCCATGGGTGGACAGCCTGAGCAAGAGAGAGGCTACGATGGCGCCGAGAAGCTGAGCCACCCAATAGTATATGGCGCGCAGGAGAGACACCCGACCGCCCAGGAGTGCTCCAAAAGTGACAGCCGGGTTGACATGGCCTCCGGAGTTGTTAAGTGCGGCAGCCACCGCCGCAAACAGGCCCAGGGCGTGGGCTATGGCCACTACCACCAGCCCTGATGCTGGGGCTACTCCACGGTACATCTTTTCTGCACCAGCCCCGTACAGATGCAACATGGATTAAGATTCGGTGTAGTTAACAGCTGAATTGGTACAGTATGGAATATATAATTTTGCAGAGGAATTAGACGCAAGATCATGCTGGTAAGAGTATGTTACCCATACCGAGAGCGAGTACAGAGCCTTCTCCTGCAAATACGAAGATGAGAGTTGAGAAGAATTCCGCTAAGGCGGCCCGGATGGAGTCTGGATGTGTGGCCTCGTCTGCTCGGCCAAAAGAAAATCGACGCGGTGGCATGGCTTTTGCCGCTACCTATTTTATTCCCGACTTAAACAGCAGAGTTGGACAACCTCCTGTGGCAAATTCTCACTGTTGGTGACGTTTTATCTCCGAGAGACTGCCGAGACTACTCTGATCCTCCAGAGGAGAGGAATGTCGAATGGAGAGTTGAGATATACGGCTTGTGAGAGACGAAGAAGAATCAAGAAGAGGGACGGGTGGAGGTCGCATGTGCTGCATGGGGAAGGGGCTTAAAATGGAGAATACTGTCGAGGGGGTGGGGACACGTGGGAAGTGAGCCCTGATAGGTGTGGCACGTAGGTGAAAGTGTCGACTGCTTGAGTCTCAACCCTTGACGGATGGACTTCCTATCTCTGAAATTGGGAGCGCAAGACAACAAAACCTACGCTTGTTGCCTCTTTCCTTCTGCAAGTTACCTTTGCTGGTCTTTATACCCCAATAAACACATACAAGAAGCTAACATTTGCTGATTATCTCCTCGTCTCTACGAGTCTATTCTAGATTTTCAAGTTTCGGTGCTTTGTAGACGTCTCATGGAGACAACTAGGTTACACATATTGCATAGAGCATAATATATATATAGCTGAATACATATTTACATATGCGGATACGGTGGTGCACGTGTATGAAAGAGAGACTTGCCTAAGAAGTCTGAGGAGGACGTCAGAACGAAGACCGTTTACTAAGGAGAAAAAAACCCTGCTCATGGCTCTTATTTGCAAAAGGCTCAAGGTTCTTATTTGCAAAAGGAATAGTTGAGACGCGCAGCCACGGCCACGGGATGCAAATCCCCCTGCCCCGGCCCCTATATCCTGCTTGGTCCGCGGGATGTATTAGAAGTACAAGACGGATATACTTTTTTGGAGTAAACACCCACATCCTTGGAGTGGTTTTATACCTCCATGATTAAATTACCCAATCCTAACCTAGTGTTATGTACCTAATCTATGGCTAGTTATTATGTACTAATGTAATGCATACGTTATGGAGTCATTGTATATTGCACTATGTCATTTGTAAGTTTTTAAAGTAGTTATTCTTAATTAAACGATGGTGATTAGGTGTACTTACTGAACGATGACTTGTTATATGGGATTGTAAAGGCCTTATAAATATGTACCAAGATGCACTGTGTGAATTATGTTGAAGATTATTGTGCAAGTGCAGTACAGCGCCCTTTGGACGTCTCGTTTCGCTCGAAGAAACAAAATAGAGGCCAGGTTTCCCTCGAAGTGAATCATTATATCTGTACCGTTTTACGTAGTTAACAACATTCTTGCTTCTTAACCCAGCGTGTTAGATGACATAGCGCATGATTTCTGTTTAATTATCATGGAACAGTTAGTTCATAAATGAAGGGCTTCAGATTTAATTTGTGAGCCTAAAGTGAAAGAGAAAACAGATCACAGGGGGGTATTCAAGTTCAAAAAGACCAAACGAATCCTACCTAATCATTTTGCCAGCAAGTGTCTGTGAACAAGATTGGGGTTAATAAAAATCAAAAGTCAGATAAGTATAGTCACATATTAAGAAAAAAAAATCAAATGATGTAAAAATCACTAGATAAATACAACTATTGTTCTATCCAAGATATATATTAAAAAAATGTATGTGGGCCGGGTTTGTACAGATGGAGTCGTATATTTTCCTACTTGAAAGCGCAGAAAGCATTAGTTAACTTTCTGCATCACCATTGTTTTCGGGCTTGATCTCTTCAATACTCTTCAGCACGTCTCTCATCTTTGGACGCTGCTCTGGCACCGAGTTGGTGCACTCAACCGCAATCTCCGTGAGCTTCAGCATCTCTCCTTGCCATGCCGTCTCCCCTACTATCTCCACATCCAATATATCCGTGGACCAGTCCTTGTCCACCACTGACCTCACCCACTCGGACAAATCCTGGGTGGTTTCTTCAATGGCGGGTGAGAATTCACCTGGAATCCGGCCGGTGATGATCTCCAGCAGCAAGATGCCGAAACAGTAGACGTCGGCCCTCTGGGTCACCTTCTTGCCTTGGGATACTTCGGGGGCCCTTGCAGCAGCAAGCCTTTGCAGGGATCGGCGCGAGGGGAGGAGGGGCTGGAAGCCGAAGTCGGTGAGCTTGGGGTGGAGGCTCTGGTCGTCGTCGCAGGAGATGAGAACGTTGGATGATTTGAGGTTTGCAAGTGTGGCGCCCTTGTAAGAATTGGGGGAGGCCTGGTGCAGGTACGCCACGCCCTTGGCAATGCCTTTGACTATGGACAGGCGGGTGCTCCAGTCCAAGGGTGCCCTCCCTTCTCCTCTCCTCCCTACTCCCAACCAATACGTTCTACAAGTAAGACATTGATTGATTCGCGCTTAATTTTTTTTAGGAGAACATTGTATGTATAGCATAAGTGATTTTCCTTATTCGTTTACTATTATTTCAGTTTAATATCTAGAGCTTCAACAAGCTTGTAGCTGAAATTACCATGCAGTAGCTCGAACAGGCTCCCATCAGGCACATACTCGTAAACGACCAACTTCTCCTCCTTGGAATAGTAAAATGATATAATTTCGACTAGGTTTTCGTGCTTCGTGTTGCCTAGCCACTGCATCTGCCGCACGAACACCTTCTTGCTCAGCCCATTCATGTCCTTGAGCTTCTTCACTGCGACGACTAGGCCAGATTCCAACATGGCTTTGTACGTGCTTCCAAGCTGCCCCTTCCCCATCAGCTCTGCCGAAGCCCTCAGCAGATCGTCTAGGTCAAAATTTACCGCCCTGTCTTTATCAAAAAACTCCAATTGCACCCTTCTTTCTTGATCAGCCAACTCTGCCGAAGCCTCTCCTGAGATACCAGTAAAAGAAAACAAGTAGTTTCAGGTTTCATAATTCTCGCAGCCTTACCAATACAATGAATTAAACTGCTGAGATTCAATTCCAACCTGAAAAAATAAAAACCAACAAGAGTAAGAACAGTTATGTCTTGGATTTCTTCCAAGTCATTGTATACCTGAGTCTACTCCTCTTGTTCTCTGGCCATGTTTTCTTCTGCTGTAGCACACGAAAACCAGTATCACAGTAAAAGGAACCAACACGGCCCCAACGGCGATCAACACGATACTCCATACTTTAAGCATCCTTTTCTGCCCATTTCTTGAAGGGGTTGGGCTGGGGGAAGGTGGTGCATTCGTCGGAGCGGAAGGGGGAGCAGCAGGGCATTGCTTTCTCAGAGGCTTCCCACACAAGTTGGGGTTATGTTGATAGGAGCTCGTGGGGAACCTGAGAAGGACTGGGGTTCCGGGAATCTGGCCTTGAAGATTGTTGTCAGAGACATTGAATGTTGTTAGGCTCGGCTGATCAAAGGGAGGAATACTCCCATTGAGTTGGTTTTCTTGAAGTTCCAGCCGGGTTAAACTAGGGATGTACGTGTATTCTAGCGGAATTGCACCCGAAAACTGGTTGTGCGAAAGGAACACGAACTGCAATTGAGTCAAGTTTCTAAGACCAGCAGGAAGGGGACCTGTGAGTGAATTATTCCTAAAGCTGATTTTGCTCAAATAATTTACGTCGTGCAAAAAAGCGGGCGGAAGTGAACCTGACATGTGTATCCCTTCAAGAACAAGATGGACTACATGTGAATTGTGGCAGGCGATGCCCGCCCATCTGGTGCGATTGCCAGTACAAGGAGGACCCGTCCAGTTGGATTTCAGATTTGCTGTAGATGTCAGAGACTCCCTCAGAAGAATCAGGGCATCCCTCTCTTTAGGATAATACACTTGGACTTGAGTTGCAACGGTCTTGACCACCAGAATCATGGAGAAGATGATTATGAAGCAGACAAAGACGCGAAAAAGAGAAGCCATGAAGCATAGCTTCCGATTGAATCATGGGTTATACGACTATTATAACCAAGCCAAATTTCTAAGGTTAATGTATCAAGCTCAAAGATTGAACTGTAAGTTTCGGATCCTTTCCGTAAATGATTTGACGAGGTGGCCAAGGCAAGCTAGCTAATATTCGGTTGTGCAACTGGCATAGAAGCGGAAAGCCCAAGAATGAGAGGAAAGAGATGGGAAGAAGGAATTCTTCCTATGAAAGAGGGATGCATTTTCTGTTGTCTGAGTGAGCTAGCATAAAGAATATATAGGACCCTTTCATATTAGATATTGACGGTATATACCTTAGCACACGTTAGTGTAAAGATCATACAGGAGTAGTTGATATTTAAAAGAACACGGCTATTTCTCCCCCAAAATTCACTCAGGGCCCCCCAAATTTTATACACCCTAAATAAAATATGAATTTTACTTCCCTACACCTCACCCTTACCATAATATTTAGTTTTACTCAGTACGCCCCCAACCCCCCCCCCCCCCCACTTGGACCATGCTCCTCACCTCCCGTCTTTCTTCTCCATTTCTGTCCCCTCTCCTCCTGTGAAAGCCCCTCCCCTCCGTCCCCTCTCCTCCGGTGAAGTCCCCACCCCTCCCATCCCATCTTTTCCACTCCATTTCCGTCCCCTCTCCTCCGATGAAGTCCCCTCCCACCCCATCCCGTCCTATCTACTCTCCTCCCCTTCCCCTCGCCCTCCGGTCTCTTTTCCTCCCCTCCCCTACCCTCCCCTCCTCTCCTGTCTCCTCCCCTCCCCTCCCTTCCCGTATTGCACCTTTGACAGGTTAACGATTTTAAGATCAGGAGATCAACAAAAGTATTGTTGTTTGTGAAAAATAATACAACTTTTTAATTGAATCATAAACCAGCAACAATTTTCTTCTTTTGATATTTTTTTGTGGTGGTTTTTTTGGTCTATATGAAGGGAAGAAGGGTGAGGTATGAAGGGTAATGAGCTTCACGAGTTTGCAGGATGCAGTTCACAAATTTTTTTATGGTTTGAACCTTCTAGATGAGTTCTGGCTGAGATCAATTACTGCCAAAGTAGAAAGAAGTTGACGGGGACATACGGTCTCCGTATGAATTCAGTTTATGTGGAGGGGGGTACCCCTTCCAGAAGATTTTCGAGGGTGTTGAAACCTTTTGGACAAGTTCTGGTGGGGATTAATCACTGTCAAAGTAGTAAGAAGTTGAGGGGGATGTACTGTCCCCGTATGAATTTATTTGATGTGGCAGGAGGTGCCCCTTGCCAGACAACTTCCAGATGATTTTCGCATCCATTGAATGGCGGGTACCCCGCCAGACAACTTCCAAAAGATTTTCAAGGTGTTGAAACCTTCTCGAGATTTCCTGGTAGTGGGTACCCCCCGTCACATAAAGCAGAACTACGTGCATGTTAAAGTTCAATTAGCCATGACACACTGTGAACCCAAATTCTAATCATTAAAGGCCCATAAAATCAATAAAGATGACTTGCTAAGTAGCCAAAGGAAGGTTTTTTTGAGTTGGATGAGAAGCAATGATTTTTAAGTGCATGAAGACAGTTCTTTAATTAGGGATGTGGGAGAGAGGAGAAACTCCTATAATCAGCCTTCTTTTCATGCATGGAGAGAAGCAATTAGGAGGGACAACCATTATAGGCAGGGAGGAAGATGGGAGGGATGTTCACAACCTTCTTGCTGCTCGTGAGAACTTCATGCCCGTTCAGCACAGTGAAGAGGATATGAAAGGGTTTTGTCCTTTTCTTTATTGACTGGGGTACTTCATAAGAATTGTCACGCCCCGGCAATGCCCGACCCGAGCCGAACCCGGTCCAAGGGCCGGTCAAGCGCACGGGGGCGACGAAGTAAAATTGAGAAACGATTCTAGCGGAAGACTTAATCCCTAACCACGGGCGATTAACAGCAACACGGAGTGCGCACAATCCTTTGAGCAAGAGTAAATAAAAGGGGAAGAAAAGGTGTTGCTTAACACAAAGTAAACAACAATCTCAAACCCACAAGCTTAGTTTTAAGTAAAGCCCACACCGGCTCAAAATAAGTCATAAGCAAACATAACTGTAACATGTGACATAAATCCACAACAAAGAACCCTACACATAGGTTCTAACATAAAACATGAAACAAAATGAAGGAAAGTCATGCAACGATCTCCATCATCACACCCAAGCTACCTCTGACCTTTCCTCAAAAAGGCAATCCTGTCCATCTACGTGTCGCACCACGCAGCCCCAAATCAAAACACAAAAGAGGGGTGAGTTTTAACACTCAGCAATGTTTTTAATATCACTGTCAACGTAGAAAATACGATAGCTTAGAAATGAGATCGTTTCAGATCAAAGATTTACATGGTGCATCACTTTCTGATCACACATTTATATCACTTAACACTGCATCAAAATGCATAATTCAACCTGCATGGATGTATCTCTAGCATACATATTCCCACATGCATTCACATCATAACCAATCCCGCATGGATGTATCTCTAACATACATATTCCACATGCATAACATCAACATCAACATGCATGGATGTATCTCTAACATACATATTCCCACATGCATTTTATCATCAAAATCAACATGCATGGATGTATCTCTAACATACATATTCCCACATGCATAATGTTATCACAATCAACCTCCATCAAGGAGTAATCACACATTGACGTCACACGTACGGGAGCATAGACAAGGCCACGAAGGCGTGTCATGGTACAAAATTCTACACAAGAATTCAAGAAAGATCGGGGTTGTCAATCCCTAATACCGCCGCCTGGACGATCCCGGCCAAGGATGTCCCATTCTCACACGAGAGAATCTAGAGCAGGGGTGTTCGCCCAGTGGACATCTCTGCGGAGGGAAGAGCCCGAGTTCTCACACAGAGAACCCTAGAACACGTGGTAGCGGGGTGCACACGGCATACCACACTGGATTCTCAGGGTCCAGATGACACACATAATAATATTCTCACATATCCACAAGACAAGTACACAACTCGTCCCCACATCATTCCATTAAACAAGACTCAACCCGGGGAGTGCACTCGTTCCACACAGGAACTCCAAATCGTTCCACACAGGAACTTCAAATCGTTCCACACAGGAACTTCAAATCAAAATATGTCCTTTCGGACCAATCAACTTGCGATTAATCCACGACCGATAAACCCGGCATACAATTCCATCCCATTGCATCCAATCGGTCAAATTCGATTAATCACGATGAAGCCTCAATTTGAAATCCATTTTCATGATGCGTGCAACATGGTACATGCGTGGGCAAAGCATACATGAACCCTAATCATGATAAGTGCTTTCACCAGCCCCTAATGCATCATTCATAATCACGATATTAAGCTTCAACATCATCATTTAACCCCCACATGTGTGTGTGTGTATAACTAGTAGAAACCTTTCACATGATGCATATTAACATGCTTGAAAATCAACTCACTACCACACTACACATGTGAATTTCTACCTAAACATGAATTCCAGCGGAAATCATAGTAGAAGAATCGTTAAAATCTTAGCTAGATTCAAAACTCAACCACAAAGGCTAAACACCTATAACATCACTCATTTCATCATTGAGTCATGGTATTCACCAACATTCACACACCATTAATCACAATTTATCATGACAAATCTGTCCAACAATGATTGTAGTCCTACGGAAATATGCTTAACCAAAGGGAAACAACTATTCATAATTTCAAAATAACGATTCCAACATCATGCCACAAAACATAAGTCATTCCACCATCACGAAGCACATATCTCAACTCCATAAACTCAATAGCATGCATTTCCAGTAGCCTAACATAGCTTAAAACACTCCACATTCATATAAAATTGGCAAGCCAAAGTGGAATCATCAAAATAGGCATCATACACTCAACATGCAATTTTCTGTGTAGCCGATCGATCGCCCTTCAGGCCGTTCGATCGGTTACACGCAAAATTTTAAAATTTTCAGTTTAGCCGATCGATCGCCCTGCAAGGCCGATCGATCGCCAACACGGCAGAACAGTCATCTTCTTCCTTTCGCAAATCCAAACCGAAACACCATAGATAGCACTTCAAATCCACATCTAACACCCTAATCATCATCAAAAGTCCTCCTTGACTTCTAGAATATCAAACCAAACCATAATAATGCAAAACCCTAAGAAATCGGGATTAAATAATTCCATTTTCTAATCTTACCATTAACACACTAAATCAAGCAAACCATTTCGAAATAAGCCAAAAATGAAGAGTTTTACCATGGATAAACAGAGATTTTGAAGACCCATTACCTCAGCACTTGATTAAGCTCGGATTGAAGAGTCACCCTTCTTGAAATCCTTGAAAACACAATGAGTTGGAATCAAACACCAATAGAAATCGATTTACTTAAGAAATCCTTAATTAAATCTTAGATCTAGGGCTTGTTGGTAGTAAAAATCGAATTTTGAAAGTTAGGGTTTGTAGTAAAACACAAATCAGTAGCTTTTGATGGTCAAAAACGAATTGAATCAAAGGGGAAAATAGTAGATTTGGAAGAAATTAAGAGAAAAGTCATGGATTAGTGCTTAATTAGAGCAAGCTTACCTTAATCGGCTTCTAATTCGGGCCTAAGTGGGGATTAGGCCAGACCTCCTTCCTTAGCCTATTCCCAAAAATGGAAATGGCTCTGGTTTGCCCTTTTATAGTAAGGGTTGGGGTAGGCATAGGTAAGTTTTGGGGTGTACATATGAAAAGTAGGCTAAAAGTGGTTATTTTGCAAATTTAAGCACGAATTAAGCCTAATAAAATTCTGAAAATTTTTGTGTGACCTTAAGTATATGTCTAGGGTCATTTGACACAAAAATAAAATTTTTGACCGTGGGGCCCACAGGGGTCCCGCCAAAACCCTAATTTTTGGGAAAATAGTGAAAAATCCGAAAAATCTCAAAAATTCACATTTGGTTTAAAATCACTTAAAACCACTAATATTGAAGTTAATTTTGGTTAAAACCATCACAAACTCTATTTATTTATAAAATCACCGAATAAGATCAGAAAACACGTAAATTGCACGATAACCCATAATTAAATAAAAATCAAAACCGGTTTAAAGATGAGGGTCCTTACAAGAATAGTATGGGGGGTGCTAAGTCATAAAAAAATTACCCGCGTATTTCTTATTGGGGGGGGCTGAGTGAATTTTGGTGGGGAAATAGCCGCGTTCTATTTAAAATTGATAGCATACACATTGGCACACGTTAGTACCATTAGATATTTGAAATTAACAGCGTACATGCTCAGTGCTAATATGCGCTAGCATATACATTATCAATTTTATATATCAATGGCTCTCATGTGTTCCTTAAGTCTGGCTCACAAAATTCTTAAATATATATATTCTTTCTATCCTATATTAATAGTTACATTTTAAAAAATAATAATTTCTATTAAATGGTGATACCTACTTTTAAGAGAAGGAAAATAAAGCTTATGATACTTTTTTTTGCACCCAACCAGTTAAATTGAATAAAATAAACTATTAATATGAAATAATTTTTTTACCAAATAAAATTATTAATTTAAAACCAAGAAAGTATTGTATTCGTGCATTGTTAATATGAGGGTGACACACAACCACACATGAAGACTGTTGATTCAAAACTTTGTCAATTGTCTCATCGGTGACAAATGCTAGATTTATCTATATAGCAACTCAAAACTGAGGAGGCTAAACAAGGTAAGGAAGCCCCACTAGCTTAATTGGTGCCACTGACCTCTGTCTGTTTTATCGATCTATCATGTATTTTACCTCTGAGAAACAAAAAAAGGGATGATTGAATTTATTCATTGAGAAAGCAAAAGATTTTATCATAAATTTTTTTTATATCCTTAATTCATTTTTTAGTTTGGCATATATGAAAAATATATTATATTTAATGCCTTCTTTCGTATAAACATAATCTACCCTAAACTAACTAAATGATGTGAGAAAAATCAACCCCACCAAATTCTCATATCTTCACACGATTAAAAAAGTTGACCAAACCTTGTATTAGAATGTCAAAGCCACAATTTTTTTTTGGGCAGGGTGGACAACAAGCTTAGTGACTTAATGTTTGACATTTAGGGGGCTTGGAGTTTTAAATATGTGTGAAATGAAGACAACTCTTTGAATTTAGATACATGTAGAGCTTACTTATTGTTAGTTGAGAGTTAACTTTGGAATTTAGATATCTATGAAATAAAGATAACTCTTTCAAATGAAAGCTTTTCCAAGATAATAAATGAATTTAAGGATTATTTTTTTTTATAGGGAATGCAATGTCTATATATTTGATGTTCTGGTTGTTTGAATTTTAGGTTTAGTTGTATTTGAAAAAAAAAAGTAAGCTTAATTATGGACCCTTATGAAAGGGGTAATGGTAATGGTTAACTAGTTAGTTGATCGAGCAATGAAGGACACAATGAACAACCTATACCATATAGATGATAGATCAGTTATGGATAAAAATATTGGAATTAACTATTGTAACGGACTAAGTCTACTGTTGTTGTTGTTAGGACATATGTATTATATTGACTTTATTTTGTTGTACAAAACTATGTTCATTCAAGGTGTATTATTGAGTCTTATAGAGTTTAAGTTGATTGTTGATAAGGAGAGTTAAATTTAGAATTAAAATACTTGAAAAATGGGTTTAGATCTTCTTTGAGATTTCAAGGTGGAAGACTAAAAAACTAATTGAAATTTTCATTGGAGAAGTACGTATAGAATCACGCACACATGTCACATACACTTAAGAAAATAATGAATTAATCATATGAGAGTGTGATGAAAAGAATGGAAAAAATATGGACGAAAATCGTAAAAAGTTCATAAGCGATCGATCGGCAGTGAACTAGCAATCGATTAGTCTTAAATATTGTTTGAGATTTTCTTTATAACATCAAACGATCGGTCGACAAGTGCACAATTTGATTGAAATGAATTTTGTCAAATTACAAGATATGGAATGATCAATTGTGATGTGAAATGATCAATTAGATTGTATTGAATTTTCAAACACAAAAGAGAATGATTGATCATCATGTGGAATGATCAATCGGTTGGTGCAAGATTTTCTAAATTTAAGAATTCTAGGAAGAGTTTGTTACTTATTGAAACACAAATACCAAGCTTGAAATAAAGCCTTTTAAAGTTCCTAGGGCATGACAAAATTGTAGGAGATGATAGTATTCCAAGGTGTAGAATATTTTAGTTTAAGAAACAACATTGAATGCTTTCATACACCCTTGAGATTTTTCATAGATATCAAAAGAAATATGAGATTTTGATTCATAATTCATTTATGAATTGAGTTGTGTGAATTGTGAGTTGAGTTTCTATACAAATCACAGAAGGAATCATCACACACTAAATTTAGCAAGTGGTTAAATTTTGTAAATGGAGATGATCACAAATCAAGATGAACTATAATTAAAGCTTTAGTAAGAGTTTATGGTAGTAAAAAATGACCAAGATGATGTTTGAAAGTACCATGAATAATTTTGGTAACCAAGGGAAGTCTCAAAAAGGAGCTCTAGTAGTTAGTAACGATTAAATCTTTATAAATTTTTAATTTTCTTAGTGCATTGGTTAATTGACCAAGTGTTGGTGGCATAGTTTTTCTCGAGGAAGGTTTTCATGTTAAAAATCATGTGTTCTCCTTATTTTATGTAATTGATTATTTACATAGTAGTTTTCTACTCCTTGTGCATAATTAGAAGAAGCCACATCCTATAGTCCTTAAGTAATTTTTAGGCTAGAGGCATTATGATGATGTGTGTAACACACCCTGAGTTTTTAGAAAGGGTAAATGAATATTTTAAAACCCTGGGTGTTACAGTTGGTATCAAAGGGGTTAATGATATTTGCAAGTGAATGACAACATGACATGATATGAATAGTATATTTTATGGCATTAATTGGGTTGGGTAGAATTAGTCTAGTTAGATTAAGCTTTTTTTGTTGTATTCTCTAGAACATATGACAACCATTCCTAGAGGTATAGGAATCCTAATGTGAGGACCTTGGTCCATGAGCTCACTCAAGCCATCCGATCCCAAGATAGGTATAGGTCGGGAGTTGTCAACTTCAACATGAAGCCACCCACTATGGAGTGATTTAAGAGGGTAGAACCTTCCTTCGCAAGAGAGGATGATCCAGAGCTAAAAGATGGCTAACAAAGGTTAAAAGGATTTTCCTGAAAGTACCAAAAAATGATAGGGTAACTTTTCCCACATTTGCACTAGTAGGAGAAGTCATCTTTTGGTGGGGATATGTTGAGAGGAATAACTTTCCAGGATACAAGAGATCTCATAGGACAAATTTAAGAAGTATTTTCCTCTTCATGTCTAGTGGCAGAAAGAGAAGGATTTCCTTGACTTAGAACAAGGCTCTATCACTATTCTACAATATGAGACAAAGTTTGTGCAACGTTGAGGTTTGCCACCTACTCCTATCGTGCAAAGTTAAAAAGGGTGGAGAAGTTCATGTGGGGCCAAAAGGATGGACTTTGGGCAAAAGTTTTTCCTTCTTAGCCGACCATTATAACTGAGGCAAGCGATTTTGCATCCATGATGGAAGAGGACTATAAGCAGGTGCAAGAGAGGAAGAAAAGTTTGAGCAAGGGTCAAGGAAGCAACTCAAAGAAAGGGGACAACAAAAGGTCTGGTGGGGATGATAACAATCACCCTAGTAAATATTAGAAGCAACATCAACAAAGTCAACAAAACCTACAAGCAAGCCAACACAACAATTCACAAAAAATATTGGTAAATGTTAATTATGCAGCAAGTAATATTATCCTAGCAAGCCTTGCCAACTAGAAGAAAGGAGGTGCTATACATGTTCAAAGAAGGGATATATTGCTCAAGACTACCCCAACAAAGCTAACTATGACAAGTCAGATCATAAGAGGAAAGTGCAGGCTAGGGTGTTTGCTCTATCATTTGAGGATGCTAGGACCTCCAACGTTGTGGTGGAAGGTATTCACTAAGTTTCTGGTAGAACTACTAGAATTTTAATTAACCCCGGTTCCTCTAATTCTTTTGTTGCTATTATTTTTACCTCGAGTCTTAAAAAATGATTATCTAGCCTGATTTACGAATTGATTATAGCTACACCTTAAGGAGACTCTGTGTTAGCCAGGAATATTTTAGAGGTTGTTCCTATTGTAGTTGGGATATGATTTTGTTGGTTAACCTTGTATTCCTCAAAATGTCCAATTTTGATATAATTTTGAGTATGTATTGGTTGTCAAGATATTGGGCTACTATTAATTGTCATAAGAAAAAGGTTTCCTTCAGGATCCCTGGACAGAGAGAAAGGTTGTTTTTTAGGATGTTTTGGATAGAGGTGGATCTTATTTCATCTTAATTATCAAGACATGCAAGCTTCTAGCAAAAAGTTGTCTAGCATATTTAGCCAATGTAACCTATGAGGAGACAGGTACATCAACCATAGATGAAATTGATGTTGCCTACAACTTTCTTGAGGTTTTTCCTAATGATTTACCTGGCTTACCCCCAAAAAGGGATGTTAATTTTGTCATTGATTTAATGCTTGGCATTTTTCCTGTATTCAAGGCACCATACAGGATGACGCTCACTGAGTTGAAAAAATTAAAGAAACAATTGTAGGAGCTACTTGAGAAGGGGTTCTTCATACCATATGTTTTACATTGGGGAGCATATGTCCTCTTTGTTAAAAAGAATGATGGATCTTTGCACCTATGTATAGACTACCCTCTTCCTTGGATTGATGACTTATTTGATCAACTGCAATCAGCTAAAGTCCTTTTCAAGATTAACTTAAGGTCTGGTTATAGCCAGTTGCAGATTTGGGATGAGGATATACCCAAGATAGCATTTCAAACAAGGTATGGGCATCACAAATTTTTAGTTAGGCCTTTTGGTCTAACAAATGCCCATGTTGCTTTCATGGACATGATGACCATGATTTTCAAGACTTTGTTTAACAAATTTGTGATCATATTTATGGATGATATTCTTGTCTATTCAGCCAACCTTGCAGAGCAGAGGGAGTTACCAATGATGTAGACCGAGGTCTACACAAAGAATTTAGAGAGAATTAGGAAAGAAGAAGAATTGAGGGAGTAACTAAAAATTAAACTAACTTTTGGAATTGATTTTTCTCTCTTTTATTCTTTAGTGTGAATTACAATCTATAGAGGAATTGTAAAACAATCCTATTGGAACAAGAAAACTACTCTCAATCTAATTCTAATTAACTAAGAATATTAAAGATTAATAAATTTAGGAATCAAACTATATGAGAAAATCAAATGAGGATCATAACATAACGCCATCATCGACATGTTGGTGAGCATGTTGATGAGTAACCATTGTATTGTTGTCGACAGAGTCAATGATGCATCGAAGCACATGACATTTTTGATGGTGAGCATAAAAATCATCCAAAATAGACACTTACATACTAGATTTGGTTATTTCCCCCTAAGATAAATACCCTTTTGATACCCCTAAGACCCACATTTCTTCAAAACTATTTTTTTTTCCTCAAGAAGGGAAGCCAAGGGTGAACCAAAAATTGAAGAAAAAGGGAGAAAATTTCAACTTATGGGGACTCGGTGTATAGTATGCATAGGAGAAAAGTCGGATTGCTAACCTCAAACTATTTATGTTCTTTAGTCTTTAAAATGAGCATGATTTAGGAATTATAGGTTACTTCTAGTATTTGGATCTGTGATTTTGTGTAGAAATACGTTATTTGGGATGATGCTACAGTAATTGTGATAAAACTGATGGATTAAGATCATGTTTCTACATTGTTATGTAGTATATGTGCTTTAAATGCATTATGAAAGTAAAGTCTTATGTATGTAGAGATTCATTTAATGTTCTTTCTAAGGGGAATGACTAAAGCACCTTAACGAAACTTTTATTCTTCTACTTTGATCATCAACATGTTCAGTCACATGTCTAAACATGTCGATGATGGTGTTAATGATTTGAAAAAGATGAACAATTATATGCATCAACACATAGGGGTGTGTCAGTGTGATACTGAGTATCGGTAGTGAGACCAATGTGTAAGTAATGATGTCAACAAACCTAACTTATTGTAGTTTGCACAATATAGGTAGGTTATCAACACATCAATGTTGGTGTCGATGACCATCGACACCAACATTTTCATATTTTCAAAGTAAAATTTTGACCGATATTTTTAGTATTAATACAATATCTTTTAGTATAATTTACTTGTATAATGAATGTAAGTAAATATCGAAACACATGATGGAAGAATGTGTGTGATTAAGGGGTAAGTGAACCTAAATTTGAGCATACCAAACAAGTAGAGACCATAAACGATTATGTATGACACTTAAAACATTGGTGCATATTATCGATTTGGGCTAAAAAACTGAGTCCTTTTAGCCATGTGGTATGAATAGGATCATAGGCTTTTGGCTCCTCAAGGCTTGGGACTTAGTTTGAATGAGTTATAGTTTTAAAAGAAGCATGACTTCAACACAACGCAATAAAAGAGTTATCAACAATAACAAAAATCTGAGAATCTCAACTACCTGGGTCCATGAACCCTTATGGGCCTTAGCTTCATAGCATAAATAGAGCAGGTGATAGTCTTCAACAAAAGTCTAAAACTACTTCGTGGAGTGGTACACATTTTCAGGAGTCATAAAGATCTTCTTGATGTTGTTACGACTTTAGTGAACCTCCTTACTTTATATTAATATTTGATCTTGAGGTATATTTTTTTAGTTTGGATAATTATGTAATATTTTTTTGTGGTTATTGTTTACTCATCCCACTGTGTATATAATATACTCGACATCCTTGTGATGCGCGTACTTGTGAGGAGTAAGCTTCTAGAAGAATTTTGTATGTGTGGGAAGGATGTTTCATTCAAGCCACATAGTATTTAAGGTTTTCTTCATCGTTATATTGATTCTTAGACTCATATAGATGACTAAAGGCACATGAGTGCCAATTTATTTATGTTAATGTATATTATGGCTTCTAGACATGTACACGGGCACGACCTATTTCATTTTATGTTATGGTTTGACTATAGTTAATATGTACTCTGATTCGATATTCATATGTTTGAAAAGTAAGTGACTCATACCTTGAGGTATTTTGATGACTGTTTTGGTTATATAACAATGATATTATTTTTATTATAATATTTTATTAAAAATAAATTTAAAAATCTTGGGGTGTGACCGGTGATCCTCAAGGGAAAGATATTAAAGTCACAACTATATCATTTCATTAGCAGCTCTATTGGTGTGCACGTTTTGCCCCTCATTATTAGTTGGTACATGAGGAAGTAGTGACCCTAAATCAATACTTAATACGTACTCATGTATATTAATTGAAACAAGTGTATAATTGTTAAGATTTTATAAAAAAAATATTAGGCAATATATAAATATTTGTATTTTCTTCTAATATTAAAGCTTCCACACTATATATATGAAAGTCCCATTTATATAACCCCGCTTGAGCCTAACATCATGCACCGTTTAATTTCGATCGAACAACACTTATTAGTTATTACTTAGGGATCAAGCAGGTTTGAATTATTCACCCACTTTTAACATAAACCATTGGTTTGTTGGCAATATCGTAGCTCACATGGTCGCATGTGAGCTCAGACATCATGCATTGTCGGATTTAGATTCGATGACACACATAAGCTAGGGCATATTGGTTTATGTTGCCTTACACTATTGGATCTCGATTCGACAACCCATAATGTTTGGCTTCACACTAGCGCATATAAACCCAAGCTCATATACATTTTTTTTCATATGCATCACATCAAGTATCACTACAAGTATAGGTGTTTATTGTTCATTGCCTCAAGGGTCCTTGAGTAATATGCTTGGCTTCTAAATCCATCCTTGTTCGGTTGTCCCGAAAAGGGGAAATGTTACGAGCACGGCTCATAAGTATCAATGGAAGGCTAAGCTGGTACATCGTTAGTAGTCATATCGATATTGAAAAGCGCACAACATTAATAGAACGGGTGGGTGGGTAATTTACCATTGGCTTAAAATCTAACGTCAGCATGAACTTACGTGGCTCTTGTACCTCGGAACCCCATAAGAATTTACATAATGAAAACTAAGGCTTGGGCTTAAGGAGATCCATAAAAAAAATTGTAAATGGGCCAAAGTAGGCAGAGATGAGTTATGGACACCTTCCCGCGGGTGCGGACCAGGAGCTGAGGTTTGTTTCACTGGTTCACTTCCCGCCGCTGCAGCCATTGTTTTTCGTTTCGTCAAAAATTTCGCCGCTGCAGGTCTCTCTCTCTCTCTCTCTCTCTCTCTCTCGCTGAAAATGTTGGTTGATGTTCTAGGGTTGTGATCCGTCAAATGATTTGATGATGGGCGGAATTGACAATCGTCTGATGCTGTAATAAAACCGCTCTTCCAATTTCAATATTCAAGCATCAATCCTAGGACGACGGCTCTCACTCAATGCGGTCTGCTAGGCCCCCCGGCTCCCTTGTAGCTTCCAGGCGCTCCTCCGCCCTTCCGTCTTTCGATTTTTCTGCTTCCGGTACTCCACTAATCAAGCGCTCCCTCCCTCTCTCTTGCACTCTCCCTTTTTTAATTTTATTGTTTACTACCCATTTTCGCGCTAATTCGGCGCTGAACATTTTCGTGCTTCAGTCACTACAAATCTCCTTTTCTGCTCAAGCTGTTCACTTTTTTCCGGACGAGGGAATCACACACTTATAATTTGTCAAATATATGTTGAGAATAAGGAGAACGGTTTATCTCGGGGAGAAAAACCGTGATCAAATCTTCTACAACATGCTTTGACATGAGCCCATTTTCCCATCTTTGGCATTCTATTCTCGGAATATTGGAAATATTTGTAGCTCCTAGTTTTGCCTGCCATATTAGTGTAATGTTTTTGGGAACATTCATTTCACAGTGAATAAGCGAAGTGGATATCATTCTTGCGCATGTATTGTGTCATCTCAGTTAATTATATTAAAATGAATACGAGTTCAACTGACCTTATTGGCTTACAGCCTACCCTGAGATCTCAAGTGGAGTGCATGCATCGCATATTCAATTGCGCAGTGGATCTGCTGCCACATCAGTTTCTTCCGATTCTTCAGTGACTCGACCTAAAAGAATACCTAAACATGAGCGTCATGCAATGATGGAATCATTTGTAGCCAAGTAAGACATTTGTTTCTGTTTAATTCGTCCTGTTGACTGAATGTATGTAGAAAACTGTTGCTGATATTGATTTACTTGAGAAATTTATTAGCTGTCTTCAGGATGTGTGGCGTGATTGCACACTATGCCTGACGTGGTTGAGCACATACTACTTTGCCTTTGACTTACAATAGAAGCTATTGGAGTCTATAAATCTGTAATTGTTGCTTGCTGTTAGTACTTTGCCTTTGGCTTGCAATAGAAGCTATTGGATTCTATAAGTCAATATTTTGCAACTAGCTTCTGTTTCTTGCTGAATTATTCACTTGCAATTCCTTCTTATACCTAAGTTAATTACATTTCTAGAAAGGCAAAGATATAAACAGTTTTTTTTTGTATGATTGCTGGAAATACCATCATACTAGCAATATGATAATATTGATGCTCTGTTTTCATCCTGTAGGTACAGGGCTTTGAACTCCGGAAAATTTCCTACTGTGTCATGTGTTCAAAAGGAGGTTGGTGGCTCGTTTTATATTGTTAGACAGATCCTCCAGGAAATAGAACACTCATTTAAAGCGTCTTTAAACATCAAGGAGCATGCATTTGTGCCAGGAAAGGCAATAGATGGCAATCTCTCAAACTGCACCATGAAGAAAGTCTCCCATGCTGTTGGCGGTGCTGCAAAACACTTGATGCCTGTAGAAGATCAGGACTTCAAATTTGGAAGAAGTTCAATAATGAAATCAGTGAACAACACAAAAAAGGTCAATGTCCAATTTGACCAATCTGGAAAATCAAGCGGAGTGCAAACTCAAAGAGAAGATATTATGACTTCAACTCGGAGCAGAAAAGTTCTGGTGGAAGAGATGAACGGATGTGTATCTCCAAGTTCTTCTAATGAGCATGTTAATGAAGTGATGGATACTCATGCCAGGACAGTAGATCCGTCATCTGGTTCTCATTTGGGCACAGAAATGGATGAGGAGATACACTACCCTTCACCCTCTGGGAGCTTGGAGAACATTAGTGTGGAGTCCATGGGCCTTCCCAAATATAATATGATGGACAGAAGTCAAACATCTTCAAAACCGACTAACTCCTCTATGAAAGTATCCCATGAACGGGACAATTCTGTTAGTATTTTGGTCAGATTTTAATTTTGTACGTCTGTTCTGTGCACGCTTACTTTGGGCTATTATCCCCTAATTCTACTAATAATTCACAGAGTAATGATACCACTGCTGCTGCAACACCTGGTTATCAGATCCATTTGGACAATGAGGGTGAAGGTTTACACTGCAGCCCGAGAAAGGAAGACTTTCCTTCAGAAGTTATCCAAGGGTTAGGCAGTCTTGAGGCCAAAGGCTTCCATGATAATTTCAAAGAGGATGTGTTTAATAGGTAAGAGTTAAGACTATTTTGGAACGGTTGTTGTTGTATGTAAAGTGAGATATGTTATCAGATCCTCTTATATAACACATCTGGCTATCAACTATTTTATCTATCATACTGACCATTCAATAGGTATTTTTGTTGTAAAGATAAATTGATGGAATTTTTTTTATCACAAAAATTCAAGTATTTGGAAATATGTGGAGATATATTCAATGAAGGACGTGTTGTTTGGGAGAATTTGGGGAAAATACTGGGGAAGAAATAAGTAATGGATTAAGACAGAAAATAGTTAACTAAAACACTAGTTATTGATATTGATGGTTATGGACTTTATGGTTTTGCTGTTTTTTTCTAGAAACAGGAAAAAAATGTGCTGGCAAATTTGTTCAACCAGATGAATGTCGTCTGTCCAGTTTCCACTGAAAAATAGTAACACTTGTTTGAAAAAATTTGTAATGTGTTTTTCAATTATAAAAAAATGATATTCCTGTAGTGAGGAGAATCGAATTGTTTGAACGGGCAATTTTCTGTATATTCAAAATGTACACATACATTACAAAAATGAACTTTTCGTAGGTGTTAAAAACTATGTTCGTGCAACTGCAGTGGAGCAGGGCAGAATTGAACACACAATTAGAATATATTGCAAACCCAGCTCTATATGTAATTGATCCCTGGACCTATATGGTGGTTTGTCCCATTTACTTAACATGCAAAGGTATGCAGGTTTTGGCCGGTTGAACCACTGTGAATCTGCCCCTCTAAGTGCTTTCACTGCAGTCTTAGTTGAAAAGGATTGTCAAACTGAATTTGTTTAACTATTGTGGTCTTCATTCTTCATTATCTTCTCCTGATGTGTTTTGTAAACACATTCATGAGAGATCTTTTCTGAAAGGAATTTCAGCGATATGATGGCTCTTTCTATTTGTAGTTGCGTTTTATGGTCTCCTGAGCAAAGGCTTGTGGTACTAATTGTAGGGATATGCCTGATGATTTGAAGCGTGATGAGCCAGCAGAAAAGAAATCAAGCCTGTGGAAGAATTTGAAGTCCCTTGCTGGTGGGATCATCAATTTTTGGAGAAAAATGTGAATTTTGATTAGTATAATTATAATTTGTATTTCCCTTTTCTATTTTCCTTTGAGCAATGTCGTCTGAATGCTGTATAAAATGTTTTAGTTCTTTCTGGCTAATTTCGGAACCTAGTACCTTTTTTTGTGTGAAGGAACTACCCCCTGGCTTGGGAGGAAACTAATTGTATTGACAAAAGAATATGCTACGGGATAGAAAATAGCTGCCAGTGGATTTTTAAATCGAATTTCTTCTTCATTTCAGCTAGTAGATCCTTACATATTTAAGAGAACCTGGAAGTCCAGCAGAATATAGGATAACATATTTGGTTGTGTCTTTATATTGGGGTTTTGATTCAGGACAAGATCAAGAATAAGGGCATAAAATTTTGGAAATTTGGCAGTTAATTGGAAGATTGTTGCGCAACAGCGGGTACTATCGATGATCCATTTCTCTCGAAAATGGAGATTGTTTTTTGTTTACACTAGAAAATGTAGATTAGCAGTGGTTGCCAGTGGGGCAATAGCCACTTATTTCCATTTTCAATTCTTACCATCCATATATCTACTAATGATAAGGTGAAGAGAGGAAGCGGGAGCTGTCAGATTCTCATCTGACGGCTTTGGCCTTGGCTGCACACACGGCCGAGCTTGCACAGCTGTGCGCCATGGGGTGTAGTGCGCGTGAGGTTGTGTCTTCATGGTCGTGAGTGCAAGGGCGGAGCCCCCTCAGCCCCCCAATATTTTGTAAATCCCTTTAAAAACGGTCTAGTTTGCCATCCCCCCTAAAAAAAATATTTTTCCCTCTCTTACCTCTAACTTCAATAATATCTAAATTTGCCCTTTTAAATACTATTTTATTATTATTTTTTCACCTAAATTATACTAAAAATTTTAATTTTGTTATATATATATATATATATATATATATATATATATATATATATATATATATATATATATATATAAAAGAAATGGTCTTGGTTGCCCATCACTTATAGTCCTGGTTCTACCATGCATGGACACGTAGTACTCCATCCATCTTAAATTAATAGCTCAATTTGGAGAAAAAGTTTGTTCTATATTTATAGTTCTATTTTGTTAAATTTAAGTGATTTGGTACTTAAAAAAGAATATTACAAACTTTTTTTTTCTTCTCTTATATATGGGTTTTACCATCTTTTTTTAAATATAACTATTAATATAAGACACAGAGAGTATTTTGAAGGTTGCTTATAATCAATTAAGATGTGTTATCTTGAGGCATTGTAGAAAGATGAAAGAAGCATTATAAGTCCAAGCAGCCCAATATTTCAAAATCAATGAAGCCTCCGGGTTAAACATCTCAGTCTCATTTACCACCAACTACATCGACATGTCAATGTCAGCCAATAGTATAAATATATAAGTCCATTGGTAATTTCAATGATGTGTCAATATCCTTCGAGAGTGAAAGTACATGAGCCCATTAATAATTTCACCAGCATGTCGATGGTCACCGATGATTAAAAATAAATTTTAATTTAATTTTAAATGATTATTTTTTCTCTTAAAAATATGGGGTATCACATTATACCACTACCAAAAGAATTCTAGAACACTTAACACTCTCAGCTCTTGGCCAACCTTGTTGTAGTCCAAACCTACTATAAATTCTTTTATAAGTTAGGAGAGGCATGACATGGCGAAACGAATTCTAGATGATGTTGCATTTTCATCTGAAAATCATCTTCCTTCCGTTTGCAAGATTTACACAACTAGGATTTCTATTTACTTACTGATTACCCAGGAAGTGGTCAGAGTAAAATTTATTATCCTTAGTAGAATTTATGCTTGCTTTCTCCCTCCGAAATCTCACTTTAGAACCCTTTGTATATATCAAATACTACAGTGTTTTGATATGGTAAGCCCAAAAATCAAGTGATGATGCACACAACGGGATTTTTATGCTCTATTTGAGATCAATGGCACACACTAATGCGCGTTATACTAGCATATGTACTGTCAATCTCATGAATAAAAGGGTCTCATACATTCTTTATATTAGGCGTATTACCAGTAAAAAAACATAAAAAAATGCTTATGTTGGCTTTAGCGTGATTATTTTTGATGAGTACCACTCTCACGGTCCCAAGAAAATGCTTTTGTGCTTACTTCTTCTAACCCCAAAACGAAAGGCAGACTCAGTATTAGTAATTTCTCATTTGATCGTCCAATAGGGGGAATTGACTTGTACGATTCAAAAAGAGGAGTGATTAGTATCTTCAACCAATCATCAAGAGTATTTGTTATCTTGTGAAGGAAAAAATTGGGTCTCATGTTAATTGATTGCAGGATTGTTTCGTCATACACACGGGACGTAAGGCTTACAATTGTATCTTAAGGATTAATTACTGACTAAAGCCCTCAATAAATAGCATGCTCATGGCGGTCTATTCATAGATGAGAATTTCATGTGAGCTGCTGAACATGACAACCAGTCAACTGCTTGTATATTTTCAAAAGGATTAGTATAACGATTCCAACCAAAAACCAAATTACACTTTCTTTTTCCCAAAATAGTTGTTACAAAATTTTTTGCCACAGTTATGGAATCTAATCATCTTCATCTGAGCTTCCATAAGTTAAGCCTAAAACACTCCCAACAATCGCTGCACTAATTTCTGTTGGCTTCACATTTGAAGACACCTCTAGAACTGCGCCATGCTCTGAGTCCTTATTGACTGAAGTCCGAGCAGAAGAGACAGCCACTGATTGGTCATCGCTATTTGAGATCTGAACAGGTGAAACTGAAGCTCTCTGGTTGCCATTTGGCAAAGCTTTTGTATTTGAAACTGGCACCTCTGTGCTCGAAACTCTTTGCCGCTTTGGTTTAATCTCAAAAATATTCTTTAATAGGTCTTGCTGCCTTTTGGATCACAAATTAAGGGAGAAAATAGAACATATGCCAGAAAGAAAAATATGGAACTGGAAAAGAAGATAAATTAAGATACTATTGATACCTTATTCCACTTTTTGGTTTGGGTTCCACACGGAGTGGCAAAGGTACTGATGCAGGGGTAGAATCAGCCAAACTTGCAGCTTTGTATATATCAATTAAGGAAACGAAAGATGTGGAATTGATATAGCATCCTAAAAGAGAAGTGGTGAAAGGTCAAATAACAAAAATTCATAGGGGATAAACTTGCTTAAAAAGGATATCTTAAATGCAGCAAATGCTCGCTTCTCTGTGCGCCTTAGAAGGCGTTCAGCATCCTCCTCAGCTTCCATCTGTTCCTTAAGATAAAGTAAGTCATCACTATCCAAGGCTGCATTGTTAACAATATATAACAATAAAGCAGAATCACAAGGTGAGGGATTAAAAAAAATGAGAAGAAAATAGAACATATAAACTTGAGTGTTCCTAGTACCGCCCCGCCCATGAAGATAACCTCCACGTTCTCCTGCAACCTCCTGCATCTGCTTGTATAGACCAGCCCAATAGGAGAAGCCAAGATCCCTGCCAGGGCATGTTATCAGAAACTCCACAATATAGGTCGTGGAATCATACTCAAAAGAACAGACGAGGAAACAGGGAAAAGAACAGCAAGTTTCTCTTTAGTAATAAAAATACCCTAGAAATCAAATTCTCGAAACAGTCCCTTTCCACTTTGTTTTGTGTTAGATAAGTAATCTTAATTATGCAAATTTCAATCATACTTTACACAAAAACCTTCTTACCTTTTGTTATTCGTTAATTTTCATTATTCAAGTAACTTCTCCATAAAACCATGTATGTCAAAATGATGTGACATAAATACTGAATACATTATAAAGTCATCACATCAATCCATTTAGTACATGAACCCTCATCATACCATTGATAATGGCCAAAGAAAAGGTCCACCCAATAGGTACGGTGCCAGACAATCTATAACTTTGCTAGTCTAGAGATTAACATATATTTAAGGCACAGAAGAGAAAAGATACAAGGTCAAATATAAACATTTGAATTATCTGATCTTGTCTTCTGGAAACTAACTTCCTTCATCAAATCAGCAGCAAAAATTAAAAACAATAAGAAAAAACAGTTCCAACCACTTTTTACATTTCAATCAAAATTGTGCATGGGCTAACAAAAGTAATGCACTAGACTACAACGCAACCACTTGTAAATTTTATAAGGAACAGAAAAAAATCATGAAACCATCTAGAAGGCGGATAGAAGGGCAGATTGGCTAACCTTTGCCACCATTCGCTGGAAGGTGATGTCTTCATCATCAATTTTATCCTTGCCCTTACCCCATTTTTTATCTGAAACCAAATGTCCTCCAATTAATTAGCATTTTAATTCCGAAGCAATAACATATTCACTACCAACAACAAGAAAAAGAGGATGCTGAAACAAACCCTTAAAAACAGAGTACTGATATAAGGCTAACCAATTTAGATACCACAATTCCAAAATCATAAAAGATAAAAAGGAGGCAAGGCTTTAACTTTGTTAGAATAAACTAAGAAAACAATGAAGGGCAAGATAGAACCTTTGGGGTCAGTGAGATTTGTGTATTCTCGAACCTCCCTTCCAGCCATTTTTATGATTGTGGATCGAGAAACAATTGATAAAAAATGGGTGCAATCCCAATCCAACTATCAGAATAGATGCTTTTCAATCTGCCCCAATAGCTAGTTTCCGATGAATTCTGAACACCAAACTCTCCACTGTGAAGACTGCCCTGTGGAGATGAGAAATAAATTGAAGTGAAAACAAACCTAATAGCAAGAGCAAACAATGCCTCAAGATGGAGGAAAATGGTGAAATCTTCACAAGTATTCTTACTAGTATCTAAAAGACAAATTGCAAATTCAATGCTGAAGTGTCCTAGGAAGTATCTGTGCCACCCAAAAAAAAAGATACTTAAAAAACAAAATTCTATTCTTCATGTGTGTCACTAGAAAATCATTTTTAGCATGTGTACATGTTACTTAAGACGCCTCAGGCACAATTATAATAGGTATTTGCCGCTCAAGGCTGTGCAAATTTCGAAAACAAACACAAATATCCGACAAAAAAAGAGCAAAACAGTTACAGCATGTTGAAAAGGACATAGATGAAATGTCATCAGTAAAGTTGCGAAATTTTCTCGAGAAATTGTTCTGCTAATCCTCATTTCTGGTTAAAAATTGAAGCAGGAGATACACCTGATCAGTATATGCTACTGATCCTTCCCAATTTCGCTACCTAGAAAAGCCCATACCATTAATCCCAAATCTTCCATTATTACTCTCAAGTATCCATGCCTTGCAGAAATTTCAGTTCAAATGCGATAATACAAAAAGCTTCTATCAGGTTCAGCATATTACTAACTCACTTCTAAATTTCACCCTAAACAGCATCCACCACTCACAGCCTAGAAAAAATTAACATCGGCGCCAGGATAACATCAGAACATAAATAATCTGTGGTCGGTGGCTGATTAAATCATACCAGTCGATGCAAACACCAACAATTCTTTGCAACAAATGAGATGAAAGAAAAGAATAAAACCTTTTATGATTAGATGATTTGAACTTGGAATAGAAAGCGGGAGAGAGAAAGACAGAGGAGAATAGTGAAATGACGGGAGAGGATGGGGCTTCGGCAGAAGGAGACAGTAGAGAAAAGGAAATGGAAGAAGAAGAAGAAAGGATTGGCGAAGGGCAAGGGAGGAGGAGAGAACCAGAAACGTAGCAAAAACAGAAGAGGAAAAAGGAGAGGAGCGGCTGCGGCTGCGGCCTGCGGTGGCGGCGGTGAGGAGGACGCCGGGAGAGAGGCGACGCGGCTCGTTTGTGCGAGGCACAGAAGCTTGAATCGATTTTTCAGACGCCGATGGGGGCGGGGGTCGTTTTATATCCGGCTGAGGGTCGTTTTATATCCGGCAATCTGCTGGAATCTGTTTTCTTTCGACCTTGGTTTCCATAGTATGTTTGCGTCCGTGTCCGATAGAACAGGCCGGTTTACAAAATCCCATGCCCCAGTCCTCTCCTCGCATATCCACCACCCAGCCCCTTGCCGTGTCATTCAGTAATTTGCATTCACGTTTTTGCTCTCCCAATGATTTGCAGTAGGGTGTGTTCAATTTCTCCTTACAATGTCCTCCTTACCCCCCTTTCTCATTTACCTCGTGAACTTAAAAGTAAGGAGTAGATCTTTATAAAGGTTTTAGAACAAAATTTGTTGTGAGTTTAAGTACCTAAAATTTATCATATATACCCTATAATTTATACTCCATCTGTCTTCTCTTAATAGCTTCATTTGGCTAAAAAAATTGTTCTATATTAATAGTTTTACTTTAGTTAATTTAAATAATTAGATACTTAAAAAAATATTATAAATTTATTTTTTCTTCTCTAAGATGTGAGTTTTACTATTTAAATAAAATTATTTTTTTTTAAATATAGCTATTAATATAGAACGAAAGGAGTATAACTTTTCTACCTTCACTTTATCCCAATATCCTCTTTGACATTTCTTACTTGTAGCACCAACATTAATGTTGTTGTTGGCACTAGCATCAATGTTGCCATAGTACGTACTTCAACCCCTTGTCGGCCCTAGCTGTAGCTCCCCTTAGTCACGCCTCCTCCAAAGTGAAGAGCCTGGGTGCCTCTTGGCTACCACTAGATCAGATCTAGTTAGTCGTAAGTGGCCAACATAGCCAACAAGAGGCACTCCCCCACCAAGCTATCAACTCACATAAGAAAATGGAAAAAGAGGAAGATGAGAAGGAAGATAAGAAGAAGGAGAAGAGGGAGAAGTAGGCTATGGGGGAGGGGAGGTAAGGCTAGAGCCACCATTAAAGAAACGAGGACTTAGAATTTTTTTAGTTAGGGGTAATTAATAAAAGAAATAGTGGATATATAGGACTAAAGGGAGTAAGTGAAAAAATACAAGATTTTTTTTCTTGGGGTATCAAGGGGTTGTATGAGGTCAATATAGCCACACTCTATCACCTATAGCTTGTACCTTCTGATTGTTACTATAATATTTCTTTGTATAGTTTGTAGGTTCTATAATATGCTATTGTGAGTTTCTGCTGTATCTTCATCTTGATATAAAAAAGTGTTATAATGATAAATAAATCTATAACCCATAGTTACTCTAGGTACAATGAATCGTGTGAGTTAAGCCTTGTATACATGCTTTGCAAAAAGTGCACTCTGACAGGGTACATACTCCCTCCTTCCTATAATAAGTATCTTAAATTTAGATCATATTGTCAATCATTTAATCTTCATTATTTCCACCCTCTGAAAGGTTCCTCACTAATGGTACTAACAAAAAGGGAATGTGCTCAATATGTTGTTGATTACATATCACACAAGGGAAGTATTTTTTTATGCTCTCCACTTAGCATGATCAGCATAAAGAATGTTTGAGGAGTGTTGATATTTAAAATCATCAATGCACACATTAGCTAACAATCTCATGGATGAAAGGCTCCCAAGCATTCCTTACACTCAACTCATGGTAAGTGGGGAACATAGAAAATACTTCCCACAAAAGAAGTTTGTAAAAACAAACCTTTGAGCAAAACATTAAGTAAAATGAACACCCCCACTAATACTAATTGCTTCCACGAGCATTTTTTGGTTATCAAAGGCAAGGAATATAGTTTCAGTCTAGAATATTAATGACAAAAGTAAGAATTAATACATATTAATGCCTATACCGAGTACATATCGTGAAACATCCTCCTTCCATCTTATATTAATAGCTACATTTGAAAAAATAGTACTTCCTTCATCCCATATTAATAGCTACATTTGAAAAAATATTAGTATTTATTGAATTGTGAAACCCTCATATAAGAGAACAAAAATTAAGCTTATGATACTTTTTTTTAGGTACACATACAGAACAAATTTTTTTTGCCAAATGGAGCTATATGTATGGGCTGAGCCAAGTGGGGCAACCTAGGATAATTGCCCCACTTCAATAGATGAAAACTTTTATATTTTATAGATATATTATTATATTATGTACCCTTCTAAACATCAATTTTTAAAATATATGAGGTTAGCCATTTAAGAAAAAGTCAAAATCGTTCTAATATGTGACCACAAATCAATGTGGAGCTATGATGCTAAAGATACTAAGTTAATTTGACATAGAAACTCTAAGTAGTTGAGAGTTTCTTATTTTTGTAGTAATGAATGTAAATTGTTTATTTTTAACTTAACTTTTCTCTTATTATTGGGAAATCTTATTTAAATTTTTCTTAGTATTACATGATACAAATGAAACTAGATATAGTCACTAATCTCTTTTTTACACGCTAAGTTAGATTGTTGGCGTTGATTTATTTTATTTAGACTACGTATGCCTAAAGTACAAACATCTTTATAATCCAAGGGTGAATAATTGTAAAAGGACATCTATTATCATGTGCCCTGACAATATTAACCACATTGCATGCGTCAATCAATCTAATGCATCAGATTGAGATATAATGTGTTACCTCATCTACATTTACAACTACCACAAGCAAAATTATGCGACTGAAATGCACTAATGCATGTGCCTAGGCACATATGAATGTTGCTCTTTATAAATTATACGCACAAAATTCTAGAATAAATTTTTTTACCCAACTTAGGCAAAAAGATTTGTTATAGAATTTTTTAGGTTTCCCTGAGCTATTAATTTAGGATAGATGGAGTAATTTTTATTGTATGGTGAAACCTACATCTAAGAGAAAAGAAAATAATTTTATGATATCCAACTATTTATATAAATTGAACAAAATGAAACTATTAATACATAATATTTTTTTTACTAAATAAAGCTATGAATACAAGATAGAGAGTACAAAATATCAGCCCAAAGGTACCTCATCTACCAACAAATACATATTTACCTCATCTACCAGCAAATACATATCTTACTGATATACAAGAAAAGACAACAGAAAGAAAATTCTGCTTTGTTTAGTTTTGTTTTTTTCTATTGAAAAGGATATTTTATCACTATGTTCATCAGTTCATGTTGAGTCCGTGCTTCCGCCAGAGCTGGCGCTTAAGCAAATCTGGAAACCGTTGACCAGTCTAGCAGAGGGGAAAAAAGACATCTCATCCTCTTCTACTTGTGTCCACCTGCAGATCAAAGCATAAATTCCTCAAATGGGGACTAACAATCTCATTGAACATGTACGAAGTTAAGAATGTAGCTAGGCAGTACTAATTAGTGAGGGAATAAAGAAGGAATGTTGAAGGAAGGAGAATACCTGTATCTGGTGACAAAGAAGTGTAGGAAAAGAGCGATTTGAAGTCTGGCTAATTCGGCTCCAGGGCACAACCGAGCGCCACCACCAAATGGAGCATAATAGGGGCTGCTCCTCCAGTTTCGCATTTCCTTGATCAACATATATATAATGAGTCAACCAAAAGCCAATCATTCAAAAGCACGCACTCTGTCTAGTCTCAGTCTCTAGGAAAACCATCTAAGTGAATCTAATTTGCTGTGCTACGTTGAAAATTAGCTAACCTGTTTCTCAGGGTCCATCCATCTCCAAGGATTGAAGTCCACAGCTCCCTTGTAGAAGCTCTGGTCCAGATGAACTGCTGAAAGAAATGGAACCACGAAGCACCCCTTCGGGATTGCAAAGCCTGCAGAATCACACCAAACGAGCGATCAGAATGATTGACAAGAAAAGACCAGAAAGTATCCAACTTACGTTGTACTCTCCCCTCTTCATTTTTTCTTTTCGTTTAATTTCACTAGATTTGCTAATATCAGGAAATGGAGAATAGATCGATATAGGGCTGGCCTTCACCTTGATATTCAACATCTTCCTTTGCCTCTCTCATCAACCAAATTGCTATCCCCCCTATCCGGAGTGTCTCGTCAATGACCTGGTACACATCAGTAAAGTGAAGTGAATTTCATATCAGATGAAGAAATTAAACTAATTAATTTCTGTAGGAGTGTGAGCATACACATTGAGTGAAGGACATATCCTTGTAGTCCTCCCAAGTCAGCATCTCCTCGCCACGAGCGCCTCTTAATCTGTTATGCTCCTCCTTTGCGTTATTGAAAAATTTTAAGATATTTGAAAGATCAGGGCCTTGTGTTAGATTATAAATGGGCAAAAAGATGGCAGATTTTGTGATTTGAGCTTACTACTAGTTGCTTCAGCGCTGGGGGGCAGCGAGTGAGGAAATAGGCAGCAAAGAGCATCGTCTTTGTGGTTGTCTCGTTTCCAGCAAAGAGTAGATTAATAATGAAGTCTGCAACGGCTTCGTCTGGCAAGTTTTCTTCCTCCAGTAGCCTCCCCAGGACGCCGTCGACCCCACCTGCTTCGGATGTGGGCTTTTGTCTCCTCCTCGCAATACTCTCGTTTATCTTCTTGATGATGCTTTCCCTTGCCTTCATTGCAGTGTGATAGGCGAAGCCTGGCAGTTTGATGGGCACGGAAAGGCAGCCATCGACAAAGTCAGAGAACAAGCTGGCCATGTTATTCACCTCGCCTTCGCTCGAAATTCCTAACAACTGCTTCACCATCAAATGGATGGCCAACTACATCAATCAAAACCATTCTTTTATTAGCTGCCATACTTACACCATTGAAATTTTTTTCTTTGCATGACAGAGAGACCATATGCTTTAACTGAGAACTTGCCTTCCTACAAAGGTCTTGGAGATGAATTATTTGGTTGTCATGGAACTTGCTCAAGGTTTGGAGCATGACCAACTGAATATCCTGCAGAAAGTGAAATTTGAGCTTGTCCGTCCTCATCATGTTCATGGCAATCCCGTGGAGTTTGCGCTGCTGCTCGCCCTGAACGGTGATGATACCATTCTTTCCAACCAAATCTCTGAATGACTTGGGGTAGCAGGACCTGAATAGTTTTCCCTCGTTCTGCATTATATACCGATTAAATACGGGATCTGCCGAGACCACTGCTTGCTTTCCAAACACTTGACATGAGAATATCCTTCCGTACCTGTTCAATATGGCCAGATGGCATGAACAGTGTGTAACTAGCTAGCACTTCTCCGCAAGTAAAACTTTTTTCTTTTTACGATTTTAAGAAGAACAGGAAAAAGGCAAAAAGAACACCTCGCGGCTAGCTGCAATCTGGAGCGGCATTGAATGAACTTTCTCATACACTAAAATGAAGCTTATGCATTGCAAATTTCTTTGTCATTTTTGTAACTTGTATATGACTTGAGTTACTATTTCGAGCTTTATTTTTGGTGTACATCTATTTATGCGCTTGTCATGCTTTCTCATATAGTCAGATACATACCTCATGGAATGTGGAAATAAATTAATTGTTCATATGAAGCAAAGAAAATTCTACTGAAATATAATTAGTATCTAAGTAGTGCAGCTTGGGTTGTAGCAAAATTGAGGAATACACAATCTACTGATGCCTATCATGCAGGTCTACGTGTGTACTTGTTTCTTTCGTGCTGCAGGCATGTACGTACCTTTTCACCTTATCTTCGACAAACCGGGGTGGATGAGAGCTCGAGATGGCAAGGTACCAATCAATGCTATCTCCAATCAGGGGCCAACCCCTTCCACCTGGTGGAAACCTTGCTGAAGTGCTCTTATTGATCACTCTTCTTGAAGACATATTCATGAAAAACTTCACGGCAAACGCGATGAAGATTGCTGCTGTTATTGTAGAAGTCCACACATTGACGTATTTTTCTTCCATTTCCCCAGACTTCGGAATAACTTTCGCCAGTACCGAGTGTTGTGAAGTGCTTTCAGCAGGGAGATGGCTGCCGACACTTGACCTAGAGAAGGATGTAGCACGTAGCTGTAGATATATAGCAGTGCCCACAAAAAGATGTAGCTTTAGATAGCTAGTTTGTTCAAAGTGGTGCGATATCTTTATATTCAAAATCAGTGACTCAATGCCTTGCTAACAAAGTTGTTGTGTATGACAATAAGGTATAATTGTGACTAGTAAAAGATCACGAATTCTAATTAATTATATAGGGGTGCGGATCACATTGTCCATAATTGTGCAGAAAAAAAACACTTAATCCTCGTTGATGCAGTTGTTAAGATTGATAGCCACGAGTCTTGCTTGTTGAATTAAGTAACTAGAAGCTGAGGAAGGTACGTAAAGTCGTTTACCATTTGGAATCATATAAAAGTATCTCTTGTGCATCACGCTTGCACCAAATGAATTTATTATGGCATGGACCATGTTATGCACAATGGAAATTTTGGGGCTAACATGGGAAGAACTGGAAATTGGTGGTTGGTCTTTCTTCTTCGACGGCTTAAAGTACTGCAGTGACTGATAACATAAAAGTCATACATCGTCTTGACCAGGCTAGTAATTTTAATGAATAAAAGCATACACGGAAGATGCTATATGGTATCAATGCCCAGCAAATATAACATGAAATCTCTCGGTTAAAAAAAAGTGCTTGGACTATTTGAAGTGTATTGCATTCCCTAAAACAAAGAAAGAGAAGAAAATTAAATAGCAATAATGGTTGATCTAATTCGCTTTCTCTGTGAAAGTACCTGTAGAGCTGCGCTCTTGTCCAAATTCCAGATGGCCTTGTCTGTCTTTCCTTCTGTAGCTTCTTATAGCCCAGTTTCAAAGATGTTGCATAGTTCTTTTGGGGTTGTCTTTCTCCTGGACTGGGTCAGTGGCTTCCTTAAGGAGACGGTTCTGAAACGGGTCTGGTCAATTGCTTTTTGATGAAACAATTCTGGCAGTCATAACTAGGGCAACTGGCAAGAGACCAGCCTTTAGGCTTTTAGAGAAGGCGAGGGGTTTAAGCAATGAAGATGAGTTCACAATGAGAGTCCGAATACATTCGAAAAATGTGAGCTCTATGGCTTAAATAAGGATGGGGAAAAGAGAAGGCATAGCTTCTAGGCTGCGACAAGGCCGAGATCAAGGATAAGGAACAAGTTGAATTGGATGCTTGAAACCTGGAGGAAGTGAGATGTTCGAGTTGAAGACCCGCCATTGTTCAAGGAACACAAGTTGACTGCCTCTCGTATCCTAGAATCTGTTACTGTTGAAAAGTAACAAAGAAAATGAATGCTTATGAAGCTCATGTAGGTCAAGTGTCCTTTTAAATCTCCTTGGAATATGCCCGCGAATCGAAGTGGCAGCCATGTCGCCATGTCGGTGAACTTAACAACATGAAGTTTCTTGGCAGTTTTTCTTCCGTATGCCTTGGATATAGTTTAATTACTTGCTAGCTCGTCATGGAAGATATGTTGAAGCCCTATGTAGCACAACTAAAGAGAATGGCCTGTATCTGATTGAGAATTTCTTTAAAATGTAAGGGTGGACAAGAAAGCTAAGGAAAATAAAAAAATATGACGTACAAAAAAAATAGGCAAAATTGGGGGAGTGCATGGACAGGGGCCCCCTGGCGTGAGGGCCTGAATTACTGGACTGGCCGTAATTGCATTAAAAAAGGAGTCAATAGCGTCGGCGTTTCTGCCTTAAAAAGGGTAACGCAACCCATCTATTCGATCGAGGTGTTGACAGTCAATACCCTCGACTCTTTGGTGAGTCGACAATTAAACTACTACGTATATTATTATGTTCCTCTCTTGCCGGGAAAAAAAAAAGTTATTATGTTACTTCCTGTGGGCTGCCACCATCCTCTTTCAGATGTCATTTAATTCAATAACACAAGATACGATACGAAATCCACTGCAGCTTCTCGTGGATCGACTTTGGATTCTCGTTTAGTATCTATCTGTACATGTACATTTAAAACTAAAGTCAAGCAGACACACATTGTCCATACGAATTCCGGATCCCATTCTTCTAAGGAATTTCATTCAAAGCGAAAAGTATATGGGAACAAACCAATTGAATATAGATGCCTAAGTTGACCTTCACACTAGCTAAAATGATCATATATGAGCCACCACGCCTGCACCTTCACGCAAATGATATGGCTCGAATTGCTCTACATAATTAGTTCCTTGTTGGCAAATCATCGCTCTTTACACGTACTATTCTAATAGAATATGTTCACATCTTGTCTCATTTCTAAAATTTTATCAGGGCAACGAGGACCGCGTGCTTCTTAGAGGGGAACCTAAGTTGAATCTGTGTCTCTTATTTTTATGATATCGCCTTGCCTGGCATTGCCCCATTAAGTCCATGCAAGGTTTTATAACCTCTCCCATGTATATACTTGATGTTTGTACCTTAAATCAGTAAATATTTAACACCCACAACTCGTAAAAGAGAAGGCAAAGAACTAACAATCCGTCAAAGCATAATAATCATACATAAAAATCTGCGTGCAGGACTATTAAGAAGGCGCTTACAGTCTACATTCTGCTTGCAATAAGAGACCACCACCGCCAGGGCAGCTCACTGCTTGTTTGAAGGGTATTTTTAATTCTTTGGATGAGGCCCAAGGGCAAAAGTGGGGGTAAAGGGACCTGAATGAAATGTGAACCTCTAAATTGGCCAGGCCCGAATTTTATTTTCCGGCATCGCCAACCTTCAATTGATATTTCATTTGAAACTTCAACGGTATTTTTCATTTCATTTCAAATGGTAATGTCAAAAACGTTCTTCTTCGACTCACCCATTTCACAAAAATGGCACATGATTCACTCGCTACCATTTACGTAAAGATTTATATGATTGGCCATGGATATCCTGTATCTTGGATGCTCTTGTGAACTCCCACCTCCTAGAAGATTCAGTTCAAATTCATCATTTCCTTCTCGACTCCTACCCATCATTTGATTCTTCCAAGCCCGAACTGCTACTTGCTTCTTCTGAACCTGAACTGTCTATCATTTTCTCTAGTGAGTCTACATCGCCATCCTCAGAAAGTGTGTGAATCCGAAGAGTGTCAGCATCCTCACTGAGTAAATATATATGGAAATAAACAAAATCATGCCAACATGGAAGAAATAAATAAATAATCTTTTAAGATATAAGATGGACAAAAGCCTCACTCTGTAACTCCAAATATTTCTTTAACAATTAAAGAGCTGTCTCTGGAGCAGAACTCTGGAAGCTGCAACAGAAGAATCAATATAAAAAAATGATAAATAAAAAATTACTATTACTTTCTGCCAGAAAAAGAATGGAAAATTGAATGCCAATTTCCCTAAATGCAGCAGAAATAATAATGCATGTAACTCCAATTAAACAACATCATATTTATGCCATATAACACCGCCTATCAGAATCCAGGATGCAAAATCACCAGTCCAACACAAAAAGTAATTTTTCATTTCTTAAATTCTCTGAATAAGAGACAATATGAACAATTTAACTCGCAAGAAAAATGCGAAGAACAAATATGAGGATAAAAATCAATATTTCGAAGTTCAAGGAATATCTGACCAATTAAGAACATTTCACACATAAACATACAATGTCAACAAAACCATTTTAGCAGCTTACCTCAGACAAATAGAACACCTTCCCAAAGAGGGACTGCACAGCAACTTTCCGCTTAAAGCCTTTTTCAGTGAATCCTGACATGTCCATTACTACTGGACCTGAAATACATGCTGACTGTCAGCATCTTAATACTAAGTAATCAGGGAAATGTTCTCAACAACTTCCCTTTGCTATACCAGGAAAGAAATATATTGTTCTTCTTTTAGAATGACTACTGGTTTGTCAAGTTCCAAACTTGCGGCTTCATATTATAATAAAATTAAAATACTCCAGCAGAAAACACACAGAAACACTTTGATCACTAAACTATTTGACTACACCCTTTCTGCACATGAAGTGTGGAGGAGGGATTGGACTGCAATCTACAATCTAAAAGGGTTCTAAGTTGTGCGTTAAGGAGAATCCTGCCTAGCATGCCATTATCTCCTATTATTATGACATACATTAAGTTCAAAACCCAGGATTCCAAAAGAAATCCTCAGAGGTGAGATCATGAGGGTTAAATGTTTTTGGCCGTTTCCATAGGCATTGAATAAATAACTGATGCATTACACAATAACTCTCCAACTTTATTATTCGGAATGGAATGTATGGGTTGACATGTAGCATATAAAATGCCTCCCCAAAAACCAAATTTACGGCCATCTCCCACTATGCCAAGCCCAATAGACATGAATAAAATAAGATTGCATATGTAGTGAAGCTACCTTTCTCTTTCACAATTCGCCTGGAAATTTCATTCAAAGTCTCCGCAATCTGATCATCTCCCAGCATAGAAGCTCTTCTAAGATGAATAAGATCCATGACCAGATCAGGATTGAAGGGTTTTTCATTCAATGCATATCGGATGTACTTGCGTAAAATTTCCTCCATGCTAAAACCTGTCTGAACTTGTACTCATGTCAAAATCCAGATGACAAGGGTTAACAATCAAACAGCATGAAAGGGATTTTAATTTTTTGTGCAATCTTTGTAGCCAGTTTGTCGGTATCTATGGATAACATGATTTCTTTATACAAAATGTTAAATCACGAACATGTTGACAACTAATTCCATCTCCTTTTCTTTTGACAATTACTTAAGAAGAAATATATATAATAGAGAAATTGATTTCTGATGTTTGATGAAATGGACACTAAAGGCAGAGTGCATCTTTCTGTAATTCATCACTTTCGCTTCCTAAAATAAATTCAAAAGAAGGAATGAAATGGACAAAAAAGGCAGAATGCATCTTTCTGCAATTCATCAATTTTTGCTTCATAACATAAAATCAAAAGAGGGGAAAATTTTCCGGTATTCCCATTCTAAGCAGAACTATAGGGTCATTTTTCTTCTCTGTTTGTCTGCCACAGTTTGCTCCCAAAAAAATTATTTAGCAAATTGAATGGTGCCTGTCTCCAATTCACACCGCCAGGAAGAGAGCTATGAAGACTACCAGAAGAAAGTTATCCCTTTGAAATGTAATAATGGAATGTGGGAAGGATAACCAGTAGAAAAACAAAGCCAGTAGATTTTAAAAAGAAAAATATATGTATTTTCACTACCCCATTTCTGAATAAGCTGGTTTTCCTAGTAGAAAAAAAAAACACCAATTCCACACACACAACATTTTGGATAACCCTCCACCAATATCTGAAGCTAACATTTGACGTATACTCTCAAGCAAAGGGAAGGATGTAGGGAGGCAATCAAGGATAATTTTAAATCCATGGATGTAATATTAGATCTTTCCTTATACCATAGATATTTGGAGTTCACTTGCTTTTGACGTACAACAACACTTCGAAATTTTCTTTCCTAAAAAATTAATCACATTGGTAGAGAAGCTACCAATGACCAAAGGTGAAATTTCAGAGTCACGTCTCCACCCACCTTATTCCTTCTCTTTCATTACAAGAGCAACGGATGCATTGGCAGCCTCATCGGCAGATGAGGAAGTTGTAAGGAAGTGTTCATATTATATTTGAAGCTATTCATTTTTGTGGTAATCAGTTTCTATAGATTTAAAGAAATTTGTTGACTCTTGCATCAATTCATTGAAAATAGTGAAGGAATGCACAAATCGTGTATCACTGTTATTGTCTGCACTTGGAAAGGTAACCAGAAAAACTTGACCTAAGGGCCAGTTAAAATAAACCAACTTACCTTTTGCATAAGACCTTTAAGAGAAGAGTGTTGTACTTCATCCCTTCCTTTCTGAAACAGTTCATCTATCGACTGGCAAAGAATAAAATTTTTATTGACCTGCAGGACCAGAGCACGGTAACGACGAGGTGAACACCACACCCAGCATAAAGATAGCTTAGCACTAGATATGTTGCTAAATGCTAATAGACATGAGATAAGAGAAAAACCCAGAAATTGGCACCTGTTTCTTTCTCTTGTAATTGGAGGAATTGAGCTTTTTATAAGTCTTAACGACGGCGATGACGAAGGAGAGACCGACGTAAGCAAGGGGAAAGGCGAGCAGCCAAGGCAAGGAGCTTTGGCCAACTCTGGGGCCCGGAATGGCCTGGGTAACAGTGCCGGAGAACTCGACCAGGTCCATGGCCTTCTCCTGAATCCAGGGCAAGTCCTCCTCGACCTCCTCCTCTTCCTTTACTTCATCTCCACGTTTCGGTGCCGCCGAGTCTCCGGAGGACTTTTTGGATGGTTGCATTGTTTCACCGGTATTATTATTGGCCTTTGCAAGTACATGGACAGACCGGAGGGAAAGGGGGCTTCTTTGAAGCGTAGGGAAGGTGGAGGGGGGCGAGAAGGAGAGAGGGAGCATATAGCAAGGAAGAGGGGTAAATGAGTGGGAAGAAGAGGGGCGACGGGGAACGGCTGAGCGAGGGCCGCCACCCGAAGAAGGACGAAAGTGCAGCTGCTGAGATGACGCCATGCCGGCGAAAGAAAGAGGAAGGAGAAGAAGCCGGCGACGCTGATTCTCTCAGTAGTAGCCTTTTGGTTTTGGTAGCTCGGATACGACGCTCCCCCTGTCAAAATTGTTTTAATTTTTTTGTGTCCGTGTCTTGTCTATGTGCCGAATCAAAGAGGGAGGGGAGCATTTTAGATAGGAAAATTTTTATTTTATTTTTTATACCAAAATTTTACTCTAGCCCTATAAATCATCTATTCGTAATGATTTTGGTGAATAGAAATATAACATCCTTTTATAGCAAATTATCCTTCAGTAATGAAAACAATCATGCCTCAATCCTACTTCAATAAAATGTTATTAGCACATGTATTTACTAGTGCATTAGTTGTGCAAAAGTGCCGTCAATTATCATTATCGATAACTCCCATTTATAGCAAATTATCCTTGTGGATATCCTTGAGGAGGACAATAAAATTTTCTATATAAAGCTTCTGCCAAATTTTCAATATTAACTTTATATTTTAATAAATGAATTTAAATCACATAGGAATATATGATTTAAATATATTTTAGTAAAATTCTACATTTAAATTTTTAACCTTGAATATCTTATTTCAAATAACATTCTGTATTTAGGTTTTTTATAATATATTATTTGCCGCTTTTGAGCTTACCATGGAAAGCTCTAGCCGAGTTATGTGAATTTGAGACCTCACATAAGTATCTTTATTTGAACTTTATTATTGTCCTATGCATATAGTACGCTTCTAGATAATAAATGTTTAGATATTTTTTCTTAATTACTCTTGTTCAGTGTCGTACGTTCTTAACACTCTTAGAAGGGGTCTATTAAGTAAGACCCACTCTCAAACTAGTTTTAAATATAAATGACACAATTCACAAAATAAAAATCCCTTGACACCACTCTCCTCTCCAATTAACGACCTAATATTAAGCTTGTGAAATTTAGGCTCCTAATTACCTATTATGAGTGTATATAGATTGATATAGTATTTATAATTAAATATATGTGTGATTTATAATGATTATGATAATTGTAGCTTAGAAACATGTAGTGTAGTTGTAGTTTGCAAGAGAGACTTTTGCTATGTATGTACTTTATCTCTAATTTTTTTAAATTTTTTAACTAATTTATATGGATTTTCACAATAAAGACACTTAAAAAATTTATACAAGAATTTTAATTGGATTTAATAAGTAGGCCCATCTAGACCAATCAAAAGTTCAAAACTCATGTGTAAGTTTTTTATGTGGGTTTTATGTTGTGAAAATATCATTTTCCATTTGTAAATATGTGTGTAATATTTATACATTCTTGCTTAGTGTATTCAGAGAAAAAGGCTAAAGAATATTATGGGTGTGCTTTTAACATAATCGATCCAGATGCTATCAAATAAAAAAAGGAACATAATCAATCGAGATAAACCATGAACGCTTCTGCCAAAAAAAAAAGCCTAAGAACCTGGCTGTTTGAGCACAACATAATACTTGAAAAACATACACAAGTAGAGTATTATGAAATGACAAATAGGAGTTTTGAACCTGACCCTTGTTTCTATAGAGTGGTTGGACCAGCGAAAGCTTGGTAGGAGGGGGAGGGCGCATAGATCAAAAAAACTAATATGTAACTTGATCTACATAAAACATGTATCAATCTAATAACAATTAGCAAGATAAACATGCATTTATTCAAATTAGCCAAAGGATAATTGAATAATGGAAAAAAGGCGAACTGACCTGGGCTCTCCTGTAACGCCCGAGATTTTTCATCCCTTTTTCTTAAAACTCATAGAATTTTTATTTTATTTTTTTTTACGTTAAATCGGAGTCAAAATGACAAAATCAAAACCTGTATAAACAGTTTATAATTTTAAAACATCATACGGTTAAACATCGTACCGTCAAATCAAATATCCTCAGGCGCTACTCGAAAACACAAGTACGACTAAATTACCATGATCATAGATTTTTAAATACAAATAACTCCCAGGCGTCCCCGAGTACAAGTCCCATAAACAGTCTAATTTGATCCAAATTAAAAGTCCAGAATACATACACTTAAATCTCATCAAATACATCAGGTCGTGACACCAAATATACTTGAGTCGAGGGGGAAACAATCCACCGCAAAGACGAGCATCCATCTCCAGGAGCTCACCAACACATACCTGCAAAAGCCTCCCGAACAACGGGGCTAAAAGAAGTAGGGTGAGTATTTTCATACTCAGTAGGAAAATACCCAGTAGGGGAAATCCCAAATGGTGAACTCAATAAGTTCATAAATCATGCGTCATGCAACACAACATGAGGCAAACAACGTATAACAATTATGCTCATATCCAACTAATCATGCATAGCATACCATGAAACCAAACTCATACAAACACCCTTAATCAGGGTCTTACAACTTACTCATACAGCTTACACGTACTTGTACGACCTTACTCGTACAATCTTACACTTACTCATACGACCTTACTCGTACAGTCTTACACTTACTGTCAAACTCATATTCAAACTCTTACAATCGTACTCAAACTCACACTCTTACAGTCGTGCTCAAACTCACACTCTTACAGTCGTACTCATCCTCAATCTTACAGTCGTGCACATACTCATCATCATACGCTTACTCAGAACATACAAACTCAGTCATACAGTCGTATACATACTATCGACCACTGAAGCTCATTACAGCTAATAAGCTCCAGCGTCGAAAAGGAAAAGAATGCCACTGGGGCATCACCTTAACCTCCGGGGAGTGACTAGACGCCATGGACTTTTTCGAAGGTAAGGTACACCAATGCTCATGGGGCACTGGATCAAACAGGTAAGAGTAGATCCATGATACTACTTACCTGAGCGCGCAAACATACACCCACACAAGGGGTCATACAATTGCCCACACATAAGGGGTCTTATAGTGCCATAGAATTGCCCACCATAATGGGTCTTATAGTGCCAAAGAATTGCCCACCATAATGGGTCTTATAGTGCCATTGCCACTCTTGGCAAAAAACATATAGTGCCACTTGGGCAGAAACGTATAGTGCCACTCTTGGGCGGAAACATACAACGCTCTCAACAGAGCATCAAACGTTTGGGCTTGTACAGCACACAAACCGAATCAAAAACATACTTCGCTCTCAATAGAGCATCAAACGTCTGGGCTTATACAGCACACAGACTAAATCAAACATACATCACTCTCAATAGAGCATTAGACGTCCGGTGCTCTATATAGCACACAGACAAAAAATCACGCAGGATAACCACCATGGCAAGACACAAGAAGTGCTCAGCCAATTCATTATCGGCTAGCTCAAACACGGAACTTAATCCGTCGAACCCTTAGGTCTCAAACTCACAACGCTATTATTAACGTTCTCATAATTCAAGTTTGAATTAAGTATATTATACGGTACAATTATGCCACACAAACTCAGTCCTCGACTGATCAAACTGAAGCTGAGCCCGATCCGAACCCTAGTTCATCGGGGCAGCAGACTTCACTTACCCGTCTAGGTCACACATAGCTCACCGAACACAGATCTTTACATACTCATATAGCCTCTGACATCCACCTTACGGTCAAACATCTTACTTACATCTTCAAACTGAGTTCCTCACAGCAGATCCCTGTTATCAACTTCTTACTTAATTCCTCACTTATTATACTTACTTTTCACTTCATAATTTGTACATTATGCTTGTACAATTATGCACGCTCTTACTGTCTAATAAACCCTCATAAGGCTCCAAGCCTAAGTCCACTTACAGAACCCCTGACATATGCTCCAAACCGAACCAAACCAATCTGCTCCACTCCTTACCTGTCAAACCTACGTATGTTGTCTTCTATCACACGCTTACACATCCACATACACATCCAACTTCATACCAAACCCTTACCAATCTTATAGTCCATCGCCCATACCTCTGCCCACACAGTCCACATACGTAACTTTCTCGACATCGCTAGCCATCACTAGCGTGTCCATCATACACATACGTAGCACACTAACACATTCGCTAGCCATCACTAGTGCATACATCATACACACACATAAAACATGTTTACAACTCACATACATACATACATGCATGCATCTCAATGTGGCATAATTCACTATCTTACATCATGCATACATGTCATGATTTAATATCCAAACATGGAATTGCACAAGCCTAGCATGCTGCTACTCATTCAAAGCATGTTGTCATGAAATTACGAGTTCAAAGCTCCCCTACCTCGTAATCATGACGTTTGATGGTGAGCACACGACGGTGGTGGCGTCGATGGCGGAGTCGGCGGTCAACACCATTGCCTAGCTGAGAGAGCTGCTGTCCCGAGGTTTAGGAAGCGCCGGAACTACACACGGCCAAAAGGGATGTCAAAATCAACGTGGCAAAATCCGCGATCCACAGTGGCACACTAGGGGCGGCCGGGAGAAAGATCGTGCCAACGAGTGGCAGGTGCGATCAAAGGCAGGGTGTACTCACTAAAATTCAACCGGTGGTTGAACAATACTAAACCGGTCACAAGACGTCAAAATCGGCCGTGGACAGCACCCAACAGCGTCGATTTCACGTTCACAAAGGCCCACATAAGGGCGGAGGGTGACACTCAAGGACGGAGGAGACTGATGGAGGACTCCAATGTCAACTCCAGAAGATGGCAGAGCCATCAGACGGTCGGGCGGCGCCAAAGCGGCACCAATACCCTAACCCGCACACGTGGCTACTTGCACACGCGGCTAAGGGAAGAAGGGAGGGCTAGACGGTATCGGCCCAATACTCGGAAGGGCGGTAGGGCCATGCCCAAGGGCGGTGACCAACAATACGGCCTTTGCCGTTGCCTTGCCGAGGCAGGCTGACTAGAGGCCAATCGGCATCCGGCAAGGGTAAGACGGTCAAAGGGCAACACATGGCGCTCTCTATAGAGCGGTCAGACACAATTGGCAAAGGGGAACCTGGCCCATGCTGAAAGAAGAGGGGCGGTGCCACACTAGGGCGGCCAGCCATCCCCAGGCTGAGACCCGCCACACTAAGGTGGTCCAAGGGTGTTCGACATCCAACGATGCTCGATGGCCCATAACGGATGGAAAACCTTAGGGCACAACGACGAACAGGGTTTACTGGCAGCTCTGACCCGTGACGCCAGGGCCCTAGTAACCGGGCGGAGCTGGGTGGAGGCGGCTACACCAGTGCCGCTAGGCCGAGGCTGGCCGACCATAAGCTCACCACCAGCGCGGCCACAATTCCCTTCAAACCAAAATAGGGAAGAGGGACCGATCGGGGGAAACCAGCCCAGGCGGAGCGGCTGTGGGGGCAGTAGACCTAGCTAGGGGCGGTCCTACCATCGTCATCCCAAGGCTGGTCGGCAAGAGGCGAGCCGAAGGCTGGCTCTCACCGGCACAGCCCCCAAAGTCTGTCACAGACAGAAATAGGGGAGATGTGGGGCGGATCAAATCGGGCCGGGGCGGTGCCGAGGAGGCGGCTTGGCCATCGCTTGGCCGAGGCAGAGCCAGACAGAGGTCCATCGTCCATGGCTAGCAATTGCCGGCCTCTGGTCCACCAAAATCAATCACAGGCAGAACAGTGGAGGTGGAGGCATCTGGCCAGAGGAGAAATACACAGGACAGAGGTGGAGGTGGAGCTGACCGATTGGGGGCCGTCCCTGGCCATCGCCAGGCCGGGGCAGAACCCACGGTGGTTGGATGGCCACTGCCGGTCATCACCGGCGGCTACAAGGTAGGCCCAGAACGGAGGGCGCGGTTCATTCGGCGAAAAACAGAGCAGAGGCAGAAAATGGGTGGGGCGGCGGAGCAGAGGCCACTGGGGCCGGGAGAGGTGCCCTCCCTCCGTCGCCGGCCCAAGGCGGAGCAGTGGCCGGTCGTCCGGCCCGTGGCGGCCCACGGCGGCAGCTCAATTTGAATCGCAGTGAGAAAGGGAGAGAGAGCTCACCAGAGGAAAAACAAGTGGGGGAGCCGGCGGGACTGGCCAGGGCGGCGGCCCTGCCGTCGTCGGCTTGAGACTAGCCGGACGGAGGCCGGGCGAAGCCCATCGGCCACCGCCGGTGCCGTCACAACACAAACAGAGAGAGAGCAGAGAGTCGGTCGGCGGAACAGGGGCGAGACGGGGTGGACGGCGGAGCGGCAGTGGGGCCGGGACGGCGGCCCCCCTGCCGTCGCACGGCCGGGGCGGAGCCGGTGGCGGCGGCCCTTCGGCCCACCGGCGGCCGGCGGCGGCTGGGACTGAGAGAAGCGCACTGTTCACTCCAGAAATTTCTGGATCGGGCTCAGCCGAGCGCAAGCCCATTTCCTCTTTTTTTTTTCTTTTCACTTACTTGTCCTTTGCAGTTTCGATCTTCAACGATTTTTCGAGCTAGAAGCGCACGTCGAGGCCCGAGGCCCACGACTGACCCGAGACCCGGCTCTACGGTTACGAATACCGAGGCCACATACGCCGAAGCATCACAATATATCGCTGAAAATGATCAGATAAAAATAGCAGAAAATCATAATAAAAATCCGGGACGTTACATATCCAGCCCTTGCACACCCTCAAACAAGTAGATCTTGCATGCTAAACCCAAGATAAAACAAACAAAGTTATAGATAAATACCTCTATGTGATGATCTCTCTCAAACCACCTCTTGGAATGAAGGAATTCACAGCAAAGTCTCCCCTTTACTTCAGCTTTGCTTCAGCCTCCATGTCCTAGTAGAGATGGAGAGTCCTCTCCTTTGAATAGCCTGCCAAAATAGACCAAAAGAGAGGAGGATGAGGGCGGCCAGCAGCAAGGTGCAGGCTGCACCCAAAAACAAGAGAGAGGGCCAGACTGATTTGGGAGAGAGGAGGAGAGGGTGGGGTGGCCAGCCAATTAGGTCAGCCACCTCCTCCCTTTCTCTCTTTAAATATCCTCCTACCTTCCATATTTAGGCAGGCTAGAATTGGGCTAAGATTAAATGGGCCTACTTGCTTAATTCCTACCAGTTTATTATAGAGGTTCGATCACAAATGGCGTAGGCTCTGTCTCTCAGAGCCTGCAGAGGCCTGGACCCCTTGCACACGGTCAAGCTTGCGACAGGGTCGGCCCCTCGCTAACCACAAGTCTCACCCTCGACACCTAATTCATGCGTCTGGGCCCTACAATGTGTAAATACACACCTAGATGTATGTCTAGTGTATGTGTGTGACATATGTGGATCTCACTCAAATTATATGTAATGAAGACACATATGGGGTCAGCGTGACCACCCCCACCACCCTTGGACCCTATGGCCCGTACCAGTTTACCCAGACCGTGACACGTTGGACCAAACCAGGCCCGAGCCCATACCTTGGTCCAACAGTTTCACAAGTTCGTATGCATACCTAGTTTCTACTCTACTACAACTTGTTAAAACATACCAACTTTAGTTCAAGTATCATCCACAATAGATTTGTTCGATGGCAAAGCTTATGTGTCATACGAAATGTTCAACATTGCTTCTTTTTTCATGCAAACCGGTATAACTTTTTTTGTTGGTTGGTTCTTCATCAAACCCATATAACCACTGGTGAGTTATAATATACCCTCCGTCTTATATTAATTAGCTTTATTTGACTAAAAAAATTATTTCAAATTAGTAGCTTTATTTTATTCAATTTAAATAATTAAGTACTTAAAAAGAGTATCTAATTTAAATAATTAGGTACTTAAAAAATGTAAACTTATCTTCTCTTTTTTTAAAGTGGGTTTTACTATTTAATAAAAATTATTATTTTTTAAATATAATTGTTAATTTGGTACAAAGGGAATAGTTGAATGCCGAAGTGGTAAAGTTGAAGAAAATGGAGAATATCACTAATTAGACTCTACACAAGTAAACTTAAAGAGAAAATATTAAGTACAAATAAGATACCAATGTGGCATGCCTAGTACAAATATAATATATCAATATGTTTCCTAATATATTGGCTATCTTTACGGAGTCAACAGAAAAGACCATAATTGAGTCATTTTATAATTAGTAGTAGGCACCACTTAAGCATGTCACATTAGTACATAATATTAGTGAACATCATCAGACTTGTCCCTACACCTAGTGAATTGCCCTTAGCACATCACCTTCCCCATTCATTTTTTGAAATTTTAAGCAGCCTCCAGAGGAGGTGATGCATACAGGAGGTTCTAAAATGAGCGAGTAGACACTTATCAAACTCTGCTTACCACATTTATTGCAAATCAAACTTCCGTTTCATTATACTCCAAAACACACCTAACCACACATTGCATATTGTTAGCCTCTTAACTTGACGGATGCGGAAAGGGGGCAGCTACCCCCTTACTTGGCAGCGAACAACTAAGTTTTGCTAGGCGATGGACAGCCTAGGCAACCCCTTGAGCACGGACAGATGCTGGGATAGCGCGAGAGATGTTCTGGATGAGCTACTCGCCTTACGGAGCAAGCTGGGTAGGAGTCCTTGCGTAGGTAGGACTCTAGCAGCGAAGCTAAGCGCTACTTGGACTTAGGGGAGGACTCATAAGACGGATGAGATTAAGCTATGTAGGTTGGCTACACTCCTAGTTGGAGTAGGAGTCCCGGCAGCAGGTTCATAGGACGGACAGGACTCACACAGGCAGGCTAGTCACACTCCTAGGGCAGATGGGAGTTGGAGTGGCTGGTTTCCTCAGATGGGCTGATTCTTGAAGGCAGCATGGCGATGGACTTCTAGTGGAAGATAAACTCTTGCAGGTTTCCTATTCTATGCTAGGGGCGGAATGACTTTGGGCTGAGAGTTGGACAGGGTGAGGACTCTTATATTGGGTGGGTTTTGCACTTCTAGTGGCACTAGGACGGCCAGCTTAAGGCTGAGTCTATATAAGGGATAGGATGGGGTGGCCATGGCAGAGATAATCTGATTTCTTCTTACACAACGAACCAGAGAGGAAGAGAAGAGAGTTCTCAGCCAGGTGGATCGGCCCTTGCCCTCTCCCTACATTGTATTTCAGCAGACAAAAATATAACTTGGGTGGAGACCCTTGCACTAGGTCGGACTGTATTGTTGTTTGGCTTATGTTTCCCTTGTACATACGAGTGGGAAGGAAAGAGAGTGACAACTAACTACGCGGTATAGTCAGGTCATCACAAGTGCAAACGCTAAACAAAACTTCGTACCTGTGACACACGTCCATGTTGCGGATAAAATTAAAAAGCTTTGCTTGGTGGGCAATTCAATTCATGCAAGGAGGTTGATGTACATACGTATGCACCAATTCCAATGTATAATATTGAAATCAAACGGTAACAGCGCACCCCTAAACCCCAAAATCTTGGTGGAAAGTGGCATAAAAAGAATAAACCATCTTTTTCAATTAAAAATTTTTCTTGTTCAAATTTATCCAAACTGCAAAAGCAATTACAGCTTTGAAAAATGTACTTATTTCCTTTACAAATTTTCCATTTCACTAACATTGGGAAGTTTAACAACATTTACACCTGAATGATACGCTTAGTCATCAAAAAATGCAAAAAGTCTTCAAACCCTCCTGTTGATTCTGTCCTGCATTAAAGAGTCAACGTAGCAAATAAAGAGTGTTAGTTTACAGTAAATTAAGAATTCTACATAAAACTCCCTGCTTAAAGCGCATCCATAGTCCCAGCTTTGCCTTAAAAACAGCATAAAGTAGCAATAATCTAGTACTTTCAATGCCTATCCAAAATCCAAAAGATGCCTAAGCTTTACTGCCCATGATATCTGTCAGCTCTTGACCTTACAATTGATTGTGAAGTTTCAGACTTAAAATTGCAATACTCTACTCTTAACGCTTCTTTTTTAAATTAAAACTGTAACGAGGTGGGAAATACTCAGAATATATATATATATATATATATATATATATATATATATATATATATATATATATATATATATATATATATATATATATATATATACATATTATATATATATATATATATATATATAACATAACATAAACAACAGTCATCTATTTTAGCCAAAAGCTTTTGTGTCCCAGCTACTTCAAATTCCCATTAGCAATCAGGTTTATAAAAAATCCAATGGATTGGTTATATGCTAAGGTTAAAGAATAAATGAGAAAAAAATAGGTACCTGTGCAAATTATGAACAAACAACAGGAGAGACTTTTGTGATATTCCACCAAATTTATAGATTTAGACATTGTCTGGCCAGAACTCCCTAAAGAAAGCTTTCTCAAACTCCTTTTCTTGCATCCTCTTCTCTTCCTCCAAAATCTTCCTCATCCTTTTCGATGCTCGATTGGGTTTATTTTTCAAATGTTCCTTTCAAATAAAATACCGAGATTAGTTCATTAACAATAGCCTCATAAAATGGTTAAATGTTAATAAAGCATAAGCTAGAACAGCTTTGATACCTTCTCAGTTTTCTCTTTAGCAACACAATCTTCATCACCTCCTTTTGTGTTCTTCTTTATCTTTTCTGCACCTAGACCGCGTTTGTTTTTCTTCACTTGTGGCTGCAAAGGCTCTAAACGACCCTGAACGTATAAAACAATAATGAGGGACACAATTAGCGGAAAATCAATTTTAAAAACTCAAAAAAACAAATACAGAGACAAAAAACTCGATGGCAAAGTATAAATTAGACCGCTGATCCAATTCTAAAAGCAAGTAGGTTATTTAAGCAATGGAGAAAATTCAATTTCATATTAATTTGTCAAAAATTCCTGACAACTCAACAGGAGAAAGGAAAAACAGGACTTCCACTAGCAATTCACTAAAAATGAACTGGATAACAATTTAATCTTTACCCACATATTGCGCAGTTTATGCCCCCACCCCAAAAACCCAAAAGGGAAACAGAGCGACGGTGTTAAATAAAAGATTGAAGCTTTCTAATAGCTTAGCTAAGCAAACTATTAGAAAGGACATTCCATGGGTGAAAATTTATTCATCATCAAACATCACCGATTGAATCAACATACACCTCAAACAAGCTGATTCAGAAACCAAATGCAGCCACACACGATTGCACAGTTCGATATCCCACATTATGTTAAATAAAGCAATATCATGCATTTTTTCATAAATGAAAAGAAAAGAAATAATTTGCGTCGTAAATTCGCACATCTAATTTACAGAAAACAGGGCGACTTCCGCTCCCAGTATGCAGAGAAAAGAACTTGTCGGAAGGAGGTGGAAAAGAACAGGAATCAGTTGAGATCGAAATGGCCAGGAATTAGACTAGTTGCGCAAGAATATCCAGGAACTGTCAATCCCGCAAGGGGAAAAATTAACTAATAATAACTTTAAAAGGAAAAAGAAGAAAAAACAGTACCTGCTGAGAGATACCAAGGCCAGTACCTTCCTTCCATCCGCACTTCTTCAACAGCTGCAGACAGACGCATACAGAGACGAGATTAAAAATATGGATTGTTGTTCATTAATTCGTCCATAGAAAACGAGAAGAAACAGACAAGTCCAGACCAGAGAGCAAAGAAGGGGGAGGGGGGGGAAGAACCTGAAAGCCGATGTTGGAAGAATCGATTGCAGCGCAAGAGAAACTTCCCACACCGGAAGAATAGCCATCGCCCATTCTTCTATATCTCTTTCTCTGTATTTCGTCTCTGCAAGCAAAATAAAAAAAAGGGGTAAAGAAGAAGACGGGGCTGGTTTTAGGGTTCCCTGCTTCGAAACTAGAGTCTCGGAGAAAAGCCCCAATAGGCTATAGAGTGTGTGCACGCCAGCAAGCCAAGGGAATAATCGATCAATCCCGGCGGCAGCAGGAGTTATTAAACAGGCCGCCTCCCGTTTTTAGCGTGAAAATTTTGATGAAGCTTATTTTATCGTCGTGTTCCCCTCTTACAAAGAGCCGAATACAAAGAACACATAGGTAAAGTATTTATTTTTAAAATTAATAATATATATATATATCATTTGCATTAATATGCCCGATCACAAAAATAAATACTTCATGTATGCTCCTTACCTAAAGGCTCACAATGAGAAAAGCGCTTCCCTAGCAAGGGGTGATATATTAAGACCTAGACAGGCCTAAGTGAGGCACGAGCTGGCCTAGACCTTCAACCTACTTTTAAACTTTAGTGGCTTCTATAATAACTGAACTCTCTTAAATATAAATAAAATGATTACTAACAAAAAGTGTTAAATTAAGGATTTTTTTATATTCTCTAGTTTTTAAATAAAAATATCACATAACCCAAACTTATATAATATTATAGAAAAATTAGACCGAAATACCCAACTACTATAGGGGTTGAAGGGTAATTGGATCCGTTGAAATGAAGCCTTTTTTCACTTTAAAAGGCTTCTCTCATAGAAAAAGTACATATTTACTATCTTTGATGACTCACCAACAATCTCCTCCCGCGGGCGAATTTTAACTTGTTACCAATCAATCTTCTCGACGGGAATGACGCTACATTGTTTCGGTATTCATTTATGATAATACATATGAGGATTGAGTTTATTTAAAACCTAAGAGCAAATTCATCCTAAAGCAGGTAATATTACATTTGTACTTAAAAACTATAAAATATAGAATTCAACCAAGTAATATATAAAAAATTCTAAATTGAGTCTGTGAGGATGTTCATCTCTAATTACCTACATGATAATTTAATAATAAATGAACTATGATAAATATAAAAAAATAATCTTATAAAAATAATTAAAAAATAAAAGGTGTTTCAAGGTGAGACTTCAAATTTGAAATCTTAATAAGTCATGACTCCAATTTTATTTGCAATTGGGGATGATATTAAGGTTTAAGTTTTAAACGAGTAAGGGTAGGCCATGGGGGGTTTTATCTTTTATTTTTTATTATTTTTTATTAAAAAAATTTTTTTAATAAAATATAATATTTAGGTAAATTCCAGTGAAACACAAGATCATAGGCCTTCACAACCCTTTAGCCTTCGAGTATTTCCTTTGGAGAGGGTGTTGGTAGTGCCAGGGGGCTAAATTCAAATATGCAAAAGTTGTCTTTAGAGGATGATGGTTGTTCTTCACAATGGACAGGTATTGGAGATGGATTCAAGAACTCGCCATTGCAAGGAGGATGAACACACAGCTTCCAGGCTGTGAGGCACGTACAAGTATAATTTTCATTATAAATTATTTGCCCCCCTTAGATAGATTTAAGTTGTTGATGAGCTACACAATAAACCTCCTCTCATGATACAAGAGAGCCTTTGAAAAATTGCAACCAGAGAATTCACCCTAAACTCTCCTTAAAACTGTTTAAGAATATAACTGAAATTTGTGTTTGAAAACACAAGTGAAAAAGGAGAGCATAAGAGAAGGAAAAATTGTAGTGAGAGTTTTCTTATATCTATTCAAATGTCCAAGCCTGGGTCTCTATTTATAGACTCCTAAAGGTGCAAAGTGAAGAGGTACATCCTTTTACGAAGAGGTGTCTCATCATAATTGAAGGGATGCAACCCTTCCCAATGGTTACAATCTATACACAATATTCAAGAGAGGATACTTTTCACCAAGATGTACAATATAAATAAAGGTCACAAAAAACTAAGGGATGCAACTCTTCACCAAAAGGTATATCCCTTCATTGAAATTTATTTATTATTTTTTAAAAAACATCAACAGAGGGAGCCAACTGAGGAAGGATGAGGAGCGGATGGCGCATAAGAGGAGGGAGAGAGTGATGCAACACGTGAGCAGAAGCTTGATTTTGATGCACTCAACTCGGGATATGGGAAGTTGGCATGACCTCTATAGGAACTAACGGTTGAAGGAGTTCCTTGGCCACGGGGATTGGAGAGCATTGCTCATGGGTTATGGGACATAAAAGGGTTGTCGAATCGCCCACAAAAGGAAGTTGACAATGTCAATGGACACCTCTATTAGTTCATCAATTGTCATTATATAAGAAGAGGGAGGAGTGGCGAATGGACAAATGTAGGTAGTAGTGGAGCCAGAATCTTTGCCCAAGTTGGGCAAATCATTTTGTTATAGAATTTTGCAATATAAATTATAAAGAGCCACGGTTATTTGTGCTTAGGCACATGCATCAATGCATTTCAGTCACGTAATTTGATAGTGGTAGTTGTAAATGCAAATGAAATAACGCATTAGATTTCAATCTAGCGCTTGCAATGGGGTCAATATTGTCCGAGTGCATGTTAACTTTTCTCAATTACCAAAATTGAATATAATAATTATAACACCCTAGCCCATGATCCGACTCGATCTAGGAATTCTATAAACCCAAAATCCGGGCTAAAAATTAAACAAAACTAGGAGTAGCGGAGTCTAAGTGCGAGAGCCATAATATTCTTTTATGCACTACGAAACTCAAGTGCTCTATCGTGCATAGGCTATAATAAATTATATTTTATTCTAATTTAGATCGGGCCAACATTGTCATTCTTTGGTTGCTTGCATACATTTTGGATAACTACGATGTTATTCCAATATGATCAAATTTGAATAAAGTTATGTCAAACGGCTATTACATGCATCAAGCAGTACAAAAACACATACATCAAAATAAATATATCTGAATGTTTAATCGGAGTCATACAAAAATCACTTAAATCATCAGAGTCAAATGGAAGCCAAAAAATCAGCGAAATCACACATCTCACTCTATTACAGAGGTGAGCAAAACACTAATAGAACCACACATCCTACTATCACAAAGCGAAGTAGAACATATCAAGGCATATCACACAGATCATATCAAACTCATCCGAGCATATCAGATCATAACACATCATATCAAAGTAGATCGGATCAAAGTAGAGCATATCAGAACACATCATATCAGAGCATAACATATATCTTAATTAACACATTCATTCATATAATCAGATTAAACCGGAAGGTTAGAAATGCTTACTCCCCTATAGTTCTGGAAGTAGCAGCATTTGGAGTTGTTCCTTCCTTTAGGGCGTTCTCTCTTTTAGGTCTGGAGGCAGTAGGCAAAGCCTCCTCTTACTCCAAAAAGTTTCTCTCATTTTGCCCGAACAAAACCTCCTCATTCCTGGAGTCTCATCACTCTTTGCCCTCTTGAAGGCAGCATACAGAACCACCCCTTACCCAGAAACATTTCTCACTTTCTGCGCTCGTAGGCGGCAAACAAAACCTCCCCTTTACCCAAAAATATTTCTCACTTTCTGTGCCAGTAGGCGGCAAAACGAACCTCCCATTTCCTTGAGACGCATCACTCTTTGCGCGCTTGAAGGTGGCAGACAGAACCTCCCCGTTATCTGGAGATGCTTCTCACTTTTTGTGCTCATAAGCAGTAGACAAAACTTCCCTTTACTCAGAGATACTTCTCTCTCTACATGCTCGTAGGCAACAAACAGACCTTCTCCTTACCTGGAGACTTTCTTTTTCCATGCCCGTAAGCTACAAATAAAACCTCCCCTCACTCGGGGATTTTTCTCACACTACGTGGCCCTTTGGTAGAGGATGAAGTCTCCCTTACTCTGGGCCACTTATCTCAATGCATAAATTGATCATGGTTAACCGAATGAGTAATAGGTAATATAACGATTACGGAATAAGTTGTACCATTTGGATAACAAATATAATCTATAGAAAATAGATATAATGGTGAAAGAAGACTTATATGTACTGTAGCCAATCCATTGGAAGCCCTCCTTCCCTTGATCCACTATGAAAATGTCAGTTTATTAATTGCCCCTTCATCTTACACATTGTTATGTTGTCCACTCTGCAATATTGTTCATCGTTACTTCACGGATCCATCCTCTCTACCATTCCTCCACTTGATACATAAATTTAACCCATGAAACTCTTTCTCATCAAGTCCAATCGATGTTCGGATACTAATGCTAATTTTGGACATAAATATCCTTGAGTTAGGGTTTAGAGTTTTTATCTTGTGAACCCATTATACTATCACATTTACACATAAATGACTACACATACCAACGATTTTGATAGTCCGATCAGTGAGAAGCAAATAAGCAGTGTAAGTTCCAATATTTGACCCATCCCACCAGCAATTTCCAAAAAATGACAATCGATTTCCAAAGTACAATAAGTGAGACATGAAAAAACTCCGCAACATCCAATTTTTCTTGCTTCCGTAAGGCGATTTTGAAAATTTCCACCAAAAGCGAGTTTCGGGCGTGAAGTGAGGTTCCATTCAAGTGTATACTAATACAATCCCAGTAAAGCAGTAAACTTTGGTGAAAACTACCAACCGATCGAGGGATTAATCTAGCTCGAATCAATTTCGTGGTAAGGGCTTTCTCTAACTCTAAATTGCACTTTCATATACACGATTTTTCATATATCGTGCTATGGAACACACGTCGTAGTTACTACTTTTATCTCCTTAGTTATTTGTCGTGTTATCAAGTATACAATATGGAATATATCATGTTAATGATAATACGATATAGATGTCCTTCTATCATGTATGTGTAGCATACGTAATGTGTTATTAATAACATGATGTTTGAAAGACAACATTTAATTGTTGTGGTATTATATCTAAGAAGGCATCATATCATGTATCCAATAACATGATATTTAAATTTATCATGTATTTGTATGTTAGTTACATAATGTGCATCAACGCAATGCTTTGATTTTGGTCACGACCCATTGTTGATATACATATGTATAACATCTTTTACAGACGAAGAGCTACAAGAATATAGTCAAATGGCGGAATTAGTGAAGGCATCAAAAGAGAAGAAGAAGAATATCTATAGGAGGAGACCGGGTCTCAGAACTAACAATTTCCCCGTTGGACTTAGAATATTAAATACTTCGTTGAATCAAGGTGGAGACAAGGCAATCTTGGAGGAGACTAGGTTCTACCCTATATATGATTGCGAGCCAATAATTATCTCCAGGTTGCTCCTGGACGTTCTAATAGGTGAGTGCTAGGATGATTAACAAGAAGTATTCAACATTCGGGGCAAAATACTACCCATGACAATTGAATAAGTTTTACTGATAATGGGTTTAAGTGCGAAAGGGAATCCATTGAAGTTGGACAGTGATGATAGGAAGGCTGCCCAAGGCAAGGGGCAATTCTTCAAAAATTTCTTTCCATGAAAGTGGCTGGAGAAGAATCTTATTCAAGATATTTTGAAAGAAGTGGCTAACAACAGACGGATTGTCTCCAACGAGGGGGTCCTCATTTTATTCACATAGAGCAACAAATTTGTCTCCCCATCTCTGTGTGACTTCATAGATGACCCGACAATTGTGGAGAGGTACAATTGGGCTAAAGCAATGCATGACATGTTGCTTCAAGGCATATCATCAGCCTATTGAAACATCTAGAGTAGACAAGATGAGATTAATAGAAAAGATGCAACCCCCACCTGAACCGGAGACTAAGTAGATGCACGAACCCCCTCAACTGAAGATCTAGCATGCAGCAACCCCTCAGCAAAGTCTCCGACCCCGGCAATGGTGGGCTCAAATGCTGCTTCCAGTAGTACCACTATATCGGATACCCTTCCAGTTGATCAGGAACTACGAGAAAGTATCCAACATGTGATAGACATGGAAGAGCACACTGAGTAGCAAAAGAACGAGGAGGAGGCCGCTATGGTGCCACACAACTACCTTGTTCTATAGATGATGTTCTATATGGAGATTCAACCAGGTGAATATTGGGAGATTGTCCAGGACTTTTTCGCGCACCCACAAAAGGAATGGCCCATGGTGACGCTTCTCCACACTGACTATGTGTCTTTGCTTAGACAAGAGTGCATAACAAATAAAGTAATATCATGTTCTTGAACATTTATTGTATCACATAGCATGTTATTAATCACACGACAAGTGAAAAGTGGCAAAGGCAACTTTTGTTTATCACTTAATTGATAATACGAAACATCCAAATATCATTGTAGGAATAACATGATTGTTTTAAAACAATATGATTGTATATGATTAGCGTATTTGTGATTACATGACATAATTTATGTCGTGTTATATGTTACACGATGCATTCACATGTCATGTTTGTAGTGACACGACGTCATATGTCATGTTATCACTAACACTATTATTTTGTTGATGATTTTAGGTCATAGACATCTTTAACCAACTTCTAGAGGAGCATAATATTAGATATCTTGACATTTATCCCAATTGTCATCTCAAGAGATTCGTGATCTAACACTACTATAACGTTGGCACGCAACATGACAAGGAGGAGATGTGCCACAAAACCATTGGCAACTTGATGAAGAAGTTGAATGTTAACACCGAAAATGGTTTTGGCCCAGCGCTATGATCTTATCTTATTTAGCCAAGCAAATATTTAAGGATTATGTATTTTAATGTTGTTCATTGTTTCATCATATACGTTCTATCTAAAAGTATCAGATGCCATAAGGAGTTGGTTTTTTAGGTAGTTGTCTTTGAATCTATCCAACATATTTGTGTGATATGATATATGCAATATCTATGGTGTGTAGAGGGAAAATATTTATTAACAGTATTTGCCAAGCCCTTCATTCTATTAAAAACAATTTTACCAAACTCGGCTTGAGGATCAGAAAATAGATTTTCTAAACAATTTAAGAAAAGAGCACCATGTTTTCTCACACTCGTTCTCGACCACTACCAATGTGACACATAGCATATTATTATCCTTGTCTAATGCAATTGTTATCAATAGTTGTCTATGACACTTTCCCTTTAAGAAAGTCGCATCAACCATTAGCAATGGCCTCAATGTTGTTCTGAACACTCTTGCAACCGGCCCAAACATCCAAAATACTCTTTTAAAATCGTACCCCCTATAGGTTCAAGTGCCAAATTATCTAATTAGAACAACTACACTTCCAGGATTTATCCTTTCTATCTAAATTTCGTATGCAAGAAGTATGTGATAGGATTTGTCTTGGTCCCCATTTATTAAATCAATTAGTGTTTTACCTGTACGACTGAATATTAAGTTAATAACATTCTAATAAAGGTTATACAACAAGTTGATTCATCATGTCCCAATTACACGACAATGTCCGTAGTCGTGAGATCATAAACCTGAACTGTTTAAGCATCATGTTCATGTTAACACAATAGGTAATTACGTCGTGTTGTAAGAAAATGCAAACGTAAGCTTGTCATGTGCTCAATAACACGTCATATTTAAGTGTCATGTTACAAAACACATGATGCAAGAAGTCTGATAAGTTTATTTTACCTGCATGCCAACATTTCTTGTAGTTCGCAGTTATACCCCAGTACTTCGAAATACAACTTGTTATGCTTTTCAGTGTAATGTCCACCGAATCTTTAAACAACCTATAACATTTTCTCGCAATCCAAAGGTGTGATGCTAGAGGATGGTTAGTTGACTTCCTTTGTATTTCACATGAATGGTTGGGCATTGACCTCATCACAGTCACAAGATCTCCTATATTTGAAGCTCTTATGTACTTGTTACAAGACTAATTAGAGCACTTTGCGGCATACGTATTTGTGTTCTCATCCACAACATAATAAGTGAAATTCGCCTTTACTGCTAGGTCAATCAAAACCCTCTTGAAATGCAACATGCTTAGAAAACGTGCGCCATTTCAAATAGATTCCGGTAGTCCTTTGCCTACAAAGTACCAATCATTAGCTCGTCCTCACCAATATTTGGTTCTAACATATTCAGATCATTGACTATCTCCCACTCTGCCTCAGCCTCCACGTCAACGTTACTAGGTAACCAAATTATTCATGGCAAGACATACTTTTTATGTAACGACCCGAGCCGAGCCGGGCCCACAAGATCACTAATAGAAAATTATTTGATCTTTAAGCCAGGAATCATCATCTGTGTGCGAAAGGTACAACATTAGTCTACGTACTACGGAGCTTCCAGCTTTCTCATATGTAGACTTAGGTTGTAATAGACACATACACACAACGAAGCTTCATAGTTTTCGCGTGTAAAACAAAATAATATATATATATATATATATTTACAATTAATTTGGATCGGGCCAATATTGTCTTGCCATTGGTTGCCTACGTACGTATTGGATATTATTCCAATACAATCGGATCCGAATGTAGTTCTACCTAACAACTATTACATACGTCAGACATCACAAAATCATATAAGATAAAATACATATATACTAAAAATTGAATTGAATTCATGTTTAAACTCGTAATCTATCACAGTAAAGCATAAATTAATAAATCAACAAAATCATACATCTCGTTGTACCACCAGCAGGATCATAACCACATATACACATCTTGCTCTATCACTGAGCCGAGACAAAAAACACATATTACACGTCTCACTCTACCCTACAGTGAGACCACACACAACATATCATATAAGCGTACATCATGGCATATAAAGCACACACCATGGCATATAAGCATAGCAAGCATATGGATCATAGCATAGCACACATCATAACTAGCACATGTCGTTTTATAATTAAAAAAAGAGATCAAAAATACTTACTCCCATCATGTCTCGTAAGGTATCAGTATTCAGAGTTACTCGCACCTTCTGAGTGTCCTCCCCTTCATATCCGGAGGTAGTAGACGGAGCTTCCTCTAGCCTTTATATGTCCCTCATCTTTCACTGAAAGACTATGTACGAACATTCTTCTTACCGGAGACTCTTCTCGTTTTCTGCACCCATGAGCGGTGGACAGAACCTCCACTACTCTAGATTGTTTCTCTTGTTGAGGCTCGGTAACTACAGACAGAACCCTGTCTTGTTCCGGGTCTCTTTTTTTTGCTCTGGTGTTGGAGGATGATAGACAGGGTTTTTCCTTGTCTCGGGGAATTTCCTCCACATACGGTTGCCAACTTGTAGAACGAACCCCTCCATTGCAAAGAGCACGCTCGATTTAATCAAGAACGCCTCCTAGGTGGACTAAATCGGAGATAAGATGCTCAGAAACAGAGAAAAAGGAAGATTATTGGCGTTCGATGATAACGGGCAGGGCTTCTCCTTGTCTAGGGGAATTTCCTCCTCATACGGTTGCCAACTTGTAGAATGGACCCCTCCATTGCGAAGAGCACGCTTGAATTAGTCAAGAACGCCTCCTGGGTGGACTAAATCGAAGCTAGGATGCTCAGAAATAGAGAAAATGAAGATTATTGGTGCTCGATGACAACGGGAAGGGCTTCTCCTTGTCTCGGGGCATTTCCTCCTCATATGTTATTTCTATTCAAACACGCGTATCTCCTTACCCCGAATTCGGATTCACATGTTCTAAGTATCGTTGGACTCGTATCGATGAGCCCTTCGATAATTAATGAAAATGTGCAAAAGCACTATTCACTAACTCACTTAAAGTAATAAATCGTGCTTTTTCTAAGTGGGTCCTGCCTATTTTCTACGATTCTTGAAAGTAGTAACTTCCGGTCCTAACCTCCTTTTCGCCCGTTCTTTGATTCGTTACGCTCGTTTCTTCGAGCTCTACTCAAATACGGAGGTTTCAAGATTGAAACTATTTATAATTTATTAGAAAAAAATCACTAATTACCTCTAACCCCCTTGGTTAGATGTAATCGGAAAAGCAGGGTATTACATTCTTCCCTCAAACGAATTGTGTCCTCACAATTCGCCCAAAATACTTGTCAAAACACATAAATATCTAACAAACTCCAATATTTAATTGGATAAGAAATCATTTAACAGAGTTTAATAGATCATAATCAAATAAGTTATATATAAATAGAATCCAATCTTTAAAATTTGATGAAACATTCACAAACAATATCTAAGAATTCATAATCACATGAAATATTTCAAACAAAATCTGATTATAATTTAAAATCGGATAAATCATATCGTATAAAATTCAATATTTAATTTAGAGTCAAATAAATTATTGTTCATAAATCTGATATGTCATTCGAAATCAGACATATCATTCCTTCAAAGTTCAATAATTCGATCGTCCATTAAAATCTGATAAATCGTTCATAAACGAAATCCTGTTTTGCGGATTTAAATAAAGACATTCCGAAATATTTATTTGGTTCTAGCGTGCACAGGTGTGGAGCATCATGGGAAAACTCCTATCCTTCCGTCTTCCATGTCCCCATGAGTGCGAATGAAGCCGTTTGGTATCACGGATTTAAATAAAGATACTCCAAAATATTTATTCAGTTTTGGCGTGCATAGGTATGGAGCATCATGGGAAAGCTCCTATCCTTCTGTTTTTCGTGTCCTCATAAGTGCGGATGAAGTCGTTCGGTATTATGGAAGTAAGCCGTTAGGCATCAAGACACTCTGATTTAAGATATTGAAATAAATGATATGTCTAATTTTTAATGACATATCATATTTCTGAATAATGATTTATCCGATTTTGAATTTACTAATTGATTTTGTTTATGAATAATTTATTCAGATTTTAATGAACGATCGAATTATTGAACTTTGAAGGAATGATATGTCTGATTTTGAATGACATATCAAATTTTTGAACGATGATTTATTTGACTCTGAATTGAATAACAAATTTTTACAATATGATTTATCCGATTTCAAATTAATAATCGGATTTTGCTTGAAATATTTCATGTGATTATAAATTATCATATAATGTTTAAGAACGTTTCATCCAATTTTAAAGATTGGATTCTATTTATATATAACTTTTTTTATTATGATCTATCAAACTATGTTAATGATTACTTATCCGATTAAATATCGAAGTTTGTTAGATATTTATTTTGAATTAGATGTGTTTTGACGAGTATTTTGGGCGAATTTGCTAGGGCGCAATTTGCTTAAGGGGGGAATAATGTAATACTCTGCCTTTTCGATTACTTCTAACCAAGGGGGTTAGAGGTAATTAGTGATCTTCCTAATAAATTATAGACGGTTTTAACCTTTGAAACCTCTGTATTTGAGTAGAGCTCGAAGAAATGATCATAACGAATCAAAGAACGGGCGAAATGGAGGTCGAGACCGAAAGTTATGACCTTCGAGAATCATAGAAAATAGGCAGGACCCACTTAGAAAGAGCACAATTTATTGCTTTAAGTGGGTTAGTGATAAGTATGTAATCTATATCTATTTTATATACCTTTTTACCTTATTTGCTAGTATAGATTAGGTTAATTTAGAGTTAATTATTGTTTATTTAGATTAAGATAGATATTAGTATTTAAGTTTAATTATTAATGATTTTGTAATTATTAGTTGTTTAGACATGTATTTAAATCAAGATGGAATTTTAGTTACTTTCTACATGTCTAAAGTATGATATTTTATATTTTGTAGGTAAAGTGCGCTTATCGAAGTACTTGGATGATGTTTAAAATGATTAAAACTAGTCTTCACATGCTTTAAAGTGATTTGGACAACTTTTCGGAGTTATAAACAAGTTAGAAATTAATATGGACACGAAGGAAAGCTTAATGAACAGAATATGAACTGTCTAGATTGCAGAAACACTGTAGCCGATCAAACGGGGTCACTTACCGATCGATCGGGATAACGTGAATTCAGACAAAAATATAGTTCAAGCATTCGAACGGGCATGCAGGGCGATCGAATGGCATAACGTGCAGTTTCCTTGTTTGACCCAAATTCTAATCCTTTTCATATTAGACTTCTTCTTACGGAACTTATGCCTATAAAAAGACATATTTGGCTTAAAATTGGGGGATTCCAGGAGATTTGAGGAAGAGAAAAAGGAAGAAGAAGATGGAAGAGAACTCAAAGTTTTCAATGGAGATTTAAGTAATTTCTTTTACAATGGAAGGCTAGACTTTTCTTTTACTTAGGAGTTGATGAAGCTATAGATAAGTTTCAGTTTCTTTTCTTTTTAATTTAGATCTCAGTTGTGAATGATGACAATTGTATGATATGGATTTCCTTTTTAATAGAAGAGCTTTTCATGTTTATTCAAATCTATGTTGATTTATTGTCTTGTAGATGATAGATTGATGTAGTTTTGATATTTGCATCAATTCTAATTTCTGTGATTTAGATGAGATGTTCATACAATAGTTTTAATGTTCAGATAATTAATAACTTGGATGAGTAATACTAAGATTAGACGGGTCATGCCTATAGCTAGTTTAATGTAGATGATCTGGGCTATTGTCGAAGATAGTTCATGTCATGGAAGTTAATTAATGATTCTTTTTGAAGTAATTCTCGCTTGTAGCTGAGAATACTTGTTCATATTCACACTAGATTTAGATTAAAAGTTAAGGAATTGTTATGGTTCTATAGTGGATTCAATTTTCTAAGTAAATTCCATCGAATTAATCTCTTACTTTTAAACTAGTTGATTTCTTTCTTTTGCTTAATTTAAGTTTAAGTTGTTTTTAGTTTTTAATCAGTAAATTCCTCTTTATATTTAGTGATAATCCATCCATCCCTGAGGTTCGACAACCCTTAAATACTCATCCTAGTACAATTACCTTGTACACTTGCAAAGGGTTTAATTATAAACGATCAGTTAGTATCGAAGGGCTCGTCAATACAAGCCCAACAGTACCTAGAACGCACGAATTCAAATAAAGGGCAAGGAGATACACATGTTTGAAGATTTGGATTTTTATAAAAAAATATAAAGAAAAAGCGGTGCACAGCGCGCGTCTGGCATGCTGCAACGTGCAGCTTATGTGGCGCAGCGCACCCCCGTGAAACCACAGGCACCGCTGCCAAACCTGCAGCGCCGCCAAAAATGGCAGCATAGCGAGGCAGTTTTGGCAGCTCAGGGGCCTTTTTCTTCCGATTTTCGGTCAAAACTTCTCCTACCCCATTTCTGACCATTCTAAAGCTGATTAAGGCCACTCAAGACCTATTTCCTACTAAATCAAGTGTGCTTTGTATGATAGAGGGGTCCTTTCTTCGAGTTGGAGTCCGTATAAGGAAGAAATGCCCGAAGACAAAGAGAGGTTCTGCCCGTTATCTTCGAGCACCGACCAACTTCATTTTCTCTGTTTCTGGCCATCCTAACTCCGATTTAGTCGATTCAAGAGGCATTCTTGACTAAATCGAGTGTGTTCTACACGATGGAGGGTTCCGTTTTCTGAGTTGGCGATCATATGAGGAGAAAATGCCTTGAGACTAGGAGAGGCCCTGCCCATCATCCTCAAATACCGGAATAAGAAAAAGAGACCCGGAGCAAGAAGGGGTTCTATCCGTAGTTACCAAGCCTCAAAAAGAGAAATGATCTAGAGTAGGGGAGGTTCTGTCCGCCGCTCATAGGCATAGAAAACGAGAAGAGTCTCCGGTAAGGAGAACGCTTGCACGTAGTCTTTCAGTGCAAGACGAGGGGCATATAAAGGCTAGAGGAAGCTCCGTCTACTACATCCGGATATGAAGGGGAGGACGCCTAGAAGGAGCGAGTAACTCCGAATACTAATACCTTACAAGACATGATGGGAGTAAGCATTTATGATCTCCCGTTTGAATTATAGAACGACATGTGTTAGTTATGATGTGTGTTATGCTACGATCCATATGCTTACTATGCTTATATGTCATGGTGTGTACTTTATATGACATGATGTACGCTTATATGCTATGTTGTGTGTGGTCTCACTGTAGGGTAGAGTGAGACGTGTAATATGTGTTTTTGGTCTCGGCTCAGTGATAGAGCAAGACGTGTATATGTGGTTATGATCCTGCTCGGTGGTACAGCGAGATGTACAATTTTGTTAATTTATTAATTTCCGCTTTACTCTGATAGATTACGAGTTTCAATATGATTTCGATTCAATTTTTAGTATATATGTATTTTAACGTATATGATTTTGTGATGTCTGACATATGTAATAGCCATTAGGCAAAACTACATTTGGATCCGATTGTATTGGAATAATATCCAATACGTATGTAGGCAACCAACGGCAAAACAATGTTGGCTTAATCCAAATTAATTATAAATATATGTGTTTTATTTTGTTTTACACGCGATGAACTATGAAGCTTCGTTGTATGTATGTGTCTGTTACAACCTAAGTCTATGTATGGGAAAGCTTGAAGCTCTATAGTACGTAGACGAATGTTGTACTTCTTACACATGATGATGATTCCTGGCTCAAAGATCAAATAATTTTTTATAAGTGATTTTGTGGTCCCGACTCAGGTTAGGTCGTTACAAATGGTATCTCAGGCGTTAGTGATTTCTCTTTAAACACGTGTATCTCCCTACCCCAGATTCGGATTCGCGCGTTCTAGGTACTGTTGGACTCGTATCGACAAACCATTCAATACTAACCCACTTAAACAATAAATTGTGCTTTTTCTAAGTGGGTCCTGCTTATTTTTTACTATTCTCGAAGGTCGTAACTTCCGGTCCCAACCTCCGCTTCGCCCGTTCTTTGATTTGTTATGCTCGTTTCTTCGAGCTCTACTCAAATACGAAGGTTTTAAAGATTGAAACCATCTATAATTTATTAGAAAAATATTACTAATTACCTCTAACCCCTTTGGTTAGACGTAATCGAAAAAGTGGGGTATTACATTTTATGTCAATTATATCATTCTCGATTCTTTGATCATCACCCTACACTTCTTTATACTCTTCATCATCGCAATTCCAAGGCTATATAGGGGTTCATAGTTAGCATATGAAGTCTTTATCGCACCCCTTGTTAGTGGCATTCCTTCTCATCCAATCTAATTGTCTTCTATCACAGGTTCTATAGGCATTGAATTGATGTAAGAAGAATGACACGGATTTGTTGAGTTCTAATTTCCTGGTTCTCCCAATATCATGTCATGTTAGCGATAACACGATAGTATACAGGTTGTGTTATTACATCTATGATGAAAATAATTAGTGTTATATCGCATGTGTAGGTCGTATCATTACCTATGCGATAATATAAAATTCGTGTTTTTTCTTCACACGATATGCTTTAAACTAAACACGATAAGTTCAATATCGTGTCTCGAGTACATGATAAGGTACAATCTCATCAAATCTAAAATTTATTTTTACCTCAATTTCAAAAGTGAATTGTGTATCATTTACTTTCATCTAAAATCCAAAATTAAAACTACGCTGAGCTATTGCCACTAAAGATTTTGCTCTACTAAATGTCTGGTTCTTTTTTGCTGATGGTGATTTATAACTATTGTTGGGCTCTTTCATCTCGATATATAATGATAACACCTCCTTATTTACCTTCTTATGATTAAAAAATGTTGATTGTAGGTCATTATCATCTTCTAATTCATATTTAATGAACAATTAAAAAAATAAAATTAAATACTTCAAAGTCGCATTACCATTGGCAACAAATTATTCTTTAACTTGAACTAGTAGCTCACCAAACCTCACCAACAAATCAATGTTCATCAACCATATATTTACACTATATACACATCATCATTATCTACATCTCCTTTGTAACGTATACAAATATCAATCTTATTCATAATAGGGCTAAAAGGTAATTAAATCTACTAAAATAAAACCTTTAGAGCCTGTTTCTTAGTGTAAAAAAATAATTTTTTACTAAATAATACTCGCCAATGAATCACTACTGGTCACCTCCTACCGACAACTTTCAACTACCGCCAATAAATCCTCCCCGCCCAAATAGCGCCGACTATTCCGGTATTTATTTATTATAATATGTATGGGTAATAGGTTTATTTAAAACCTAAAGGCAGTTTCGTCCAAAAATAAATAATATAACATTTATATTTAAAATTCAAAGAATATGAAATATTAACTTAATCCGCTAGTTAATATGGAAAAAAAACTCCAATTACAATTTTACCCACAGCAAAAAAAAGACGACTGTAATAGCATCACATTAAACTACTCGAGAGGACAGACCCAAGCACGGACGACCTAAGCTACCTGACTATAAAAATTTCATCATTGTCTACAAAACGTAAATAAAAATGAAATAAAAGATTCGCTACAATACATCAAGACAGGCCACCTGGGCGGTAAATACTTCACCAAAACATTCAGGTGGTGAAAACTGACCATCTGGGCGGTAAATAACTGAAGGATAGATGACGGCTAGCACAGCATTTGTCATATCAATCACGCCTGCATAGTGTCACCTAAACTAAACATAAATGTTGTATAAAAAAAACAGGCGTTAGTAGTTTACAAAGAAAACATCCACAATAATTTCACACTTGTGTCCCATACATTTCCAAAACCTAATCTGTTGTATACTAAACTGCCCCCCAAAAAATAGAAAAACAAATATAAATAAGAGAAACACCCATAGGCCAAGGCAATATAAACAAAACCAAAATCTCTTGTCGACCACCTCCTGATTCTGCTATTGAGTTTTTGTCTTTTCGACTTTTACATATGGGAAAAGCCGTAAAAAGTGTTTGACCTGCGGGTTCCACCCCAACTGATGCGCACGGCAAAACATTAGGAACGTATTTGCGAAGTAGGAATTAAAGCCCATGAGCACATGCCAAAGCGCATGGCCTTGGGGATTGATGAGCCACTCAGATATTTTCTTACAGAAGATGCGTTCGAGAAGCCAACAGAGACTCGCTAAAGATATTGTCAGCAGATATAGCTTTGCTAGCCTCTTTGCAGAAGAATCCTTGGTGTAAATATAATACTTGTACATGCGAGGAACACAGAGCAGAGATAGAATTGCGTAATGTATCTTAAAGCCTATGCCAAAACGCACTTGTGAATGGACGATGGCAAATGCTGCACCATACAGGAACAAGAAAGTAGGCATTGTAGACCTGTAATGCCAATCTGGTGAATAAAGTACATATATATAGAGCAGCATCTCCCAAACCATGGGGGTTTCATCACTTTGCTGTTGTCTGAAAATTCAATACTGTATGTCAGTATCAAGAATGAACAGTATATGAGTAAAGTAACCGAAAATTTTGAGTAGAAGTAAAATGGAAAATTGATTCAATAACAGCATCTCCAGTTTTTTAACCTCAATCAAATTGGTCTATTAGCATGTACCTCATGCATCCTAGTATGCAGAATAATATGTAGAACAATGGGGAAAAAATTGTTGATGTTAAGGGCTTTTACTACTTTTAGCAAGAGGGTTTGGTCATTTTTAAGTATAGGCTAACTTCATACCAAATGAAAGGGATCAAGCCATTTGATGACTGTTGCAATCGCTGCAAGTGAATCTCATCTCTGTACGATTTTACATTAGCCTTGTGTGTAATTGTGCATTAGCCTTAGTCGCCTGACTTTGTGTGTAGGTGTCAGTGGATATGTGAGCATGCACATGCATGTGTGCGTGTGTGTGTGTGTGTGGCGGGGGGCGTGCGCGTGCTTGTGTGTGTGTGCTCGTGTTGTGCATGCATGTGCAATTGTGTGTGAGTGTGTTGTGCACACGAGTGTGATCTTACATTAGCCTTAACCATGGTATTAATAGATATCATATGAGCCAAACTTCTACGACCAAATTTGCTGTGACACAACGCTTGTGTTGTTATAGTAGTCTTCACTAATCCTTCATATAAAATGTAAAAAGCAGTTGTCACTCTCTAGAAATGCCTCGTTGCATGATTGCAAATTAATTTTATCTTCCCTTTTCTTAACCTTCACTTCTCTTGTCTTAAATGCTTGTCTTCTTTATCATAATCCAGTCTTCTTCAACTTGCTACTCATGGTCGTTCTTCTGTAATCTGCCACTACTTTCAATCTTATCCTTTTCTTCAAAAAATTGCTTCTTTTTCTCAGATTCTAATAAATCTTAAAAACGCTATAAGAGGACAAGAATAGACCAAACATGATAGAGTTTTAAAAAAGATCTGCATAATATATACTGGGTTTACCAAAACAAAAAGCACCCGATAATGAACATTTCAATTGTCTGCATACAGTTCCACAAACTAAGCAGCAATTTTTTCATGTCAGGTATTGTTAAGACCAATTTGCCACCTTGAAAGACCTAAATAAAAAAATCTGCCTGCTCTGGAATTAATGAACGAGCAATTTGATGCAAATTTATTGTTTTCAATAAGATCATAAGAAAACTTCTCTTACCATCTAAATTTTTTCAAATAAAAATGCTAGGTTCGCTCTAAACATACAGGATCACCTATATATATATCAACTTAAAAGAATAACCTTATCCTGTCTTCGAAAATTCTGCTTTCCACAAAATTTCATGACTGACATAGTTCAAGATATGCCTCCATAAACTGCCTTACTCTGTATTAACAAGCTTCTAAATGAGTTAATAGTAATCATTTTAGGGTTTCATAACAGCTAAATTTCCACCTAAAATCTCATTTTTTGTTCATTTCTTTTTACTTCTTTAAGGGTCATTATTGTTTACATACAAACATGTATATGAAAGGATATAACAAATGAAGCAGGGTTAACGAACCAAGATTAATCATATAATCACAAGAAATTCTTATAGTCCACAAGGGACCCACTAGTTGATTACCAAAAGTGTCTGGCAATCTTTGCTTCTTAGTTATTGTAGGACGTCCAAGATATTACAAGGTAAGTGACATTTATGTGTTTGCAAAAAACTGCCATTCATAAAACAAAATGAAACTAACTAAAACAGAAACAAGTTAAAGACAAGGAGCACACAGGAACATCAAATGACTGGTGACTGTCTCAATCGTGTATACATATTCCAAAAGAAATTTAAGAAATAAGGCACAATACTTAAAGAAATGAGTTGTTTACCATTTAAAAGTCAAATACAATTCACAGATAAGGAGGTAAAAGCCCAACACAATGACCTGGATCTAGAAAAACTTTTACTTGTCTGGCTATTTAGTATTGAAATATATAATGTGAAGAAAGGCAAAGAAGCTGAAATAATCAACATCTATCGCAAACAAAAAATTTCAAATTTAGGAGAACAAATATTTTGAGATAACACGGCTTATTCCAGAATATACAAGCCATGCTTGACAAATGAACTTACTACAAAGATCATAGAAGAAAAATAGCATTATAAAAGAGGAGATGCATACAATGAAGAGCATTTACAGAAAAATATGAATCATTTAAAAGAAAGAACACTTACATATGTTGCAGGGTGGCATGAAACAGCATACTCCCAATTGCAAGAATCATATTAGATATATGAAGAATACTAAACCTCTTCTCAAACCGCTGTCTTAATGCATTTATAAGGCCAATGAGGGCCAAAAAAATGCATGGAATATTAGATATGGTGTTGTAAAACTCTGCAATATAAGAAGAATGCACGTAGTTTTCCTCGCACCATTCAGTGGTAGATGTGACAGGTCCCCAGAAACTTGATGTCATTGTATCAGCCATCACTCTTACACCTGCATATGGCCACAAATCTTAGAGATCAATTATCAAATGATTAATTTTATAAGTGTATACAGAAATTTGGCACACACTTTCTCTCCACATATAAACAAGGACCACCTTAGAAAAAAACCAAATTATTGATATTTTCCTCGACAAGATTATACAAAAAATTCATCATCATTCTTACAAGAGCAATGTTATGCACCCTCACAACGCAGGCAAGCTCACAGTGGCTTAATCCCCACACATGGGACCTGTACATCACTGCACGCGTGCTAAAAATGTGTGTGTGCGCACGCACTTTAGCATTTTCATCCTTACCAACATGACATCTATCATAACCTTAAAAATTAAGGCCTCTAATCATAATAATACCAAAAAATCACGAGAAAAAATAAAAGATATAACTTGCAAAGAAGGACAATGAGCAGCATTTTAGTTCTGTGTCCTGGGTAAAGTTGGTTCACTATTTCAGGTAATACCAAAGAAAACCACGATTTATTACCATATTGTCTTCAAAATTAACAGAACAATTTTTTAATCCAAGACAAATACATCTTTATCAAACTACTACAAAACTTTTTACTTAATGTGTAAGGACAACAAATGCAAAGCACAAAATGGGTATAAGATATAGAGATTCCTAGTGCTCTATCATTTTGAAATAAAAATCACTAGATATAAATGCAACTAGGTTAACATGTGCCTAACTGTAGGATTATAAAAAAAATGAATAGGGCATCATGTATCTTTGTTTATGAGGTTAATCATCGAGATGAATGTTGTGATAAAACTAATAGATAAAAAGGTTATCATGCAAGCTAAATCAACCTGAAAAATGTCTAAACTTAACCAAAAGTTAAATACTGTAATAGTATAGGAAGCCCCATAAAATCACTATCTTTACTTGGTTACCACTGCAGAGACCAAAGGTTAATTATAATAACATCGTTGCGTCCCAGCCCTCCACATTACGTTTAAGTATCAGAAATCAAAAGATAAGGAACATAACCGTAGATATTAGTAAAACCTAGCATACAAACTCATTGTTAACATAAAAGCACAGAAAACAAATCAATAAAGTGATTGCGTTGGACTTCCCTCATATCCAAGGCGCATCTCTGCGGACAGACAGCGCATGGCCTCGCCAGATCCAGTCGGCTAAGGCGCCTGGCCGGATCCAGCGGACCAGTGGGAGGACAAGGCAAATATAACCATCGAGCAGGCAGCAACCTGGAGAATCCGAACCCCCCTTATCTCATCTCACCGCCTGGGCCGTTAGAAAAAGTGACAAAATCGATACTTTACCTTGCTTTCCGGCGATGCGGGCGTCCTCGGAGGAGACGTATTTAACCGGAGGTGGCGCCGGGCCGGTGGGTCAGAGGATGGAGTGGAACGGGGGCGGAATGCCCTCTCTCTCTCTCTGCCTGCAACTTTTGCCCTCGGAGAGAATAATAATTATTTTCACATGTGCCAGACGGCGAGGGTCGCTAATTACATACGGGTCTCGGGTCTGGCCGTTTGTCCGAAATTAATGTGATCAATAGTTTTTATCTCGGGTTCTTATAGGAGCATGCGCCAATCTGAGCTGTAAGCCCGGCCACCAACATTCGCATATGAACTTGGGCTTTTCTTCCTTTTTTTTTATCCACTTTTTAATAAAAAAAAAAGTTAAAATACACAATAAATGTGTAATTACCCAATTTCTTAGGGGAGTCGAGATATAAAAACCCGCCTACCCTTTAGGGTTTAGGATTTATAGTTTATTTAAAAACAAAAAACAAAACAAATAAGGGGAGTCAAAATATAAAAACCCTCCTACCCTTCAGGGTTTAGTATTTATAATTTATTTTTAAAAAAAAACAAAACAAATAGAAGCTAATGAGTTATTTTGTATTTTTATTTTTTCATATACAGGAAAGCTAAACTAGTCATTTGGATGCCTTTGGGTGGGAAAAGAATTGATGAAGGGAAAGTGCTCGCTTGTTTGGAACATTGAGAATAGTAGAAAAAAGAAGATACCCTTTTGTAAAAGTGCTATACAAGAAATGTCGTTCGTTCTTAAAGAAATTATTTTTTATGTAAAAATTATATTTTCATCTTCTTTATTAATTTAAAATTGTCTATACTTAAGAAGTTCCATTCATACCTAACTACTAAAAGCGGAAAGGGACTTTAAAGCCCCATCACCACCACACACACACACACAGAGTAGGAAGTCAATGAGTTTCATTCAAATGTCATCCTAAAGATTTTGCATATGATTATAACATTTCCGCTGTGAAGCACCCACACATATGTGAGTGATTAATTTATAGTTCAGATTGAATATGCCGGTCTCTATCTCACACTAATATTAAGACGGGAAATTTTCTCTGCAACAGCCCCGTGTGCTAGTGCTCACGGCACATGAGGCTGATGCGAGGGCATTCGCACGTGAGTGGTTCACACTGAATCTAAACCGGACATGTATTAAACAGCCAATCAATAAAAAAAAAAAAAAAATGTTATTGTCAAGAAAACCCAAGCAATGCCTAACTGCTCATGCAACATAAACCATTTCAGAGTCCGAATCCTGACGAAACTTTAACAGAGAACGCTCAGACTTGTGCTACGAGCCAGCCTACTGACCAAAGCTTCCTAGTTCTGCCATGATTAACCAATCGCGACTACAGCTACTTACACATGAATGTCATAGAGATTGGCCAATTATAAACTGCTGCTGCAAGAGCTAGCTGTGTAGCATATATATGGTTTAGACATGAGAAAGATTCATCCAGTCGACGAGGAGGCACCATTGGCGCCACCTGCTTATGGTACGTTGTGATCCAGAGGAGCCACTCAACACCAGCACCTAGAATCACATGAGACGGCCACAATGAGGAAGAAGAGGACGTACGTCCTCTTCTTGTTGCAGGTGCATGTCCTGGTTGCTGGGCCCTCTCCTACTGCTTCTCGCCCTCATGGTAACTATATCTGGCGTCCTCTATCTCGGTCTCAGGCCCAAGTTGCCCGACTACTCTGTTGATTATGCAAGTCTCTCAAAGGACCAAGGCAGTGACGATATGAGCGTGGACACTGTCCTGGAATTGGCCATCAGGGCTCACAACCCCAACAAGCACATGGGAATCTATTACGAGAGAGGAAGCGAGGTGAGGTGAGTGTGTGGTACAGAGAAGCGAGTCTGTACAAGGGGACGTTGCCCAGCTTTTACCAAGGCCATAGGAACACCACTCTTCCCATCACGAAGGGTCCAACCCAGATTGGGGCCACCCTCCTCCTCAATGCCTTGCAAGAGCAGCAGCAGACAATTCCCTTGGATATCAATGCTCATGTGCCGGTGCGGCTCAAAATTGGCGGTCTGAAGCTGAGAACAGTGAAGATCAAGATTAAACCGTCGATGGCCTCAGTGCCAACAAGCCTGATCGGGGTCAAGTCAAGCGCATGCAATTATAAGTGGAAGTTCTAATCTTGCTTTCGTACGTTTACTTAATATCATTTTCGTTGATATACTTCAATCCATTTGTTCTTTTCTCTTTTAATGGAAGCTTTTATATATAAAGGAATTTATTTATTTTCATTAAAATCTTACTTTGATCACATAAAAGTGACAATAGGGGATTTTTTTTTTCATTCCATTTAAAGGTTAGAATAAAGTTTTGAAGTAAAACAAGTGAAGTGAAGTGGGGATTTTTACCTTTTCTTTTAACAAACATAATGACGGAAGTACTATAGAGTAGCCGGCCAACAGCGGAAGACTTGGTGGAGGAGGTAGTGCACATAAAATTCAAAACTTTATATGAGATCTACACAATACATGCAATAAACTAATGATAATTAGCAATATTAACATGTATATAATCAAATCATGTATATGAATATAAATATTGGAAAGATACACACTGACCTAAGTTTGATCCAGCCCTAGCACGCCCTTCAAATCAGCCTTCTCACATCAATAGCAAGATCAAAAGGAAAGGATTAAGATAATACCTTTCTAATGTGCAGATCCTTCAACATCGTGCTTGGATTGATAAAGAAACTTAGCAAGATCAGCCCCATATATCAGCCTCCACGTCCAAGCCTAAGAAGATAACTTTCTTCCTCTTTCAATCCATCAAACACACCTTAGAGGAGGGAGAAGTAGGGCGGCCAGCAACTTTTCTCAAAGAAAGAGCAGGCTGCACCAATGGAAGATGAAGGGAGAGAAAGAGAGGGGGTATCCCAATTGGGAAGAGGATTATCTCAAGGGGTGGGGCGACCCAAGCATATATAGTATTGAAATCAAATCCATTTAATTCACTCCCTTAATTACCTTCCTTCCTTATTTAGGCGGTTCTTGAATTGGATATCCTTTAATGGGCTTTTGAGTGGGCTGAATCAAATGGGCTAACCTATTTCAATTCTTCTGAGTTTTACTAGAAGGTCTAACACAACGGGAGCGGGTTTTGTTTCACAGAGCCCGCGGAGGCCTGGACCCCCTGCACACGGCCAAGCCTGCAACAGGGTTGACTCCTCGTTAATTACGCAGGTCCCACCCTCAACACATAATTCGCATGTTTGGGCCCCACAATGTGTAAATGCACACCTAGATGTATGTCTAGTATATGTGTGTGACATGTGTGGGTCCCACTTGAATTATGTGTAACGAAGGTACATGTGGGGTCGGTGCGACCACCCCCACCACCCTTGGACCCCGTAGCCCGTACCGGCTCACTCGGACCGCGACACCGTTGGACCGAACCGAGCCCGAGCCCATACCATGGTCCAACAAGTACGTGATAATTAACAGTTTTAAAAAATTATAGAAGTAAAGTTCATTGCGTAATTAATAAGGATGTCATTTGTTGGATTTTGTCAAACTTAAATATGATATTATTTAAAAAATAATAAATTTAAAGTCGACCCAAATAGTTATTAAGGTTTAATTTTTAAACTCAAACTCGACCCATTAATTTAGAAACTTAAACTTAACCCATTAAAGTCAAGTTGGGTTTTATCAAAATATTAAAAAAATTTAAAAATTTTATATTTATAACCTTAATCGAGTTAAGTCGAGTTGGATCACATAAAACCCAAATTAGACCCAAATAACTATTTTGGTTAAATTTAAAAATCTAAACCCAATTCACTAAGGTCAGATCGGGTTTAGTTAAGATTTACTATATATCCAACCCGAAAAAATCTGTAATCATAATTAAAATTATGTAGACAAAATTCTTCTATTGTATTTTTAGTAAAGTGTAAAAGGTATAATAAAGGTATTAAGGAGCCAAGTCAAATCAAATATTAGCTTGACTAAGTTCAAAATTTAAGGTGCTAATTGAGCTAGACTTGAACTCAAAGAAGGCTCGGAGCTTCAGCTTTAACTTACTATAGATTAAGAAACTCAATGCTCAACTTGAACTTAGGCCCAAAGTTAGACATGAAAACTCGAAGGCACAATTTGAACTTAAGCTCAAATCTCTTATGTAAGAAACTTAAGTCTAGGTTTGACATGGGCTCGAATCTAAGTCATTTATTTATTTTTACAATAATCCAACTCAAGTAATGTAGATTATATGTTATAATTTATAAATTATATTTAAGCTCTGCTAAATTAAATATGGCTTGAACTGAGCTAAGTAGAATCAAGCTATAGTGTGTTCAAAACTAGACTCAAATGAGTCAAACTAATTCGAACTCGAGTCAAATTCCAGTCATTGACTCGTTAACACCCCTCAGTATAGAGATTCCACGTCCCAGCAGCTTGTCCTTTATGCAACTTCATATTTTTAGTTTGATACACTCGAGCCTACTCTGCTATTTTGAAAATGACAAATATTAAGTCATCTAATATAACTCAAAAGCGAAGATTGTTTCCAAAATTACACTCTCTATTAACACACCAAAAAACCTAAAAAAAAGATAATTTAGAAAAACCATATTTAAAAACTCAAAAGATAAGAAAAAGTGGTTAAGAGCTAAGCAAATAAAATGTTAATTTAAGGATAAATTATTTTTTAAAGAAAATAATAATTTTAAAATAGAGTGAATATATTAAAGACCATGTTTATATACACCTCACTACTCCACAGTGTACCCCGATTCTCCTATACCCTTCTTCGTATACACCCCTTATATAAAAAATTTATAATTTCTTATTATACCCTTAATATTTTTTTTCTTACCCACCCCACCCCTCTCTCCTTCTGTGACTCGAGCATGGGATCCACCACCACCAGTTGACCTCACTAGAAGTGGCTAGATCTATCCGTCGTGGCTCACCTAGCCATGACTAGAAGAGGTGCCAAGCAAGCTAGCCTAGGCCATGGCCACCATGCCCAAATAAGCCTTGGCCAAGCCAGATCTAGCCAATTGGCTAGACAAGCCCGGGCAAGGAGGCCCTGGCCAAGCAAGCCCCAACCAAAGCCTCCCTACCAAGTGAGTCCTGGCCAAGCCAAATCTAGCATAGCTTGATTGCAAGGCTGTCGAAGGCTAGCCTAATCAAGCGTTCTAATGGAGAAAGAAATAAAAAATCACTTTGACTACGAAGTCACATGCCAAAGGTTTTATTGGTCATCAAACTTAGAGAGGGAGATGGGTTTTTTTGAGGTAGAGTAAGAAGAGAGAGAGTGAGAGAGATAATAAAGTTTTAAGATTTTAAAGAGTAAAATAATAATACTTACAGGAAAATAAGATACAAAGGGGATTAATATGGTGTAAATAGACGCATTCCATTTTAAAAATAGGTTCCCTATCAAAAGGTAATGTTAAGCCAAAGAACTCCAAGAGGTAAATTTTTTGTAAAATTCTATTCATTCTGGCCTAATTAAGGCTTAAATTATTAAAATTATATTTATGTATAAAAAATAAGCTTTAATTCTAACTAAGATATAATTCAAAGCCGTTTTAAACCAAAATTACCAAATCACCTCACGAGGTGATTTCGTCGATTCCGACTCCCAACCCCCATTACAAAATTACAATTTTTATTATTTTTTAACAGTTACTTTTTATATCAATTTGAGCCTACAAAATATGCTATACAGGTAAAACCCACTTTAAAAGTTCAAAATTACTAAATTTTACAACTTATTTAATAAAGTTTAAATTTAAGAATATAATGATACCAAAAATATACATATCCAAAGTTCGGGAGGGAGAATTATATTAACTTAAAATTTTAAAATTAAGTTTAACACAACATCCAAATTTACTATAAAAAATTTAATTACCAACTTTAATTCACATTTGGTAGTAAACTTTAAAAATTAATTCTAAAAAATTTCACTTCTATTTCTGAAAAATCCTAACAGCCAAACAGCCCATACTGTCTATTTTCTTTAATGTCAGATCCAAAGCAGGAGTCAGCCTTATAGTTCTAGCTACGACTTTTTCTATCGTCTGCTTGTTCTTCTTCTGGAAAACCATGCAACATATGCTGACATTAAGGACGAACTTTTATAACGTTGCTTCTCCCACAAAAGCTGAACAACTTTCTTGACAAGAGCTTACCAGAATGCCAAGCCAATAAAACACCACTGTGTATGCTCATTATCACGCCCGTACTCACCATTGCTTCCATCAAATACGGGTTGCGAACTCTTGTTCTTCCAATGTCTGCAACCCTCCCGCACCCATCTCTGGGAAATGCAATTCGCAAAAAACATAACATATAAGTGAAACTCTAATCACCAATTAGAGCACGAGGTCTATGCTCAATAGTTATCAAAGACATGCCCGTTTGGGATATAGCTCTCACAAATCCCATATTTGCTGTCAAAGTAGGAGCGCCCCAGTAATCACCGGTTCCAAAAATGATTTTGTTCTTCATTGCAATCTTTCTGGTCGTGGGAAGACCAACCATACGCAGTGATGGACAATCAGCTACCACCCTGTAAGATATAAGACAAGTCATGCAAGACACTTTAACACGGTATCCAAACAACCGAAATTCACCATCAAGACCAACAATTCCTTGCAAAAGGGAATTTTATAGGTTGCCAACACTGCGCAAGGTCCAGTTGCTTGTCTACGAACTAGAGAAATTTGAAGCATTGGATTCATGGACACTTACAGGAGGCATTGCAGTAAATGACTGGCTCTTGCCTTCTCCATAGGTCCACCATAAGTAGAAACCAGCTCCATGAACTCTGACTGAACACTTTGGCATATGATGCCTTGCTTTCCATATAATGCACCCCTCAGGTATACCAGAATTGGCTTTTGAATCTCAGACAAGGCCTGCAAACGTGTAAAGACAGTACACTTGTTCATGAAGTAAGACCATACGCAAAGTAGAGGACACCATAGGCAAAGAGGCCATTCTCTATATTTAGCAAAACAAATCCTTGTCACGAAAAAAGAAAAATAGAAAGTTGTCCTTCATACTCACATTTACAAAAACTATCATTAAAAGAGCTCATTCTAACCAGGATTGATTACAGAAAAACACCTACAGTAGCTAGAACATGAGTGTGGAGAAAAAATTCTCATTCTGATCACCATTGAAATCACTAGCAAGAATGCATGTGCATTATGCATGTAAATACATATTAGTTAATAAAAATAAATTAGAGATATAGTAAGTATTGGGCAAAGGTCTCTCTTGCACACTGCAGTTACAAAACATGCTTTCAGGAACATAATAGTGTAAATTATAAGCACATATAATTATAAGCGCTGTGTTAACCTAAATACACTCATGAGTAAGAAACTACACATCCAAATCCCATGACTTAATATTAGGTCATAGGTTAGAGAGAACAATAGTGTTGAAAGACTTTGTGCTATGAAGCGCGTCCATATGATATAACTCATTGAAAACTTTCCAATAGTACTAAGAATGTGTGAATCAAGTTTGGGAGTACAAAATATACCCTTGCAAAGTTAGAAACAACACAAAGAAAATTAGGGGCCATGTTGTATCAGCAACTGGTATTAGACTAACACGTGACACCCGCCTAAAGAAATCTCATTGAAATAGGATAAGTCCGTTGAAATCTAAGTAAAAGATTTTACGAAAATACACTCAAACCACATAAAAATTCAAACTTATGTCAAGGGAAATTATAAAAAAGTAAGGGCAATACAGGAAATTTTGGGAAAATATATTGTCACTCTTGGTATTTTATGTAGCAGTATAATATACGTGACAATTTACAACCTCCACAAATGCTAAGCCCTTCTTATCCACCGGATAACCCATGGGCAATGCCTTTGCATAAGCCCAGGGGCTTGTGGATGTCTTGATGTAAGAGTAGCATTATTCTTATGGCATATGTCATAGTCTCATAGATGCCCACCGATCAAGTAAAATTTGATGACTATGATTATACATCAATAGTTATATTAATGTATGAAGACCTATGTAGTCCCCTCACTTCAAAAACACCATGGGAGTCTGATTATCCTAAAAGCAGAAAGATTACCTGTTCAATTATGAATTTGGTGTTGCCCTTGAACCTGTTTCTCATCTCAGTTTCTGTAGCAAACAGCATTCTCCTGGAACCACCATTACTTATTCCAGAAACAATAGCAATTAAAACCGTTGTATCAAGGTTAATCAAAGCTTCACCAGACAATGCCTCCGGCTGTGCACCCACAAGATTTTTGAACTTTGATGTCATTGGAGAGATTATAGAACCGAATTCATCAGTTGAAAGCCCTCCAAAATACTCATCTACCTTGGCACACGATGCTGCGGAACCATGTAGAGATAATTCTGTGTCAGAAACCCCCACAAATGGGTCTTTGATTGCATTGTCCAACATTGGCACCGAGTTGTCCAACATTGGCACCGAGTTATTGACATTCTCGAGCTTAATTTGAAAAGCACGTGCACTAGAGAATGATCGGACGGAAATATCACCCATGGAAGAAGAGAGAAATTTGCTTCTTTCAGCTAAATAAACCCAGCCTTCATCAACTTCCTCAAATACATCGAAATCACAGAGAGTGAATTCAGACTCGAACTCCACCGCCCCAAATTCATCTTTTAACTTGTTGGCCACATCCACTTTAACGCCACTAGAAAAGAAATAGATTAGGAAGGTCGGCATTAGAGTTGATGCCGAATAAGCAGCATCAAGGGTCTGTTTAATACGCATCCTCAACCCTTTATCTCGGTGAGACCCCGACCATGAAATGTACTCTGGATTTCTATCTGAGATGACGAACCAAACAGGATCTCTCCCGATCGTGCATACTATATCCACATGAACTCCGTTCGGAAAAGGACCATCTTTCACTCTCTTCTGCGAAGACAGTGAGATTCTCTTGCAAACTAGTGACACTCCAGATACAAAGGGTTGCTGAAGCACGTGAACGACTGCCTCGAGGTAACCGATGTTAGTACTGCAAACACACTTAAAAAGAATCTCTAAGCGTCTACACGGAATAGCCAAATACTGGCACAAATGCAAGATTACCTTTCAAAGTATGCTGATAGAGATTACCTTTCAAAGTATGCTGATAGAGATTACCTTTCAAAGTATGCTGATAGAGATTACCTTTCAAAGTATGCTGATAGATTACAAAAGTAATCGAAGGACAAAACAACCAACTAATCTCAACGATTTGCAGAGTTACACAGGGGGTGAGGAGGGTGTCATACCTGAGGGGTAAGGGAGGGGAAGGGGAGGAGCGGGAGAGGAAATTAAGCTCGGCGGCAGCGAGTTTGAGGAGGGTGCGCTTGCAGGAGTGGTTGGCAATTCGGGAAGGCGGGAGGGCGTGAATTCGCTCCGTCAGGAACCGGCATCGCTGCTTGGCACTCTCCACCTCTGCTTCTGCCGTCGCATGGCTGGACCCTGAAGAGCTGCGGCTCCTCGCCGCCGCCGCCGCCATCTCGATGGCGCAATCGGTCATGCGAGACAGGCAATCAGACGGGCTCATAAAAACAGACGAACAAGCGTCCCCGCCCGGAGAGTCAGTCAGGTCTCTGTGGTTATATGAGCCTGAGACCAACTTGAAGATGGAACCGGCCTTTTCCTGAGGTTGTAAACGCCCGAAATCTTAATGGGCTTCAGACCAGGGTTTTTGCGAAGGATTTTGAGTTTTTTTACGCGCACATAGACAGTCACACAGGGCAAAAAAACAATTTGCAGTGAGTCCTGATGTTAACAAGATATTCAGCTTCCATAGTGCCAAAAAAGTACAAGAAATCAGCTTCCATGCAATAATATAATCATTTGCAAATTCGACTAAACTATATTATCGGAAGTTTATTTTATCTTTTTGGTAACCAAAGATATGGGGGCAGGCATTATTTTTTCTTCACTTTAATATCTATGTCCTATGTTTCTTTTTTTATACTCCATTCCTTATCTCTTACATTTGAAAAAATATTATTTTTTATTGAATAATGAATCTTAAATTAAAGGGAATGAAAAATAAGCTCATGATACTCTTTTTTAAGTATCCAACTACTTAAATTTAACAAAATATAGTTATTAATATAAAACAAGTTTCTTTGGCAAATAGAGCTATTAATTTAAGACGTGGCTAAATGCAAAAAATAATAAATTTTTTTACTTTAATACCCACTTATCCTCTATTGGTTTACTTTTCCTTTTCCTATTGTCTCAGATATTAATAGATTTAATAGAGACCTTGAGTTCCTGTAAGTTTGTGCAAATGTTGGTGGGGGACATCCCCTGCTAAAACGAGGACCCCGCCCCCCTTAAATATTAATAGATTTGACCAACCAAGACCGAGACTTCGAGTCCTCGTAAGTTTGTGTAGTTGTTGGAGTGGAGAGTCCTGGTAAGTTTGCGCAGTTGTTGGACATTATTTTTGAAAACTAAGGTACAGGTAAGAGAATGGATAAGTAAGGAGGGACACAAGAAAAAAAAGGTCTGAATAACTACATTCATTAATTTAAGACAGATGGAGTATAATATATAATGTCTTATGAGATAAATTCTGCATGCTTTCCCAATACAAAAACCAAAAACCGAAACAAATAATGTGTTCACACTTCACCACAGTAGTGGTGGCAAGTGGTCCTTATGACTAGGATGCATCTCCCTAGAATTGATAATGGACAGGCCATGGAGTGGATAGAGACGTGAACACTCCGTAATTCTTGACGACTTTCACCGTTCAATGTCGTTGCCATTAAAACCCAAGCATACACCCTAAAACAGACATGACTATCGAGGCAACGGCCATTATTTTGTATGAAATTTCTGGACAATACAAATGTAAATGATTTTCTTTTCCTTTCGCCTTCATATAGCAACAACTTGTACAGACGTAAATGCTCTCAGAAGCCATGCAAAAGCGACTCAACTTTATACACAAGAAACTGGGCAACAAACAGCAAAATGATACCAATGGCAGTCTAAAGTTTCTCTGCACTTCTGCTGAATGTAGTTCTTCCCAATTGATTCAGTACACAATCAGCGCTTTCAGGTTCTTTCGGGTTTGAGCTGCTCTCGACTTTTTGATAGGCCATCCTCGTGGGTGGTCCAGCAGGGATCCACAGGAGGGAGATGATAATCATCTGGTTTCAGCGCCAAAGCAAAATCGGGCAATTCTGGTGCTCTCTGTACACTCCTGTCAGCACCAGAGTCATACATCTCTCATATAAGTACATTATTCAAGCATATGCAGCCAGACATCGTGCTATCAATGTTCATACGGGCAAACGTACCTATTTTCCTGAGAATAAAGATCTCTGTTGATGCGCACCTTGCTAGATGCATCCTTCGGGATCTTCTCTGAGAGATATTTCATAGTACCCCACATAGGTGGACACCTGCATCCCAAAGCTTTAGTTAGAGATTGTACGATAATCATGTTTCCCAAAAACTGATATTGATAGGAAAGAGAAATCTTATTTATTTATTTTATATTCCTAACACACATGCAAGCTTCCCTCAAGTGCAACACATGAATGATAATTGGGGCTTAATTTTTCCAACTGAGACTAGAACCTAAGACCTCCTAGAACAACCTGGTGCTCTAATACCATGTAAGATAACGGTGTTAACCAAAAGCTCAAGCTGTTAGGAAATGGAAATCTTAGTTATTTATTTTAACACAAATAACTTATACGAGTTTTCAGCCAATAGTGCATTGTCTGCACACATCAACTTGACAGTTCCTACAAAAAGAGAATGGCTGGCGATATTAACATTTTGATGGAACAAGCATCGCTGAAGAACATGCGCCAATAGGCTTGGTATTTCTTTGGGTGAGACCTTCCAGTCAGATATACAAAAATCTTACGCACCCCTGGCGGCAGGGTATACGCCCTTGAAAGTATGTGCTCCATAAAACACAACATGCTCTTCAGCCTAGCGCTTCACCAGTCAACAGAAATTATATTCTGTATAACTCAAACTTTTCAATAAGATGCATTGGCTTTCTCACAGACCTTGAAGTGGGTGGTGCCGAGTTGAAGGCTTCACAAGTTCTTTTACTTTCTTTGAGAAACTCATCTGCAGCTTGTAAAGCAGAAACAGCCATGCTATGAAGCTGCTCTGTATTTCCCTCATCCAGGATTAGCCCATGATAATAATAGGCTGCCGCCTGGTATAAAATTACTATTGCCAGATCAAATACAAAATAAGATGAATAGAAATTACTAGATGAATAAAGAGAAGAGAGAACTTTCAATTTGTCTAGAAGACATGAATCTTACGCTGAAGTCACTTCTGATGATGCTAATGTCTAAAGAACATGGTAACTGAATGGAACAATAGATAAAAGAAGAAGAAAAAAAACTACAAAGCCTAATAGGAACAACTAGCAATATACCTTTGCTTCAATATGTTTCCATTTAACAAAGAGCTGATGCTTTTCCCCCCAGCCATTCCTTAATGGAAGGTGAAGTAAATTCTCATAGGCCTGCAAACAACTAGCATGTAAGACTAGGTTCACCTTCTCTTCAAAAGTAAAATAACCGTTCATGTATCTTTTTGCAACAAATACAAAGCTAACATCATTATGGCCGTCAAATATGCCTTCAAAACATACAAAGTATGTTACAGTAGTGCGGAAGCCAATAGCCAAGTATATTTATGAAAATACAACAATATCATATAAGAAGATCAAGTAACTTAAGAACCCATTGTCCACCAAGAAAAATTTTGCATAATAGGCACAGCAAGAAAATGGAGCCAAAATCTCATCTTAAAACCAATAATGAAGGAAAATAGAAGCAAGATGTTCCTGCTTATTCCATAATTATATCATTCTCCCTCCGTCCCACATTTATAGCTCCATTTGGTTTTTCAAAATAAACTAATTTTTGTTAAACTAAATGGAGATATAATGTGGGCTGGAGGGAGTATTATAAGTGTGTCCAATATATACATAGGGGAAGAAATTACACCGTTACAACTATACAAAACCTCAGAACGACTAGGCTGAGGGCATTATTTGTATTCATCCTGAATCTCGGGCTAGATAAGAAGAATACTAACTATGCTTGATGAGAGAAAAGAGACCAGACAGGGAAAACAAAAGAAGCATCATGAAGCCGAAGGATATAAACATACCACCCCCTAGAAACGGCAACTTCCGCAAAAAATAGCCTAGAAAATCATTAGAAAAAATAGCAGTTAAGAGCCGAGTATGTAGGCTTAAAAATATTCCTAATTAGTTCAATTACAAACTCAAACAGAGCCAAACTCACGTGAAATATGGGTACCATCTGCAACTAGGGGTTTTAATGAGCTGAGCCAAGTCAAGTATTGGTCTGGCTTGGCTGAAACTTGAAATTTGAACTGCCAGCTCAAGCTCAACTAGAGTTCAAACAAGGCTCGAATCTTTCAGCTCAAACTCGACTTGATTAGGCAACTTGGGGCTCAAATCAAACTCGAGCTAGAATCTCCTATATAAAAAATCGGGTCTAGGATTGACACAAGCTTGAATCCAGCCCCTTTTCCTGGACAGAATCCAGCCTAATTAATACAGATTATGTCTGATAATTTATGAATTACCTTTGAGCTCAATCTCGAGCCTTATTTGAACTGAGTTTGAGCTCTGTTTGAGTCAAGCAGAGGTGAGCTCGAAGTTCGAACTCGACTCGAGTTAATTCGAGCTTGAATCAAGCTTAGTTCAAGCCAAGTCGAGCTGAGCCGGCTCTGCTGGACTCGTTAACACCACTAGGTGTAGCTGAGCACTTTACTGGGAAGGATAATTAAGATTGTGCCCAAGAAAGCATTTATAAATGTTGTACCCCAGAAAACATTAAACCAGAATCGTAAGTAGATTAACAAACATAGAAGACCACTTTAAAAGGTGGATAGGGAGAGAAAAGGTGCCATTGTAAAGCAGTCAAAAACATATAGAACATATCAGGAATGAATTAGCGGAGAAACCAGAGATGACTACATCGCTACCCATTTTAGGAGAGGGATAAGTACCTGATGCCAGTACTTCACCATTTCACAGGCAAGTCTCCGCTTCACTGCTAACGTGGCTTTTGTACTATCAATTGCCATCCCAAGTTGCATTTCCACGCCCTGCATAATCATCAACCAATTAACAACTTCCTTGTCAATTAAAGAGTTCATACTTCCCTAAATTCTTAATTAGTATAGAATAGCTTTCTAAAAAAAGGGTAAAATTAAACATGAAGACTGCCTATTTGAGATGATAAAATGCCAAGGATAAATGGGATTCAGTTCACAAACTTAGGAATTAATGAATACCTGGCCCAAGGCTTGCTGGCTAAGTGCTTGCAGTGTTTCCTCGGCAAGGTCAACTGGAAGATCCCTCCTACAAGGTTTCAGAATGATAGATAAGCTCCAACCAAAAATAATAAAAGAACCTTAACCATATTGTAAGTACTAAAAATTCCTTTTAGCTAGAAAACATATGAAAAAAATAATAATAATTGATATGCAAACCTGACTTCTGGTGGAATTTGAGGAAGAACATGCCGGACTGCACACTCCAAATAGCCTGCTGCCTTCAGAAAAACGTCTACTGAAGCCTTTCTACTCTCTGCAAAGATTGTTAGAGAAATCACTGAGCGTCTGGTTCTATAACATGAAAAATCACAATCCTTGACTAGCACATCAATTCATGTGTGTGACAGAAAGTTATAAACTGCAGCAATCACTCAGCTACAAATGTCTGGAGATACAAACAGGCCGGAAAAAGACAATAAAACATTGGTATAATATGGTGGAACTTCTCAAGTTGGAAAAGAAAAATTACAAGAACCAAGATACAGTTCTCTTCCCTGCCTTAAATTTGACTGACACTGTAAACTTTAACCAAAGACATTTCTGACCACTCATCATTTGATTCAAGGAAACAAGTTCTAAAAGTTTCGAGTTTATATGCTTCTAAGTAACATTGAGCTCCTGACAAGGACAAGCAGGAATATATAAAATTCACCAGTAAAGCTGAGCAAAGTAGAATACAAAGACCAAAATTTTTCAGTAGGAAAACATGTTGGTTTGGTTTTGTTGGTCGAGCTAATCTGTTTAAAACTCTGGATTCAATTCAGTACATCCACAAGCATATTGTGTGTGTGTGCGTGCACGCGTGTGCACACACACAAACACACACACACACACACACACACAGAGAGAGAGAGAGAGAGAGCTAGTAAATAACCAGGTTCCAGGATTTACCTTCAGCAACTTTAGGCTGATAACCTTCTGTAGATGTTTTGGGGAGAAGCATTAAATTGGCTTGTGATAGGGATAGCATAGCCATCAAATGCAAAACTGACAATATTTCATACCAAGCATTCGACATAGTTGTATCCTGAAAGCACAGGAATAAGCATCAGGACATGAATATTTTACTCTAGACAAAATAAGATCACAGTTACTAATTGAAAGGAAATGTCATAACTTCTGGTGTATAGCGTGGAAAGTATAACTCCATTAAAATTCTTACCTCTGCATCATCCTCTTGGTTAACCCATACGAATTGCACCATGCTCTTTAAAGACGTTCCTATACCATAAAATGAAAATAATTGCACATGGATGAAACAGATTATACACTATATTATAATGGACGCACAAGAATTTGAGTAGCTCCTGTTACCATCTTTTACTAGTCCCATTAAAACTGGTAAATAATCTTCCAGGGCCTGCTGAAGATCAGCCAGTGTTGAGCCACCTGCATCAAAGAAGTTATCAATCTACTGTTTAAACCTCAATTGGAGAAGTTTCGGTTCTGGGATTCTACATACCATGCTGAGTTGCTGTTTTCCTTCTTTTTGTTGCTGTTGGGCCTTCTTGAGCAGCCATGACAACAATTCGGGTTCTTAAAGCAGATAAATGTTCCACTAAACTCTTGTGCAAATGATCCCCTAAAGGCAGAGATAAGTCGACAGCCTTTGGTATTCGTAAACCAGGAAAGAAGACAGCTAACTCTCCGATAGTTCCTGGCGTCCTTCTATTCCCACCACCATCATTAGGTGTTGAGATGAAGCATCCCATGGTTTAGATCCTAATTTAACAAAGAAACAGAGTAGCATTTGTCACCATGAGTCATAACATGAAAACTCTTCCAAGTCATGGACAGTAAATGAATATGCCAACACATTCTAGATCAAAATCTACACCAGGCCCCCAAGTGAAGTTTAATTTTATATAGCAATAAAATATAAAGTTAAGCTGGTAGAGAAGAAGAAAGGTAGAATGGAGGAAGAAAAAATCAAAATATCTAAATAGTAAGTCACAGAATAGTACTTTACAAATAATTATGTTTCCCCATAAAAGATTCAAAAGGCAGCGAGAGATATAGAAGGCAATCATGAAGAATGCATGAAATACATCTGATTTGACAGTCTTAATTTGCTGATTAACAATTCTTGTGCATAACAAATAGACAGAACCGCACTTTTTAATAGGAAAGAAACAGAGTTTGAGTTTCATGCTGACAGCTAAGCACTCATGAAGAGTGAGCGACATAATAACAATCCAAGGCAAAAGATGGAACCTAAACAAAGGCATTAAAGTTATTGTTTCTGTTTGTCACTTGTAATATTCAAGAAAAAATTTATGTTATAAAATAGAATACGTTGTTAATATGAGTTGCATATAAGATAACAGGTAAAAGCTACTGTATTAGAAGAAAAGGCGGTAATCTTATCAAATGCACATAGCTAATTAACAAACCGCAAATGCAAGCTATTCCCTGGTTTTTAATCATTCTCAACCATTTTTTGCCTTAAGTTATAAACAACAAGCACTAAAACTAAACTAACGCATATGGTCCATATCTTTTAAACTTCCAAAAAGTAAGGGAAGCCTAGTAAGTTTTAAAAACCATTGAAGGGAAAGGACCAAAATGATTAATGATGAAGACATTAAAATTTTGAAATGGTTCTAAGACAGTGCTGCTCACCTTTTTGCAGTATTAGAAGATCAGCAGCTCAGTTGAACTCCCTTTTATATCTGCAGCAGTTCAAAAAATAAAAGTATAAAATTTATACCTGTAGAAACATGTCACGGGTCATAAGTGAAGCAATGGTGAGAGGGGGACCACATCACGCAGAAAACGTGAAAAGAGATAGCTTTGGTGAAACTTCTAACCTAAAAGTCGGGTTTCTTTGACTTATGGCAATGAAGATAGGGGAAGCAGCACGCTAAATAACCTGAAGTTGAGGGCTTCGGGCATCGGAAAGTTCGAAGGGAACATTGAAACTAGGGAGGAAACTTACCGACAAGGTAAGTTAAAGCAAAAAGGAGAATCAAATAAAATAGTCACGTAAACAGAAGCAAAATGCTAAATTGTGCAAATTTGAAATGTTTAAGCGTCCTATAAAATCTCAAAATCCGACGAAAAGAAAGAGAAGCTAAGCATTTGCTTAATAGACGACCAAACTGGCATGGTTCTAACTCTGACCTATAATTACAAGTACCCATTAGCTGTCGTAAACAATCAATCGTGACGTATGTGCCATATGGATGAAAATTTCCGTTAAAACCAGAGAAGAGGCTATACAATCGAGAGAAACCCGAGGAACGGAGCGGATATGAGGCTTTCGTGCCTTGCACTGGAGCAGTCGTGTGAAAAGAACGAAAATGATGCGAACAGACGAAATGATGCGAACAGAAAGTGGGTCATTGCCTCATTGGTCAAGTCAGAATTTGGAAGGGCAAAAAAATGGTGTAGCTCCCCAAAACAGAGTGACCCAAGAGTTTGTAATTTTACCTAACGGAGCGCACGATCATGATCGGAATTCACAGATTCCCCCGGCAAAACAGTTTGCTTCAAAGAGATGGCTTCAAAACAGAGCATTCTCATCCTAGAGCTCCCAATGCGAAAATTCCCTCCTCCTCCTCCTTAATCTCTCAGAAAAAAAAAGTACAATCACCTCCCCAGTAAATTACCACTCCAAACAGAATAGCATAACAAGAGAAAGAGAAAAAGGTAAAAGAAACCCTGAAGGACACAGTAGCAGGTGGCACACGGGCTTAAAGTCAAGTGCGTAGGTGGGTGTGAAGGAGAAGAAGAAGGTGAAAGGTTGTGCAGGCTTGAAAAAAATTGGATTGGCAAGGACGGTGTGGTGGTGGGAATGAAGCGAGGTGGCAGAGGAGTGAATTGGGAGACACCACACCACAGAGGGAAGGAAGGAAGACTTCGAGCTGCCAAGCTGAGGAAAAAGCATAGGCTGAAGAATGGAAAGTTCCACTCCCCGCGAATATTATTATATTAGTTTCAGGCTTTCAAGCTTCACTTAAAATTCATGTTTCAGCTTTACTTCACTTTAAAAACTCCTCCACGCGGAGCACTATATTTTCTTAAGTAGTAATTATGGAGTAATTTTTATTAACCACTTGGAGAAGCGAAGAGCACGTAAAAGTGGTCCACGCCAATCGCCATGCCATCCCTCTCTCCTCTGCACCACATCCGTTAGCAGTGTGTTTGAGATAATTACGAACCGCCAAAAAGGCATTTGCCAGCCAGGGCCAGGGCCGGGCCTCCCTCAGTCCACGCCTTCTTGCAGCTGAATCTTGTGTCCTGTCTAATAAATAGAAAACTTTTGGCCTTTTCTTGGCCTGCCAATGGTGGGAAACTGTTTCTATGATCATTTTTTTAATTTCTGATTTGTGTCTTAAAAATTAAATTAGAGAGATTGTGACTTCATTGTGTTGGCTGAAAGATTATAGAGTGAATTTCTTTTCCATAACATTCATTGAACGTGAGCTCTGATGATTTCATGAGAACAGTACGGAGTAACGATAGTGGGACTTGCTATGCTCTTTTTATATTTATTAAAGCAAACAAATTGCTGCCGGATTGTGGTAATGTGCATGTAATCACTTAATTAAGGGGGATGGAACTGGCAGTCTGTTCCTTGATAATGAATTAATGATGATGGTGATGCTGAAGTTTTAACCACTCTCCGGTCTCCACCTAAACACCACAGAGCAAAGGCCAAAAAAGTGAATCATCATGTGCAAGAAACCTATTTTTTTATAGGGAAATATGTTTAATATTTACTTTGATAATAAGCTATATACCAGTGTACATTAGCGTTAATATTTTTAACATTAATATATACGCAATTGATCTCAAATTTGAAGAGTTACTATATATTCTTTACACTAAGCTCATTGTAAAAGAGGAGCACAAAAACTTCTTCTTTCCCTAAACGCTGATTAACGGTTGCTATAAGCTTCATCTTAATTTCCAAAGACAAAAATCTAGTCACAAGTCGTTAGTTATGTTAGGTCGAAGTAATGAGATTTGGGGACCCTCAAATCAGAGTCTCTATCAATTCCTTTTTGTGTCACGTACAGCTGCAGCTCAGATCCACCTCTAGATTTCGTATCTGTGTCACGTCTCTGTTTTTGTACTCTCTACTTCTGTAGTCCATGTATCTTAGGTTGTGGCAGGGGCTGGCTTTTTCTAGGAAAATATATATGAACTCTTTATCTATAACATCAACAATATATCGGTACCAATGATATTAACATTACTATATATTAAAATATATAATATTTATTTTAAATATTAAAAGTTTATATGTATTTCGGTGTTTAAAAATCTGGACCGGCCCAGTTGGTTCAACTAGGTTTTAACTTAAAATTTCGGCCGAATTATTTGAGTTATTGGGCCGCATTAGCTTGGTCAGTCAAACCGGCCTGGCCGGTCTGGGCTTTAGAGAAAAAAAAAAGAACATAAAGGGGGAAAAGAGAAGGGGAAAGTGACGGGGTAGTGCCGGTGCCAGGACCGGTGCCAGGGAGGAAGAGGGGTGTCCTTAAGAAGACCCAGTCATATATGGTGGTAGATCTCAATCTGCGGCAAGACATTAGACGTATTTCACACAAAAATGGGGAAAGGGAAGGGGGGAAGAGGGAAGAGGGGAAGGAAAGGTCGGGTATGGGCTACTGGGGAGGAGAGGGAGGGGAAGTCAGGGGTCGGGGGGTGCTCCATAGTTGGGATCGTGGTCTGGCAGCCAAGGAGAAGACGAACGGGAAGAAAGAAGGGGGAAGAGAGGAAGGAGGAAGGGGTCATTGGACCGGGCCACCAGGAAAGAGAGGAACGGCAAAGGGGAACGGGGAAGAGGAGGAGGAAGGGACCGTTGAGATTGGGCCGGGCCACTGGGGAAAAAAGGGAGGAGAAGGAGGAAGGGGTCGTTGGCCGGTGTGTCGGGGAGGAGAGGGAAGGGAAGGGAGAAAATTGGAGGATTGTGGAGTGTAGACTATAGAGCCGCCGCCTCTCTGCTCTGAAGCTCCTCTTTAAATCTTAGGGTTCTAGGGAAGAAATATATATATCAACCGGGTTCAACTGGATTTGGTTAAACCGGCCTGGACACCAATCCGGGTCGGTGTCTAGGCCAGTTTTTAAAACATTGATGAGTTCTTTACACTAGATCATTGTTAGAGGGGAACATAAAAAACTCTTCCCTTTGGTCTAAGGTTTACGACATCAAAGTTTCTTCTTCTCCGGTATGAATTTGATGATAATTGTGACGTACATAACACAAATTGAAAAGAATATATGGTGAATTTGTAGAGTGGCTGGCCGGCGGAAGCGTGGCAGTCATGAGCCCATAAAGGTGGTGCACCAATCAAAAATCAAAACTTTACAATAATCTACACACAAATGTGCATATCGCCAATTAATGAGCAATAAACTATCCACCATAGAGCATGCATAAGATAAAATTGAATTAAGGAGCAAGGACGTACTGACCTTGGGCTGATCAACCCCTAGCACGTCTGCAAATCCTTCACAACACCAATCGTATGCAATTGATTTCAAGAGAATCAAGAAGGGAAGGGGGTTTACCTTAGTATGTGTTGATCCCTCTACAACTTTAATCTTGGATGCAAAACTCAGCAATAATGGCGTCCCCAAAGCCCACTTTCACGTCCCACACAGAGAGGAGAGTCTTATCCTTCAATTAGCTTGCCAACGGAGTGAGAGAGGAGAGTAGAGAGGGGTGGCCAACACGGTTTTTCCCAATGCCTATGCAAGCCGCACCAAGGAGGGAGATGGGGGGCAAAATTGGGAGAGAGAAGAGGAGAGGGGGAGGCCCAAAAGCTAGGGCTTCTCCTCTCTTATTCTCCCTTAAATACCCTTCTCTAATCTTTATTAGTTGGGCTTAACAAGTGGGTTTTTCTTATTGGGCATATGCTGAATTTTCTCGCTTTAACTAAGAGGGTCATACACAATAGGAGCTGGCTCCGTTTCTTAGAGCCCGCGGAGGCCTGGACCCCCTACACACGGCCAAGCCCGTAATAGGGTCAACCCTTGCTAACTATGGGTCTGACTATCGATACATAATTCACGCGCCTGGGCCCCACAAAGTGTTAATGTACATCCTAATTACATGCCTAGTGTGCATGTATGATGAATATAGGTCCCAATCAAATTAGTATCACGATGGCTCATGTAAGGTCAGCGCGACCACCTCTACCACCTTTGGACCCTGTGACCTGTACTAGCTCACCCGGATCGCAATCCATGTAGACCAAAATGAGCCCTATACCCTAGTCTAACAAATTTGGTGACAAGATGATCTTGTAGTTTGTCTTGAGTTTCGGCCAAGGTCGAAATTGAGAGGAGCTGCAGGCTTCTTCCATTTCCATCCGCATCCACATCAGAAGTGGACAAGATTTTCAGTTTCCTAGCATGCCTTGTATTAAACAGAATCGGTAACATAATCATTTTTTAGTGGTAATGGCTGAATGGTATTGGTGCTCAGTGATGGCTCATGTCTTCGAGTCCACTATGGGAGAATTTTGTTAATCAAGCATGAGATTATTTTAATCAACTTGGTAAGTATGCTGAACCTGTCATTTATTAATAATAACAAATGTCGGGGCTTAAGTTAATGAGCGAACAGTCGATGACTCCTTCGAGAAGTTTGGACGATGTACATTTGGGGAAATTGAAATCGCCTACATCCCTACTGGGCAGAGCATATGTAAAGACCGACCCACCTGCCCTGTCTAATAAAAGGTAAGGTAACTAAGACCTATATTATAAAAAAAAATTAAAATATAAATATTCTATTCTTAACTGAGAGAAGAATACTGCAAAGACAAAATCTAATTGCTATTAGATACCGCATGACCTGCGTATCGGGCTTGATACCAGTGTACGAAAAAAGCTGAGACCAGCTAATTCTATGATTCTAGATACTGTGACAGAAGTCTCAGAAATGAAATTTAATGAATTAAAACAAAGTCGAATGCTTCGATAAAAAGGTCTATTTGTGGGTTATGCTGTATGTCAACTGTCAACCGCTCTTAAGCGAGATTTATAACAATACAATTTTTTCTACCTTTTTTTGCTCTTACTTGCCATAATGAGTTTAGTTTAGAAAACATTTTTATGACCATTTAACATGATTATAATACATAAATAATAGACACGTGGAGGGGGAACTCTAGGAATTCTTAAATCATATTCTCAAGTTTCTCTTTCATGGTTTGTGATGTGGTTGGTAGTCTTCTATTATTGGTCGGGGAGCTTTTATCATAATAAAATATTAATCATGTTAAACAAATCTAAGAATTTATTGCGATATTACTAAAGTCTGTGCTATTTTTTAGTCGTCCATCCTTGACTGGACTATCATAATTGTCATTAATTTTGTTGTTATTGTTGTTGTTGACAGAGTGAAGAAGAAGAATCAGAATTGAAAACTGACGCTGTTGACGGGATGATCAATAATTGTTGCCAATAAAATTGGATGTTTGTAGCTGTAGCTCTCGGTCATTGCCTACTAAAACTAACCAAACAGGCAATAGCCACTGCCCCAATAATTAGCTTTCATTTGCTTTATTTTTTCGTTTAGGCTAAAGAGTGGATTCGACCTCTATGTGTGTACATATTGGCTTTCATTCCCGATTTTACATTACGTAACAAGACACTGTTGGTGAAGTTAAGCAAAAAAATAAACAAATGCACAAATGGACCCACCAAATCCGATATTTCCTAGATAAAGCAATGCTGCTAAGCTCTAATGGACCCCGGCATCAAAGGTAGATTCACGAATAAGCCAAAAAAGGCCTGTCCAAGTCGAACAAATAATCCAGCCGCCCAAATTATGGAAGAAACAGATAAGAAAGATGAATCATCATGGACTTAATTTGTGAGACTCTCTCGCACATTTGTCGATCTTCTGTAGGTGCTTCTAGGTTCGGATGTGTGTTGTGTCAATTTTTATCTTTTTGATGAGAAGTCTCTCATCTTTTGTTTTATTAAACCCCCCTCCCACCTTATGCAAAGATGTTAAATATCTATCAATTTTAATAAAGCCGTTCCTATTTCTATGTAAAGAATGTTAAAAGGGGTGACTTTGCATCCTTTATTTTTTGTTTTTATTATTTATTGGTATAACATCATTCATTTAATGCTAAAAGTAGACAATTGAACCGTTCTTGTTGACTGTCCCTCAATTTATTTTCTTTCCAACAAAAAACGATGACTGTTAAGATTGTGAGGCGTGAAGTGTGGAGGAAATCATGATTCAAATTGGAGTGGGGATTGGCAGCGAGGAGCAAAGATTTGGTATTATTTCGGAGAAGCTGAATCAAAAAGTAACTGACACGGACCCAAAAGGTCCTGGCAGCAGCCGTTAAGGACGGTCGCAGCCGACGAACCACCGTCCACGGAATCCGCTCCGTCCGCGTGGCACACCAACTATCAGCCGACGGTAGCATGACGTCATCTGGGCACGTGCAGGATGTAGAAGACGTGGGCCACACACCATGGACATGTGTCATTTGCCTTCACTCTCTCATTGCTGCCCCCCAAGTCCCTTTCTCTTCTTTCTCTTTCTACCTTTCTCTTCTTTAATCTGTGCTTTGGCACCTCTATAGGCAATGTAACATCAGACTAATCCGGTCACTTCAAGACCAAGGCTGGATTGACACCGTTCCTTTATTTTTAAGTCATCTTTCTTACTTACAGTTTTGTTCGTTTTCAATCAATCCATCCATCTCATTCTCTTAGTTAGTCTTCCAACATGTCTTCTCACTTAAGCTCCTCATTTGTTAAAAAGAAGCATACTTTTATTCTTTACGTTTGACGGGTGCATACCTCATTCCATCTCATCCATGTCAATCACCTATTTGAGTCACTATATTAGAGCATCTCTATGTAAAATTCATCTGTTAGAGATCTTTATGTGGAAAAATTAAACATATCAGCTTGCCCATATGCAAGGACGGAGCCGGGAAAAAAAAGAGGCTAGGGGAGCCACTTAATTGGCACAAACTTTAAGCGGTGGTATGTGGTCCCACCTATATAGAAAAATTATGGTCCATATATGTTGTTCCCACTACCACTAGGTTGTGCCATGCCCATATGGGTTTTGAATTATAAAATTACAAAGTAACTCCAACCCACATACTTCTAATTTTATTTTTTTAACTTACAACAAAGAAATGAGGTGTTCAATCCTTTCCTGAAAGTGAATAGTAAAAGATTGGATTAAAAATTCCCAAAATAATTTAGCTTACTGTGTAACACCATAAATTTTAAAATAAATTAAATTTAAATCATTTTTAGAGTTAAAATATCTAGCAAAATGTCTCTACATAGTTAGTAATGACATGTCAACGAACCATACATGATTCATCAACATGTCGATGACACTAAGATAATTTGTTGATGTGAAGCAAAAACGTGGGCAATTAGATATGGTTACAAGGAAAGTTGCAATTTTACCTCTTTAAAAGCCAATGTTTTATCCTTGTGGACAGGGACGAAATTAGGGAAAGATTATTAAGAGGGCTTGTTGCACCAATGAGAAAAAAAGGATTAATGCTTGGCTTAAAGTAAAAATTCTCAAAGGACCGCTCCTTCTTGTGGAGGCATCTGTTGATTGGGGAACCTCATAAAAGACTATAAAAAGATAAATACAATATTAAAGATGCGTGCCACCTATTGTTGGGATAAATCAGATGTGAAAAAAACAACTTGTCATCATCTGCGAGGAATATTGTCTAAAAGAGTTTCTTGCGGAAGAAGTAAGATGGGGCTTAACCTTAACTTAATACTAAGTGGATGATTATATATGATTGTGCTAAAAGATTGAATATAAGATGATCCAACTAAAAATTATCATGAATTTGTTACTTGAAGAGTACGGATATGGATGTATTAGACATCACTTACGTGTCTCCAATAGCTTTGAACTTGTAAATTGAGGTTGCTAAATTATAATTGGAAGGGGTTCCAACGATACGTGTGATGAGCTATATATCAACTTGGAGGATAATAATTATGGTGATCATTGTGGTCCCAAAAAGTGGTTTGATCTCCAAGGGTATTACCATTGAAACAAAGGACCCTCCGGATTTTAGACATGCATATTTGATTCCCAAAATTTTGACGTATTAAATCGCCCATAAAAAAAGCCTTGTTGTCAACATGTAACGTGTCTATGACATGTTGATAGATGTGTCATTAAATTGGACTTTTAGACTTTGGTACATCACGGACATGGGTACATGCTGATAGATGTGTCAATAAATTGGACTTTTGGACTTGGGTACATTGCCGACATGCACTTGACATGTCAATAGACATGTTTGTAGGCATGTTATTTACATATAACTATCATTGAAACCTGTTATGTCCACTACGAAATTATAACACTTTGCTAAATCCACTATAAAATCTCAGTAGAAAAATTATAGGAGGGATTTGGGGTCTTGCTCTGTAAGTTGAACCTCCGTCTTTTGAAACTTTTAAGGCATGAAAACCAAATATTCGTTAATATATTGTTTTATTTAATCATCAAACATGGCACACCTCATTTTTAATTAAGAAAAAAGAGTGTATTGAGTTGTCTGTCTTGTGGTCTATCGCCCAAATTATTCCAAAATCATGCATGGTCATGTCATGTAAATTACATAAAATCTCTTATCCCCTCCTAATTATGCATGGTCATGTCATATAATATTAGAGAATGCATGATTTTATAATCATATCAAAGTAAAGGTCTAATTTGTTTAATACAAGACATTTATCTCTTTATGTACATATATGTATGCATGCTCATACATACACACATTGTAGAATGTCGACAATGGCACAACTCAAAGGAAAACCCAAATATAAAACTAAAAATTATGAAAAAAAAAATAGAGTAAGCAATACAAGAATTTTTTTGGTTCGGCAAGGTGGCTACATCCATGGCCGGAGAAAATCCTTCTACTCGCGGAAATATTTGAGTTACAAGCCTCTGAAGTAACCCCTTGAGCGAATTCCCCTGTAAAGTACTTGAGCGAATTCCCTTGTAAAGTCCCCTTCTCTCTCTCTCTCTCTCTCACACACACACACCAAATTGTAAGCCAAAAGACGACCCACACAACCAAAAGTTCATAAGGCAATAAGTAAAATAAAGATAAGTACAAACAAATACAAAGATTTTATCAACTCACCTCTCAGTAACAATAACAACCTACTATATATGTAAGTATAGTCAAGGCTAGACTATATGACTTGATAAAGTCAAGTCATGTATAATAATCTCCACAGTGACTTAAGTTTGAGAAGTCACTAAGGAGAATCATTCACAAGTGCCTTCGCCTGAATACAGGCATGTCCTTGTGTCCTCCACCTTGAATGCAGCTCCTTTCATACCCCAACTAGGTGTAATTGTAACGACCCATTTTTCGGTTATGCTTAACCCAGGAAGGTTAAGGGTAATTTGTTAATTTGAGATTAATATTAAGGATTTTCATTAAATGAAATACCCGTTGCCAGGTAGAGCTTGGCATAATGAGCGTAACAATTTGAAGAACGCACAAAATGGAGGTCGGGATCGAAAATTACGATATTTAAGAAATATGCAATATAGGTGGGACCCACTTGGAAATAGTGTGTTTTGCTGCTTTAAATGGGTTTGTATCGAAGGGCTTGTCAATACGAGTCTAACGGTACCTAGAACGCGCAAATCTGAATCCGGGGTACGAAGATACGTGCATTTGAAGCTTTATTAAAAATAAAAATGAAAAAATAGGGTGAGCCGGCGCGCGGCGCAACGCGCGCCCGCGTTATCGCGGGCGCCGCGGTTCCACGCGCGGTTGTGACCCGCATAACGCGCGAGCGCAAGCCGCGCGCAAATTCGGCGGGCACTGCCAGAAATGGCGGCGCGGTGCCGCGGCTTCGGCGCGCCGGGGGTCTATAAAACCCCCATTCTCCCTGTTTTTCAGTCAAATTTTCCTTTCCTCTGTTTCTGACCGTTTTGAGGCCGATTAAGGCCATTCAAGACCCGTTTTCTACTAAATTGAGCGTGTTCTATGCGATGGAGGGGTCCTTTCTTCGATTCAGAGTCCGTATGATAAGGAAACATCCTAAGACAAGAGGAGGTTCTGCCCGTTATCTTCGAGCATCAACCAACTTCATTTTCTCTGTTTCTGGCCATCCTAACTCCGATTTAGTCAATTTAAAAGGCGTTCTTGACTAAATTGAGTATGTTCTATGTGGTGGAGGGTTCCGTTTTCTAAGTTGGCAATCGTATAAAAAGGAAACGTCCTAAGACAATGAAAGGTTCTACCCATACCGGCCAACTTTGTTTTCTTTGTTTCTGGCCATCCCAACTCCAATTTAGTCGGTCCAAGAGGCGTTTTTGACTAAATCAAGTATGTTCTATGCGATGCAGAGGTCCGTTCTTTGATTCGGCAACCGTATAAGGAGGAAATGCCCCGAGATAAGGAGAGGCTCCACCCGTGATCCTCGAGCAACGAACAAGAAAAATGGCCCCAAAGTAAGACGGGATTCTGTCCGGAGTTGCCAAGCTACATCAAGAGAAGTAATCCAGACTATGGAGGTTCTGTCTGCTACTCACACAGAAAACGAGAAGAGTCTCCGGCAAGGAGAACATTTATACATAGTCTTTCGATACAAGACGAAGAACGTATGGAGGCTAGAGGAAGCTCCGTCTAATATCTTTGGATCTGAAGGGGAGGATGCTCGTGTGAGCAACTCCGTATACCGCTACTATACGAGACATGAGGGTTGTAAGCTTTTCTGATCTCCCGTTTTTATTATAGAACGGCATGTGTGCCATGCTATGTGCCTATATGCCATGCTATGTGCCTATATGTCATGCTATGTGCCTATATACGATGCCATGTGCCTATATGCCATGCTATGTACCTATATGCTATGCTATATGCCTATATGCCATGCTATGTGCCTATATGCCATGCTATGTGCCTATATGCCATGCTATGTGCCTATATACTACGCTATGTGCCTATATACTACGCTATGTGCCTATATCTATGCTATGTGCCTATATGTCATGCTATGTACCTATATACTATGCTATGTGCCTATATGTCGTGATGTGTGCTTATATGCCGTGATGTGTGTTGTCTCGCTCTAGGGTAGAGCGAGACACGTGATGTGTGTGTCCCGTCTCGGCTCAGTTTTAGAGCCAGCCGGGTGATGTGCTCAGTCTCGATTCAGTAATGGAGCGAGATATGTGTATGAGATTTTGATCCCGCTCGGTGGTAGAGCGAGATATACGATTCCGTTAATTTATTAACTTCTACTTGACTCCGATATATGATAAGTGTTTGTATACTCCGATTAAATATTCGGATATATGTATTTTATGCGTATGATTTTGTGATGTTTGTTGTATGTAGTAGCCAATAGGTAGAACTACGTTCGGATCCGATCGTATTCGGATAAGATCCAATATGTATGTAGGCAACCAACGGCAAGGCAACATTGGCCCGATCCAAATCATTATAATTGTCACGCCCCGGCGATGCCCGACCTGAGCCGAACCCGGTCCAAGGGCCGGTCAAGCACGCAGGGGCGACGAAGTGAAGATTGAGAAACAATTCTAGCGGAAGACTTAACCCTAACCACGAGCTATTAACAGAAACATGGAGTACGCACAATCCTTTGAGCAAGAGTAAATAAAAGGGAAGGAAAAGGTGTTGCTTATCACAAAGTAAACAACAATCTCAAACCCACAAACTTAGTTAAGTAAAGCCCACACGGCTCAAAATAAGTCATAAGCATCACAACTGTAACATATGATATAAATCCAAAACAAGAACCCTACACAAAGGTTCTAACATAAAGCATGAAACAAAAGAAGGTAAGTCACACAACGATCTCCCTGATCATATCCAAGCCACCTCCGACCTTTCGTCGAAGAGGAGATCCTGTCCGTCTGCGTGTCGCACCACGCAGCCCCAAATCAAAACACACAAAGAGGGGTGAGTTTAACAAACACAACAATGGTTTTAATATCACTAACAACATCGAAAATACGATAGCATAGCGATATAATCTTTCAAATCAACGATTTACAAGGTGCATCATTTTCTGATCATATATTCACATCACTTAAAACTGCATCACAGTGCATAATCAACCTGCATGGATGTATCTCTAACATACATATTCCCACATGCATAATATCATCACAATCTGCATGGATGTATCTCTAACATACATATTCCCACATGCATTCACATCATAACCAATCCCGCATGGATGTATCTCTAACATACATATTCTCACATGCATAATATCATCACAACCTGCATGGATGTATCTCTAATATACATATTCCCACATGCATTATATCATCACAATCAACCTGCATGGATGTATCTCTAACATACATATTCCACATGCATAACATCAAAATCAACCTCCATCAAGGAGTAATCACACATTAATGTCACACAGACGGGAGCATGGACAAGGCCACGAAGGCGTGTCATGGTCCAAATTTCTACACAAGAATTAAAGAAAGATCAGGGTTGTTAATCCCTAATACTGCTCGCCCTGGACGATCATGGCCAAGGATGTCCCATTCTCACACAGAGAATCTAGAGCAGGGGTGTTCGCCCAGGGACATCTCCTGCGGAGGGAAGAGCCCGAGTTCTCACATAGAGAACCCTAGAACACGTGGTAGCGGGGTGCACACGACATACCACACTGGATTCTCAGGGTCCAGATGACACACATAATAACATTCTCACAATCCGCAAGACAAGTACACAACTCGTCCCCACATCATTCCATTTAACAAGACTCAACCCGGGGAGTGCACTCATTCCACACAGGAACTCAAATCAAAATATGTCCTTTCGGACCAATCAACTTGTGATTAATCCACGACTGATCAATCCGGCACACAATTCCGTCACATTGCATCCAATCGGTCAAATTCGATTAATCACGATTCACAATGAAGCCTCAATTGGAAATTCATTTTCATGATGCATGCATCATGGTACATACATGGGCAAAGCATACATGAATCCTAATCCATGATAAGTGCTCTCATCAGCCCCTAATGCATTATTCATAATCACAATATCAAGCTTCAACATCATCATTTAACCCCACATGTGTGTGTGTATCTAGTAGAAGCATTTCACATAATGCATGCCAATATGCTTGAAATTAAACTTACTACCACACTACACATGTGAATTTCCATCTAAACATGAATCCCAGCGGAAATCATAGGAGAAGAATTATTGAAATCATATCTCAATTCAAAACTCAACGACAAAGGCTAAACACATATAACATCACCCATTTCATCATTGAGTCATGGCATTCACCAACATTCACGTACCAACTAACCACGTTCTATCATGACAAATCAGTCCAATAATAGATTATAGTTCTACTGAAAATATGCTTAACAATGAGAAACCAACCATTCATAATTTCAAGATGACGATTCCAACATCATGCCACAAAACATAAGTCATTCCACCATCTCTAAGCATATATCTCAACTCCATAAACTTAATAGCATGCATTTCCAGTAGCCTAACATAGTTTAAAACACTCCACATTCATATAAAATTGGCAAGCTAAAGTAGAATCATCAAAATAGACATCATGTGCACAACATATAATTTACTGTGTAGCCGATCGATCGCCCTTCAGGCCATTCGATCGGTTAAACATGAAAATTTGAAATTTACAGTTCAGCCGTTTGATCGCCTAGCAGGCCGTTTGATCGGCTGAACTGGAAAAGTGCCGTTCTGGCAGTGTTGCCGATCGAACGCCCTGCAAGGCCGATTGATCGCCAATACGGCAGAACAACCATCTTCTTCCTTTCACAAATCCAAACCGAAACACCATTGATAACACTTCAAATCCACATCTAACACCCTAATCATCATCAAAAGTCCTTCTTGACTTCCAGAACATCAAACCATACCATAATAATGCAAAACCCTAAGAAATCGGGATTAAATAATTCTATTTTCTAATCTTACCATTAACACACCAAATCAAGCAAACCATTTCGAAATAAGCCAAAAAAGAAGAGTTTTACCATAGATAAACAGAGATTTTGAAGACCCATTACCTCAGCACTTGATTAAGCTCGGATTGAAGAGTCACCCTTCTTGAAATCCTTGAAAACACAATGAGTTTGAATTAAACTCTAATAGAAATTGATTTACCCAAGAAATCCCTAATTAAATCTTAGATCTAGGGCTTGTTGGTAGTAAAAATTGAATTTTGAATATTAGAGTTTGTAGTAAAACACAAATTAGTAGCTTTTGATGGTCAAAAACGAATTGAATCAAGGGGAAAATAGTAGATTTGGAAGAGATTAATGAGAAAGTCAAGGATTAGTGCTTAATTAGAGTAAACTTACCTTAATCGGCTTCTAATTCGGGCCTAAGTGGGGATTAGGCCAACCCTCCTTCCTTAGCCTATTCCCAAAAATGGAAATGGCTCTGGTTTGCCCTTTTATAGTAAGGGTTGGGGTATGCATAGGTAAGTTTTGGGGTATAAATAGAAAAAGTAGGCTAAAAATAGATATTTTACAAATTTAAACACTAATTAAGCCTACTAAAATTCTGAAAATTTTTGTATGACCTTAAGTATATGTCTAGGCTCATTTGACCCAAAAATAAAATTTTTGACAGTGGGGTCCACAGGGGTCCTGCCAAAACCCTAATTTTTGGGAAAATAATGAAAATTCTGAAAAATCCCCAAAATTCACATTTGGTTTAAAATTACTTAAAACCACTAATATTGAAGTTAATTTTGGTTAAAACCTTCACAAACACTATTTATTTTACGAAATCACTTAATAAGATCAGAAAACGCGTAAATCTCACGATAACCCATAATTAAAGAAAACCAAAAACCGGTTTAAAGATGAGGGTCCTTACAATAATAATATGTTTTATTCTATTTTACACACGATGAACTATGAAGCTTCGTCGTGTGTACAACGTAAGTCTACGTACGGGGAAGCCTTGAAGCTCCGTAGTGCATAGACGAACGTTGTACCTCTCGCACTTAGACGATGATTCCTGGCTCAAGGAAAGAGAAAATTTCCTATTAGTAATATTGTGGGCCTAGCTCGGGTCGGGTCATTACAGTAATGATCATCAACACCTTGTAATATTAAATAAGCTCAAGCAATGCTTGAACTTTTTTGTGGTCACTGGCTTTGTTAACTTATCTCCAACATTATCTTTCATGTTCATCTTTTGAAGATTAATCTCCCCATTTGACATATATTCCTTTATCTTATGGTATTTTACTACAATGTGTTTTGTCCTGACATGATAAACTTTATTTTTTATTAAATATATAGCACTTTGACTATCACAAAGTACTTTAATATTCGTTCGCTTCAATCTAAGTTCATTAACCAAGCCCTTCAACCATATATCGTCTTTAGCTGCTTCTACAACTATCATGTATTTTGCCTTAGTTGTTGATAAAACAATCACTACCTAGAGGACATTACCTATATGAGGACATTGTTGCTTATCTTTATCCTCCATTTGGCATCTCCATCATCTATTTCCACATGAACTTTCATTTGTTGTTGACTTTTTTGTTACACTTTGTCACCATCCTGTTTGCATTATATGTGAGCCTCATCAAATACCACATCCCTACTAAATGCTTTATTTACTTCTTGATCCCAAGGTTTATATCCTTTTACTCCTTTCTCATACTAAAGGCAAATGCATTTTTTTTAGACTTAGAATCAAGCTTACTCCTTTGCATGGTTTGAATATGGACATTTGCAGGACACCCAAAAATCCAAAGGGGAGTAATTTCTAAGATTTCTAGTCCATACCTGTAATGGCCCTAATTTCTAACACGATTTTCTTACATATTTTTCCTAAGTTTTGGTTAGAGCTCGTAGAGACGAGCGTAACAAGTCTTAAAACGCAAAGATCGGAGGTCGGGAACAAAAGTCACGACCTCGGGAAACGTATTCGACCGGCGAGACCCACTTTCAACATTTAGGTGGAACGGTTCTTAAATAGTCTAGTATCATAGGGCTCGTGAATACGAACTCAACGGTACCAAGAACGCGCAAATCGGAGTTCGGGATAGGAAGTTACGATTTTTAGAATTTTTGGAATTAAAAATTATAAAATAATATATAATTTTCGGCGCAGCGCGACTTGGCGTGGCGTGGCGCGGCGCGGTGCAGCACAACGTGTGGCGTGTGCCACACGGCGCGTGCCGAATGTGCACGTCACGCGCATCGAACGCGCGATGAACCGCGCCTTCGTCACCGCGCGCGTGACGAACGCGTGTTCGTCACGCGCGAACGCGGTTTTGCAGGCGCCAGTGGGTGCCGGCCGGTTTTCCTGGCGGTGCCGGTGGGCGCCCGCCTGTTCCGGCGGCGGCGCCCACCGGAATATTCCCCTCCCCCACCTATTTATACCCTTTCCGGCTACTTCTTCACCCACATCCGATTTTCAGCCCCTTTCACTGTTTTCACTATTCCCGACCCGTTTTAAGTCCGATTTTCATGTTTCAAGACCCGTTTCCTACTAATTCAAGGGTGCTCTACGTACCGGAAGCATTATTTTCCTGAGACAACCCCTCTAAGACCTCAAAAAATGTGCCCCTTCCCTAATCTTCTATTTTCATCTTTTTACTGTTTCTGGGCCATTCCTAAACCTTTTTAACCCGTTCCAAAGCCCTACCCTACTAAATCAAGGGCGTTCTACGCGTTGGAGTGGTTATTCTGCCAAAATTCTCGCTCGAAGGCTGATATATTAAGGCGGGACTCTCTTTACGCTACGAGAAGATTTCGCACGTGTTATAGGTAGGTAGTTTTAAATTCTAATCGTATGCCGAGATTTTGACTCGCTAAAGTTTTACTAAAAGTTTTCTGTTGCTTTATGAAAATAAAAGCTCCGACTTCAAAATCATCTCCTCCTTTCAAAAATTTCTCCGAGTTTTGGGCAATCGTGCCGTCTGGATAGTTCTCGGTTCTTCGAAGCTAAGAATTATTATGATTTTGGATACCGCCAAATTTGGCATCTGGCGCGCACAGGATTGGGATGTTATGGGTAAATCCCTTCCTTTCAGTCTCGCGTCGCCCCATGGGCGCGGGTGTAAGTCGTCTGGTATCGCGACGTTCTGTGATCGTGTTTTCAGGTTTTTCGGATGATTTCCAAAAAGAAAAATGGCATGTGCACGAAGCATATTCTTAGAACTTAATTCGACCTACTGAGTATAAATTTACTCACCTACCCTCAGACTCTGCAGGTGTTTCACTCGATTATGAAGGAGTCAACGAAGGGTTTCCTTAAATTACAAGTTTTGTACTACTGTTTTTGTACTTATGTAAATTATTGTATTGACCAATGTACAAAGGCACATGATGCCCAATTTTGACAATCTTTGTATAATACAAAGTATGTTGTAATTACTGTTTTAGTACACGGTGATCCTTGGCAATTGTAATTAAATTTTGTTACGTTTTCAAAATTATTTTCTTTTATTCGAAAATACGAGGAGCGTTACAATACCTCCTTAGGCACCTTCAAACCAATAGATATAGATGGTGACCTATTTATAATGTGGCATGTCATATTAATTACTTCAGCCCAAAACTCCTTAAAAAGATTTGCATTCAATATCATGCTCCTTGCCCTTTCTAATAGTGTCTTATTCATTCTTTCTGCTATTCTATTTTGTTGTAGGGTTATAAGATTAATAGATTGACATTCAATCCCTTCATTCTTGCAGTAATTAACAAATTCTTTAAATTTGTATTCAGCCTCATTGTCCAGTTAAAGACACTTCAACTATTTTCATGTCCACTTTTTAATATGGGTCGTCCACTGCTTGAACTTCATGAACACTTTTAATTTATGTTTCATGAAATATACCTGCACCTTCCTTGAGTAGTTATCAATAAAAGTTACAAAGTATTCAGCCTTACCTTTTGATAGCATTGAAACTAGTCCCCAAATATGTGTGTGGACATACTCCTACACATCCTTACTTATATATTTTCTTGTGTGGAATCTCACCTTACACTGTTTTCCATACAAATAATATTTACAAAAACCTAATTTGCAATTGTTGACACCTTTTAATAAATTTTTTTTGTGAAGTTTTTGCATACCCCTTTCACTTATATACCCCAACCGTATATACCACAAGTATATGTCATCACCATTGTCTTCCATAGGAGTAGTCACTGTAGCTCTACATGTAATAATAGTCCATATTAATTTGTATAGATTTCTAACCTTTTGACCCTTCATTGCCACCATCACCACTTTTGTAACTTTTAACACTTCACTTGGTGTATTAAACTTGCAATCAACTGCATTTAATGCTCTCAAAGAGATCAAATTCCTTTTCAAGTGAAGAACATATCTAACTTCAATAAGTATTCGAACTATGTCATCAAACATCTTAATTTTCACAATGCCTACTATAATGGTCTTACAGGTAACAATATTCCCCATTAGAACAAACTTATCATTAAATAGCTTATAAGTATCAAACCAGTCACAATTATGACATATGTGTCATGAACAACCCGAATCCAAGATTCATTAATCACTAAAATAATTCATACAGGAAGTGATAGATAACACATCAACCTCAAAACCTTCAGGTCCATCCTCCACCACTCTAGCATAATAGTAAGAAGCCACATTTTCCTTCTTTCTCTTGGTCCTCCTTACGCTTTCGATACTCATTTTTTATGTGCCTGTAGTGCCCCAACTTTTTAAATTAAATTAAAGGTCGGAGTGCCACCAATTTGTAATTAAAATCTGGGCAAGATCAACCGTGCACATAAGAGTAATTTTTCATTAATTTACGTAATTAATTTTTTTTTTACAAAACAAGGCTTATTATGCCTTAGCAGAATCAAAGTTGAACATATCCAAAATTAATACATAACAAAAAAATGTGATAAAACATAGATAAAAAACAAGATAAAGCATAGATAAAAAAAATAGATCTTTTGAAGTTCTACATGGAATCTTCATTAATATTATCTTCTTCGGTCAGACCTACAACGTCTAGGGGTGGGTGAGTATAATTATACTCAATATATAGACTTAAATTCTATTAACATACTAAAACATAAAGGATAAATAAATATCTTGTAATCATGCGTATTCAAAAGTCGACTCAAAACAATATTATCGACTAACAAAATCCAACACACTTTTTATACAAAAAATCAGATAAAATAGTTCTTCACAAAATATGGTAAACTTGGATACATCATTCATAAGCAGAATCTAGTATATAATTCAAAATTGGATGAATTAGCATTCAGATAATCTGAAAAATAATTCAAAATCAGATAAATCATCATTCACATAATGTCGTCGATACCGGAGTGACATACACCTGTGCTCGTGGGGCAACGGGATCAAAATGAAGATGATCTTCTTATGATATCCAACTTCATGGGTGCGCCATATGTCATAATAGGCGATACCTAGGAATCATCACTTTGATAGCTTTTGGCCTTTATACCAAAGAACTACCTTTCAAAAATTAATAGTTTTTGGGCTTTATACTAAATAACTACCTTTTCAAATCTAGTTAAATCATTTGTAAATATATTTCAAATGATACTAATATTTTAAAGGACATATTACGACAAAATCCCACTAAGAGACGCACATGATGCTATTATTTTAGTGCATGTCCACCCTTAATAATATCTACTTTTGAAATAATATTTTATTTAATAGACAAATAAATTATGAAATATGACACCTAGTCATAGCACAGAATTTGAGCTTAAATCACTTACCCTTTGTTCTTGAAATTGATATGAGTAATGGCCAACGGTCTGAATGTTGTCTCGTTTGTCCGCCAAAAGCAGCGGACGAAGCCTCCCCTTACCCTGTCGTTTATTCTCTTTAGAGTAGTTAACTCAAAAAATATACCCCTCTACGACATAGAGCATCATCAAATTAGCTAGAAACAGTTTTTGAACAGAAGACATTGAATAAGAAATGACTTACGAATGGGTGTTTAAAGTTTGGAAATGGGCAGAGGTTAGACGAGAAGAGGAGAAAAAAATGAGTGAAAGAAAAGATAATACCTGCCTCCCCATTTATAGAAAATTGAAATTGTCATATGCATGCCACATGTCATGCATCTAACAGCTAAAAAGCTAGCTTGTGTCAGCAATGACGCATGCCAACGCATGTGTCATTGCTGCGTCATTGTTGACATGCATGAAGGATGGCTTGCACAATGCATATCATTGCCTGCAACTGGCCTATAGTAGCACGACTACTGATACAATTTTTTTTATTTTAAATTTTATTTTTTAAATAACATTTATAACTTTAAACGGGCGTAACTTATTACCATAATATCTGAATTGTGCGTTCTTAGTACCATTGGACTCATATCGACGAGCCCTTCATAATAAGACAACATAAAGGCATATTTTCTTGCTAATTTAAAGTAGGTCCCGCCCATGACACGCTTCTTGAGGTCATATCCTATTATCTTGGTGTCCATTTGATTCGTTTTTGGGTTTAATACGTTCGTCTCTCCGAATCCTATCAAATATTTTAAGGCTCCTCTGAACGAATCAAGTTCAAAATGGTCAAATTTTAAGAAATTTCATTATTGGGCCCTTAAACTTGTTAATGGGCCTAAATGTTACAATTTCAAAACTTTGGAATTCTGGGGTGTTACAGTGCCTTTCATTCTCGTGATAATAGTATTCAATTTTTTTCTTTCCCTTTTGACTTGAAGTGAAAGCTATTTTTATTAGACTCGTTGTTCCTAAATATTCCTCTTCCCTGATTATTTCCTTGAGCCAGAAGACCCTTAGCCTACGACTCCTCAAGGTTAGGTTTCTTCCTCATTTTATTTGATAAAAGAGCAATCATGATGTCTTCCATCTCTATAGTTTCCTTTCCATACAACAATGTTGTTACTATACATTCATATGAAAGTGGAAGAGATGCTAGAAGAAGTAGTGTTTTATTCTCATATTCAATCTTAACACCAATGTTAAGCAACTAAGAGGTCAATTTGTTGAATATGTTAAAGTGTTCTAACAAATTTGCTTATTTTATTATTTTGAGAGCATACAATTATTGTTTGAGGAATAACTTATTTGTAAGAGATTTTCTCATATACAAACTCTCCAATTTTGTCTAGAGTTCCAAAGCCAACTATTCATCAATAACATTATGTAAAACCTCATCAACAAGACAAAGATGAATAGTGCTTATTGCCTTCATCTCTAACTCTTCCCAATCATTGTGACTCATATTTTTTGGCATTTTCTATTTCTCATACAACACTTTTAATAAGCCATGTTGTACCAACAAATTCTTAACCTTTCTTTGCCACAATCCAAAGTTATTTTTTCATTAAAATTTTTAACTTTAAATTTGTTAAACCCCTTTGATGCCATCGTAAAAAAAAATTGCCTTAAACATGGTGCTCCGATACCACTTTGCAAAATTTCAACAATGATACAACACAATGGAAAACCCATATATAAAGTAGAAAAATATAAAAAATAAATAGAGCAAGAGACACGAGAATTTACATGGTTCAAAACGGTGCCTACGTCCATAGTCAGAGAGAATCCTTCCACTATACTTATGAAAATAATTGAGTTACAAGCCTCTCAAACAACCCATTGAGAGAATTCCCTTGTAAAGCCCCCTTCTCACTTTTTCACTTTTCTCTCTCTCACACACACACATAAGACAAGAAAGAATAGAATTGCAAACCAAAAGACGACCCACACAACTAGAAGTCCATAAGGCAAGAAGTGAGATAAAAGATAAGTACAAACAGTTACAAAGATTTATCAACTAACCTCTCCATAACAATAACAACCCACTACATGAGTCAAGTCTTGGCTGGATTGTGTGACTTGATAAAGTCAAGTCATGTATAACATACATAATAGTAGATGTAAGGACCCTCATCTTTAAACCAGGTTTTGATTTTTCTTTAATTATGGGTTATCGTGAGATCAACGCGTTTTCTGATCTTATTCGGTGATTTCGTAAAATAAATAGTATTTGTGATGGTTTTAACCAAAATTAACTTCAACATTAGTGGTTTTAAGTGATTTTAGACCAAATATGAATTTTTAGGATTTTTCAGAATTTTTACTATTTTTCCAAAAATTAGGGTTTTGGTGGGACCTCTGTGGACCCCACCGTCGAAAATTTTATTTTTGGGTCAAATGAACCTAGATATATACTTAAGGTCATACAAAAATTTTCAAAATTTTATTACGCTTAATCAGTGTTTAAATTTACAAAATACCCACTTTTAGCTTACTTTTCCTATTTACACCCCAAAACTTACCTATGCATACCCCAACCCTTACTATAAAAAGGCAAACCTGAGCCATTTCTATTTTTGGGAATAGGCTAAGGAAGGAGGGCTGGCCTAATCCCCACTTAGGCCCGAATTAGAAGCCGATTAAGGTAAGCTTACTCTAATTAAGCACTAATCCATGACTTTCTTCTTAATTTCTTCCAAATCTACTATTTTCCCCTTGATTCAATTCATTTTTGACCATCAAAAGCTACTGATTTGTGTTTTACTACAAACACTAACATTCAAAATTTGATTTTTACTACCAATAAGCCCTAGATCTAAGATTTAATTAGGGATTTCTTGGGTAAATCGATTTCTATTAGAGTTTAATTCAAACTCATTGTGTTTTCAAGGATTTCAAGAAAGGTGACTCTTCAATCCGAGCTTAATCAAGTGCTAAGGTAATGGGTCTTCGAAATCTCTGTTTATCCATAGTAAAACTCTTTATTTTTGGTTTATTTCGAAATGGTTTGCTTGATTTGGTGTGTTAATGGTAAGATTAGGAAATGGAATTATTTAATCCCGATTTCTTAGGGTTTTGCATTATTATGGTATGGTTTGATGTTCTGGAAGTCAAGAAGGACTTTTGATGATGATTAGGGTGTTAGATGTGGATTTGAAGTGTTATCAATGGTGTTTCGGTTTGGATTTGCGAAAGGAAGAAGATGACTGTTCTGCCGTGTTGGCGATCGATCGGCTAAACTATAAATTTTAAATTTTTGCGTGTAACCGATCGAATGGCCTGAAGGGCGATCGATCGGCTATACAGGAAATTGTATGTTGGGCATATGATGTCTATTTTGATAATTTTACTTTAACTTGCCAATTTTATATGAATGTGGAGTGTTTTGAGCCATGTTATGCTACTGGAAATGCATGCTATTGAGATTATGGAATTGAGATATATGCTTAGAAATTTGTGAAATGACTTATGTTTTGTGGCATGATGTTGGAATCGTTAACTTGAAATTATGAATGGTTGTTCCCCTTTGGTTAGACATATTTTTAGTAGGACTACAATCATTATTGGACTGATTTGTCATGATAGATTGTGGTTAGTGGTGTGTGGATGTTGGTGAATGCCATGACTCAATGATGAAATGAGTGATGTTATATGTGTTTAGCCTTTGTGGTTGAGTTTTGAATCTAGCTATGATTTCAACGATTCTTCTTCTATGATTTCCGCTGGAATTCATGTTTGGATAGAAATTCACATGTGTAGTGTGGTAGTGAGTTGATTTTCAAGCATGTTGATATGCATTATATGAAATGCTTCTACTAGTTACACACACACATGTGGGGGTTAAATGATGATGTTGAAGCTTGATATTGTGATTATGAATAATGCATTAGGGGCTGATGAGAGCACTTATCATGGATTAGGATTCATGTATGATTTGCCCACGCATGTACCATATTGCACGCATCATGAAAATGGATTTCCAATTGAGGCTTCATCGTGATTAATCGAATTTGACTGATTGGATGCAATGTGATGGAATTGTGTGCCGGGTTTATTGGTCGTGGATTAATCGCAAGTTGATTGGTCCGAAAGGACATATTTTGATTTGAAGTTCCTGTGTGGAATGAGTGCACTCCCCGGGTTGAGTCTAATTAAATGGAATGATGTGGGGACGAGTGGTGTACTTGTCTTGCGGATTGTGAGAATGTTATTATGTGTGTCATCTGGACCCTGAGAATCCAGTGTGGTATGCCGTGTGCACCCCGCTACCACGTGTTCTAGGGTTCTCTATGTGAGAACTCGGGCTCTTCCCTCCGCAGGAGATGTCCCTGGGCGAACACCCCTGCTCTAGATTCTCTGTGTGAGAATGAGACATCCTAGGCCAGGATCATCCAAGGCGAGCAGTATTAGGGATTGACAACCCCGATCTTTCTTTAATTCTTGTGTAGAATTTTGGACCATGACACGCCTTCGTGGCCTTGTCCATGCTCCCGTCTGTGTGACATTAATGTGTGATTACTCCTTGATGGAGGTTGATTTTGATGTTATGCATGTGGAATATGCATGTTAGAGATACATCTATGCAGGTTGATGGTGATGATATTATGCATGTGAGAATATGTATGTTAGAGATACATCCATGCGGGATTGGTTATAATGTGAATGCATGTGAGAATGTGTATGTTAGAGATACATCCATGCAGGTTGTGATGATATTATGCATGTGGGAATGTGTATGTTAGAGATACATCCATGCAGATTGTGATGATATTATGCATGTGGGAATATGTATGTTAGAGATACATCCATGCAGGTTGATTATGCACTGTGATGCAGTTTTAAGTGATGTAAATATGTGATCAGAAAATGATGCACCTTGTACATCGTTGATTTGAAAGATTATATCGCCATGCTATCGTATTTTCGATGTTGTCATTGATATTAAAACCATTGCTGAGTTTGTTAAACTCACCCCTCTTTTTGTGTTTTGATTTGGGGCTGCGTGGTGCAACACGCAGACGGACAGGATTGCCTCTTTGAGGAAAGGTCAGAGATAGCTTGGGTATGATGATGGAGATCGTTGTGTGACTTCCCTTCGTTTGTTTAATGCTTTATGTTAGAACCTCTGTGTAGGGTTCTTGTTTTGGATTTATGTCATATTCTACAGTTGTGATGCTTATGACTTATTTTGAGCCGTGTGGGTTTTACTTAACTAAGTTTGTGGGTTTGAGATTGTTGTTTACTTTGTGATAAGCAACACCTTTTCCTTCCCTTTTGTTTACTCTTGCTCAAAGGATTGTGCGCACTCCGTGTTTCTGTTAATCGCCCGTGGTTAGGGTTAAGTCTTCCGCTAGATCATTTCTCAATTTTCACTTTGTCGCCCCCGCGCGTTTGACCGGCCCTTGGACCGGGTTCGGCTCGAGTCGGGCATCACCGGGGCGTGACAGTAGTAAACCTCTCAATCTGATATGGACATAAGATACATCATAATTACTAATACCAGATCATCAAACATACATTATAAAGGAATAAAAGAAGATTTACTCTATTTTCCTTGATTGTACGAAATTCACATATAGAGTGTATAAAAATGTAGGTTTTAGAGATAAATTCATAATAAATCACAAAAACATTCAAAATTATGAAATTTTTAATGAGCACTATAACATAATAATTAGTCAATATAAAAATATTTACCCCAAAAATCAATCATATGGGCAGTATAAAAATAGTAGAAGTTATATGAAAATTATAGAAAATCCATCTACCTATGACTACATCATGGTTAAATTTTCATTTTTTTTAGACATCTATAGAATGATTTATGGATTTTCTAATAATCCGAAAACATCATGCCAACTAAATATTTACAAAAATATAGAAAAATAAACAAAAAATTCACTTCATACTATAACTCAATCAGATCCTATTCTAACAATCATATATTTCTTAATAGTGCTAAATAATATTTATAAAAATATAGATTCATATGTCAATTCCCTTACCTTTGATTGTCAATTTGGGATCGACCTCCGTGCATTCAGATCTTACGAAAAACAAAGAACTTTCTAAGCAATGATTCGTAGCACAGAAGAATTCAAAATGAGAAAGAGAGTTTTAAATCAATGTTGTTTGATTTGGAAGAGAGAGTGGAAAAAATAAAAATAAACTTGAAAATAGATAGAAAAAGAGAAATAGAGAAGGGGATGTGGAGAGAGAGAAAGAGGGGGAAGAGAGATGGCATGCACCACAAGGGAGAGGGAGGGACATGTGGGAGGGGAGAGGGTAGATATTTGCCCTGTTTAGGGAAATTTTACAAAAAAAATCTCCTCTAACCACTTGAGTTGTGATTGGTCAATCCAAGAGGTTAGTTTTTTAGTGAAGGATCAAGAGGTTAGGAGGCTGAGACACTTGGTCAAATAATTTTAAAAGAAGGCACATAGAATTACCTGTTGGCACCAAGAGTGAGGGAAAAGGTTACCCCCATATTCAAATGGTCATAACTTGGCCATCCGAGGTCCATTTTAGGTCTTATTGGGTGTGTTCACTTTGTCTTCGAGTCTAGTTTCTAATCCAATAGGTTTTAGCTCAAAATCCTATGTCTAATAAGAGTTATAATATTTATAAGATACTAGGGCTAAAAACCCTAAAGTCGACGAGTCAGGTCTCCTAATTGAACCAAAAAAATTTAAGACACGACTCATAAAAAGAACCAAACCGAACCAAATGAAATAAAATTTTAGTTCTTACATTATGGGCTAAACCCAACTTATGAGAAAATAGGTTTTGAGAGCCGAAATCCACTTTCATTTGAATGAAAATCCTATGTGTGAGTTGGTTGAAGAGAAAATGAATAGTGGAACTTGATTGAGTATATAAGGCCTAGGTTTTGGCTTTGGCTTACAAGACATGCCCTTGGGCCACCCCACTTTTGTGGGGAATATAAATGTTAAACCCATGCACCAATGTGGTTTAACCCACACGCATGCCAAAGTTTGACCTCCTCAATTCAGATTGCACGTGCGGCTAGGTTGGGTTAGGCCAACAATAAATATATTTTTGGGACTAATTCTTTTTATTTATTCTAACCAGATTTAGTCCAATTTTCTCTTAATTCTTTGTGTGATTAACAGGTGGACATGTCTGTTTGGACAAAATTTTCTTATCAACCGGGTTAAAACACCGAAAAATATTTGTTGACATTATCCTTTACTGGATTTTTACTGCGTCTCTGTGAGAGTAATTGTACAGTTATTGTTCATTGCATATGCAGTTTGGAGCGCTCCTACTGCATGTGGAAGATTAAATTATTCTGGGAGACAGACTTCCACATGAGGACATAATTATGTCTTTAGGACAAAGTATTCAATGCTCAATTTGATCTTAACTTTGTGAATTTTCTGTAAGCTTTTTTCGTCACAGGTGCTAAGGTACAAGAATAATAGTACCCACACTTTTAAACCAGCTGATAGTATAAGGTTTCGGATGTGCTCCCTTTGCCAACTGAAACTTTTCCACTCCGTTATTCAAAATCAGATTCTGAGTGCTGCCTATGTCGATAATTATGTTACAAATTTGCTTATTTACAGTACCGGTTGTATGGACCTTACTGACATCACCATCAACTTGAACAGTTTGGATTTCTTCCTCACTAGATTTATCCTCAGCTTCAGGAATGTCATGGGTTATAGTAACCACATGAGTTGCGGGCATGTTCTTCTCCCAGAGACAAATATTAGATGTGTGCAATCTGAGATTCAATGATGTTGCCCTTCAACTTAAGGCTACATGGAACTTCATAGTAATTTGTAGTTGTTGTGTAGTTTCTATTCACCCTCTTTCAAAGTAAAGCTCCATCTTGGAAGCGAATTGAATGGCTTCCAACAAAGTGCAAATCAGTGTGGTGGCAAGTCTATCTTGGATACATCATGATATTAGCTAGGAATACTGCTGAAACGTGGTTTGCTCGTAATCAACTGGGAAGAATCAATCTTGTATAAGGACATGATTGTGTGGGGGGTGCTTAACCTTGTTTTAGTTTGAAAACTTGAATTTGGCTCCACTACACAACAACCCCACTCTTTATGTTAACCAATTTTACCTTGGTATCATCATCAGGGACTTCGGAAAATGTGAATTTGGCGCCAGCAAACATCAACCCTACTTTTTAATTTACAGTTAATTTATTTCATCTTCATATCATCTGGTTGACTCATGCAATTAAAATAGCTATACGCTTCGCGTAGAATCCATCAAGACCCAAGAATAAAAGAAGTTGAATCCACAACGAGATAAAATCCTAGCAATAGCGAGGAAATGAGATGAACAACCCACGATGAATTCCAGTAATTCCTTCATATATTTCCTCCCCTCATATGAAACTAAGAGGAAGTCCACCTTCAATTAGATGTTGCCCCAACGAAGTTAACTGATTTGGAAAGAGAGGTTAAATGATGAAATTGTTCTTAGTCATAACTAAGACGAGCCTGTGCCTCAACGATCCCTGCCAGCCAGAACTCACTCTCTCTCTCTCGGTCCCCCCTTCCCCCCTCTTCCGGTGGTTAGACTGTAGAACCTTGTACTTTAAAGTTGTCGTCTTTTGTCAGGATACATGTAGCATTTATACCTTCATAAAGTTAGGAGTAGATTCCCTTACACTGATGAGATAGCAAACAATGCACAAGTTAAAAGTCTGTCAATTAATACTGTAAGGGATAGTAATTCCGTAAGCAATCACATATAGCCTAAAAAAATCACAATGGTCATGTTTTAGAGGCTAGTAGCCTTGAAAAAATCATTGTTTGAGAACACTCTGCTATGAATAGGCAGAGCACACAAGGTAAGTTTTCGCAGATCGAGCTCAAATTAAAACAAGTTATTATAGTCACATTTTATTTATCTCAAACTAAAAACTACGTACATGCAGCTAAGATGTTTACATACTTATTTGGCAAATAAACAAGGCAACTCCCACCGGATCATGATTACCTAACAAGGCCAAGGTTGAGGATGCCCCATCCAGTTTTCGGCCATGATCGGTCCTGGGCTTTAGTGATCAGAACCCTGGTCCAGGCAACCCAACCGTCCCATGTCATCCGCTTGTCCCAGGGGCTCCCCCACTCCAAGATCAGCTTCAGCCCCTCCTCCGCCTCTCTCTTGGCCTCCTCGAACCTGCTCTTGGACATGTACACCTGAGCCAACACCACATGGGGCTCCCCGACATACGGGTTCTTCTCAATACTCCTCAACAGCAAGTCCTCCACCACTTCCAACCCTTCACTGTTCTTTCCTCTCTTCTCCCCACAGACGGCTTCCCAGTACAAGTCTCTCGCAGCTATCTGCTCCCCTGCATCCAATACCTTGGTGCAGTTGTCAAAAACTGGGGGGATCACCAGCTCCATCCCTTCATCCCTGTCCTCGTCATGAGATTCTTCGCCGTTGGGGATGTGCCCGTTGGCCCTCTTCTTCTCTTGCATGAAGATCTCCTCCTCCCTTGCGATCAGATTGTACAGGGCGCCCATCCTGGAAATGGAGTTCAACCAGAGTCCGGGCTTTCCATCCCCGGGCCAGAGGGTGACGGCCGAATTATTGCCAGAGAATTCGAGCCGCCCGTTGTCGTTCTCGAACAGCTGGTCTTGGAAACCGAAGAGCTGGTCGCTGAAGTCGGCCATGGTCATGAGGAGGAAGATGGCCACTACCCGCCTGGAGACCCTCACGTCCTCCCCTGTTTTGATGTGTTTCACAGTGATCCCTTGCGCCGGCACCAGAGACTGGATTTTCCTCCTCCACTCCTCGTCGGGGGAGAAGAGGCCCTTCTCCCAGGCGTTTTTTAATGAGGCCTTGGAGGCTTGGAGGTGGCGGAGGAGCTCGGCCTCTGAGTAGTGGAAGAGGAGGTCGTCGTGGATGAGGGGCTGGCGGGGGACTATGCAGAAAAGGTGGATGAGGCGCTCGGCGTCCGGGCCGACGTGGCGGCGGACGACGTCGCGGCTGGTGGAGGGGTCGAAGATGGCGAGGTTGACGTAGGAGTTGGAGTAGGCGGAGTGGAAGAGGCCGCAGAGGGAGACAGCGCGCGGTGCGGCCCAGAGGGCGAGGATGCGGTAGATGTCGAGGAGGTGGTCGAGGAAGGTGCCGTGCTTGTGCCAGCACTCGCCGGCGCCGACGGAGCGGAGGACGGCCGCCAGGGCGGGGAGGTCTGGGTCGACGGAGTGGAGCTCCCCGCGGAGAAAGGGGCGGGCCAAGTCAAGGAGGGTCTGGAGCTGCTTGGAAGCCATGGTAGATAACAAGAAACGATGGGGTGGGATGAGGGTGATCGTCACTGAAACGATCCAAGATAAAGTCGTAACAGCAATGTGGCGGAGGGGAGGCTGAATCAGGAGAGATAAGAGAGAGAGAGAGAGCGGGGAAAGGGGGAAGTTAGGTATTTCGATAGAAAATTGTTGTCTGACTAGATTTGCATTATCATTTTCATAAGTTTCAATCTAATGGATACACCTTTTTACACCGAAAAGGTGTTTGTAATAGTGGTGTGATGTGTATTTTTTAATTTTTTTAATAAATTATTATATTTTAAAAATAAAAATAATAAATATTATTAGTGATATATAAGAATATATATGGCTAATAAAGTAGGTATTAGTTATTTTTATTTTTAAAATTATTTTTTTAAAAAAATTTAAAAAGTTAAAATAGAAGAGAGAGTGTATAGAGAGATAGGAGAGAGAGATTAATTATGTTTTTAATTTTTAATATTTTTTTTATAAATTATTATATTTTAAAAATAAAATAAAATAAATATTATGAGCAATGCATAAGAATATACGTCGCTAATAGAGTAGGTATTAGTGATGCATATCGTTATGCGTTGCTAATACCTAGTCTATTAGTGACGCATATTCTTATGGGTCGTTAATAATATTTATTTTTTATTTTAAAAATTAATTTTAAAAAATAAAAAATTATAAAAATTGAAATAGAAGAGATAGTTGTAGAGAGAGAGAGGAGAGGAGAGGGAAAGAGAAGAGAGGAGAGGAGAGGGAGAGAGGGAGAGAGAGAGGAGAGGAGAGGGAGAGAGAGGAGAGGAGAGAGAGGAGAGGAGAGGGAGAGAGAGGAGAGAGAGAGGGAGAGGAAGAGGGAGAGGGAGAGGGAGAGGGGAGAGAGAGGGAGAGGGTGGAGAGTGGAGAGTGGAGAGAGGAGAGAGGAGAGAGATAGAGGAGAGTAGAGAGGGGAGAGAGAGAGGGGATATTATTTTTATTTTATTTTTAAGTATTAGCGACGCATATACACATGCGTCACTAATAACTTTAGTTAGCAACGCATACGTGTATGCGTCACTAATAATATAGTGTAGTAGCAATGCATAGGGTTATACGTCGCTAATAATATACTGTTGTAGTGACGTGTAGAGTTATACATTGCTAATAATATAGCATAGTAGCGATGCATAAAGTTATATGTCGCTAATAATATAGTGTAGTAGCAACGCATAGAGTTATACGTCGCTACTACACTATATTATTAGCGACACATACACGTATCCATTGCTAATAACATTTTTTTAATTTTAAAAAAATAAAATTAAAATAGATAATGAGAGAGAGTGAGGAGAGGGGATAGAGAGAGGGGGGAGATGTTGTGCACGTTCATCTGACTCTTCTTTTCTCTTTATTTCAGCACACTAGACTATTTTCATTTGTATTCGATTAGTATTTTCATGTGTATTTGATTATTAAACTGTGTTAGGAGCTCTAGTGGTCCACATGGTAGCCAAGCCCACTAGCGGCACATTTCCCAAGTTAGGAGGGCGCAACTCCCTATAAGAGGGTTGTCCCCTCCCTTGGTCTGGTTTATGTAATTTGACTATTCAGATCTCTCTCCTCCCTGCGTGAATCTCCAAGGTACCGATCATGCCTACATCGGGCACATCATTAGTATTGGAGCTTTTACGATCCCCGGCTATGGCACGAAGCAAGCAAGCTGCCGCAACCCTGGAAGTTACCCCAGAGAAGGAGGCGCTCACCTTAGCAAAGAGTCCAAATACTATTCCAAAAATTGCCAATGAACCTACTTTGGCACAGATCATGGCTGAACTGAAATCCTTGAGCATGGGCGTGGCCAAGGTGGATGCACTAAGCTTGGCAGTTGCGCAGCTTCAGGCAGAGCGCACAACGCCTCTCCTACCCAGGCTGTCACCTGCTTTCATGGAAAAGGGGAGTCCGTCCTAGGCCCCCGAACTGCACGCCCCCTGACCCTCTGACACCGGCAAATAGAGATCCAAGGGTTTTCCAGGGTCTAGTGCAGTTTGGCATAGTCGACCCGGTATTGGATGGGAGGCACTAGACCTGGGATATGTAAGGCACACCAGGTATTCAGGAAAATGCCCCAATGATGCCGCCTCCTAGAAACCTGTTCCAGGACATGGAGGATGAATGGGACGAGTACCCGGGGCATTGCGGAGGACCACGAGGAGGGGTAGAATCTCGATTGGCCCACCTATAGTTCTCACGCTACAATGGGGACGATGACTTTGTGGAATGGTTGTACAAGGCGGAAAAGTTTTTCACCTACTAGGGGACGCACTCCAAGGCAGAACGACTGTGCATAGCAGCCTTCCACCTCGATGGGGACGCTTCCGTATGATTCCAAAGTTTCAAAAAGGAGGTGCACTACCCCACCTGGGCCGCCTTCTCAGACGAGCTATGCATTTAGTTCGGGCTTAATGAGTTTTAGGATTTCAATGAGATGCTCTACACCCTACACCAAACCACCACTGTTGGTGCCTATTACACGGAGTTCATGAAGGTGGCCAACCGCCTCCCTAACTGGCCGGTGACAGCCTTGGTGGGCATGTTTAAGCGAGGCCTCAAGCTAGAGATTTATGAGGAGATGCTCCACTTTCCCTGTGCCAACTTGAGGGACGTTGTGCTCCATGCTTGCATCAAGGAGGAGAAGCTAGCTAGGCAACTTAGAGGGGGTGCCTTGGGCCTTTGCCTCGGCCTGCTTCCAGTGCTAGTCCCCTTGCCACGCCAACCAGCAGCCTAGGAGCCGGATGCTCTGGCCAGCAGCCTGCTCAAGCAAGCCAGATTGTTCGTCACCTCACTCCTGCCCAGATGGAGGAATGCCGGTCTAAGGGGCTATGTTTTTGCTGCAATGAGAAGTTCGTTCCTAGGCACCGTTGTTCGGTCAAGGGCAACCTTCTCGTGGAGGAGGTGGATGATGAAGGAGAGGAGGCAAGCGGGGCTGACTTGATTCCCCCTGATGATGTGCTGCCTAAAATTTCTGTCCATGCTTTCTCGGGGGCATTCACTCCACACACGATACAAGTCCAAGGCTACCTTAAGCAACAACAAGTGGCTATTCTGATCGACAACGGGTCTACCCATAACTTCATTAATGACAAAGTAGCCCATCAGCTAGGCTGTTTTGTCTCAAATTCGAAGTTGTTTGACGTATTGATTGGTGATGGAAAACACCTCAAGAGCACCGGGGTGTGTGCTTAGGTTACACTTTCTGTTCAAGGCCATACATTTGTCACCAACCTCTTCTTGCTGCCTATGAAGGGAGCAGATGTGGTGCTAGGAGTGCAGTGACTTCAGGAGCTTGAGGATGCGATCTAGAACTTCAGAGACATGGTGATGGACTTTGAGCTTGAGGGGTAGCGGGTTTGGATTGAAGGCTCCAGGCCGGGCACCTCCTCTTTGCCCAGTCTTCGAGCTCTTTCTTTCAATTCGCCCCCCAAGGGCTCCTCTTGCAGTAGTGCGCCACTATTGAGATGACTTAGGATGAGATGCCTCCAGATTTCCAGGAGTTGTTAGCAGCCCATCAGGATTTGTTTGCAGAGCCATAGGGTCTCCCTTCCGTCCAGCCTCACGACCACCAGATTCTCATCATCCCTGGAGTGGCCCCGGCCAATGTCCGCCCTTACCGTTACCCTCATATACAGAAATCAGAGATTGAGCATCTCATGGCTGATATGCTCCAGTCCGGGATCATTTGCCCTAGCACGAGTTCCTACTCATCTCGGTGTTGCTGGTTCGGAAGAAAGAAGGTACATGGTAGTTCTGTGTCGACTACCATGCCTTGAATGCAATCACTGTCAAAGACAAATATCTCATACCGGTGATTGAGGAGTTGTTGGATGAGCTGACAGGTGCCACGGTCTTCAGTAAACTCGACCTTTTGCTCGGGTTACCATCATATTCGGGTACAACCAACCGATGTGCATAAGACCGCCTTCCGGACTCATGACATCCATTTTGAGTTCCTCATCATGCCATTTGGGCCAACCAATATCCCCTCCACATTCCAATGCCTCGTGAACGATCTTTTCAGGCCGTTCTGTAACGCCCGAGATTTTTCACACATTTTTCTTAAAATTTAGAAATTTTTTTTGCAATATAACGTTTGTAAATCAGAGGAAAAATGACAAAACCAAAACCTGATAAAACAGTTTATAATTTAAAACAGTAAACATCCATTTTCCATCTAAATATTTTCATCATACAGTCAAACATCATATGGCCAAAGCAAATATCATCAGGCGCTACTCGAAAACACACGTACAACTAAATTGCTATGATCATAGACTTTAAATACAAATCCCTCTCAGGCATCCCTGAGTGCAAGTCCTATAACAATCCACAGACTAATCCAAATGAAAGTCCAGAATAAACATCTTAACATCTCATCTCACCCAATACATCGGATCGTGGCACAAATAAACTCACAATGAGTCAAGCATATACCTGAGTCAACGGGAATCAATCCACCATTGAAATGAACATCCATCTCCAGGAGCTCTCCGCACAACCTGCAAAACCTCCTGTACAACGGGGCTAAAAAGTACGATAATGAGTATTTTTATACTCAGTAGGAAAATACCTAATAGGGGAATCCAAAACAGTGAACTCACAAGTTCATAAATACATGCATTCAAGCAATGCAAAGATGAACAATAGGCATATCATAATCATGCTCATACGCATACAATTATACCAAATGCACCATCGTGCCAAAGTCATATCAAAGGCACCATCATGCCAAAATCATACCAAATGCACTATCGTGCCAACATGATGCCAAAGGCACCATCGTGCCAAAATCATACCACAAGCACCATCAAATTAAACTTACACAAACGCCCTTATCTAGGGTCATACAAACTTACTCGTACCACTGTATGCTTACTCATACAACTTACACATACTTGTACGACCTTACTCGTACAACTTACACAAAATCACACTTACTATCTTACTCAGAAACATACTCTCACAAACGTACTCATACACATCTCTTACAGTCGTGCTCATACACATACGCTTATAGTCGTGATCATACTCATAATCTTACAGTCGTGCTCATACTCATACTCATACTCATACACATACTATCGACCATTGAAGCTCATTACAACTAACAAGCTCCAATGTCGAATGGAAAAGAATGCCACTGGGGCAACACCTTAACCTCCGGGGAGTGACTAGACCCTATGGACTTTTCCAAAGGTAAGGCACACCAATGCTCATGGAGCATTGGATCAAACAGGTAAGAGTAGATCCATGATAATACTTACCTGAGCGCGCAAACATAAACACCCACACATAAGGGGTCATACAGTTGCCCACCATAATGGGTCTTATAGTGTCAGAGAATTGCCCACCATAATGGGTCTTATAGTGTCAGTGTCACTCTTGGGCAGAAAACATACAATGCCACTTGGGCAAAAACATACAGTGCCACTCTTGGGCGGAATCATACAACGCTCTCAACAGAGCATCAAACGTCCGGGCTTACATAGCACACAAACCAAATCAGAAACATACATCGCTCTCAGCAGAGCATCAGACGTCTGGACTTCATACAGCATGCAGACAAAGTCAGAAACGTACATCGCTCTCAACAGAGCATCAAACGTCTGGGCTTATATAGCACGCAGACCAAATCAGAAACATACGTCGCTCTCAGTAGAGCATCAAACGTCTGGTGCTCTATACAACACACAGACAACATCCCGTAGGATAAACACCATGGCAAGACATGAGAAAAGCTTAGCCGACTCTATCGGCTAGCCCAAACACGGAACTTAATCCGTCGAACCCTCAGGTCTCAAACTCACAACGCTATCATTAGTTGTGCTTATAATTCAAGTTTGAATTAAGTAAATTATGCGGTACAATTATGCCACACAAACTCACAGTCCTCAACTGAACAAACCAAAGCTGAGCCCGATCAAAACCCTAGTCCATCAAGGTAGCAGACTTCACTTACCCGTCCACATCATTGACAAAACTCATCATACATCAAACCCTTACAGTCTTACATACTTCGCCATCCATCTTATGGCCAAATCATCTTACACTGACATCCTCAAATGAAGCTCCTCAGAGCCAACCTAGTTGTCACCCTCTTACTTATATCTCACTTATTATGCTTGCTTTTCACTTCATAATCTGTACGTTATGCTTGTACAATTATGAACACTCTTACTGTCTGACAATTGCCCAACATACAATCCAACCCAAACCGATCCATTCTAATCCTTGCCTGTCATACTCTTATCCTCTGTCATCCGTCATACTCTTACACATCCATATCCAAATCCAAACAAAACCTCTATCACCTCTTACTGTCCATCGCCCATACCTCTGCCCACATACACTTGCAGATATCCATATCATAGGCAAATAGTCATCACACATACGTATGCCTATCACACATATGTATAACATACACATACGGTCATACATACGTAACTTACAAACATGCTCACTAGCCATCACTAGTACATACATATATATTTATATATACGTAAAACATACACGCTAGCCATCACTAGCACATGCATACATACGTCAAACATACACGCTAGCCATCACTAGCACATGCATAATTCATACATACTCCAAACATGCACGCTAGCCATCACTAGCACATGCATAATCCAAACATACTTCAAACATGCACGCTAGTCATCACTAGCACATGCATACATACGTCAACATACACGCTAGCCATCACTAGCACATAATCAACATACGAAACTTACCAACAAACACGCTAGTCATCACTAGCACATACTTACATCCAACATACTTATAACCAACATGCATGTCATATACATTTCAACATGCCATGTAATCGTGCTTACATGCATATCATGCAATCGGATTGTTACTTAACATCCAAAGCATGGAATCATACAATCCTAGCATGTTGCTACTCATTCAAAGCATGCTTCATGAAATTACAAGTTCAAAGTTCCCCTACCTCATAATCATGACGTTTGATGGCGAGCACACGACGTTGGCGGCGTCGGCGGTGGAGTTGGCGGCCAAAAGCTTTTCCTGGTTGAGAGAGCTGCTGTCCCGAGGATCTTAGGAAGTGCCGAAAACAATCACGGCCAAACAGGGTGTTAGAAGTCAATGCGGCAAAACCCGCGGTCCACAACGGCACACTAGGGCGGCCGGGAGAAATGTCGTGCCAACATATGTGGTAGTGCGACCAGAAGTCGATGGTGTACTCACTGAAGATGGGCCGGTGGCTAAGACGTGCTCATCCGGCCACAAGACGTCAAAACCAGCCGTGGACAGCACCCAACGGCGATGATTTCACATCAACATAGGCCCACATACGGGCGGAAAGTATGGGGCAATGCTAGAGGAGAGGTGGAGGTGGGCTAAGTGTCAACTCCACTCGGTGGCAAAGCCAACCGATGGTCAAGCGGCGCGAATGCGGCGCCTAAACCCAGAAGCACATGCGTGGCCACATGCACACGCGGCCCAAAGGGGCGGGGGAGAGGGCTGACAGGAGGCAAATCAAGGCCCACAAAAGGCCAACAGGGTTAAGGCCCTAGCTGTGGCCAATCAAAGCGGCGACATCGCCGATCACCACCCACAACCAATACCCATGGTGCGGGCGGCTGTGCATCTCTCACGGTATAGGGCAATGACAAGCGGCCCATTCCGGGTGGAGTGTATAATCGGGCCAATCGGGGCTGGCCCTCACTATCGCCGAGCTGGGGCAGAGCCCACGATGGCCAAATGGCCCACGGCTCGCCAATGCCAATGACCCGATACGCACCCAAAGCGTCTAATTGGGTGGAGCAATACAAATAGGGGCGAGGCGGGGTCAGAAAAGACAAACCCCTACCGACACCGGGTTGAGGTAGGCTGGATGGAGTCCTACCGATGACCGGACGACAATGGGAAACCCACCGGCGTCCAAAAAATCCTACGGACAGTGAGATGGAATAGTAGAAATAAAACCTGACCAAAGTGCCGGTAGCTCACCACGGAGTGAACAAAGCATGGCGGTGGCTCTAGCCAGTGCCTATAGGTTCCTAGTAGCCAACTAAATATAAGTCTAGTTGAGGGCGGCCGCAAACGATGTCAAAATCGTACGTCCACAGTTCAAAAAAGGGATTGAAGGGGAGAAAAACCCGAAAAAAGGTTTGGTACTTCGTTGAGGAGCGAAAAGGCCATGGCGGCAGTCATAGCCGGTACCTACGGACTCGTGGCGGTGAGGCAAAGCAGATGCTGACAAGAACCGCTAGAATCCGATGATGGAGGAGGGAGAACAGAGCGACCGGAAATGGGCTCTGGTTTTCTCTTCTCCTCTCATAACATCTGTTTTTCTTCTGTAAGTTTGTGGAACGAAACTTACTGGAGTCGGCTTAAAAGCCGTGCTTTTACTATTCATTTTTTAATTTTTACCTTTACGTCCCTAATATGCGTTCACCCACCGGTTACACATTGTAGCTCCAAAATTCATGCCGTAAGCACGTAGCGAGGCCCGCGGCCTGCGACTAAGCCCCACACCCGACTCTACGGGTATAAATATGAGGGAAAAATACACAAATATGAATACGCCGAAGCGTCACATTTTTCCGCCGAAAATGACCAGAAAAATAGTAGGAAAATCTCAAAAAATCATAGAAAAATCAGGGACCTTACACATTCCTACGCCACTAAATATTGGTTTTCATTGATGCCATCTTGGTGTACAATAAGTCATAGGCAGAGCACTTGATGCATCTCAAGTCGGTTTTCTCTATTTTGCGAGATAACTCCTTATTCCTAAAGCATTCGAAAGGTTCCTTTGGTAGCCCGCAAGTTGATTACTCGGGTCATATTATTTCGAGGAGCGGCGTTGCCACTGACCTGGCCAAGGTGGCCACCATGCTCTCTTGGCCGCCACCCACCTACGTTCGGGCACTCAGGGGTTTTTTGGACCTTACAAGTTATTATCGGCGGTTCATCATTTGGTATGGAGAGTTGGCTTGTCCCCTTACAAAGCTGCTCAAGAAGGGGGCTTTTGCTTAGAACGTGAATGCCCAAGCGGTATTTGAGGGGCTGAAGTAGGCTATGGCCTCAGCCCCAGTTCTGCTCTTACCTGCTTCAGCCGACCTTTCATGGTGGAGACAAACGCTTCAGAGACAGGCCTCGAGGTGGTTCTTCTACACGACAAGCATCCCATTGCTTACTTCAGTAAGGCCTTGGCTGGCCGCTCTTTGTCCTTGTCTGTGTATGAGAAAGAAATGTAGGCTATCGTCCTCGCGGTCGACAAGTGGTGGCCTTACTTACTTGGCCGCCGGTTCCTCATTCGCATTGACCACCAACCCCTGAAATGTTTCTTAGAATAGAGGGTGTCCACTCCATCTCAGCAGCGGTGGGTAAGCAAGTTACTTAGTTATGACTACAAGGTTGTGTACAAGAAAGGGTCTAAGAACATCGTGGTCGACGCTCTCTCTCATAGCCCTTGCTCGGGCTCTTGTTTGGCTTTCTCCACTTTATCTTATCCATTCATTGATGAGTTGTGGCAGGCCTATCTTGATGATTCTTCAATGCAGGCTGTGATTGTAGCCCTTCAAACCGACCCTGCTACCCGGCCCTTCTTTGTGTGGCGGGATGCCCTTCTCTTTTGGAAGGACCGTCTGTGGGTACCCAATGTAGCTGACCTTTTGTCACGCCCCGGCGATGCCCGACCCGAGCCGAACCCGGTCCAAGGGCCGGTCAAGCGCGCGGGGGCGACGAAGTGAAATTGAGAAACGATTCTAGCGGAAGACTTAATCCCTAACCACGGGCGATTAACAGCAACACGGAGTGCGCACAATCCTTTGAGCAAGAGTAAATAAAAGGGAAGAAAAAGGTGTTGCTTATCACAAAGTAAACAACAATCTCAAACCCACAAGCTTAGTTAAGTAAAGCCCACACCGGCTCAAAATAAGTCATAAGCAAACATAACTGTAACATGTGACATAAAACCACAACAAGAACCCTACACAAAGGTTCGAACATAAAGCATGAAAGAAACGATGATAAGTCACGCAACGATCTCCATCATCACACCCAAGCTACCTCTGACCTTTCCTCAAAAAGGCAATCCTGTCCGTCTGCGTGTCGCACCACGCAGCCCCAAATCAAAACACAAAAGAGGGGTGAGTTTTAACACTCAGCAATGGTTTTAATATCACTGTCAATGTAGAAAATACGATAGCTTAGAAATGAGATCGTTTCAGATCAAAGATTTACATGGTGCATCACTTTCTGATCACACATTCATATCACTTAACACTGCATAAAAATGCATAATTCAACCTGCATGGATGTATCTCTGGCAAACATATTCCCACATGCATTCACATCATAACCAATCCCGCATGGACGTATCTCTAACATACATATTCCACATGCATAACATCAAAATCAGCATGCATGGATGTATCTCTAACATACATATTCCACATGCATAACATCAACATCAACATGCATGGATGTATCTCTAACATACATATTCCACATGCATAACATCAACATCAACATGTATGGATGTATCTCTAACATACATATTCCACATGCATAACATCAATATCAACATGCATGGATGTATCTCTAACATACATATTCCCACATGCATAATGTTATCACAATCAACCTCCATCAAGGAGTAATCACACATTGACGTCACACAGACGGGAGCATAGACAAGGCCACGAAGGCGTGTCATGGTACAAAATTCTACACAAGAATTCAAGAAAGATCGGGGTTATCAATCCCTGATACTGCTCGCCCTGGACGATCCTGGCCAAGGATGTCCCATTCTCACACAGAGAATCTAGAGCAGGGGTGTTCGCCCAGGGACATCTCCTGCGGAGGGAAGAGCCCGAGTTCTCACACAGAGAACCCTAGAACACGTGGTAGCGGGGTGCACACGGCATACCACACTGGATTCTCAGGGTCCAGAAGACACACATAATGATATTCTCACATATCCGCAAGACAAGTACACAACTCGTCCCCACATCATTCCATTAAACAAGACTCAACCTGGGGAGTGCACTCGTTCCACACAGGAACTCCAAATCGTTCCACACAGGAACTCCAAATCGTTCCACACAGGAACTTCAAATCGTTCCACACAGGAACTTCAAATCAAAATATGTCCTTTCGGACCAATCAACTTGCGATTAATCCACGACCGATAAACCCAGCACGCAATTCCATCACATTGCATCCAATCGGTCAAATTCGATTAATCACAATGAAGCCTCAATTGGAAATCCATTTTCATGATGCGTGCAACATGGTACATGCGTGGGCAAAGCATACATGAACCCTAATCATGATAAGTACTCTCACCAGCCCCTAATGCATCATTCATAATCAAGATATTAAGCTTCAAACATCATCATTTAACCCCCACATGTGTGTGTGTGTAACTAGTAGAAGCCTTTCACATGATGCATATTAACATGCTTGAAAATCAACTCACTACCACACTACACATGTGAATTTCTACCTAAACATGAATTCCAGCGGAAATCATAGTAGAAGAATCGTTGAAATCTTCGCTAGGTTCAAAACTCAACCACAAAGGCTAAACACCTATAACATCACTCATTCCATCATTGAGTCATGGTATTCTCCAACATTCACACACCATTAATCACAATTTATCATGACAAATCTGTCCAACAATGATTGTAGTCCTACTGAAATATGCTTAACCAAAGGGAAACAACTATTCATAATTTCAAAATAACGATTCCAACATCATGCCACAAAACATAAGTCATTCCACCATCACTAAGCATATATCTCAACTCTATAAACTCAATAGCATGCATTTCCAGTAGCCTAACATAGCTCAAAACACTCCACATTCATATAAAATTGGCAAGCTAAAGTGGAATCATCAAAATAGGCATCATACACACAACATACAATTTTCTGTGTAGCCGATCGATCGCCCTTCAGGCCGTTCGATCGGTTACACGCAAAATTCTGAAATTTTCAGTTCAGCCGATCGATCGCCCTGCAAGGCCGATCGATCGCCAACACGGCAGAACAGTCATCTTCTTCCTTTCGCAAAATCAAACCGAGACACCATAGATAACACTTTAAATCCACATCTAGCACCCTAATCATCATCAAAAGTCCTCCTTGACTTCCAGAATATCAAACCAAACCATAATAATGCAAAACCCTAAGAAATCGGGATTAAATAATTCCATTTTCTAATCTTACCATTAACACACTCAATCAAGCAAACCATTTCGAAATAAGCCAAAAATGAAGAGTTTTACCATGGATAAACAGAGATTTCGAAGACCCATTACCTCAGCACTTGATTAAGCTCGGATTGAAGAGTCACCCTTCTTGAAATCCTTGAAAATACAATGAGTTTGAATTAAACACCAATGGAAATCGATTTACTTAAGAAATCCCTAATTAAATCTTAGATCTAGGGCTTGTTGGTAGTAAAAATCGAATTTTGAATGTTAGGGTTCGTAGTAAAACGCAAATCAGTAGCTTTTGATGGTCAAAAACGAATTGAATCAAGGGGAAAATGGTAGATTTAGAAAAATTTAAGAGAAAAGCCATGGATTAGTGCTTAATTAGAGCAAGCTTACCTTAATCGGCTTCTAATTCGGGCCTAAGTGGGGATTAGGCCAGACCTCCTTCCTTAGCCTATTCCCAAAAATGGAAATGGCTCTGGTTTGCCCTTTTATAGTAAGGGTTGGGGTAGGCATAGGTAAGTTTTGGGGTGTACATATGAAAAGTAGGCTAAAAGTGGTTATTTTGCAAATTTAAGCACGAATTAAGCCTAATAAAATTCTGAAAATTTTTGTGTGACCTTAAGTATATGTCTAGGTTCATTTGACACAAAAATAAAATTTTCGACCGTGGGGCCCACAGGGGTCCCGCCAAAACCCTAATTTTTGGGAAAATAGTGAAAATTCCAAAAAATCTCAAAAATTCACATTTGGTTTAAAATCACTTAAAACCACTAATATTGAAGTTAATTTTGGTTAAAACCATCACAAACTCTATTTATTTACAAAATCACCGAATAAGATCAAAAAACACGTAAATCTCACGATAACCCATAATTAAATAAAAATCAAAACCGGTTTTAAAGATGAGGGTCCTTACACCTTTGCCATTGCATCCTGTCTCACTTCCATGACTCTCCCGTGGCTGGTCATAAAGGGGCTTTCCGCACCTATAAGCGGGTTAGCCAGAACTTCCTGTGGCAGGGTATTCGCTAGGATGTCCAAGAGTATGTGGCTGCTGGTGATGTTTATCAGAGGGCTAAGGCCGCCACAACTTCTCCCACCGGTTTGTTGTAGCCCTTGCTTATTTCAGATAAGGTATGGGAGGATGTTTCGATGGACTTTGTGGAGGCCTTGCCTGTGGTGCAAGGTAAGTTAGTGATTATGGTTGTGGTGGACCGACCGTCCAAGTATACTCATTTTTGTGCGTTGGGACATCCCTTCACCGCCAAGACAGTGGCTGATCTCTATGTTCAGGAGGTGGCCTGACTCCACAGTATGCCTCTAACTATTGTTTCTGATCATAATCGGATATTCATTTCAGAGTTTTGGCAATTCTTCACTTTATAGGATACTTCTCTTCATATGAGCCTTGCTTTTCACCCTCAGACGGATGGTCAAACAGAGGTGGTTAATTGTCGTTTGGAGTAGTATCTTTGATGCTTCACTATGACGCAACCCCACAGATGGCTTCAACTTCTTCCATGGGAGGAGTGGTCCTATAATACTGCCTATCATACTCGAGCTGGCTTCACCCCTTTTGAGGTACTGTATGGCCGCCCGCCACCGATTGTGTTATTGTATGTACCTCATCGCTCATCTGTGGCTAAGGTGGACTATATGCTCCAGACACGAGATGAGGTCTTGCGTCAGCTCAAGGAGAATTTGTTTTCGGCCTAGAATTGGATGAAACAAATTTATGATCATCATCCCACAAATTGGGAGTTTGTGGTGGGTGACTTGGTTTATGTGTCAGTTCTACCTCATCGCCACACATCCTTGTTTTAGACCGAGCACTCCAAGCTCGCCCCTAGTTTCCATGGTCCCTATGCTGTTGAGGAGCGCATTGGTCCAGTGTCTTACCGCCTTGCCTTGCCTCCGGACTCCTTAGTTCACCTTGTCTTTCATGTATCCCGCCTGCGCCACTTTGTAGGTGACAAGTCCTTGGCTGAGGGTGTTCCTCCACCCCCCTTGATGGGCCTGGTTCCGGCGTCTGACGCTATTCCTGCTTTGGTGCTTGAGAAGCATCGGGTCCATCGCTATGGTCGTATTATTACAAAGGTTTTGATTTATTGGAAGGGGCTGCTGCTTGAGGATTCTAAATGGATGCCCGAGGATGAGTTCTTGGCTCGCTACCCAGCTTGGTCACCTTGAGGACAAGGCGAATAGTGGAAGCGCAGTGGAGTGTTGTGCACATTCATCTAACTCTTCTTTTCTCTTTATTTCAGCACACTAGACTATTTTCATTTGTATTCAGTTAGTATTTGCATGTGTATGTGATTAGTAATTACATAAGAGCGCCATCCCCTCCCTTGGTCTGGTTTATGCAATTTGACTATTCAGATATCTCTCCCCTTTCTTCCTTCTTCCTCCCCTTTCCATGTGTGAATCTCCAAGGTACTGATCGTGCCTGCATTGGGCACATTAGGAGAGAGAGGAAGGAAGAGAGAGAGGATAAGGAGAGAGGTGAGATAGAGAGGAGAGAGAGAGGGGGGGAGATTTTTTTAAAGTATTAGCGACGCATCTATGTGTCGCTAATAACTCTCGATATTAGCGATGAATATGTGTATGAGTTGCTAATAGTATAGTGTATTAGCGATGTATACTATACTATTAGCGACGCATACACGTACATCATTTTTTTTAATTTTAAAAAATAAAAATAAAATAGATTGAGAGAGAGAGTGAGGAGAGGGGAAAGGGGAGAGAGAGAGTAGGGGAGAGAGGGTAGAGAGAGAGACGAGAGAACAGAGAGAGGGTGAGGAGAGAGAAAAGAGAGAGTGAGGAGAGAGAAAAAAGAGTGCGGAGAGAGCGAGGAGAGAAAGAAAAGAGAGAGGGTGAGGGAGAGAGAAAAGAGAGAGGGTGAGGAGAGAGAGAAAGAAGGGAGAGAGGGTGAGGAGAGAGAGAGAGAGAGAAGAGAGGGGGTGAGCAGAGAGAGAGGGAGAGGAGAGGGAGAGAAGAGAGGGAGAAGAGAAATATTTTAATTTTTTAAAAATAGTATTGGCAACGTTTACTAGTAAGTGTCGCAAATACTATATCATTTGCAACGCTTAACATTAAGCGTTGCAAATAATCTACCCAATTGTGACGTTCATTGATAAACGTCGCAATAGGTAATTTTTTTAGTGGCATTTCAACAGAAACATCGCTAAAAATTATGCCACACACGGGAAATTTTTGTTCACCAGTGCAGGCAAAATTTTGCCCGCATGGGTGAAGTAAAATATTGCGTAGGCAGTTTCGCCCACATGGTATTTATTCCCTCCCCTCCCTCTCCCCTAAGCACCTCTTCTTCTCCTGTTCCCATAGACCACAGCCGCCTCCACCGTTCCTCCACCCCGGCTCTGCCATGTCTCCACCCCGACTCCGTCGCGTCACCTTTCACCCTATTTACTGCATCCACTCTGCCGCCGTTGTCCCATCTTAGCTACCGCCAACCCCCCATCTCCGCTATCCCGGCTCTGCCTTTGCCCTCCTCCCTTCCCCTCCCCCACCCCCTCCCCGGTCGCCCTTTCCTTCCCCTCCCCTCCCCTCCCCTCTGCCCTCCTCCCTTCTCCCATCCCCACCGCTGCTGTTCGGGCTCAGCCACCGCCAACCCTCCCATCGCGCCAGCTCCGCTTCCGCCCTCCTCCCTTCTCATCCCCCTGCCCCCCACTCCTTGGCCCCCTCTCTCCCCGCACCCCCCCCCCCCCAATTTGCCTTCTCCTGCAGAGGGGCTATCGAATACGGGTTCCGGCACCGCACCCCTTCCTCCCCCTCTCTCCCCCTTTCATTGCCTCCCCTATCCCCCTTTCAACTCCTCCCGCTCCCCCCCTCCTATGATTTTCAAAGGAGGGGGCCGGATTTTGGTGCCCACTGTCCTCTGTCCCCCTCTCCCTTCCCTAGTGGGTTCGGTGGCCCACCATGGATTTTCTTTATAAATTTTTTGTCTTTAGCGACGCATATAAAAACGATGCTAAAGCTTATTTATTAGAATCACTAATATTATATTATTAGCGACACATTAAATAAGTTTTTTAAAAAAAAATTATTCTATTAGCGATGTATACACAACCGTTGCTAATAAGGACTTATGAGCGACACTTATAGTTATACGTCGCGAATAAGTTATTTATAATATTTTTTTAAAATGGTTTTTCTATTAGTAACGTATACACAAATGTTGCTAATAAGGACTTATTAGCAACGCTTAGAGTTATACTTCACTGATAAGTTATTTTTATTTATTTTTAAATAGTTTTACTATTAATGACGTATATAATAACGTTGCTAATAACTAATCATTAGCAACACTAATAAATAAGTGTTGCTAATTAATTATTAGAGACATAGTTTTAAAAATAGCGACACATATATATACATTGCTAATATGCACTATTAGCGACACTTTATGTTATGTGTCGCTAATAGGCAATAGCGACAACACTTTTTGTGACACTTATAGCGACATTTTGTATGCATCACTAATAGTCATTCGTGATGCTTAGGGGACTATAAGAGACACATAAATGTGTCACTAAAAGTCCTTTTTGTTGTAGTGAGAGGCGAGTCGTGAGTGCCAAACAGAAGGGGGCTGCAGCTGGCTTGGACCAGCAGTGGATGAGGTGGTTGTGGGAAAGGATGTCTGTCACTGTTGTTGGTGGCCTGGAAGGTGGTGGATGGCGCTGGACAGTCAGAGCTTGGTGGCCATAATGGTTGGGCTGGTCATTGCAGAAGGCCTTTTCCGTGGGAATAGGAGGCATAAGGAAAAGTGTTGTTCATTGGGTTTGAAGGTGTACCATTCATGAAAGCCATCAAGCAGGCCCCTTGGTCCTTCCAGATCTAGTCGAGCGCGGCCTGTTGGTGATCAATCGATGCCTGGAGGTCTGCCTAGAGTTCCTGGAGAAACTCACACTGGGAGGTGGCAACTTGATTTTGAATGGCCAAGAGGGCAGCCAATATTTGATCCCAGCTACTGTTGGGTGGGTTGGTAGTAGCGGGAGGATCAACATCAGCTGGAGTGTCCACCAGCATCGCCTCTTCTATGGCGGTGGTATGGGTTCATCACTCATATACTCGATCAGTCTCCATGGAGGAGGGTCGTGTGGCTTTGATACCAAATTGTTATGCACCGACTATTCAGGGCAGAATGAGATTGGAAGAATGGAGGGAAGAATAGAGTGTAATATCCCTAATTTTCCTAGGTTTCAAAAATTAAATACGTGGAAAATAGGGTATTTGAGATATTAACATTATTAGTAAAATAACTTCCTCCCTAGATAGAATTTGTAGCTGAAGCTAATTCTATTAGAAAGTAGACAGATAGAGCTTCAAAACACCACCAAGAGCGCGTGAATCGGAGTTCGGATGAGGGAGAAACGATCGTTCGAAGTTAAACATGTCATACAGGGCCCGTTTACCCGAATTGGATGCGCGAATTATCCGTTTAAGTCACTTTACAGGACCGATCAATTAGTATTTCAAAATTGTGTTTTTGGGCCCAATTTGGTTGCTGAATTGAATAGATTTTGGCCTATTTTCTCATGGGATTAGGAGCCCTAATCCCATGCCTATAAAAATAAAGAATTTGGGCTTTTTGGAGGAGCTTTTGGACGGTGAAGAAAAAAGGAGGAAGAATTTCCGGCGAGGCTCCGGCAAAGCTCAGGGGCGATAGATCAATAACAACCCACCGTTTAAGGTTGGATCACGATCTTATCTCGAATGAATTAGTTTATTGAATGATTACCAATGAAATTATTGTTAGTTTTAATTAATTAAGGAGTTCGGGTTGAGATGGCTGAGGGCATCGGCTGACTAGTCTATGTTAAGCGGTGCCCAGCATCTGATGGTGATCTTCGGCCGCCATCGTCCATCACTCAGGTTGTAGTCAAACTTATGCCGACCACTGCTGGCAATAGGTAGTGGCTTTCTTCCGGGTTTAGTGAACAGAGGGAAAGAGGGGTTTTGGTCTATGGTTGAGGCCTGGTAACCATCCGCCGGCGGTGGGGCGAATGTCGTGGGGATCGCCACTTGCCGGTGATCCATCCCCACCTTGCCTGACATCCAGACAAGGCATCTGCAGCCACAGACAAGTGATTTGACGCGGAACTAATTTGCAGTAGATGATCCCGGGGACGGATTTCATCCGGCCGCATGAGCCGCTGGATAGCGATTGACTCTGTCTCGTCCTTCCATCGGGAATCCCCTGCCCTTCGGCTGATGGTCAGGGAAGCCAGGCTGCCGGAGGCAGCTGGACGTGAAGTCTAGCTGCTGCTATTTCCATGGTCATTTTCGTGAGGGAGACGACCTCTGGACCGGGAAGATTTAATCCCCAGTCTGATTCAAAATAAAGAGAATTGAGGAGGGGAGTGAACCAGGTCCGGTTTATGGGGCTAAAAGTGTCAAATAAATTCTAGAAAAATATTCATGTACCTGGAGAGGTTTGGGATTATATTAATTGAGTTTCTGCTTGGGAAAAAATCCCAGAGACTGTGAAATAACATTTTTACCCCTGTTAGTTAATTATCGTATAATATTAACTTACTCGAGTTTGAGGCTCTGGTTCAAGGGCCTATGTGTGGATCTAAAAATTGGGGAAATTCTCAATGAGATTTTTATGGGTAACATAATTATGGACCAAACCTTTTGGTGAGGAAAAATCCTAGTGAGTAGGTAATTGACCTTCTTGCCCCCCTAGGGTTAATCGTAAACCGTTAAGTCAACTTGGGTCAGTTCAAGGGGTTCACAACCCCGTTACTTGCCAGGAAAATTACACAAAGTCCATGAAGTCAAGTAGTATACTTGGGTTCAATTTTGGACCCGTCAGATGTCATTAAGGCCTTCAATCAAATGACAAAAATATCCCTATGAAAATCAGCCCGTATTCGCGTGGATGTTATTAACGGGCCAATAATATATTGAAACCTTTTAAGAGGTTAAAGACTTACCTGAGAGCAGAGATGACCATATTCAATATTATATAATTACCTTAATGCCCTTAGGTGCATTATGATGAGTTTTTTTTAGAGATTTAATAAGTTAACCCAAGGAGGGTTAGGGCACGAGAGCTCAAGTAATTATAATAATATTATTAATTTTGATTATTGATATTATGATCTACTTGGACCTTTGTGGTTTGAATTATTCATGTTGTTCTTTATTTTGATTTTTGATATTGATGTTGTGATAGTAACTTATCACTATTTGAAGATTATTAAAAGAATAATTGTTTGTGTGGATAACTTTGGATTGGGCGAGAACACCTAATTAAGATAAAGACTAAAATACCTCAGAGGGGTCTGAGAATAGTTCATACAGTGAACAAAGCGTTTGACTTGACAATAAGCCTTGGTTGATGAACCGATGACAGTTTCAAGTTTTAAACCCTAGTTTAGAAGAGACTAATAGGGTTTAAGATAGTCATTCATAATTCTGGCTTATAGATGAGCAAGATAGGGTTCAGAATGGTTTCATGAGTTTTAGCTCTATTGAGGAACTGCTTATTTGACCGTGTAGTTACACCTCCCTATTGGAGGGAGTTTTGCGTGAGCCGGGCGCAACATAGATCTATTGAGGATCTTTTAGGGTACACGCAATTGGATTAGCTAACATCCTGCTTGGTTGGCTTTTTCTGCCACTTTTGTTTAGGTGTAGTTGTGGGTTATGCCCTTCCACTCCGACCAGTTCCTTCTTGGGCTAGGAGGGGTAATGGTACTTCCTGGTGGATTTCAGGGTGTTTCGTTATCTTTTGTCACTTACGTTGACATCTGATGAATCTGTCTGTCATCGGGATTAGACACAAATATTAATTATAGAACAATGGTTCGAGAGATAATTAATAATATTGATTGATATTGCTTATTTAATTAGAACAAGTGGAACGATTAAATGACTTGCATAAAATGTAGGTTGCTAGAAAATCCTTAAGCATTGCATGTGTGATACTATGTTTATTAGTATAGTGTAGTATTTAGCAGAATTACGTCTGGATCAGATCTTGTTGAAAACATTGGAGATGTTGTCTAATGAGTACATAGACAACTAACATCAGGTGATGTTGGTTTGATCCAAAAAATATTAAATAATACTTTTATTCTTTTGAATGCTCCTCCAAGGGGAGAAGATGTCTTGATGCCTGTTTGGTCTTGTATGCTTGCAGGTTCTTTAAATGGGGATGTTGCGAGATCAGGACATTGGTGGGCATTTGAGGACAATGTTGCATTAGTGGGATATAATTTCTTCTTTCTGCAATTTTGTAAGTAATTGTAATTACTGGCATGAGAGCCAGCTTTACTTGGTTGTTTATTTTCGGACAGATGACAGACTTGTACATTATAGGGTTAACTTGCTATTTACGAAATTTAACACGTGTAATAATATCATATGTTTTGATATTCGTATCTGAGAACCCCAGTTATCACGACCTAGATATTTAATCGGATGATTTGTTTTGTGTTTAAGAAAAAAAATTAACATAATTTATCGCATGTCTTTTATTTAAAAAGGGTTTTAAAAATCCGGGTCGCGACATAGAGAGGGAAGGAAATAATGGCGAGAGAGAGGGGGACAATGCAGGTGGAAGTTGAGGAAGAAGAAGCACATGAAGAAGAGGAGAGAGATTGAGAGAGAAAGAGAGAAAGAAGATGATTAGGGCTAAACTTCATTGATTAATTCCCTTATTCACTTACAATCACTAAAATAAGACTAATGGCTTAAAGGGCCCACTCTAACTACCTCTAATTAAAGTAATTAACTCTAATTAAAATAACACTAACCTATAGGTACAATTCAAAGAGTCCCTAATTTTAAGGGGTGGAAGGATGCATCACATATGTGGTTCTCAGCTTTGGTTGCAATTTTACATTTGTTGTGGATTCAATAATTTGTTTTCTAGATAGTTTTCTTTATGTGCAACAGGTGGATTCATGCAATTTGTTTCCCTCAAATGAAAAAATTGGCCTTGAGTTTATTGTAAAATTCAGTTTTTTCTGTTTGCAAATTGGTGGATTCCTGAGTGGAGATGTTAATGTTTCTTTTCCCTTTCTTATTGATCAACTGGCCTGCTAGAATTACCACTACCTACCCCAATACCCTAATCCTTCTTCACATGATGACAATGATAATATCTCTGCTTCATCTCCACTTGCCTCAACTCATCCTCCTGCACCATTTTCTATGCACCACCCCAACGTTCTACATGTTCTCAGCATCCTCCTACCCACCTTCAAGATTTTCATTATCCTTCATTGCCAACTTCTCAACCACCTCCCACATAGTCCTCACAAACAGGGTGAGGCTTGAGTTTGTTGTTTGCATAAGTCTCTTTATGACCTTAAATAAGCTTCAAGAAATTGGTTTGCTAAGCTCTATTCTGGTTTTCAAGATGTCGGGTTCATGTCATCATGTGCAGATTATTCATTATTCGCTCACTGCCATGACTCTTTGTTCACCATTGCATTAGTCTATATTGATGATATCATAGTTGAAGCTGCCATCACTTAGTTGAAGCAGTTCATTCAAAAACAATATTTTCGCTTTAAGTACCTTGGGCTTCTTAAATATTTCCTTAGGATTAAAATAGCTCGATGTCAATGTATGCGCATCTCATAGAGTAAATATAATTGGGCAATATTTAAAATTATCCAATGAAGAAGGAGAATTACTTCATAATCCTTCCACATATTGTCACTTGGTTGGCCTTACATTATGCTATTTGTTCATTCATTAAGTCAATTCGTGCACACTCTTTGCAAACTGCATCTTGAAGTGTCTATGAGATTGCACGAATATCTCAAAGGCTCGTGGGACAATGACTTATTTTCTCCTCAGATTGCTCTCTCTCCTTGACTGCTTATTGTGATTCTAATTGGGCCAGGTCTCCTATAACTAGATGATCTACTACTTGATTTTGTGTTATGTTTGGTGATTCTTTATTTTCATGGAAGACAATACAAAGGGTGAATATCTTGCCATAGCTAATGCCAATTGTGAGCTCACTTGGTTGAGATATTTACTTTCTAACTTCAAGTTCATCATCCACAACTAGCCTTACTCTTTCGTGACAATAGACATTTCTCCATATTACTTCAAATCCAGTTTTTCATTAGAGGACTAAACATATAGAGTTTGATTGTCATCTAATTCGAGAGAGGATTCAAAGTAGATTTATTAAAATAACATATATTTCTATATCTCAACAATCGATAGATATTTTCACCAAACCATTAGTTGAGCACAATTTATTTATCTTTTTTTTGCAAGTTGGGCATCTGTGATTTGAATACTCCAACTTGAGGGGGAGTGTTGACATTTGTTCCGACGATCAATCATCCACTCTGATGATCCATCAATTGTGTTTTGGGCTTCTTCCAGTGAATTTAATAATTGAAATGAACATTAGCTTGAGTTCTCAGCCAAACTTCCAATGGCTACAACGATTGAATAATCGATCGTTCCGATACATGCAGGATTAGATTCCGGGTGAATCCTGCATTGATGTTACTAAATATGGTTGTTACACGAGCTTTGGGAAAATTACCTTATATATTTTGATTATTATTTTTTTATACCTGACTGACTTAAATCATAAGGGTTAGTTATCTTTGTAAAACTATATATGTACCAAATCAAACCATCAATGTGAAAGCATTCTCAACCATTTTCTCAATGTTTAAATTGTAGCACTAATGGCACAGTAAGAACAATAACCAACCAAAATCTTATAATTTAGGAGTGAGTAAAAAGTTTGGAAACGTGTGGGTAGTGACTAAAAGATTTGCTCAGCTAGAATATGAGAAGCTCCTGATTGCCTCTGATCGATAGAACTTAACCAAAGGGCTTGTCGGTGTTTGGTGTTCCCTATCAAACTATGCATAGACCTTTGCAGTAGGAAATTCTGGCAATTCATTCGTAATTCACTCTGATATGGATATATTTATAGTGTTACATATCATAATCTTCAAAGTTTTTTAGTACTGTATGTGTTTGCGTCCTGGTAATGCATGCAACGGTTTTTCACCCCCGTAGAGGATTATATATGATTGATTGCAACGTATTTATCTTTTTATGATTAATTATGGGTAAAAAAAACAGAGAATGCCAATGAGATGGCAGATAGAGAATGCGTCAGCAGAATAATATGGCATGTGCTCGGATCATCTACCAACGAAAGAGGCCACTGAAATGAATTGAAAGACAAGACGGTATAGGGTGGGGAGATATTGACGTGACGATGGATTTTCAGATTAGAATTCAGACAGCCTGCGTCTGAATGCTGTGGAACGCCAGTGAAGCAACGCAAAGAATGAAAGGACTATGCTGACACAATCTATACGAGCCAGCAGTCTCCTCATACTGTTCTGCTTGTCTCTTTTCGTCTTCAAGACAAAAACGGAATTTTAGCATTCCGAGGCTGCTGAACGCTAGGAACTCACAAGTTGAGGTCCCGACTCGTCATTCATTCCTTCTTCGTCCACAAGGACCACAACAAAAACGATCCTGCTCATCTTTTTTTCTAACTTATCTAATAATTAGTATCTAGATAACTCATTGTGTTTGGAGAACACTTCCATCGATATTCTAAGTCATCATTCAATGTCCCAGTTGAATGTTCAGGGTAAGATCACATAGAGAATGCGCGTATCTCCCCTCATCATGTGTTGGATAAACTACTTAAATTCGTGCAATAAATCGCCAAAAAGTTCAATCCAAACTGAAAAGTGAAAGTTTTTTTAGGCCTTCTGAATCCAAACACGCGACTTGATTGAAAGAACTAGTCAAAGCCTCGTTTGTCGCTGGGCAAGGATATCTGATATATAAGTGCCAAAATTGAGTGCAACTTTGAGAGATGAGGGGAGTTGTTCGGCTGAGACATCGCCCTTGTGTGCTGTGTCTCCTTTTCCAAGTAGAATTTCCCATTTTTAGAGCCGTGAGCTAAAGTACATTCAAGATTTTACTTTACACTGAATCTCTCTTCTTAATCACTGAGAAACCCACGTGACTCGAGTTTTCAATACTCTGCTTCAGCTACGTAATTTACTAGATAACCGTCGGAGACAACAGAAATGAGTGCAGATCCTCACTGTCTCGCTTTCTGTCTCTTTTCCCCAAAACCAGCATCGCCAAAGAAGCCACAGCTTTTTTTTCTTCTTCTAGTATCTCTTTGCTAGCAAGCTGTGCTGTAAATTTCATTCCATAAGAAGCGTGGACTGGTGAGCCCAAGACCCTCCCTCTGATTACTAGCCAGTTAGTACGTACGTCTCCTTGTCATTTGAAGTCTGACCATGGAAACCACATCGTCGGTGTTGGAGCAGGCGATGCTGCTAGCGTGCTGGGGAAAGAGGAGGTGCCGAAATCTGCTTTGGAGACTCCGAGCGGAGCTCCGGCGGCAGCTCAGAGGGCGGAAGAGAAGCATCCGTCGTTTCAACTACGACCCCTTCAGCTATGCTTTGAATTTCGATGACACTGCCTCCGGCTTTCTTTGCTGATCTCAAATGTGTACACACGTACTTTGTGGTTGCCCTGAGCTTGGCTTGTCTAGTTGGGGATACGTACAGGTCTCCATAGAATGATTTTCATTCTACTACATTGAGTGACGTTCGTGGTTTTTTATTTTTAGTGTAAACTTAGATATGTCGGCCTGTTCTTTTCGAATTAATTAATGTTGATTCTGACTCCTCTTTGATGAATGAGGCTTGGTCATATTGTTAGTCGCCGAAGGAATGAATGAGGGAGCAGGATGCATGTGTTTCAGAGCTAGATAGCATGTCTACTAATATAATTGAAGAGAAGAAAAACACAACAGCAAGAAGGCTGCCTGCCAGGCTGGGGATAAATAAATCATCATGCACGAGCTCCTTCTCCAGTCTCATTCATTATATTTCCTCCAGTCGATCGTCTTCGATCGTTTCCAGCCTTTTTCTTTTTCCTTGATAAAGAAGACGTGTGACTATATTATTATTATTATTATTATTATTATTATTATTATTATTATTATTATTCCATAAGACGTGTTTGTGAATATTATTTATAGTGTGTTATATCATATTTGGAATTCTATAAATATATTTAGAACAAGGATTAACTGTAGATGAGGATGAAGATGACGGTAATACCATTCTTCATGAATATTAATCCAACCTAGTTCACAAAACTTGGTACGATTTAGTCCGAATTTGTCAATTCAAAACTTTCTAGGCTGAACTCACCATGATCCCATACCGATTCAAGATCACCTTGTTGTAGATGCCAACATGCAGTCCATCATTTCTCCCCCGAAAAAGATAAATCAACATTTCTAATTGTATAATCGGTCTGATTTTATTGTCTACTCCACCTGATAATATTGCCTCAATGTGAAAACTGTGGGCCAAATACTTTGAAGCATTGGGTTATGTGAGACAAGTAAAAGGTGAACTGAAGAAGAAAAAACCTTGTTTCTCCATCACTGACTCGGCCTCTGACCATGACCTTATTATGTGTTCAGCGTTCGGTGTCCCATCCTAAAATTGGGCTCTAACCGTGACCTCTGAGCCTCGCAGCCCATTAACTGGCTAGTGTTCTACTCCGCCTAATGGACCTGGGCTGGCGAGATATAGTAAATAGGCCACTTGTTATTGCGACTAGCGAACTGGGCTGGACTAAATTTTGGCAGCCGAAAGTTTGCTTCGCGCGCCGTGGCGGTAAAATAAGAAGAGCGGGAAATCGAAAGAGTCTGCGTTTGCCATTTCCAAAATTTCCCGCGCTCAGCCCAGCCCCGCCTAAATCCCAAAAATCCAAACTTTTTGGCTTCCTTCCCCCCAAATGCCGTGCCCGTTTCCACCTCTCTTTTTAAGCTTCCATTCCGTCTCCTCTCTCCATTTGGTAAATCTCTTTCGTATCAAAGCGCCCGCCCCCTTTCTGTTCGCTTGTTTCTGCATCACACTCTCATCTCTCACCGTCTCCGTTGTTTGTGTGTGGAAGAAGGTGAGAAATGGCACCGGCAAGCTCCAATTCCAATCCCCCAAGGACCCGCAAGAGGGTCGAAGTGGAGGCCGGATCTCTCAAGCGCGCCAAGGACGGCAGCGCCTTTACTCGCTGGTTACTTCCTCTTCTTCTTCTTTCCCACTTATTTTGTTTCTTCAACGTTCGTCCTCATGATTTGTGGGTGAACTGATACCCGCTTTTCTTTTCGGTTTTCTTGTAGTGAGGCCTGTAACAAGGACGTCCCTGTCGTTCTCATCGACATGCATAGCTGCAGTCTCGACTCAAAAATCAGAATGAATCTGGGTACTGTTTATCTACTTATTACTCCTCTCTAGCATTCCTGTTGTACAAATTTTTACTTCGACTTCTCATTCCTGTAATAGTTGCGTAAACTATATATGAGCTTGTATTTTTCCATTTCCGATGATTTATTTAGCGTTTTTTCCACCAATACAGAAGCCCAGGTTGTGGAGAAAGTCACCGAACTCAAAAAGCCCCCGAAGGAGAGGTAGTTGTTTATGTTCACCATTTTTCGATTTTACCTACAAAAATTTGATTGCATTGCTTGTTTTCTTAATATGTAGCAATTGATTTTCTGCTTTTGTGTATGATTGTTTTCCTACTTTTTTTATTTGTGCTCTGAAAACCTTAGGAAGAAAAAATCCGCCCCGGCTGGTGAGAAGGCTAACAAGGGGAAGAAAGAGAAGAAACTGAAAGATCCCAAGATGCCCAAACGTCCTCCAACTGCATTCTTTCTCTTTATGTACAGTCTCTGCCTCCATATGTTTTATGTTTTTTAATACGGGAAGTGTGAATTTCTTTAAAATTCTGTCTGTCTAAACTTGTGTGGTTGATGGCAGGGATGATTTCCGTAAGGAATACAAAGAAGCCCACCCTGATTCGAAGAAGGTTGCAGAGGTACATATAAATTTCGATTCCTTTCTCTGATTTTTGTTCTACAAAAGTTTTGAGCTATTGTGTGATTCCAATTTTTTTGCCAAATTTCGATACTAGGTTGCCAAAGAAGGCGGTACAAAGTGGAAATCTATGACGGACGAGGTAATTTATTCTCATCGTTGGTGTTCTGGACTACTTATTCATTTACTGGCCCATGCTTATGAATTTGCTCGTTTTTACACCTCAGGAAAGGAAGCCGTATGCAGAAAAGGCAGCAGAGCTGAAAGCAGAATATGAGAAGTCCAAGGAAAATTGCAATGTTGGTGATGAATGTGTATGTTGCTAACTTAAATTGTTCACATTCGTCAACATGTATGCCTTTTTTTTCTATATATCAACATTTTTCAATTTGTTTCCTCTTATTAGGAAGAGGAAGCTGTGGAAGAAGGTGCAGATGATGTTGAAGAAGTTTCCGATAACGATGAGTGATGAGGGGTTGTGCATCTTGGCAGGCTTATTTTTGCCGTTTTTGTAAATGTTTTGGCTGAAACCAATCATGTGTCCTGGCTGAATTTGTTCAATGCTAGTTTAACATTGTTAGTCTCTCTCTCTCTCTGTCTCTCTAACATGCACACACAATTTGTTTGTTCTCCCCCTGATTTTAAATCTACGATTTTGAACAAAGCCAATTATAATGTATAATTTAATTGCTATTTCGCTGCTGTCATTTGCCCCTGTTATCTTATCATCAATGTTTGGTTTGAAACTATATAGAACATCCTAATTTATTCATGTAAAATTTTTAGTGGAGCTAAAGTTTTACCCCTCCAAACGGTCGAGGAGCAGATTTTCGGGTTTATTCAGCTTGCCAAAGGTCGACTACATCTCTTACGCGTGAAATACTTTTCACAAATCCCTGTGGATGGCTGAGACTAGCCTCAGAGGACACCTATCACTGCCTCCACAAAAGATTTGTGATTAAAAAAATCTGTTTTTTTATTTAATTGAGCGTATGCGTTACGATTTAATTGAGATCATGATTTGATCAAATTGTGTGAATGTTGGTTCTCCTGTTGGATTGGATGATTCATTTTTTTGCTTAATAAAAAAACATGTTGTATGGAATTGCTTACCCGCTACTATTTGCGCAATTGGGCTTTCTGCTTATTGAATTACATCATAAAGTTTGTAATTTTACTGCAAGGCTCCTCAATCAAGACTCCCGAGCCCTCAGTTTTGTTTGGAACTGGACTGAAGTGGCTATAGTTATCGGCAATGCTACGCCTAGAAATTTTTTATCTCTAATTCATGGCAGAGTTCTGGTGATATGTTAATTGAAACTATGTATGCAGCCATTTGCAAAACATTCAGTTGACGGACTGGATTCCTAATGAGGGAATTTTAATAACATCTTTGGTGCTAGGTGTTCAGCGAGCGTGGCGTTTCTCTTAATAAAGCCTGATGGTGCTTAGGAAAAGTTACGTTTTCACTCCTTTTCTCTTACATTAGAAGCCTATTCCAACCTTTGATTGAGTTGAACAAATGAATATCTCTATTGTTGTGTGACTCATTTTTTTTATTTGGAGTAGGTTCTTAGTGTAGAGAAAGTAGATGAGGAATATTAACTTCCGTTCTTAAATATCTATTATAAAAGTAACAATTTTGGTTTGAACACCCAAAATTATAATATGCCCCCTCTATCCCATATTAATAGTCTTATTTAAAAATAAATTATTCCATATTAATAGGTTTATTTCGCTCACATTAAGTGGTTCAGCACCTAAGAAGTATATTACGTCGTTTATCATGAGTCTCCTATTGATGTGAAATACTTTGAATAAAATTTGCAAATAGAAGAAAAAAAGCATTTGAGTATTGGACTGGGTCATACAAATTTCAACATTTCCAAGATCTCCAACAACCAACCCCAAAAGAAAAAAAATTATAATTTTTTGACAGGTTATGGTTGGGCACTTGAGCCGGACAAATTCAGTTATTCACTTGCAGCAAGCTCTTCCTCAATTACCAATATACCGTCACGGCAGCCAACAATCATCATACCTATCCTGTCCGATATCTTCATCAGACAAAGCCCAAACTGAAGCCGCCATAGTTGCCATCGCCAAGGGGACAGCCTCCTAACTACTTTGAACAGCTATCAGTGACAAGTCAATCTAATTGGTAGGCCCCCCTTGTTTTCATAAAAGAATTCTAGGAAAAAATCCACTATCTTAACATAAAAGTTAACGAAATGAGACGCATGCATCCAACTAACATGGGGCCACCACCCGATCTTCCTTGTCGCCCCATGACTCAATTGGCCACGATTTTGCTACCTACTGATGTGTTGGAGAACGTCACTAAGTATCTTTATTATGACACCGATTGCCTCCATGATGTGTCGCACCCATGTCCCTTGAGTGTCCACGTCAAGGTGACATCTAACGCTCACTTACATCTTTGTTCCGGGTGCTGAGGAAGGCCTAGTTGAAGCTGCAGACTCCCATTTGACATAAGTTTGATACATCATGGAGTAGTTGGTGTAATAAAGGGACACCGGTGACATCGTTAAAAGTCATAAACTGGGGGCACACTCGAGCCACAAGGAGGAGAAGAATTATTGGTCACGTAGAAACCGACATCCACACAGCATACTGCCATTAGGCAATATCAGTGAAGAAAATTTAGCTTTATTCACAAGAAAATGTGACAGTTGCGTATGCAATCGTATGACGACGACCATCATTGAATTGTAAAACAATCAGAGGAAACCAAAAAAATAAAAAGGAAATCGAAAGGAAAGTAAAATTGGACCAACTCCAATAAATATGAGTAGCATGGTGTACCTTATATAGAAGAATACTAGTGGTTGGTTCCACGGGCATCCTCTGTTTCGAACAACTCCTTCCTCAATATATCATGCAACTGCGAAAAGAGCTGCTTCTTTACCGATTCGAACGCGATCTCCAGCCTCTCCAGCTCCTCCAGCGCATTGGGGTTGTAGAGGAACAGCCCATAGTAGAGGTCATAACTGTCCCCGGCCGTGTTCTCCACCAGCTCCAACAGAGTCTCGTACCCTTTGGTGTTGATCGGTGTGGATTGCAAGCCCAACTTTCCCAGCACACGGCCCACCGTGTGCGTGATGAACTGGGAACCTGCCGCGTGCTTGTCGTGCTCCACGCAGCTCATCTCCCTCATCTCGCATCCCTCCTCTGCAAATATGCTGAGAAACCTCTCGCATCGCCGGGCTCTCCCCTCCCCCTCCCCGACCCTCACCTTTTCGTACACAAAAGGGAGCTTGGTCCACCCATTTTTGCCACTCTCTGGGCCGAACATCGGGTGCGTGCAGAGAATGTCGAATTCGGGCGGCAGCAGCTCAAGGAAGAGCTTGCGGGGGAACACCTTCACTGAGAGGACGTCGGCGAAGAGGGTGTTCCGCTTCAGCCGCGTGAAAGGGAAGGACTCGAGGACGGACTTGGTGGAGGTGATGGAGGTGGAGAGGATGATCACGTCCGGGTGCTCCTCACAAAGGTCGTGCAGGTCGTAGAAGAAGGAGACTCCCAGTTCCCGGGCAGCCTGCGAGTGGTCGGACCGGGAATATGCCAGCACAATGTGGCCCCACTTGACGAACGTCTTAGCAAGATATTGGCCGAAGTTGCCGAAGCCGACGATGGCGATCTTCAGCTTTGTGCTCTCCTGAAAGCGGTTGTGGACGAGGGCCTCGTAGTCGAAGGGCTGCGCCGCGTCCAGAGCTCTAATACGGAGTCGACGACGGAAGCGGTGATAGACCCATGTCGACGATTGGTCAGGTGTGAGGGATGAAGGAAGACGTCCGAGGGAATGAGCAGAGGAAGGTAGGGGTTTTAGAAGGGTCAAGATCCTGATTGCTGAGCCGTGAGTAGCAGAGACAGGGTTTAGAGTTGAGATCACCATGGCCGCTAGAAGCCTAGAACGAATCCGACCGAGTACAAGGGGGCAAGAATGGTGCCTTCTTCAGAAGTGAATCTCCTGGCAGTCGACTTCTCCGTTTTAACGAGACTGACATATGTACATCTGAAAGGAAAACAAATGCACTCCTCACGTAAACGTAGTTATATAATGTAGGAAATATTTGTGAAAACAAGATAACGATTAGAAAAAATTAAAAAAGGTAAAACAGTATCGAAAATTATTATAGGAAGCATATTTAGCAGAAGTATATGATTCCAACTTCAAATTCTTGTTTTGCATGATGTGCAAAATAAATAATTTCTTTCCTCCCCGTTTTATACAATAATTAAAGGCACAAACTCATCATTATAATAAGGTTTTTCAAACACAGACCTAACTAAAATCCGCACAACATCCACACAAGGTGCATAATTGTATCAGCTACTTTTACAGCCTCGCACAGCATGTCGAAATCTAATACAAACAGCAATATTTGCTAGGCACAGACAGGAAAGTACCCGGAGCTGCTTCCTTTTAGCTGATGAACATGAGCGTTAACTTTTTTACAACTGGCCAATCTCTATAGAAGCAAAAACAAAAACGGTTAGTTTTTGGTTCTGCAGTGTAACAATGAGAGTGGTAGAGCACATGTCGCTTTCGACGACAGAAAACTTGGGATGTAAATGAGTCAGGGCATATCTGCAGGCAGAAACCATGTCTAGGCAGAAATATTTCCAACAAACATTCCAGTGATTCCACCAATTAAGGAGCATACAACTATTTCTAGTGGACACAACTCTAATTTCTTAGGGAGGCTTTCCATCAAACAGGTAGTCAGCATTACTATTTTCCAGTGATCTTTATAACAATAATTCATGATTTTTTTATTAGAACAATTAATCATTTCAGCAGAAAAGAATGTCAACTAAAATTAATCAAATTGTGATCCTAATACAAGAATTACTTTAAAACAGAAAACTGGGTCCAAATCGAGTTACTTTCGTTCTTGTATATCATTCATCCAGTGCTTAGAATATGGGAAAAGTCTGAAAGAATGTAAATGGGCTGTTCTAGATAGAGAAGGTGTGCAATTCTGCAAGAAGAACAACAAAGAAGGGTAAGAGATGACCATGAGCCTAATAAAAACCCACTAAAAAATGGACAACACAGACGAGAAGGAGAAAGTAACAGTCATGGGTAGCAAAACCACGCACCCCAAGTAGTCAATTTCACTAAAACCGCTCTTTCAACAATAAAAGTCCGAACTTTTGCATTATTGCGTGCGTTATCGCAGTGGAGGAAGAAGAGCAGCCAGACAATTTGCATCGATTATCTCTATTAACCAAGAGAGAGAGAGAGAGAGAGAGAGAGAGAGAGAGTACCTGCCCAGAGACAGTCGACAGAGGCTAATCGAGCGGGCGAGGGCCGGGGTTAAGGTAAGAATTGCGTGTAAATCTGCGGGAAGCCACCAGAGGGGTAGTGTGGCCGGGAACGGAGATAAGCAGGAACCGTCGGGCAACGCGAGAGCGCGGGAGGGAGACCGGAGATGGCCATGGCTTGGGCAGTTGGGCTTCTTCAATTGGCGTGTGATACTAGGCCCCACGTCGAGTCCGACATTCTGACTCAGTCACGGTGTACTCTTTATGTCTAGGGAACGCGCAATTTAGGTTCAAATCTAACATGTCAAATTAGTACCTCTTCTCATTAACACACAAATAAAAAGTTTATAATAAAATTTTAAAGTATATAATTATTTAAATAAAATAAAATAACAAATTTTTTTACCGAATAAAGCTATTATATTAATTTAAGAGAATGAAATATTAAAAAAATAATATTTTTCACGTCAAAAATACCAATCAAAAGCTCACGTAAATTTTGATTGGTCGACACAGAGTAGGCTCTTTTTTCCAAAAAAGCAAAAAAGAAAGGCCACAGAGCAGCACCGGCGGGCGATGCAAACGATAATTCTGGTGGGCACAACACAAGTGCGTATTGGGCATCTTAAAGGTCCTCCCTTTCCCTCCGGGTTTAGCAGTTGCAAAATGTGACCAATTGCTTTACTTCTTCCCTTCACTGTTTCCTTAATTGGCCCCCTCCTCTCCTCCGTGCTAAACACGTTCCGCTACCCCTTATTTGTTATTTCCAAATATACCCCCGCTCCTTTTCCCTATTTCCGTTATTCCCCCTTTCCTCCTACAACTACTACAAGGACTAGTCTAATGCGATCTCCCTCCCTTTCCGCCTCTTTCTATTTTCGGCGCCAGAAACGAAACTACTGATATTATTATATATATTTATATAATTAAATTATATTTATATAATCTTCTATTTATATGAAATTTGAGGTCTTTTCTCCACTCGAGTGGAGCCCCTGCAAGACAAGAGACCCGAAATTCACAGGGCTCTTCCTTCTTTCCTTCCTTCCTTCCTCTCCCTCGAGACAACGAGGACCACCTCCACGTCCAGGGTCTTCTTCCCTCTCCAAATTCTTCCCCTCTCTCTCATTAGGGTTCAAATCACGGACTAGATTGCCCTGTATCGGAATTCGCTCTGTCAATTTCACGGCCGGTCCGGGGACACTGAGATCTGCCCTGCCCCCACGACACGCCCGCTTTGCTCCTTTTTTGCCGCCTGTGAGTCTTCTCTACCCCTTCCCTTCTCCTCTCTCTCGTTCTTCCATGCTTTTCCTCTTTCGATTTCTCTGCTTCCTAACTCTTTTTCTTCCCGAACTACTTTTTGATTGTTTTTTTTTTTTTTCACAAAAAATTCGAGAGTAATAGAGCAACTTGATTTTATTTTAAAGTGCGGCATTGCCCAAGCGGAAATAAGCGTTTGAAAGCTATAATTGATATGTCTCGGAATTGGATTTGATATTTAAACAGATAAGTTGACGTTGAATGTTATTTGTCTTGCCAACTAATTTTTTCACTCTTATGATGTCTACAATTACCAATTGCTTGCTGTCCTTCTGGGATGACTTTTCCAGTATTTGCTAGTTGTTGCTCTTTGAAAGTAAGGCTATTCATTGAAATTGCAACGACAGTGGAGTCGTGTAATAGGCTGCCACTTGAGCTTCCTCTGATTGTCTTCTTCACTTTACGTCATTTTAATTTGGTTGCACTTTTTTTTTTTTTGGTTTCTTCTAGAGCTGCAATTACATGCCAACGCGGCTCTGATTTTACTTAGATCATTACCTTTATCAAACTTAGGATCAGTCATGCCTATATAATCTTTCCTTCCTTGTTTCCTTCTGAATCGATGTTATCGGCACTATTTCAGGATTTTTTTGCGTACCAAATTGAAAAAGAGAACATGTTTATATCCTTACTGTATGTGCTCATGGAGGTTTTGAGGTTGGCGCACATGTGAATTTTTTTAGCATAAAAGCTCATTGAAAAAATTGCCTTTTGTTTCCTATGCTATTCAACTTTTATCTATTGTTTATATTTTGAAATTTGGACCCACTGAGCTCTGCTTATGCACACGTATAACACCAACATTAATTTGTAAATGTGGGAAAAAGGAGTTTTCCAGGTCTTTATTTTGTAAATTATGCAACTGCGAGTATACTTATCCTTGCTTTTGGATTCCCATCTCTATTATGGGTGGGTGAACTGCTGGGACAGTTTTCTTCATTGTAATATGTTTTGATAGCAGTAAAATAAGGCTTCGTTTGCTTTCTTTTCAGATGCCCTTCTTATTCTTTTATCATGACATTTATGTATTTTTTTTTTAAAATAATGACTGTAATAGATATTAAATCATGCTAATTATCTTCATGTCCTTAACAGTTTTGTCCGTAATATTTATGGTTTATTAGCAACTCTATCTTTTGTACATTTTTGTTGTTGTTGTTGCATCCTTTTACGGCCTATTTCTATTAGACCTACTCTACTATTTCCCTTGTATGTGTGAATATGATGCATAATCTCTTAACTTTTCTGTCTTTATTTCTTGAAGGTTGGAACTTCTTTTAAGTTGTTTTTGTTCCTGAAGCACGGTACAGTATTCATCATCATCATCATCTATGGTTGTGATCGATATCACCTCCTCAGACAGTGAAAATGAAGACGGACAGGTTGGACTTCCTTCATCAACCAGGCGACTTCCTCCTTACTTCCTTGGCTCAGAGTCACAAGGCACCATACAGACTTCTGACAGGCTTTATGCAATTAATGAACCTTCCACAACCAGGCACCTTCCTCCTTCCTTCTATGGCTCACAGTCACAAGGTACCATACAAACTTTTGACAAATTTTTTGCAAGTAATGAACATACGAGTAAATTTTTGGATATGATTTTTTTCTTGTATAATATTATACAGGATCTGTTGTGTCTTCTCATACGCAAATTAATGGAAGAAATAGGACAAGCAATGGATCTTATAATGGTTCTGATTATAAGGATTCTCAGCATTCCTTTAGTGGCCATGATAGAGGGAACTTTTCAAGTTACAAGCACTTCCAACTTCGTGAGGAACCTCAATATCATAGTGTTGATGATAGTTCATACATGAGGGCCCGGCCCATCTATGATCAGCCTTCTGCGCCAACTAATGGATTAAAAGCTTCTGTTCCAGAGAATGGAAGTGATGATGAGCATTTTGGTTTGGGTTCGAATGCTCCTCTTCATCAGTTTTATCTAGGAAATAATGATGAGGTTGCTATGTACGATGTTCCCAACCCAAGAGTCTTACCTCAGTCATTTTCCCATGGAAAGCCAAATTTTCAGCCAGCTGGTTTGAATGATGTTGCTCATCACCCTGGTGAAGAAATACATGTTGGAAATGATGAGAGCTTAATCTACCAAGCAGCATTGCAGGTACTTTTATGGGTTCTTCTTTTATGAGTGTTATCATGAGTTGTCCGGAATATTGATCAATTCATATTTTCTGCACAAGTATGTATATTGTTTTACAGTTTCCACTATTGTATCCTTCAATTGCTGTGCACTAATGTTGCCACCGGGGGCTAATCTCTTGACTTCATGCAGGATCTTTCCCAGCCAAAGTTACCGGAGGCTGATGTACCCAGTGGTCTTTTGGCAGTTTCCTTGTTAAGGCACCAGGTTTGCTCAATTGTAAATGTGTAATTGCTATTGTTCCCCATTTTAGGTTTATGTGGATTTGTGGCGGCTGAATTTGACAGGCTTTCCTGGATTGGAAAGAAAAATAAGAAAGTGATGAGAATGGATTAAGGAAAGGACTGAGGAGGAGACCCCTAACATCACATAATATGTGCATTTTTGCTATTCTTTCATTCATGTTTACTAGGTTTTTTCTTTGATGCAGAAAATCGCTTTGGCATGGATGCTTCAGAAGGAAACTTCAAGTTTGCACTGCTTAGGTGGATTTCTTGCTGATGATCAGGTTACTTTGTATCATGTTTAGTTGTCCTTTAGATTTTTGTTTATGTGCGAAAACATGCATTACGTAGAATATTGCCATACCGTGAATGAAGTTTGCACTCATGGCATCTGGAAGTTTTTGGTGCGTATAGTGATCTTATTGGGTCATAGAATGCACAAAAAAAACTTGGAATAGTTTACTGACTTTTGGGGGTCAATAAAATCAGCTGCCATAAATCATTGGTAGTTGCAATATTGTGCATTGTTTCTCGTTCTCAAAACTGTTATATTCTCTTGCAGGGTCTTGGTAAGACTGTTTCAACGATTGCACTGATACTAACGCAGCGATTTCGTTCATCAAAAGCTATCCGTGATGATTCACATAAAGTAGAATCTGAACCGTTGATTTTAGATGATGATGACGATGAGGAGAATGTCTCTGACTCACATAAAAAAATGGAGGTTGAAAAATGCATTGATGTAAAGAGGAAGATAGCAAATATATCATCTCAGAAGGGTAGGCCGGCAGCTGGTACGTTGATTGTTTGTCCTGCTAGTGTTCTTCGGCAATGGGCCCGTGAACTGGATGAAAAGGTGGCTGAAAATGGTAAACTTAGCGTTTTGGTTTATCACGGAAGTTCGAGGACTAAAGATCCTGAGGATTTGGCAAGATATGATGTGGTTCTAACAACATATGCAATTGTCAGTAATGAAGTTCCAAAGCAACCCCTTGCTGATTATGATGACGAGCAAAAGAACACAGATAAATATGCATTATCTTCAGATTTTTCTGCCAATAATAAAAGGAAAAAGTCAGTCAATGGAAGTAAGAAAGGCAAGAAAGGGAAAAAAGGACTTGATGGCTCTATTGATTATGATAGTGGCCCTCTTGCTAGAGTGGGATGGTTTAGAGTGGTGCTTGATGAAGCTCAGACAATAAAGAACTATAGAACACAAGTGGCTAGAGCCTGTTGTGGTCTTCGAGCAAAAAGAAGATGGTGCTTATCTGGAACGCCAATGCAAAATGCTATTGATGATCTATACAGCTACTTCCGTTTTCTTAGATATGATCCTTATTCTGGCTATAAGTCCTTTTGTACTTCAATTAAGTACCCAATAGCCAGGAACTCCATCCATGGGTATAAGAAGCTTCAGGCTGTTCTAAAGATTATGATGCTGCGCCGCACAAAAGGTCTTTATATTTATTTTTCATTTATACTTTGTGTATTTGAAGATAAGAAAAACACTTCTTCATAGTTTCCCCAATCAGTTAGTATTTCCTGTTTGCTTCTTGGATTCTTTTTATTTCATTCGATTGTACTGTTGTTAGGGAATGGTATTTTCCTTTGATCATTCATGGCTTGTTGATTAAGTGATGATTACTATTTACTTTTTGAAAAGTTATGACATAATAATAGACTTGGTCATTATGAAGTTATTAACATAACGAAGGTTTTTTGCTGCTGATTGAGCATATTTTTGAATTTAAGCAAGTGATGACTTAATATCTCACATGTAAGAGATTTAAATAACATGTCTTTTGTTTAATGATGTTAATTTTGCAAGGTGAGACTGTAAATATGATCTGAAAGTTAGTTGTTAATTTAACACTTAAATTTTCAGAAGATACTATTCCATATTTCTTATGAGGTGTTGATGGATGATGCCTTTGAGGAACAAAAAAACAGAGGACTAAACAATAAAACTTAGATAATGTAATTATGCAAATCAGTGCAATGGTAAGGGCTTCCACCTATGGATTGCTTGCATTATAGGGAAAGGAGAACATGACTTTTGGCCTCTTAGTGCATGGTAATTTTGGTTTGATATCCAGCAAGCTCAAACTGGACCTCATATTGACTTTCTGTAAATTTTATTTCTCCAAATGTGCACTGGGCTAGCTGCATGGGGCACTTAAAACTGTATCAAAATAATTAATTTAGGAATACGCAAGTATACGAGTCTGTGCAGAAATTTTATAAAAAGTTCTACTATTTCTGTCTTTCGATTTGGAATGTGTTCTCCTTTTATATAATTATCCCTGATCCATGCATATGCTTGTAAATTTTTATGTTTTAACACATCTGCCTTTGTTGCATATGTTCTGTATATTAAAAGCAATACATGCCTCATATGCTTTTCACAAATTCACTGCAAGTTCTCTGCCATATTGTCTGTTTCTTCAAGTGTTTACATAAATCCAGCCTGAATATTGTTAGAAGAATTTGATGTGGTACATGGTGCTGAGCATTTTAGTTATTTTGAGCAGAAAGTCTGATTGATGGAGAACCCATTTTAAAATTACCACCAAAAACAATATTTTTGAAGAAAGTGGAGTTCTCACCTGAAGAGCGGGATTTTTATACCAGGCTTGAGGCAGATTCACGCTTGCAGTTTAAGGTAGATATTCAGATTGTTAGTCGTGTTACCTGTGAAAGCTTATTGCACATAATTTGACATAGTTATGCTTGTCACATTTAGGGTTGTTATTTTACAATGATCATTTTTAAAATCTATTCATCATCATCATCATTGTCATTACTGGTTTCGATGATGAATATTACAATGACATAATCTTCTTTTGTTGTCAGTATCATGTTAATTGGTTTCTTCTACAGTAAATATTATGCTTATGGGGTGTTCTTAATGAAAAAGTAAATGTGGGAAGAGGGGGTGTGCTATATGAGGTGTTGGAAGTTACAAATTTGTCATTGACTAATTTTTTCTTGTGTATCTTTGTACCATGGATTTCTACATGGCAGGTGTTCTAAATCTTTATGGATTTAGTATGAAATATATTTATGGTTGGTACTTGTATGTTTTTCTTAATATTGATGTGTAATCATAAATTTCTGTGCCTTTGATTGGATCATCATTATGGACACATTGCTGTTATTATGACATGTTCTTTTGATTGGTGTGCTTTGTATGCCTTTTTTGATCTTGATCTGTATGGTGCAGAAATATGCTGATGAAGGAACAGTGAAACAAAATTATGCAAATATATTATTACTGCTTTTGCGTCTCCGTCAGGCTTGCGACCACCCTATTCTAGTTAAAGGGTTTCATTCTCATTCTACTGGGACAGCATCCCTACAGATGGCGAAGAGCCTTCCAAGGGATTTGCTGTTCAATTTGTTAAACATGTTGGAAGCTTCTTCTGCAATTTGTGGTGTATGCAATGTAATGTTACCATTACTCGTAAAGTAATTTTGTTATTATTGTATATCTTTCTTCTATTTTGCAGTTCCAGTTCTACCATTTTTGGGCTGTAGATTTCTGAACTGTGGTAGCTTAAATTATGTGCAGGACATACCTGACGATGCAATTGTTACCATGTGTGGTCATGTTTTCTGCTATCAATGTGTATTTGAGAGGTTAACTGGAGATGATAGTTCCTGCCCTGCAAATGATTGCAAGGATCAGCTTGGTCCTGATTCAATATTCTCTAAGAATGTTCTGCTTAGTTGTATTTCTGATGATCATCAAAATAATGGTGCAAGCTCGTCTGCAGCTGTGGAGGGATTTTCCATTGAGCAGAATAATGGATCTTCAAAAATTAAAGCGGCCATGGAAATTTTGCATTCAGTGTGTCAAATAAAGAACTCAAGCTCAGTAACAATGGAAGGAGATAGTGAAATGGCCTGTTCTCATGAAAGCACTTCTGGTTCACAGCAGGATATGCATTCCTCAACACCTCTACTGGATCTCCCAGACAAAGTTATTGTTTTCTCTCAGTGGACTGGCATGCTGGATTTGCTGGAGAAGTCCCTGGAAGGTTCTTCTATACAATTCAGAAGACTTGATGGGACAATGACCCTGGCTGCAAGAGACAAAGCTGTTAAAGATTTTACAACGAAACCAGAGGTTTAAAGCTCATTTTTTATACGCACTCTGTTTTTTATTTTATAATTTATTTATGATGTCTATGTTTATACGAAAATGTTACATAACTTTGCTACCAGGTCACTGTTATGATCATGTCACTGAAAGCTGGGAATCTTGGTCTGAACTTGGTCACTGCATGTCATGTTATAATTCTGGATCTCTGGTGGAATCCAACTACTGAAGATCAAGCAGTTGATAGGGCGCATCGAATTGGACAGACTCGTCCTGTGACTGTTTCACGGTTAACCATCAAAGACACTGTCGAAGATCGCATATTAGCTCTACAGGTATGTTTTTCTTAAGAGGGTTGTATGTCATTTACTTGAACTTATATTTCTGATATCTGCCAAGGGTCATTTTCCAAGACAGGGAAGGTTCTTAATACCCTCACTGAGATATGGAGATTTGATTTAAGTCCCTACTTTTTTTATAACACTGAAGTGTTCACTTTGTTGCCAAGAAAGGTCATTTCTTATTATTTCCTTGGTGAACTAAGGCCATGGATTCATGAATAGCATCTAGATGTGAAGCCACTGAGCTTCTCTGGACAGGACGGTAGATAATTTAAATTAACAGACTTACTGTTTATGGAAAATGAACAATGAGAAAACCTAGAAATGAACTATAGTTTTGTGAATAGATTGATCGTGGAAGCATTGGAAAGTGGTGAAGACTGGCCTGTTGTTCATGTGATAAGTTTGTCATATAACCTGCCTTTTGGGGTTGTGCAGGAAGAGAAGAAGAAAATGGTATCATCAGCTTTTGGAGAAGAAAAAGGCGGGGGTTCAGCAGCTCGTCTGACAGTGGAAGATCTTAGATACTTGTTTATGGGAGGCTCGTGACTGAGTTTTCTCAGAGAAGAGATGCGTATAAATCCTAGATGCCTTTTCTTGTACAAAGTAGAGATGTCCTTAGTGCAAGTGAAACTGATTTGTTTCCGAAAACATGGGGAGGCTCCCATATTTTTGTTAACCTACCAATTCTGCTGACCACTAAATTTTGGGATCAAGTGCTGATGAAGATCGCGTTAGGTTGTACATCTTGGGATAGGAAGACCGGTTGGCATAAATTTTGTGTATGTAAAGGGGGGACTATGGGCAAAACTAGTTGTATATAGGTTCTCATAATTTTCTTTACTAATTTTTTTACACTAATGTATTTTTTTTCAAACATTTGGAATCTTCTTTTGGAAAGATTTCTAATTTTGAAAGTTTGCACGAGTTGGCATTACGTTGGCAAATTTAACATGCTCACCGATAGTCATGCTCGCCTTGGTAAGTTTTTTGGTACATCGAAGTAACACACTGATCTCTCTTATGCTTGGCTTTCATCTTCATGGGTTGAGGGCGGACAATACTATACTGAGTAGATTAGGCATCCATGTTCTTGCTTACTTGGAGACGTGTGATTTGCTGTACTTTCCTTTCTCGCGCATGTAAAAGAAAAGGAAAAAAGAAAGACAGAACGGAGAGAATGCAAAGCTTAATGTCGTAAGCGATGTCTGTCATAGGCATCGCTGTTGCACTCCACGTTATGGAATTTACATAACAGATTCTCAAGGCTAAAATGAACAATTAATTGCTTTGAACTTGTCTCAAAGTCCTAGTACAAGGAGTCTCTCCAAAATCGCGTCACCGGCTGATAAGGTGAGTACATAAGCTCGTGCAATATTTCCAATGTAAAAAAACATGATAGCGTTCTATAGGGTAAATTGCAATTAACTTTATCCCCATGCATTATGAAAACCTGCACAAAAATCTTTAGTCTAAGCTCACGGCTTAATCTTTTGCTACGGAAATATATGATGTCACCAAATTTCAGCCTTTTTGAGACAATTTTGCCCCGGTGAATTATTACCTAAATATGTATCTCAGGGAGTCGTAAACCTACAATTTATCGCCAACATACTTGCCTTTTGCCTTTATTAGTGTTTGGGGGACCAATGGCAACAATAAATTGGCAATTTCCGCCACCTTTGTCAAACTCATCCTGTAAGGAACCAAGGATTAACAATACCTTCGCTCATGACAGTCAATTGATGTATGGACATATTATCATGGATGGTCAGTGCAGGGCAAGTGGGAAGCCGAGAAAATACAGTGAAGGAGGCGGAACCTGCTTCCTTTCTCTTTCCAAAGGCAGGCAAGGCAACTGCGACTGGTAATCGTCCTTTCCTGTTGGGTGTGACCCGATGCACAGTATGAGTGTCTAGTCTCCACTCTCTCTCTCTCAAGAAATGACATGGATCAACTTTTTCAAATGCCTTGGTCACCTCCAAAGTTCTTACAGCAGAGCATTATAAGATTTTCCTGCCAAGCATTCTTGACCTTTTCAAAATGAATCCAATGTCCTTTTTGACCCACCTAGGTCTTCACAAACATTAACAGAAGAGAATTCTGCCATGAAACTGGTTGCACTAATAGTGCGATGGTTCCCTGGATAAGCTCTGGCAAAGTTAGGGTGCTTCCAAGGCAATTATCCTTCTTAATAAATGAACAAAAGAAATATACACTTCCAAAGCAAGGACGAGAACCCATGACAAGATCACACCGTACACACTATGCAATTGCTGCGCTTATCCCTGAGGCGTGCGTGCAGTGTCTAATCATCTAACATGCCAAAGTAAGTTGAATGAATATCCCAGTTAATCTCCATTACCTACTGCTGTGAGTGTTTTTACTTTAGGTGATTCCCTACCTTTCTCCAATTTCCTGCATCAATGTACTCCCTCGTGGGGCCTAAAGGGCTATCAAAATCGAGGAAAACAAATGATGAGCCAAAGTGTGGCATGGGCCATGTAAATGTCCATCTTGGCTGTTTTTCACACTTTCAGAAGGACAAAAGCTAAGCTCATTGCAAAAAGCAACTGATTGAATGCCCTCTACACTGGGGTCTCAGTAAACCAGAAAGCTAGACCAGATGCCCAGGCGAAGGGCTTCACATGCCGATGGTGGGTACCTTGATCATGATTGTACACAGTACAAAATGTTGACTCTTTGGCATGCGTGTGTTAAAGAGGTAATGGAAGGTCACAGCAGTGACCAGGCAAGGAGGCCGGCTACAGTAAAGAAGGAAGCTCTTGGTTACTGGTGATCTCATTACACACATGCAAGTAAGAGGTGAGTGGGGTGTCTAAAGCCCAAGCAAGTAATAAGGAGTAAGGGGGACATTCACCGTTTTGGAACCTTTGACTCCTCTGCTAGCTTTCACTTCTATGTATGTAATCAGCTCTTTGATTCACTTAAATCGACTTTCTAATCCCGCGTGAACGTCTATGATACTCATCTTTACAGTGATATTATATATCCTCCCTCTCCGCTTCCTTAAATCCTTCCCCTTTTCCATCTCTTTCCGCCATTTTTTGCATTTTATAATCTCTTTTTGCATGCATCGTCTCTCCGCTTCCTCTCCCAGACTGATCGAAGATAAGGCTCTCGTAAATATGAGATTTTCACTTAGTAAACAAAAATCATTGGTAGAAGACCCATGTGTTGATTACTACAACAAAATAACTATATATAAGCTTTGCTAACAAGTTCATGCCTATAAGCTAATGCATCTGAGAAAGCCAGTCTCACAGTTACCAAAAAAATCAAAAAAGGGGAAAGCCAGATCCATGTTCACATTACCATCAAAACTCTCTCTCTCTCTCTCTTAGTGGGAGTGCAATAATAGCAATAAGCAGATAATACAAACAAACGGGAAACGGGGTGTGTACAATCACATATAGTATTGAAGACACGAGAGTACCACAAAAGCAGCTTCTCTTTGCAAGTTGCAGCACCTAATGAGAAGGTTAGGTGCTTAAAGTAGGAATAATTAGCAAGTGTTGGGCCCGAAGCCGACGAAGCCATTGGCACCGTCGACTGAGATTTGGATGCCCTCTTGCTGGATGTTGCCTATTATGGAAAGCTCGGACACCGACGCCGCGAAAGCCAAGCAAAACGTGCCCACTTCGTCCACGGGTATGACGAAGTTCCTCGCCGGCAGCGTCAGAACTGGACCTCCGTTGAAGAAGAAGGACACGGTCGGGACTCGCACCATCTCTAGCCCGGAAAGGTCGTAGCAGGTGTCGAATATGGACACGCCCTCCGCCCGTGGGAGACCCCCCGTCCCGGCCACAAAGGCGTCTCTCAACGCCACGTACGCCACTCCCGGCAGTCTCGTCACCGCCGTCCCCGTGTCCATCACCACCCCGCCGTCCCCCAGCTCCGTCAACCTGAACACCTCCTCCGCTACTGGCACCGGCTGCCCGCCCACCATTAGACCGGATAACCCAACGTAGTAGAAGCTAGGGGCTTGCGGGTTGCGGAGCAACGGGACCCATGCAGCTCCGACGGGTAGGGCGCCTCGGCCGAAGACAAGCAACCCGGAGGGCAAAGTCCCGGATGGTGCCTGCCCACGGCTGACGAGGCAGTACCCGAAGGCACCGCCTGTCTGGCCGCTTAGCTGGCCGACGAACGAGAGGGACCCTCCTCCGAGGCCTAGCAGGCCGGCGGCCCCGACAAAGAGGCCCCTGTTCCGGTGGCCGCAGCCTATGGCGACGTTGTGGACCTGGGTAGGGCCGAACGTCAAGGTCTCGAGGGCCAGGGTGCCCTTGGTGGAGGACCCATCGCCATACGCCACCTCGTACCAGCACCGGCCGGAGTTACAACGGGTGTTCTCGAGGCTCCCGCACACGGAGGAGCCGCATGCGACTCCAGCGAAGGTGGCGGACTCGGACGGGTTGAAGACCGGGTCCGACTGGCGGTAGCACTGGGCACAGGGCTGGCACTGCACCCACACGACATCGCTCCCGGAGTCGATGACCATGTACTGGCTCCTGGCGGGGCTGCCGACGCCGATCCGGACAAAGTACTCCCCGCTCCCCTCGTCCATACCAGACACCACTTCGGAGCCGAAATCATCCAACCCGTAGGTAGTGCGGGTGACCCGCCGGGTCAGCCCGGCCACCCGTCTCTTGTCTCTCTTGATGAGCTCCTCCAGCCGGTGTCTGTGGCTGGAAAAGTTCCTGGGCATGACCATGTCCCGGTGAACCAGCTTCAGTCTCCACTTGGGCTCCGTTTGTTCTACGTCTTCAGTGTTGGGAATCGACTGAGGACCCACGGTATCAGATGGCCGGATTCTAGTGCTGGCGATGGCTTCTCGGACGTTGAGGAGCTGGAAGTCGGGGACGGTGGCCCGACTTCCACTCAAGACTGGTAGAATCATCAGCAGTGCGGCCAGAGCTGATAGCATGGCCATGTTTTTTTACAGATTTTTCTTTGTTGTGGTTGTGTCTGGGAGGGTTGGAGTGAGTCTGAGCCTCTCTGGGTTTTGGGGTGCGAGAGATGTGTCATACTTATATATGAAAAAGTAATACTAAAGTCTGAGTATTTATTTTTGAAAGAACGCTTCTGTAAATATCTTAAATAGGGAAATTAAAAAAAATTAGGTGTAGTTGGTGCCTCTGGTCTTCTAATTATCCCTGGCTCTGCCATCATATATGTATCCAAACAAAAACCCAATTGGAAAGGTTTGTTAGGTAGATTTATTTGGTGCATATCGCTATCCAATGCTTTAGTCACGAGCTCTTCCAATTAAAGCAGGCAAGGATGATATCCTGTATTTGTAACTTGAGAATCATGTGTTGACGAGCCGACATTATTTTCCCGTTTCTTCTTCTTTTTTTTTTTCTTGTTGAAGACGAGAGTAAATTGGTGATGGGCTACCTGCCCTATTCCATACGACCTTCCTTGGTATCTCACACCTCTCCTGCACTTGATTGGTGAGACGTACATAGGATAAAACACTAAATTGTTACCCAACGTTATAATCTGAATAGCATTATCAAGGAAGAGGAAAGATATTAGTGAACTTAGGGAATGCACTTGTAGTAGGGAGTGATGGCTTGCACCATTATCCAACAACTTACCATACTCTTGCAACTCCTAACCATGCATCACATTATTATTGGGTGGTGCAGTGGAAGTATGGTGGTTTGCCCAGCCTTGTGGATGTGCAAAAATATAACCTTTAAGTGCCTCTTAAATAAATTACATGCATATATACATAAACACAAATAAGCAGTAGTAAATTCAAAGTATTTTAAATTAATATAAATTAAAATAATGATTAAATACTATTGACTTTTAGGGGCTGAGCCCCAAGAACGTGGCTAATCACCCTACATGACCTCTTTGTTATATAGCAAGTATAATAATGGGGAATTAGAATTACCTTTTGTAATGAATTTTTTATAGTTTTACTCAGTCCTTTGTAAAATTCTTCCTAGAGTAGCGGTGACCCTCACCCTTAAGAAATCTTTTTTAACTTCTAAGTTTTATGGCAGGGTAATGGATAAATAAAATTGCATTATACAAGAACTAAAATTTATTATCACATATGATAATTTCTTTCTGCTAAAAATTATTTAAAAATTTAAATTTTTTTTGGCAGGGATATTATTTATATAAAAAAATTATTAAAAAAAAGAGCTTAATTCTTCGTCAAATTCTGTATATTTTGGCAATAACCACCTTTATGCCATCAAACCATTTAAAATTTTTTTAGAGGAGCAGCAAGGCAAGGGGGAGAGGGAAAACAATCGTAGAAGATTAGCCACAAGTGAGGGGGAAGAAAAAAAATAGTCAAAAAAGAGAAGTCACAAGCAACAGAGGAGATTAAAAAGCTCATGCCGAAGAAGAAAAATTGAGAATGAGAAAATAAAAGAGTAAAAATATAGTTAAAAAAATAGTGGGGGCAAGGATATTTAATAATTTAATTAATTTTTTTAAAGTGTGTAAAATATGAGGAGGCTTGAGTATAGGGGGGGTTATTTTTAAAATATAGAGCTTAAGGTTTTTAAAATATAGAGCTTATTTAATATTTGTTGAGCATGAGACTAAGATAAATAGAAAATGTACCCTAAAAATAAAACGTCATTAATTTTGGGCCTATTGGGAAGTACGACTATATTCATTATGAAACTTTAATCTTACCATTAAATTAATAATTAAATTACATCTTTTAATTTAGGCCTTTAGAGTTATAAAATGAGTGTGTAACCAATTACAATTTAAATATTTATTTTGAATATAAGGGTCTATCAAATCTTGGGCTATTGTAATATATAGGGCCTATCTTTTTAACTGTGTGAAATTGAAGGTGTTAATTTAAGATTAAAACTTTGACCAACTATAAAAAGTGGGTTTCACTAATTAAATTTGGCCTTAATTATATCAATGTCATTCTCCTATAATTCGCCATGTATCCTTCTCAGTTCGTACCCTTATTTGATAATGGCTTACCAATATAAACCTTCTAAAAAATTAACCTAAGATAGAATTTATCAAATTGACTTAATATATATATATATACACACACGTTTTGGAATGTATTAATACAAGGCTTAAGTGACTAAATAGATGCAACACCTTTCTGAATCTGCTCCCTAAATGAGGACACCTTCGATCTCCACTGAGATTCCTGGGTTAATTTTAATGAGAGTTTTAAAAGGTCTAGGAAGAGCGTATAAGAAAATAGACCAGTGCGGCTTCAACACTGGCCATGTCCCTCTGACCAGTGAAAGTACTTAGTCATGTTTAAGGATGATTACAGTTCGCTGAATCCGGAAAAAAAAGAGGACTTAAACACTTTTTCCATGTTTAAAGTTTTTAAATCTAATCGCCAAAGTTTCTTTTGATGTATGTAAGTGCATAAAAGGTAGGTTAAGATGCAAATACGTACACAAGTTGTGAGAGATGAAATGATGAAGAGAGATCATAGACCTTCTTTTGAGACACAACATTCCTGGTGCAAAGTGGAGACCGGAGACAAGACATAAAATCAGGGTTTAGAGAGCCCCTCCCTGTGTGGAGAATTTTCGACAGGTCCCTATAACATTCTACCTGGTCACTTGGGTTTTACTTTTGGATAAAGTTAGTACGAGGCCAGCCCGGCCTCACGCACATCAGTGCAAAGCCCTGCATTATAAGTGCCGTCAGATTTTAATTTAACAGCCCACAGAGCCCCAGCTCACACTGAAACGTGTGAACCCGGTTTCATACAAATAGAACTCGAACTCTTTACTTTTGCAAGCTAGCTCAAGGAATCCTTTGGAGCCAAAATATCTCCAGCTAATAAAAAAGAAAAAACCAAGTCTACATGGAAAGCGAAATTATATTAATCTCTATTACATACCGGGTCATATTAAATTACGATTAAATAAGTACCTTAATAAAAAAAGATATCATAAAGGAAGACAATATTATGAGCAAATCATAATTTCACCGTTTATACACTGTTTACCCATCATGAAATCTAGATTACATCTCTGATAGACTACACCCAGAACAAGATGGCAGAGATTTATTGATTTAAACTAAAGGTTCGGTTCGATACCTTGTTGCCGAAGCGTCTGAATGCTGAAATGGGTCTAAATGGTTACAGCAATTAAAATAACGCACCAACAAACACACCCAAAAGCTACATAAATTGCGGATTTTCAGCCTTCACACGAATGCAGACTTATCAAACGGAACCTTAGGTTCAGCTACATAGCCTTGATTGCATCAATGACTTTCTCCATTTGCATTCCGCGGCTGCCCTTAACTAAAATCACATCATCAGCAGTCACCCACTTTACAATCTCACGGGCAACAGAATCTGAGTCTAGGGCCCATATCATGTTTATCTTCTTCCACAAATTCGAAGTCTCAATAGCTGCAAGAAATCGCTTTCCAACGAGTACAATTAGACCAAAGCACTGAGATTTACTACAACACATGTACAAAACATCTTCATGCGACTTTGCCTCCGATAAACCCAATTCCAGCATGTCCCCTAGAATGGCTACCCTTTTGTTTCTGCAGGACATCCCCTCCAATGAACTAATTGCAGCTGCCATGCTCATGGGATTAGCATTGTAAGAATCATTAATTATTTTGCAGCCACAATTAGCAATTTCCAACTTGGATCTCATGTCAACAGGTCGGAACTTTGATAATGATTCTCCAACTTGAGGAAGTGACACTCCCAATGAAACAGCAACAGCACAAGCCGCACAGGCATTGACTGCTTGATGCAGCCCCGGGCCATGAATCTTAAATTCCACCCTGAATTTTAATTACAGATAAAACATTTCACCAAAACAGAAAAACTGTCAGTCTAGCATGATTTATTCCAAAAAAAAGTTGGGGCTAATGCCACACAAGCCGCGTTGTACAGATATTTCCTTGCAATGCGATTGTCGTTGTGAAATTATCCATGTCAAAATTAAGGAGCACGGGATCTGGGAGATATATATAAAATGATTGTCATGGTGCTGGGAATACTCTTTCTAATCACATTTCAAAGGTTAATATGCTTTTCGAGAATAATAGAATGCCTAAGGGGGTTTATATGCACATATAACATAATTGCAAAATGGCAGAAGAAGCGAAGAAGAATATCTTATAAGTCAAATTCCCTCACACCAGTTCTTTTCCATCATACCTGTGGGATTGATGTTTTAATATCAGTCGAACAGAAGAGCCTCCATCTATACTTTCAGCTTCAACCAATTGAACATCACAGCCTGTTTTCCGGCCAAAGAGCACCTAGTTCCAGAAATTTGGATAAGCATTCACTTTCCGATCAGTAGTGGAATAAAGTCCTTTGTATTTCAGATGAAAAAAAAGGACAATCCTGCAATTTCTTTTCCTTAGCCAACAATTACATAATAATGTACAAAAAACCAGTCATCCTCATTTACATTTCCGAGAACTATATTTATAGTTAGAATTCTATGTATTATGGGTATGTATGTATATATTTTACGCATCTCCTCAATACCTAAGACAGACTCAAATATCCAAGACAACTTGAGTATCAAATTTCTGATTTACCCTTTTCAAATCATTTTAAAATCAAAGGCCATCGTAAATAAGATACATGTGGCAATTCAAACTCACATCACTAACCAATTATCACAAAGAGAGTGCATATTAACAATATTAGCCATCAGAAATACTCAAAAGTTTTATAGGATTTACATTTCACTGTTAGTTCTGACCTTCTTAACTCTATCTGGGACGGGAATAGTCATAACCATAGGATCATCTCCGTTTAACACACAAATATCCCCTGGTTTTGCTTCCGTCAAAAGCTCTCCTTTAGCTCTACTGACTTCCTGCAGACTTTCAAAATTTTCCATGTGGGAGGGGCCAACATTTAATATAACTCGTATAGAAGGGCAACACATGCGTGCCAGCTCTAAAATCTCTCCCTTTAAGCTCATTCCGAGTTCCAAAACCACTACTTTGGCATTCAAAGGAATTCCAATCAATGAAAAAGCAACTCCAATCTGATTGTTCTGGTTTCCATATGTCTGGTAAACCTCACCAATGCTCTCCAGAGCAAGAGAGATCATGTTTCTCGTAGTAGTCTTTCCTGCACTTCCTGTTAGGCCCACCACATATCCATGGAATCTCTTTCTAGCAAAATACGCCATTTTCTGAAGAGCAACTAAGGTATCACCTTCAACCTTAATAAAGCCCCTTTGCCAATTTTTGCCAACACGATTGCCAATTACTCCTACACACCCCTTCTCCTCCAATTCCGAGTTTATGAAATTGTGCCCATCAAATTTTTGCCCAACAATGGCAAAGAACCATTGCCCAGGAGTCAGATTTCGGGTATCAGTGGAGATGGTTCCTGTTAGACCCCATTTTATGACTTCACCGTATACGGCTTGAGCAATCTCTGAAGCATTCCAAGGAGAGGGATGTTGCAAGTCAGCGGAAGAGAATTTCTGAGATGGTGAAGCCCTGAAAGAGCAGGTGCTATTCTTTTGGCCACTTTTGGAAGGCGCTGAACTCCTGGATCCATTTAGAAGTAGAGGAGATTTGAATGACGTCTCTAAACTGTGGCATACAGAATATGGACGTGGAGAATATGACAGCAGGGGTTTTGATAGCATTGGATTTGAATGCTCTATCTCTCATGGCACATGACAGGAAGAAAACAACTAGTACCCACGAGAACACTTGAAGCCGCCGACGGTTATGCAGAACTAACAGAGCAAATGCTTGAAAAATCATTTTATTGAAAAACTACCACGAATCAAATCCATTTCAGAACAAAGAATCATACAAGAAAAAGACAACCAAAGCACTAATTTTTAGCGTACACGAGAAAGTATGCTCAATGAAGTCGGAATCTTTGACGGAAGAGAGGCCGGAAAAGGACTGGCAGCAGCAGAGCACCTATGTCTGTAGATATCAGTCTTCCACACGCACTGAGACGACCGTCAGGAAGTAGAAGCCCAAGCACAATTGACTATTTGCCTTATTTATAAGCATTTCAGAAGCGGAAACCATTAATTCAGGAGGGGGGGCTGAAACGAGGAAGTCAGGCTCGTCGTCGTCGAAGTAGTAGTAGTTCAGAGACTTGGAGGAGGAGGACGATGAGGTGGTCCATTTGGATTTGGACCGACCCAGTTCCATTTTAGTTTACATTGGGCCAAATGGACTCTGGAGTGGAACTCTGCAACTTTCGTAAGCAAACCAGGCCCAGGAGTGTTTCCCATGAGCTCAATCATGGCGCGTACTCACTAGGAACGGCCAAAGGAAACAGCTTGCAGAAGAAGAGACTTTGCGAAGCTCAAAGGTGCTGGAGCCGTTGCTTCATTCACTAGCAATCAATGCTTTGCTGACAGCGCAAGGCTCGTAAGGCTTCAGCAGCATCTGAAAAATGCCTAATGTGCTTGCATGGGAACCTGCCAACATGTGTAATCAGATGCATATACGAAAACGGAGAGCAGGTCAAGACTCAAGAGAATGTAGGATGTTTTTACTCTCTCTCTCTCCTAACTTCATGCAAATTCATGCTTGCTTTTTGTAAGTACATATTTTTCATTTCCTTCAGCATCCCTACTTGTAACCGTAACTACTTTTTATGTTCCTCTTCTAACACGATGAATTAAGCAGGAACGTAATCAAAATACATGAATTGGTCTAAACTTCCCCAGCCAATAATTAACAATAAATTTTGATATCGAAATCTTTCCCTAGCCAATGCCCGATGAATTTTTTTTTATTCAAATGGAACGACGTAGGGTAACTTGCCTATTAGGAGAATGTACACACAACAGTACTCTGCCTTGACTATGCTGACTATTGTAGGAAAACTTCATGGTTATTTTTCTCAAGGAAACTGATAATTTTCCCACCACATAACATGTAAGCTCAAGTGAGTTTGTGTGAGGCTCACAAACTCTCTGGTTGTAGAGTTCTGTTGGATAAATACATTAGGTGTATATATCACTATCCTTTTTCCGAGCTATATTCATCAGGAGTCCATTAACAATGCCCGCTATGCTTCCTACCATATGATTACAAAAAAAAACACATGTTGATTTTTTTTAATCTAATACTTGGTGGCGACAAGCTAGACAAAGGTAGTTGGATTTGAAAATTCATGAGCATATTTGCACTCCTCTACAACCTTAGTTTTTTATTATTATAAAGACTAAGGCTCACAAGGGGCAATGGAACAATTCATTAAACATACGTAGTCATACAAAGAAATCGCTACAGACACAAAGGTTACAAGAAGTTGGAATAATCTCTCACAAAAGTTAACACATAACACACTAAAATCATAGGGAGAAAAAATCAAAATCCAGCTCAAGGCAAAGTGAATGGCTTGGACAAGAACAAGAGATTCTTCTACACCTTAGTTATTATATTTGCGTATATACATGTTAGCTTGTTTTTGTTAGCCAAAAAAAAACTAATTTGTGAAAGATTCCTTCTTCCAAATCTTGCAGTTAAATGAACATACAAAGGAATTTGTAAGATCCAACAATTTTTGTTTTTTATTTGTTTCATTTATAGTTGACTTGTAAAAATTTAAGAAGTTTGGCGTTTTATCCTTACAAGTTAGATAACTCTCTAAATAGCTCTAAATAGGTTAAGTTCAGGGCTGATGCTAGTATAGTTAGAAGGTAGATAAAAAAAACTTTGAAATCCCACCAAGTATGTATAAATCGGAGTTTGGATAAGTGAAATATAATCAATCAATGTTGTACTAGATGCATTGTACCCGATTACATGATTTAGACTTAAAATTAGGTCTTTTACTTGGCCTTTGGACAATTTAAAGTTATTTTATATTAATAGTAATTTAAAGGCCAATTTGAGTGGCCCAATATTAGTTTATTAGCCCAAACCTTAGGGGGATTAAGAATCTTAATCCCCTCCCTCTATAAATAGGTCTTAATACCCTTAATTAAAGAGTTTTAGAGTTTTTTATATTTAGCTGAGAATTTGTTGTACCCTAATCTCCCCCAATGTGAGTAATTTAATTATTTTCTCCTTATTTAATATTTAATAAGAAATAAAAAAATAGTACTTAATTATAATTATCGTGTCTTCTTTTTTCAAAATCCAAAAAAATAGTTCATGAACCCTATATCTAATGAAAATATCATAATTTTGTTGAATATGAATTTTTTAATTTACAAAGATTTGAAGAATTTCTCTATTATAAAGGTAAGGGGTTTTTGTTTGATGATGTTTTACTTACATTGACATCATGTTTCTGGGTAAAATCATAACTTAAATTATTTTTAGTTTCTATTTTAAATTTACAATTATATTTTAGATACTTTTACTTTGCATTTTATTCTTAAATTTTTTTTAGGAGTAGATTATCATGTCTAGATTATATTTATAATTTTTTAGATTTTTTTAGAATAATATATATTTATTATATTTTTTAGAATACATATTGTATAGTAAAATAGTTCTCTCTTTCTATGTTTAGAAGCGTGTTTAGGGATGAAAAAATATGACTTTTGGGTCATTCTTTCAATGATGTATTTATATACGTGCTATAAGCATTCTATAAAAATTTCAAGTTATTTGGACACATGATACGTTAGTGGCATAATAATAAATTTGCTAGTCGACACCTCTAGCAAAACTATACAATCTTATTAATTAATTAAAAAAATATTTTATATATTTATTTTCATATGATATTTATTTATATTGTAATTAAGACTAATGATGTAGGTTTCTACAAATTTTCACTTTGATTAAAGTTATTTGCTATTTTTCATAAAATATACAAGTTATATGTTGTGATTATACTAAAATATATATTTAAGCTAGTATGAGAATAAATGAGATATTAAATTATTGATTGTGCTACTTTAGTACTTTTAGTGTGTTTAACTTTATTTAAGATATGCATGCATAGATTTAAGGTTAATTTAGCAAATCAATGTTGCATGCATGTCTTAGTATATATAATCTTATCTACTAAATTATGTCTTTTATAAGATAGTATGATTACTTAGGGTTGTACATGTAACCATGTTTATATTTTATGCATCATAAAATTTATTTGAAAACTATGAACTAATCGAGTTTATTTGAGATTTTTATGGTTGTCAGATTAGTCATATCGGAGGCTTATTGAATTGGTTTTACTTTCGAAAGAGCGGGGTTTTATGTCCAATAGACGGGGTTTTACATTCAAAAGGACGGGTTATTCCTCTCTTGGGTTGAGATGATTGAGGCTATTTATTTATTAAGACTTTTAGTGTGATGTCCAGGAAATTTTAGGTATTTTTCTAGAATATTTCCTGATTTTTTCCTTTTTTTTGGATTTTTGGGAATTAGCAGAATTTGGGGTATGCAAAATAGTTTTTGGGCTATGCAGAAAGATCTGCAGAGCCCATTGCAAGCCCAATTAAGTGGTAGATGGACCACTTAATTTAGGAGGGTTTAAACTACTTAGGATTCCCTATCCTACTTGGTTTAATCCTTACCCAATTAAGCCTAACCCCTTCTCTATATATTTGGGTATTTCCCTAATAATAACCCTATTAATGCCTTGGAAAATTAGAGAAGAAGGTCATTGAAGGTGGAGCTCCGGCGATTGTGGATCGACGGCAAATCGGCAGTGGAGGTAGGTTCGCTATCTTAGTTTCGAGTCGAGATTAATGATTGTTTATTAAATAATTAAGGTATAGATTAGATGATTATGAAAATCTACATATAGTAATGTAATTCGATAAACAGAATGCAAAGATTACTGTAGTGCAGAGATTATTGTTCAATAAACTGTAGAACAGTGTATCAGTGTTGTTTCAAGGGAACGGTTGCTGGTTGACCACCAGTCGATTGGCCCTTCTTCCTCGAGTGGTTGGATCTTCACTTCCGACCCAAACTTTGGTCGCCGGAAGGGAATCATATGCAAAAAGAAAAAGAAAAAAAAGGGCTTTCTGGTGGCTTTGCTCTTTTTCGGGCTAGAGCGGCTTGACGGTGGCCATTAACCGATGAGAAGAAGTTGGATGAAGAGGCCGCCTTTCGCCATCGGCCGTAGCGGCCTGATGCCTCTCGGTATATGCAGAACGGGTGGCGGAATCCCAGGAGGACAACGGAATTTTCAGTAATTGGTCGTCAATCATAATTTATGTTGCAGCTAAGCAGCGGAAATTTGATTAACCACCTCAGAATTTCACTTCACCAGCGACTGATGACCGGAGGATTGAGATCACCTCGGCCGGCCTTGCTTTGCCGGGTGGATCTCTGTCTTCCGGAGGGGTTCGCCGTAGCCATTGGACATTGGAGGAGGAGAGGCCGGTCACGTAGGCTGGGGGTGGCATTCCGTGTTGTTTCTCCGTCGTCCAATGAAGCCCCGCCATATTATGGCTGGACGCTGCCGGCGAGCTCTGTTGGAGCTCTCAATTGGGGAAAAAAAGACGTGTCTGGAGGTTGAAGATGACCTCAGGTCGGGTTAGCCCGATGTCACGACCCGGATTTTTAAAAGCATTTTTAAATAGCTCGAATGGTAGGTATTTTTTTTTTTTAAATACAAAACAAACCCTTCGATTAAATATCCAGGTCATGATAACTGGGGTTCACAAATACGAATATCAAATCATATGATATTATTTAACATCCAAAAATTCATAAAGACCAGCTTATCCATCTAAGTACAAGTCTATCACCCGTCTGAAAATAAATAACAAGTTGACTCTCATGCTTAAGGTACACTTACGTATCGGAGTTTCAAAAATGTGGAAGCCTCTTGAGATTGCATGCCTTGGTCTCACTTGTCGTCGCCTGGAGAATCTGCAATAAAGCAAACCAAACAACAACCACAATCACAACCACAATGGAGCATCTCCGCCTTTAGGAGAAGAGCTTCCAATGGACAAAAGGTTTTATTAATATTATTTGGATCGGGCCAACATCACCCGATGTTAGTTGCCTACATACTCATCAGACAACATCTCCAATGTTTCCAACAAGATCGGATCCAAACGTAGTTCTGCCTAAAAACTACACTATACTAAGAAGCATAGCATCACCCATGCAATGCTTAAGTATTTTCAAGCAACCTACATTTTATGCAAGTCCTTTAATTGTTCCACTTGTTCTAATTAAACAAGCAATATCAATTAATGTTATTAATTATTTTTTGAACCATTGTTCGATAATTAATATCCCTGTCTAATCCCAATGACAGATAGACTCATCAGATGTCAACCTACGTGACAAATGACAACGAAACATCCTGGAATCCACCAGGCCCCTGGAATCCACCAGGAAGTGCCATCTCCCAACCTAGCCCATAAGGACCTGACCGGAGTGGAAGGGCATGGCCCACAACTGCACCTGAACAGAAGTGGTTAGAGACGCCAACCAAGCAGGATGTCAGCGACCCTAATTGCGTGTACACTAAAAGATCCTCAATAGATCTGCGGTGAGCCCGTCTCACAAAGAACTCCCTCCAATGGGGAGGTGCAACTACACGGTCAAATCAGTAGCTCCTCAATAGAGCTAAAACTTAAACTTAGGAAACCATTTTGAACCCTATCTTGCTCATCTATAAGCCAGGATTCCGAATGACTATCCCAAACCATAATAGTCCCTTCTAGACTAAGGTTTACAACTCGAGACATGCCATCGGTTCATCAACCAAGGCAAATCGTCAGGTCAAAGGCTTTATTCACTGTATGAACTAGTCCCAGACCCCTATGAGGTATTTTAGTCTTTATCTTGATTAGGTGTTCTTGCCCAATCCAAAGCTATCAAACCCCAAATAATTATTCTTTCAATAATTTTCAACTAGTGATAAATTACTATCACAACATCAATATCAAAAATTGAAACAAAGAACAACATAAACAATTAGAACCACAAAGGTCCAAGCAAATCATAATATCAATAATAAAATTCATTAATGATATAAGAATTATTTGAGCTCTCGTGCCCTAACCCTCCTTGGGTTATCTTAATAAATCTTTATTAAACTTATCGTAATACACCCAAGGGCATTAGAGTAATTATCCAACATTGGATATAGTCCTCTCTACACTTGGGTAATTCTTTAATTACTCAAAAGATTTCAGTATCATATTGGCCCATTAACAACATCCACGCGAATGCGGGCCAGTTTGCATAGGGGTAGTTCTGTCATTTGGTTTAAGGCCTTAATGTCATCCAATGGGACCAAAATTAAACTCAAGGGTACTACTTGACTTCATGGACCCTGTGGAATTTTCCTGGCATGTGACGGGGTCGTGAACCCCTTGAACCGACCCAGGTTGTCTTAACGGTTTACTATAAACCCTAAGGGTAAAATGGTCAATTAACCACTCATTGGTATTTTTCTTCAGCAAGATATTTGGCCTATAAACATTTTACCTAATAAAATCTCATTGAGAATTTTCCCAATTTTTAAACCAATTCATAGGCCCCTGAACCGGAGCCCTGAAGTCGGGTAAATGGTTTTCACACGATGATTTAACTACCAGGGGTAAAAAGGTTATTTTAGAGACTTTGGGATTTTTACCGGTCCTGAAACTTAGTCAAGACACTCATAACCCTCTCAAAGTCTATGGGTAATTTTTCTAAATTTTTAGAACAAGTAAAGGACCTTGAACCGGACCCGGTTCACTCCCTTCTATGCATTTTTTTTTAAAACATCAGACCCAAACCGGGTCTGGGAAAATGATGGTTCGGGTCGACGACCCGCAACGCGGGTCGTCTTCCCCGCGTTCGGCCAGAGGCAGATCGCCTCTGGCAGCGCCGCCCCTGGCCACCACGGCTGGGCAGCGGGCCGGGCTCCTCCAGATCGCCGCCAGGTAGCGATCATAAAGGGCCTGGCCCCCCGCCGCCGCCCGGTGGCCGGCCGGGGCCAAAGACGCCTCAATTTTTATTTTTATTTTTTTCCAACCGAACTGCTCGGCACGGCGGCCAGCCGCCACGGCCGGGAAACATCCCGGAATCAACCGGATCGCCGGGATCCGGCGATTCCGGAGGCCCAAACTCGCTGCCTATTCCCAGCCGTCTCCGCCCCTCCGAAAGCCGGAAAACTTTCCCCCTTTTTTTTTTAACCAACGGTGGCCTACGCAGCGGCAAGCGAATTCGCCGCCGCTAAGGCCGCCGGAGCCAGGGCCGCTGCGGTCGAAGCTAGGGCCATCGTGGCCAAAGCCAGGGCCACTGCGCGGCTCCGATCCGTCAACTGTTCCAGTGACCGGAAATCGCAGTACTGTTCACGTTATTACGTGAACAGTATTTGCAGAACTAATTGCAGAACAGAAATTACAGTAATTTTTATATAATTTAGCTAATAAAGTCTATAATAATTGCAACCTGAAATCCTACCTCTGTGGCCAAGTTGACGTCGATCCACATCGCCAATGCTTCGCCGGAGTCTCGCCGGAAAATTCTAATGACGGCTCATCCTTTTCCCCTCCAAAAAGCCCCAATTCTCTACTCTGATCGGGCAAAGAGACCCCTAAATTGTACCCTAAGAAGGCCTTTTATAGGTATGGGATTAGGGCTCCTAATCCCATGAGGAATTAGACCTCCAAAAACCCAATTTCGGAACAGCAATTTATCGGGCTCACATCGCAGCTTAAATAGACAATTCGCGCGTTCAATTCGGGTAAACGGGTCCTGCACGATATGTCAACTTTAGACGGTCGTTTCTCCCTCATCCGGACTCCGATTCGTGCGTTCTTGGTGGCCTTTCGAAGCTCTTTCCGTCTACTTTCCAATAAAATTAGTTTCAGCCCCAAATTTTATCTAGGGAGAAAGTTATTCTAATAAGAATGTCAATAGGTCAAACACTATAATTTCCATGTATTTAAATTTTGAAACTCGGGAAAATTAGGGATATTACACCTGAGGTCATCAACCTTGACCCGGCCCGAACCGGGCCACTGGGCTGGGCCCAGTGGGCTGGGTTCCAGGGCCTAAACTGAAAAAAAAAAAGAATAAATTAAGTTAAGTTAAACTAAACTTATTCTGTGAAGAAGTGCCAGTTTGGTACATTGAATCATAATAAGGGATGTAAAATATCCTGCCTAGTACATATATATGCAGTGTGGTACATATGAAATGTTTTTGAAATTTAAAGCGGAATTCAACAGTTCTTTCGGCCCAAGCCCTATGCAGGGTGTAAAGCTGAACTTCTTAGTGATTGTTGAGCCTAAAACATGAATAGTTTTATGACTAAATTATTTATGAGTTGTTAGACTTTATTAATTTGTTCTATGTGTATAGTTGCATCTTGAGAATCAATGCATAGGAATTAATACAAAATAATTGTTAAGGGTAGAAGGCTTTGGATTGGGGGTTGACACCTAATCAAGATAAAGACTAAATTACCTTAGAGGGGTCAAAAACCAGTTTATAAATTGAATGGGGGTTCTGACCTGGCAGCTGACTTGGTTGATGAACCAAGGATGGTTTTTGGGGGACCTTAATCCAGCTTAACGAGGTTATTAGGGTTAGGGTTGACCTATGAGTCTAAGCTCTATTGATGAGCCATTTGATTTGACAAAGTAGTTGCACCTCCCCATTAGAGGGAGTTCTATGTGAGCCGGGCTCACACTGGTCTATTGAGGATCACATAATGTACACACATTTAGGGTCGCTGACATCCTGCTTGGTTGGCATCTCTGACCACTTCTGTTCAAGTGCAGTTGTGGGTCATGCCCTTCCACTACGGTCAGGTCCTTATGTGTCGCGCCCCGGGATTTTAAAAGCATATAAAAATTTCTTTTCATAAAGATATCGGAGTTTACCCGGGCCCGCGACTGGAGCCGATCACCATATGCGATATTAAAATAGTAGTATCCCCAGGAACCATAGTCTGTGTACAAACACACAAGAGAAAAATAATGAGTTCTTACTCATTTCGGTGCGGTTGAAATCCTTTAAATCAATCGATAAAACTTCAGAGTAGGCCCGTCTACCCGCACACTAAACTTTGTTGAATCCTGCAAAGTCTGGGGGGTGGTGAGTATTTTAAAATACTCAGTAGGGGAGTTTATACTATCGGACATGAATAAACACATGACAGTTTCACAACACACACACACACACACACACACACACACACACACACACACATATATATATATATATATATATATATATATATATATATATATATATATATATATAGTATTTTCCATGAAAACAGGGTGTGCCTCTCACCCAAAACCACCCCTAGAGCTTCTTCCTACGTATCGAAGATGCTACTAGGGTTTGCAAGCTCTCATGGCTCACTACAAATGTCCCAGACATATATATATTAATAAGAATTTTGCTACGGGTACAAAGCAGCGACCTCTTACTTCTCCACAGATCATCTCAAAATATTTCATGCTTGTGGATAGAAGAGCCACCTGTGCTCATGGGGCGCCGGGATCTAGAGAGTAGAGAGTCTTCCCATGATACTCTCTACCCTAGCACACGTAGCCTTAATAGTTGCCTTTCGTTAGGGGCGAATCAGGGATCTTGCCCTTCGTTAGGGGCTCACCAGGCTAAATTAGGTATTGTGCATCTGATTCCGAACTGGATTAATTGTGCTCTCATCTAGTCAACGGAGCTCTATCGGGGTGCCCAACAATAGCTCCGGACAACCAAAACACTCATGAGTCCCAGACTCAATCGAAATATCCTAGAGTTCCCAGACTCCAAAAAGAGCTGTTTTCTTTTAAAACATTCTATCCCAATGTTTATCCTTTTGAAAATCCTAGTTTCGCCTCTACAAGACATGAGAGCATCTCTATCAACGACTACAATGGCAAGGTTGGTCGCTCATTCCAATGAGGCAGTTACCCCTTCTTTGTCCCGCTTCAGTGACTCGATCACCATGCTTATACGTCTTTTCAAAAATAATCTTGAGTATCCTCCTTGCAAAAAGGACGAGTCCTCTAAAACCGTCATTTAAACATATTATTTTCATTCGCAATAAAAACAGTGGCAAAGCTAGTTTGTCTCTATCTCACACGCTTCACCGTGTATAATTTATATTAAAATCCACGAATAAATATTCGATCAAACTATTATGTATGAGGCAATCATAATGCATGTAGTATAAAACATATTCGTTCCAACAGCAATTCATTCGACTATTCGAATATACATAACAACATTGCTATATAAATCATATTCTCTCTCAACGATTAATCGTTCAACAGATCGGATATATGTGCAGAAACCATAAATCATATCTTGAAAATAATCTCTAACGCATAACATGCGAGAGTCATATAAATAATAAGTTAAAAACACAACTAAATATTATAATCATGCCATAATAAAGGATATAAGCCCCAACCTCGCTTTTCGCGCGAGTTCAAAACCGATAAATCGGACACTATGAAATTGGATGTCCACTTCTGGGGTTTTGGAGGTCTCCAAAAAAGAAAATAACCCCGCCACTATATTCGACACACTCGATTTAGGTAAGAACGTCTCTTCAACTGAAGAAAATGACTCCGAATGAATCCAGAAACTCTTTTTCCATGCTCGTAGGCTATGAACAGAATCTCCCCTTGCCCTGGGACATTTCCCCCATATAGGGTCACTAACTCGAGGAATGGAACTTCCATTGCGTAGAACACCCTCGATTTAGTTAAGAACGCTTTTTAAATCGAAGAAAACAGACTTAAAATGAGAGAGAAACGAAGAAAATAAGTTTTGGAATGAATTTTCAAATGAGAAGGAACATGTTTATATAGTGGAACGCGTTTGACGTGCGTTTGACGCGTGTCACACACGCGTCACGCGTGAAAGACACATCTGATGCATGACTGACATGTGTCAGGCTTCTGACATGTGCATTAGTTTCTGACGCATCACCATGTTGTGCGCGCACGGCTCGCGCGCTGCCACATGGCGACAAAACTTATTTTCTGTTTAAAATTTCAAAATAGCATATCTTCTTGTCCCGAAGTCGAAATTATGCGTTCTTAGTACCGATGGACTCGTATCGACGAGCCCTTTGAAATTAGATCATACATAGGTAGGTTGTCTTGCACTTTTAAAGTAGGTCCCACCCATGTGGCACGTTTTCTGAGGTCATAACTTTCGTTCCCGACCTCTGTTTCGTGTGTTCTTAGGTTCGTTACGCTCGTCTCACCAAGCTCTATCATAACCAAATAAAAACTCTCCAAATATATGCCTCTAAATAATTTAAAATAATTTTAAACTCATAAAATAGTTTTATTAGAGGCAAGAAATCATACCGTAAATTCGCGGTCGTTACATTATGGGCTAGGTTGGGAGATGGCACTTTCTGGTGGATTCCAGGGTTTCATTGTGGATCATCCTTAAAGGGTGGTCTATGGTGGGTATCATTTGTTACTTAGGATAACATCTGATGTATTTATTTGTCTATGAAGTTAGGTGGGTTATTGGTTTTCCCAAGGGAAAAACTAAAGGGAAATTATAATGAGAATTGTTTTGATAATTGGTTCAAGTGGAAACCTAATAGTTTTGCATAAAATGTAATAACATTTTGCATTCATTTTATTCAGTTTTCCTACTGGGTATTAGTATACTCAGCGACCTAGTTTTGTAGGATCTTCTAGTGAGGATTAGCGGGATCGGGATTGGACCATCAGATTGAGGACGACTTAGCTCTAGTAGGATTTAGTTCCATTATTTCTGTACATTTTGAATGGTTGTAATAATGGCATGAGAGCCAACTTTGATTAGTTGCTTATTTCCATACAAATGTAAGGGTTGCACTTAGATGGATGGTTCACTTGTTTGTGGATTTTTAGTTACTCTTATGATATAATATGATTTTCTATCTATATTTACAAACCCCCACGATTATGATCTGGATACTAGTCAGCTGAATTGATTTGATTTAAATATATATATATATATATATATATATATATATATATATATATATATATATATATATTATTGTGATTTATCGATGGTTCTGTATTAAAAAGGGTTTTAAAAATCCGGGTCGTGACAATTGGTAGTTGAGGCAATCATCTATTTGCAAGTCTGAAGTTGTCTGGAAATGTAACTGGTTTGACTTGTGGGATTGGGTAGAAGTAACCTTCTTGTCATTGTCTTGTAGATCAATGGAAGGAGGTCATGATCTAGTGTATCGACGTGCTGGAAATCAGGGAAGAGGAGTCCAGGCTGAGGAGAACCGGGAAGCCACTCCTAATCCACCTATCTCACCACGACGTGCAGAGTCCTTGGAGCAGAGGCGATGAGATGGGTGGAAGAAGCTCATGTTGCTTCCCCCTCCAACACTTCTAGGGGAAGCAATGAGAGCCGCTTGTTAGAGATGATTTAAGGTTTAGCAGATTTTGCGCAAACTCAAGCTAGTGTTCGCCCTGATCCTAAGAAGAAGGCAGAAAAGGAGCAAGGTGCCCTAGTACAATGCTTCAAGTTGTTGACCTCACCATTCACTGGGTTGGATGATCCAGATAAGGGGGAAGAGTGGCTACAGGAGGTCGAAAAGGTATTTGAGGCATTGGCAGTGGCTGAAGATGATAAAGTCACATTGGCCACTTTTATCCTCACCGGCGAGGCTCATTTTTGGTGGAAGTCTACTAGACGGACACATTTCGAGGATCGACCGAGTTTTCTGATCCTGTGGGAAGAATTCTTGGAAGTGTTTAATAAACAATACTTCCCTGAGCATGTGCAACAGACAAAGGAGCAAGAATTTCTTGCCTTAGAGCAGGGTGAGCTGATAGTGCATCAGTATGAGACAAATTTTGTTAGACTACAGAGATTTGCACCGGATCTATGTGCTACTAAGGCTAAGAGGATCAGGAAATTTGTTTATGGGCTAAGGGATGGGCTCAGAGCTAAGGTGATGAGCATAGATCCAAAAACCTTTGCAAATGCGGTTGAACATGTAAGTAGGTTTGTGAAAGATTTTAATAGATGCAAAGACAACAGGAAAAGACTCACTTCAAGGACATTGAGGACAGAACTTAAGTAGGTTGCTAAGAAGCCAAAGGCTTTTGAGGGTCAGAATAGGCCAGGGGCTACTAGGGATTCTGGTTTGTCATTTAGACAACAACAGAGGGAGGCAACCATCTTCAAATCAGCACCAACAACAGAGGACTAGTGATAAGCTCAGTTGTTGATCTTGTGGTAAGCATCATCCAGGCAAGGTTTGCAACCCCGAGGACAAGATCTGTTATAACTGTAGGAAGACAGGTCATTTAGCCAGAAATTGTCTAGAAAAGAAGAAATAGGGGGTACAAGGTGACTCGAGTAAAAAGATTCTTCCTTGTGTCTTTTCACTTACATCAGAGGATGCGCAGGAAAATGTTGTGGTTGAAGGTACCATATCTATCTTAGACTCTTATGCTAAGATTTTAATTGATTCTGGTGCTACTCATTCTTTTATTTCTCCTGAGTTTTCTTTATTTATGAATCAGCCTAGTTCTAAACTTAAACCACCATTGGTTGTATTGACATCGGTAGGAAGCTCTATATATGTGAGAGATTGTTTTGAGAATGTTCCTATCTATGTATGTGAGAGAATTTTGCCTGCAGACCTTGTTCTTTTGGACATGGTCAATTTTGATGTAATCCTAGGGATGGATTGGTTGTCTACTTATTCTGCTTTAGTATATTGTAAAAAGAAAAGAGTTGCTTTCACTCTATCAAGGGGGATTACCCTTGTCTTTCAGGGAGTCAAACGGGGGAATAATTCTTATATTGTTTATGCCATGAAAGCTCATAAACTCCTGGCTAAGGGGTGTGTGACTTATTTGACAAGTGTTATTACCTTCGAGTCTGTATCACCAAACCTAGAGCAGATAGATATTTTAGCATAATCACAACATATAACTTGTACATCTTAAGAAAAATAGCAAATAAACTCCAATCAATGTAAAAATTTGCAAAATCCTACATCATAGTCTTAATTACAATATAAATAAATATCATATGAAAAAAGTCAATTTTTGTTGTTAATTAATTAATAAAACCATGTTTTTTTGTAAGAACTGTCGACCTACACATTTACAACTATGTCATTGACTTATCGTATGATTATACCACATATATTAATACATGATAAAAAGAATGACTCAAAAATCATATTTTTTTATCCCTAAACATGGAAACAGAAAATAATTTTACTGAACAACACATATTCTAAAATATATAATAAATATATATTATTATGGAAAAATCTAAAAACTTGGGAATGAGATTTATACATGATAATCTACTACCAGAAAAAAATTTAGAGCAAAACTCAAAATAAAACTATCTAAAACATAGTAGTGAATCCAAAACTAACGATTCAAGACATATATATTATTTAAGAACATGATTTCACCTACAAACATTGTTTTAATGTAAGTAAAACCTCACAAAATAAAACTACTTAACTTTAGAACTGAGAAACTCCTCAAATCTTTCCAAATCAAAGGAATCTATATTGAATAAAATTATGATTTTTCATTTGATCTAGACAGGAAACAAAGAAAATTTGAGGGTTTTGAAGAAGACATGATAATTATAACTAAGCATAAAGAACCTTCAATTCCCCATTAAGTATCAAAGGATTAAAGAAAAATAATTGAATTACTCATCTTGAGGGAGGCTAAGACACCACAAATTTTAAGCCAATTCTAAAAAGCTCCAAAAATTCTATAATTAAGGCTCTTATGACCATTTTATAAAGGGTGAGGTTTATTTATAAAGGGTGAGGATTAGGGTTCCTAATTCTTTTAGTGTTTAGGCTATTAAACCAACTTTTTACTACCCAAATTATATCTTAAATTATTATTCCCATAACCCATTTTAAATAGGCCTTAAAGGTTAAGTAAAATGCCCAATTTTAAGTCTAAATCGGGTAATTAGGTATGATACATCTAGTGCAACTTTGACCGGTTATATCTCACTTATCCGAACTATAATTTGCGCATTTTTAGTGGCATTTTAAAGGTCTTTATATCTAATTTCCAATCATATAAATCTCAACCTTAAATTCAACCTATTTATAAAATTATCTAACTTGTAAAATTAAAGGGTTGAACTCTTTAAATTTCTACAAGTTAATCACAAATAAAAAAATTAGAAAATAAAAATTATTAAATATTACATAATTACTAGGATATAAATAAAAAGATATTATGAAACTTTATATTATTTTATATTATTTTATTTTTAGTTGGTAGTTTTTTTTAATTTAAGTCATTATTTTAATGTTATTGTATAGTAACTCTAGTAGATAAATATTTAATTATAATTATAATAAAATGGTTAATTTCTTTTTATATTATTTTTAGGTTATTTTTAACTAAAGTTATAACTTAAGTGTCCAATTCTAATTTAATTTAGTGTTAGGTTCAAAATTATTATATCTTCTAGGTTTGGGTACGGGTAAGGGCATGATAGAGTTGACCTTTAAAAATTGCATTGCTATAGTAGTTCTTAAATATATATTGGCAACTTGGAATGACGTGAGCTAAAGGCCTTATAGGAGTAGTACTTTTTTATTTAATTTTATTGATATTATTATAAAATACAAAAAAAAGAGCACAGTAAAAGTACTACACCGACTGCCCGAATTTTTTTTTAATGAAACCAATTGGCCCATGTTACTTCCGAAGATACACAGAAATGAGAATATTGGGCGATTTTTTTTTTGAAGGAAAGAATATTAGGTGTTGGGAGTCCATATGAATTGATGGATGGATTTCGTGGGTGGGGCTACGAGTCCTTGTCTGTGAATTGAATTTTGGCTGATAGCGACTTTGTCTTCTTCCTTTGTATGTCAGAAATCTGTACATCCCCCCAAGTGGTCCAAGTTACTGGAAGAGATGCTTTCACTCATGAGAAGTCTCTCAGTAAAATGAAATTATTGGGCAGCATATACTGCTGGTGGTTCTTGACCACTGAAAAAAGTCACTTTTGGAGTGTAATTTGCAATGCTGTATACAAGGAAGTTGCTAAATTAGTGTAATAGATGGCCTTTACCGCGTGGGTCTGCGCCAGGGAAGAGAAAGAGGAAGGTATTGGATTGTCACTTCCTTGATTCTATCTGGAGGTTAAATTGATGACCGTAAAAGCTGAAAACAATGCCTGTAAATGGGTTTCAAATGATTGAAATCGGCATCTGAAAAGCCTATTTTGGATGGAATATCTTCCTTTTACCATTGCTGGCCTGGTGGTGGTCTCTTTCACAATCATAGCGCCTTACTTGATTCATGTTCAAGGCCAATTTTTTTTAATTTCCCAGTGCCGTGTCTTTATTGCCTCTGTTTATGGTAATTGGATATTTTTTTCCAAAATAAGCCAATCTCAGATGCCTCGTGCAATGTAAATTGCACCCCTCAGCCCTTGTATTTCTGTGCCATCACCAGAAACATCCATTTCATTCACCTTCAAGATTTTATTGCATGCATCTGGAAACTCTTCCTTGGTTCGTTAGCTCAGAGCCCCAGTTTCTTTTCACCCTGTTTACTCGTTACTAATTTGACACCATTAGTCATTTTTTTGCATCTTCTTAAGCACGAAATTCATACATGAATTCATTGCTAAGCCACTTCTTGATACTGCTATTATAAAGCTGTCCAGGTTCAACTCTTGAGAATGGCAGTACAGAAGTCATTCTATTCAAGGGGGCGGAAGGGGTAGCTAGGGGCCATCGTGAAGCTTCTTGTGAGCTTGTGATGCTTCAGGAATAAAACAATAGGAATTTCCATGGCTGTGGATGAGAACTGTTACAGTTCCATGTGGAGCAGGGAGCAGGAAAAGGCTTTCGAAAAATAGGAATTTCCATGGCTGTGGATGAGAATTGTTACAGTTCCATGTGGAGCAGGGAGCAGGAAAAGGCTTTCGAAAATGCCTTAGCTTCTCTCCCCGAGGATTCTAATGACCGGTGGGAAAAGATTGCAGCGGCAGTCGAGGGGAAAACATCTGCCGACATTCTTAAGCATTACGAGCTCTTGGTAGAAGATATCAGTGGCATCGAGTCTGGCCGTGTTCCTTTGCCTAGCTATGCTAATTCCTCTGATGGGTCTGCTGAGCACGCAGGTGAAAGTGGGTCCAGTAAGAAGACCGCCAATCTGGGACATTATCAGAACGATTCAGGCCATGGTGGAAAAGCTTCAAGAACAGAGCAAGAACGCCGTAAAGGAATAGCTTGGACAGAGGATGAACACAGGTATTTCATCCTTTTTCAAGCACCTGTTTCTATAAGGAGAGTGGCCGTGTTGTTGATGTGGATTGGTTACTGTTAGTTGAGTTATTTTATTGACATGTGAATGTACATACCTGTAACTATATTTATTAATCTTCTTAGAAGTGTGTAGTGCACATTCAGATGGCGTACATGAATATAACGGGCGCTCTTTTAGTCTAGGTACTGATATTTTAAAAAAGCAATGGATTTTCCTTTGAAATTTGGCCACTTTAGGTGTAATATAGTAGCATTTTTTAGGTGTCCTTTTCTGTACAAAATTCGAATCTGGATCCTCTTTCTGGTTGCCTGCTTCCATTTCTTATTTGTGATGACAAAAGTTTTGTCTTTTGTTGGATTTCTTTTCCTTCTTCTTCTGATAAATACACAGGATACTGATTAGGGAACAGTTGAAAATGGAATTGTACCTCAATGACCCGGAAAAAACCTGTATAATTCCCCGGCTCTACATAAAACTTCACTGATAATACTATGGTCTCAAATCCAATGCGGTTATGCATTTGCCATCTCTTTCTCTTTCTTGACTTTGTTCAAGTAACAAAAATTTCTGAAGCATAAAAGATAGCAGTCTGATCAGACATAAATAAATAGTATTATAGTTATAGAAGTTCAATTTAAGCATGACAATGGGGAAACCTATCACAGCCAAGTGCAAAGTTAACTTTCTCTAGCAGCATTTTTTTGTGCTTGAATTACTCTCCGCCAAGAATATTTTAGCTTGCTGCATCAGGACATGGATCTTCATCCTTTTAAAAGATCATCGTGATACCAGCCTCATAGTGAAGCAGAGTATCTATGTTTCAATACTATAAAGCAAAATATTTGAGCATCATAATGTTGAATCAACGTACTGCTTCTGCCAGGAGTTAGCTGAATAAGCCATAAACGAAGGAAATACTCTTCATGATTCATGTTTTATGATTAATTGGCTCCTGGATATTTAACGCCCAGAAGTATGCAAAATTTCATTTGTCCTTCAAGTATCATTCACTTAGGATAGTAAAATATTATGTGTGGGTAACAACCAAATTTTTTTGACAGAAGCAAGGAGCAGATATAGCTTGAACTAGAATATACATAATGGTTTATGAATGCTTTGTAAAATGTAGGTTATCAGACATAAATATGTAACACATTTTAATATGAACAGCACAGTGGTTAAGATGGAAACTTCTGTGCCATTTTATCTTGACAGTACGGAGAGCTATAATACAATCGAGAATTATGTATGTTGTGTGGACATTAACAGTCGGAGTTACTTTTGTTACACTTCAACTGTTTCACTAAAACTCTCTGTGGCCGCTATAGATCTCCTTAAAAACGCCTTGCTGCATTTAGCTCTGTTTAACCTATTACATATGATGCATGTACTCAATCTTTAGAACCTTGTACAGCTTGATATGATAGAAGGAGGGATGAAATGCAGAACAAAGTTGATTGTTGTCATTTAAATAATATGTATCTGGTACCATAAAATGTACTTGTTCTATGTGGTTAGTCTAAAAAGGTTCGGTCTAAAATACTGAATTACATATTAATGCACTTCAATTATTTGCTTAACTGTGCGAAAGAATTAAAATTATGCCACTCAAATAAAACAGGAAGCTTATATCTTTTTTATGCAATTAATCTGCTATAGTAGTATGTATTTCTACACTAATTTCTGGTTATTCTAATATTCTTCTTTTTCTTAAACAATAAATGTCATGTATTGTACTGGTGATGCGCTTATTTTCAAAAAATATTTCCCTTGGCTACAAGGGTTAGTAGGATGGAAGTAGCTACAACTTTTCTATTATTGCAAACCCTTCTCACTGTATATTGAATGCAAGTTCGAACACTGATGCCAAATTCCAAATGCATGCTCACTGGAAATTGTTTAAAGACCCTCTTCTACCATGTTGACATAATTGTTTTTCAAGCAGAGTAGGAAGGAATAGGACTGACTGACCCACCTCTTATTACATGCTTCACTTGCTAGAGAAGAGATTCCTGGTGCCTTGGCCTCGCTTCTGTTATAACACCAGGGGGTTGATCCTTGAAATTAACGTAATAGACAAGTTTTGTCTTTCTTCCAGACCCCCCTCCCCCTCTCCCTCTCCACACACAGAGACATTAGGGTTCCTTTCACGTTTCTTAGCTTTTACAGGCCTCTTGTTATATATATATAAAGCTTTTATAGATATCTTTAATTCAGTTTGCTTCTGACTTCCTCAAATGACAGTGGTAAGCACATCAATGTTGCTTGTGTCATACTCCCTCCGTCCCATATTAATAGTTATATTTGGAAAAATAGTAGTTTTTATTGAATGATGAAACCAGAGAAGGAAAAATAAGCTTATGACACTCCTTTTCAAGTACCTAATTACTTAAATATAACAATATAGAGTTACTAATATGGAATAATTTTTTTGCCAAATGAATTTATTAATTTAGGACGGAGGGTGTATATGAGAATTTTTAGGGATGGTAGAAAAATTGAAACCTGTGCATTCTCTTTAACAATCCATGTTGATCTTTTCAACCCCAAAGCCTGAACCCTTCTCTCTTCCGCAGTTCCTTGTGTTTTGTTCGGATTAAAGTTTTCGTCCGTTTTCTATGTGATCTCCAATTTTAGCTCCTCCTCCAAAAGTCTATTTTGTTGCATGCTCTTACCCCAGCTGAACTTTGTTGCTTCGGATTATTCATCATGACAACAGGTTATTTCTGCTTGGGTTGGATAAATATGGTAAAGGAGACTGGAGAAGCATATCCAGAAACTTCGTGGTATCAAGAACACCCACTCAAGTGGCCAGTCATGCACAAAAATATTTCATCCGCTTGAACTCTATGAACAAAGATAGAAGGCGATCTAGCATACATGATATTACTAGTGTGAACGGTGGGGATATATCTGCAACGCAAGGGCCTATCACTGGTCAACCAAATGGTCCAACAGGAGCATCTGGGAAGTCTTCCAAGCAACCACCTCACCCCCCACCGGGCACACATGCAGTTAACGTTTATGGGACTCCTACCATCGGCCAGCCAGTAGGCGGACCACTTGTTTCTGCAGTTGGTACTCCAGTAAATCTTTCAGCTCCTCCACACATGGCATATGGTGTCCGAGCTCCAGTCACTGGGGCCGTGGTTCCTGGTGCCCCAGTAAATTTGGCTCCCATGGTGTACCCAATGCAACACACATCTGCCCAAAGATAACGGGCGATTTTACCATATACTTCTTACATGTTTACTATGTAAGAACTACAGCCTTCTTTCTTCAGGCAGAATAAGACTAATGTGGCGGCAGATTCTCCATTGCGTGGAGGCCATTGTCATTTCTAGAACTGCATAGAGTTTTGATGGATGCTGTATGAATAAATCTGACTAGGAAATCTGTCCACATATGTGCAGTCTTAACAAGGTGGTAATAGCTCAATGGAGCAAAGTATTCATTCCTCTATCTCTGATTTAGCCTCAACATCCCCGAGTGTAAAAACTTATAATTTTTAGCAGTAGTTATTTGGCAGATATTGTGCCCGTCCTTCCATTGTCTTTCTTTTGTCCTTCTTGTAATGGATCTGGTAGATCTTTATGAGTATATTTTGACATAATTTTGGGGTGTGCTGAATGGAGCCATTGTGGATGTTAATGCCAAGTGGGGTTGGCACTGGACTGGTGGGTGACTCTGAAATGACGATGAAACGGGACCAGCCCATCTCCATTTATGATGCAGATTGATAAAGGAAGAGACAGTTAAAAGAGAATCATATAGTCTGATGCGGATTTGATGAGGCTAATCTCTTTTCCGTATCAGGTCTGCAATTGTAAAACAGTTCTTAATTAGTAATTAGCAAGACGTGTCATGCTTGGGTTGCATACTTGGATCTGGGTTGGCAACTTAGCATCCACTACGACTAGTTTATGAACGTGGAATTTTTGGTGATCGTCCCTTTGAAGAAGGCAACCACATATCCCTCCACCTCATTACCACGAAAAGAATGAGAAAAGCTTCAACTACAGATGGCCAATTTACTTTTGTTTGTGATCAGCATCACTGACTTGTATAACAAAGAAGAAGAAAAAACGATCAGAATCACTAACTTGAAAAGTCCTCTACCTAATACGCAGTAGTTTCGTCCCTTTCTCTTTCTGGCCTCGCAAGATTGCCGTGTCTTGCCAACTTCGGATTGCACCTATGTTTCTTAAGATTGTGTTTCATACAGATGCCAGCCAAAAAGCTCCGAACTTAAAAATTACAAAATGCCTACCACAGTGGAGTAAGTAAACGTAACTGAAGACAGGCAACCGCCTTGATTGGGACTGACTTTCATTGAATGAGACCCAGTTATTTGAGAGTAAGCCCCCTACCTCAACGGCATTAGAATAATAGTTACTGGCCTACCGAACGAATGATCAAAGAATTGGTTCTTTCTTTTCGGATAATGGCGGTGCCTTTATTCTCGATAAGCTAAAGATAGATGTCGGAATTCAAGGCCAACTTTATTCTTTCAAAGGGAGCTTCGCTTTAAATTCCATGGTTACTTCCTCCACTGAGCTCTTGGTTCTGTTTGGGTTGAAAAACTCAATAAGGCATTCTGAACTCTCTGTTTTGGTTTCAAAAAAGTATAGACCAAGGCTCTACTAGCATGAAGACGCCAGTTCCAGATCATGTTATTGGAATTCCTGTCACTTCACTTGCATATAGAGAAGAGAAGTCTTCACAGATACCTGATTCTGTACCTTCTACGCCCTACATTTTAGCCTCTCCTTCCTACAGATCTTCCCACTCCAAACAGAGTAATTATCTCTCTCTCTCCCTGTTGGGCCTTGTGCCGTTTAATTATGTCTCTGTTTACTACCTTACAGATAAAATTGATTCCATCATCGAATGGATGAGCAAATTCACCAAAAAAGCAGATACTTTAGCTAATGGAGTCCGTGAACATGGTAACTGCCTCTCTTGCATGCACTCTTATTGATGTGGATAAACATGTATATTGAGAACAAAATGAAACAAGCTTGCAATGGAGATTGATTACATATGGCAATATGAATAATTGGTCATAATGGATGAGTATTAAAAATTGAGTGGCTGATTATTTTCAAAATGCAAGATGGATACGAATATCTGAGCCCTTCTCTTTTGTATGTTGTACCTTTCAGTTAGAATGGGTCCCAAGGTCTCTGAAACTGTGATGGGGAAGTTAAGCTTGGGAGCTAGGATACTTCAGGGTGGCGGAGTGGAGAAACTCTATAAACAAATATTCAGAGTTGGGGAAGGAGAGAAGCTGCTCAAAGCTTGTCAATGCTATTTGTCAACAACAGCTGGTCCCATTGCGGGGCTTCTTTTCATCTCTACATTGAGAATTGCCTTCCGTAGCGACAAACATCTGACACTTGCTTCGGTTGATGGAAATTTGATCAAAACTCCCTACAAGGTAATCTAAATTCAGAATTCGTCGCAATTGTATTCCACGTTCAATTAACATATGGAAAATTCTCTTTGTCGTTTTCCACTCGTTAGAGGCCTGTACTGAGAAGGGCATCCGGGGCAAGGCCTCATTAATCTGTCTCACATCATCTGAACTCTGTTTCAGTATTTCGAGCATAACGAAGTAGGACGGAGGAACAGAAGTTTTATAGTTGGAAATTGAAAAGGTATTGAGGTGGTGGTGATGATGATGATGATTATGATGATAGTGAGAATTCATCTAAGATGGCCTTATACCCTTTTTCTTGTAGAAACTAATTTCACTAAAAGTGACTTGTACAACTGAATCATGAACAGTGACGCGAGGGGAAGCAAATTATGCAGGAAAGAATAACTTAAGACCTTCGGTAAAGCCCTTCAGCATCAAGAGATATATAAGTTATTGCACCCCGCCCAGGTCCATAAATGGAGAAGTCCTGCTCATTTATGAAATATTCAATTTCAAAAAATAAAACTATTGTCTTTTAAATATATTGAGGATCTTGAAATCAGGTTTCTCTGAAAGTGGAAATTTGATGGCAAATATGTACCTCATGAGACCTGGGAAATTGCCTACTTAACTTCTTTCTATGTGCATAACACAGTGTTATCCTACCATACAGATATTACTGGTTTTTGTAAAATTGGCCAGGTCTCGATTCCATTGAAGAAGATTGACAGAGCCAGTCCCGGTGAGAATGCCAGAAAACCAATCCAAAAGTACATACAGATATTAACCGTGGACAACTTTGAGTTTTGGTTTATGGCGTTTATTAATTATCAGAAAGCTTTCAAGTGCCTCCAGGAAGTGGTCTCTCTATCTTCATAGCCTTTTTTTCTCAATAACAATTGTTGAGAAGGGTCATTCTTCGATTGCATATTCTTTCGCGTTTGTACATGTAACAAAAATAATGTCATCATATATAAACCACAGTTGCTTGTTGTAAATTGCCGGAGAATGCAATGCAATGTGCTGCCTGAAGAATGCAATGCAATGTGCTGCCTGAAGAATGCAAGAACAGCTGATTTAATTAGCAAATTAAGTTCACCTATTGATGACCAGGGCCAACTCGTTCAAGTCAACACTACATACCTACCTGGGCTGTGGCCTGTGGGTATCGTCTTCTACCCCCAGTTTCCCATCTCATCATCTACCTGCTCCTAATCTTAATCTTACTGCTTTGAAGAACGTGCTACAGCTGTTTATAACTAATCAAAACGAGAGCATCTTATAATCCGCTCTATGTGCTGGTAATTTCCGTGGGCCATTTTTGTTTATAATTATCCTGTTCATCTACAAGTATTCAGAATCTACATGCAATAACATAGTATATATTTTTACCATTTGGAATGTTGAAATCAGCTTTGATTGCCCAGCAGTCAGCAACTTCTCATCTAAGCAGTTCAACAGCATCACAGGCACTTGCCCAGATTCGTTCCAATCCTTTAACTGCAATCCCAATGATTTTGACTTTGATTTCCTTCTTCTAAATCTAAGTTCAACGTCTCCCACCGGACACCTATCGTCCCATCCCTTCTTTCTTCTCTCACCTTCTGTCTATATATAGGCTATAGCGTTATGCATTATGCATGCACACATTATCACTATTCTCTTCTCTTCAGAATCAGAAGCAATACTCATGAAGACGATCAACCATTTTCTTCTTTCAGCCCTCATCGTCCTCCTTACTTTAATTTCCGCCTCCCACCTGACTGCCGAGGCCACTGCCGCCCCTGCGGCCGTGCTGGACGTCTCAGGGCGCGAGCTCCGATCGGGGACGAAGTACTACATCCTCCCGGCCCTCCGCGGCCAGGGAGGAGGCCTGACTCTCGCCGGCCGGAACAAGACCTGCCCATTCAACGTGGTCCAGGAAGTCCATGAGGTCTCCCCCGGTCTGCCTCTGACCTTCCATCCCGTCAACCCAAAGAAGGGCGTCGTCCGCCTGTCCACCGACCTCAATGTCGCCTTCCCGGCGGCCACCATCTGCGCAAAGTCCACGGTGTGGAAGCTAGACAGGGTGGAGGTGGGGACTGGCAGGAGGTAGTGGGCATTGGCGGGGTGGTCGGCAACCCGGGCGGCTCTACGGTGAGTAACTGGTTCAAGATAGAGAAATTTGGGAAGCAGAGCTACAAACTGGTCTTCTGCCCGACTGTTTGCAAGTACTGCAAACAGGCATGTGGGGATGTCGGCGTCATCAACGGAGGCGGGAGGTCGTGGCTGGGACTGAGTGGCAAGCCTTTTCCTATCATGTTCAAGATGGTGAAGTAATTAAGTCCTTTTTAATCATAATCATGTGTAGGAAATCCTTAATAAGTGAGATACCAGAATAAGGAGCTCATTGGGTGGAGCCCATACTCCAGTGTGAAGACTCTCACTGTAGATTGACTGCGGCTGAGTTCCGCCTGTACAAAAAGCCTGTGCTTCCTTATAAATTTATGAATTAGTACATTTTCAAAGAGTAATGAGTCAAAAAAAGACAAAAAACAAAAGATATCTTCATTTTAGTGATGTTTCAGCGAACATGAGACTGATTCAACTTCTTCTAGCTGGACGATCAAGTGGGTATTAAATCTCTTCATCAATGTTTCTTGACTCAATTTAAAGAACAAATCATATCAAGCCAGACGATCAAATGAGTATCAAAGCTCTTTATCAATGTTTTTTTACTCAAATCCTGCCTCCTGTTTTTTTTTTTCGTTGATGGTAACTTCAAACTCCTCCTACTTACCGCGTCGTTTGATCCGTCCATAAATCCCTTGTATCGTTGGAGCTTTTTTTTTTAAAGCATCTCTTTACAAATGAAGGGCCAAAGCAGTGATATACATACAAGTCTAATTAATGTCATTATTCACCAAAGGCAAAGCTGAACGAGGTAGCAACACACTGCATTCAATCTCACTATCGGAGCCATGATTTGTTCTTGTTCGAACCAGAGAATGGTCCTATTCATCTGCTTGCCGGATCGCCGCTGCGGAAAGCTTTGAAAACCGAATTTGCTGGTGGATGTCTCTTAACATTGAAAATCATAATTTTACATTGCACTTTTAGTCTTGATTAAAACCAAGTACATAATTGATGTCTTGCATTTGCATCTAAACTTCTCGGATCCAATCTTATGATCCAATCTTATGTCTTGCATGTAGGCTGTGAACCTTTTTTTTTATATGCTGGGCTGAGTACTCGATCGGAATGATTGATTTTTAGTAGGTTTCATCAACTAAAAGTTATGTTTAAAATGCAACCGTCTCCCACATTAGCAAAATGTGAAATTATTACTATTGTGCCCGTGCCCAAATTGAGCAGCACAAGCGTGAGCGGCTGGGTCCAAACTATTCTTCTAATGCAAGCTTCATGACTATTAAGCAGACGGAGACTGGATTAAAACTTTTTTAGTATGCATTAGAAAATAATTTCTATGTTCTATATTAATAGCTTCATTAAAAAAAAGTATCCTATATTAGTAGCTCTATTTAGCTCAATTAAAGAGGTCGGGTACTTTGAAAAGAGTCTCAAAAATAATTTTCTATTCTCTTAGCCATGGGTCCTACTATTTAATAAAAATTAATATTTCTTTAAATAAAGTTATTTAATATAGGACAGAGAGAATACAAGTTTACATGGACAAACTACATATATTACATATTAATCATAAACATTTACAGTTATATATATGAGGAAGATGGGGGCGCTCGTTAGACTAAGGGTATGCTGCTCTAAAACTAAAATCTTTCTTTTTGGCCTGAGTTTTTGCTCTTATTGGTTGAAGTGACAAATGTTGCCAACCCTTTGTGGTTTACAATGTAACAAAAAATCATAAATAGAAATCATATTCTTACACCCTATTTTTTACACTTACAAGCCTTACGCAACCTTTGATGGATAAAGAAAGTAGGTCCTACCTGACAATAAGCGAAGTAATTTCCCCTATCTAATCATAAGTGGTATAATTTCCCCTCTTTAATCATAAGTAGTGTATAGTCTATGATGTAGAAAAATGAGTCTAAAAATCACTATCCAATTATAAAAGAGGGGAGTAGTGGTTGTTGCATAATCCTTGCAAAGAAGTTTCATTACAATTATAAGTCAACTTGTCAAGAAGTTCCATTATAATGTTCTATCAACTTATGTGGCAAAGACATTGATCCTGCTTGTTTTTCTTTCACTTTCTTACATGATTCTTCTGCAAACAAGTTTTCCTCCTGCTCATGGACAAACTTCACATTATCCAGTAAATATTAAAGAATTTACATATTATAAATTGCCTAATTTTTTAAACATTGTATGACCAAAATGCCCTTCTTTTATTAGCAAATTCCAAGTTGTTTGCGCAAAGGGTCCAAGGCTGAAATGTAAAATTGATTCAATGATATATTTGTCAAACTGATTCAACAATTCGAATATATTATCAAATCAATTCAACAATATTGTTCAACGAATTGTATTTTGATTTAAAAAAATGGGTAATTTATAATTTTCAAAATATATCCAAGTAATGTGCAAATTCATCAACATTGACGAGATAATGTAAAAAAATTCTCTAGAATTTAACAATTAACATTTATTGCATTCCACTAATCCCTCTTAGATATTATACAGCCAAGGTGCTAATATGTGGTACACAGCTCAAAGTCCTACATGATGCAACACGTTAAGACATTGCAAATCCATATAGAATCATAATTATATATTTTCCTAAGTTGTGAACACACATCAATCATATCGACACCTTTAAATATACATCCATTGAAAAAGGGTGAGACCATGCAGAAAAAAATTTTACAAGCTGATGATGACACGTTGTTCAAGGGGCATCGCCTCGCCTGCGTCGCCTAAAATGTCTGAGGATGAAACTATCAGCATATAATGGGTAATTCTTTCGAATTAAACCTTTAATACACTTCCAATAAGAGAAATCAACCATTTCTCCATCCTTCCTGACAATGAACAAGCAACGCGAGATTTCGAATTCTGGATGGTACCCAATCTTGAAGGACCAACAAGAATAAGTTAGATTCTATTTAACTTTCTTAAATGAGTAAAACGAAACTTCACCCTGACAATTAGTATGTTGAAGCAGGATTAGCTTTATTTTTCCGTCAGGGCAATTTGGTGATGAATGATTATTTCATTATGTCCACTTCTTGTCTCAATTAAGTGGGGTAATGAAGTAAACATTAACTAAATTTCCATCATGGATAAATTGCACTAATGCTCCTAAGAGTTCAGGAAAAGAATTACAAGAAGTAATTCTTAAGACCCAAACAAGAGGTTTTTTTTATTAAATTACATATTGTTAGTTACTTCAGATTTCTAATCACAAACAAAACACAGTGTAACAAACAGACAGAGTTTAATTTCTCTGTAAATGAAATAAAATGTTGGTTCAAATAAAGATCAGCATTGAAATTTCTTAAATCAAAATAGACGGTCTATAACTAAGCAGATTTGGTTGTAGCGCCAAGGAATTAACAGTGAACAAAAACAATCATGATGTTGAAGTGCAAATGACATGTTCTACTCATACTGGCTCACAGCCAACATGCTGTTAGCCTAAAGTTGATTTCTTCTATTCTTAGTAAGCTTGAAAGTTGTTCTAATCATTTGTGCAAAAGAGGCCATTTTCAATAATGTCATGTTAAGAAATCATCATATAGACTCCCTTCAAATGGTCTCTTGTTTAAGTAACTACATGCAATCGATCCAAGGAAAAATGATATCCCATTGGCAGGCACCCAAGATTACAATATAAGAGGTCCCTCACTTTAATAAACTTCCTATAGATAAGTGCCCAAATCAACCAATTACAATTCTACATATTTAACTATACTTTCCCCATGTTCACATTGGCTTATTTAAGACAATGAATGCATGTAAGGCAGTGATCATAAGAAGATATAACATGCAGACCTTTTGTGAAGTAACAAGACAAGCGAAAAAAAAACAGGATAGCTATGGTTAGCCATACTGAGAAGGAATAGAAATTTATTCTTCAGATTTTTCACAAGCCTTACATGGAGGATGAGAAACTTAAATGTTTCAAGGTCAGCTTTTCGCACATCCCCTCCTGTTATGCTATTGTATTGCATCTCTTTGGCTATTTCCCCCACACCCATCCTCTCCCTCTCTTCAGATAAATCAGATAAGAAATACGAAAACTTAGATATTTAAATGTCAGTTGTTCACATATGCTCTCTGGTTAATTAGTTGTACAACACACCCTCTTTTTCTCTGTTCTTCCAGCATATTCGATTTATATGTGTGCGTGAGATAGAGATGCCATGTGCTTCAACTTCAAAAGGTAATAAATCTATCCTTCAAGAGAAAATGTTTTTGCTTGATCAGCAAGTGTTTCATCTCTGAATGTAGTACACATCTCCTGACTAGGATGCTGAGATAACGTATGCTGTCCACTTAAAAGCAGATCAAAAGGATACTGTCCAGCTTTCACAAGCATTTCTTGATTCTTAATGTCCCTTTTAACCAACATTGTCGATATTTTTTCTACATCACGGACCATTGCTTTCATAACTGTTCCTAAGTTCTCCAAAACATTGCAAGACATACTAAGATACTCCCGAGTTTAATATCTACACTACACTTAAAACATCCAACTTCACATCATAATCAGTTGACCTTGACAAAAAATATTCAGGAAACAGATGTCTATAATTCTGGGAACCTATGGACATAATTTATTATACTTCTTTTAATTATTAATAATTTTTCAAAGTGTGAGATTAATTACTATCAGAGAAACGTGCCAATGATGCACTAAACGGGGGAGTGGAATACCCAACCTCTCAACCCTCAAGTATGTCCTGCCATTGCCATTAGGATGGAGAGAACATGCTTTAAATTTTTACAGTGTCGATATGCAAGAAGTAAAGTTGCTTATAAACACATACCGTGATATAGTCAATTCCACAACCAATCTTTTTCTCATACTCTGGATGATATGGGAGTAACCGCTCTAAAATTAACCTCTCATGTTCTGCACTAAGTCTGTCACCGCTCGTATATCTGCCAAAATTGGTCAAATTATTCAGTAAAATAAGCAGAAAACTTCATAATTAACATTCGATATTCTATAGTTCTACTTTCCTTAACAGAATAAGGCTACAAAGGAAAAGTATAAGAAGAGGCAAATATTAGAACTCATTGAACGATAAAAAAAAAATTAGCACCCTGTAAACGGGAAAAACAATATTAGCACTCAGTTAAAGTGGGCTGGTTTCCCAATCCTAATATCCAACTGTAGTTGCCCCCTCACAGAATGACAAGAACTGTCATGTTCAATCATACTCTTATAACAATCATCACATTAGCTGAAAAATATGGCCAGATCCCCATCAAAACAAGCGTGGGATCTAGTACCATGTAGTACTAAAGACAATAAAGAACTTACTTTCCGGAGTGAAGGATCATCCGTACAAAGCCAACTAATGGAACCGTGTCCTCCAAAATCTGGTCCTCCCAATCCACCCACTCCTCTTCGCCCTGTAGCTTATGCTCGTCCACCACCAGCCCATTTTCATCATCGACGGCGATCACCGGCTTCCTCAGTAAGGAAGGGTCACCAGACTGCTGGACCCTGGGCCTGCCACCATCCCTCTGGATTGTCCTCAACCCACGAAACAACCGGCCTGGCCAGGGAAGCTGGAGAGAAGAAGCAAGAAAAGAAAGGGAAAGAGGAGAGGCAGAGCTAAGACGGGGGCAGAGGAGAAGAGGGGCCGCAGAACAAGCCGAAGAGGAGGTCATGTCAGAACCCAGACTTCCGAATGTAGAACAAAATCCTGCATTTCAGAACCCAAATTTTAGAATGCAGACCAGAATCCTGAGTTTTCAAAATACACAATAGAATAGTAAATGAGGGAAGCAATGTTCCCTCAGTTAGACAAGGCAATTATAAAATTTGGTTATTCATTGAAATTTTCCGAGCCACTTAAAACTTATCGGAGAAAAGAGATTCATGTTTAAATATTAAAGAAAAGAGTCATGTTTACATATTAAAGAAATCAGAAAGCATTAAAGAGAGCATTCAAATCCAGCCTCTAATGCAAGCATTTAATCCAGAGCAAACCATGTACGCAAGACATTTATCATAACAACTGTCATCCCAAGACCATGAACAAATTAAGTAGACGTGTTTTGCAATCTTCTCCTGCAACTCTTCCTTCCATGCACCCACAACCTTATCAACTATCTTCCCTTCCTTCAGGAACATGAAAGTGGGCATTGCTTCTATAGCCCAGTCCATAGCAACAGACTGCAAAGTAATTAATAAACATCAAGAAGTTGTTGCCAGATTGTAGCAAAATATGTGTTCAATACTTCCAATTGGAAGAGATGGAGGAACCTTTAACTCATCAACCTCTACTTTGAGAAATGTAACATGAGGCCAACTTTTTAGCCATCTCTACCAGAACAAGAGTAATGAAACGACATGGGACCACACTAAGAGGCAGTAAAGTCAACCACCATCTTGAAACCCATCACCAACCAATTTTCAACAGCCTCATGTCCAATGGAAAATCCTGATAATTTATTCACTTGCCACGAAGGTTGATTTCTAGTGTTAAAAAAACTTTAAAAATAATTATTACTCGGAAAGAAAGAACTGAGTGGTATGTCCTTCGTTTTATCATGTAAACCCAGTCATACTATAAATTAACAATACTCCAGTATATCACAAAAAAAAAGGGAAACAATGCAGATAAAGAATAAAGGCTGCCAATCCTCTGATCAGAGAGAAGAAAGAAAAAAGAAGATAATAATATTCAAGCTACAAACTCAATGCTTAAATTACACACACGCACCCACATGCTCACCCACACACACATAATGTAACACACAATAATGAAGCGTCAAAGGTTTCTCATATTAGTAATATTTTGTAAATTTCTGTTTCAGCTAGGCAAAAAGAAAATACAAATTAGTTATAAAAGCCCATAGAAACATCACAGGTTTGAAAAAACGCAAATCTACATTTGGCATGATTGTGTGGGCTTTTATAAAATACAATACAATCAATGCTTTTATACTGGCATAACTGAATGCATAAATCGTATTAAATTTGGCACTAGAACAAGATCAAGAAGAATGGCATTAAAGATCTGTGCCATTGGACATGAGAAATTTAATAGGAATTGTCATTCATCAAAGTTCTCGCTTGTCTCATAGGCTAAACAACCTCCAAAAGCATAGTAGACATATTACAATATGAAGATGGATCCTAAAAATTCTACTGTTTATAAGAAGAAGGATGATAAATGTGTACACATTAACATAGAGAATCCATAGATACTATATCAATGTCTACAAATACCATGCTACATTTAAAAAGTGTCTCCTTTTAATAATAGAAACCGTTCATTAAGAATCAAGCAATTAGCTAGAGAACCACAAAATTACAAAAGATAAAATTATTAAACTAGAGGCCGGGGTGGAGAAGGCGAGGCCGGAGGTGCCACAGATTGTGGCTGGCTAGAAAAAAGCTGCATCCTTTCCATTTCAATGGCCTTTGAGCTGGGAAACAGGCTGAGGAAGGGGGTGGGGGGGTGGAGCAGTCGTGGGTGGAGGAGACTATGCATGGAGAAGAATGGTGGTGGAGGATGTCGGGAATGGAAATTGGGGGTGGAGTAAGTCGTGGGTGGAGCAGTCGTGGATGGAGGAGGAAGGTGGACGGAGTGCAGCAGTCCGCGTGAGTGGAGGAGGCCGCGTGTGTGGAGAAGAAAACTTGGATAGAGGAGGATGGAGGCAACGTACCAGGGAGGGGAGCGCTGGGAAGGAGGATGCCCTCGGTTGAAGATCCGGAGAAGCCCGACTGTTCTAGCCCCATGATGCGTGCATTTTCAAATCACAGCGGTCGGTGTCGGAATTGAAAATCTACGAGGAAGCTGTTTGGACTGGTGTTGTAAGCCTGGGGTTTGGGATGTATGGGTTTTCAAATCTCTTGCACCAACGACACAATTTAAAATCGATAAATTGTATTTTTAAATACAGAATGGAAAGATTTTAAGATGAGCCACTTTGCAATGATGAGCCACCTATTGCGAGAGAACCCAGTGAAAATTCTGAGAGGAAATGACTAAAGTAGACTTTCATAACTAAAATATGAGTAAATTTTTACTTTTTAACAAAGTAGACTTGCTCATGTGAGAACTTATAAGTATATGAAGAAATTTTACTTAACTAACCTCTTCATTATAGGACAAGCCGATGGGAAAAATATGTCAAATCGGTTGCTCAGCCCAAGAAAAAAATATCTTCTTCTTCTTCTCCTATAAGACTTCATCTCACCGTAATTTTTCCTCCTCCTAGGTAGGTCCTTCTTCCTCATATTTTCGTCATCTTCGAGCTACTTTATCTTCTCTGTTTCTTTTCTCTGGATCTTCACATCTTCGAGCCGCTTCATCTCCTTTTCTTATTTTCTCTGGGTCTTCAATTTTTCAGGATTTACGTTTTCTAATTTTTTAGTTTTCCAGTTTGACAGTATGTCCATTTTCTTATTTTTCCTTTAACAAATGGATTATTCTAGTCGATGCAGGTATATATATAGGGTTCCTCCCATTTTTCTTCCTATGTTGTGAAACTAATTTAGGCCTTTTTAGGGTTTTTGTTCATATATTGTTTCCAAAATTATCTAGTTTTCAATTATCCGATTTTTTAGTTTTATAGTTATTCAGTTTTATAGTTTTCCAATTTTTTAGTTCTCCAGTTTTTTAGAAATGTTACATCTATAGAATATGAAACAAAAGTCATATGCTATCACAGAAAATAACTAATCTAATCACCAACCCTAATTCACAAAAACATCTACCAAGCCCAATGTGAGTACCCCACTATCAACAAGCAAATATAAGATTCAATTCTCACATGGATAAGTTTAGTTAGGTAAATCTTTGAAACTTCCCCATATTTTGGTTATACGACCAAACTAGGAGTCTCGCAACATGAAACAGCAAAATTTATTTTAGGTTTTAAAATTTGTAACTTGCAAATGACCAATTATCCAGTTTTATAGTTAACTAGTAAATTTACTTGTTGGGTTAAGAACCATACATTCCACTCAATTTATTTCCTAATAAGTCTTTTTTTTTCATACAAAAAACTATGAACTATCAACTGAATAACTATCAATAGGATAACTATGAAGTGGATAAGTGTTAATTGAATCTTGTGAAGATTAGATATATAGTAATGTGCTTGCAGATACTACTTGTGCATGACTGCAAGGATGCATTGGATAAATGGATTACATTTAAACATGAACATGGCAAGCTAATAGTTCTAGAATCATTGAAGAGCTTGTTGAGTGTGAATGAAACACCATTTTTAGAATTTTGAGCTCATCACTTCCCACTCTATGTTAACAATAATCATTGGATTTTGGTTGTGTTTCATATATAGGAATGCTATTTTTTAATTGTGATGACTGTGGGGTTTGTGGTGCTTATACATGTGGTATTTGTCACACCACTATGCTTTTCACTTCACAGGTGAGGACATGCGCTGGCTAAGGAAATTAATAGCTTACCATTTATTGATAAAAAAAGCTTTTATGGTATGAATTTATATGTTGTGCATGATAGGATGACTTAGTCACTGATCATATGTTTTCTTTTCATATCACTTAATTGGAGTCATAATTAATAGAGCTGTTGAATCCTTTTTTTTCCAGAGGATGACAATGCCCTTCCGAAACAGGAGAAGCGAGCCTAATAAATCAAGGATGCCATATGTTGAAGATTGATGAAGGGTGGGCATGATGCAGTTTGATTAGGAAGTGAGATGATAATAGATCTAAATTTGGCAATGATACGTCAAATTCTAGAGATGTAGTAGGGAACCTAAGCGACGATAATCGGGGAATTATTGTTAAATTACTATTGTCTCATTTACTCACACATTTATTTATTTTTTTCTAAAAGAATTATCTCATATTTTGGCACAAATGAGCAATTTCGGGAATGGTGAGAAGAAAAATCATAGTTCACAACATAAGAAGAAAAATGGGAGGAACCCTATATATATGCCTGCATCGACTAGAATAATCCATGTGTTAAAGGGAAAATTGGAAAACTGACATACTGTTAAACTGGAAAATTGGAAAACTAAAAAACTAGAAAACGTAAATCCTGAAAAACTGAAATGAAAAACTTGAAAGGTGATTAAATTAGTTTTGTTTCCGCATTGTCAAAATTATATTTCCTACCACTTTTATCCCAATGGACATCCCAAACACATAACAAGCCTTTTGTGTCTCTTTCCATACTCTTCTCATATCATATCAGCAATCCAGTTTTTTACTTTTCTAGTATTTCAATGATTCAGTGTTCCAATGTTCCAGTTTCCAGTTTTCTAGCTACCCATAAAATCTTACTAGCAAAAACTACGTAATGTCTAAAATATAACCAACCAAAAATAACATTTTCATCGGATAACACCTTTTTCATCATCTGAAATAACCTAAACCAATCTACTTGGTAGAAGGGAAATAAACCAATAGGACTTCAGAGCTGAAAGATGTGAAGACCCAGAGAAAAGAAGCAGAGAAGATGAAGCAAACTAGGCTGCCCATTGCTCTAACTCTGGTAGCTTGCCATATTCATGTTTAAATGTAATCTATTTATCCAATGTATCCTTGCAGTCATGCACAAGTAGTATCTGCAAACACATTACTATGTACCTCAGCTTCACAAGATTCAATTAACACTTATCCACTTCATAGTTATCCTATTGATAGTTATTCAGTTGACAGTTTATAGTTTTTTGTATGAAAAAAATAAGACTTATTAGGAAATAAATTGAGTGGAATGTATGGTCCTTAACCCAACAAGTAAATTTACTAGTTAACTATAAAATTGGATAACTGGTCATTTGCAAGTTACAAATTTTAAAACCTAAAGTAAATTTTACTGCTTCACGTTGTGAGACTCCTAGTTTGGTCATAGAACCAAAATGTGGGGAAGTTTCAAAGATTTACCCTAACTAAACTTATCCATGTGAGAATTGAATTTTATATTCGCTTGTTTCTAGTGGGGTACTCACATTGGGCTCGGTGGATGTTTTTGTGAATTAGGGTCAGTGATTAGATTAGTTATTTTTTGTGATAGCATATGACTCTTATGTCATATCCTATAGATGTAACATTTCTAAAAAACTGGAGAACTAAAAAACTGGAAAACTATAAAACTGAAAAACCAGATAATTGAAAACTAGATAATTTTGGAAACAATATATGAACAAAAACCCTAAAAAGGCCTAGATTAGCTTCACAACATACGAAGAAAAGTAGGAGGAACCCTATATATATGCCTGCATCGACTAGAATAATCCATTTGTTAAAGAAAAAATAAGAAAATTGACATACTGTCAAACTGGAAAACTAAAAAACTAGAAAACATAAATCCTGAAAAGTTGAAGACCCAAAGAAAAGAAGCAGAGGAGATGAAGCAGCTCGAAGATGTGAAGACTTAGAGAAAAGAAGCAGAGAAGATGAAGCAGCTTGAAGATGTGAAAACCCGAAGAAAAGAAGCATAGAAGATGAAGCAAACTGGAAAAACAAAAATATGAGGAGGAAGAACCTACCCAGGAGGAGGAAAAATCACTGTGAGATGAAGTCTTACAAGAGAAGAAGAAGAAGACATCTTTTTCCTGGGCTGAGCAACCGATCTGGCATATTTTTCCTGTCGGCTTGTCATATAATGAAGAAGAGGGTAGTTAAGTAAAATTCTTTCACATGCTTACAAGTTCCCACGTGAGCAAGTCTACTTTGGTAAAAAGTAGAAACTTGCTCACATTTCGGTTATTTGACCAAAGTAGGAGTCTACTTTGGTCAATTCCTCAAACTCTTATCATATTCATACTTACCCAGTTACCCTCTTAACTCCCTCCTATTACGTACCCACTCCAATTACCTACTAAAAAATTTATCAAAATTCATGTTCCTTCCCATATTATTTTCCTTATGGGAAAAAATATTTTTTATTTTGCCTCTTCCAATTGGCCTTTATAGTCATTCTCTCATATTTGTAGATATGAAAAGAGAAAATAAAAATGGTTGATAAGGGTGGTGCACCCTTGGTTGTTCTCTAGTCATTTTATTTGTCTTTTCTTACATTCCTCTTACATCACCGTGAGTTACACAAGTTGTCCTTCAGCCACCATCATATTCAGGCTTGCACCTTTGTTGGCGCCCTTGTGGCAATCTATTTGATTGTATCGAAGGTTTATAATTTAATAAATATTATTTTTACGAGGCTAAATACACTAGAAGTGATATTTGGTACGCATGCTCACACCTTCAAATTTAAGATCAAGATTGACTCAAGGGCCTACTATAAAGGGTGTGGTAAACTACAAGTGGAAGCTAAAAAAAGTTAGATAGAGATTTAATATTCTTTAGGGGTTAGTTGATTTGCATTCTAGAATCATGGATTAAGAATACAAAACACTAGAATCTAATCCAAATTCCTAGATTTGAACTACCAAATTTTATATTATTTAGATGTGTATTGCTAAAATCTCTAGATTTGAGGTGTCAAATTTTAAAGAATCCCTAGATTTGAGGTGCCGAATTTCAAAATAATTAATTTATGTAAATATATTATCTACAATTTTTAAATTTGACCAATCCATAGTTTATATTTTACCAACCTCCAACATGTTATAGCTCATAAAATAAAAATATTTATATTACAAAAATAACTGTTTTAATAAAAAAACTACAATACAATGATGCACAAACCCCCAAATCATCTCTAGATTGTTCAATAGAAAGAAGACAAAGAACTAGTTTTGGTCCAAGTTTGATACAAATGAGTTTGTTTACCAACAAATCTCCTTGTTTGTGTGTCATAATATTCTAGTCCCCTATCTTTTGAAAGCCACTTCTCTTATACTTCCACAACTTTTCTCGCCAGTTCATTTCTTCTCATTTTAATACTTGCTAGAGTGAACTGACATTTAGAGGAAAGATCACTTAGAAAATAGGTGCAAACTTGTGATATTAAACTACAATCAGTCTAGTCAATTCTAAATGTACTTGCCATATAAGAATAGGCCAAAATCCTCCATTACGATAAGACCAAGGTATGCAATATATTAATAGGTTATGTTAGCAATAATCTCAATCCAAATATCACTAGGTTAAGCAATAGTGAATTCAATAGTAACTCATAATCATGTTTCTATGTGAAAGCAACACTTAAGTACTATAAGCTCATGATACTAATTTTATTACAAGAGCATGAAGTAAGTGTTAGGGTTGTTGAACAATTATATTACTCCATGTGTCCCACATATCAAGTGCTTGTCAAAATTCTATAGGCAAAAGTCAACTAAATGCATAATTTTAGAAAGAAGGAGCTTCCTTAATCTAGGATTCTCTGCATTTACTATAGTCATAATCATATTCAAGGTGCTTCACTTAAATCATTTTGTACTCTAAGCAATCTTATGGAGCTCAATCTCCCGAACTCAATGATAACATGCTCTCTTCCTAAATGTTTGGGTGACATATCATCTCTACAAAAGATAGGTCTTGCCTGAAATTAGTTGATTGGAACATTGCCCAAAACAATAGGACAATTGTGGCAATTAGAAATTCTTGAGATAAGATCAAATTTTTTGTATGGTGTCGTCTCCAAAGAACCTTTCATAATTTACCTAGGCAGGTCTACTTGGACACGTCCTTGAATTCATTGATGTTTTATGTGTCACTAAACTGGAAACCACCATTTCAACTCACTGATATCCATTTGGCATCATTTCAAATGGCATAAGGGTTCCCTTGATTGCAAACCCAAATGACTCTTTACATCTTTCGAGTACATCAATTCCTGAAGATGTACCACCATGGCTTTGAAACATCACTTCTAGCACATGTATATTATCTCTTTCCAACAATACAATTCAAATGTAGTTGCCAACTCCATTCAATTCCTAGCACATGCAATACGTTGATTTAAACTTGAACAACTTTTTTGAACCAATGCATTATTTCAATACTTCTCCTAATGTGCTTGCCATATAAAACAACAAACTTACAGGAGGATTTCCACCTAATTTAACTCACGTTGCAAACAACCATTATAAAGAGATTCAACTAATTACTTCAAATTTCTAAAAAAATTATCCAAATCCCAATTGATTTTCAAAAAATTACTTCAATATAAATTTAAATTAAAGCACTTGAAAGAGATGTCATATTCATGCCCAAAATCACTTGGGAGGCCATTTCACATTGTAAGCAATCATTACAAAAAGATTAAGAATTTACTTAAATTTTGTAAAAAATTATCCAATTCCCAATTTGATGTGCGAGAATAGATTATATATTTATCAAAGTCAGAACTAGGATGACTACCTAAGGTTTTAAGTGTTGGCAAAAAATAAGCAATTTCTGCATAAAATCAAGCAATATGTCTCTAGAAACTATTATTACAACAACTATTGCATGCAAATCAAGAATATACAAATTCCAACATAAAGACATAACCATGCAATTTTAAAAAATTACTTAACCAAATTTGGACAAAGAAGCTTTACAAATAATGCCTCCACTAGCCACAAGCCCTGAAGAAGATTTATAAGACCCGTTAAAATTTAGACATAGAAATTGATTAGGTAAAGGAGACCAACATATAAATTTGTCAATTATCACTTTTATATGGGGTGTAGCCATTTCTTTTGACATAAGCAATATTTATTTGTTTGAGGAATATGCTACATCACCTTTTCACCTTTTGTTCATGTTTGTTGTTCTGTTATTGAAAAAAATGTCATTTTTGTGTTGTCATAAATCATATAAGACTCCAAAAGCCTAATATGCAATCCTCCATGTCATCGTTTATCAACCATTTTTTTATTATTGAGAAATGAATTATGTGCTAGATTGGATTTCCTTTGGGATAACATGCTAACTAAGATGGAACCATATTCTTTTGATAGAAAAACAAGTAAGAAAAATATGGTTAGCATATTTGTAAATTGATCTACATAAAGGACATAATTTGGGAAAATATGGAGTCTTCGTAAAGGGCATAAGTTTGGGGAAATAGGGAGCCTACATAAAGGACACAAGTTTAGGAAAATATGGAATCTCTGGTATAAAATATCAATTGTAGGAAGACCATTTTTATAAATATTTCATAGAAGATGTTTTAAATGAAGTGGAACCTTTGCTTTCCAAATAATAAACCATAAAGGATCAGATGATTTAGCCACTGAAGATAGTAACCTATATCTCAAAGCTATCATATAATTACCCAAAACAATGTCCATTCACATTAGACTATCTTGTTCATCAGAAGTTATAGGAGTAAAACATATATCTTGAACAAATTCCGGTGGCCAAATTGAGGATATAAGGTCAACATTTCATGTTTGATCTTGGTTAATAAGATATATGACCTTTTCTTCCCTATCCAACCTTTGAGTTTAAGGAGCAAGATTATTGCTAAATGTCCACCTACTGAAATATTTTAATTTTTCTTCTCATCTATTACTTACTACATTGTGTCTTGATTAAATTAATATACTTGGCTAGTCTTTTCCATAGAGCTGAATCATGTTATTGTCTTGTTGCATAATCTATAGATTTGTCTTTGATGAAAGCAAATTGATTTAAATAAATAATTTATTGTAAAATTGGTAGCAACTTACTTATCGTAAGATGAGAAATAACTTTATATGAGAAATTACATAAACTTATGAGTCTAAATTACCTTATACTTTAGGGATTCAAAGTAAAGAAAATTTTGATTCAAACTCTTAGAGAAGCTATCTTTAGAAGAAAAATCCTTAACATGATAATTTAGTTTTTGTTAATATCAACTTGATAATTTTATTTTTGATAATATCCTTGATGAGGATAAAATAGAACCAATTTTAGAAGCTTCACACATGGAGTTTTAACTACTTCAAAACAGTTACAACAACCTCCTACAATCAAGAGGTGTGATAAACATGAGGTAGTTATAGAATTAATTTATTACCATCTATATATACCCAAAAACAAGAGGAACATGAGGTACATACTTAGACATAAAACTCCTCTTTGACAAACTTCATGTAGTCTTCTTGACCTGAGCGTCAGAGAAGCCTTGTCTAGCATCATGCCGATGCCAAGGTCTCTACTCCATTTTTATGTAGGTTCCTTGAAGATTATCTTGACCATTGAGCACATTTATGCATCAACAATTTGACACCATCTATGAGAAGTATTCCACTTCTCCATTCTCCAATTTAAATAGTCCTGACCTTCTTCTCTATTGTCTCTGGCTTTAGAGTAAAGAGGATGAACATTCATAGTAGATGAATTGAGAAAAACAACTGCACACTCAGAAAGAAGGTTGAGTTTTACTACGAAGCCCAATAGGAAAATTGATTTAAGGGGAGGGATCTCACTTTTTATTTCGACTCAGCTCTAAATATGACTCTTGGTGCTATCTATTGCATGTCATTGATCAAGCTCGGTGCAAGTCAGGTTGTGAGCCCATCGCCTTCCTTCTATATTTAAAATAGATCTACCAAATAAACAAAATTTTGATTTTGAAAGCGACTCTTGGCAACAGAAAAGGCATATTTTTTGCAAAAAATTTTGTGCCAAATCAGAGGTACTCGTCAATTTCATGAAGGCGAATCCAAGCTAAGGTCGCAGCTGCTTCACCCATCTCTCCTCCTGATAAGAACTTTTTTGTTGACCATTGAAGACACGAGTTGTAAACTCCTGGTTTTGTATTTTTTTATAAAAATAACTTGAACCTGGTCCGGGTCTAAGTGCAACTCAAACCCGTCGGGTTCTATTTTTTTGGAGTGTCAGGGGAGAGAAAACTTTCTCATCCCCCAACCCTAGCCGCTGCCTAAGAAGAGGAGTTCTTCTCTCCCAGTGTCCTCTCTCTCTCTCTCTCAGCCCACTTTTCCATCTCTCTCCACATGTCTTTCTCTCTCCCAGCGTCCTCTCTCTCTCACACAGCCCATCTCTCCCTTCCCCTCCTTGCACACAACTCACCCACATTGTTGTTTCTCTCTAAACCAGCGGGCAGCAATGTTGGGAGGTTTCCGGCAGGCTAAGGCGGCCAGTGACTGTTTTGGAGGTAAGGATTGGGTGGCAAGAGGGCTGGGTTGCAAGGGTTAGACTAAAAGGTAAGCTTTTGGGTAGAATTTTATATTTTCTTCCTTGATTTGGGTTAACCCTTCCTCCTCCTCCCCCAATTTCAAAATCACTGTTTACAACAGCTTTTTGGGCAAGAGAAATGCCCAAAATCATGTATTCATTTCCTCTATTTTAGACAATTACAATCTATGTTGCTCAACAACCAATTAGAGCATTGAATTGAATTTTTATGCTAGGTTTAGAGGAAAATAATAGCTTTTGGGCATAGGCATTGGAGTAGGCCAAGGTGAGGACCCTCACCTGTAACATTGCTTGTTTTTCTAGCATGAACCGTTTGATTGATTGTGATTATATATGTATGTATGAGATACATTATTCATGTTAGGTTCGTTGTGAAATATTCTTAACTATATAGGTGATGTATGTTTGTACTATTTCTATATATGTGATATGTTCTGCATTAAATACAAGCATTGTTAATGTTTGAGACACAAGCTAAGTTGATTATGAGACCTCGTCTAACCTATGGAATACATTGTCTAATGTCTGAGATATAAAATAGGTGAATGTATACATTGTTCTATTGTTGGTTAGATGTTTTGATTCATCGATATAAATTGTGCTCATATCTAAGATATGATATGAATTAGAGATGTATTATGTGCAACAATAGTCATATGCATGGGTTATGATTGAATAGGTAATTTTACTCCAACATTGGGCATGTGTTTTGGTAAAACAAGTCTTGCCCCAACGCTGAATAAATGTGTGATTTAAAGTAAGTTGATGAATGGTTTGATAGATATTTTGCACTAAATTGTTGGAAGTATGTTTTACCCTAAAATGCCAATATAGGTTCTACTCTAAATGGTTTTGTATGCACTCAAAATCAGTTTTGTACATGTCTAGGCTGAAATGATGAATGTTCCCATGTGTTGATAGAAAGATTTATACAAGATGAGGTTGGAGGATGTATGTTAGGAAATTGTGTGACTATTACAAAGTTGTGATTTAACAATGAGATGTTACAGATTATACTCAAGAGAGAGATGAAAAATGTTGATGCTTTTGATATATATATATATATATATATATATATATATATATATATATATATATATGTGTGTGTGTGTGTGTGTGTGTGTGTGTGTGTGTGTGTGTGTGTGTGTGTGTGTGTGTGTGTGTGTGTGTGTGTGTGTGTGTGTGTGTGTGTGTGTAAATCTTTGCCACTCTATACAGGTTGTGATGAATTGGGTCAAATACCATCTATGGATAAATAGTACATATTTATGTTATGGCAGGTTGATGAGTTAAACAGACAATATGGGTGAATTATGAAAGTTGTTGTTTTGAGTTGAATTGCATAGAATCTATTTTCTCTTCTTATGGACAACTGAGAGTGTTACATTGCATAAATGGTAGATCAAAGATTAATAACCAACCTAAGAGTGAGAGGTTGAACAAAGGGAGTTAAGGTCAAGGTGTAGTGCCTTAACTTCAAGAGCAAGATAATAATTTTACCCAAGTGCCATGTAGGGATGAGGGTGGACCCTAGCCTTTGGCAGTTCCCTCCTGGTTTTTACGGGTCATATCGAGTGCACGCAGATGACCACCCACGGCGTTTCCGTACTAATGCAACTCATGAATCACATAGCTAAATTCTCTAGGTGATATAGGGAATGGGTTGTGTGTGTATTATGATTTACAATGCATATGGTGATTATGCAAACTTATGTTATGATGAATAATTATGTGAATGTTGATTTAAATTGTCATGCATATATGATGGTAATGTATAGATATCTCATGCTGAGTTTGAATATGAATCATTGTTATTGTATGATCGGTGAATGCTTAATTACAAGGCATGTTCTGTTTGAGGTATGATCATAGAGCTTTGGCTCACAGGTGGAATGTCCATTCCACCGGGTGTATTTGGATGCGTAGGAACATCAAGAAAGGATGGAGATATCGGTCACAAGGATAATGAAGGGAATTAGGATTAGTTTGATTTTTTTGAACACCCCTTGGGTGAAACTCAATTTTATTTGATTCAATAAAAGTTTAGAAAGAAGGTTATTCATGTTTCAGATTAAATTCTTTATCCCTTGCAGAATATATGTTATTGTCTTGTCACAACTCGAGTTTAGGTGCACTCCGATGTTGTTGATGGTCTTTGGACCTTACTCAAAGGTCGGGTCATGACACCAGTCCATACTGCCTCTATCATCCTCATCAGCAAGCAAGGAGTTTGGCACATAGAACATAAGGAACCTACTGCCCACCAATCATTGGCCTTGCCTCTTGGTTGCCGACCTTTGGTTGGCATTAGAAAACACAGATCTAAGTGCACCTCATCCTCCAGTCATTTCTCCCATTCTATGAGTTTCCTAGAGTTGCCATTAGAAAGCTTGTTTGAGAAGATGGTCAGTGAGAAGGCAATCAAAAACTTTATGTTGTTGACAGTACATGCATAAGATTGAAGTCTGATAAAAAGCCTGCTTGAAAGTAACTCCCATTGGACTAAGCAAAGAAGCACTTTTCTTTGGCCTAAGTAAAGAAGGATGAGCAATTTTTTTCTTTTAACTTTTGTGCACTTGTACCATAACAAAAAAAAATGTAAATCTTGTTGGAAGCCTAGTGAATTTTTCTTTAAAGTGGATATGGGAGCATAAAGCACATTCAGAGAGCCATTTAAACTCCCAATTTTTGTGGCAAGTTTGGTATCAATGATGACAAGGTCCGGAAGTTCATTCATGCGTCAAAATGAAACTCAAAACAAGTCATTTCCAGGTAGCTAAGAAGCGATAATGCCACAAATGGGACAACACCATTCAACGGGTCAAACTTCAGGGCTTTTGGTACCACTACATATGCGGACTTGGTGGGATAAGCTATCGGGGCTCAAGTGTAATCTTTTAGTGGAACAAGTTCAAACTTTGGCCAAAATAGTTGAAGCCTTGCACTAACACTGTCACACCCCGGCACATGCTATCCCCCAAGCTGAACTTGGTCTAAGGGGGAAATGGCACATGGCGCGATGAAGTATTGTTGGATTATGAAAGACTTAACTCATCATTAGGTAAAACACTATGGAGTTACGCACGTACCCTTTGTACAAAAGCAAAATGGGCAATAAATGACTACTAATTAAATATTAGTCCACACACATACCCACAACTTAGTCATAATTTGCCCACACATGGCTAAAGTATGAGTCTAAGCCCACAATGACTAATAAGAGTCTAAGCCAACATTGGCTAATAAAGTGTGACGTATAATCAAGTATACAAAGGTCTCAATACAACATGCTATCAAAAAAATCATAAAACTCATAATCTCCATGTAACCCCTCCTAAGGATCATGACTGTAACGACCGCGAATTTTTGGTAAGAGTTCTTGCCTCTAATAAAACTATTTTGTAAGTTTTTAATTGTTTTAAATTATTTAGAGGCAGATTTTTGGAGGGCTTTTACATGGGCTGATAGAGCTCGGTGAGACGAGCGTAACGAACCCAAGAACACGCAAAATGGAGGTCGGGAGGGAAAGTTATAACTTCGGGAAATGTGCCATATGGGCAGGACCCACTTTAAAATTGTGAGATAACCTACCCATGTGTAGTCTAGTTTTGAAGGGCTCATCGATACGAGTCCATCGGTACTAAGAACGTGTAATTCCGACTTGGGGATAGGAAGATATGATGTTTTAAAATTTTAAATAAAAATTTAATTTGTCGCACCGCGCGCGTACCACGCAATGATGCGTCAGAAACTGATGTGCATGTCAGAAGTCTGACGCATGTCTGATGTGCGTCAGTCACACATCAGATGCATTTTTCACGCTTGAAGCGTGTCTGACATCAGCTTTCATCCCCTATATAAACCTGTTCTTTTCCATTTTGAAATTCATTCTGCAACTTCTTTTCTTCGTTTCTCACTCGTTTTAAGTCTGTTTCCTTCCGTTCAGAAAGCGTTCTTAGCTAAATCAAAGGTGTTCTAAATAATGGAAGTGTCCATTCCTTGAGATAGCAACCCTATATGGGGGAAACGCTCCGGGGCAAGGGGAGATTCTGTCTATAGCCTATAGGCACGGAAAAGAGTTTCTGGAGTCGTTCGGAGTCCGTTTTCTTCCGTTGAAGAGGCATTTTTACCTAATTGAGCATTTTGGACGTTGTGGCGGGGATATTTTCTTGGTTGGAGACCTCCAGAACCCAGAAGTGGACATCCAATTTTGTGGTGTCCGATTTATTGATTTCGAACTCGCACGAAAAGCGAGGTAGGGGCTTTTATTCTTTCTTATGGCATGATTATAATATTTGGTTATTCTTTTAACTTATTATTTATATGGCTCTCGCATGCTATGTGTTAGAGATTACTTTCAAGTTATGATTTATGATTTCTGCATATATATATATATATTTGATTTGTCGAATGGTTAATCATTGAGATAGAATATAATTTATATATCGCTATTATGTATATTTGATTAGTCAAATGATTTTCCGCTAGAAGTGAATATGTTTTATATTAGATGCATTATGATTGCCTCATAGAGAATAGTTTGATCGAATGTTTATCCGTGGATTTTGATATAAATTATACACGGTGGAGCGTGTGAGATAGCGGCAAACTAGCTTCGCCACTGTTTTCATTGCAAATGAATATATTATATTTGAAATATGGTTTTAGAGGAATCGTCCTTGTTGAAAGGAGGATACTCAAGATTATTTTGAAAAGACGTATAAGCATGGTGATTGAGTCACTAAGGCGAGACAAAGAAGGGGTAACGGTCTTGTTGGAATGAGCGACCAACCTTGCCTTTGTAGTTGTTGATAGTGACACTCCTATGACTTGTAGAGGCAGAGCTAGGGTTTTCAAAAGGATAAACATTGGGATAGAATGTTTTAAAAGAAAACAACAACTTTTTGGAGTCTAGGAACTCTAGGATATTTCAATTGAGTCTGGGACTCAAGATTATGAGTCTGGGACTCAAGACTATGAGTCTGAGACTCATGAGTGTTTTGGTTGTCCAGAGCTATTGTTGGGTGCACCGCTAGAGCTCTATTGACTAGATGAGGACACAATTAATCTGGTTCGGAATTGGATGCATGATACCTATTTTAGCCTGGTGAGCCCTTAACGAAGGGCAAGACACCTGATTCGCCCCTAACGAAGGGCAACTATCAAGGCTACATGCTCTAGGGTAGAGAGTATCATGGGAAGACTCTCTACTCTCTAGATCCTGGCGCCCCATGAGCACAGGTGGCTCTTCTATCCACAAGCAAAGAATATTTTGAGATGATCTGTGGAGAAGTAGGAGGTTGTTGTTTTGTACCCGCAACAAATTCTTATTAATATATATATATGGGACATTGGTAGCGAGCCGTGAGAGCTTGCAAACCCTAGAAGCATCTTCGATACGTAGGAAGAAGCTCTAGGGGTGGTTTTGGGTGAGAGGCACACCCTGTTTTCATTGAAAAATATTATATATGATATATGTTGTGAAATTACCATGTGTTTATTCATGCTTGATCGTAAAAACTCCCCTACTAAGTATTTTTAAAATACTCACCACCCCCCAGACTTTGCAGGACTCGACAAAGCTTAGTGTGCGGGTAGAAGGGCCTACTCTGAGTTTTATCGATGTGATTTCAAAGATTTCAATCACACCAAAACGAGTAAGAACTCTCCTTATTATTTTTCTCTTGTGTGTTTATACACGGACCGTGGTTCCTGGGGAAAATTATTATTATATTATCGCATAAGGCTAGCGGCTCCAATAGCGGGCCCGGGTAAACTCCGATATCTTTATAAAAAGAAATTTTTATATGCTTTCAAAATCCCAGAGCGCGACAATGGCCAACCACATGCTCCACATATAGCCCATAAGGACCACCTGCATGGCATGATATGCAGTCCTAAAACAAAACACAACAAAGAAGGGTGAGTCATAAGCTCAACAAGGGTTTTGAATGCGGAAAGTAAATCCAAAATGACATCATAGGTAAATCACATAATCAACTACAATACCCATTCATCATAGGATATCCATATAAACTTGTGCATTCATGTCATAATTCACAATCCATAAACATCTACTCATGTCATATGCATGTCTTGCTATCTCTAACATATCTCATCAACACATTCTCATGCCAATTCCATATCATGCTACATGTAATATATCTAATCCACATTTTCATGTCACCTGCATATCATGCTATATGACATCACATATTCAAGCTACCTGCATATCATGTTATATCTACCATATCTCATCATCACATAGTCATGCTACCTGCACATCAAACCCATATTATCTCATCATCACATACTAATGCCTCATGCTCATCATGGGTTCAACATAGCTCATACACACATACACCTCATGTATAAACATGTAAAATTTACTAACAAAATCACATTCTGCATGATTGACTTCTCAACATAAACATATCATGCATATCTATTTCTCAATGAAAACCATTCACCCTGCAAATCTAAGTGTCTCAAATTATATCATGTATATCATGCAAATTAAGTCATAACCACATGTGTAACATAAGCTCCCATAACCTTCCATACACATGCAACAACAAATAGTAAATGTCTCACAAATTGAGAGAACTAAATCTGCTCATCCGGGTCGAAAACCCCAAGCACGACTACTCATCAAGACAGTCTTGAGCACAAATGCTCATCAAGACCAAAGTCCTGAGTACTATACGTGGTAAGCCGGTGCACTCGAAGATACCACCTGGATTCTTAGGGTCAAGATAACTTATAATACACATATAGCATTCCACTATTCTCAACCTAAGGAGGAAAACCCATCCTTAAGGGACATAAAACCCATCCTTAAGGGACATAAAACCCGTATATTAGACGTAAAACCCCGTCCTTTTGGACATAACACCAAATCGATAAGCCTCCGATCGATTAATTTGACAACCAATAACATCCAATTGCATCCAATCGATCAAACACGACTAATCATAATTAATCTAATTTATAAATTATTTTTATAATGTATGCAACATGATACATATGTGAGCAATGCTACATGAGTCCAAATACAAGAGGCATGCTCAAATTAGTCCACATATGCATCAAGCATGGTCTAATGGTGTTAAATAACATCACAAATACCTACACAAGTGTGTACATAAGTGGCGATGTTCAAGCCTAAGCTAAGTCGTGTGAAATATGAACGAACCATAATTAATGTTATATACATGCATCCATGATTTTATTAGTCCTTCCCTACTAAAATAATGAAGCAAGTGTGGTGAAAACATTGAAATCCGAGTCTAAGACAGGTATAACATCATGCTAGAATTAGGCAAGGAAAAACATCACCATACTTAAGCTAGAACATGGAAAACATAATTCCCTAAAATTTGTATAACATGTGTAAACATGTATGTATACATCATCATGGTGAAACTTATTATAATCATCAATAAATCATGAAGTAGTCATCAAACATGAATTTAAGACAAGTAGAATATCATAATAAAGTTAAACAAACATAGCCTAAATCATTCTTGAGCTAAGTAATAAATTCCAAGATGGTCTTCATGCAATCACAACATGTTTATAGGCAATAATAACTTGCAATCATAGTAGTATTTATAGGTAATAATAACGCATTCTAATCATAAGAAATTAGATTCATCGAGAGAACAATAAATGACCAAAATGTACAAGAATGACAAACATTGTAATTTGGCCATTTGAATGCCCTATTGGGATGTTCAAAAGCCAAGTCGTTCAATCAACCAAACAGGTTGTTCGAATGGTGGGCTATTCGAATGCCTGTTGGGCCATTCGAACGCCCTTAACAATTCACTTTATGCCTATTTTTGGTTCGTCTTCAACCTCACAAAAATCAAACAAGAAATAACCAAAAATGCTAGGAAAAATCTAAAATAACTCCAAAACTTTATGATATCGAAATGTAAACCTAAAGCATAATATAGCTAACCATTATTAAGCTTAATCACAAGAAAATTAGCATAAACAACATGTTTTTAATAATCCACCATTAAAGCACATAAATAAGCAAGAACCCACTTGGACATTCAAAACATGCAATCCAAAGCTTAAAACCATATGAGATGAAAAACTTACCTTCAAAAAGTCATTGGATCAAAAATGAGGCTTTACTCCTCAAGAAATCCTACTCAAAATTAGGGTTTTAGTTATTACTTAATTAAAATCAACTATTAAGTTTAAATAACCTTGAAAACAAGTAGATCTATTATTTCATTTAATTAAAAATAAAAAAAACCCTTTTAGGGTTTAAAATCAAAATTAAAAATAATATTTTTAATAAAATAAATCAAGAATTCATTTGGGTGAAAGTGGAGATAAAGAGAGATTAAGAGGAAATCCGGAAGATTATAGAATATTAGGGCTAAAAATATACCTAAATTGAATTTTCTTCTTTGGGCAGTGGGGTTAGGGCACCACCTTGCCTCCTAGCATAGCTCTTTCTCAATTGGAAAATGGCCTAGGGTTTTTCTTATATAGTAAGTTATTGGGTTATAAATACAAATTGTTGGACTACAAATACAAATTAAAATACCCTAAGTGGCTAATTTGGATCATTTTAGGGCTAAAAGTGAGTTTAAAAATTTTAAAGCTTATTAAAATAAAATAATTAAAGTTTAAGGTCATGTGGGACATGTCGTCCAATGGTGGATGTGAGGCCCATGGTGGGGTCCACACCCTTAATTTATTAATTTTTTTATAAAATCTCTAAAAATAGGATAAATTAAGTTTGATATTAAAACTTATAAAAATGTAATTAAACCTTGTTAAAACCATAATCACTAATCCTTAACCCTAAAATCAAGTCAAACCAACAAATTTAAGTAAAACCACATAATAACATAGAATTAAATCAAAATAAACCGTGTTAAAGTTAGAGATCTTACAAACACCAATAAGATATTTGTGAGCACATCTAAAGCCTTCCTTAATACCTATAACATGAGGCTAGCCCTCATACAATATCACACAAGCATTCAAAACGTTGATCCGATCACATAAGGGATACTCACCGTGTTGAGAACCATAGCCACCATCATTATTATGGACATCACTCCAGGAGGAATGATCATCCCTCCAAAAATGGGGGAGAGTGTCAAACCCCCATCTTGCATTCATCAAAATGAACATTAGGCATCATCTCATTGTACACATGTTCAAGACTATGTTGATAAGTGTCTTCATGTAATTGGGGACCAATTGGAGGAAATAAAGAAAAAGGTGAGGGTTCCGTATGCAGAAGACACAAAGGCCCTCCTTGGTCTCACTGAGCCTCCTTTCTCAAATAAAATAATGAGAGCAAGACTACTAAAGAAATTTGTTCTTCCAAAGTTTGAGCAATATGATAGTACTACTACCCCATTGACCATATTCGCTATTACCGACAATTAATGGCCTTGTATAGGGGAGCTGAAGCCCTTATGTGTCGAGCTTTCACAATTAGTCTTAAGGGGGCTACCCTTATATAGTTTCATCACCTCCAACCAAAGACTATAAACTTGTTTGGAAAGATGTTCATCAGCAAGTTCATTAGTAGCAAGAAACTTCATCAAGGACCTAATTGCCTCCTCACCTCCCCCCCTCCCCCCCGCCCCCCCACATATATGACTGGACTCCTCCTAGGGCATATTACCTTCGAAGATGTGAGAGAAGCCTGAAAGAACGTACTCACAAAAAAAGAAAAAATAACAAGAAAAAGGGAAAACCATACACCTTGCAAGAAATTGGGTGCTTCCAACACCCCAAAGAGTAATTTAAGTAATTGATCTAAATGGGAGTTCAAAGTTACATGACAAATTCCTACTAAAAGGTAAATATTTCTTCAATGAAATACATTTAACAAGATTCTTGCTAAATGTTTTAGCATTCTTGTGTATTTAAAATCTAAAGTCACCTAGCCATGTCATGTCCAACTTGATTAAAAGGACATGAGAGATAAAGTCATCCTGGCCATGTTATGTTCAAACTGGCTAAAGGAAGGACATTGAAAGCAAAGTTATCCTAATCATGTCTTATGCAAATTGTCTAAAGGAGGGACATTGAAAGTGAAAGCTATCTTGGCCATGTCTAATTAAAATTGGCTAAAAGAAGAACGTTGAGAGATAAAGTCATCTTAATCATGTTATGCCCGAATTGGCTAAAGGAATAACACTAAGAAAAGTCATCTTGGTCATGTCTAGTCCAAATTGGCTAAAGGAAGGACGTTGAAAACAAAGTCATCCTAACCATGTCTTGCCAAATTAGCTAAAGAAATGACATTGAAAACAAAGCCATCCTAGCCATGTCTTGTCCAAATTGGCTAAAGAAAGGACATTGAAAGCAAAGTCCTCCTTGTCCAAGTTAGCTAAAGGAAGGAGGTTGAAAGCAAAGTAATCCTAACCATATCTTGTCTAAATTGGCCAAAGAAAGAACATTACAAACTAAAGTCATTTGTGAAGACTATCTTTGTGGCTTTGTCATCTATATTGCAAACTTGCCAAGGGATAGACGCCTAAAAGTTGAAGTCAGCATGACCATGTGTAGCTCAAATAGACTCAAAGATGGACAATCAAGACAAATTTTGCTAAAAGCTTATCAAGCAATATTTAGAGCTAATAATTCAAAGCTAAATTGTATGTAGAAAAACAAGTCCTATGCCTAGAGACAAAGGACTTGGGGGGCAACTGATGAGGATAAAATATAATCAATCTAAGAAACTTGACACATGGAGCTCTGACTACTTCAAAGTAATTAGAACAACCTCCTACAATCAAGAGGTGTGATAAATGTGAGATAGTTACAGAATTAATTCAGACTCCTCTATATATACTCAACAAGAGAAAAACATGAGGTATGTACTGTAAAATAGATCTTTAACTTTAACCCGGTTTAATTTCTATTTAATTATGTGATATTGTATAGTTTTGCTTAAATTGCTGATTTGACTTGATTTTGAGGTTAAGGGTTAGTAATTATGGTTTTAACAAGGTTTAATTTTATTTTTATAAGTTTTAACATCAACCTTGATTTATCTAATTTTTAAGGATTTTATGGTAATTTTTCTTAATTAAGGGTGTGGACCCCACCGTGTACCCACGTCCATGATCGAAAGGTGTGTGACCCACATGACCCTAACTATTATTATTTCATTTCATTGAGTTTTGAAACGATTAAACTCGTTTTTAGCTTCAAAATAACCCTAGGTGTTTTAATCCATTTTTGCAACCCAACAATTTGTAAACATAGCCCTAACACCTTACTATTTAAGGAAATACCCTATCCACTTACTCATTTGGGGAAGGCCTATGTAAGGGAGAAGGATGTGCTCTACTCCCATTTCCCAAGGAGGAAAATCCGATTTAGGTGAGTTTTTCTAGCCCTAATCACCCCTTATCTTTTGATTTTTCTCTTAATCCTTCTTATCTTTACTTTTTCCAAATTGATTCTTAATTTCTTTTATTAAAAATATTATTTTTAATTTCAATTTCAAACCCTGAATGGGTGATTTTCATTTTTAACCAAAGAAAATCATAGATCTACCTATTTTCAAGTTGATTTAAGCTTATTAATTAATTTTAATTAAGTTTTAACAAAACCCTTAATTTTTAGTAGGGTTTCTTGAGGTTTAAAGCTTCTTTGTAGATCCAACGACTTCATAGAGGTAAGGGGATTTCATCTCGTGTGGTTTTATCCATTGGATTGCATATTTGTAGGTTTATGTGAGTTCTTACTTCATTTCGTGTTTTAATAGTAATTTGTTGTGATTAAGCATGAGAATGATTAGATATATCATGTTCTAGTGTTATATTATGATATTATTATATTCTATGGTGACTTTGTAATTTATCTTGAATTTTTTAATATTTTTTGTTTAAATTTTGAAAGGTTGAAGATGAACTACAAAATGGGCAAAAAGTGAATTGTTAAGGGCATTCAAACGGCCCAACAAGTGCTCAAATGACCAACTGTTCGAATGGCCTATCTAGCCGATTGAACGGCCTGACATTCGAATGGCATGACAAGGCGTTTGAACGGCCAAATGGCTATTTTGTCATTTTTGTGCATTTTGGGCATTTCTTGTTCTCTTTCTAAAAATCTAATTCCTTATGATTAAAATAAGTTATTACTATCTATGATTGTTGTTGTGTTGCATGAAGACCATCTTTGAATTTATGTTGATGACTTCCTCATGAAATTACTTGATGATTTCAATTGGTTTAACCATGATGATGTATATATATGCTTGCACATGATATGTTAATTTTAGGTGAATTATATTCCAATGTTTTAGCTTAAGTATAGTGATGTTTATGTTTGTCTAAGTCTAACATGATGTAATACTAGTATTGAACTTGTATGTCGATATTTTTATTACATTTACTCCATAATTCCAGTAGGGTAGGACTATGATAAAATTACGGATGCTTGTTTATGCAACTTCAATTGTAGCTTATTCATGTTTCACATGTCTTAGCTTAAGTTTGAACACTATCACTTATGTACACTCTTGTGTAGAGGTTTATGATGTTATTGGGCACAAATGGATCATGTTTTATGCACACGTGGACTGATTTAGGCATGTTTACTTATACTTGGATTTGTTTGGCATTTATTCATATATGTATCATGTGGTATGCACCATGAAAACGATTTATAAATAAGGATTAATCATGATTATTTGTGATTGATCGATTGGATGACATTGGATGTTAGATTGAATCATTCAAAGACTTATAGAATTGGTTTTAGATCCAAAAGGACATGATTTTGTTTTGCGTTCCTTTAGGAATATGGTACCTCTCCGGGTTGAGATGAGCTGAATGTTATATAAGTTAATTGTTAAGTTATTTGAACCCTGAGAATCTAATATGGTATGTCTGTGTGTACTGGCTTACCACGTGCTCTAATTTCCTTTGTAGGAATTCAGACTTTCTCGCAATATTTGTATTGAGCTAGCATGCTGTTCGAGTTTTCTTTTATACGAATTTGGACTTTCCCGCAAATTTTGTCTCGGTGAGTAGGCTGCTCTAGTTTATTTTTGTAGGAATTCATATTTTCCCCGCAAGGGACTATCATGATGAACAATGGGTACTTTCCTAGTTGGGAAGCTTACCCAAACTGCTCTAATTTCCTTTTTAGGAACTCAGACTTTCCCCACAAGGGATTGTCCTGGTGAGTGGGTTGATTATTTTTCTTAATTATGCGACATTGACCATTCATTGTTATATTTGTATAAAAGATAATGCTCATTTACCCATGTTGTGTAAGAATAATGAAGCTTATTTTATACATATGGTTATGATATAATTTGCATGTATATGTAGGATGATGTAGTTGAGGCACTTGATATTGCAGGGTGAATATTTTTATTGAGGAATGAATATGCATGATATGTTTATGTTGAAAAATGATTCATCTAGGATGTTATTATGAAAATGAGTTTCATATACTTACACATGAGGTGTATATGTGTTATGAGCTATATTTGAACCCATGATGCACAAGTGGCATGAAATGTGCTTATGGAATGTAGGTTATAGCATAATATGCAGGTGACATGACTATATGTTGATGAAATATGTTATATATAGCATGATATGTAGGTGACATGGCCATATATTGATGAAATATGTTATATAAGGCATGATATGTAGGTAGCATGACTATATGTTGATGAAATACATTATAATTAACATGACATGCAAGTGGCATAAGTAGATACTTATGGAATATAAATTATAGCATGATGCACATATAGCATAGGTTTATGTGATTATATCATGATGAATGGGCATAGTTATTGATTATGTGATGGTTGTTGTGATTGTTCATGTCTGTGTTGTCATTATGAATTTACTTCTGTATTAAAAACTATTGTTTAGCTTTAACTCACCCCTCTTTGTTTTTGTGTTTTATTTTGGGGTTGCATATCGTGCCATGCAGGTTGTTCGGATGGGCTCTTTGTGGAGCATGTGGATGACGTTGATCATTTAGGGGGTATGCATGGAGATATTGGGTTATATGATACTTTGTTTATGCTATGTTGAGATTTATATACTTTTGGATTGGGTTCGACTCGAGGGTAGCATGTTGTCACGGGGGCGCCCGTGGAACGCCAACCGTGCGGCACTCGCAAGGCTAAATAGCCAAGCGAGTAAGCCATTATTCGTCAAGGTCATGGCCTCATGTCATTCAACCAATCGTCTAGCTCGCGAAGCCAAGCAACGAACCTGTCCCAAGGCGGACGTGTGAACGTGCTAGGATATTTTTCAAGCAAGCTGGCCAAAGTGGGACACCTCCTTACAATGTATGGATCCAACTTAGGCAACTCGGACATCCTACCATTCCATCTCAGCCAAGTGCATGCAAGGGTCTTTGTATCCAACATGACCATAAGGCCGCCCGGCCGCCCAATAGGTCCAAGAGCCCCATCCCTCGGCGGATGGGGCTCCTGGCATGATAGCCGGATGGGGCTCCTGGCATGATAGCTTGCAACACAACAAGCCTTCATTGCCATCCAAGACAACCGGTTGCAAGGCTAGACATCATACCAACAACTTTGTCATTTCAGCTCACTATGTCCCCTCTATATAGCATAAGAGATTTTTCTCATTCTGCTAGGGTGGCAGCCTAAGTGGCTATATAAGCATGGTTCTTCCAAAGTTTGTCAAATGACCTAAAAATACTCCAAGAGACTCTCCAATACTATTTAGGGGGGAGAGGACATCTTAAAAATCCAAAGATGTACTAGTCGGCCATGTGTTTCAACATAGCCAACTATGTGTGCGTATCGTTGCGTATATTTTACACAATATTATGGGCCTTTCTTGTAACACCTGCACATAAGGTGTGCAATATCATAGGTAGTTCCCATAATGCATGTATACTTAGTATATAATACTTCTACATATATGTGCCCAGTATGTGTCACAAATAATGCACTTCGCTACCCCCTAACAATGTGCTTACACATGACATGTACTTAGACCTAAAACTCCTCTTTAACAAACTCCATATAATCAACTGACTTCGAGTGTCGCAGAAGCCTTGGCCGGTACAATGTCAATATATACAGGTTAACTTAAAAGATTATCTTATCATTGAGAACATTTATACATCAACAATCCTAGTAAGACATATAAAACATTCTAGAAAAACCATTTGGCCCTGAAATTTTAGGAGGCCGTAGTAAAAAAATAATATTTCGAATTTCCTCATCCGAATAAGGGCCAACTACAACATTATCTAATGAGTTACTAGTTAAAAAAATATAGGAGAGAATATAAGCGCCGGACTACAGCAAAATAACTCGCCGCCTATTCGATTTCGAGCCATTGGGCGGGCGCCTATAAGTCGGCGCCTTTTTGCGATTATTAAGAAAAAGCGCCGAATTATATTCTTTTTACTTTGCCCCAGATCTCGGCTCACCAAATTTCCCCTCCCGTAACCGAGGCAACGAGCTCCGGCCGGCTGCCGCTCCTCCTCCTCCTCGGCGACAGCGAGACCGCCCTCGGCCTCCTCCGCCCGCTAGCAGGTCGGCTCCCTCACCCTCAGTCGCCACCCTCCCATCCTGCGTGACCGCGTTGAGTCCGAGGTTGATAGGTGAACGGCGATTCGGTAGACCGTCGAAATCACCACCCTCCTCTCTCGTCGGTCGTTCCTTGCTCGAGGAAGCCCCTTCGCGTCCTGCTAGTACACGCCTCCGGGCCTCCGCGGCCCTGCTCTGCTGCAAGGTTTCCCCCCCCCTGTCTCCCTCTCTGAGAGTCTGAGACTCCGTTTCAGAAAAAAAAATTCTCGTTGTTTTATTTTTACGAACTGTTCAAGTGAACACCGAATACTGATTTATGGTCTTCTTCTTTGTCTTCCACTCTCGTTATAGAAACAGGTGCTTGAGTGCTTGAAAAATGATGAAATACCTGTATATCTGAATTGTTACGAATTGTTGACCATGTATTCCGATGTTATTTTTCTTTCTGATCTTCGCACTTTATTGCATACTTTCAGTGTATCTGAATTATTGCAAAGTTCTGATAAACTGTTCCAGAGGAAAGGGCTTCAATCTTTGATTTATTTGTTGTAGGCTAGCTTGTAAATGATGTATGAATGGTGTGTGTGTGTAATGAGTTGGGGAGTTCTTGTGTTGCTGTGTTGGTTCAATTTGTTAAAGCTGACATTATTCTAATGGTGATGTATTGAATATGTTGTAATTGCTTTGCACTATATTTGATAAGGTATGTTTATTCGAACTACCTTATGTCTATTTTAGACTTGGGTTTTATGTTGATAGCATTTGGGATTAATTATTTGTTATATTAGCTACATTATTTGCCTCTTCATATAAATTGATATCATAGTTTTCTAGTTGCTGGTTTTTTCCCCGAATTTTCCAAAGCAAACCGGATTGGCCTCGACCAAAATTTTCCTGCCCTACGACTTTGTGACAGAGGTCTTTATATTAAATTTTATTACACTACCGACTTTTCTGAAACGAAACGAACTTGAAATGACCCTTCACCAAAATGAGCCAAAAATGAAACTTTGTGACTATGACTGTGGGATATGAAATGAATTTGCATGTAATAATGTTTTGATTCTAGTTAAAAGCTCAGTGTTCTCTTATGTGCAGACCATGCAATCTCATCAACAAGCAGAGAGAGATGCAACCTTGGCACAACTAGAATAGAGTCGAATTATTCTTGCAATGAGATTGGCTGACTACCACAACAAGAAGTGCAAATTCCTCGAAAAATATTACATTTAACAAGTGAACTTAGTTACTAGATCTATTTTAGCAAATTGTAATGTATATTCTTGTATGCTTTTGATTTGGTGGACTTGGAAAATCACATAACAAAATGCCATTGTATGTCAATTACCATAATGTTTGTTCTCATTACATCAATATGTGCTTTGTATTGTTGGTAAGTGTGTCAGGCTTTACTGCTAATAACATCACCTCGAAATTTATATTGTCTCAAATATCAATGCACATGAACACGAAAGAAAAAATAAATATAGGCATGGCTGTTGCTTCTTATATTGGTTTACTGAGAGTGCATATCTTATGCGTTCGCTAAAGCCAATGGTGATATATACTTGTGTCATGGAGAAGGAATCCTACCATAACTTGTTATATTGGGATGACTTACGAGGGGGATTATGTAATTATTATCATGTAGTTATTAAAACTTGTTGTCAGATTTACTCCTGCAACATCCTTGTTTTATTGGAATGACTTACAAGTGGGCTTATGTAATTTGACCGTGGTTACTTAAGTTCCATATACGCAGGGTTTCATGGTTTGAGTTACTTATGTTCTAAAGGAGTAATTCTCCTGGAGATTTGTTTTGGCGGGGTTCTCTCTTCTTCTAGAAAAGTTTTAGAAAAGCACAATATTACATAACTTTTTGTGTTATGTCACATCCTTGTGGTATTATGAGTAGGAAATGCTCAAAGATTTTTATGTGATATCTTGCCATATGGGCATTATTGAAGTTGCTGTTATATACTGATGCAGTTGAATTATCAATTTCAGCATTTAGGAAAGATTGTTTCTCACTCTTGCTAACCACTAATATCTCCAGTGTATAGAATATATGTTTCTTTCCAACCAGGACATATTTACTTTTAAAAACATTCCATGCCAAACTTCATCCAATTCGATGACTTGGGTCTTTTTTAGATAATGTGTAACAGTTTTTCTCATGTTTTTATATCTATATATCTTTACAGATAATCTATAGTAATTTTGAGTTTATATATAACTGATTTGAGTACTCTTTGGTGTGACCTTGGCTTTTGATGATCTTTAGTTCATGTGACCTTTGGTTTTCGGTCGGAAACTAACTATGCTCTGTGTCGGTCTTTCTGCAATTTCCAGCTTTCGTTCTGAGAAGCGTAGTCATTGTCTTCTACCTCTTGCTTCTCCCTCGACTGTTTTCTATTTACAAGTCAACGAGTCTTATGGCAGACAATAAGACCGAGGATGCCACTGCTGTGGCCTCTGCCTCCGCCTCTACAGCTGCAGAGGAGAAGCAGCCGAAGCCACAGGAGCGGCGGTCTTGGGGTGACGAGGCCGATGAGCCAGAAGATGATGTGTATGAGGCTCCTCCTGCGTCTGATGCAGAGGTGAGCCTGCAGAACTTGTCTATTGATGGGCGGCCTAAGAGAAGTGAGGAGCTGGAGGAACCCGAAGATTCGGCCATCCAAACTGTGAGCAAGACATTGTCCTCCTTTTCAATTTATTCTTTTAGGTTCCTTATTCTGGCACCATGTTTGAATCTTTGATTTGTAAACTATCTGGAACCACATTTTTTGTCTCTTAGATGGTTTAGTATTTTTTCAAGAGCTCCGGAATCCTACAATTCCATGTGATCCTGGTTTTCCTGCCATGTGGGATATGTTGGGAGAGTTCTTGCTCTTGCTTTTCATGAATGTTTGGGTTTGCATTTTCATTAAGTTGATGATAAATTGTGTCTCGTGGGCCTAGGTTACGACTGGAGATAACCTCTACAGTTCGGCGTCGACTTTTGAGGATCTGAATCTGTCTTCTGAGTTGCTGCGAGGGTTATATGCAGAGATGCGCTTCAAGGTTCCGAGCAAAATCCAGGCAGTTAGTCTTCCAATGATTTTGTCACCCCCCTATAAAAATTTGGTGGCTCAGGCCCATAATGGGTCTGGAAAGACCACATGCTTTGTACTTGGCATGCTAAGTAGGGTAGATCCCAAAAGAAAAGTGCCTCAAGCCCTCTGCATTTGTCCCACACGAGAACTTGCCATCCAGGTCTTCTTACAACAACAATTTCTCTCTTTGTGTGATTGACTCTTTCTTTCCAGTCAATTGCTTGTCTAGAATCTTAATGGAGGTCGAAACATAAATGTGCAGAACCAAGCAGTGCTACTGAAGATGGGAAAGCACACTGGTATTACTTCAATGTGTGCCATCCCAATGGACAGTACTAATTACATTCCAATTGAGAAGTGCCCCCCAATTACTGATCAGGTAGTTATTGGAACACCGGGCACAATAAAGAAGTGGATGGCTAAAAGGAAATTGAGCATGAGGGAAGTGAAGATTCTTGTTTTTGACGAGGCTGATCATATGTTGGCTGAGGTATTTATCATCTGAAAGATTTTCACATTAACTTTAAGCCTTTTCCTGAAGTATAACTTGTTACCTAATATATGTGTACATCTCATATGTCTTGTTCTATCTCTTTTACTTGTATCTTGGGTGATTTCCTTTCAATACTGCATAAACTCCATTTAAGGTCGTTAAAGCTACTTGCCATGCTTTTGGTTAGCTGCCCAAAAATTTATTCTTTGATCAATTTTATGTTAAATTGTTAAATTGCTCTTTTGAACATCATATGAGACCTGTACTGAAGTATCCTTAGTTGCTTAAGACATCTATGTGATTTAGCTGTTCTATTGTTAATAGATTTACCTTTTGCTTCATTTCATTTGTTTTTATTTTTATTTTTAATCCTTAAAACCCTTAGTCTTTATAACTTTCACTTCTTATTAACTCTTCCGTCAACACATTTTCAATGCTCTGTCATCAGCAAAAAGCATGCACCAAGGAACTTCTTGGATTTGAGTTGCTACTTATCCAATACTAATGCAAAGAGGAACCTGCTTAAAGTTGATCCTTGATGTAAATCTAGGAATACTGGAAATACTTGTCTCTCCGCCAATAGTTGTTACATTAGTCATACCACTTCAAACACGCCTTTAGTAAGATCCACATAATTCTTTGTTACTCCTTCCCTCTCTAGGACCTTCCTTATGATATCTACTGCCATCCTATTGTCTGTTTTCACCAACTCATAAAACCGTAAGAAGATCTAAACTGCTCCATCAAGTTTATGATGGTTCTCCTTTCTACAATCGAAGAATTAGAATTTGAAAAGAAAAATAAATAAAATGGAAAAAAGATGAAAACCGGGAAAAACAGTAGGCTGGGCCCTATTGAAATGGGTGATCAGGCCTTAGTGTGGCTAAGTTATTCAATAAGATTGTTAAATCAAAGAAATTGCCCAATGAATGGTGGAGTGTGGTGGTATCTTTATATAAGTATAAAGGTGACGTATAAAATTGTAATAGTTATAGATGCATCAAGCTAATGAATCATACGAGAAAACTTTGGGAAAGAGTTATTGAAAGAAAATTAGACCCTCTGAAAACTAACTTGGTTTTATGCATGAAATATGAACAACTGAAGCTATAATATCATTGTGGATGTCAAGATTCAAATCTCTTTTACACTAATTTGAACTTTATGTGGCCTGAGCATGGACTTTGCTACTAGATTATTGTCACCCTGTCTCAAGGTGTTCCAATAAAATTATATTATACACTTTTCTTAATGATCATCTTTCCCTGTTGATTGAAAATTTTTCCTCTGTAGGATGGTTTTAAGGATGACTCTTTGAGGATCATGAAGGATATTGAAAGAAACAGTTTTGGATGTCAGGTTTGTCTCTAGCTTGTTGCTTGCTAATGTATGAAGATTTTTGTGACTTAACTCTTTAGATTATATATGAGACTTGTAAATGTCAATTCCAGATGTTTTCATACTAAGGGCTGTGTATGACATGAGTAAATATTCTGTGCATATAAAAGAACTAGCTTATCTTGTCTTATTTCAAATAGTTAAGATGTGATATATCGTATAATGGAGTATTTGATGCCAAACTTTATAATTTGACACAAGTAAAGCAGGCAGGGGCTGAAGTCAGGGATATCCAGATTCAATGAACTTCTGGCTTTCTTTAGGGTGAAGCCTGATTTAAGTACCATCGTGGAGCCTATGTGAGCTGTGGATCTTAACAGTAATTACCTTCAGAGAAGTCGTAGTCTGCACCTGTGTGCAGTGCCAGACAAAGGTGACGACAGAGTGTGGTAGAAGGTAGGGTGGATTCCGAGCAGGCGAGTTGGGATATACACCTCCGGCGGTGGGAAAGAATGGGGAGATGCTGTAGTTGTCAGATCTTGATCTCATGGCTATGAATTTTTTATCTTCCACTGAGCGCTGTCTTACCATTAAGAAAGCTGAAGTTAATAGCAATAAAATGAGGCATTCCTGTAAATTTAATGATATAACTGTTAGCATGTTTATATGAACAGCCACTCCCTTTTCTAATAGCTTAAACCTTCAGGTAAGGTAGTTAACTAATATGGTAGGAGGGCAAAGAGTTCCGAGTTGAATCACTGAGAGAAGTTGTGCTCCTTGTTGGTGCATACCCCTCATTTGTATGCCGTGTGAAATGAATGGTTCATGGCATTTGCCAGGGGAATTTATGTGTGTTAAAAGGTTTAGCACTTAGGAAATTAGTATGCAGTTTTTTTTTTGGAAAATGATAATCACCCAATGAATCTACTCAACCAACCCTCGCAATTGTTGGTTGGACAAAACATGTGGGCCCATGTGAGCTTTATGTAAGGCCCACATGTTCTATTGAACCAAAACCCAGTTGGGAGGGTTTGTTGGGTAGATTTGTTGGGTGTATATCACTATCCTTTCTTTCCTGTCCGAAATTTTAGTTTTGTTTTGATGTAATAATGACTTATGGCTTCTAAATTAGCATCTTGAGGTGATGAGTTATTTTTCTTACTATTTAGTCACTAAGCACAAATATTTACTAGCTTATTGGTTGTCACATTTACTTGGAAATGTTTGAGGACTTCTTCCCCAAAAATTATGCTTCATGACAAATTTTAGATAAATAAAATTGAATATTTTACTGGTCCAAGAAAATGAGGATATTAAGTGAAATTTTAAAATTGAGGTATCTAGAAGACTTGGTTTTCATATTTGTCTTTTCTATAAGCTATGAGATTTGTCTTAAGTCAATGCTGACAACTCATGTATGTTTATTGTCAATTATCTAGTCTACTTCACTTATTGGACATCATGTACTATATCAGCGGTCAAATCTTTTTGAGGATGCTATTTTAATGGTAGTTATGTATTCCTAAGTAAATTTGGTGGGTGTTTTTCTGTCAGGTGCTTCTTTTCTCGGCCACTTTTAATGATAAAGTGAAAGATTTCGTATCAAAGGTTATTAAGGATGCAAACCAGCTGTTTGTAAAGAAAGAGGAATTGTCTCTTGACGCAGTCAAGCAGTACAAGGTTTATTGTCCTGACGAACTTGCTAAGATCACTGTCATTAAAGACAAAATATTTGAGCTGGGGCAGAAGTGGGGCCAGACCATTATATTTGTTCGCACAAGGCATAGTGCTGACATGTTGTACAAGGCACTTGAAGATTATGGTTATGACTGTACTAGCATTCATGGTGCAGTTCAACAACAGCTGAGAGATAAAATGGTGAAGGAGTTCAGAGAAGGACTGACCAAGGTTCTCATATCAACAGATTTGCTTGCACGAGGTTTTGATCAATCACAGGTCATCATCAATTGCTTTTTCCTGCCAAAAATTATTTTGTCTTTTCTTTGTCATGTTTTTTTTCTGAAGTGTTTTTTTGTTTTCTTTTTATCTATGTGAAAGGTTAATTTAGTTGTTAATTACGATCTTCCAATCAACCACAACTCCCCCATGGAACCCGACTGTGAAGTCTATTTGCACAGAATTGGCAGGGCAGGGAGATTTGGTCGCAAAGGTATATTTTTTTCCTTAGCTTTTCTTCAGGAATAAAGATTTGAAGGGTCCACAAGATATAAATATGCCATGCAAAATTTATAAGCAAACATTGACGCAATCAATGCCTGCGCTGCAAATGTGTACTTCATTAAGTAAATTGTTAGCTTACAGATGTGTTTTTTTTCGGATTGCCGAAAAAATATATGTAAATAAGTTATGAAAGGTGCAATATCTTGATAGCTCTAGGATTGACCTAAACTACATTGTTCTGCCTAAACTATGCATGTGTAGGTGTTTTGACTGATAAGCACCTTTGCCAATAATTGTGCTGTCTACAAAGGAGCATTTTTTAAGATCTTTAAGGTTCTTGTTAAATTATTTTTAGCATAATAAAGTGTTTTAGGTAGCACTGAAAGAAAGTGTTGAACTTCCGTTAGTACAATTGTGTTTGCTGCCTCTCTGCATCAGGCAAGTGAAATTTATATATAATTACCTCAAGTGGTTGAAAATGTCAAAACCTATGGAGCCGTGAGGAAAGATTAAAGGACTAGGAAGAGAAGTACCTGAAATGAAATTGATTTGACTTTTAAGATTCCTTCATGTTACAAAAGTTAATAGACCATTGGTGTTGGACTCAGAATTCGAGTGGTGATATGCTGTTAAAGATTAGCATCTCTTTGAGCTAATGGGCTAAACGTCCGTGTCATATGTGTGACTTTTAAAGTACAATCTGTTGTTATTTTTTGTCCTAGAACAACTGAAGTAGCAATTTTTTTTCTTAGCAGCATACAGATGATTGTATTTGTTATTTGCAGGAGCTGTATTTAACCTGATATGCACAGACAGGGACAACATAATAATGGAGAAAATTGAAAAACATTTCAACCATCAAGTGGCAGCGGTAATTCAGAGATCTTTGAGCAGCACGTGAATTTATAGGCTGTTTTCTGTTATTTGATCAAGAATGCTTTACTATAGAAGATCCGTACAAGTATATCCAAGGAGTTATTATTCTTTTTATTTGCATCTAAAATTTCCTATCCTATGATACAGATTCCTAACTGGCAGAGTGATGAAGATTTTGAAACTGCTTTGAAAGAAGCCGGGTTGCTTTAGAGGATTTGCTGCAGCAACGACTTCATGGATTTGTGAGTGGGATGGATGTTGGATAATTGCATACTAATGTTTTCCAAGTCATTGATGTTCTTTTCGTTGCCAAAGAGGGTATTCAACTGCAGTTGGCGACAACAGTTTTAGTGTTTCTTCTTCTATGTAAGCTATTAGGCGCGTGTAAGAGTATACACAAATTTCCTTTTCTTGTCAATCATATTATTATTATTATGAACAACGTTGTTTCCCAGAAAGTTGGCAACGAAATAAATTTTTAGGCACTTTGCCTACCTTAAAGCTTCCTCATCTAGTGACTATTTTTATTTTTTTAAAATTGAATTGGCCACTATCTAGCCGTTCAGGGATTTGAGATCTACACAGTCGGGGCATCCTAGTGTTACTGAAACTAAGTACCGACCTCTGATTTAAAACAGCGAAGTCTGGACACGGCAGCTTTGTACCATGTTAGATGTAAAATGGTGCATAGTTGGTGTATCAGGCTCTATGTACTATATTAAGAATCCCATAGCATGGCCTTATGGATCCGGTCACGAAGTAGTCTGGAATATATTTTTATTTTTACTTAATTTATTACCTATAATCCTAATGATTTTGAATTTTTTTCTTTTAAATTGAAATTTATTTTTTCTACTTATAAAAGGACGAAGTAGAGGAAGAGGCTACAGAGGGGGAAAGGAGTGGACCGTGTAGGTTTTGGTAGTGGGTTAAGACTTGAGGAATGGGATAATTTTTAGTTATAAAATTTCAGAAAAATTACATAATACGTAGAGGTGGAAAAGAAAGGTCGCTAAAAGAGCTAATTTAAATTTAAGGAAAAATTATTTAAATAATAATTAAAAAAAATTTAATTACCATTTTGGACTATTTTTCAAAGTGGTGTTCTTTTTTACCACACAGGCGCTAGCCAAGCAACTGGCGCCTGCATGACTTTTTTTTAAAAAAAATTTAGTTGATTTCGTCCTTTAGAAGGACAAAATTAGGTTTAAGTTGATTTCGTCCTTTTAAAGGACGAAATCAAATTAATTTTTTTAACTCTATTTTAAACTAATTTTAACATATGTCTCTATTTATTCATTCCATACATACCAAATATAACATTAAAGTATTAATATCATCGAATAAAAATAAATATAAAATAAAAATATTTATCAAATATATTATATCATAGTATTACATTGAATAAAGTATTAACATCATTATATGGACACGGAAAGGATCATAATTATAAATGCAGAAGCCGCGGTCGGTGCCAGTGGCAAAGCAGTCGTGCTGTTGGTTAAAAGAAAGGTAGATGAAGGTAGAAAGGGAAGCTGGGTCGGGGTTGGTAGGATCGAGGTTGGGGCTAGAGAGAGGGTAGAGGGAGGTGGACATGAAGAGGCGGGGTCAACTAGAACATTAAAACCGTGGTGTAAAAAACTGAGGGTTAGGACGCTAATTTCGTCATTTAAAATTACAAAATCATAAAATATGTACTAAGTTTAATGTTCGTTGCATTGGAAGGTTATGACACGGCCTCAATCAAAACACTGGAAAAGAATATTGTGATGCAATCATTGAAAGTTAAAATAAGAAATATAAAAAAGAGTGCCATCATTGAAAGTCAAAATAAAAAATGCAAAAGATTTTGCATTCATTTGAGTTCACCGGTTGGTAAAACTCCACCGGTTGATTATGCCTCCAAAGGAGAGTAGATATGCCTATCAAGTTATTATTAGGGAAAGACAACATTTTAAAAATAATGAAAGTCAAGGATAGCAGGCATGGCCAGGCCTATTCTAAATTAAACTGAGGTGAGTATCACTTTAAGTTTTAAATATTTGTTTGATAGTGCAATATTGAAAGTCAAAGTGAGGTCTATATCAGTTTAACTTTTGATGGCATGGCCAGGCCTATTTCAATGATGTGCATCGCAATATTTTTCTCAATGTTTTGAGGCCATGTCATAACCTTCCAATGCAACTTTGTATATTTTCTATGATTTCATCATTTTAAACGACGAAATCAGCGTCCTTAGATTTTTTTTTACTACAACAGTTTGCACTTTTTTTACTACAATAGTTTGCACTTTTTTTTACTACAACAGTTTGCACCAAGTTTTTAATGCTTTAATTAACCTTCGATTTTTTACACCACGGTTTTACTGTTCTAGCTGACCTTGCCTCTTCATGTCCACCTCTCTCTCGCCTCTCTCTAGCCCCAACCTCGATCCTACTAATCTCGACCTAACTTCCCTTCCCACTTTTATCTACCTCTCTTTTAACCGACAATATGACTGTTTTACCACCGGCACCGACTGTGGCTTCTACATCTATAACTGTGATTATTTCTGTGAGATCTTTTACCAAGATTTCAACTACATCTCTGGCGCCCCCGGCACCCCCGTAGAGGGCATCGGCATCGTCGAGATACTCTTCCCGAGTTGCAAAGGTACATGAGGAGCCAGAGCTAGAGCCACATCCCGAGCCAGAGCCACAACTAGAGCCGAAACAGGCAGATCATGAGGAGGAGTTTGTACAACACCGTCGAGGCTGAGGACGCAGAAGATTGTGATATTAGCTTTGTTGTATGTTTATTTTAAAACTAAACATTTTTTTGACTTATAATGTAATATATTTAAAAAATATTTTTATTTTATATTTATTTTTATTCGATGATGTTAATACTTTAATGTTATATTTGGTATGTATGTAATAAATAAATAGGGACATATGTTAAAATTAATTTAAAATAGAGTTAAAAAAATTAATTTGATTTCGTCCTTTAAAAGGATGAAATCAGTATTACGTGATTTCGTCCTTTAGAAAGACGAAATCAACTTAAACCTGATTTCGTCCTTTTAAAGGACGAAATTAATTTAAAAAAAAAAAAAAAGCTATACAGGCGCCAGCTGCTTGGCTGGCGCCTGCGTGGCAAAAAAGAACACCACTTTAAAAGATATTTCCCAAAGTGGTCCAAAGCGGTAATTAAATTTTTTTTAATTATTATTTAAATAATTTTCCCTAAATTTAAAGCACAAAGAAAGAGCACAATCCTTTACTTTCAAGAAAGTTAGATCTTTCTCTTACCGTTTATGTATACCATTTTTATGCAGTTTCTTGGTTGCACATGAGAAATTTTGAACACCTAACCGTAAACATGAAGAATAAAAATATGCTATATTTGATAATTAAACAAATTGTACATTAAATCACCACAGCTACAAAAGAATTTGCTTGTATCTTCATGGGATTCATCCCTTACCCAAGAATTCAGATCCTCCCCAGCTTCTTCTCCAAATTGAGCATTAAGTGGATCAATATTCTGTTTTAAAAAAAGTCATCATAACTTCTATTCCCCTGCAACCAACCACCATTAAAATTTACTTCACAACATTGAGGGAAATCCAACCCTGCTTCAATGCAACTAGCCTCGGTGACTTGTGGACATGACCTAACATCCAGGTACTCGAGGGACTTGCAAAATTCTACCAGCATATGTATTCCAACAACTGTGATCTTCGGGCACCCACTAGCCTTCAAAACCTTCAAATGTGATCCACTTTCCAACCCTGAGAATGCAATATCACTGACCTCTGGGCAACATCCAAAATCAAGGATCTCTAGGTATTTACAATATGAGAAGATGCATATCAGCGATGAATCTGAGATTTTTGGGCACCAATCCATTTTTAATCTCTTTAGAGTTGAACTGCAACGCATGGCCAAAGACTTTACGGATTCATCAGACACGTTTCGACATCCACCAATAACAAGGGTTTCAAGACTCTTACAATTTTGTGCTAAAAAATAGATAGATTCATCACTAATTTCAAAGCAATCCATTACTTTTAGAGTGTTTAGTGTGGAGGAGAAGAACTGAGAAATTTTTGTGATTCCCACATTACCAATTCTAGAGCACTTATTAAGGTTTAGAAATTTGATGTGGCAGCCCCCGTTAGCAAGGTGATCAATTCCTTCATCTGAGATGTTAAGACATCCATCAAGTCCTAAGTCTTCGAGATGGCAACAGCTTTTGGCAAGAGCTATGAGAAAACTATTCGTAAGAAGTTTACAGCCTGCAACATGCAAGCTCTTCAAATTTGGGCATCCCTCTGCTAGAGCAGTAAGTCCTTTATCTGTAAGCTTTCTGCAATAAGAAACATCTACGTACTGAAGATGTGGAAGACCATTACCAAGAGCCATTAACCCAGAATCCGTAATGCCTGGACATTCAAAAGTGCTACAAGCATCAGTTGAGTATTGAGACCGCAAATGAAAGTCAACATTCACACAAAAGTTAACGGATCCTCTAAGTGGCAAAGAAGTTACCGAGAGGAACACGACAACAGGAAAAAAAGCCGAAGATGAAGAAAAAGAAGCAAACAAAGACAAAACTTCTACTAGCAAAACACTACATCGAGATGTAAGGTGAAAAGATCTGATCCCCCAACGAGACTGCCCCACCTATTTAAAACACTAATTGTGTTTAACATGATCATTTACACAGGTTCTCTAGTTCATATATGTTAAAGGGCATAATTCGTTGGAGTAGACACAGAAAATACTAGAGAACCTTCGTCACGAGTCCAATTGTCCAAACGAAAAAATAAAATGAAAGAACTGAAACCTAAACAACAAAATGCACACCCAAAATCACATGATTCAAGACTAATAACGAATTGCAATAAGAAGGAACAGAATGTCATTTCAACAAATCAGAGAAAGCAAACGAATGTAATGGAAGCACGTCATCCAATTGGGCTATTAAGCAAGAGCGAACCGATCACCAACATACTAGATGAAACATCAATTTCTAAAATTCGAAAAAAAAAAGTGAAGAAAACAAAAGGTTAAAAGGGAGGAAGAAGAAAGGTGGGACCTTTGCAGTTCTGGAGTCGGAGAATCTGCAAGCGTCCGAATCCGGAGGCGATAACAGAGAGATCGTCGTTGGTGACGCCAGGGTAGAAGGACCTGGAGACGGACTGGGAGAGGTCCAGCTCGAGGAGACCGGTGAAGCGGGAGGCGAGCTTCCGGAGCATGAGGGGACCCGCCCGGGCGCAGAGCCGCCGGCGATCGGAGCTCTGGATGAGGAGCCACCGCTTACAGACGAGTCCGAACCAGTCCTTTTCCTCTTCCGTCTCCAGCTTGGCCAGTATCGCCCGGAGCTCGTCGTCCCTGAGAACCTCGTTGATACAGACGCCCAGACCCGACGCCTCCGTCATCATCAAATTTTACTTTCCTGCTTCGAGAGAAACCCAAATTGAAGGTCACCTGACTTCGTCGGAGAATTTGAGAGATGAGGGCCGAGTTCCCGGTTCGAACCAGCTTATTATAGCATTATAATCCTAATTATCAACGTAATGGTGATTCGTTAGTAGGCAGATATCCCAACAAATTAGTATTTGAGTATATAACGACTAATAATTATAATAATAAAGTGTCCTCGAGGAAGCAAATACCTCTTTTGTTTATTTATTTACAGTTTCAATGTGAAAATGAGTCTCCATAATAATGCATATAAAGTAGATAAAACTCCTACTGCCATCCGATGTCTTGAGTACTCGGAAACAGTTTTTGTGTTTTTGAGAGTGACATATGTGTTATTGGCTTTTTGTAAGAAGAGGCCAAATATGAGCGACACACCATAATGGATGGGTGATTATGTACTTGTTTTTGTCTTCCATGTAATCTTGATTAAGAGATGCACCGGTTGGATCATGGATGAATGGACTGGTGGTACCTACCTTGTAGAAAAAAACGAACTGGGATATGTGGTAGATATGTCTTTTAATTAAGTAATATGTTTGATAAATTTATATATATTTTAAAGAAAAAAACTTATATGAGCCTTGGTTTATATAAATTTATGTAAGCCCGGGCTCTATAAATCGTCGAATTTATATTCGATGGCTTATAATATTTATAAGTTTAATTAATAATTATTTAAACCTATAAATATTATGAGCCGCTGGATGTAAATTCGACGGCCTATAGAGCCTAAGCTCACGTAGATTTATATGAGCCCGGACTTATACAAACGAGTCTCATGTTTAAAACTGAATAAGATAAAATATAAATTTTAGATTAAATATTTAAAAATAAATAAATATATATATATACAAATATATAGTAAAGCGGTCCTACTTTTTCTTATATTGTAGGCAAGCCCCGCCGTCCCTGCTAAGCTACTGTCACCTAGGCGCCCGTGTACGGCCGTTTGTGCGACACTCGTCGAGTAATTTAGCCAAGTGAGTCAACTTTTTTTATCACGTCATGGCCTGGTGCCAGTGAATTGCTTGTCTAGCTTGTGATCCCCAACGACAAACTTCACATGCATATGTGCTACATCATTTTATCATAAATGTCAGCTAACAAGAGGGAGACGTATATATGTTACATAACATTGCAAGTCTTCTTTACAATATATGCACAATATTGTGGGAGTCCCTGCACCTAATATATTTCACCAACATTATGCTTTACTGATCCAGAAGTTATGCTCGTGCCATCAATTAAGGCACTATTGTAAAGAGAACAACCTTCTTTGCCGTTTCAATTGTGTCCTATTAATGCTCTGTTTGATTTTTTAAAATAAATTAAATAAAATTATTAATGTAAGATGAATGGAGTATAGAAAGTCATATTGATACACCAGAAGAAAAAAAATTTGATGAAACCCCTACTTTCTATTGTTCTACAAAGCATTTTTTCTATAATTCAAATAGATTTGTTTGGTTTCTTTATGAAATACGTGCCAACCATGTACTTGTAATGTTCAGATGACCTAAATTAAAATGAAGACAAAGTTGGTGTCTTCGGAATGCCGGAATTAAAAGTTATGTGCTTGATATATAGAGGTTCATTTTGGGAAGTAACTATTTCAAGGCTGGTTGGTGGTGAACCGGCATTTTCTATCCGCCTTCTGATTGGCCCCTAACTTCCAAATCATTTACACTTTAATATCAATCTTTTCTCCCTTCATGGGATAGGACTTCATATCAAGCTGTCATTACTTCAATTTTTATGATGAAGGCGTATTGTAGCATTATAATCCTGTTAATTTGTAGCCAGATATCCCAACAAATTATTTGAGTAAATAACAACTAATAATAGTAGTGTCATGGAGAAAAGCAAATACCTCTTTTTATTTACAGTTTCAATGTAAAAATCAGTCTCAATAATAATAATGCATATCAAGTAGCTAAAACTCCTACTGTGATTCGATCTCTTGAGTATTCCGAAACATGTTCTTTACTTTGGAAAGTGAACTATGTGCTTTTGTAAGAAGGGGCCAAATATGAGGGACACACCATAATGGATGATGATGTACTTCGTATCTTCTATATTATCTTAGATTAAGAGATGCAGCTAATTTTAAGGTTGGATAAATAGATGAAGATATCGGTGGAGATGTACCGTGTGTTGGAAGGCCTGAGGTGAGCACACAGAAAGAGAAGTGCAATGCCCTCTCTATTATCACCGAGGTGCCCACTTGTGACCGTCCATGCAACACTCACAAGGCAAATTAGTTAGTTAAATGAGTTAACCTTATTTATTATAGTCAGTGCCTCGTGCCAATGAATTGTGTATTTAGCCTACGATCCCAAATGACAAATCTGGCCCAAGCCAAACATAGGAACATGCCAGGTCATTTCCTAAATAAGCTAGCCGGAGGGGGACATACACATGTTACCCAACGTTATAAGTCTTTTTCTCAATGCATGTATACATGTTATGTAACATTGTGGGTAATTCCCATCATGCATGTACACTAACTATGTAACACATAAACACATGTGTGCTCCCTAATATGTGTCAAAAACATTATGGTAAAGCTCACTCTCATGGGGTAATGAAGTAGACTATTCCTGACACATGTAGGGGCACACACATGTGTGGAAGTGTTGTATACTATGTGTATATGTATTGTGGGAACTGCCCATAGTATTACATATCATGTGTGCAAGCGTGGTGGGGAAGGCTTACAACGTTGCGTGTAACGATTCATATACATAGTTAGCTATGTTAGGACACATGGCCAACTAGCACATATTTGGATACTTAAGATGTCCTCCCCCCCTTATATAGTGTTGGAGTATCCTTGGGAGTGATCTTGGATAGTTTGGCAAAGTTTGGAAAAACCATGCTTGTACAACCACTTTGGTTGTTACTCCAGCATAGGAAAAATCTCTTATGCTATATAGGGAGACATGGTGAGCTGAAATGACAAAGCTATTGGTATGATGTCTAGCCTTACAACTGATTGTCTCGGATGACAATGAAGACTTATTGTGTTGCTAGTTATCATGTCAGGAGCCCCATCCGCTAAGGATGAGGCTCTCTGACCTATCAGGCGATAAAGACTCTTGCATGCACTTGGCCGAGATGGATTGTTCGGATATCGGAGTTGCCTAAGTTGGATCCGTACATTATAAGGAGGTGTCCCCCTCCAGCCAACTCGCTTGGGAAATGTCCCAGCACGTTTGTACGTCCATCTTGGGATGGGTTTGTTGATGGCTTTGCGGACTGGATACTTGGTTGAATGACATGTGGTCATGACCTTGACGAAGAATGACCTACTTGCTTGGCTATTTGGCCTTACGAGTGCTGCACGGTAGGCATTCCCCAGGCGCCCACATGACATCGCACCACCCATTAAAGCACTATTATGAAGAGAACAACTTTTTTTAGTGTTTCAATTCTCATATTAATAGCTTTGTTTGATTGTTTTAAGTGAAATAAATACATTTATTAGTATAGGACGAATGGAGTATAAAAAGTCTTATTCATACACAAGAAAAATAATGATAAAACTTGCTAATTCAAAGTATATATTGTTCTACAAAATATTTTTTTCCTATAATTTAAATATATATTTTTTATTTTTTTATGAAGAATAGTTCTATTTAGACCTTGATTTTTTCCTCTGTCCCCCAATAAAAGTAAAATAATGATTTTTTTTAGGAATTGACCAAACTATACTTCTACTTTAGCGAAATAACCAAAGTATGAGCAAATATCTTATATTTACCAAAGTAGACTTGCTCATGTTGGAATTTATAAAAGTGTGAAGGCTTTTGACTAAACTATCCTCTCTATCATATAATAAATAGATAGGAAAAACACGCTACATCGATCGCTCAGTCCAAGAAGATTTTTTTTTTTCTTCTTCTTCTTCTCCCGTATGACTTAATCTCGTGGTGATTTTATCTCCCGTAAAGCCTCCTATTCCTAGGTAGGTTCATCTTCTTTGTGTTTTTGTTTGCCCAGTTACTCCCTTATCTCTGCTTCTTTTCTCAAGTACGTCACAATATCCAACTCCGAATATTCCCTTCTACCAAGTAGATTGGTTCATGTTATTTAGGATGAAGAGAAAAGTGTTACCCAATAAAAAATATTATTTTGGGTTGGTTATATATTTGGTATTACGTAATTTCTGTTAGTAAGATTTTTTATATAACTAAAAAATTGGAAAATTGAATCACTAAAAAACCAAAAAATTAGTAAGGCTAAGGTAAATAGGAAATTGGAGACATTGAAAAAAAAAGGGTGTGAGTAGCCACGAAATGCGCGTTCAACCGTAAAATAATTGTACTCGGAATGTTGAGATGACCTTGATAAAAATGAAGATGAAGTTGGCGTCTTCGGAATGCCGGATTTAAGTTATATAGTTGATATGTAAAGGTTCATTTTGGGAAGTAACTATCTCAAGGCTGGTCACTGGTAGGTGGTGATTAACAAGGCCCATTAACTCTGCGGTGCACCAGCGTTATCTATCCGCCTTCTAATTGGCCGCTAACTTCCAAATCATTTATAATTCAATATCAATATTATCTCCCTTCATGGAATAGGACTTCATATCAAAGGTAGGATCCTCTTGGTCGGGTATTTCTTCGGTACCAACCTTTATAAGTTCCTCTTGTTAGTTACTCAATCTGATGCTATCTGCATCGTTTGAGATGAGGTCCATTCCAACAGCAAAGATATTTTCCAAATAACACAGCGTCTACCATTTTCTTTTTTTCCAAAAAGAAGAAACAAGTAATAGACATGGCTCCAGTCGCTTACTCCTGAGAGAAATTTGGTATGAAGGCATATTTACATGAAATTCCATTTCGTCGTGTTGTTACCAACTTGCATTCTCGTTACCTCCCACCTCGCGTCCATTGAACAAGTACGAAATTTATAAAATCCAGACCACCAAACACATAAAACAATGGGGAAAAAAGACTTCATCTAGTAATGAAATAATATTGTTACTAATTTCTTGACAATACACAATTGGTACACATGACAGCCTCTAAGAATTATCGCATTGGACAGATTTTACACGGTTATCAGTAAGTAAGAATCAGGTCAATTACATTTTCGCAAGGATGTATACTGGTCATCTGCAATTAAATTTTTCTTTGAAAAAAATTATCGGAAACAATAAAACAATAAGGTATTTGGCGAACCCTATTATATGTTAAGAACAGCCCTTGCAAAGAGGAAGAACACAGTCCTCTAAAAATGTGGTGAGTTGCGAAGTGTAGAGTTCAGGAGCATTTCGGAAATGGTCCACATGTGGCGACGAAATAAAATTGCATGCTCGGACTTCGTGCCCAGCTCTCCTTTGCTCCTCTATGAACGATTCAACAGATTTCGCAGGTATCACTCGGTCTGCAGAGCTGTAGATGTACAGTTGAGGGCATCTTGGCTGCTGTGAGGACAGCAGATCCAACACGTCTGCGAGTCTCCTGTTTTGCCAAACGAAATAAGTGTACAAAATTAGACCTACAAAAATATGAACAAGGATGGAGAAAATTAATTATGCAGACTAACTTCTAAACATGGACAGCAACATCAAACACAGTTAAAACAAAAGGCTGTACCAGAAAGATGAAGTCAACCCTTCATCGAACACATAACGTCATCATACCGATATTTTGATTTGAAATAGAAGGGATACATTTTGAGTTACCTGTTCACAGACGGAAGATTCAAAACCACCTCAAAAAATTTCTCCAACAATACAAGCAAAGCTGCTTCTGCTACATCGGGCTTGGGATCCTCAGTAAAACTGTGTCCTTTGGACTCTCCAGTTAATTGGCCATGAAGGGAGTTTGAAGAACCTTTAGTTGCGACACTCTGCTTTTTCAAAAATGCGGCAGAGAAACCAGAAGCCCATACCTAGAGGAAACAAACAAATTTGTAAGCATTAACATGTAACTCAAGGTCGAGCTAACTAAGATGTCGTAAGTACGCATTTAAATAATAGAATCAATCAAAACAAAGGCTACATGCTAACACCACAAGCACCGGAAAAAAAAATTCTACCACACAAGTTCATGACCACAACAACATGAGCTTTAGATGACCTTTTTGCGTCAAAGTGTCAGGCCACACCTTTATTATTCATCCAAATCAATGCCTCAAGGGTGGTCTAGTTCCACATGATCATGTATGCAACCATAAGTTAAAGACGTACACATTACGAACCTGTGGGTCAGGACAAGCAACAGGAGCTGAATCCACAATGCACCCTTTAATTTTTTCCATTAGTGATGGATCTTGTTCCCGAAACTTCTCGAGAATAACTCCATACCTGAAACAACACGAAGCAAACGCAAAACTATCGGAAAGTGTTGCACACAATCATAGAGGTCGAAGGAAACAATCACAAGAAATGATTTATATGATTTTAGAAAAGCACTCACGTCAACCAACCGGTATTGCTGAAAGTATGAAATACAAGCTTCTTTCCATGTTCTTCTCCCACCCAACTTGCTAGATGATTCGCTAGCAAGTCAACATTCTCCTCAGCTTTACCACCAACTTTGTAACTCAGAATTTCAGACATGGGAAAGGTAAAGGTGACAACATGAAATCCCATAGAAGTATACCAATCCGCATATTTTTTCAAATGCTTCTGCTTTGCCCCCAACCAACCGAGTAACACAACCACCGTCTTAGACTTTGCAGATGAACATTCTGAATTTCCCAGAATCTCATCATCGTTCAACTTTGGTAAGTGCCACCTATAGGAAACCTCCGAGGTTGAGGTATCAGGTGGAGCCGCCAGTTCCATAACAGGTGGAAAGTGAGAAAAATTTATAGATCGATACACATTGATAAGAATAGGAGGAGAAGTGACATTTGCAGAGGGGGAGCTCGACAAATAGATTGGCGCAGAAGAAAACCTCAGATCAGAGGTAGGATACTTCATTTTGTCCAAGTACATCCGGAGTCTAGAACTGAATGACAGATTGGAGATGTTTGAGAGGGAAACCTGAGGTACCCAAGAACCCAACTTTCCCACAGAATCAGCAGCAGAGGCATCAGCCGGTTTTGTACAAAGAGACCACTCAAAGTATTGTGGATAAGAGAATTTGTCAAGAAGGTTAGAGGATGCAGCGGTCAGGCCGAATGCAGCAGCAGTTAAAGGTCTTAGGAAGGAACCTCCCGAGGAAGTCATTGCAGCGATTACTAGACAAAACACAATTCCAGGTAAGCGAAGAAAGCAGCAATCCCAAATGTCTGGAATAGATACACAATTGAGGCCTCTCAGATAGAAGGAGAAGAATCGGCCGCCCACCCACCTTTACAAATCACCTGTTCCAACAAAGAAAGATGAGCATGCGATGCCAGGAAGAAATTATAAGCTGGAATGTTGGGACAAAAAAATTAAAGGGAAAATGGCACGAGGAGAACGAGGGAAATCTTAAACGCGTCAAAAAAACAGGTAAGATGACTAGACGCTGTGAATCTCCAAGTCAACAACAGTTGGCAGAAAATACCAGGTCAAACTGCGACAGTCGGCGCTTCCAACAGCAACCGCGAAACAGACAAATGTTCCCAGGTTACCCTTGGACCTCGGGACCACTCCATTCTCGAAATTTTAATTTAAAATGAAGATGAGAAGAAAAGGATTAAGCACCAGGTCAGAAGAAGGGGGGCGGGGGGCGGTTACCTTGCAGTGGCAGTGACGGCTGGAAGTTGCTGCACTTGATGGGAAAAATAAAGGAAAGCGAGACCGGGCTGCCAAGGGAAGAGGCCTGGCAGCCCGGGCTTCTGAAACTGGTACGCCTCTTTCTCTTCCCTCCTATCTGAATCAGCTAAAACACCTCCTCCTCGATCCTGCATAGGATGAGAAACTGTGTCAACAATTAGGTGCCTGCCCGGTGGAAGGGTCACAAAGCGAATCAATTTGAACAGAAACGTCCCAATTTGGATTTTGTAAAACAACAAAATTTGGGCCTTGGGATAGAGAAATCGACGAAGCTAAGCAAAACCGGCGTACTATCAAACAAAAATCTCAAAACTGCAAATGTAAGACGAAAATTTCCAGTTTTGCGCGAAAACAACAACAAAAATCAATGAGAACCATAAAGTAAAAATACCTTGATTGATACAAAATCAATGGCGCAGACCAAAGGAGGGAAGAGAAACGGAAGGGACGAAAGAAAGAGAGCTCTGTCGTGCTTCTCCTCCTCCTCGTCCTCACGAAACAAACCGGCTTTCGAATTGCTGCACGCCTTTCCTTCTTCCATTCCTGCCTCCGCCCAAAATTTACGGAATCTCTGCTGTGCCGTTTTTCCTGGGAATGTGCTTTGGGGCGAATATTCCCTCCGAGATTCGTGGCTCTCGGGATGTGGGCCCCGTAGACCGACCAATGACATTTGAGGACAGGCTCCCGCGCTGCACCACGTTGACCGAACGGCATGGCTATCCACGCGCTCCACCCTGTCCGGAGGCGGAAAGTGGAAACCCGAGTTTCCCAAGTCCAAAGGGCTCAAATATAAGGAAAATAAAGGGTGGAAAGATAATTACGACGAGGTCCCTGAAATCTTCATGAACTAGAGCTTCTTACACATGTGAGGAAGCCTAAGCCTAACCTAAGAATCTTTGATATTTACAATTAACTAGTAACTTAGGGCATATTAGTCCTTGATATTTAAAATTTACCTTATATTCACTAATATGAACTAGCTATATGGTGTCGACCTCATGAATGAAAGACTGCTTCAAGTAAGGAATGCGAAAGAAACACGCTTAAGCTTAGCCCCGGATGTGCAGTGAATGTGTGCGGCTACGCTTCCTCTACAATTGCTGTAGTTTTACTAGTAGTATTATTACTTCGACATGACATATTTTGACACGGATACAGTGACTGTGCTTACTGGAGTCGAAGAGGTGTCTCGTCACTGCTTTTGTCATTTCCCGATTCAGATTTCAGTCTTGTTGGTTCTCGCGGCAAAGAAGAGCGGTAAAATCTTTTGGTTTTACTTTTGAAAATATTGTTACTGTATGTAGCTATTTGTGAATCAACTGCATATTATGTCATAACAAATATCCTTCACTAGAAGAAGGAATAATGGGAAGCTTCTATGTTCAAACACAATTACAGAGGCCGCTTGCTGAAACTTAATTTATATTTTAGATGACAAAACCCGGTCGTTGCAACAGAACGCTGTCTCACCAGTATGTAGCAGTGACAACTATTGATCCCCCATTTCTATATTGGTACAATGTAAAAAAACCTACTACTCAGATTATTACAACAAAACTCGCTTCAAGCTAATTACATTCTTGTGCTATTTCTCCTCCCCCACCATTTCTTTCTTGCCTTATCTGAGTTCGCATCCTCACTGGCCAACTTCTGAAGAATCACCTTTGTTTCCCTCAGCCTGGAGTTGTAATCCTTCTTCCAGGCATCAAACATTTGTTTTAGCCTTCGAAGCTCACGTTCGGGGTTCAAGCTTGCCTCCGCCTGTCCAGATTTTATCTCCACCAAGAATTTGGCATCATCACCAAAAACCTGGCTTCGCTGCTCGAATTCTTCTGCAAGCCAATTTATAACACTCAAACCAGCATTCATCTCTCTGTCCATTACCCGCAACCCAGTCCTCACCCCATTAATCTCCCTCGACCTGCTGCCGCCATTGAGGTCCCATTCTGATGCATCAGAATCCCTTTCTGCCTCATCAACAGCAAGGCTCTTTTTGGCAATGGAGAGGCTAGACTGCAAAGATCTCATCTGCTTCTGCCATATCTCTTCCATGGATTTCATCTTCAGTTCATACTCAGACCAACGGTTTTCATACTGTTGGAGCCTTTGGTTTAAAATGTCACACTCTTCCTCTTTCTCTCTTAAAGCAGCTTCAGCTTTGAGAACTCTTCTTTGTAGCTCAGTTAGCACAGATGGCTTCACCAGAATTTGATCAGATTCCGATCCCTGATGGCAAATTTTGGTCATTTATTACTTATTTAAATACAGATCACTCAGAGAAGAGATATCTTCGAAAATTAATAATACCTTTGCATTTTCATGTTTCCTTGGTAAGGTTAGTAAACTGACATCACCTGAACACCTCCAAACCAGCCAACCACGAATAGCTGCAACAAACCATGCACCACAAATTCTGTCATTTTTAAGTACTTAATTCTACACCTGGTTGTAGTGTATGAAAGCCAATAAAGTGTGACAAGACATACCAGATTGAATAACTATAGAGGCATTGCGTACATTCACATAATCTTGTCTACTTTTCTTGCATTTCATCTGTTTTTGAATAGTAACAGCAGCTCTGTGTTGTTGAATCCGAACAGCAAACTCATGTCTTGTTTTCTCACCACGTATAACTGCAATAAAACATGTCAAGGATAAATACATACATCACAGCCTTACGTAAATTGGAACAGACACTAAAGCATGAGAAGGAAGACTACATGACTGCAATGTGGAAATTCCATTTTTAAGCTTTCTGACATAGCAACGAGCTTGATGACCTCTAAAACAGCTCTGCACCCTTAAAATGCCATGCAGAGTGCGGTTTCTTGTATCTTCCAGCACTCCAATCTACATGGAATAAATTAAATGAGTGACCATTCCGAAATTTAATATCATAAAAAAACGTAACACGTTAAGAATAGAGGTGGAGGCATAAATTTGTCACAACCAGACAAAGTATATATCATTTGAATAACTGAATTAACATTTTATCAAGCAGAAACTTCCAGTCCTTCCTTATTCACATAGCTTGGCAAACTTTAATGCTTCATTTTTTAGGAATCAGTCATTAATTATAATCCTTATTTGAATATATATATATATATATATATATATATATATATATATATATATATATATATATATATATATATATATATATATAAGCCAAGCCAATATATTTCAGAAATAACCTGAATCCAAATTTTACCTGTCCAGTCCGGAAAAAAAGTTTTGTGTAGCCAACTTGGTACATCTCAGGGAGAATATTGAACTGATGAAGAATTGCCACTGACACACTAAGTGGATCTTGAGATGCCACATTCTCCAGCAGAAGAAAGCCATATCTATTGACAATACATTGGAGGACTTAGACCGTAATCAAGAACAACTGGGAAATTATCAAAACAGACAAGTGTACAGGATACTGCCTAAAAAAGAAAAGAAATGTGTTACCTCTTTGCAAACTTTTGATGAGACATTCTAGTAGGGTAGCCAGATCTTGATATCCGAACTACCTCTAGAACTCCACAACATCTTAACTGCTGTAGTACAAGTCCCTGTTCGTAGATATCAGGAAGTTGCAAATTGTTTGGTTTAATACACCGTATGAAATGTGGCGTTGTGTTCTCCAGCCGTTGCATTAATTGAAATAGTTGACCCTTCCACCACAGCAATGAGTCCATAAGATTTTATAATAAATGAGATAGCTTCCACACCAGAAACAAGAACAAGAACCATGCGCCTAAGTAAATTTACCTTAAATTTAGTTGCAACACTTAGCTTTTGAGAATCTGCAGGGCTGGATCTATGCAATTGACCTATTAGCTTCTCAGATTGATGAAGCATATTGGATGCAAAAATTGGAGGAAGAGGAGACTTGCACGCAGCAAGAAGATAAATGGAGTCTAGGTGCAAAAGATCTCTGTTTTTTTCCAAAAATCCGCTTGTATCATATGTTACCTAAAACATCGTGCATATCAACATATTAATATTAAACCATCAATATAAAGGAGATGAAACACATCAGGTTTTTAATTTTTCTAACGAACCTCTCCAGCAAAATGACAGACAGTGAATGCTTTGCTTCTTTCTCCTCTGAAGCAAGAATTAGAATTTAGATGTTGCTTTAGCTTGTTGGCAAATGTTAAATCTGTACCATTTGGAAAAGTAGACTCCTCATCCAAGAGAGACAGTAGTCCTAATGGTTTCTGCAGAAATCATCTTATTTAGACATAAAATCCAAAGCTAATCTAAATTTTTTGTCTTACTCCAGCATTTCATTTCTCAAAAAATTAACATAATCAATAAATGAAAAGGACAAGTAAATAGTGATCACATTCATACTTTTTCAAAGAGATTCAGGCAGTCTTGGTTGTCTTCGAAGTCAACCTTTGTCCAATCTATACCATCATGGATATATTCCTGAAATGGTATGGAATAACAACATTTATAATGATCATGGAAGGAGTATGTTTCATGTTTGTGTTCGTGCATAACACTACATAGTCTTTTATGATAGCTTAAACTGTACACATCTACAAATATACCCACACTGCCGACAACAATGTAATAAACAAAGCCAAAAAAGATTACCTCTTGTTCCAATTTGAATAAGTGGCGATTAAAGTGCTGCTGCAGCCTCTCATTTGCATAATTTATGCAAAATTGTTCAAAGCTGTTTTTCTGCTTATCAGAAAAATATCAAACCAGTATTCCTTGAACAAAATAATGGAAAGAATAATCATATGCGATTTTTTATCACCTACATCAAAAGATTCAAAACCATAAATGTCAAGAATGCTGATATATCTCCCAGTACACCTCTTGCCAACTCCTAGTGATTTGTTGATCTGTTCTACCAGCCAATCAAACAAACTGGCATAAAGCGACTTTGCCAATGCATCCCTTGTGTCGATAGCCTACCATGAATTGAGTCAGAGGCTTCATATGTCAGTATGTACAATGAATAAACTGACATAGATTCATAACATGGACACATCAGTAAGCTGCATTTTGACCTGGGACAGTGTAAGCTTTTGGACAATATTGTCATTGCCCACTCTCATTTTGCGAGTTGATAAAGCTGACTTCAGATCTCCAACAGTGCATCCAATCAATTTAGCAACACTGAATAAACCTGATATTGCATTCAAAAACAAAGTTCTAAATATTCCCCACAGAGACTTATATACTTTATTAAAACAATAGTAGACAGAAAAAGGAATAAATTTATTTCTAATATTAAGTGGCAAAATATAGAAACTTAAAACCTTACTTTCATCTGCCACGGGTTCTACATGGTTTTCATTGTCAACCACCGTGAAAGAGATATTACCCAGCCACAAAACAGCAGCAAGCATAGCATAAATATTTTCCTGATCCTGCTTGCTAACATGAACACTATCAAAAGCTTCCTGCAAGAACAATATAAAGACATGAATTATTGCAGAACACAAACATAATTAAATGTTCACTCATTTTGACAATCAATTTGCAGAAGCTAAAAGGCAAAATCAAGTACCATCACACCACGAAACCTTTCAGCGTCATCAACTCCAGCAATTGTGAAGCAGTTGCTCTGCTTTAAATATTTGTATTCATGAGCCTTCTTTAAATTCAGCTTCTCTGAGCAAAGTGGTCAAGTTTTATCACACAAGGATTGGAAAGTCCATGTACAATAGATAATAACGCATACACCAGTAGGAGCATATGAATGGAAAACAAGATAAAAATATGATGCACCTTGAAGAGCAGCAGGTGCTCCGGCACAAAGCTGATAAAATATATGGTAGGACCTTTCACCTTCTGTGCACTGGACCACTCGTGACTACAGAGAAGATTAGATATTTTAGTACAAAATCAATAGAGAAAATTCAGCTGAAAAAAGGAATAATATTAGAAAGCAGACAGAAAATAAACCTTTTCAAGAAGAACTGCAGTTGCATGATTATGCAGGTGCGCAAATAAAACACACAGGAGTTAATGTCAGTTTCAACAAAAAAACGGGAAAATTTGATCAAGGCAGAAATCCATTCTCACATGTTTGAATTCTTGCACCAGATATTTTTCCGGTCACACTGAAATGAATTTCAATGAGCTTTCCCTGCAAGTGCAACATCTAATACTTAGCAAACTCAATGTGCCTAACCAATAAATAAGTTACATCAATAGTGATGCAACTTACAAAACGACTGGAATTGTCATTTCTCGATGTTTTTGCATTGCCAAAGGCTTCAAGTACTGGATTTGTCTGCAATATTTCATATTCAATTCCACTACCCCCTCCAAGAGCAGCTAAATATTGCATGGCTATCTTTGCTGTTTCAGTTTTCCCTGCTCCACTTTCACCACTGAAGATACATATCAAATTTTCATTAATGTGCCTTAGCAAGAAAGGCTGCATTTCAACCATGGAGTAGTATTCTAATTTCATTGCAAAATTTGTTTGTGTGAAAGAAAAATACACAATTTAATGGCAATGTTAACAAAAGAAAAAAAACAAGATTTAGAGTTATCCCTGCCACTTTAATGTTTTATTATTTAAGATTTTTATACCATAAAAACCAAACAAATAAATGAGTATAGGTCCACGTCAAGCTTAAGAAAGAAAAAAATAGGGAGTGATTTATACCAACCTTATTATAATAGACTGGTTAACCTCATCTGTAAAAGAGAAATAAGACCTTAGTCAATGACTTATTCAACCACATAGAACAGAAATGAAAGACAAATCATCCAGTTTCTGAACTTGCACTGATTTCAGCACAGAAGCTTTTAATCTATATAGATTGTTAGCCTACAGAAAATCATAAGCACCATTATGCTTTCCATACAGTTAAGTCCAATTCAAAACCGGCAAGTTATATAACCTCGAATCATTTCACGGATGGCTGTATCTGCAATAGCGTATACATGGGGGCTCTCAACAGATCTACGCCTGTAAGCTTCAATGAACTTATTTCCATATAGAGAAACTTCTTTAAAAGGGTTAATAGCAACCAGCACTGGTCCTGCTTTTGTCTGAAAGTAGAAAATGAGCACCAGTGAACCATTAATCAATAGAAGAGAAATCAAACACTAACCCAAATGCAGTACATAAAAGATAAAGTCAATATGGCAAGATCAGAACTCACGTATATCATGTCTTTACCATATCTGAACTCAAGATTGTACAGCACTGACGGTTCATTCAAATAACTAAGCTGCATCAGGTCATCCACTCCATCAAGGATATCAGGATTTGCTGGTAATAAGCTTTCAGTATTCACCTTTAAAACCTAATTCAAGGAGTGCAAAATCCTTCAAAATGAAGAAAATCGATGCATATTGATTTAAAGTATAAACTTGGGACTTTGGCAATAAAAACTCACTTTCCCTTCCGGAAGAGAGACAAGAGACTCAGCTCCAGAAGTTGATATGATCTTTCCCAAAGCCCAGTCACCATTAGAAAGTTGACACCATAACTGATGCTTCTGAAAAATACAAACTTCAACGAATAGGTCTTACAATCAATAGACAGGGTGCAAATAGACACGTTTTTTGTTCTTCAACAAGCTAGAACAACAAATCATCTACATTTTCAAATTGTCAGATATATATATATATATATATATATATGTGTGTGTGTGTGTGTGTGTGTGTGTGTGTGTGTGTGCGCGCGCCATATGCAGGATAACAAAAGTATGAATGTAAGGAACCGCCAGAAGCCGTATACAGCTTAAGTGCATTTTTTTTTTCCTAATGCAGTAAGTGGCATGGCACCCAATAGTATATAAAAAATGTAGAACAATTTCAAGAGAGAAAATAGCCAATCTTTTGGAACTGTTAATTCCTTAACCATATGGTATGGCAACCTAACCAAATAATAGAATCTCCATTGCTGGCTCATCCGTACTTTAAACATTAGTAAATAATATTAAAAAGGCCCAGTATCTCATTCTCCATATCCGGTAAGGTGGTGAAGAGCATATACTCTTCTCCTCTCTTGCCTCTGTTACTTGTCTTAGTTTTTTGGCTACGTAAACATTGGCGGGGGGGCTACCCCCTTTCATTAAGCAAAAACGGGAGAAAGAAAAGCAGAGTCAGTTACAAAAATTGTTCCATGTCCATTCATTTAACTATTTCCTCATTCGATTCAAAAGATAACAAGCTTCTTTCTTCAGACAAAACCGTAACACTAAACATGCTTCGAATGAATCCAAAAGCCAACTAATTGAAAAGCTGATCTACAAAACAATATAACACAGGGTTCTTTCGAAGGCGATCTGAATTATATTATCCAACCATTCTGATGCTATAACGAAGAGGACAAGTAAAACGTAACCATGTCAAACAGTAGAAGCGGCTACAATTATGCCAAAATCTCAGTTCAGTTGGAACTAAGACCACATGACCATGGGACTATGAACTCATATACGACTCAAAGCTGAGAGGGGCGTCACAAAATACCTTATTTGGCCCGTAAATGGTAGTGTCACTCCACCGGCCATCCGTATGAGACGGCAACAAGGCCGGCGAGGAAGACGATGGCGAATTGTAAAGGTCATCCACCGGAGGCTCTTCTTCGAGAGATACACTTTTGCCACTGTATGGTGAATCTTCATCCGGCACTTCTGTGCTGTTCACACTGTTCTCAGGATTCTCGCCGGTCAAAGCCCCATTAGCAGCATCTTTCTCATCCAAGCGAGACTCAGGTGATCCCACAACTTTAAAATCCACGGGCAATGACCGCATTGTCTTCAGTGGCGGTCGGCGACGCGGTTTGGAAGTTGGAGACGTAGACATCTTCCCTGGAGACATCTTCCCTGAAGACATCTTCCCTGGAGACATCTTCCCTGGAGACATCTTCGCTGCAGACTTTTGCCGCCCTGAATTGGGAGTTTCAACAGATGCCATCGTACAGATACTACGAAGAGGAAACCCGAAAAGCCCCTCTCTTTATGCCAATAATATATCAAGCATCAACAAAGGACGCAAGCATCCTTCCTTATAAGCTTCGCTTGAAGATATAGCTCAACAACTGCTTCACGCTCCTCGTCTTAGTGCTCAAGAAATCGCTTAGAATTTCAGTAAATTTCTCTAGCCGTCAGAGTAAGAACAGTTCTTCTCAACAAACTAAGGGATTCAGTTTAAACAATGGGAGAAAAAGAAAAGGAAAAATTAAAAATGGTTGTACTGAATACTGAATGACAACAAAGAATAGCTCTTCTCCCAGATGCAAAAGGGAAAGACTTGTCCACCTGAAACAATCTCTGCCTTCTGATAACTTCAGCAAACAAAAACAAAAATGGAAATATGGGGAATCCTCAGACGACTAAGAAACATCTCACTACCAACCTCCAAACCCGATCTGCACCGAAAACTCGACCTTTCATGCATATATTGACACTTTCAGGGCCAACGCTTCAGGAAAGAATAATTAAGCAGACAACAACAAATATGATCCAGCGGAGAGTTCGTTTCTCCTTCCCAAACGCTGCACAGTAATTCAGCAAACACCCATTAACCGATCTTCCCCATAAAACACGATCCTACAGACAAGAAATCTTCAGGCAACAAAATTCTCTGCTGCCAACAAGCAGAAAAAGAAAACTCTTTGAAGCAGTTGCAAGTTTTCAAAAACAAAAACAAAGAGATAAACTTCCAAAAAAAGGGCTCTGAAAGTCCAGGCAGTGGGGAATGATTCCAACCCAGTCTACGGCCGCAGGGCTGGAATGAGAGAGCTTATGACTCAGAGCAAGTGGGGAAGAAGAAGGAGCAGCAGCTTTTTTCTGTTTGTTTGATTATCATTTTTCTATTTTCTTTTCCAGAATTTCTTTTTCTGGTGGCAGATAAAAAGTCATTTCCCCTCATCAGGGAGGAGGGAGGATTTTATATGGATTCTCCCACCTTTTCAAATACATTTAAACATAATTTCAATTTTGTGTAATGACCTTATTATCCATGTCCATTGTACTCAACCACAAACATAACTTCCCCTTCTCCACAATTATTATGATGATTAATTGGATTATATTTCCCATAAGAAGCCATGGCATCACCCTGTTATGAAGTTTGATGCAATATCAAATCAAAGTAATTAATGAATATGGGTTACCAAGTCAAAGTTTTTAAAGTAGCAGGCCCAATAATTTGGCTGCATTGTCAATGCTCCTGGCCGACAATTGTTTGTTTGAAGAAACTTTCTGCCCAACCCACGCAGCTAAATGTGAATGACATTGGCCCTTAATACAGAAGAATATTCTCAGTTTCCTATTTCTTTCCATTAAACCATGAGTTCACATATATATTATGAAGATTAATTAAGTGATTATCATCATAATCATCAGCACAGAGAATGTACTACATCTTAAGTAAGGGGACTCACGAGGGATTACGTAAGCTCTCATCCAAGCCTCACATTATATACTCATAAAAATTAGCTTCACTTGTGCATGGTTTGATTATTAGTAAGGAGGTCTTTTTTGTCATTTTACGGGGAGAGAGAAAGACATCATGTGGTGCTCCTGCTGCTGTTTTTCATGCGGAGGGAGAAAATCTCAAAAAAAATTCGGACAGAATCCACCAGGTTTTTAATCCACACCAGATTCACGCCCTTAATTAGTAATTAATTAATAGTAATAACGGAGGGAGACGCGGAACGGTTACGTCAGGGGCCCGTTTTGAATATTGGCCATTGGATGTCAATAGCGAGGTTGTCACCGTCTGATTCTGCCAGCGAAGTTCGTGCTTCGCTATCCTTGGCGGGGTTCATGTCCGGCTAAGCCGGCAAATATGGGCCCGTTGCCATGTCGGCTTTGTCCGGTCCGATTTGTCGTATCAACCGGCTCCGGATCAGATCTTTCTCTGCTGGCTGGGCCATCATTTTACGCCGCGGATCCGCACTTTACCGAACGGGTTCTGCCCTAGATCCGCGACACGTCCTCTCTGGTCTCAGGCCCGATTATGAAAACGTTCCCTTACGTCAACAGACTTGTTAGTGTAAATATACGCCCTCCGTACCAAATTAATAGCTTTATTTGACAATAAAATTTATTTTATATTAATAATTTTATTTTATTTTATTTAAGTAATTAGGTACTTCAAAAATAGTATCATAAATTTATTTCCTCTTTTCTTAAATATAAATTTCATCATTCAATAAAATTTATTATTTTTTAAATATAATTATTAATATAAGATAAAAGAAATATAAAAAATAAAATTACCCCAATTATCACTTTTAACCCGAAGATTAACTTCTCTCCAAGGTCCTTCCCCCATTGGTTCTTGAGAGAGCCCATAAAGCTTCTCTCCGACATAGTTACTAGTGAAGTTTTATCCATCACTATAGAATTGATAGCGGACTTGCAGCGCATGGGTGGGTGCACCATCGATCAGCTTGATGAAACTTCATCACTGAGGATGGCAAATGCATGTTTTTTTTCCAACTTGGGTCTATATAATCTTTTTATTATAAAATACCTAAACTTACAACTTAAATGATAAAATATAAGTGACAGAGCAATTTTAATGAAAACTATATTTATACTAATAAGGAGCAAATTTGACAATTCATGTTGATTAGCTAGAAATTTTCAACTTGGATAACGCTATACACTCAATTAATCTTCTCAATAAAACTCCTCAACTTGGTGTTGATTAGACAAAGCATGTGGGCATCACTAAAAGTTCACTTGGGCCAATTTGTTCTATATAACTAAAACTTAGTTAAGGGGTTTTGTTGAGCATATTCATTGGATGATTATCAATTTTCTTCAAAATCAACCAACAAAAATGATACTAATATAGAACAAGACTCACAATTATTATTATTTTAGACACAGTTAAAGAAGAAGCTTCATAGAAGATTAGGGGAATGTTTAATAGAGGATTAGGGGTGATAAATTTTTCATGTAAAGGTCAATGAATAGACCCTCTTCATTTCCCTAGCCTAACCCAGCAGACATATTGGGGGGGGGGGGGGGGGGGGGTTAAACAAATTTGCTTAAATGTAGATCAGTCTTAAGCGAGGCTGGTAAACTTCACTGCTCTAATTATGTCTCTTCTTCATTCCTACCCCCTGGTTGTTGCTGATGATCATTGCAACCCTCTCGATAATGTCGAGGTTATATATTAATAAAGGAAGGGATTCTTCTAAAACGGTTTAAGGTAAGGGGTAAACATAATGAGGTTGCATTTAATTTTAGATGAGTTTGCATTTTTTTAGACTGTAGATATTCACCGTATGGCTAACAAAAATATAGGGTGAGAGACTCCTCATTTGTTTTTCTTTTACCAAGGTTAGGGTATTTAAATAGATTTACAATTTAAGATGATATTGCCCGCTGACTGCTGACTACTGAATCGTATCTTTACCACACGGATGCATGCTGGACCATTTCAAAGTCAAGGCCATCGCGTTGAATGGGCTTCGGTGTCAAGACTGTTTCATTGGGCCCTAGCTATTTCTGGTTGGCGGTGGAGTTTTAAATTTGGAGATGGTGATGGATTTATTATACTAGTAATCAAAGATCAGCAAAACGATTTTCTATGCTTTTTTTTTTGTGCACACTCATGAAGCAAAACCTCTTCCACCCAAGAAGAAGAAGGATAAGCAAGACCACATGTTTTAGGATTTGGACAAAGTGAAGGTCTGCTTGAGTTGGTGAACATCAATCGCCGTAAGGTGAGGTTTTTGTATTTATACGAGACGGTAATTAGACATAAGGTGGAGACGCTGAAATTAGATAGATTTGATTGAACTCCACGTTAGAGGGAGGTGAAAGGGGCACTTCCTTATTCTTTCCATCTCACGTTGATTGAAAAGACAAGTTACCTTCTTCCCCAGTCATGCAATACAAATATTTGATTTTTTTATGAACGAGAAACTTAAGCAAATTTGATGTACCTATCATTAGTCAAATTTTTTACAATAACAAAAAATAACTCTATACAATGACACAAAAACAAATGAAAAAAATGCTGGTTTTTATTCCTACTTGAGAATCTGCCTGTTTTTCATTCCTTTTGGACTTAACCATGTCAAACGTGCTTCTTATGATGGGAGCAAGTTAATATGAGAATAAACCAACCTTTACTAGTATACATATTTAGCAAATAAAAATTGATTAGGTAATCTTTCTAAGCAAACATGTCTTCTATACGATCACATGATGTATTCATTTTGCAACAACCTGGAAGGTGTTGGGTCAATTCTTTTGGGTTGAACATGAGCGCAAGAGATCACCACAAACCCAAAAGAGCTCCGCATAAACAGTAGATATTATTATTTTTTTCTCTTTTCCCTACATGGAGTCACTGTAGTAGGGACGATTCCAACCCCCTAGGTCCCCATATAACCAACCGGTTGGGATATGCTGGTTTTATGCTTTACTCTGATGATGAGCATAACGTAATAAATAATTTTTGATATGTAAGATTGACGGTGTATACACTAACATATATTAGTGCCAATATAAATATAAAAGATGCTAATATGCTCTAGAATATGTACCGTCTATATTATAGATAAAGGTTTTTATACATTCCTTGAACTGGACACATTGGTTGTTAGAGTGAAATATTAAAAATATTTTTATATAATTAAATGATAATTTTCTTTTCAAGCCTGCCTTACATAAAGGAGAGAGATCCATGTGTCTTTGTGCCAGAGTTTGATAATTGCAACATAAAGTTAGGAGTGAGACTGATAGAGGAAAGTGAACTTAAAAGGGAGACCCATGCTGAGTGGACCTATTTTGCCCTCAATAATGAAAGCTTCATTGGCCTTCTTGGTAAAGGTTCTCCCCCCATCCTATTCCTTAACAACGTTAGCCAATTGAGAGAGGATGGAGATGGTGCAGACAAAAGATTAAAAAAAAAAGAAAAGAAGCTAAGACATGAATTGATCAGGCATAGACAGAAGTCCAGTTGGGATGCTGATGGCGCTAGTGGTGTTTCTCTCCATATGGGGGGGGGGAGGGCGAGGTCACCACATGTCTCTTAGATAGGAATGTGCTTTGAGCTCGGAAGTGGTAGGTGGGCTAGGGCAGCAGAAAAGATGTCTTGTGGGTGGGCCCGTCCAAGCTGGTCCCAAAAAGGCAAGTATGACATGTTTCGGACTTTGAGCACTGGTACTGGGCTAGACACGATTCCTGCTGATCTGATTGCAATTGGACTATTGTAGATCAAAGTATGACATGTTTCGGTCTTAAAAAATTTGCCACGAGCATTCGGTCCTGATCAAAGTGGGGGCACTGGGCTTCTAGAGGGACCCATCTCACATGCATCCCCCAAAAGCTAAAGTCCAAAGTCCCAAAAGGGGGAAGATACACATGAACATGGCATGTGGAAGGGGAGGAACCTTTCGGGCTACTTGGTCCTTATTTCCAATGTGGCCCTAAGGAGGGAGATCACGTTAGTCTTTACTATTGGCTCATGTAGGCCCCACACGGTCGGACGAGCAATTCTGCCTAAAAAAATTCTCATTCGTTACTAATAAACAGCTTACTGTTTATTTTCGCCTATTCAATGGTTAATCGCTTGTTTAATGTTACTACTACGTTTTGCCAAATACTGCATTTAGCTGATGTGATCACTATCGGTTTAATTATTGATAATAATTGTAAAGCTAAGTCCGGCTGAATTTACACATTCAGTTAGATCGAACAATGCACATGACACTTTCTCCTTATTTTAAAATAATAATAATTTTTATTAAATGGTAAAACCTACATCTAAAAGAAAAAATAAGCGTATAATACTATTTTTTAAGTACTTGAACTACTTAAATTTAATAAAATAGAAAATAAAACATATTTTTTTTATAAATAGAGCTATTAATTTAAAATGTAGTTAATTTTTTGCATATTTATTACTCGGTAATTATCATTGTTCTTGATATTTGACGTGGTTGATCCAGCGGTCAAACTAAATATTGCTGAACCGGCCACATTTGCGGTTCATTGACGGATCCGGTTTTCAAAAGCCCAGACCCAGAGAGAGCAATTTTCTGACTCGGCGGGCACCCAACAGTTGGGAGCCGGGCTGTCACTGGTTACTGGTTACGGAGTAGCGTTCAAGCGCTCTCTGCATCGACGTCTTCATCCCCATCCACAATCAATCATCATCCCCAACTTCCCCCACTTGCTCCATCAGGTACCACCATCTTCTTCCACTTTCTCTTGAAATCATTTTTAAAAAAAAAATTATGGGTTTTTTGATAAGTTCTTCATCCGGCGGGACTGGAATTAGCTGGTGTCTCTTTGTACGAATATATGCGTGTCGACGCTACAAGCAACCTTCTTTCAATTTCATTAACACGAATAGATGTATAATTTTTTTGTCTGCTGTCACCTTCATTTCCATCATTGTTGTCTGTTTTACTTAGCTTTCTGCATTACGATGCACACTACCTGTTCGACACAAAGTGTCAAAGAGGCGTCCAATTTATAGCCATTTCCATCTATGACTCTCCCTTTCCATTCCTTTTTGAATGTTGCGATGATATCACATAACAGGCTTCCCACGGCGTTACAGAAATTTTATTGTCCTATTGAAATTCCTTAATGAGAAGACCGAAGCATTTACAGTCGTTAATCATTTCATGGTGCTCTTCTTCCATGAGCATAATGTTTGTCTCATTTAGTTAGTGTTATTGCAGGTTGAGGTGGAATTGATCCTTTCTTGCAACTATATTGATTCTGAACACTTGTACGTCAAGTTTATTTCATCTAAAGACGCTGTTATGAGTATCATCTGCTACCCAAACATGCTTGTACTATTATCTACACGACCACTTCTCTCTCTTGGACACTCTATTCCCTTAATGAAGTTGTCCAGCCCTGGTATGGCCAGATTTCACAGCCGCCTTCGGATTCATGATGGGGTAAGTCACAAGAATGGCCCCTTAACCCTTGAAAATCTGGGGTGCAAAAACAAACTGGGAAGTTCGATTAAGTGTAGGACGAACAAAATTCAAGAGTCAAATTCAGCTGGAAAATCTCAGACATTTAAAGTAAAGCAGGCCAGATTCAACAATTTACAGACTACAGGTGTGAAGAAGCCACTTGAAATAGATTCGGCTCTGTTTGCAGCCAAGTCGTTTGCAGAGCTGAGCTTGTCTCCCCTCTTACTCGATCGTTTGGAGAAGATTGGTCTTACAGTTCCAACTGATGTTCAGGCAACTGCTATTCCTACTATCTCCAAACATCATGATGTGGTAATACAGTCTTACACAGGGTCAGGAAAAACACTTGCTTATCTTCTACCGATTCTCTCAGAAGTAGGTCCTTTAAAGAAACCTTCTGAGGAAGACAAAGCGGAAGTGAAAACTGGCATTGAAGCTGTTGTAATTGCTCCATCCAGAGAGTTGGGCATGCAAATTGTGAGAGAAGTGGAAAGGCTCTTTGGACCTGAGTGCAAGAAGCTAGTTCAACAGCTTGTGGGGGGTGCAAACAGGTCGAGGCAGGAAGAAGCCATGAAGAAGAATAAACCTGTGATTGTTGTAGGTACACCTGGACGAATTGCAGAAATTAGTGCTGCTGGAAAGCTTCACACACATGGTTGCCGTTTCCTTGTACTAGACGAAGTTGATGAGCTTCTTTCATTCAACTTCCGAGAGGATATGCATAGGATATTGGAGCATGTTGGAAAGAGGTCTGGTGCAGGCCCCACTGGTCCTCATGGTCCTCTAGCTAGACGGGCTGAGCGCCAAATAATTATGGTCTCTGCAACCGTCCCTTTTTCTGTTATGCGTGCAGCAAGCAGCTGGGGGAGTGACCCACTTCTTGTTAGGGCCAAAACTGTCGTTCCACTGGAGTCAATACCCAATCCTGGTCCTACTCTACTGTCACCCTCAAATTCATCTGCTTTGAAATCAGTTACTCAAGGTGCCATTGCAAGCTTACCACCGGCTTTGGAGCACTACTACTGTGTGACGAAAGCACAGCACAAGGTCGATACATTGAGGAGATGTATCCATGCCCTTGATGCAAAGTCCGTCATTGTTTTCATGAACCACTCTAAGCGGCTGAAGGATACAGTATTCAAGCTGGAGGCACGAGGAATCAAGGCTGTTGAATTGCATGGAGACCTGGGGAAGCTTATAAGGTCAACTGCATTGAAAAAATTCAAGGAGGGAGAAGTAAGAGTGTTGGTCACTAATGAATTGTCTGCTAGAGGTTTAGATGTTGCGGAGTGTGATCTTGTAGCAAATTTGGATCTTCCAACTGATTCTATTCATTATGCACACAGGGCAGGACGGACAGGACGGCTGGGCCGGAAAGGTGTTGTTGTAACCATATGTGAGGAGCCGGAGGTTTTTGTTGTGAGGAAGTTGAGAAGGCAGCTTGGGCTACCTATTAATTCGTGTGAATTTACGGAAGGGAAGCTTCTTCTCTGTGAAGAAGAAGACGAAAAGAAAATGGTGGGATCAGAACTCTGAAAGTGGTACAATGTTTTGGTTGCATGAAGGGTGAGAGTTCTGGAGGTGGCTTTCTACCGTACACTGCAGAACGACAATCTTAGTATGAGATACTGACCATGTATTTCTATGTTTAGTCAGTCAATGTTAAGAGGGAAAAAAAGGTAATTTGTAGGAACCGGGAGTACAAGTCTGCAAGTTTCAGGAATGCGAAGCAGGAAAATGGCCTGATAAGAGGGAGTCAGGGAAGAATTTGTGTAAACCTTGGAAGACGTTTAGAATTATGCAGTCGGAAGCTAAAGTTATATTATGTGACAAGAGAATTCTGTGGTTGACTCCATATAAGTGGGATGTTGAGATAATAGATGATTTTTCTGTAACGTTGTTGTATACAAACACTGACGGAATATTTGGGGCACTTTCTGAAGACAAACAAGTGTCTGGTAAAAGCTCTAGTACGTTTTTTTCCTTTCGCAAAAGAGTTCGGCCACCCTCACAGCCTCATCTCGAGCTAACAATGCCATTCTTATTCTTTTCAGCCTCATGTAATGGGCATGGATTTTCCCTTAATTTGGATTTGTGAATCCCATACCTTAACAACTCAAAACTTTTAAAGCCATCAAAGTGTGGAGTTAGTACCTCCAAATGAGGTGGAATTTTACTGGCCCCGTATTCAATGGCCTTCATGCCGTCCAAGGGGTTCCAGTGATCCTGGGCGCCTGTTTGGATTGAAACTGTGACTGTAGTATTAAGTGAGATAGGGCTATGAGGATAACCCAAACAAAGTCACTACAATAAAAATACAGAGAAACAAAGCAGCAGAAACCAAGCACTAGTTTGGGTGTTTCTAGGTTTCGTATACGCAAATGCCTGGTTCTTTCTGTTGAAAAATAGTTTTGATAATTGAAATGACAATTGATGATTATGATATGCGGTCACAGATAAAGTTAGTCTGTAATAATTATATAATTATGATGAAGACAGATGATTGTATTCCTTGACTGCTCATCCTCAAGGGAGAGAAAAGAAGTTAGATGTGAGAAATGAAGATTTTCCCTCTTAGCTGGTCTCAAATGGAGAAAACAACGCTACAGAACAGACAGGTCAATGCTTCTACTGGTAATCATTTTCTGGAAAAGAGAAGAAGATTCTTCTATTAACCTGTTTAAACGTGGGAAGCATTTTCTATGCTCCCTGTTTAATATGCGCCGAGCGTAAGGAACGCATGAGATCTATTGGATTTCAAGATGGGTGGCGCACACGTTAGCGCACGTTAGCGTAAGTATGCGCCACCCATCTTGAAATCCAACGACTCCTTGGCGTTCCTTACGCTCGGCGCATAGTGAGAGTGGAGCATAAAAAATGCTTCCTTAAACGTGATGGGGTTGGGATAATCACTTCACTTGGGTATATGTAATTCGTACACGCTGAAGCAGATTCACGCATCGGAAGCTGTTGTATTTAGCTGAACTGAGGTAACAGAAGTTTGAATATGCAGAGTACGCCCATTCTTTGTTCTTGTTTTGTAATTGACAAAACATCTCAAATTCATGATAAAGGATTCGGAAGGGAACTGAATAGGGTGTGTCGTAACAATATGATGATATTTTGGAATGAAGCGCCGGCGTCCCCTCGCCTAAAAATCAAGCCTTGAGGCCAATAGGCTTGTGAATCCCCTTCATCACCCAGCTCTGCAGATCCAGAGCAGCATACGTACCCTAAAAAGGATCAGAGCAAGAACATGACAAAACTCACTCGTCCTTTAGTTTGCACGTGATCTGCCAAAGCTGCTCAAAACAGACAGAGATACCACTTCGAAATTGAAAACAATGCTCTTTTTCTATTCAAGAAAGATGGGTTAAAAGCAATTCCGTTGGTTCCTTTGATATAAACACTCTTCGCAAGCCATATTCAATCATTTAGAGCTTCACAAAGTGGTATATGTGCACTTAAAATAGACTACTTCGTATGGAGCAATGATACAAGTCCTACTTTGACAGCTTTTAGCCTTTTACTAGTAAGATTTTCAGTTGGTACCAATTCAAATGACATTACTACGTTTGCAGCATAAACCAGATGGGAGGAGAGAAATGAGCATTTGTCTTTTTGAACGTCTCTTTCTGGCTTCTCAATTAGTCATCTATGAATCTAAAGAGGGGGATTGGCCTGGCTTTTCTTCGTCTTTCCTCATCTTATCTGCCTTCTGACTGCGATGTCTGCAAGTCCTCCCGCTCCCTAATTTGTCAAAAAGGCGTAGAGTGGATCATGAGGAGAAGAAAGAAAAAGCTGTTTCTCTTTTCGCTCTCATAATACATGGCTGGCAACAACATCCTCCTGCTTCTGGTCTTCTCATTCTTTTGTGTTGCAGTTGTTGTTTCGACACCGTTGAGCTATGATTTCTACAAGACCAGCTGCCCCAACGTTGAAAGAATCATCCGAAATGTGGTGTCTCAGAAGTTGCTTGAAGCACCTACCACAGCAGCCGGAGCTCTTCGAATCTTCTTCCATGACTGCTTTGTTGAGGTGAAGCAATTGGTTCCTTTCTCATGCGTATTCCCACAATACTCTATACCATCATTTGTCATCTATTAGGATGTAATTAAGGCCTTCGATATTATTGGCACGCTCATCGGTGAACTGTGGAAACAATGCTCTTTTGACTGGGTAACAAGTGCAAATGTGGGCAGGGGTGCGATGCCTCGGTGCTGATAGCTTCAAGCAAGGGGAACATGGCGGAGAGAGATGCAGAGATTAACCTGTCACTGCCGGGAGATGGGTACGACGCGTTCTTCAGAGCCAAGAGAGCAGTGGAGCTTCAATGTCCCGGCGTTGTTTCATGCGCCGATGTTATGGCCATTGCCACCCGAGATCTCGTCAACCTGGTAAATCCTTCTTTCCTCCCTTGTATTTGACCCTACTAATGATTTTCTCATATTACTGCTGCCATTAAACCACACTGGAGAAGTGAGAATGATCAAAATGGGACCTCACAAAGCAGCAACAGAACTAGTTTGTCGGTCAAGAATCAAAAGCAAGGATCCACGAGGCTTTGGGCCTGATAAAAATGGGGCCAACTTCGTCGCTTTACACTTTTTAGATGCTGCTTACTCTTCTGACGAGATGTATTCTTGTCTATCAATCAGATAGGATATGGAATGGCATAAAAATGATATTTTTTTTAGTTTTGCTAACCTATGATGTGTCAGGTCTCTCTTAACGTATGTGAAATTGAATAACTATGGTTGATTGTAATGTCAAAATCCACCCAATGAGGTAATTAGGAAGCCAGTAACTCCAGCGTTGTCGGAAAGAAATGAAACAACCGATGCTGCTAAGCTGACTTGATCTTCCTTCTTTGCTTTCAGGTGGGAGGGCCAAGGTGGGAGGTGTACAAAGGGAGGAGGGACGGCCTTGTTTCCAAGGCCTCCAGAGTAGGAGGCAATCTCCCTCTTGCAAACCAGACCATCTCCCAGCTCCTCTCCCTCTTCAACTCCAAAGGCCTCTCTCCACAGGACATGGTGGCCCTCTCCGGAGGCCACACCATCGGCTTCTCCCACTGCAAGGAGTTCATGGAGAGGATCTACGCCTACAACAAGACCTCCGACGTCGACCCCACCATGGACCGTGACTACGCCCAGAGCCTGAGGGCCCCCTGCCCGGCCAAGGGCCTTGACCCCGACGTCGTCGCCTTCAACGACGTCACGACCCCAACCGGATTCGACAATGCCTACTACCAGAATCTCAAGAAGGGCCTCGGATTGCTGGCCTCCGATCAGCTGCTCTACTCCGATCCCAGGACTCGTGGGTATGTGGAGGTGATGGCGCAGGATCAAGCTACGTTCTTCAATTACTTCGTGGAGGCTATGGTCAAGCTTGGGAACCTGGGTGTGAAGACAGGGAAGGGTGGTGAGGTCCGGCGGGATTGTGGGTCGTTTAATGGCTGATTTGAATTGGGGGCAGAAACAAAATGGTTCTGGGTTCTGTGCTGCATTTTCCATTTTTAAACACTCCAGAGCAAAGGGCTTTCAAGTTATGAACATATTTTGCGAAAACTCCGGAGAAAACAGTTCTGTGAAGCTAATGACAGCAGTGTTCAATCTGCATACACACTCAATAGGACAACACTCGAGCTACATATTTTACACACGCTTTACAGAGGAAATCAAAACCACTATGCAATACACACATATATAACACTTTACTTGGAACCACACCCATTATTGATCCGTGGAACTATGAGAAAAACACAAAGCATTTCAAAATACCTGCCATGGGAAAAACACAACAAATTAGCAATCTTGGTAAAAAACTTAAGCCCATTAGATACATTAATTCGTCATGAGAAACGGCCAAAGTTACAAGTACTATTAAATCCATAAAAAAAATAACTACGTTCGATCGCCTCCTTGAAGTTTTAACTAAAAAAAAAAAAAAACAGAAGCATCTGCTACAGTTTCCTTCATGGAATAGCCACAGTAATACGGAAGATATTTTTTACAGATCACCTTCACAAAGAACAATGATTGAAGTACAAGCTTTCCAAAAAGATTCAGCAATCAAACTCTGCTGCACATGTCTTGATAAGACAAGGAAGCCTTTTCTCCGTAGACAAGGCAACCAGAAATGTTCTTTCAGCAACCACACATCTCAATATACATTGCACTCTGACGTCTAAACAAATTAGCATAAAAAGACAAATACCATCACACATCACAAGTCACAACCTACCCATCCAAATTTTCCAAATACAGGCCATTCAAAGAACAGAAGGATGAAAAATCAAAAGAAGAAGAACAAAGGTACCTGGGCATCTGACGAGATCTCCAACTTCATCCATTAGAACAGAGTCAAGACACTAGAGAGAAGAACCAAACATGTTAAGAACAAATGGAGTGGAGAAAAAAACAACCGCCCATGTTTGTGTTTTAAGTTTGGAAAGCAGATTTAAGGGCTAATAGTAACCTCGATTAACCATTTCCATGTAGTGCTGGTAGGACTCCTGCCTCTGCAGCCTAAGGTTCTTGTTGAATTTTGTTATAAAGGCCTCCACCTGCCGGTTCAGCTCGTCCTGACCCATCGACAGCTCCCGGGCCGTGGCCATCCTTCCTCCTCCGCCCGATGCCGGCTCGTTGAACGTCTCCGACTTCTTAAGCGCCCGCCCGCCCGACGCCAGTAGAGCCGGCTCCACCTCCACCTCCACCTCCACCCTCGGCGGTGCGTCCCACGTCCCGCTCTTCTTCAGACGCGGCGCCGCTGGTTCCCTCGTTATTGCCTTCCACGTCGCGTCCAGCGAGTCCCCCTCCGGCTTCCACCCGGTGCCGGCGTCGGCGACTGTGGTCGTCGGCATCTCGGCCGCCGAGCGCTCCACGGCTGCTGCATTGTTTGCCTTTCTCGGGCTCCTTTCAGGGGTCATTTCTGACCGGTTCGCTGCCGACCAATTCATGGTTTCCTCAGACGGCTGCTCCGGGGAGCCTTCGCTGGACTCCGGGCGGTTTGGATAGGAATCCGTCAAGCATGAGATGTCGGTCCAGATCTCCGGTGGCCGCTCCTCTTGAGGCGAAGCAGAGGCATATTCATCGTAGTCGTCTTCTTCTGCAACTGTCTTCTTCTTCGCCTTCTTCTCAAATGGGCGATTTGCTCCTTGGGTCTTGGTCTCAAGGTGGTGGTAGTGCTGGAAGCTCGACGAGACAACGATGGTGAGGATGATGAAGTGAACGAGAATGTAGAGATAGGGGGGAGTGAGCCAGCTCCGGAAGGAGGCCCAGAAGATGGTAGGTGCTGAGCGGAGAAGTTTGACAGAGAGGGGGACGGCGAGCTTGAGGAGGTGGAAGGTGAAGAGGATTCCTATGGTGAAGAAGGCAACCCTGACGGTCCAGATTGCTGTCTGTAGTTTGCTATCGGACGTGCTGTGGGAGAGACTGTCCATTGCTTTCTTCATAAACATCAAAAAATGGTTGATTTAGCAACTAAAAGCTTTTTAAATAATAAAAAAAAAGCCTCAGAGTTTGAAGATGGAGGAAAAAGGAGAACTAGAAGCAAGCATGAAAAATTGCTGCTTTTTTCTTGACAAAGATAGTGTATGAGATGATGAAATCGATCCTATGTAAATGAGGATAGAACCCAATGAAGTGGCATTCAGCTGGCATAATTTTGAGCAGATGAAATTGGGTCTGTGTTAGAGTGTTGTATGAATAAAAACAGCACTCAATGCCCCAAGAAAACAAAAAAAATGATTGAAGTGTTGCATAGCAAATCCAACTTTTCTAAGGAAGCTTGTCATGCGAAGAGTTAAAAGTGGAGAAGAAGAAGAAGAGGAGGAGGAGGAAAAATCAGGAAGAGGGTTAGAGACTGAAAGCTATAAGAATTAAGAAGGTGGTGGGTAGCTGTTTCTGAGAGGGAATCTATAACGAAGAGGACAGTGAGTTGCAATGGTGAAGAAAATCGCTTTCGAGGATAGCGAGGAAAGAGGAAGAGGAGGGAGAGAGGATATCAGATTCTCTGACAAGGGGAAAGGGAGCGGGAGGAAGCCATTGTCGGAGTCTATGAAGAGCTCTGCTGGTGGCAGGACAGGCACAGGCAGATACAGAGTCGGTCGGTTCCAAGACCAGGGCGTCTCCTTATGCCAGCTCAATAGAGGATTTATATAACTCTGGATGACAGGACGAAGCTGGTACTAATTCCAAAATTCAGAAGATCTGAGCCGTCAGATAGAGTATAAATGCTTTTTTCCTTGTGCATATTCATGGGTGAAGCATAATTCAAGCTTTGACGAGATTGCACCCGGGCTCAAAGGGCCCTATGCCTTTACCATCAACAAAAGCAAAAACAAAAACAAAAACAAAAAAGGCACTTTGCTGAAGGGTAGTCATTAATCATGATGCAAGTTTTTTTAAAAATAAATTGAATCATGATGGGAGTTCAAGATAGAGAGGGCCAACCACCTTTAATTTGAATAATGCTAGGCTGTTGGTTTGCATCATATGATACTTATAGAGGGTTTCGCATTTGATACTTATAGGGTTTCGCATTAAGAAGGTGTTAAGGAGGATATGGGTCTTCTGCGTAATAATGTGCTGCATTAACATATTTGGTTGAGCAAAGACAGCTGGTTGGGGAGGAGGGGCTTGCAAGATGCACAGTTGCATGTCAACATGTAATGAGAAAGATAGGGAATGGCTTGTCACGTCTATGTTTCCTACGTTGGAAGTTTGGTATTGAGAGAGAGAGAGAGACTGTGATTTTTGTGGTTAATGTTCCAAATTTGAAAATTTTTGTAGTAATCTGAGAGGAAGAGATGTAGGTATAAGCAAAAATGGAGGTGGAAGGAAGAGAAAAGGAAGAAAGAGACGAGACGGGGCTGAAATGGGAAGAACGGTGGGCAGGATGGCTAGTGGCAGTGCTTTGGTTGGGCGCCGGGGAGCAGCTGACCCACCTGCTACTGTTCCCTGGCTTCTTCTTTCTCCACTCGTCTCCCAGCAGCGCCTAACTCAGTTTTAAATTCAATCGCGGTCATTCTATTAACTTTGCTATATTAGCCTTCCCAACTGCCGGACAAGTCCAAAGCAATGAAAACTCAACTTCATCAGCTGGCAGCAAAATGGGACAGGTGATTGGGAATCTGCTAATACAGAGAAATGAACACTACTACTCCTTGGCTCTTTGACAGCCACTGCCTATAATTTTTTTCTGATAAACCATAACAGCAACTGGTTGCCGTTGCCTGAGGGATGGGTCAAGTTGAACCCCACCACTGGGAGTGGCTGGTGGCAACCAGTAAAAATATTACACATGAACCAGGTCCAAAGAATTCAGATGTGCTTACGGCGTTTGGCCAAGAGTTTCTATCTCCATTTTAGGCTGAGTAAACATAACAGACTATTCTGGATCTTTAGCAAATACTACAAGTGTTAATCCTATTTTGTTATTAGGTGTGGGAAGAGTGTTGGGACCTCTGATCGACCCTTTTATTTCGTGATTTTGATTGAAATATATCTTTAACCGACTAGGGTCTTGGAGCACTAATGACTATGACAAGTGAACATGGTATGGTGAATGGCCTGAACCATCCTGTCCAAATTCTGGAGCAATTCTTCTGCCTAGGACTGAGCTTGAGCTTCAGCTTTATGCCTATACGTATATCACATTCAGTGTGGCTTCCGGCCTAACTTAGATGTGAGAGAACATTGGCTTTATGTGGGTTGCCTATCAAACACTATGAAGGATGAACCCCTACCCCCTCTTCTGTTCAAAACCTAATCAATATTTATATTTTGTTTTACTGTGAACAACGACCTAACTTTTAATTTAATTGTTTCTGATAAGCCGAAATCAAAGATGAGATTCTGCCCACCAAACATAAGAACCACAACCTATTTAAATTTCTTCATCCGTGCAGAAGTATATGCTATCCAAGAAAAACAACATTTGGACCTCTAGAAAAGTGGAAATTCTAGAGCCTATGCCTAGATGTACAAAAGTTTCATTGCATTATCACATTCTTCTCTACGTGGATGGGGATTTGCCCGTTTGTCCTGTGTAACTTCTTGTTTCTTCCAATTCCAATCACAGGGAAAAAACAAAGTGTTGCATTATCGTATTAATCAGCGCATCTCCCAATCTGGGTAACCGGCCCATAGATAAGCTTCCCTTCGAAGGCTATAACTAAAATGCTCATCAGGTGAAAATAATGGCAAGAGCACTTTCCTCCAACAAGCTTGAGTGGCACGCTTAGCTGTTGGGTGGTATTTAAGGGCCCCATTTCATCATATCAATCCCTCTGCCACATAAAAACACTTTACCCATTTGTATTTTCGACGCTTGCAAGGCAAGGGTGCTTAGTGCGCCGTCCACGGCCATGGCCATACAAAAAGGAAAAGAAAAAGAAAAGGTTTACTATGTGACGGTGCATACTTTTCAAATATCCGCTTCACATTTGTGCACTGTCGGATGGAGATCTGATGGCTAGTATGATCAGTAGACAGATGTGATTTCGCCGACCCCGTGAATAATAGGCACCACATGATCAAAATTGTGCGGCCCTAATAAGTCCAATGCACATGCCAACGGAACTCTAAGAAGAAGTATCTGACATGGTCTTGGATCCACACTACAACTTTATTGTCTAGGGTGGAGATTGGAGAAGACCCTTTTCTCCCTTGGTTTTGGTGTGGCTTGCGACAGACAATTTGGGTCGTTTGTGCCCGAGGTGCAATTGCTGATAATGATGACCCAAGTCAAGAGTAAGTACGGGAGAAAAGACCAAGTCGTTGGTGCTAGATCCGATTGATTTTTTCTCCTTCCTAACTCGAAGATTTGAAGGAGGTTAATTAGAGCTGTTGGGATGTCATCTCAACTGAGTTACTAAGAAAGAATGGGATGACAACAGCTTTAAAGTCTTGCCTCCCAAGTTAGGAGCAAAACAGTAGCAAATGGTACTAAACAGATGCCAGCCTCTTGTTTACTAACGTCTATATTGAGTCAAAATGAGAAAGTTCGAGGAAAGACCTCAAATGCTCAAATGCAGGGGGCAAGTGACATAAGAAAGAATGGGTCCGTTGTAAGATCAAATGTATTTGATAGCCGTTTCAGGTTCTGATCATTTAAAGAGGATATTTATCCATTACATTACTTTGTTTGCTTCTGTGATTTGGATGAGATTAGTGAATTAAATAGTGAGGTAATGTATAAACATCCAAAGCATCATTTGGTGCGTCACTACAACCGATAGGGTGGATTTACGCAGTGCCGGTCAAAACGCGTTCATAAAATAATCCAATTCATTGCATAAACAATATGCATATAATATTATCCATTCCGTATTGCGTGATTAGCTGTGTGATCACTGTTATCTTCCATCTGGTACTTTTCTTCACTTTTCCTCATTTTACTTAACTCCAAGAATAGGACATTGTGCCTTTTATTGACATGCCTTGCTCCACACTTGAATAATAACGAATTTTATTTGTGGCTAGAACCCTTGACATTCTATAAGAAAGAATGCTGTTAATGATATTTCTTGCCCATAAGCAGCAGAGCAGAGAGTAAATTTTCCCACTATGGTTCATGTAATTTATTTCGCAGCTACTTGTAGAAGGAATGAAATGAAGCTTTGAAGATGGTTTATAGTTTGGTCACAGTTGAAACTTGAATGGTTTAAAGATGGGACTCTAATAAAACAAGCATATAGGCTGACAAAAAGCGAGCAGTGGGAATCACAAATTACAAAGTGGAGGAGGCATAATAAACGTTAACAAATACTACTAGAAAAATGATTTAGAGTGACGCATGCCATGTGTCTCCAATTATCTGATCATCATCATGCCCCTCCCTGTTCCTGAAATGATGCAATTAAATATACAGGTTTAGGGCTGCTTCACTGATGATATAAACACTAGAAAGCCGCATGAATATAACTAAAAAATGAAGGGTCACTGATGTTTGGCGATAGCTGGACTACATTCTCTTCAAGACCCATAGACCATGGGAGTGTAGTTTTTTGTTATCCTTTTTAATACATGAGTGACGACGGTAATCGTTAGTTTGCATATGAAAATTAATATCCACAAGCAGTCTCTCCCTCCTAACCAATACACTACAGAGCAATAGAAAGTGCAAATTAAGCATTCAAGTGCAAGAACCGAGGCGAGAGGCTTTCTGTAATCAATTCCATAGGGAGACGACAGAAAAAATTTAAAATAAAGCAGAGATTCTAAGAAACAGTTATCTATTAGCGCATTCAAGTTGAATTATGTTTCTTGGGCTGATTTGAATTGATTAATGAATAAACAGCACTTGAGATTGTCTAATGTAGGACAGATCCTAATTATAGGGAAATGTTCTTTTATTCCAAAAAAAACATAACAGTTGGCACAAGAATCATTAGAACAGGCTGAGCAATTAACTAATGAAGATTCTAATGAAATTCTGTTAAGGTTTGCAAAGCCTTAATAAATAATTAACGTGTGGTACTGTTGAAACATAACAAAGAATCTACTAAGAACATTAGTATGGACGGCCCCAAGGAAAAAACTTTGTGATTCGTGAGTACTAGATAATCAATACAACTGATGTCCATTTCATGGTCTAATCTAAAACCATACCAGTATCCCATCCTCAAAACTCAAAGTTTCCTCTGTTGTATTAAAAAAACCTAACAGTTACCACTCAAAGACCCTAAGTGTTAGTGGCGGCAAAGAGCAGGATTTTATATATGCGGAAGTTATCTTTAAAGGATGATGGTTGATCTTCACATCAGATGACACTTAAAAATGGATTCAAAAACTCGTCATTGAAAGGAGGATGAATACAAAACTTTAAGGCACTGAGGGACGCACAAGTATAGTTTTCTTTAAAGAATTATTTATCCTTCTTGGATAAATCTAAGTTGTTAATAGGCTATACAATAAACTTCCTCTCGGGATACAACAGAGCTTTTGATAAACTACAACCAGCAATATTGAACAATTCTCTCTAAACTCTCCTTAAAACTATATAAAAATGTGGCTAAAATTTGTGTTTGAAAAACATAAAGAAAAACACAAGAGAAAAAAGGAGAACACAAGAGAAGGGAAAATTGTAGTATGTGTTTCTTCTTATGTGCTATTTGTAGAGTGGCCGGCCAGTAGCGGAAGCAGTGGTGGGAGAGGTTGGCGCACATAAAAAATGAATCTTTATCAAGAGATCTACACATATATGCAAATTCTAAATACGATTAGCAATATCCATGCATATATTATTTAATCAAAGAAAAATATAATTAACATGGAATTAATACGTACTAACCTTGGGCTTGATCCAGCCCTAGCACGCTCTCCAAATCAGCCTTCTCGCATCAATAGCAAGATCAATAAAAAAGGAATTATGATAATACCTTTTTATGACGATTCCTCTCAAACCCTTACTTGGAGTGAAGAAATTCTCAACACTACAGCCCTTTTTCTTCAGCCCTTCTTCAACCTCCACGTCTCAGCAAAGGAGGAGAGTCTCTCCTTGAAAAACCCCACGCAAGCCACACTCACACAAGAGAGAGGAAGGGGTGGACTATTTTGTGAGAGAGGAGAATATGGAGAGGGGCAACCCAAGTGAGAGAGAGGAGAGATATGAATGGAGATGGTAAATCTGATTCTCAAAATCAGATCCAAAATATGGGGGACACCCCATTCAAGTTATGGGAATAAGGGAGGAATATTCTCCCTTATTCTCTCCCTCTCATAAAACCCCTTTCTTTCCATAAATTGCGGGTTTGAATCAAATGGGTTGAGATTACATAGGCTGAGTGCATAAATTCTAACTGGTTTTTTATAGAGGCTCGATCACAACGGGAGCGGGCTCTGTCACATAGAGCCCGCGGAGGCCTGGACCCCCTGCATACGGCCAAGCCCGCGACAGGGTCGACCTCTCGTTAATAATGCGGGTCCCACCCTCAACACATAATTCACGCGTCTGGGCCCCACAATGTCTAAATGCACACCTAGATGTATGTCTAGTGTGCGTGTGTGACATATGTGGGTCCCACTCAAATTATGTGTAACGAAGGTACCAGTAAGGTCGGCGCGACCGCCCCCACCACCCTTGGACCCCGTGACCTGTACCAGTTCACCCGGACCGCAACACCGTTGGACCAAACCGGGCCCAAGCCCATACCATGGTCCAACACTATTTCAATTGCCTAAGCCTAGGTCTCTATTTATAGATTCCTATAGGGTGCAAATTAAAAAGACATGTCCATTTTTTAAGAAGTGTCTCATCACAACTAAAAGTATGCAACCATTTTCAATAATTGTAACCAATGCACAATATTTAAGAAATGACACCTTTCACTAAGAGGTGCAATATAAATAAAAGTTACAAAAAACTAAGAGATGTAACCCTTTACGAAAAGTTATAACCCTCCATTAAAATCTATTTATTGTTTTTAAAACATTAACAGTAAATCATACTATAGCTTATCCTTTCTACTGCTCCACGAAAACATGCATGTAAAGGTTGAGGAACCAATTCTCACCATAGAGTCGTTATAGATATATCAAGCAAAACTGACTAGTTGTTACAATACATCAGAAACTTTTTTTTACTAAAAAAACTTTAGACATATGAAATAAAAGTTTACATAAATAAAAGCACATAGTCAAATCAGCCCCAGATTTAGCTTTCATGGGAAACCGGCATCATATAGCAAGATAGGACCAGGTTGGCCAGGACAGGTGGAACTGCAATTAATAGAAACCTTGCTTAAGTGAAAAAATAGTTCAAGGAACAACAACTCATTTATTAAATCCCTCAAACTTGCAGGAAAAAAAAAGAACCCTCGAATCAGATGATTTTCCATAAGCCGGTAGTTGCCCTGCACAATATCCAGATTATTAATGCTAATTAAAGTTTGAGACTAGTTTTTCGTTATATCACTAGAGAACATTAATATGACCTAAAGCGACTTTGGACTGGTTTGGAATGCACTGGTATCCATTCGCTATCAGCATATAATAAAAATTTCAAATCATACATGCAGATGACTATTGTATGAAGATGAAAGAAATCACATGAGAACACGTATAATCGTGAACTAGATCACTTACAAATGGGGAAAATAGGCAAATTTATAAATAAATGTCTTCAGTCGTTCAGCAGTTCTTTGTTAACTCACTCATGCTATTTAAAGGTCTTATTTTGTGTTCTGGATTGAAACATAAGCAGTACTAATGGGGAATAAAACAAGTTCTATTATTTTTTCATTAAAAAAAGACCCCCTTATAAGGGTGTGGCACATCTCCCGAGGAGAGGGCGTGCTAGCTATGGGATGTCAGCCAACTGGGCGACCTGCAACCAGTCCATTGCAATTCGAAATCCATTATTCTCCTATGTTACAACTTATCAAACCTACAAAGGAAATTACTCCAAAACGAAGTCTTAAACGTAACAAGTTCTATAAATGGAAAGTAACATCAGGGCAATCAAGGGTGGGAGTTGTCTCTGAGTGGTCTCTGCTAGGTGTACACAACATTCCACTATGTTTCGCTTTCAGTTTGTCCTCAAGGTAACCATGTAGGAAACCAATCTAAGAATTCATCCTCGAGCAGCCAAGACGCATTCTCTAGGAGTTGGCCCTGCCATGCATCCATAACCTTTTTAATGATACGACCCAAGTGATGCACCCACCTATTATCAACAATAGAGGCAGGCGTAGGAGAGCCCATGAGTGGCAGTGGAGAAACCTGAGATACTTGGGATGGATCACCAATAAAGTGTTGTAGGCTGGATACATGGAACATAGGATGTACCAAAGAGCTATCTGGTAAGTCAAGGCGATAATCCACTGGCCCAACCTACTCCAAAATAGGATAAGGACCATAGTAATATGGGGCCAACTTAGAATATTCTGCCTTAAACAAACTAGTTTGGTATTGGGGTAAGTTTGATACAAACCAAATCACCCACCTGAAACTCCCCATCAAAACGCCTCCTGTCATACACTTGCTTTAAGTAGTTCTATGAGACAACCAGATTAATTTTAAGATGGTAGAGAACTTCATCCTAAATTTGCACATATAATCAACCTCAGCCACAGAGGAACACTGAGGTACATATGACAATACTAGAGGGGGAGGACGTCCATAAACAACCTCGAATGGCGTAAATTTAACGTGTGTGTGATAGGTTGTATTATATGACCACTCTGCCTAAGGGAGAACCTAAAGCCACCGATGACTTTGATCCCTAGAAAAGAAATGTAAATATTGTTCTAAGGAATGGTTAACAACCTCTGTCTAACCATCTGACTGAGGGTGATATGCAGTGCTCATATCAAGGTCAGTTCTCTAAAGCTTAAAGGACTGTTAGAATTGGGATAGAAAGATTTGGTGCCTATTGGAGACAATAGTGCGGGGCAACCCATGTAGTTTTGCCATCTCCCGAACATAGAGTTCAACTACTGTCTTGGCGTCTTGGCGATGAATTGATGACCAAGAGCATAGAAATGAGAGTACTTAGAGAGCAAGTCAAAAACCATAAAAATCACGGACTTGCCTTGCATAACCGGTAAGCCTCGATGAAATCCAAAGCCTTGGCACGCTAACATGTCACAAGTGGCCACATAGTCTTGAACTGCCCGCCAAATTCCCTACCATAAAAAACTTAGAGTCACCCTCTTATAGATGTGGTAGGAACCTTCATGTCCAGCAAAATGAGTATCATGGAAGTGAGAGATAATGCGGTGGTGAAGATCAGGGACATCCGACACCCATAAGTGTCCCTTCCACAAGAGGAGATCATTCTGCAAAATAATGGTAAGGAGCATAGGGGTAAGGAGTATAGGGTCTTGCTGAATCTGAGTAACCATATCATGAGCATAAGGGTTTGCCACATATGCTCTCCATAGATGTGAAATGAATGGGCAAGAGGGTAGGGACTGCACTATACAAGAGCTATCGGAAGGCCAACGAGATAAGGCATCAACCGTTGTGTTCTTTGCACCCTTCTTATACACCACTTTTTAGTCATAGCCCAAAAGTGTGCTAACCCAACGTTGTTGTGCCAAAGTAGACACCCGTTGTTTCAAGAAGTACTTTAGGGGCTTATGATTAGTATGAATGAGGAAACAATGGTTGAACAAGTAAGGCCACCACTTCATGACAACATGGACAATGGCTAACATCTCCTTCTTGTATATCGACAGAGACAAACTGGCCAGAAAGCACCTTCCTGAAAAAGGCAACAAGCCATTCATTCTGAAGTAAAATTGCCCCAAGATTGACAGTCTCCACAACAAAAGGTAGAGAGAAATCTAGTAGAATCAACACAGGAGTGGTGCCCCTGGCCTGCTTCAACATGTTGAAGGCAGCTTGGGCCTCCTTTGTCCATATATGTTCCCCCTTCTTGAGCAAAGCAGTGTGGGGGCCAGCAATAAAGTTATACTAGCTGATGAAGTGCCGATTATATTCGGTAAGCCTAAGGAAGCCTCAAAGTGCCAGTACACAAGTGGGCGTCGGCCAAGATAACACAACATCCACCTTTGAAGGGCGGTAGCGACCCCTTGAGCAGATATAATATGGCTGAGGTAGTCCACCTATTTACTGCCAAAACAACACTTCAAGCACTTAAGAAATAATGAGTTAACTTGCAAAATAGAGAGAACAAACATGAGGTGCTCCAAGTAGTCCTCCCATGAGACGCTATAGATCAAGATGCCATCAAAGAAAACTAGAACAAAGTGGCATAAAAGAGGACAAAACATATCTTTCATGAGGCTATGGAATGTGGAGGGGGTATTTGATAAACCGAATGGCACGATCAAGAAATAAAAAATGTTGTCATGAGTACAAAAGGCTGTCTTATGAATATCCGCTGAATTCATTCAAATTTGGTGATAACCTGAACAAAGATCTAACTTACTGGAAATTGTAGCACTTGCCAACTCATCAAGTAACTCTTCAATAATAGGGATGAGATACTTATCTTTGACAATAATGGTGTTGAGGGCTCTGTAGTCTACATAGATGCACCATGTGCATGGACTCTCATCTCTAAATTGCTTTTCGATTCTTTTAATTATCAGTTATTGCATGGTTAACTCATTTTCTTATTAATTCGGTGGTTTCATAAATAAATGGTATTTAAGATGGTTTTAATCAAAATTAACTTTTTAATTAGTGGTTTTAAGTGATTTTGAATCAAATGTGATTTTTTGGGATTTTTTTAAATTTTTACTATTTTCCAAAAATTAGGGTTTGGCGGACCCCCTGAGGGCCCCACCGTTAAAATTTGAGTTTTTGGACCAAATTAACCCAGACATCAACACAAACCTTTATAAAAAAAATTTATAATTTTCCAGGTTTTATTAGTGCTCAAATAACTAAATTACCTATTTTTAGCCTATTTTTCTATTCATACCTTACAATTTACCCATACACACCCCAAAAACTTACTATAAAAGGTCAGACCTGAGCTATTTTCATTTTTGGAATAAGCTGAGAAAGAGAGGTTAGGCCTAATCCCCAATTAGGCCAGGATTAGAAGGTATTTAAGGTAAGTCCCTTCTAATTAAGCATCAAATCTTAACTTTTCTCTTAATCCCTTCTAGATCTACCATTTCCCCTTTGTTTTGATTCATTTTTAAACATCAAAACTATTGATTTGCATCTTTACTTCAAACCCTAGCCCTAAAAATCCGATTTTTATGTTCAACAAGCCCTAGATCTAAGTTTTTAATTAGGGTTTTCTATGTTAAATCGATTTCAATGGAGTTTAATTCAAACTCTGTCTTTGTAAGGTTTTCAAAAAGGGTGACCATCAAATCAAAGCCTAATCAAGGGATAAGGTAATGGACTTTCGAAATTTCAGTCTTTCTATGGTAAAATGCTTGATTTTGTGGTTTATTTTGAATGGATTTACTTGATTTAGTGTTTTAATGGCATGATTAGTAAATGGTAATCTTTAATCTTAATTTCTTAGGGTTTCATCTTGTTATGATGTAGATTAGTTTTCTAGAAGTTATGGTGGAATTTTATTTGCATTTAGGTTGTTAGATGGAGATTTTAAGGTTTATCAATGGAGTCTCGGTTTGAAAATTCAAAATGAAGAAGGTTGATTCTGCCTTGTTGGCGTTCAAACGGCCCTCTTGGGCGTTCGAACGGCAATACTATCAAATCAACAGATTTCCTGTTTAGCCAATCGAACGACCCTCCTGAGCATTCGAACGATTACACAACAGATTTTGTATTAAGTGCATGATGTTTATTTTGGTGATTCTACTTTAATATGTCAATTTCATATGAATGTGGAGTGTTTTGAGTTATAGTATACCATTAAGGTATGAAGTTGAGGTATATATTTAAAGTTATGTGGAATGACTTATGGTTGGAGGTATGATGTTGGTATTGCCATCTTGAAGTTATGAATGGTTGATTTTCTATGGTTAAGTATATTTTCAGTTGAGCTACAACCTACTAATAGACTGATATGTCATATTAGGATGTGGTTAATTGATGTGTGAATGAGTGAACGTCATGGCTTAAGGATAAAGTGAATGATCTTATATGTGTTTAGCTTATGGTTGAGCTTTGATTTAAGTTATGATTTCAATTATTCTTCTCCTATTATTTCACTGGAATTCATGATTAGATGTTAATTCACATGTGTAGTGTGGTAATGAGTTAATTTCAAGCATATTGATATGCATTGAGTAAAGTGCTTCTACTAGGTACACATACATGTGGGGTTTAATGATGATGTTGAAGCTTGATGTTATAATTATGAATGATGCATTAGGGGCTGATGAGGGCACTTATCATGAAATAGGATTCATGTATGCCTTGCCCACGTATGTACCATGTTGCATGCATCATAAAAATAGATTTCCAATTGAGGCTTTATCGAGGTTAATCGAATTTGATCGATTGGATGCAATGTGGTAAAATTGTATGCCGGATTGATCGGTCGTGGCTTAATCGAAACTTGTTTGGTCCGAAAGGACATGTTTTGATTTGAGTTCCTGTGTGGAACGAGTGCACTCCCCGGGTTGAGTCTAGAGAAATGGAATTATATGGGGGACGAGTTGTGTACTTGTCTTGTGGATTTGAGATTATTATTATGAGTGTCATCTAGACCCTGAGAATCCAGTGTGGTATGTCGTGTGTACCCGCTACCACGTATTCTAGGGTTCCCTGTGTGTGAACTCGGGATCTCTGTAAGGTCCCTGATTTTTCTACAATTTTTTGGGATTTTTCTGCCATTTTTCTGGTCATTTTTGGCAGGAAAATATGACATTTTCAGCGTATGCGTATTTATGTATTTTCCCTGTATTTATACCCGTAGAGTCGGGTGTGGGGCTTAGTCGCGGGCCACGGGCCTCGCTGCGCACTTACGCCGCGAATTTTGGAGGTTTAACGCGTAACCAGTGGGTTAACGCGCGTTGGGAACGTACGTAGAAAAAGAAAAAGAAGTGCACAGAATAAAACATCGGGCTCGGCCCGATCTAGGAATTGGATGAACAGTGCACCCCCGCCCCCATTTCCGCCTTATCCCCGTGCCCGGTCGCCGCCGGCCGTCGGTGGGCCAGAGGACCGCCGCACCGGCTCCGCCCTGGCCGTGCGACGGCAGGGGAGCCGCCGTCCCGGCCCCCACGGCCGCGCTGCCTCCTCCCCCGGTGAGCCCCCTTTTCTGATTTGTGCGGTTCTGCCGCCGCCGTGGGCCGGCGAGGGCCGGCCGGCCGCCCATGGTTCCGCCATGGGCTGGCGACGATGGGAGGATACTCCCCCCTGCCCCGGACGACCCCAGCTCCGCCGTCCCGCTCCCTCTCTCTGCTGCCCTGTTTTCCGCCCCCACTATGTATCGCTGTTCCGCCGCTGCCACGGGTCGGCACGGCCCGACCGGCCGGCCACAGCTCCGCCCTGGGCCGGCGACGGCGAGGAGCCACTCCTCCCGGCCCGGTGGGCCTCCGTTTTGTCGCCCGTCCTCATCCCCCTCTCTGCCCTATTTTTCCGCCGGACGACTGTTTTGGTCGATTTGGGGCCGCCGGCGGCGAGCTACGGCCGATCGGACCTCCATCCGGCCCGGCCTTGGTCCGGCGACGTGATTGAGCCACCTCTCCCTGGCCGATTTTGCCTCCGTCCTCTATCTTCCCTCCGACCAGACCTTCCGAACCGCTGTTTTTGGCCTGTGTGTTTGGGACTACCGGCGCTGGAAATTGTTGCCTTTGGCCGAAGATGGCTCCGCTCGGCCTCTGTCCGGCCAGCTGCGGTCCAGTGACCGCAAGGCCGACCCCTAGCCAGCTCCGCCGCCACCTTGGCCGCTCTGCCCTTATGGGTTTTCCCTGGTCGTCCCTTATTTTTGGTCTGCGTTCGTTTTGGACGTGGTGACTGACGTTATAGTCGGACGCCGGATTTGTTTTGGTGGACCTTAGTTCGGCTCTGCCCCAGCCCGGTGATGCCAATGGGCCACCCCTCTGGGTCTTGTTCAGCTTTGCGGCCTGTAGCCGCAGCTAGTTCCGCCTTACCGGCATGTTTGCCGTTGACCCTTCTTGCCCATTTTACGCCGTTGGTACCGAACGGCCTTGGGCAAGAATTTATATGACTTACCGTGACCGAAGGTGGATGAGTTCACCTGCTCAGGCCTTGGTCAGTGACGGCCTCATAGCCTTTGCTCGACCGTGAACCCTCCCCTTGCTCTCTACCGTGCGAGATGCACAGTTGCCGGACCATGGGTTTTGGTTGTGGGTGGCGATTGGCGATGTCGCCGCTTAGATTGGCCACAGCTAAGGGCCTTAGCCCTGTTGGTTTTTGTGGGCCTTGAGTCGCCTCATTTCAGCCCTCTCCCCCGCCCTTTGGGCCGTGTGCGCATGTAGCCACGCGTGTACTTCTGGGTTTAGGCGCCGCATTCGTGCCGCCTAACCATCAGTTGGCGTTGCCACTGAGTGGAGTTGACCACTAGAGCCGTCCTCCACCTCTCCTTTGGTTCTCGAGCGTTGCCCCACGCTCTCCGCCCTTATGTGGGCCTTTGTTGACCGAAATCGTCGCCGTTGGGTGCTGTCCACGGCCGATTTCGACGTCTTGTGGCCGGCTGTGCACGTCTTAGCCACCGGCTGATCTTCATAGTGTACACCCTTGACTTCTGGTCGCACCGCCACTTATGTTGGCACGATATTTCTCCCGGCCGCCCTAGTGTGCCGCCGTGGATCGCGGGTTTTACCGCATTGAGTTCTGACACTCTATTTGGCCGTGATAGTTTCGATGCATCCTAAAATCCTCGGGACAGCAGCTCTCTCAGCCAGGCAACGGTTTTGACCGCCAACTCCGCCGCCGCCGCCGCCACCGTCGTGTGCTCGCCATCGAACGTCATGATTACGAGGTAGGGGAGCTTTGAACTCGTAAATTCATGAAGCATGCTTTGAATGAGTAGCAGCATGCTAGGATTGTATGATTCCATGCTTGGATGTTAAGTAACGATCCGATTGCATGATGTGCGTGTAAGCATGATTGTATGGTATGATTGATATGCATGAGATGTATGCATGTTTTATGGATGTGGATTATGTATGCGCTGGCGATGGCTAGCAAATATGTCAGTATGCTATGTATGGGTTATGCACGTGCTAGTGATGGCTAGCGTGCATGTTTGAAGTATGTATGAATGTGTGTGTGCACGTGCTAGAGATGACTAGCGTGTACGTTTGATGTATGCATGTGCTAGTGACGGCTAGCGTGCATGTGTGATGTATGTGTGAATGTATGCATATGCTAGTGATGGCTAGCGTGCATGTTTGACGTGTGGATGCATGTGCTAGTGATGGCTAGCGTGCATGTTTGTAAGTTATGTATGTATGACCGTATGTGTATGCTATACGTATGTGTGAGACATACGTATGTATGATGGCATTTTGCCTATGCTTTGGATGTGCGTATGTGTTTGTGGGCAGAGGTATGGTCGATGGACAGTAAGAGGTGACAAAAGCTCTGTCTGAATTTGGATGCGGTTGTGTAAGCGTATGACAGAGGATATGAGTATGACGGGCAAGGATTAGAATGGATCGGTTTGGGTTGGATGGTATGGTGGGTAACTGTCAGACAGTAAGAGTGTTCATAATTGTACAAGCATAACGTACATATTATGAAGTGAAAAATAAGTATAATAAGTGAGATATAAGTAAGAGGGCGACAACTGGGTTGGCTCTGAGGAGCGTTATTTGAGGATGTCAGTGTAAGAGGTTTTGGCCATAAGATGGATGGCGAAGTACGTAAGACTGTAAGGGTTTGTTGTACGATGAGTTTTATCCATGATGTGGACGGGTAAGTAAAGTCTGCTGCCCTAACGAACTTGGGTTTCGGATCGGGCTCAGCTTCGGTTTGACCAGTCGAGGACTGTGAGTTTGTGTGGCATAATTGTACCGCATAATATACTTAATTCAAACTGGAATTATAAGCACAGCTAATGATAGCGTTGTGAGTTTGAGACCTGAGGGTTCGACGGATTAAGTTCCGTGTTTGAGCTAGCCGCTGATGAGTTGGCCGAGCGTTTATCATGTCTTGCCATGGTGTTTATCCTGCGGGATGTTGTCTGTGTGCTATGTAGAGCACCGGACGTCTGATGCTCTGCTGAGAGCGACGTTGTTTCTGATTTGGTCTGCGTGCTGTATAAGCCCAGACGTTTGATGCTCTGTTGAGAGCGATGTACGTTTCTGACTTTGTCTGCGTGTCAGTATGAAGCCCGTACGTGCGATGCTCTGCTAAGAGCGACGTATGTTTCTGATTTGGTCTGTGTGCTGTGTAAGCCCAGACGTTTGATGCTCTGTTGAGAGCATTGTATGTTTTCGCCCAAGAGTGGCACTGTACGTTTCTGCCCAAGTGGCACTGTATGTTTTCTGCCCAAGAGTGGCATTGGCACTATAAGACCCATTATGGTGGGCAATTCTCTGGCACTATAAGACCCATTATGGTGGGCGATTCTATGGCACTATAAGACCCATTATGGTGGGCAACTGTATGACCCCTTATGTGTGGGTGTTTATGTTTGCACGCTCAGGTAAGTAGTATCATGGATCTACTCTTACCTGTTTCATCCAAAGGCCCCATGAGCATTGGTGTGCCTTACCTTCGGAAAAGTCCATGGCGTCTAGTCACTCCCCGGAGGTTAAGGTGTTGCCCCAGTGGCATTCTTTTCCTTTTCGACGCTGGAGCCTATTAGTTGTAATGAGCTTCAGTGGTCGTTGATATGTGTACGACTGTAAGAGTGTGTATGAGTACGACCGTAAGCGTATGTGTATGAGCAGGACTGTAAGAGTATGTATGAGCAGGACTGTATGAGCAGGACTGTAAGCGTATGAGTATGAGCACGACTGTAAGAGTATGAGTACGATTGTGAGAATATGTTTCTGAGTAAGACAATAAGTATGATTTTGTGCAGACTGTACGAGTAAGGTCATACGAGTCTGACTGTACGAGTAAGGTCGTACGAATCTGATTGTGCGAGTAAGGTCGTACAAGTATGCGTATGCTGTATGAGTATGCGTACGGTGGTACGAGTAAGTTGTATGACCCTGGATAAGGGTGTTTGTGTAAGTTTGATTTGGTATGATGTTGGCATAATGGTGCCTTCGCTATGTCTGTGGCATGTTAGTGCATTTGGTATGTTTGTATGAGTTTGAGCATGATGTTGATATGCTTCTGCTTCATGTTTGAGTTGCATGACGCATGTGATTATGAACTTTTGAGTTCATCGTTTGGGATTTCCCCTGCTGGGTATTTTCCTACTGAGTATGAAAATACTCACCCTACTACTTTTAGCCCCGTTGTACGGGAGGTTTTGCAGGTTGTGCGGAGAGCTCCTGGAGATGGACGCTCGTTTCAGCGGTGGATTGATTCCCGTTGACTCAGGTATCAGCTTGACTCTCTGCGAGTTCATTTGTGCCACGATCTCCTGTATTGAGTGAGATGAGACTTTAAGATGTTTTATTCTAGACTTTCATTTGGATGAGTTTGTGGACTGTTATGGGACTTGTACTCAGGGATGCCTGGGAGAGTGATTTGTATTTAAAAGTCTATGATCATAGCAAATTTATTCGTACGGTTGTTTTCGAGTAGCGCCTGAGGATATTTGATTTGACAGTACAATGTTTAACCGTATGATGTTTTAAATTATAAAATGTTTATACAGGTTTTGATTTTATCGTTTTGACTCCGATTTATGGAAAAAAAATTTCTATGAGTTTTAAGAAAAAAGGATGAAAAATCTCGGGCGTTACAATCTCCCCTCCGCAGGAGATGTCCCTGGGTGAACAACCCGACTCTAGATTCTCTGTGTGAGAATGGGACATCCTTGGCCAGGATCGTCCAGGGCGAGCAGCTTTAGGGATTGACAACTCCAAAACTTCTTAAATTCTTGTGTAGAATTTTGGACCATGACATGCCTTCGTGGCCTTGTCTATGTGACACTAAATTGTGATTACTCCTTGATAGAGGTTGATATGATGAGATGCATGGTTGGATATGTATGTTAGATATACATTTCATGCAGGTTGATATGATGAGATGCATGGTTGGATATGTATGTTAGAGATACATTTCATGCAGGTTGATATGATGTTGAGGCATGATAAGATATATATGTTAGAAATACATTTCATGCAGGTTGATATGATGCTGAGGCATGATTGGATATGTATGTTAGAGATACATTTCATGCAAGTTGATATGATATTGAGGCATGATTGGATATGTATGTTATATGATGTTGAGGCATGATTTGATATGTATGTTAGAGATACATTTTATGCAGGTTGATATGATGTGAATGACACTATGTGGATTATACACTATGAAGTAGATTTAGGTGATGTATATGTGTGATCAGAAAATGTTACATCTTGTCAATCTTTGATTTGAATGATTATATTGTTATCCTGCCGTGTTGCCGATGCTAATAGTATATTAGAAAAAAAAATTATTGCTGAGTTTGTTTAAACTCACCCCTCTTTATTGTGTTTTACTTTGGGGCTGTGTGGCGTGACACGAAGACGGACAGGATCTCCTTTTTGAGGAAAGATAGTAGACGACTTGGATGTGATCGTGGAGACTCTTATGTGACTTATTTTCCTTGGTTTATGCTTTATGTTTAGAACCTTTGTGTATGTTTCTCTGTTGGATTTATGTCACATTATACAGTTATGTTGTTTAAGACTTATTTTAGAGCCAGAGTGGACTATGGTTGACTAAGCATGTGGGTTTGAGACTGGTTGTTTATTTTGAGTTAAGCAACTCTTTCTTTTCTACTTATTTACTCTCGCTCAAAGTGGTGTGCATATTCCGTAATTTTGTTAAGTCGCCCATAATTAGGGTTATGTTTTCCGCTAAACCGTATCTCAATTTCCCTTCATCGCCCCCGCGTGCTTGGCCGGCCCCTGGACCGGGTTCCGCTCGGGTCGGGTAGCATCGGGGCGTGACACCATGAGCCATCCTTCTTCCTGACAACGAGCACAAGAGAGGAATAGGAGTTGGTACTTGGCTGGATAAAACCTATCTTGAGCATCTCTTGCACCAACCACTTAATCTCAGTCTGTTGAACATGGGAATAATGATAAGGCCAGACATTAGCGGGAAGATCTAGGCACAGTGGGGATTTAATGGTCATGGTAGTGCAAGGGTGGTAGCTCATGTGGCTGAGCAAATATATCCTCATGGTTGGCCAAAAAGGCAAGCAAATCATCTGGTAAGTTAGTCTAGCTCACCTTTGCAGATGTGTGCCACTATAGAAAGATGCCTTGGGGTGAGAAACAGAAAAGTGAGCTCACCGACTGGGCTGACCATAACGTCCTAGGTTGGGAGCCTGAATACAAATTTGTTGGCTGCTCACCTCGAAGTTTATAATCATATCTCTAAAGTTGTAGACCACGCCCAACTTTCTATAGCCATTGGACCCCCAAGCACCAAATATGCCCCTTTTGTGGGCAACAAGAACAAATATGTGACAAAAGTATGTCCTTGTATGGATAGGGACGCCTGTGCACACATACCAATGCTCTAGAGGTGTTTGTCATGCCCTATCAAAACATCAAAGAGTTTCAAGTCAAAGACAAAATATCTAAGTCATTGTGCCACCTTGTCAATGAAGAAGTGAGTGGAGCCACTGTCAATGAGAATAATGACTTCTTGCCACTTAAGATAGCCCTGATTTCTCATACTACGGGGAGTGAAGGCTCCAAATAAGGCATACACTGAAATCTCAAGAAGGAAGTTGTCATATGAGGGTGAGTCATCAATGGCCACGTGGTCACTCTCATCCTCCACCTCCTCAACAAGTAAACTGCCTAGAAGTGACATTGATGGTTCAAACATACTTTTTGTCACACTTGAAACATAAGCCTTTGGCGCGCCATTCTTCAATTTGGACAGGAATAAGGCTGAGAACTGAAGGGTTTGTGGCAGAGGATGGATTAGGCCATCCCACAAAGGAGGCATGGCATTGTGGCAAGCCCGTGCTGCTGAAATGGTCAAGGACATTCCCCATTTAGGTGGCAGGACAACTTCTCTTCAATCCGGGCATGACGTACTCTGGCATCCCATATTCCGATTACGCTTAACCCAATACGGTTAGGGGTAATTATATAATTTTAGTTAAATTTTAAGTGGTTTTAAGGGATAAAATTCTCGTATCTGGTTGGATCTCGACGTAATGAGCACAACGAATCAAAGAACACTCAAAACGGAGGTCGGGAAAGAAAGTTACGACCTCGGGAAGCATGCCACATGGGCGGGACCCACTTTAAAAGTATGAGATAACCTACCTATGTGGGGTATAGTTTCGAAGGGCTTGTCAATACGAGTCCATCGGTACCAAGAACATGCAATTCTACCTTCGGGATAAGAAGTTATCGCGTTTTGAGTTGTAATTGTATTTGATTGAAATAATAATAAAATATTCAAGAAAAGACAGAGTAGCTAACATCAGCTAGCCAAGCCTCCGCGCCACCGAGCACGAGCACACCACGCAATCGCGGCCGTCCGCGCGATCGTGCACTGACAGTGCGATGCGCAGGTCACGTGTTAGACGCGCGGCGCGGCCAAGCGAGCCGCATGTAGCACGATGATGTGCACGTTAGGCGCGGGTCACGCGCACCGACCACTTTGGCAGCCCAATGAAAATACGCCACATGGTGCGAGCATGTGCATGCATATTCCGGTTTAACCCGAACGCTCGCACACCATTTTCTTACAAATTCTCATTATGATCATTCTTCCGGAGGAATTTTTGGAGTCATTTTAAGTCCGTTTTCTTCCGTTTAAAATGCGTTCTTAGCTAATTCAAGAATGTTCTACGTAATAGAAGCATCTATTCCTCGAGTTAGTAATCCTATATAGGGGAAACGCCCTTGGTAAGGGGAGGTTTTGTTCACTGCCTATGGCACATGAAGGGTGAAGTGTACCGAGTAAGAGAGGTTCTGTCCACCGCCTACAAGTGCATGAAGGGTGAAGTGTCTCTGGGTAAGGGGAGTTTCTATACACTTCTGGGTAAGGGGAGTTTCTATCCACCGCTGGCGTGTGAAGGGTGAAGTGTCTCTAGGTAAGGGGAGGTTTTGTTCGTCACCCACGGGTGCGTAAAGGGTGAAGTGTCTCTCGGTAAGAGGAGGTTTTGTTCATTGCCTATGGGCATGAGAAGGGTAAAATGTCTCCGGGTAAGGGGAGGTTCTATCTGTTGCCTACGGGCACGTGAAGGGTGAAGTGTCCCAGGTTAAGGGGAGGTTTTATCCATTGCCTACGAGCATAGAAAGATAAAAGTATTCTGGAGTTAGAGGAGGTTCTGTCTGGCATCTCCAGACCTAAAAGGGATGATGCCCTAAGAAAACAAGCAACTCTGAACATCGCCACTTCCGGAACTACAGGGGAGTATGTTTTTTTTACCTTCTAATTTAATATGATTTGTATACATGCACATCTTAATTAGTAATTAAGATATATATAGTTTGCTATGATCCAATATATGCTGATATGCTCCTATTCGATCTACTTTGATATATCCTGTTGTGACCCGAATTACTTTGAAATGCTTTATTGTAATTTGACATACTCTAATCTGATCTAATATGATTGGTATGGTCAGATGAAATTTGATACGATCTGATAGGATTTGATATGATCCAACATGCTCTGTTGTGTGTTCTGCTCTACTCTATGATAGTGGGATGTTTGATTTTGTTAATGTTCTACTCACCTATGCGAGATGTGTATTTTGCTAATTTACTGGCTTCTGTTCAACTCCGATGTTTTATGATATTTTTGTCTGACTACGAATGAATTATTCAGATATAAGGATATATGTATTTTATCGTATATGCTTTTGTGATTTCTAATGTATGTATTAGCCGTTAGGCAGAACTATGTTCGGATCTAATCGTATTTGAATAACTTTATAGATGGTATCCAATACATACGTAGGCAACCAATGGCAAGGTAATGTTGGCCCGATCTAAATTAGTTATAAAATTAGGTTTGTTATGATCTACACACAACGAAACGTTAAAGCTCCATAGTATGTGGAAGAACGTTATGACTCTTGCACTCAGAGTCTGCAACTCTTGGTCAATCCGATTTTAATTTTTCTACTTATTTAATACACTCTAATTCTACCTTCCGAACTAACCCCCGGTCGGGTTGGGTTTCCCGGGTCAGGGCGTTACATGTACAACTTCATGCATAGAGGTGCAATGAAAGTGGTGCATCTCATCTGATATCTCTGTCTTGAGCCCCCTTTTGAATGTTCCTATCAAAGGTGCAACTAGCCAGTTAGATAGTTTGTCAGTGATTTTCATTAGGCATGCACAGTAATACTTTGACGGAGGGTAGATATCATTTTGTTGAAATCTTGGAACTCATTAGGGCCAAATTGAATACATAGTTCATAAAAAAAAGAGACCTACGTTGGAAAGAGAACCTCCTTCTCATAGCTTTGGAACCATATAGAGGCATCTCCATATGGGTGAAAAGCCGCTATTCGAAGTCATTCCTTGTGAGAATATATGCCTTGATAAGCAAAGAATTCATTTTCTTTGTATAGCCACTCTATAGGATCCTTATCCCAATTGTAATGAGGGAATTGTAGTTGGGCCAGATAGGTTCAACACTACCCATTTTCCCTCTACGAGGACTAGAGAAGTCCTCCCAATCATCCTCATACTCGTCGGGCAAGTTTTAGAAGTGAAAGTTTATTGGGGCATTTTCCTAAACACTTTGTGTACCTCGTGCTACCCTAACTAAACGACCTTCTTGAATCTGGTCAATAGAACCAGCCGATGGAGGAGGTAGAACAAGCTTATCAATCAGGGTCTAGAGGCTGGGAGCACGAGAAACATGTGGCTGAGAAGGCGTGTCCATTAATGGAGCCAAGGAAGTTGGTCATTGCTGAACAAAAGACTTACAATTAATTGTTGAATGTTCGCATTCATCTATTCAAACATCACCATAACTGTGACATCATCCACACTAGCAATCTAAGGTGGCTGCTCTTTAATGGTGTCAGTGGGTTTCTCAGCCTCGTTCTCTAGAGTTGTCGCAGGCTATTTGCCTCTAGCCATAACTCTAGTAAGAGGCTTTGCTAGCAATGTTGTATTCTAGATTGGAACGCAAATAATACCTAACTTTGGATCAAAAGAAAGGGGAGGAAGTAGACAAAAGGGGAAGAAAACAAGTTTTATTCTCTTTTTATAAAAAATAAAAGAATGAAAAAGACCCCCTAATAAGGGTGGCACATTTCCCAAGGGAAATGCCGTGCTAGCTATGGGATGCTGGCCAACTCGGCAAGCCCACAGCCGAGATTACAATCCGGAATCCATTATTATCTTACATTACAACTTATCAAACCTAGAAAGGAAAGTACTATAAAACAAAGTCTGAAACATAACAAGTTCTATAAACGAAAAGTAACATCATGGCAATCAAGGGCGGGAGCTGTCTCCGAGTGGTCTTTACTAGGCGCACACAACATCTTCCGACTTCAATCTTAAATAATATAGAATGAATCCAATTCTGTTCAAAAGAAAATGATGAGAAGTTGCAAATGCTTTACTGCTCTTTGAAGCCTTAAAAAATTGATTCTGACTGAGGCAACCAATCTGATCATCACTATTAGAGAAAAGATAAGCTGAATATCAAAATAAGATGACCAACGTCTACTAAGAGCCTATTGAGATTATGTTCCATAATGGTCATTGCAAATTCTGACATGTAAGACACCCACAAGTCTATAATGCTTTAGAGCTGAGATAGCCTTTAAGCTGCAGGACCTTGAAAGAAGATATGTTTATTCGTTTGACAAGAAGAATTCTACCGTGATCCACCAGACATATGAGTTCTCCCTGAAGTCCACCTCCATTCATTCTGAATCTGAAATGAAAATTGCGGTTGTGGGGATCTGGTAGTTCTCCAAAAAAATACGAGTAAACATGTACGAAGATCACTTCAGATGAAGAATAAACGTTGACAAAAAAATCTTTTCAACGAACAGAGGGATGTTCCTCCTGCAACCACATTGCAAAAATCGGCATTCATTCACAAAAAAATGTGATGCATTTTGCCACATGATGTAACTCAACTACGTATCCTTACAGTCAAATCTTGCCCAAGACTTTTCATCTGCGGAAGTCGCACGTCTGTGGTTGTCTTTTGGGCATTTGCTTTCAGGTAGATGTCTGGCACCAGCAGCAGCTGCAGGGTATTTGAACTTGATAAATCATACAAAATTATGAATTAAATAATTTGATGAAAATAAATGCTTACTATCAAATGACGCCCAGTTTCCTGTAGAAGATGGTCTATGCGCCCTCCCTTTGGGAAGTTCACCACTGGAAGATTTAGTAGATACTTCCACTTTTAAGAAAGAATTTGAAGGCTTCTTTTCTATTTGTGAACTCCAGGGAGCCAAAAAAGTTGGCATATGTGCAGTTATTGAACACTACATTAGGACAGACAGTTTCAGATCAATTAATAATTAAAATCATAGAAAAATTGATTTACGTCAAGTTTCAAATAGCTAGAAAAAACATATATAAAACTTCACCACAAAAACTATTACCTGATTAGGTCTTCTGGAAGTTGGATCTGCAAGAGTCACTTGTGACATACTCTGATTAGGAGTTCCGATGGACAAGAAAAATTTGTCTGGCTCCCTGTTATGTCCACCATTTGGCACCTGATTACCAATAAAGCCTTTTTCTACCCCACCAGACATTATGGATGTCTCAGTTACTTTTTTTGAAATCCATCTTTTTTCCTCATACCTGTTGAGTAATATGGGGTAGGTCATCATTATCTCCAAATACACAACCTTCAATAGATATAATTCTTATACAAGGAAATACCGACTTTGCACGGATGAAACTTTCTATAGAAGTTCTATTGTAATCTGGAGGCAGTTCTGCTTCCCAGTAGCGGTTGGATTTCTCATTACCCATGGCTACAACAAAGATAAAAAGTTTAATTTAACATATGACTGACTGTATGGTGAAAAAATGGATATTTGAAGATAAAAACTCCAATTGCCTTGCATGAATGATATTTGCTCGGGAAGCCATGTATCCAATGTAGCAGATCGAACCTGTGCAGCAGATGGAAAGATACATGTATGCAAGATCAATATCCTCTATGTCTGGCAAGCATGATAATAGTTCAAGTTTACCAGTCCATATACTTTCTTCTTTGGAATAATCCATGCACTTAATCACGTGAAGCAGTGGGTAATTACAATTGAACTAACTACATAATATGAGAGGTAAGAAAATTAAGGACATCCACCAACAAAGATACCTTGGATATGTGCACACCAAGACTACGGTGTATTCCAGAACACTGTATGCAGATAAAGACACCAAGGTTCACGCTTGCCCACCGTGGGGCACTGCAGTAAAGACAGTGAAAATTAGAAAGTGGACCTTTAAAGATTGTTAAGAAAAAATCTTCATAACTCGACTCAACAGGTCAATATAATAATAAAGCAACATGACAATTTTTAATCTCGACATACTGCAAGAGCTAAGACCTAAATTTCACTAACATACCTCGATTTGCAATCAGCGCACTGCCTATTCTCTGGCAGCCTAAGAAGGCCCTCTAAAACCTGCGCATGAAAAGCAAATAGAGCAGTATCAGTCATCGCAAACAAGAAGAGGCATTTAGTTCTGAATGAATACGGTACCCAGAAAGATTACCTTTCTGAAGAATAAATAGGACTTCCTACATTTTTTTTTTACAACGATTTTCAGCAAATGAAATCAAATTCCAGCCTAATGAACATAGGACATTATAAACAAGATGCAGTTCTAGCATATAGAGAGTACAGAAATATTAGATGTAAGGCATAGACACTAAAGTAGGTTCAGTAGAATGTTAGGGCATAAGGAACCTTTAAACACATGAACATATGATAAACTTATTCAAAAGGGAACAGTGTGGATATTTCACCATTTAATTTGACTAATTTGAGACCGTGCACCATAACATTATCCAATCAGCTAGTTCACCTACCATCACAAAACTTTCTAAAACAAGGTTAATCATCACATCCAAAAGCAGATTATTTTCAGTTGTTGCATTGCATTTGTGAAATAATAAGGCAATAAAATTGATAAAGATCACTTGCTTCTTCCACTTGCATGTTAAAGTAGCATGAGCATGATCTTGAACTAAAGAAACAGGCCAATCCAGCCTTAGTCGGGCGGGTTGGATCTCTCCAGGTTGTGGAAGAGGTCCCAAGTTAATTCCCATTGGCGTGCAAGCACATGCACACAAAAAAACACCCTAAAAAAATAAAGAAACAAATTTTCAACAAATTTATCTGGAAATAAAGGCCAAGCCAGGGAAAAGGACTAAAGGATATTGAAAGTGTTCATATTAAATTCACCATTGAAATGGAATCTACAACTCTTTCACTCCAACAATGAATAACACTGAAGATTATAAAATTAGAAGAATATAACACTAGACTGAATGCATAAATATGAATAATTTTCATCATCTTTGCTCTTTAATATAAATAATATGCATCTATATGAAAATTACAAGTTATGTTTTCAACTCTAACCAAAAGCAACTAACCTGTTGATACATATGAGAGTCATGTCGCATAGTAGGTCACAATTCAGAACAAAAAAATAAAATCAAAATAAACTTATGATCTATGACAACTTTCTGCTAGGCAAAAATAAAATCTAAAACCCTGGAAAACCAAAAGGACAAATGCTAAACCAAGAAAAAATACTTGTTTGTGGACGTATTTCCTTTTGCGAGAGTAATCAGTAGAAGTTTTAGCTCAACTTTTTTGTGTGTTTATATATAAGTCACTTTTCTCAGAAAGATCAAGTTAATCTTCTTAAATAAAAGAGTAAGGTAATCTTAAATGTGTGACCCATAAAAGGTATATTTTTTTATTCCCTAGCAGCACTATTTTCAAGAATTTAATTAAATCACGACAAAAAATTGAAACGGATCATTATACGTACCTTAGTATGCCTGGCATCAAGCTCCTTAGAGATAGATGCCTTCTGGTTCATGTTTGCGACAGTTTCTCTTCGCCTGGCGATTTTAGGTGGGGCAGCAAGAAGAAAAGGTTCTTAAATAATAAGCAGCAGTAATTATCTTAATAATGGCACAATCAATCATAATTAACACACAGCAAAGAAGGCAAGACCGTCTCTCTCGTTCAAAGGAGAGAGAGAAAAAGAGAAATCAGACGAAAGAGGAGAAATTTCGGCTTAGCTTTATACACTAATACCTAATGCAATTGTTTAGCAATGGAGGCAACGAAGAGGCATTAGAACCGTGAAAGTAGTCCTATAATACCGCGCAAACGAACGAACCCAATTTCGCGTCAAATTATGTGGCATTGCAGCGGAAATAACGATGTGAGCAGCCGCCCGCCAAAATGACCACCAAATGCATCGCCTGGGCCTGGGGAGCGGTCAAGCCTCCCTCTCCAGCTATGCTAACAGCTGCTATTGGCTCAGAAATGGGCGGTTGACAGGAATCGGGGCTAACAGCCTATATTTAACAATTAAAGCCAAGGATGAACCCACTTACTACGCTGGTTGGCTGCTACCTCTAAGCTCTACACTATACAGTCAAGGTTTTATGCCTTGGAGCCAACTTGGTTCTTCCCGGAGGAACGCGAGGACGATTGACACCCTCCAAAAACAGACGGAACATACTCTAAATCTCAATCCGGCTGTAGCCAGTCTCCTTTCTAACTTCCCTCTGTTTCATCCAAGCTACCACCTTTCTCACGTCTTCCCATCTCTCTTTTTCTGCATAAATTTTCATCAACAGAACATGAGCTGCGTCGTTCCTTGGCTCTAATTGAAGCAAGCTCTGAGCTGCCAACTCTGCTAGTTCTTTATTGCCATGAAGTCTGCAGCCATTAAGAAGGGATCTCCAAACAGCAGGCCAGGGTTCGAACGGCATCTCTTCGATCACATCTTTAGCTTCTCTGAAAAACCCAGAACGTGCATATAAATCAATTAAGCAACCGAAGTTCTCTTTCGAAGGATTCATCCCATGGTCGGAGCTTATCGAATCAAATGTTTTTCGCCCCTGATCAACGTGACCCAGATGCCCACAAGCAGAAATGACCGATACAAATGTTGCATGGCTGGGCTTCAGTTCAGACAGCTTCATTTTCTCAAAGAGGTCGGTGGCTTTCTTCAAGAGGCCATGTTGCGCGTATGCCGTGATCATGGTATTGAACAGAACCCGCTCATTATTTCTGCTCATTATGCAATCGAAGGCTATCTCGGAGCTTGAAATATCCCCACATTTAGCATAGACATCTATGATGGAACTTGCGACACATGAGTGCTCCTCAAAACCAGCTTTAATCACTTGCGAATGGATGCATTTGCTATGGTTATAAGCAGGCACTTTGGCACATACATTTAGTATACTGCTTAATATAAATTCATCTGGCTTTTCGCCACTGTCTATGAGACGACTGAAAAATGCTAGAGCCTTGTTATGACATCCTAGCTGCGAAAATGCTGAAATCATGGATCCCCAGGAGGCTGCGTCTAATATACTTATGCTCTGGAAAACCTTAAACAAGTCGGAAGCCTCCCCAAAACTGGCATATGTATTGATAAGCGCGGAGCCCACAAAGCAATCTGAATCAAGTCCAGACTTGATTGTACAACAATGGATCTGTCTGCCCATATCTTCATGTTCATTGCTACAGGCTCCCAGAATGATCGAGTAAGAAAACTCATTTGCTTCAACTTCTGATACGTGTAACATGCAGAAAATCTCGAAAGCTTTCACACTGCAGCCGTTAAGGTTGTATCCAGAAATCATCTCGTTCCAAGAGATAACGGATCTAGCAGGGAGGAGGCTGTCAAACACCAGTCTTGCGCTTTGTGTTGCGCCGCACCTGGAGAACATGTCAATAAGCGCGTTGGCGACAAGGGTATTACAAAGGAAGCCAAGATGACATGCCCAAGAAAAGAGTTGGAGCCCAAGATGTAGTTTGTTTAGAGCACCACAGAGTCTAAAGAAAAGTGAGAAAGTAACTCGATTTGGTTTTAATCCTGTCAGCATCATTTCAAGTAAAAATTCCACAGCTTCATTCGCATTCTCGCCTTCAGCCAAGCTAGAAAAAACAGTATTCCAAGTTACGATGTCTTTTTGTCCAGACTTGACAAATAGTTTCAAAGCAGAGCCTTTTGCACCAGCCTTGAAGTACATGCTTATAAGAGAATTTTCCACGGACGACACGCATTCCATCTGTTTTCTCACCACCAAGCCATGAACTTGTTCGCCAAACATTAAATCTCCAGCGCATGTGCATGCCTTGAGGGCTCCCACAAAGGTGAACAAGTCAAGCATCATCCCCTCTCGATGCATTGCACGTACAAGTTCCATTGCTTCACAGCCATGGCCATTATTTGCATAGCCTCCGACCATTGCATTCCAACACGCAATATCAACATTACTCATGAATCCCAAGAGGCACTCAGCGGCACCTATGTCCCCACACCTCGCATACATGTGCAGGAGCGAACTGGTGGCAAACAAATTCATCTCGTAGCCCACCTTGACGGCGACACAGTGAAAGCAGGCACCAACCATAACATCGCCCAGCTCAGCACACGCTGACAGGACGCTGCCGAACGCAAACTCGTTCGGCCGAAAGCCCGACCTCATCATCTCCACGTGAAGCTCCAGGCCAGTCTCCAGCTCACCACAATGAACGGCCCCAGAGATGGCAGAAGTCCAAGAAACGAGATTTTTTGTGGGCATTTCGTCAAAAACATGGAGGGCATCATCAAAGAGACTGTGCCTAGAATACATTGCAAGTAGATTGTTCTGGGAGAAAGTATCGTCGGAAAACCCGAGTTTGACGACATGGGCATGCACCTGCGCGCCGAAAAGAGGCGACTTTTCCTTCGAAGAGAGGGACAGAGCATCAGCAAGCGCGGCCTGGATGCTTCTACCGCGGCGGCAGAGAAGCGATGGAGAAGGTTCTGTGGATAAAAACTTGGGCAACTGCGAATGGTGAGCTAAGTTGGAACAGATTCTGAACATCAAGCTGTTTTCTGCCTCAGATCAAAAAACAACAAGAAGAAGAGGTTGAAGGGAAGTGCAGTCTTGTAGATAGATAGATATTCTTAGTTTTCCCAGTCAACCTGGAACATGGAAGTCGTTGTAGTATAGTGGTAAGTATTCCCGCCTGTCACGCGGGTGACCCGGGTTCGATCCCCGGCAACGGCGTCTCGTATTTTTGTGTTTTTTTCTTTTCTAAATCCTTTTGGCAATATATTTTTTATAGGATTTGTGGAAGATCTATACAAAAGTGTGTCGTAAGGGATTTGATTTTTCAACTCTCATTTGGTATCACAGAGTGAAACTCTTCCTTTACAAAGCCACAACATTTTAATAAAAACTGCCTGAAAATCTGTTGCTAAAGAAAATATAAAAAAATAATGTTTTCAGGACGGAGTGGCTTTGGACTGTCAATATATTTGACTTTGCCAATAATCTAAGATGATAAATCCTTTGCCAAACACCCCCTAATCAGTCCCAATAAAGTTTAATTTGTTTTGCTAATATTAAAAGACGTGCATATACTTCAGGGACAGGCAGATTTGAATTACCCGTCCTCCCTCAACATTAATACACACCCTCATATCCTGATCATGCTGGCACAGGGTTCATGTTAATTTTTTCCTAATAAATGAGACAAGTATCAGATTTAGCCAGTCTTTTTTAATAAAATACATAACATGATTTTGCTAAGCTAGTTCTACCAATCCCAGTTTGACTCAACCGGTTCAAAGTTCAAACCAAACTCTACACAACCATGACCGGAAATTTGTGAATATGCAAGAAATAGGGTCTCAAAGAGGTGGGTAATTTAAGCATTTGCATTCCACAACGTGATCAAAATGCTATCGAGGAACTAACGTCCCACGAAATATTATACTTCAAGCTTCCAGTGACATGAATTTTATTGAAAAAAAGGACGAAAATTTTTGGCCATCTTTTGTCACTCGAGACTTTAAAACCGCATGAATCTCTGAATGGCCCAATCTCCAGCAGCTTGTATTATTTCAAAGTGCTTCACATAAACATGCACCCCTCATCCAAAAAGGAAAATTACACTCTGAGCTCTGACTGTCTAAAACGATTCCCCCAGAAATGGCTCTGGATAAATGTGGCATTCGGGTATGGCTGCAAATTTGTTTTCTTTATTCTATCTGCAATCTGCACCAACTGCTTCATAGATTGATTTGAAACCATCCCTTTCCAAGCACTCAGCGAGTTCAGCCTGTGAAGCCAAGAGCAACCACGCTGGTTAGTTTTTTGGTATAATTTTTCCTTAAAACTGTCTTCATCGATATATATTATTCGTCATCAGCCATGTATCATCACTACATCAAGATTCAGACCAGTCTAACTAAAGCCCAATTACATGCAAAGTAAGTAGATTTAGACCTAAGATCTTAAAATTCATCCTGCTCATCGCTGGACGTCATGTTTATACAAAAAAGAACCAGAAAACTTCATACTTTTTTCCAAAAGGCCTTCCTGTTAAACGTTAATTCTTACTTTTATTAGCAGCTAAGGAGGCCCTCATTAAGATCAATGTATACTCTTAAAGAAAAAGGTCTAACCAGGACAATCAAATACATCCTCATTTAAAAACTTTATATTTTAAAACTCAAAATTGTAATGTTGCTTATAAAATACTGGGATACTTAACTATGGCAACAATTCCACAAGGCCCTTATAATCTAAAACATAAAATCAACTGCAGGTCCGTAGCTTTAAATGGCTTCATATGGACCACAAATGAAAGAAGGCCCCACCACAACAATTCAGAATTCAAAAAATCAATGTTGCATAAAGAATCGAAAAAAATGGGAAGATATAAACAGTAAGAAGATAGAAATTTACACCCAACGAATCTGCCCAACAAAACCCACCAACTAGGTTTTGATTGGACATGACATTGGGACCACATTTTCTGTCCAATCAAAACCCAGTTGGAGGGTTTTACCGGATAGATTCGTTGGGTGATTATCATTTTCCTAAACAGTAACATGAAGTTAAAGCCTCCGTATAAATTAGATATCAGACATACCTTTATTTGAGGAATCAAGGCAGGCCCTCCATAGGCGAAGGCTGTATAAAGTTGGACAAGGGTTGCACCAGCCCGGATCTTTTTGTATGCATCCTCACCACTGCATCACATATAAGCATAAGCTAAATATCCTTTACGTGAAGTTCAACATGATTTTTTTCAAAAAATGAATTGTACAGACCTGCTGATACCCCCACAGCCAATAAGTGGGATTCGTCCCTAATTATAGGATAAACCAAAATGCTGAAGTTAGCATAAACAAGAATAGGTTAGACATCAAAATGAGAAAGATTAAGAAATGATATTTCGTCCTACCCGTGTCAAAATGTACATTTCTTTAAGAACGCTGGTTGATAGATTGAACAGAGGTTTCCCACTCAAGCCACCAGATTCTTGAGCCAAAGGATTCCTGCTCACAGGGTCTGGCCTTGATATAGTTGTGTTTGATATTATCTGAAACACAAGATTTAAATTAATAACAAAAATGAGGATTTACGGTTTTGAAGTGATACTGTCCAATAGATGAAGATGAAGCAACAACATTGGTGGATGAGGGAGAAAAAAGGTACCAGTCCATCCAAGCGAAGAGCAAGTGCGACCTGAAAAGCATTAGAAATATGAGAATAGATGTTCTCAAACTAGTTATAATAGCAAGAAGCATTCACCACACAAACTTAAAACTACCGCTGCAATATCTTCTAGGTCCTGCTTAGACAAGTCAGGTGCAATCTTTACAAGCAAAGGAGGTGGGCCCTCTTCACCCCATTGCATTTCATCTCGAGCAGCTTGTACCTAGAGCACATGCGCATGTAAGTCCGATTCTTTTCCAAATTCTAATCAGTTATACACATAAGAAAGATAGAATAACTTAGTTCAGAAAGCACATTCACTCCAAACCTTCTTCACAAGATCCTTCAGCTGTTTTCTTCCCTGAAGTTTCCGCAGGCCAGGAGTATTTGGGGAGGAAACATTTATAACCTATGAAGCAATAAAAGGTACATAGAATTTAAGTTCATTGGCTGTTCTGCTTTCAGTCTACATGTGTTCAACCATGAAGTAAAATTAGCACATATGCATCCATGAAGTACGCAACAGGAAAACCCACCAAGTAGTCTGCATACTGGGACAAAGTATGGACACCTTGAACATAATCAGCAGCAGCATCTTCACTTGTTTTGTTCTTGCCAAGATTCACTCCAAGGATGCCTGGACCTGCTTTTCCTCCTTGTTTTTCATCATCAGAGGAATGTGAAGAACTTGATGTTTCATCCAGCTTTCTTTTTCCGTGCTGTGCACCTAATCGCTTGGCAACAGCCACAATACCTTCACTGTTGAAGCCACATCTATTGATGACAGCACTGCCAGAAAGCATTTAAACATCTCAGGGTTTATGATAATCACCAATAACCTACAAAAACAACTACAATGGAACATGTCACTGTCAACAACCAACCACAATGGAACATGTTTTTTCCTTATTGGTCCTCAAACCAGCATAGGACACTGGGATTGTCTTGTCAATTGTTATTCCTTCCAAACACCAGAAAACACTGAGAGCATATATTTTAAAATAAGACTTGACCTACATGCTTACCCCTCCTGCCGCAGCCTGAAGATACGGGGCTTTGGATTACCCTCCTGAGGAACAGGGGTCACCGAGCCAACTTCTACAAAGCCAAAGCCCAAAGCCAATAAACCATCAATGGCCACAGCATTTTTATCAAAACCAGCAGCTAGTCCTATAGGATTTGAAAATCTCCTTCCCCACACTTCAACACTCAAGAGTGGTGGGTCTGGCCTCTTTTCCCTAGGAACCCAACCACGGGCTGCTGCAGAGACTGCTAGATGATGAGCAAACTCTGGGTCTAGCAAGGCAAATAATGGGTTCACAAACTTTGTAGCTGAAAATAGCCAGCCACTGCACAAATTTACGGACAAGAGAAGAATATTACTATGGGCGAATAAAAACCTTGATCATGTCATAAACTAGTTCTGATACCAGTTTTAAGATGTAAATCAGAAATATCTGCAGAATAATCACTTCAACAAACATTGTCATTCCATAACAACACAAGTACAATTAATGAGATACTGAAATATGGATGAACAAGAATTTTAACCTTTCATTTCCCCTTACCAACCAGATTATTAGAACTAATCGGCTAGTTCACTCAGTAAGATGAGGAGGAATCACATATGATCCAGTAAAACACGTTAATATGGTATACATAAGCCCTTTAACAAACAGGCTTTGGATTTTTCTGAATCCATGTGATCTCTGTAGGGATTAGAGCGCAATACGAAAATTTTCCTGTAAATAGATAATTGCAGTGGGCACTCATGGCCAGGGAAAAAGCATCCCAGGATCGAATCCAATAGCAACTTCAAATTATGTTGGTCAAATAACTCCCTAAATGCGAATATAGTCAAACAAATATCAAGGTAGTCCCTATTCATGCTAATATATTACGTTAGCAAATAGCAGTTCACCTCCCTACCTCTTTTGATTAATTCATGCATGTCTGACTTATGCCTAATGCAAGCTTTTTGCAAAAATTAACACAATGAAGAGAAAAAGCAATTACACAAACGTTTCCAATTTTCCGTCTAAATGATACAAAGTAAACAGAATTAAGAGGAGTAGAAATAGAGTACCAGAAGGTTGCCTCATCTACCGTGCTCACATAAGCTCCACCAGCAATAACTAGGCCTAACGTGGCTCCAGTCAGAAACCTTCCCTGCAGTTAAGTAAAATAAGAACACAGAAATAGCACAATGTCCTACAGTCCTAGTCTTTCCAATATGCCCACTTCTTCGATCAATTAATTTGATATACGAGATCAAAAATAAAGCAATCCGAACAAAAGTGTGATAGCTAAAAGGACTCTACTCACGAAAACAAATTTCAAAAAGGAAGACAAAGAAGTAATTTCTATCTGCATAACACCGTCAAGTATATAAAGGAAAGAAGGTAGTCGAAAAGAATAGTCGGAACCAAGAACAGAGAAGGTCTTTTCTTCAACAAACAGAGAGAGTGATAGATGGACAAAATTTTCAAACTCACTCCAGTACCAAGTGGTACGTCCGCCCATACCTTCTTCGAAGAGTGTGGAGTCCCCGGAGCTGCTGCCGGCGCAGTACTCGAGTGTCTAACACCGCTTTGCTCCCCAAAACGAAGCGTTCTCTGGAACACCTCCCTCAAGCATTTCCTCGAGAGTCTTGCCGCCATGGAATCTGTGCAGAGTTTTTTTTTGTGGGTACTGGGAATCTCTTCGAAGTTACGCAGCAGAAAGCAGAAGAAAATGAGAACGCCGGGCGCCTAGGCCTCACGTGGAGATTGTTCTGTAAAAGCAATACGAATCAATGGAGTCATAAAAGGAGGAGCTTTTTGGTTCAGGGGTGGCGAGGGGCAGAGAAGAGCTGGAGGATGGAGGGGGGGAGGCGAGGTTTTTTCATGTCGGGGCTGGCAAAGAATCGGAAAGCTGAAGCTACCGAGTCGCAGGCAGGCGGATGGGCCCCGCTACTCTCCGGTTTGTTGCCATCCATGGACCCGCGAGTATGTGCACCGGTTTAATGGGAAGAATTTTTTATCTTCTTTTATAACAATAAGCCCCGCGTTATTGTATATTAACATTAGTTTTACAAGCGCTAATGTGTAACTAAGTATTATGCGTTATCTATGAAATTTTTTTATGTGTTTCTTACTCTTGGCTCATTTTACAATTGGAATATTAAAAACTTTTTTAATAGATTTACATAAAAATTGGTAAGTTTAGGGCTTATTTTACAACCACTTTAAAATTTTAGGGTTTTTTTCTCTCTCTTAATTCAAGAGGGATATTTTTTAATGTATAACATAAAAAAACTTACTTTTATTTTTAAAATAGTTGCCAAAAATGCCCTTATTTTGTTCCCTATAAGATTAGCGAAACAAGTCTTAATATTTGTGTGATGATAAAATTCACATGAAGTAGGATCCTAACAAAATAGTTGCAAAGAAGAGATAAAATTAATATTTTTTTTGGGAATTTTATACCAATAATAATACATAGCCTAACGGAGTTGCAAATATGTTTTTTTTTTCCTTTTTTTGAAATAGTAAAGATGTTGAAAGGTAAAATTATTCCTTTACTTGTGGTAACAAAGTCCGGCATTTTAATTTGTTCCGGTGATGGGTTATTTCAAGTTTGATTCATTTTGTTTAGAAATTTTTTTCAGAAAGTTTTGAAATGTACAAAAAGGAAAAAAGAAAGAGGAAAAGGAACAACCATAAAGATGGGAGACCCAAAAAGGAATTTGTCTGAACCTAAAAATAATTTATTCAAATTATAAAATATTTAAAATTATCTTATCTAAATTGTTAAAGATTAAAAAATGTCTCAAAGGTAAAATTTCCGAAAATTACCTGTTTAAAATATAAAAAACAAAAATAACCTGTCTAAAATATAAATTTCACAAATTTTCGTCAAAAAATTATTAACTACAAAAAATTACAGATGAAATTTCAAATTAAATGTCGGTTTAGATCCATTTCACCCAAATTTTGCAAATTTTTTTGTAAAATTTGTTAATATGCCTTTACTGAGAGTAGACTTGCCCCACCTCTTTTTCAGCATCAACTATTCACACGGTTGTTCACAGACTTTCAGGTTTTGGGTCTAATTGTACTAACAAGGGAGAGCTTCAGCAATTTATATAACAACCTATGTCGCCATTCTGAATATAGTACCTTCATTAACTCGCAGAATTGTAGTTCTAGTTGGATTGACATTGCATAATAAAATAAACCCAAACCCCCTTCCCCACCAAAATAATCATTTAAAAAAAAAAAAAGAGCCTTCACAATCATTTAAAGGGACTGTAAGTAGCGGCTTCTCATGCTGTTGAAGAAACTTGTCGCAGCTTAGACTGCAAGACCATTCCAGCTTCATCAGCCACATTTTTCTTCTTGGAAGCGACCTGCATTTGAGACAGAAGAAAAATGTCATGCTTCTATGTTGAATGTGATTGGTTTGTACTTCAACAATGTATTCACCAAAACCAACATCAAGTGAAGCGGACCCTATACATCTGGAAAAGGTCTACGATGATAAGATAATCGTGAACACTTCATTGCTATGGCAACAAAGGCATCCAGCGCAAAACCTCGACACTACATTTTCTCACATGGAGTATATATCATCAGATTTAACTAAGACCTAAATAAAAGTGATGTCCAATCTGCATCGCCAACACTGTACAGCCGGAACAATGCAGAGATGCTGATAGTAAGTCGAATATGAAGAGAGAAACAAATTAAGCAGAAGATATCATAATCATAGTCAAGAAGCTGTTTTCCCAATAATTTGAAGTCGGCAGCATGGATCTTAAGCCTACATTCTAGCTATGCAAAATATACACAAATACTACATGTAAATCCCCCATCTCTCTTATATCTTTTAAGATAAATTTGTAACTCCACACACAAACCTACCAAATTCAAAAACCACAAAGCATTCCCAGTACAAAATCCTTTTAGCGCTAAACCACTTATATGAAGACCTAATAAAATAAAAACTAAAAAAAAACATAAGGTTAGTCCCTAATTCCCATTAAAACCGTAAAATTATTACTTAAACATTTAAACCAAACAAATTACACAAAAACAGTGAAACATGAAAATATATGCCCAATCTGAATCTCAAAAAAAGAAAATCCTGAATTTGTATGTAAAACTTACAACAAAAAACCTAATAAAGAATATTGAAAATCACTTCAAAAAAATATTGACAACCAAATACGTAGATAAAATGATGAAACACTAGACCCTAAGCCCAAGTGTCAATGCCCCATAAACATTAATCCATAAATCCCTGCTTCATCAAGAATGCCATTTAAATCCTAAAACCAAACTTTTAGTAGACTAATTCTAACTGAAAAAGAAAACAACATTTTTTTTTGTTTTTTTCCCCAAATGTCTTTATACTCACCAATTTTCATTTTATTTTTACTAGGAAATTTTATCTTGATCCATTGACACCTATAAAAGCAACATTATTATTTCCCCATGTACTAACCTACTTGGGAAATATGTGACAAGCATCATCCTCTGTATTTCATCAAAATAGACTTACAATGGTCTGTTTTTCCTTACAAGGAAGGTAAGTTCAAAGGAAAACACGTCTATAGTATTGAAATGGGAAAAATGAACAATACAGTGAAAAAAAGTACTCCTTCCATTCCAAAATAAGTGTTCCATTTGATTTTTGAAAATGGACTAATTTTAGTTCATTTTGAAAATCCAAATAGGACACTTATTTTAGGACAGAGGGAGTATTCAGTATAGTCCAGGGCTCTTTGCTCATAAGCAAAGGGCGTGGGACATGTATCAAAAGAAAGGAATACAATCTCAGATCTTGGTCTCGTCTTGGTCAGCTAAAGACACGAGAAATTAGAAAGATCAGGGAAGAAGGTCTAGGTAAATATTTGTGAAGTTCTATTTTTTCTTTTGTCTCAATTATTGTATTCCTATTTGTCATTTCCATCTCCTTTAACCAGTGAAAATTATCTGTTTATATAGAATCCTTATATATTAAAATTTTATGTGGTGGCAAGATTCAACCCAGCTTCCCCATTGTCCCTCCACTTTAAAAAAACTTGCTTAGTATATATGTTTTCTATTAGCTTAAATTCTAAACACATATTAGTGCCAAAAAAAATCTTAAGCACGTAAGAAACTGGATCTCTTTTCTCTTTGACCCTCAAAAGTTGGCTTGCAAGAACCAACTAAAACAATACTATTTTCCATAGAAAGAAAAGAAATACTTTTAGTTGACAATGGAAAGGAAAAAATTTAAACGAGAACATTTGTGTGTGATAGCATTTTCTAAAAGGTCAATTGAAGGATTATAGGTCCGTCTGCACAGTTCATAGGTACTCCTGAGTCCTGACTAGCCATATTCCATTTGTGCTATTAAAGGTCAACTTAGAGTATTTATTCATGCAACCTATATATAGAAAAGACAGTGGCAAGTAAAGGAACTTATGAGGAGAAAAAAAAATCAGACAAAAAGAATTTTCTCCAAATTACCTCAACCAGCTCATCATAATTGGATTTTAACAAGTTGATCTTCCGATCACAATAATCCTTGCCTTCTTCCATTGTTTTCTGAATTCAAACAAGAATACACGAGCAACACAATTAGTATTAGGTGAAAAAGGAAGGAGACAAAGTATCTATTTAGCCTCTAGTTATTCGAAAAAAATGCTTCGTTTTTAATTAAGGATCCATGTCTTCTTATCCTTTTCGCAGCTACCAATGTCCATTTCAATTCGAATCTAAAGTAATTTGTTAAGTTCACCTCTGTGGAGTGTCTAAATGGGAAAAATCACTTCTTTTACTTCGTTTTAGCAGGTTTTGATCCACAAGCCAGAAAACTCTGAAAATAACCCTGAAAGAAGTATCTGAAGGATTTCGAAAAGAGAGCAGTAAGCGAGTCAAGGACGAACCTCAATGAAGTAGCCAGTGCCTACATCGACAAGGACCTTATCGGCATCGTCAAGGGTTCCCGGAACATAGAGAGACGCCGTCAGTGGCACCAGCATCTTCTTCCCTGCGAGAAGCAAAACAGAAAACAAAAAAACTTTCAACAGCAGCGCGAATTGAACTCAATGAGATCATGTAGGCTACCAAGTCATGGATTAGCCAAGTAGGAGAAATAAAGGGAGGACCTTGGGGACGGAGGGAGAGGTCGTGGAGGGCGGAGGAGGCGAGCTCGAGCCGGGTGGCGGCGGTACGGATCTTGGAGAGGCTGTCCTGGAGGAGGTTGACCTCGAGGTCAGCCTGCTCTTTGAGGGCCTTAAGCTGGTCGATGCCCATCTTCTCCATCTCTCCAACTTTCTTTGATCCCCTCCGCGGCCTCCGTCTTTGTCTTTCCTCTCACTTCTCCGCTCTGCATACCTGCAAAGCCCACGGTGGTGGTGGCCGCAAGGATATCTAACGATATGTAAATTTTACTATACCGTCTCAAACGGCCCCTATAGCTCAGTGGTAGAGCGTCAGTCTTGTAAACTGAAGGTCTGTAGTTCGATCCTGCATGGGGGCAATATCTTTTACTTTTTCGGCAATCTTAGCTAGTTACTTATAGTTTCTCTTAATAATTGTTTAACTGCTTCCTTAATCTGATCATTTTTTTACATTAATTTTTCGTAATATATTACAAGCCATAGCTGATTTGATCCTATCTTCACATGTAGAAGTTAATTTAACATGTGTGTTCCAAAAACAGGGAATTAGGTGCTTCAAGCAACCCTCGTATGGGAATAAGCACAACTAAGATTCATGTGACTCACTTAGCTCATGAATATAATGGCTTACTCTATTACAGTAGGCCACCTACATATATACAGTTAGCATAAATATGTGTATAAAAAATTTCTACACAACTCAAGCTAGGTTGCTGAATTAGCGTGTGTGGAATATTCCCACACACGGCATACGCTTGGCCTTGATAAAGGGAGGCCAAGGTGGGATTTAAAAATCCCCATGGTTGATTTATGGGAGCCGCTGGAACGTCATCCATGTCATAATTTCTGTACTCCTACCAAATAAAAAGTTTATAATATGTAGGAGCATGAGAATATAAATTAATTAATAAAAATCTGATCCTGCATGTATTTCGTGTTTATCTTACAGGTGGATTTAAAAAGTTAGTTAGAGTTAGACTTTCGTGTTTTTGTTGTATAAGATGCTTCACACCTTATAAATTACACTTTTTGGCGCAAAAATGAATTTACACTTTTATAGAGTATTACCATTACTGACAATTGCTGAACCGTGAAAGCACTGAAGGGACATCCTATTTTTTTTAATAGGCAGTGATTTATTTGTTTCTGAGTTGAAACACTCCATGATCAGAACTAGCTCAAATAACCAAATAACTGAGATTCAGATGGCTTTCAATAACCACAACTCAGTCTCCCTGTTGAAATCCAAAGGCTCTCAAAGACATTGGACCAGCAATATGACTTTTTCGCATCACTTTTCTAACTTTTCACTTCTCTAAACCGGACGGAGTAGCTTTGGGGCGAAAAAAGTGTGGATCGTGTACTATTTCCTGATCTGCTCAATTGTAACTGCACACATTCAGTATAATTTTCAATAACTAAAATACACAATCATTTTCTTCAAATTTAAGCGTCTTTTCAACATTGATTCACTCAAAGCATTGCAAAGATAATAACATATGCATATAAGAAAAGAGGATATGATACCTATTGCTAGACCTGATTCCAGTTGGTAATCTACCGAAACGGAGTATTCCAGAAGGGCAACAATGCATGCACTTTAGATTTCAGTTCTGACCAAAAGTAGTTGACATCTAAGTGAACTCGCCAGGGAAATGATCTTATGTGGCAACCCTGCAACCCTGGATTTTGATTCCAATAACGGCCAGATGATGGTAAGCTGTGAAGCGTACTATACCAGATGTCCAGAACGGAAACACCTAACTAGTATTACAAGGACATTGTTCTTTGTCCTCGTTTTCGCTGAAGAGATGTGATTACACTTTCAGCTTACACATCAAGAATAAACTAAAACATCATATTGAGAACAACGATAACTAGGTGCTAAAGAATTATTATTGATGTCACATTGCTCCCCCAGTGAAAGAAAGAGATATATCGGGCTGCCAGTTGGCACTTCATTATGTTAGGTAACTGCTTCCATGTTGGACAAGTCTATATTTTGGAAATGTTGCCAATTTCCTCCATCCTTGGAACATCAGCTATCAGAAAATCTACAAACTGAAGCTTCACAAATAAGAACTTTCAAAGACACGGTAGCAACAAAAAGCCATACGGCACAGTTATAAAAACTTCCAATGCCCTCATAATTCAAACATAATCTTTATTTTTTATTATTATAAAGGTAAGAGACACACCCTCACGCTATATGCACCAATGGGATTTGACCCTGGGAACTCTCCCACAACTCTACTCAAGGTCTACTCAAAAAAGGAAATGAAAAAGCTAATTCCAAGATCTACTCAAGGTGAAAATGTGTTCTCCACTACTCAATAGAGTACATGTAAGTTTCAATGTCCATAACAATAATCAAACATGCCTGAAGGAGATGCAGACAGATTGGTCCACTATGGATGAAGTATCAAGTAACATATATCAACATTGACACCAAAAGTTGCAGATAAATGTTCTCAATTGCCGATCCATTTCAAGTAAATTGTATAATAAGTTGATGAGTTACCTTCGTACCCCATAAAGTTACACAAGACAGAATTCGAGCTCCTTAGACTCCCACCTCTTTCAGAGTTTTGGCAACAATGCAACCAGATTGAGGATCGCCCGACAAAAGTTAAATAAACCATTTGATGTTTCAATTCTTCAATTCAAAGTTACACAAAACGACCTTCACATTGAAATGAGTCCCACTGACATCTCCTCTAGCACTTGCATGGCCTGCATGTTGATAGGAAACATCTTCAACTTCTAAATAGCAGCTTCTGAAGCAGACTGGAGCTTCTGCTTTACCCTCTTGCCTCTTGAAAGCAAATGTTGTCTCCTTGTATAACTCATCTGTATTTGCATATGCACTACTCTACTTCCAAGTTCCCTGAAACACTTGCTGAAAGATAAGCAATCTCAAGGTAACTATGTGTCCGGTTTTCAAACATGACAAGAAGGGTAGATGAAAGCATAAAATAGATTCTAATTCTTCATGTACGACTTGGAACAGAAACATATGCAACAAGTTTTTTTTTCCAAACAAAGAAATAGTCCTTGAGTATTCTCCAATACGAGTTTCCAATCCCTGTCTAAGATTTCCCCCCAAAAAAAAGTTAAAATATATGTCAGGTTACTTGTTAACCACATAAACCCATTACAAATATAACTCTAACTAATTCAAACTAATTTTCAACAGCAAGAACATATGATAAACAAAAAAATACAAAAACTAATCACGACAACATATGACTTTTAATGGCCCCAAAATTACTCACCTCCATTACTCACTGTAACACAATAAAGTTTATAATTGCTCACCCTAGTCTCCAAGTGAAAACGTCCTTTTTAATCTTCCCAAGCCTAGGAAGAACTCATTGGAGACCAAGAATCACATCGCTGGTATCCCACTCATCACTTGAATAGACAAGACTCTGTATCGCCAACACTTTTTTTTCTTCCCAGTAATTACAAATATTATCTCATTGCTGGTGATTGTAATTCCCTCATCATTTTATTTTTTGCTTGATTTTTCTGTTTTCAATATTTCTACATATGAGGTACAAGGAGCTATAATTCTCTAATCCCTTCATTCATCGACCTCAAGTTTCTGAGCGTAAATGTGACCAGTCAGTTCAATACAGAGAACAAGTAAACATCACCAATATGTGGGTATTCGCCATCAAGTTACAAAAGGGCTCATGGTGTAAACCCACCACCCCTGAATATTTCTAAAGAAAAAGACAAGAAATTCTCAAGCCATGGTGGGAGCCTCTTTCCCTTAAAAAAAATCAAACACAAAATAAAAAAAAGTTTGTCACAAAAGGGCTCATGTTGAGAGCCCACCTAAAAAAAATCACCTGATGCGTGTTTCTTTGATACACCCCTAGGCCTTCCACGCTTCCTTGATGTCAAGGGTGGGTCACACTTATATGTAGACTTCGGATCGAGAATCTCGTCGAGTTTCTCAATAATTTGCATTTGCTCCGACTCATTAGATGCCATGAACTTTTCCTTCAATTTCTCTACCAATGATGTGAAGATATCAAAAGAAGTTTGGAAAGATAGTTTCCTCCAATGCATGTCAATTTCAGATAAAGGAACACTTTGACCTTGACCTATCCATTCCGATAGTTGATGAGCGCATGGTAAGCCATGAGTTTGCCTAAGTTTGTGATCACAAGAAGCCTCAGCTATGGGGCCTCCATTGCTTTTCATTTTTTCAACCTCAATCAACTCCAAAGCGGCCTTTGCCACATTTCCAATTAATTCTTTGTAAAACGGAATGTTAAACACATGTCTCACTCTCATTTTGTTATCTTCAAATGCAACTTTTATTTTCTCAATTTGTGATAGCACAACATTGTCTATCACCCGCCATGACTCAGGTAAGGAGACATCCATAGATTGGAACTCTTTCTTAATTTGCTCATGTGCACCCTCAACCCCACTTGATGCCTTGTTGCCAAGGTGCATATTTTTATCAGTCCATGCAGAGATAAAATACTCTTTATATGGAGTAAGCCATGTTTCATTCACATAATTTAATACTTTAGGATAGGCTTTGTAATCATCTTGGAATTTCTTCAATAAAGCCTCAAATTGATTGACATTTGCCGAGTTAACTAAAGCATTCCAACTATCAACAAAAGTTGTCCATACAAGTTCACTATCTTCAAATTCCTTCCTGCAATTTGTGTGAAGGCATTTTGAAATATGCCATACACAAATCATATTCTTGGCAATAGGAAACACTTTCTTCAACGCATTAATCAATGCTTGATCCCCATCACATATAAACACCAAGGGCAACTCATTTGGATTAAGAAAAGATTTGAATGTCTCTAGTGCCCATGTGAAGCTATTCTCCTTTTCAGATGAGAGATAGGAGAAGCAAGTATAGAAATTTTGGGTTGTTGACGTAATTCCAACAATAGACAAAAGGGCCAGCTGAGATCTATTTGTCTTGTACGTGCAATCAACCATAAATACCTTTGGAAACCGGGTTGCCAACCGGATCGACATTGGATGTGCACAAAACAAGTCAACCAACATTTGCGTGTTTTGATCCCTCCTACTGTAAGTGACATATTCACCCCCCTCAAGGTATTTCATCAACTCTTTCATCTGCTTACGTCCAGATTGCAATCGCATCCTCATTCTAGCATTGTAGATAGCGTGTATTGTGGAACGGTTATTTGGATCCTTCTCCTTTATGATACTCAAAATTGCACTTGGCTTTACCCCCAATTCGGACATATCTCGTACAATTTTTTTCTCTTCTGGCTTCAATTTTCCAACCACCGAACGACCCGCAACAAATTCAAGTTCATGGTTATGAATGCCACACAAGACCTCCAATTTCCACCCAATAACTTTACCTAAAGTATTAGAAACTTGGGTCCCTTTCAACCGAAATGGACAATCACATTTTTTCGTTGAAGTTTTCCTTGTTGTCTTTTTGTTTGGAATATACTTTAGGGACCTTTCGCAACCAATAAAAAGGCGTGGCGTACGTCGGGACTTTGTTCCATCATATTTAAGAATTGTAATAACCGTTCCATTTTGGATGCATATATCTCTTGCCCAATCCAATAATTCATCACGAGTGCTGAATATCTACATTTTAAAAAATAAATAAGGAAATTAATAAAATCTACATGTAATCGCAGAGTAGATAATACAAAAAAAATCTATGTGAAAATTTATTCCGAATTTAAAGTCGTACCTGTGATGTTTCAAGGGCGGAAGAAATATCTCTGGACAGGGCATTTGAAGATGATAAATGAACTGCATTTACTTCAATCTATCCAAATATATTACCAAGAAATCGCAGAGTAGATAATACAAAAAAATCCATGTGAAAATTTATTCCTAATTTAAATTCGTACCTGTGATGTTTCAAGGGCGGAAGAAATATCTCTGGAAAGGGCATTTGAAGATGATAAATGAACTGCATTCACTTCAATCTATCCAAAAATATTACCAAGAATTCAAAGGATTATTTTCATGGACAAGCTATCAAAATTATGTTGCGCTTCAACTTTAAACACCATATGCAATGTGCAAGATAATCTTTATAATTGTTTTAAGTTTTTAACAAACACATTACATGCATTCCATTTTTAAGCATTATATAGTTAACTCTCGCATGCATTTTTATGAAGGCAGAACATAATTCTCAACAAGCATTTTAATACGCACATTGTAGCCATGTCATTTTTTAACTCTCTCTCTCACTCTCTCTCTCTCTATATATATATACGCACACACACACATGTTTGTTTCAAACACATTGTATGCAATATGCAATAAAAATTTCACAAACATCTTAACAAAAAAAAAACAAAATGGATAGTGCAAAAAAATAGTTTCGCATACATGCACAATATTGTAATTGAAATAATACCATTTCTGTGTCATTATTTTCAAAGGCGGGTGATTCAAGATTAAGAGGGGCATGTTCTTCCAAGTTCTCCAAAACCGACGAGTCAAATAAATCCATCCTTTTCCAATGAATTTTCCTACATAAACCCGACCATTTGCAGTAAAATTTGACTTATGTTAAGAACCCCAATGAGAATCTGGCGTGGTTGTGAATTCCGACATGAGAGAGTTCAACAAGCTTTGAGACTTCTGTTGTTCTAGAGAAATTGGAAGAAATAGCATTACGTTAAATAGAGAACTTAGTAAGTTAGAGGAGCAAGTTTTTATAGGATAAAAAAGGGGGGGGTGTTTAAATATAAAAAAACGGGTTATGAGTTAAGTCATTTTTGGGGTATGAAAACGCATACCATTATCAAATTTACAAGTTCATCGTAATATATCTCGCCATATACCTGTGAGGGATTGCGATATTATTTACTTCACCAGCAAAGCAGATGACAAAACCATGGAAACAGCATATTTAAAACAATTATACGCACTCCCTCCCTCCTACATTAATAGCTCCATTTGGTTTTTCAAAAAGAACTAATTTTAATACATTTTGAAAAATCAAATGGAGCTATCAATGTAGGACGGAGGGAGTATGTCAAATGAAGTCCCGTACATTTTCCAGAACCCCCACAACTCCAATTGACTTATGCCAGGACGCTCAACTCTCAAAAAAGAATTACTCCAACAATATAAATAAATATGAATTAAAGAATATGCAGAAAACCTAAGTAGTTCAAAGAAAGATCCAACGTACCAAAAACTATCATAAATCGAAACTTTCAGAAATTCTGCGATCCGCAAAAACAAAAACAAAAACTATAAAATTTGTGAAAAAAAAAGGTGTTTGGACTGGCCGTAATCTGCTATTCACATATCTATCAGAATCAAAATTTAAACATAAACCCTAAGCATCAAATCTGCAGATTATTGCTTCTTAACTTAGTATTCCTCTTCGGAAAATCGAAAAAGGCAGTTAGGCTTACCGAGGGACAATCAAAGCGTAACCTGCAGACGCCTGAAAGGATGAAAATCTCGAGCTTTGAAGAAGGTAGGCACACCAAGACCAGAGTCGAGAGGCTCGTGGACGACTAAAATCGGAACTATACTATCGGACCGGAGCTCTGCACTTGTTGGACGGCGCTATGGGCTGCTCCATAGGAAACGGCATTTTTAAGAATTAGCCCATTAAGATCTGTTCTGATGGGCCACTGCCCACAGTGAACCAAAAATAGACTGTTTTTTAAACAAAACTATATTAATTGGTGACTTTTTTATTTCACATAATTTTTTTGTTTCATAGATGGAGAATTTTTTTCAATTTTCATTTGTATATTAATCCACTTGAGGTTATCCAAGTTGATATTCCTCTGTCCCGTATTATGAGAAGGGAAAATAAGCTTATGATACTCTATTTTAAACACCCAACTACTTAAATTAAATGAAATAGAGTTATTAATATAAAATAAATTTTTTTACCAAATGGATCTATTAATTTAGGACGGAAGGGGTATATACTAGCAAGAAAACACATGCATTATGTTGTAAAATTGGATAAAAATATAAAATAAATTAAAAAAAAGTATCTTACAAGCACCTATTTCCATATATTGAGGATGTCTATAACAATAAGTAGTAAACTAATATGGCCATGATGTAATGGCTAAGGGGGTTCATAACCTATATATAATAAGTAGTAGGCAATAATGAAACTAAGTTGGGAAAATTATTTAAAAAGTATTAAAAAATATTTACCAAAAGTATGTATTTTAGGAAATATTTTCTAAAATAATATTGCTTTTGTAAGTAGGTGCCAACCAAGTGCTAGTGCCTGTGTGATTTTTTTAAAAATTTTCAGCAACCAACAATTGCCAAGTGACCAACCCAGATCCACCTCTATCCGCCTAGACCAAAATTTGCCCCCTTAAATTCGTCCAAACCAAAATTCGCCCAAATCAAACCAAATCCACCCATATCCACCTCTATTTCACACAAATACGCCGCAATTTCTAGGTAAATTTCCTACATTATTATTCACACTATTTCTTTTACAATTTTTAAGGTTTCCTTTGTGCATTTAGCAAATCTATTGAAAAGTAATAGCATATAGCTCAATTTAAAAAAAAACTATGTTAAAAAGATAAATATAAAAGTGCCCCAAAGGAAATGTACTGCATTGCATCCCTTGGGCTAAATATGGTTTGAATATTTGAGGAGCCATGACATCCACTAACCATTGAGAAAAATGGGTTAGTCTCATAGATGAATATCATAGATCTGTTTCATATGTCAATGAAGATTAGTTCATACATTTGTCTCACTCTCATATGTCTCCCATGTCTATGATGCCTACTGAGTGATTATCTTTCAATTTTTTCTAGTATAGTAATTTGTTTTGTGCTTACTTGTTTTAGTATAATTGTGCTTCATGTATATAATATATGTTGTATAGACATTTAATTCAACATCCTCTGCTAGAGACTCCACTCAATTGCTTTACATATTTTGACATCAGTTTTTAAATAAATTATATATTTAATTACCTACACCTAACTCCCTACTTGCCAATTTTACACTAGTTTTTAAATAATTTTTCTTAAATCTTGCCAGAGAATAACTGTATTGTTTGAACATTATAAGTTAAAGGTAACCATAGTTTTTTAATTAAAAATATTTTCTATGTTAAAAAGATGAAGCTTGAGTAATAAATTATTCTCGTATATCGTTAAGTAAAGTAGTTATTTTGAAGTAATTGATTAATGCATTATTTCTATAATTTATTGTTTATGAATTAAGTAAATAGAGATGGCGGAAGAAATAATTAGTTTTATGTTCCACCATGAATGATGCACATATAGATCATTTATTAAGTCTTCTTACGATGAACATGAGAGGCAAGTAGCTAGTAGAGTTGGTTGAGATCGAAGGAGATGGAAAATTATTATACAATGTAACCTTTCAATATTTGGATCAAGATCATGACTACTACTTGTAGATGATGATGCATCATTTAGACAAATATTTCACCATTCATCTCGTGTATTTATATTCAAGATATTTCTCGAAAGAGAGGCCCGAGTGCCTAGTGAAGGGCATAGTAGTTCACATAGGAGCTCACACAGGAGCTCTAAAAGAAATGCGAGTAGTGGTAGGCATATGTAAATGTCAGTGGATGATGAAGAAGAAGGAAATTTATCAATGACAGTAGCTTCAAATAAACATCATAGGTCATTTACACTTATTGACGATGGAAGTGGACCTAATTGGAGGTAAGGTTTATTAATATATGAATCATGTGTGAATCATATAATTGTCGATGAAAATTAGGATGTTTAATTATGAATTTTGTGTGTAATGTGGAAAGTACCCATCACATACACATGAAACATTTAGCCTTCAAATGTCTCAAGCTAGTGCATGGTATAGAACTCAAAGCTCGATGGGCATTCATTGCCCTTACACAGGTGTTGGACATACCGATGCTTGACCATCCAATCCAAGGTGAAATATATATTTATAAACGAATCTTTTAACATTTTTAGGTTTTAAAGAAGGGTTTAAGAATTGTGGAATTGAATACATAAGCGACGTTTATGTGTAGGGGCTTTGATGTCCATGATGAAGATGTTGATGTAAATGAGGCCAATAAAGGTGAAGATAATATTGACGAAGCAAGTGAAGAAGAATATAACATGAACGAAGAAGGTGTTAGAGGTGAAGAAAGCACTCAATAGCTGGTTTACGGTGAGGGGGACAATGTGGTAGACAATGCAATTGCTGCAAATGACATGAATGTGGATGATAAATAGCCGTCATACGATGACAAGGAGGAGCCACTCTATGCACATATATCACAAATGAGGGGATAGATGTGACAGTTAATTATGTCATGGATATGGACCAAAAAAATGAAGAAGAGTTATATGTTGGGTGCATCTTTGAGGATAAAGAAGCATTTGACATAGCCTTGAGGGAGTTTTCAATTAAGAATCATATCCAATACAAGGTTCTACGCACAAATATATCAATGCATACAGTGAAGTGTATTGATAGTGTTTGCCATTGGAGAGTTCATGGATCATTAAAGAATGGTGTAGGGTACTTTAAATTGAAGACATATGGAGGTGGCCACACTTGTAGGAATACCTAGCTTAGCACTGATCATAGGCAGTGTAGTGTATCATTTGTTTCGAAGGTCATTATGCCCGCCATCTAAGCCGAATTAATTCTCACACCAAGTGATATTATTCAAAGAATGAAGGAGAAGTTCCACATTGATATTTCTTATAAGAAAGCATGAGCGTTAAGAAATATGGTTATAAAAACCATTTATGGGGATTGGGTTGAATCATACAAATTGTTGTCAATGTACCTCAGGGCAGTGGAAGATGTGAATCCCGACACCTACTACAACTTGGAGTTTGATGAAGTACTGGTGTAGATGGTGGCCTATATAGGAGATTTAAGTGGATGTTTTGGGCATTTGGGCCTTCTATAGTGGGTTTTGACATTACATCACAATGATTGGTGTCGATACCACTTACTTGTATGATCAGTATCCCGGAGCTCTTATGGCTACAACGGCTATATATAGGAACAATGGGCTATTTCCACTAGTATTTGAGATAATAGTAAAGGAAGATTATAAAATTAGAAATGGTTTTTAAGTCAATTGAGGGATAATGTACTTATGGGTACGACGAATGTCATAATCATTTCTGATCAACATAAGGGCCTTCAGAAGGTTGTGCCAGAGATTCTCCCCTTGCCACACTTCTACCATTGTTACTACATTTGTCACATAAAGGCAAATTTTAAGGAGTTCAAAAATGACATACTGACGGACTTAATTGAGGCAACAGCCTGTGCATTGACACTAGAACAATTTAATGCTAAAATGAAATTGATTAGTCAGGAGCATCCCAGGGCAAAATAACTCCTCTTAGGAGAAGGATTGCATCCTGAACAGTGGTCTTTTGCTCATAATGGTTTTAGAAAATTTGGCATGACAACTACAAATATGGTGGCAAGTTTAAATAATGTCTTGAAGGGGGCACGAGGATTACCCATGCAGGCTTTAGTGTTAGCTACTTTTTATCGGGTATAAAAATTCTTTATGAAACGATCTTTTGCTTCGAATGCCATGGCCACCCCGTATACTCCCAGAGTGGAAGGGCTACTTAGAGAACAAACAGGAAAAATGGGGGAGTATATAATTAACATGATCAACCGCAATGAGTACAAAGTGATGTCAATGCATGGCTAGAAGGTTGTGGTGAATGCGGCTCATCATGCTTATACATGCAATCTCCCTCAAGATTATTTGTATCCTTGCTGGCACCTTCTCGCCATGTGGGGAAAGTGGCAGAAGCCTATATAGACAGGACTTTATTATACATCAACCACTTATAGAAATGTTTACTCCGCACAATTCTATTCTCCCTGTGGTCAGGAGTTTTGGGAGATAGATATACCTTACGTGTTATTCCCTCCAAGAGCAACAAGATAACCCAGTCGCCCACGATCTGTTCGCATTAGGAATATAATGGACCGTATGACCATAAAGAGAGATAGTAGAGCAGGGTATAAATGTGGGAGTTGCAAACAATCTGGGTATAATAGTAAATCCTGTAGAAATCCTCCTGTTGATTGGTAAACACACAATTAGTCTTTTTGTTTATTCTCTATTTTAGATATGACTATATGTTCCCCATTATCTTAATTTTTTGTAGATCATATGGAGTCTTTTATGGGCCAAGCCCTATTGATGAGACAGTACTTGTCCAGCAAGAGTCACATAGGTCGGCTTCTATTTGGTGAGAAGAGGTATTCTAGTTGTTCATGAAATTTATTTAATTTTTTAGACTACATATTACACGGGGTTATAATATTTAAATTTATTATATGACCCTAGGTGCCTTGAGTGCACCAAACATTTTCAATATCTCTGACAGTGGCCTGTAGATGAGCATATTCTACCGTATATTGAGCGAGCATGATTTCCACATTTCATTCATATACAGTACGTTTGTCTTGATAGGCCTTTATTAACAGCTCTTGTCGAGAGATGGAGGAGGGAGACACAAACGTTTCACCTACCTTATGAGGAGATGTATATCATTCTCATGGGTGTGGCAGTTCTTCTAGGACTTCTCATCAATGGAGAGGCTATGACAGACACAAGAGAAGGAGGTGATTTGGATTTATTAGTTAGACTCCTTGGCATAGCTCCTTCTCCTACAACGATGTGTGGTAGTCGAGTGAGCCTTAAATGGCTCTTAGGTGAGTTTTATGAGCTCCTAGTCGATGCTATAGAGATATTGATTGAGCAGCATGCATGGGCATATTTATTACATTTACTTGGGGCTACGATACTTGCAGATAACACGATTAGCCATGTACATATTGCATATCTCTCACTCCTTACGGATTTTGACATGGCAGACACTTATGCATGGGGCAGTGCCACTCTTGCATTTTTATACTGAGAGTTGGGAAAGCATGTCAAGGCATAACATCGGGATTGCAGGCTATCTGACCCTTCTTTAGGTAAATGAATTCGTTGAAGTTAATATTTTCTACAGGCATAATTATTTCATATTTTTCAATGATTTTTATCGTATTTTGTGATATAGCTATGGTCATGAGAGCATTTATACATTGGCAGACCAAGTATTGAGATGGGTCACGTAGTTGAGGGTGCTCCGTTAGGAGCAAGGTAGGGTATTTTTATTTTTAACACTTAAATTTTTTAGCATGATTTTATTTGGATATGCTGAACTTATGTTTTAAATTTCACTCCTTAAGGTGGAATGTTGGGAGGAGAAAAACTAAAAATTCCAAAGGAGTCCTTCGTTTGTATAGAGGAGAGTTAGATCACCAGCGGCCTTATCAGGTAATTTCATTTCATTATCAAATTTCATACAATGATTATAAGATATGTAGGGTCATTAAAACTTAATTATCTTTATAAAATGTGTAGGTTATTTGGGAGCCGTACTCGCCGGAGGTTTTGGCTGAGTTACCTCCTCTCTGTACCGAAGGTTGAGATGTGTGGCTCTCGCGAACGCCACTCATCTGTTTTGAGATTGTCGAGATGTACGTGATGGATCATGTGATGCTCCATTTTAACTTGAAGCAGAGGTCCATCATTGTACTGTAGAGTTTGTCCATCGCATTACTCTACAAGGCCGCAATATTATCAATTTGGCTCTACATCATGCAACATATATCACTCGATGAGATGATAGAAGAACCACTATAATCCAAGGGGAGATGGCTACAACATCGCGAGATGTTCATACCCCATATATACAGTGGTATTTACCCATTAAGTGACAATATATTTTACTACACAATGATGTAGAGGAGATGACATATCAGCCTAGGGGTGCACCTGAGGCAGCTTTGGTAAGTATATAGTAATTAATTTTCTAATAATATTTTCTTATTTCACATTTATTATTTATCTAATTTTTATTTTAATTTTTACATAGCTTAGATTAGTGCGATGGACACTTGCCAATTTGATTGACGCCGTTAACACTTATACTTCGAGTGAGATCTTATTAACATCATGTTAGTCGATGATCAGGCAACATCAAGATATCCTTAGTAGCTTGCCACTCATTCAATCGGTGATTACAAACATTCATGGACATTATCATATAGACAAGGCAGCTCAGACACAGTCAAGGCACAATCCATTCCTTAATATTCCATTTTCATCTGTAGCACCTGGCTCTCCTCCACGTTCGTCATTTCCAGTTGCTCCACATATAGCTTACCCCCAGCCAGATCCGATAGTATATTATTATAGATGACAACATGCAACTTGTGTTGAGCCATCTGTTACTTATGCAGAGCAAGAACAGGTAGACTATGAGGAACAGGAAGAGCCAATACAACACTGCCGGGGAGTGGATATAGGGGTAGAAGAGATTGAGCGACTTAGAATTGTGATATGTTTGTTTTGTAAACTAAAATTTGTTGTGAACATTGTATATAATTTGATGTGTTTATATTATTGTGTTTTATATGTTATTTCTATGGAAAATATGTGATGTTATATAAAGATCGATTTATATGTTTTGTGTGGAACATATCTGATGCTTATGCAGGGATAAATTTGTATGTTTTGTGTGGATGATATTTGATGATACACATGGACAAGTGTTGTTATAAATTTTAAGCTATCTAAAAAAAAAATTCCATAAAGGACGAAATCTTATAACTTCCATTCCCCACCTTCTTAAAGCCGTGAATGTGTCCAAGTTCTAGGATTTCGTCCTTCATCACAAGCTGGGGTTTCATCCGTCCTTCCAAAGGACGAAATCTACTCTGGGATTTCATCAATTGGAAAGATGAAATCATCTTTAAGTTAATTTTGTCATTCCAAAGGATAAAACTGAATGTTTTAAAAAAATAAAGTCATGCAGGTGTCAATGCTTAGTTGGTGCCTACGTGGACAAAAGTAATATCACTTTGAAAAATATTTCTCAAAGTGTGTGATTTTGGTAAATATTTTTTTAAAATTTATTTAAATAATTTTCTTAACTAAATTTTATAGGTTTAATATTAAGTCATATTTTTATTTTAACAAAGACAACAATGTCGAAAGATTTTACATTGTGAAGTGCTTCATTCATATCCATAACCAATTTGGTATCGGGTTTTATTTAATAGAGCTTGTTGAGAGTATTTCAATAAAGTAAAAAAGTCTTGAAACATAATATGTATAATATAAGTAAAAATATATAAAGATTTACTATCATAAACATGTTACATGCACGAGGTCCACAAAAAGGTTTGAGAAACTTACTTATAAGGATCTCATTTGATAAAGCTCGTATACAAAGTTGAAATCGACAATACATAAAAACTAGGGCTTATGTCATATCAACAACCGGTATTACGTTAACATACATCAGTAATATAAAAGAATTTAAGTAAATTTTTTACCAAAATACCCTCACATCAAATACTAATTTAAACTTGTATTAAAAGACATTATAAAAAAATTGAGGACAATCTATCATCACTCAAATTACTTTATATGATAGTTTAATATGTTACAACACGTCCCCTTCAGTATGCGCTCAACGTACGTAAGCAAAATGTATTAGGACCACGATTTTGAACGCACATGCGCCCCAACAAATTAACTTTTTCCATGTTGCTATAATTGCATATATATCTTATGACATATTCCTAGCCATTCCCTTTTTTCCACTCAAATTATGGAGATTCAGATGGCTTTTTTGGTGACCACGACTCAGTTATCCGGTTGAAATTGGAAAGCTTGGGACCAGCATATTAGCTTTTTTGCACAATTACCAAATTTTCTTTTTCTTTTTTGCCCAACGGGATGGAATAGCTAATGGGATACGAAAAAGAGAGGCACCGTATCATGTGCCATTTGCTAATCTGTTTAATTAACTGCACTCATTCAGTATAAAAGCTTCGATAACCAGTCTCCACAATCATCTTATTCAAACTTAAAAGGCACTTCAAAATTCTCACTAACAGTATTGCAAACCGAGTAACAGACGCATTTAGCAAAGCTGATATGAGACACATAGATCCTCAACGATGACTTACAGAAACAGAGTATACCCAAAGGTTGCCTGTTCATGTACTTAGACTCCAGATCTGGTCAACAGTTGTTGCCATGGAATGGTGGTGAGCATGAGAGAATGCTCAGATTTCTAATAGCATTGAACTTTCAAAAGAGGAAACACTTGGGCATAAAATATACAATGGAAGAATAGGTTCTTCCTTCTATGCACTACAATCTAAGTAAATAATGCTTGAATGAAACCCGATCATTGATCAATAATAATTATTATTAATGAAAAAAGGGACCCGATCAATGCTTGTGATCAGCACCTCTTATCTAACAACATTGTGAGATTGACGCATGGACGATATCCATAATAGATGTTCATTTCGGGTTCTCACCTGAGAAAAGAGATGTATCTACATTCTGTAATGTTTGCAATAGTGTCAGATCATTTCAAAACTACGCCAATGTTTTCACATTGCGGATCAAGTCCATGCAAAGGAGGATTGAGGAAGGTTATGTCAGGTTGACAGCGAGATATACAAGCCTTGTCAATCCTTATGAATTTTATACTCAGCTCATTTCAATCCAACTTCATCATCCGCATCAAGAAGAAAAATCCTGAAGCAACATCTTTCTTTATGATGGATCACCAAATATATAATGCATTAAAACTAGAAAATTGACAAAAATTCCAGAGTTCAAAGCCATTCAATATGACAAATGCCCGAGTATGAGATACCTTTTTCAACAAACAAGAAACATATAGATGGATGACTAAGCAGGTTTTACTACCCGCCTGCTTCTCTGCTGATATGTGCAAGTCAGAACACAAACTCAGAACTAGGATGAAAAAGTCATCGTTCTTTAATCTGGAAGCGACCTCTAGAATAGACTATAACACCACCTTGAGAAGAACGATAACCAACATCAATTATCAGAAATTCTACAAACTGAAGCTTCACATACAGGAATGATGAAAGTTGCAGTAACAAACAAAAGCCATGCTGCACATATATAAAAATTTCCAATTGCTTGCATATTTTACTCATATAGTAAAAGATGGATACCCAAATTCCAAGATCTACTAGAGCTGAACATGTATCTTCAATAAATATATCTCAATTGAGTACAGGAAAGTTTCAATGTCCATAACAATATCCAAATTGATGCCCGAAGGATATGCAGCCATATTGGTTCACTATGGACGTAACATCAACACCCGCTGAAGATACATAGCTTATTCACACACTGATTTCAAGCAAATTGTATAATACCTGAATAGTTATCTTCCTCCCCTTTCAGGTTTATTCATGGCAAAATTAGAGAGCTCCCATCTCTTTCGGAGTTTTGGCAACAATAGAGAGCGCATGCAACCCAGATTGAAGCTCATCTGACAAAAGATCATAAACCATTCGATGTCGTTTTACCAGCTTTTGCCCTTCAAATTTCGATGAAACAACTTTCACATTGAAATGAGTCTCATTTGCATCTCCTCCAACACCGGCATGGCCTGCATGCTGGTAGGAAACATCTTCAACTTCCAAAAGAGTAGCTTCTAGTGCAGACTGGAGCTTCTGCTTAATCCTGTTGCCTCTTGAAAGCAAAATGTTGACTCCTCGTGAACTCATCAGTGTTTAAACTTGCTGAAACATTATCAATCTCAAGTTAACCATGCATCAACTAACCAAAATTTGATCTTAATACACTACAAAACGAGATATTAAACAACAGAAACAATTTTAGGGTTTAGACATATTGATTGAGACACACACAGCCAAAGGCATTCTACTCAGAGAAAACAAATAGTCCTAGCTTATGCTGGTTACCATTCTACCAAAAGGAGTTTTTAATCCTTTATAGAAGTTTTCAAATAGAACGTTCAATTACACAACAGGTCATTTGTTAAATGCACAAAACTGTTACAAATAATACTCCCTCCGTCCCACCTTATAATAGCTCCATTTGGTTTTCTATAATGAACTAAAATTAGTTCATTTTCAAAAATCAAATGAAGCTATTAATTTAGGACGAAGGGAGTATTATATTAACTAATTAAAACTTAGTTTCAACAGAAAGAACATATAGTTAACAAAAAATTAATTATATATCACAGTATGTACTTATAAATGAATTAGATATTAAATTAATTAACAGCTCAAGCCGATGAATTCATCAGAGAAAATTCATGAATAAAGCAGATTGATTGAAAGTAACTCTTTGTCAAATGCAGTCTCGTACATTTCCAGATCCCCAAACCCTCAATTCACTTATTCTCCCAAAGGTAACAAGCTAGAACAATACGGATGAATCAAACTATTATGCAGAAAAGCAAGAAGTAATTCGACAAAATAGTAACGTTTCTAAAACTATTCTCAGAACTAGATAAGTTGAAATATTAAAAAAAATTGGGTTTGGGTCAGCCACAATTTGTTGCCCATATGTCTATCATAATCAAAGATTAAACAGAAATCACCCAGCAAAAAAAAAATAAAAATCAAACGTAGACCCCCAACTAATATGTCAGCGTCAAACGTCCAAGCTGCACATCATTGCCATTTCACTTGAGCATTCCTCATCTTAGGAGGGAACAATGGAGTTACGCTTACTTACCGGGAAACAGCAGACCTAAGTCTGAATCTTGAAGAAGGCAGGTGCCCGCCTAGACGAGATTAAAATGGCAAAATCTCTGCCCCAACCTTTGCCAAAACACTAGCTTTGCATTTTGTGGGTCTCCATCATGGGCTGCTCTCTTTAGAAAATGGGCCAAATGGCATAAGTAGGCCCATTTACATTGCTTTCGATAGGCCTCAGCCCACAATGAACAAAAAAAGAGATGATTAGTGTCTTAAATTGCCCATTAATACCACTATATCACTCTCAAGAGTTTATTACCTTTCATTATTTTTTAAAAGAATAGCTAAGAAACGCCAAGAGCACTAGCGGATGACGATTTACCAAGCAAGGCGCCAAATGGGTTTTCTGGCCCCTATTACAATGGCCGTAAGATCGAGATCGTGTAGCCGACGTGCGCCCAGCGCAGCGCAGGTTAATGGAACTCTTTATAATCCAGGTGGTGTATACATGGTACTAAGTCCATCATGTTATATAAATAAGCATCGCCGCCAACATAAAATTAGGACCAATCTGATCAAATACAAGCATCCTCTCACCCCCGGGCCAATCAGCTTACTTAGTAGTGGAAAGTGCATTTTTGATGTTCTAATTAGAAAACATAGCCTACCACAGCTTAGCCTATCAACACCAATAGAAGTGGATAGTGCCTACTCTTCACCAAGATTTTTCTTTCTTTACAGTGACTTGTGACTGATCACGCAGTCACTAACCCCTAAACGAAGTTCTTATAAAGCCTTAATCACCCTTAAGAGTGATAATAACATCCCGACAGGTATCCAGCTTATTTTCACGTTTAAGATGGCCGTAGTGATCTCAAGGGCGACTTTGCAGGCAACAGCTCTGGTTCTCAGTTTGCTTGCAATAATGGTGGCATCTGAAGACACCCTGTTCAACGGGGAGAGGCTCTTGACCAACGAGTTCATCGAGAACGGGCCCTACAAGTTCATCATGCAAGGCGACTGCAACCTGGTGCTGTACGTGAAGCAGGACGGCAAAGACAAGGCCCTCTGGGCCAGCAACACCGACGGCCACGGCGACTCCTGCAACCTGCTCCTCCAGAACAACGGCAACCTGGTCGTCTTCTCCGGCACCGACGTGGTGTGGTCGAGCAGCACGAGCCGCGGGCCTAACACGTTCAAGCTGGTGGTGCAAACGGACGGCAACGTGGTCATCTACGGGGGTGCAACTTGGGCCACGAACACGGTCCAGAACTCCAAGAAGCGGATCCTAATCGAGACGGTGGCCGCCTGAGGAGTGATCAGCTGCTAAAGAACGTTCTGTGTTAGTAGTTAACAACTTAACCAACTATATATATATATATATGGACCATAGTGGCAATTCTGGTTGGATGCCTACATCTACATGTATGTTGTGTTCAAAGGTGGTGATGTAATGTGATGTGGGTGGGCGTCTGAACGTTGTGTTTTATGATTTTATCACATTTAATGTGCACCAAATATATATGGTTTATGTTTTAATCAAACAACCCACCACCATGATTACATTGTCTAACTTTGCGCAGGCAGGACCATTTTTCTTGCTATTGGATTCATAAACCTCCTGCTTTCTTACTAGACTGATCGAAGATGGATTATGAGGGAGTCCTTTTTTTCCCAATATGTTGTTTGTTAGATTTTCCTTTCTTGTACCAAGGAAAAAAACATAATTACTTGTTTCTATGAGATTTGTGACCCCAATTAACTCATTGGGAATTGCCTTTCATATATAGAATATTGTTCATTACAACATATTTTGAGAAGATTAAGGAAGGAAATGGCATATTGGAAATCAGGGGGAGAATGATTTACACGACTGGTCTCACTCTCCACACGAAGCTTGGATCGGAAAAATAAACAATAAGCACCTAAATTTTTGGTGAGGTCAATGAAAACACACCTTTGGAGTGAATATTAATGACTAGGGATGTTATTGGGTTAGGTTTTGTCAAACCCAATTTCGATACCATTTAAGAGAAGACACGGTAACCTGAACCCGACCTAAATAGCCCTAACTTGAACCCCACATGCTTAGAATTTTTTAAGTTTTTGTAAAATATTATTAAAATATATATAAAAATAAAAAAAAATTATATTTATAACTTGGGGTCGTGATGTAAAACATTAAAGCTTTAGCCTAAGCTTTTATGTAGGCCAAAGATCAGTCCAAACAATACAAAAACAAAGGGAAGAAGGGACGCACGTCATTGAAGAATTATTGACTTGTCGACTAGTTTGACTTGCTAACTAAATGTAAAGGCATTACTAGCTTGTAAGTCTTGGGTTATTACGACTTTAAGTAGTTGACAATCATTTATGTGTAATTAATTAGCAAAAGATGTAATCATCGCCCAAAGGAGTGGATGGGCAGTTGTTGACTTGTAAAATAAATACCCAAATTAGTAGGACTTAAAACAAAAGTATCGACCTTGTGGATTCAAGGCGGATTTGGTGGATTCCAGATCCACTCAATTCTGCTCTTCGTTTCAGATTCTTCTATTTGTATTTTGTTGTTTATGTCAACTCATTCATCGAATCAACCAAGTGCTCCAAACAGGTTTTCATGTCAATCTGCTAATCGAGATCCCACATCCTGTTTCTCATCAATTGGCGTTGTCGGTGTGAAAGTAGCTCAAGGGGAGAATGAAGAATGGACCATACAAACTCTGGTTCAACAGATAGATCAACTCCAACAACAGATGCATGCCCTAACCGAGATCCAACCAGAGCTGGTCCAACAAGTCCACCAGTTGTCTCTAGAATTTCAATGGAAAGACAATCGGCCTGGAGATCGACAAGGAAATTTGGGCAGGGACTTGAACTGAAAGGTGGAACGTCATTCACAACCAAATCCGATCAAATTTGGCAGGGAATATCATCACCCGCAATTCCTAGTTGAACCCGGGCAAGATCAGCGTCATCTGCAATTTCTAGCTAACTTTTGCTACTCTAATGAAGAAGAAGCTGACATGCCACAAAATAGGGGCCGAAGAGAGATGATGATCAGTGTGGGCAAGATTTTTGCCTGAAATTTGATTTGCCGACCTTCAATGGCCAACTTCATTGATGAATTTCTAGAATGGATGGTGGAAGTGGAGCGCTTTTTCGATTATATGGATATTCCATAGGACAGGCTGGTTAAATTGGTAGCATATAAATTCAAGGGTGGAGCCTCCGCTTGGTGAGAGCAACTATAGATGTCCTGGACGAAAATCGGAAAAGCTCTAGTACGATCTTGGCATAAAATGAAACAATTAATGAAGGCCCAATTTCTTCTAGCCAATTATGACTAATATCTATTTCAGCAGTACAACAATTGCAAGCAAGGGTCACGGAGTGTGCGAGAATGTGCAGGCAAGTTTCACAGGTTATTTGCTCGCTATAACCTAGTAGAAATTGAGCAACAATTTGCTGCAAGATTTATCAATGGACTAAAGTATCAGATTCCAGATAGAGTTATGATTTAACTTGTCTATACATTAGCCGATGCCATTCAACTAGCTTCCCGAGCAAAGTTACAGATGTAAAGGATGAGATCTAGGTCAGACAATTTTCTTTCGAATCTAAACAATGGAGGTGCTTCAAGTAGCAATAGAGCAAAGTGTGTTACATCAGAACAACCATAATCAATGTTTTGGAGGTCTGAAGGGTCTAAAAGTCATCCCTTTTCCTTCTAATCTAAATAGTGGAGGTGCTTCAAGTTGCAATAGAGGAAAGAGCGCTATGTCAGAAAAACCACAATCAAAATTCTGGAGATCTGAAGGGTCTAAAAGTCATCCGAAGGTTGATTCAGAGGTCCAATCCTTATGCTTCACCACCACCTCTTAAATGCTACAAATGCAACAAGTCAGGTCATATATCTAATCAGTGTCTAAAAAGACAAGTAACAAATCTCACATTAGCTAATACTACTTAATCACATGATACAAATACTGCTTCTGAGACTAAGTCCCGACTGCAGTGGTGGAAGAAGATGATATGTTGTCCTATGAAGAGTTACGATTATCCTTAGCAGTAAGGAGAATGATGTTTGCCCCTAAGCGGGAACTGTATACACAGAGACACACTATATTAGAACTAAAGGGACTGTGGACCGTTACTTGTGTAGTGTCATTATAGATAGATGGAGAAAGTAGTGAAAATTCCGTAGCCAAGAGTGTGGTGGATAAACTTCCCTTAAAGATTGAAAAACACCCAAGTCCCTATAATATAAGGTGGATAAAGGATGTGGGTCAGACAAAAATGACTGAAAGGTGCTTTGCGCCACTATCAACTGGTAAAACTTACCATGCCAAAATTTTGTGTGACATTGTGGATATGAGTGATGTCATTTACTACTTGGAAGACCTTAGTAGTTTAACGTAAACTCAATACACAATGGGTGGGATAACACATTCATTTTTGCACAATGGTTTATAGATAGTTTTGTTACTGGGTACTAGAATAACAACGGGAAAAGGATAGCTTCTGACCCAACAGTCTATTACCTTGGTTTCAAGCATACACAAAGAGTTGAGAGACGCTCAAGGTTGTTTTGCTCTTATGGTCAAAGGGGAAGGAAACAAAGAGTATAGTCCTTCTAGTCAACTTTAAGGCCCGCTGAAAGTATTTAAATATCTAATGTTGGATGATATACCAAATGGTTACCACCCATGAGAAATATCTAGCATCGGATAGATTTAACTCACGGTTCTAGCTTGCCAAATTTACCCCATTTCAGGATGAGCCCCATGGAACATTAGATTTTACAAAGTCAGGTTGAAGAGCTACTAAAAAGAGGCATAATTAGAGAAAGTATAAGCCTCTGCATAGTCTCAACTTTGTTGGTGCCAAAGAAAGATAAAAGTTTGGTGCATGCGTGTGGATAATAGGGTAATAAATAAAATAACCATCAAGTATAAGTCTCCAATAAAAAGAGTCGATTGTTGAATATGCTTACTGGTTCAAAGGTACTTTTTAAGTTGGATTTGAAAAGTGGATCCCAATAAACACGAGTACGGCAAGGGATGGATTGAAGACAACATTTAAAACCAAAGAGGGCCTATATGAGTGGCTAGAAATGCCATTTAGGCTATCCAATGCATCATCTACTTTTATAAGGTTAATGACATATGTTTTAAAACCATTTTTGGGAAAGTATATAGTTGTATACTTCAACGATATTTTGAATTACAACAAGACTGAATTTGAACATGTTGAGTGTCTTTGGGAAATATTCAAAACTTTGAAGGCTAAAACTCTTTATATTAATATTAAGACGTGTTGTTTCCTCACTAACAAGCTTAATTTTTTGGGTTATGTGGTAAGCTCCAATGACATTTGTGTTGATGAGGACGAGCTAAAAGCTGCTAAAAAATGACCCACACCTAAAACTATTGGTGATGTCCAAATTTTTCATGGTCTAGCCACCTTCTACAAGATATTTATATAAAATTTAAGTACCATAGTTGAACCAATGATTGAACTTTACTTGGACAAAAGAAGCTGAATTAAGTTTTTAGCAATTGAAAGAAAAGTTGGTTATAGCTCCGGTCCTCACTAAGGCTGTAAACGGGCCGGGCTTTGGTAGGCAGGGGTATGCCCGAGCCCGGCCCTAAACAAGAATGGCACAAAAAAAAAGTCTGGCCCGGCCTAGCCCGATGTTCGGTCTAAAGTCGGGCACGGGCTTTTTGGGCTTTTTATATAATAATATGTATTTATTTTTTCATTAAAAAAATCTACTTTCACTGCATTTACTAATTCACAGTAGAGCCTCACAAACAAATTCACGTTATAATAAAACTTCACTTGGTCTAGACAAATTAAGAACACAATAATTCAAATGTTCTTTGAAGATTTTGTTCATGAATTCAGTAAAAAGAAAATAGTACACTAAACTACAAGAAAAACATTAGGTACTAACGAATCTTAACTAGATCATTTACAATTGAGCACTAAAAATAAATGTATTATTAGCGATGCAAAACTAAGTGTCGCTAAAAATTAATAATGGCGACACATAAAAAAGCGTCACAAAAAAATTCACTATTAGCGACGCATAATCTAATGCATCGCGAATACCAATCCTATTAGCAACGTTTTATACTAGGCGTCGCTAATTAGTTATGTTATTAGCGACACTTTGAACAAGTGTCACTAATATATATATATATATATATATATATAAAACTTAAAAAAAAAAACTATTAGAGATGCTTTTTCTTAAGCGTCGCTACTGGTTTTAACAATAAGGATGCTTATGAAAAAACGTCGCTAATAGTTTTGAATTTAAAAAAAGAAATTAAAAATTTAGAACTAATAACGACGTTTGTAAGAAAGCGTCGCTTATAGTATTGATAATAGTGACACATGTAGACAAGCGTTGCTAATATCTTTATTAATTAATAAATAATTATTTAATAAATATTTAAAATATTTAAAATAAATTTTCTTTAATATTGATTATTTGTATAAATAATAAATAAATATTAAATTTTTAATAAAAGGCAGTGTCAATAATAGATTAAACTTTCACTATTGAAATATAATATATTTTATTTTAAATTTTTTTTATTAATTTTAAGATATAATTTATAATAAAAGAGAGAGTGGAGAGAGAGACTGAGGGGAGAGAGAGAGGAGAGAAAGAGGGGGAGAGAGAGGAGAGAGAGAGGAGGAGGGGAGAGAGAGGAGAGACATAGAGGAGGGGAGATTAATTTTTTTTAAAAGTATTAGCGACACATATATGTATGTGTCGCTAATAGTTTAGTGAAATAGAGGAAGGGAGATAGAGGAAGGGAGAGAGAGAAGGGGAGAGAGAGAAGGGGAGAGAGTGTAACGTCCCGGATTTTATTACGATTTTTCTGCTATTTTTATTTGATCATTTTCAGTGATATATTGTGATGCTTTGGCGTATGTGGCCTCAGTATTTGTAACCGTAGAGCCGGGTCTCGGGTCAGTCGTGGGCCATGGGCCTCGACGTGCGCTTCTAGCGCGAAAAATCATTGAAGATCGGAACTGCAGAGGATAAGTAAGTGAAAAGAAAAAAAAAGAAAAAAAGAAAAAAAAAAGGATCGGGCTCGGCCAGATCCGGAATCCTCTGGAGAGTGAACAGTACCCCGCCACCCCCCTTCCGGCCTTTCCTTGTCCCAGCCGCCGCCGGCCGCCAGTGGGCCGAAGGGCCACCGCCACCGGCTCCGCCTCGGCCGTGCGACGGCAGGGGGGTGATAAGTATGAAATCTATATCTATTTTATATGTCTTTTTACCTTATTTGCTAGTATAGATTAAGTTAATTTAGAGTTAGTTATGGTTTATTTAGATTAAGATAGATATTAGTATTTTAGTTTAATTATTAATGATTTTGTAGTTATTAGTAGTTTAGATGTGTATTTAAACAAAGTTGGAATTTTAATTATATTCTACATGTCTAAAATATGGTATTTTATGTTTTGTAGGTAAAATGCGCTTATTGAAGTACTTGGACGATGTTTGAAATGCTTGAAAATAGTCTTCACATGCTTTAAAGTAATTTGGACAACTTTTCGGAGTTATAAACAAGTTAGAAATTAATATGGACACGAAGGAAAGCTTAATGAACAGAATATGAACAGTCCGGGAAAATAGAAACACTGTAGCCGATCGATCGGGGTCACTTACAGGTCGATCGGGATAACGTGAATTCAGATGAAAATACAGTGTAGCCGATCGATCGCGCGATCGATCGGCATAACGTGCAGTTTCCTTGTTTGACCCAAATTCCAATCCTTTTCATATTGGACTTCTTCCTACGGAACTTATGCCTATAAAAAGACATATTTGGCTTAGAATTAGGGGATTCCAGTAGATTTTAAGAGGAGAAAAAGGAAGAAGAAGATGGAAGAGAACTCAAAGCTTTCAATGGAGATTCAAGTGCTTTCTTCTACCATGGAAGGCTAGACTTTTCTTTTACTTAGGAGTTGATGAAGCTATAGATAAGTTTCAATTTCTTTTTTTTTTAATTTAGATCTCAGTTGTGAATGATGATAATTGTATGATATGAATTTTCTTTTTAATGGAAGAGCTTTTCATGTTTATTCAAGTCTATGTTGATTTATTGTCTTGTAGATGATAGATTGATGTAGTTTTGATATTTGCATCGATTCTAATTTCTGTGATTTAGATGAGATGGTCATACAATAGTTTTAATGTTCAGATAATTAATGACTTGGATGAGTTATACTAAGATTAGACGGGTCATGCCTATAGCTAGTTTAGTGTAGATGATTCGTGCTATTGTCGAAGATAGTTCATGCCATGGAAGTTAATTAATGATTCTTTTTGAAGTAATTCTAGCTTGTAGCTGAGAATACTTGTTCATGTTCACACTAGATTTAGATTAAAAGTTAAAGAATTGTTATGGTTCTATAGTGAATTCAATTTCCTAAGTAAATTTCATCATATTAATCTCTTATTTTTAAACTAGTTGATTCCTTTATTTTGCTTAATTTAAGTTTAAGTTGTTTTTAGTTTTTAATCAGCAAATTCCTCTTTAGATTTAGTAATAACCCATCCATCCCTGAGGTTCGACAACCCTTAAATACTTATCCTAGTACAATTACCTTGTACACTTACAAAGGGTTTAATTATAAACGATTAGGGGGCCACCGTCCCGACCCCGACGGCCGCGCCGCCTCCTCCCCCGGTGAGCCCTCTCCCCTCTGTATTTTGATCTACCGCCGCCGGTGATAGCCGACAGTGGCCGGACAGCCGCCGTGGGTTCCGCCCCGGCCTGGCGACGGCCAGGGACGGCCATACCCGGCACGACGCCACCTGGTTCGGTCTCCCCGTTCATTTTCGTCCGCCCCTGTCTTCCCCGTTTGCTTCTGCGTTTGGCGATCTGAGCCGCCGCCGTGGGCCGCCAAGGCCCGACCGGCCGGCCACGGCTCCGCCCTGGGCCGGCGACGGCGGGAGGGCTCCTCTCCCGGCCCCAGTGGCCTCTGCTCCGCTGCCCCACCCATTTCCACCTCTGCCCTGTTTTCACCGCGCACACTGTTTTGCTCAACAGTAGCCGCCGGTGATGGCCGACAGTGGCCAGCCGACCACCGTGGGTTCCGCCCCGGCCTGGCGATGGCCAGGGACGGCCCCCAACCGGTCAGCTCCACCTCCACCTCCGCCCCTGTGCATTTCTCCTCCGGCCAGATGCCTTCACCTCCACTGTTCCGCCGACGTTTAGTTTTGGTGTAACAGAGGCCGGCAGTTGCGAGCCATGGATGATGGACTTCTGTCTGGCTCTGCCTCGGCCAAGCGACGGCCAAGCCGCCTCCTCGGCACCGCCCCGGCCTGATTTGATCCGCCCCGCATCTCCCCTGTTTCTGTCTGTGACGGACTTTGGGGGCTGTGCCGGCGAGAGCCAGCCTTCGGCTCCCCTCTTGCCGACCAGCCTTGGGATGACGACGGTAGGACCGCCCCTAGCTAGGTCTACCGCCCCCACAGCCGCTCCGCCTGGGCTGGTTTCCCCTAGTCGGTCCCTCTTCCCTGTTTTGGTTTGAAGGGAATTGTGGCCGCGCTGGTGGTGAGCTTATGGTCGGCCAGCCTCGGCCTAGCGGCACTGGTGTAGCCGCCTCCACCCAGCTCCGCCCGGTTACTAGGGCCCTTGCGTCACGGGCCAGAGCTGCCAGTAAACCCTGTTCGTCGTTGTGCCCCTAGGGTTTTCTACCCGTTATGGGCCATCGAGCATCGTTGGATGTCGAACACCCTTGGACCACCTTAGTGTGGCAGGTCTCAGCCTGGGGATGGCTGGCCGCCCTAGTGCGGCACCGCCCCTCTTCTTTCGGCATGGGCCAGGTTCCCCTCTATCGATTGTGTCTGACCGCTCTATAGAGAGCGCCACGTGTTGCCCTTTGACCGTCTTACCCTCGCCGGACGCCGATTGGCCTCTAGTCGTCCTGCCTCGGCACGGCAACGGCAAAGGCCGTATTGCTGATCACCACCCTTGGGCATGGCCCTACCGCCCTTATGAGCTTTGGGCCGACGCCGTCTAGCCCCCTCTCCTCTCCCTTTAGCCGCGTGTGCAAGTAGCCACGTGTGCGGGTTAGGGTAGTGTTGCCGCTTTGGCACCGCCCGACCGTCTGATGGCTCTGCCATCTTCTGGAGTTGACATCGGAGTCCTCCATCAGTCTCCTCCATCCTTGAGTGTCACCCACACCCTCCGCCCTTATGTGGGCCCTGGTAAACGTGAAATCGACGCTGTTGGGTGCTGTCCACGGCCGATTTCGACGTCTTGTGACCGGTTGTGTATTTTTCAACCGCTGGTCGAATTTTAGTGAGTACACCCTGCCTTTCGGTTGCACCTGCCACTCGTTGGCACGACCTTTCTCCCGGCCGCCCCTAGTGTGCCGCCGTGGATCGCAGATTTTATCGCGTTGATGTTGACATCCCTTTTGGCCGTGTGTAGTTCAGGCGCTTCCTAAACCTCGTGACAGCAACTCTCTCAGCTGGGCAATGGTTTTGACCACCGACTCCTCCACCGACGCCGCCACCGTCGTGTGCTCGCCATCAAACGTCATGATTACGAGGTAGGGGAGCTTTGAACTCGTAAATTCATGACATCATGCTTTGAATGAGTAGCAGCATGCTAGGCTTGTATGATTTCACGTTTTGGATATTAAATCATGACATGTATGCGTGATGTAAGATAGTGAATTATGCCACTATGAGATACATGTATGTATGTATGTGAGTTGTAAGCATGTTGTATGTGTATGGTGTATGATGTATGCGCTAGTGATGGCTAGCGAATATGTTAGTGTGCTACGTATGTGTGTGTTGGACACGCTAGTGATGGCTAGCGATGTTGAGTAAGTTACGTATGTGGACTGTGTGGGCAGAGGTGTGGGCGATGGACTGTAAGATTGGTAAGAGTTTGTATGAAGTTGGATGTGGATTTGGATGTGTAAGCGCATGACGGAAGACAGAGAAAGTAAGTTTGAGGAGCGAGGATTTGAGATGGGTCAGTTTGGTTTGGAGCGTACGTCAGGGGTTCGGTAAGTAAGAAGACTTAGGCTTGGAGCCTTATGAGGGTTTATTAGACAGTAAGAGCGTGCATAATTGTACAAGCATAACATACAAATTATGAAGTGAAAAGTAAGTATAATAAGTGAGGAATTAAGTAAGAGGTTGATAACAGGGATCTGCTGTGAGGAGCTCAGTTTGACGATGTAAGTAAGATGTCTGATCGTAAGGTGGATGTCAGAGGATGTATGCGTGCATAAGGATTTGTGTACGGTGAGTTATGTGTGACCTGGACGGGTAAGTGAAGTCTGCTGCCCCGACGAACTAGGGTTTCGATCGGGCTCAACTTCAGTTTGATCAGTCGAGGACTAAGGTTGTTTGGCATAATTGTACCGCCTAATATACTTAAGTCAAACTTGAATTATGAGAACGTTAATAATAGCGTTGTGAGTTTGAGACCTGAGGGTTCGACGGATTAAGTTCCGTGTTTGAGCTAGTCGATAATGAATCGGCTGAGCACTTCTTGTGTCTTGCCATGGTGGTTATCCTGCGGGATTTTTGTCTGTGTGCTATATAGAGCACCGGACGTCTGATGCTCTGTTGAGAGCGATGTATGTTTGATTTGGTCTGTGTGCTATATAGAGCACCGGACGTCTGATGCTCTGTTGAGAGCGATGTATGTTTGATTTGGTCTGTGTGCTGTATAAGCCCAGACGTTTGATGCTCTGTTGAGAGTGAAGTATGTTTTTGATTCGGTCTGTGTGCTGTACAAGCCCAGACGTTTGATGCTCTGTTGAGAGCGTTGTATGTTTCCGCCCAAGAGTGGCACTGTACGTTTCTGCCCAAGTGGCACTATATGTTTTCTGCCCAAGAGTGGCAATGGCACTATAAGACCCCTTATGGTGGGCAATTTTCTGGCACTATAAGACCCATTATGGTGGGCAATTCTATGGCACTATAAGACCCCCTTATGTGTGGGCAATTGTATGACCCCTTGTGTGGGTGTATGTTTGCGCGCTCAGGTAAGTAGTATCATGGATCTACTCTTACCTGTTTGATCCAGTGCCCCATGAGCATTGGTGTACCTTACCTTCGGAAAAGTCCATGGCGTCTAGTCACTCCCTGGAGGTTAAGGTGATGCCCCAGTGGCATTCTTTTCCTTTTCGACGTTGGAGCTTGTTAGCTGTAATAAGCTTTAGTGGTCGATAGTATGTATACGACTGTATGACTGAGTTTGTACGTTTCTGAGTAAGCGTGTGATGATGAGTATGTGCACGACTGTAAGATTGAGGATGAGTACGACTGTAAGAGTGTGAGTTTGAGCACGACTGTAAGAGTTTGAATATGGGTTCGACAGTAAGTGTAAGACTGTATGAGTAAGGGTAAGATTGTACGAGTAAGGTCATACAAGTTGAGTAAGTTGTATGAGTTAGCGTTGTTGGGACGAGTATGTTTGTAAGACCTTGATTAAGGGTGATTGTTATACGTTGGTTGCCTCATGTTGAGTTGCATGACACATGATTTATGAACTTATTGAGTTCACCGTTTGGGATTTCCCCTACTGGGTATTTTCCTACTGAGTATGAAAATACTCACCCTACTTCTTTTAGCCTCGTTGTTCGGGAGGCTTTTGCAGGTTGTGTTGGTGAGCTCCTGGAGATGGACGCTCGTTTCTGCGGTGGATTGTTTCCCCCTCGACTCAAGTATAGTTGGTGCCATGATCTGATGTATTTGATGAGATTTAAGTGTATGTATTCTGGACTTTTAATTTGGATCAGATTAGACTATTTTTGGGACTTGTACTCGGGGACGCCTGGGAGTTAATTGTATTTAAAAATTCATGATCATGGTGATTTAGTCGTACGTATGTTTTCGAGTAGCGCCTGATGATATTTGATTTGACGGTACGATGTTTAACCGTATCATGTTTAAAATTATAAACTGTTTATACGGGTTTTAATTTTGTCATTTAGATTCCGATTTAACGTATAAAAAAAAGAAAAAATATCTATGAGTTTTAAGAAAAAGGGATGAAAAATCTCGGGCGTTACAGAGAGAGAGGAACGGAGAGAGAGGAAGGGAGAGAGAGAAGGGTTTAGGGTTTAGGAAGGGAGAGAGAGAAGGGGAGAGAGAGAGGAACGGAGAGAGAGGAAGGGAGAGAGAGAAGGGTTTAGAGAGAGAGAGAGGAACGGAGAGAGAGGAGGGGGGAGAGAGAGAAGGGGAGAGAGAGAGGAGGGGAGAGAGAGATAGGATGGGGGAGAGAGAGGTGGGGAGAGAGAGAGGAAGGGAGAGAGAGGAGGGGAAGAGAGAGGCGGGGAGAGAGAGGAGGGGAGAGAGAGATGAAGGGAGGGAGGGAGGGGAGAGAGGGGGAGATTATTTTTATTTATTTTTAAAAAGTATTAGTGACACATATACATATGCGTCACTAATAACTCTAGGTATTAGCGACATATACGTGTATGCATCGCTAATAGTATAATGTATAAGCGATGTATAGAGATATATGTCACTGATGTATAGTGATATACGTTGTTAATACATTATACTATTAGCGACGCATACATGTATGTGTCACTAAAAGTATTTTTTTAATTCTAAAAAATTTAAATTAAAATAGATAGAGAGAGGGGGGAGAGAGAGAGGAAGGGAGAAAGAGGAGGGAGAGAGAGAGGAAGGAGAGATAGGAGGGAGAGAGAAAGGAAGGGAGAGAGAGGAGGGGAGAGAGGGGAAGGGAGAGAGGAGGGGAGAGAGAGGGAGGAGAGAGAAAGGGGAGAGAGAGAGGAGAGAGAGGGGAGATTATTTTTATTTTTTTTTAAAAGTATTAGCGATGCTACGTCGCTAATAGTATAGTGTATTAGCGACGATAGAGATATGCGTCGCTAAAACACTATACTATTAGCGATGCATACATATATGCGTTGCTAAAAACATTTTTTATTTTAAAAGAAAATTAAAATTAAAATAAATAGATAGAGAGGGAGGAGAGAGGAGGGAGAGAGAGGGTGTAGAAATTTGTTGGGAGATTTCAGTTGGTATCCTATGCACAAGACATGAGAAGAGATATAATGATCCCTTCTTTGCAAGAGATAGAGAAGAAAACTTTTTTTTTTTCGTAGGATGACCTTCTCTTGGCCAATTGCTACTACTATTTAAAATTTGGGATAGACTAGTAGTAATTATTCAATTTTTTCAAACTCTTCGATTAAATGGTGAAAAATAAAGACAAATTAGAAGTAGAGAAATGATGAGAATATTGAAGTTGTCGAAAGATGATTACAAGCATTAAAAAGAAAGAACACAAAGAAAATGAAAAATATCACATGTAAGAACTCATCATTTCTATGTCTTTTTGTCTCTAAGTTTGAGAATCTTCTTTCCTTTTGCTTTGTGCAGCTTCTCCTACTTCAAGCTCCTTGGAATTGAAATGATGTTCTCTTGCAAACTCTTTGGAATTAAAATGATGCTTTGAGAAAGAGATCTTTAAAGGATTTGGTAGATGAGCTTTCTTTTTAAAGTCTTTTTCTCTTCTTGGTGGAATGTTTTGCTTTGGTTGTTCCTTTGGGATGGAGAGTTTTGGAATTTGTGAAGGCTTCTTAAACTCGACGGTCAAAAAAACCCCTTTACGAAAATAATGGGGTATCTATAATATTAGAGTTATGTTATAGGATAAAGTAGTGGGAGATGGTGGTGAGTTAGTGGGGTAGTGGGAAGTGGGGAGTGAGTTAGTGGAGTAATTGGTGGGAAGTGAGTTAGTGGGCTAGTGGAGAAGATCACTTGGCATGTGGTAGTGGTTTGACTTGGTCTTTTCCCTACTCTTTCATTTTATTCATTTTTTTAACGCGAGTATCTAGCCAAAGAAGTTTTGACTTAGTCTTCTAAAAAATTAATTTTATTAGTTAAGTGGAGATTCTTTAAAAGTGTAGGGGTCCACTATACATAGAGACTTAACTAATTTTTCTTAGTTTCTCTAGTGCACTATGTTTTTTTTTGTTATTATTATTTTTTTGTCTTTTCTCAATTACATAACTTTAGGAGGTGGGTTTTAAAATCATCTTTTCGACTTTAGGATTTATTTTAAAGTACATTCTTTGTATGAGACTTATATGGGGTATCATATTTCAATTTGGCTAATTTGATATGAGACCCATGTGGGTTTCATTCATTCTTTTGATTTTTGATTTGATGGCTAATTTGATGTGGGACCCATGTGGGTCTCACTTAGCCTCTTGTGATTTAAATTTAATGGCTAATTTGATGTGAGACTCATGTGGGTCTCACTTAGCCTTTTGTAACTTTGATTTGATAGTAATTTGATGTGGGACCCATGGGGGTCTCACTTAGCCTCTTATAATTTTAATTTAATAGCTAATTTGGCGTGGGACACATGTGGATCTCACTTAGCCTTTTGTAATTTTGATTTGATGTGGGACTCATGGGGGGTCTCACTTAGCCTCTTATGATTTTAATTTAACGGCTAATTTGACATGAGACTTACGAGGGTTTCATTTAGCCTTTTAATTTAATGGCTAATTTGATGTGGGGTCCCACTTAACCTTTTTTTTTTTGATTTGATGTGAAACCTCTAGGGGCTTACTTAATTAAAAAAATTTGTCATAAGTTTTGTCTTATTTCTATATGTGTAGAATATAACAATTTCTTTTTCTTTTTACTTAGTTAGCTTGAAAGACTTTGTCCACTTTGGAGCTAGTCAGGCTCCAAAATTTGCGATTAAGTCTCTTTTGACTTTTTTTTCTTTTTTAAAAAAATATGTCAATAGAGGGGAGAGAGAGAGGAAGAGAGAGAGAGGGGAGAGAGAGAGGAAGGGAGAGAGAGGAAAAGAGAGAGGGGGGAGGGTAGAGAGAGAGGAAAAGAGAGAGAGGGAAAGGGGAGGGAAGAGGGAGAGAGAGGAGAGGGAGAGAGGAGAGAGAGAGTTGGAGGAGAGAGGGTGTCACGCTTGAGGTTTTTCCTCACATTTAATTTAAAATTTTACTAAAAATTTGTTTCAAAATATAGATGTAAATCAAGAGAAACAACGAAATTCAAAATGTGTGAAAACAATATTTATAAATTAATTCATCTTACAACAAACAAATAGTCACAGGCGTGACTCAAACAAAAAGAATAGAAAAGTAAAACCTGCCATGGTCATGGGCTTTCAAAACAAATACCTCCCAGGCATCTCTGAATACAAGTTCTTTCCCAATCTGAAAAATGAATCATATATAAATACCCAAGTCCAGTACATAAAACATTTCTCTCACCTTAATCAATGCATGAGATTGTGGCACTAAAACCCATATAGCCTCACTACTATTTCGCTGCACACTAGGTCGAGGAAGAATAGTTCACCAATGGGAATAGTCTAGTCCAAAAAGCTATCGATCGACCTGCAAAAGCCTCCGAATGAAGGGCTAAAAAAATAGTGTGAATGTTTTCATACTCAGTAGGAAAATACCCAGTAGGGGAAATAAATCAATGAACTTCATAAGTTCATACATAGATGCATTCATGCAACCATACATGAAGCAAGAAAATATGAAACATAAATAAAGTGTTACACATATGGCTGAACTTACACTTACTTTTTTAGCATACTCTTACACTTACACTTACAATCTGAATCAAAGTCTCATCACTTACTAGCACAATCGTACACTTACACTTACAACATTCACATACTCGTACGACCTTATTTGTACAAATTTACTTGTATGACCTTACTCGTACCATCTTATTCTTATAACATACTCTTACTCTTACCGTCATCCTTAGAAGCTTAAACTTACTTTAAATCTTACACTTACACTTACTTAAAATCGAATATATATAACTTACTCTTACTATCGTACACATACTACCGACAACTGAAGCTCATTATAATTAATAAGCTCTAGCGACGGAAAGGAAGGGAATGCAACTGAGGTGTCACCTTAACCTTCAGGGAGCAACTAGACGCCATGTAGGGATGCCACTAGGGTCGGGTAAATAGTGAACCCGACTCGACCCTAATGGGTCAGGTTTGGTTTTTAAAAATAACCCTAATGGGTCGGGTCGGGTTTTAGTGATCCAACCCGACCCAACCCGAATATAAATATAAAACTTATATTTTTTAATATTATTTTTAAAAAAAAATTGAAAAAATAATAATAAAAATATATACAAATTATTTTTTTAATCTATTCGGGTCAAACGGGTCGAGTTCGGGTTGGGTCGGGTTTGGGTCACAGCTTTGTGATGTGGGTTTGGGTTTGGGTTTGGCAAAACTCGACCCGAACCCGACCCGGTGGCATCACTAACGCCATGGACTTTCCAAAGGCAAGGTACACCTATGCTCATGGGGCACAGGATCAAACAGGTAAGAGTAGATCTATGATACTACTTACCTGAGCACGCAAATGCCCACTCTCTGGGGCCATACAGTGCCAACTAAGGGTGGAAAACATACAGTGCCGCTCTTGGGCAGGAATCTTATAATGCCACTCTTGGGAAGAACATACAGTGTCATCAGTAGGCCGAAATACATATAGCGCCCATGTAGGGCAAAAACTTACAGTGCTCTCAACAGAGCATCAAACATCTAGGCCGAAATAGAGCACCAAGACTAAATCTCGCAGGATAACATCATGGCTAAACCGGAAGAACGCTCAGTTGATTAATTATCAACTGGCTCAAACACGGAACTTAATCCATCAAAACCTTCAGTCTCAACTCATAAAATTATCAAATTAGGGTTACTTACCATTCAAGTTCATAGTAGGTAACTTATGCATGTACAATTATGTTCAGAACGACTTCCGTCTTACATTATTTATCCAACCAAGCTAGAACTGCACCCATTCTGAAGCTCTAATCCACAAAGGTAGCATCCTTTACTTAGCTCATCTCCCACCCTGACACTTACAGTCTTATGAATCTCTGCACAGTCTTACTTAAACTCGAATTCTATACTGATACTCTTACCATCATACACTTACAACCTTACATCTTACACCATCCGCCTTAAAACCGAATCATCTTACTCGAACTCCTCAAATGAACCCTTTAAACCTAAGTCCCGTCATCAAACCCTTACTAATTCCTTACTCATTATTTTCTGTTACAATTCACATAATGTACATTATGTGGTACAATTATGTTGTTATCTCTTACGAACTGATAGTCCCCCAAAGGCGCTCTGAATCTTAAGTCTTCAAATCCTTGCATCCCCTACGCTTCTTGCTCATCACTCCAATGAACCAACTAGTTTAGTCCAAACCAATTGCCTAACTACATCAAATCCATCCTTCACCAATCTTACGTCTTCTGTAGCCAGAAATCTCACCATCAAAGCCATAGATCATTCGTTCGACAAACATCTCATCCAATGCACATGCCCTTACCCATCATCCACATAGATTAATCACATGCTCTAATCACATACGAATAAATCAACTCCTTACTATCATACCCTTAGTTTTTGCTAGCATACACATTATTCACATATAAAAGATGCACATTTAATTAGCATATGTCATGCAAATTATTAAGCTATAAATTCCTAGCATGCTACTACACAATCAAAGCATGCTATCATGAAATTATGAGTTCGAGGTCCCCTACCTCGTAATGCACATAAATTTGATGGTGAGCACACGATGGTGGAGGCATCGATGGCGGAATTGGCAGCCAAAAGCATCGCACTTAGAGAGTTCTTGTCCCGAGGATTTTTAGAGATGCTGGAATTAATATCGATAAGGTTAGACTAATTTGACTTAAAGCATAAGACTAGGCACACTATGGCGGCCGGACACAAGGTCATTCCACTAGGGATGGCAAGAGCGACTATAGAATAGGAGGTGACTAATTGTAGGTCAGCCAAAAACTAAAAACACTTTGTTGGCTACAAAATGTTAAAATAGACTGTGGATCACATCAAGCGGCAACAATCTGCATTGTCGAAGCCTCACAATATGGTGGAGGACTTGGTTGCGTACTCAAGGACATAAGGGAGATAGAGGAGAGCCCTAATGGCCATATTGCCTAGTGGTGGAATCGTTCCATAAACACATGTTGAGGCACTAAGGTCCGGCGTAGGTGACCAACAAAGGCGGCATCATTTCTAAACGCTTACCCACAACCAAATCATTGTACGGATGGTCATGCATCAAGCACGACGTACAGTGGAGGATATGGGAACGATATTGGTTGAGGCTTCGATGGACTTAGTCTAATGGCTGACAATATTACTTCCCTTTAGAAGAATCGGAATTCGGGAACTCTTTCATGTAGGTTTTGGATCATGAGTATCAAAAGTGGGGGTGCAGTGGTAGCATCATGCTAGAAGTGCTGGCCCTTGCCATCATTGGGCCAGGGTAGAGCCCATGACGTCAAACAGGTAGCCCAAGTAAATGCAGTGTCAGGCTGAATAGGTAGTCCTAGGTTGGGATGGGTCTAACGGCGGTGCTAAGAAATATAGCCCGAAGTTGAAGGGCATAGTTAGGGAACAGACGTGCATGGCAGAGGAGCATGGGAGGCCAGGAATAGTAGCCTCATGTCGTTGGGTCAATCGGAAGTTCGTGGTTGTCCATTGGCTGACGTAGGTGGAAGTGGACACACTGTCATTCGACCCCAAATGGTCAAACAGGGGCCGAGGGATGAACCTGGAAGACGCCAGGACTCGGCAATCACCGGATAACGGCAAGTCAAGTGGACGTTGGCCCAATATCATCCGATGTTCGACTGCAGAGGATGGTTGCGACCCGCGAAAAAGTGTAATTTTGCTCTAATGCAGGTTGGCCAATTGAACCAAATAGGGACTAATCGATGCAAGATGCTAGACCTCGTCACCTCACCGTCATCGGCTCGAGGTGACAAACAAGAGGCCTAACAATGGGTGGCGGCCAGTAATGAAAACAAACGACAACAATCAATGAAATGGGGGAAATTTTGCGCAGATCAAAATGGGGCAAAGGAAGGGTAGGGGAAGGCGATGATTCGGGCCAAGGGCGGTCTTGTCGTCGTTGGTTTGTAGTAGGTTGAAGGTGGTGGCCGACATCGAAAACAACAACAAAAATAAGGAAAAGGAAAAAATTTCAATCCTGATTAGAATAGGGCAAAGGGGGTTGAGGGAGGCAACGGCTGTCGTGGCAGCCTTGCCCTCGCCAGACTAGGGGTGGGCCAAAGGCAGGTCAATAGTGGCCGGCCACCGACAGTCGCAACACAGAGAGAAACAAGGTGGCAAAATTTTACTTCACGGCGGCGGTTAGGAGCCGGGAGACCGGGACAGAGGTGTCAGGAGGTGGTCATGGCCAAGGTGAAGCTGTGGTGGTGAGCTAGCGGCCATGCAGGCGGAGAGGGAGGTAGATTAGCCAGAAATTTTCAAAAATGATCACTAGGCCTTAACATGAAAAGGAAGGAAGAGGTGGTGGTGGCAGACAGGGCCAGGCCAGGGAGGCGACGGGTGCGTCGTCAAGCCGAGGCCGGTCGGGTGGAAGCCGATGGCCACCGGCACTGCCTCTGGCCTCACACAGTGAAGGGGCTGCCCCCCATTCACTGTTCATTCTGCTGGTCAGGCGTGCTGAGGTGCGCCCAATCCGCTTTATTTTATTTTATTTCCATCTCTTCCTTTCTTTTCGTTTCTGTTCTCCCGCATCTCGTCTGATTTTTGTGCTGAAATTTTTTTGAGATGCATCGAGGCACATGACCTGCGACTAAACACTACTCATGACTCTTACGGTCACTAATATTATAAATACGGATACGTCAAAGCGTTAAATTTCTTCATTGAAAATACGAGCAGAAAACTACAGAACATTGCATAAAATAGCAGAAAAATATAGAAAAATTACAAAAAAATAGGGATGTTATAGAGGGTGAGGGTGGAGAGAGGAGAGAGAGGGTAGAGAGGGAAAATTTTATTTTTTTATATTTTTTATTTTAAAATTAATAAATAAATAAATAAAATGAATTAGCGACACATATAGATATATGCCACTAATACTCTTGTTATTAGCGACGTATAGGAATATATATCGCTAATACCCTAAACCCTAATACCCTTGGTATTAGCGACACATATTTCTATGCATTGCTAATAACCTAGGTAATAGTGACGCATATTCTTATGCGTCGCTATTACCTTATAATTTATTATATTAATTTTAAAATATGTAGAGAGAGAAAAAATAGAGAGGATATAGAGAGAGGGGTAGAGAGAGAGGAGAGTGGGAAGAGAGAGGGAGGGAGGGAGAGAGAGGAGGGAGGAGAGAGAGAAGAGAGAGAGGGTGAGGATTAGGAGAGAGAGAAAGAGGGGAGAGATGGTAGAGAGAGAGAGGGTGAGGAAGGAGAAAAGAAAAAGGGAGAGGAGAGAGAGAAAGAGGGAAGAGAGGGTAGAGAGAGAGAAGAGAGAGGGCAAGGAGAGAGAGGGAAGAGAGGGGTGAGGAGAGAGAGAGGGAGAGGAGAGAGAGAAGAGAGGGAGATGAGAATATTTTAATTTTTAAAAAAAGTATTGGCGATGCTTACTACATCATTTGCGATGCTTAATATTAAGCGTCGCAAATAATCTACACAGTTACGACGTTTATTGATAAATGTCGCAATAGGTAATTTTTTAGTGACGTTTCAATAGGAAAATTGCTAAAAATTCTGCTGCTCGCGGGAAATATTTGTTCACCCACACAGACAAAATTTTGCCCGTGCGGGCGAAATAAAATACCACGCAGGCGATTTCGCCCGTGCGGTATTTATTCCCACTGTAACGACCCATTTTTCATTTACGCTTAACCCGGGTGGGTTAAGGGTAATTCGGTAATTTGTAATTAAGTATCGGGGGTTTCAAGGGATAAAACCCCTGTAGATGGGTAGAGCTCGGAGTAACGAGCATGACAAATCGAAGAACGTGTGAAACGGAGGTTGGGAGCGAAAGCTATGACCTTGGGAAGCGTGCCACATGGGCAGGGCCCACTCAAAAAGAGCGGGATAACTTACCCATGTGTGGTCTTGTATCGAAGGGCTCGTCAATACGAGTCCATCGGTACATAGAACGTGTGATTCCGACTTCGGGGTAAGAAGATATCGCGCGTTGAAGTTTAAATATTTTTGGATTAAAATAATATAGAAAATATATTATTTTAATCATATAAGACAAAATAGCTGGCGTCAGCGTGATGCCAGCAGCTGGCGTCAGCCGCGCTGCCCGACTCGCGGCGCGGCGCTGCGTGGCGGGGGGCCTGCGAGACACGCGATCACCCGCGCGGACGCGGGACGGGGCCCGCGTCGCGGGCTGACTCCCGCGCGACGCGCGGGAGCCGCGCGTCCGTGGGACGCGGGCGCAGTGCACATCCGCGCGCTTCACGTGCGTGGCCAGGGCATCGCACGCCGCGCAGGCGCGCGAGCTTGTCCGGGGGCGTCTCGTACGCCCTCGGCTCTTCCCCTATAAATTGAATTCTCGTTCTGTTTTCGGGGGGAGTTTCTGGACTCGTTTGGAGTCCGTTTTCTTCCGTTCTTGAGTCATTCCTAGCTAATTCGAGGGTGATCTATGCAATGGCATGGTCTATTCCTTGAGTGGGCGCTCCTATAAGGGAGGAATAACCCGGGGCAAGAGGAGGCTCTGTCCGCCGCCCTCCTGTCCCGAGAGTGAGAAAGAGAGGGCCCGGTGAGAGAGGAGGCTCCGTCCTCCGTTACCGGGCCAGATCAAGGGAAGTGGCCCGATGTAGGGGAGGCTCCGTTCTCCACCGAAGGGCCACGCCGTGCGAAGGACACCCCGAGTAGGGGAGGTTCTGTCCGTCACCCACGGGCGCAGAAAACGATGTCTCCGGGAAAGGGGAGAGTGGGTTGGGTCATCTTTGGTGCAAGGCGACGAACGTATGAAAGCTAGGGGAGGCTCTGTCCGCTGTCTCCAGATTTGAAGGGGAGGATGCCCAGAACGGGCATCCCGAATACCGCTACCTCTGTGACATCAGGGGAGTAAGGGTCTCTTACCTTCTATTTAATTATAGAATGACATGTGCAAGTTATGTTGTGTGCCGTCTCGCTCTGGGTTAGAGAGAGACGGGCTGTGTGTGTGTTATATCATGATATGTGTTGTTTATATGCCATGTTGTGTATCGTCGCGCTCTGGGTGAGAGAGAGACGGGTTGTGTGTGTGTGTTTATATATTGCTATGCTATGCTTATATGCATGATGTGTACCGTCTCCCTCTGGGTTAGAGAGAGACGGGTTGTGCGTGTGTTTATCTTATGCTATGCTATGCTTATATGCCATGATGTGTGCCGTCTCACTCTGGGTGAGAGAGAGATGGGTTGTGTGTGTGTTCGGTCTCGGCTCAGTGATAGAGCGAGACCTATGATTGTGTTTATATATTGTTATGCTATGAGTATATGCATGATGTGTGTTGTCTCGCTCTGGGTTAGAGAGAGACGTGTTGTGTGTGTGTTGGGTCTCGGCTCAGTGATAGAGCGAGACCTGTGATTGTGTTCCGTCTCACTCTATGATAGAGCAAGACGTGTGATGTGTGTGGTCTCGGCTCAGTGATGGAGCGAGACGTGTGATGTGTGGTCTCGGCTCAGTGATGGAGCGAGACGTGTGATGTGTGGTCTTGCTCTAGGATAGAGTGAGGAATGTTGTGATGGTCTTGCTCTGGGGTAGAGTGAGGCATGTTGTGGTGGTTGTGTAGTGCTCGTCTCTTTGATAGAGCGAGATGTGTGTTGCCGATATTTTATCGGGTTTTCGTATTGGTTGTGTGGTGCTCATCTCTATGATAGAGCGAGACGTGTGTTGCAGGTGCTTTCGTATACCTCCGATTAAATATTCGGAGATACATATTTCATACGTATGTGTTTTTGGTGTGCGGGTTGTATGTAGTAGCCAATAGGCAGAACTACGTTCGGATCCGATCGTATCGGAGTAACATCATGGATGTTAGCCGATATGTACGTAGGCAACCAACGGCAATGCAACGTTGGCCCGGTCCAAATTAGTTATATAATTAGGCCAGTTCTTGCCTACACGCAACGGAGCGCTAAAGTTCCGTAGCACGTAGAGGAATGTGAAGACTCTCGCACTCAGAGTGTGTTGCTTTTGGTTCTGGGTTTGGTTTTCATCGGTGTTCATCGATTTTTGGACCCCTGGCCCGGGTCGGTCTTCGTGTCGGGGCGTCACACCCACCCCCCTCTCCCCCTACACACCTCTTCTTCTCCCGTTCCCATAGCCACCTCTACCATTCCTCCACCTGCCTCCACCCCGCCTCCGCCGTGCCTCCACCCCACCTCTGCCACGCCGACCGCCCACACCCTTCGTCCAGTCTCGCCTTCCACCCTACCTTACTGCATCCACCCCGCCGTTGTCATTGTCGTCCCGCCTCCGCCCTCCTCCCTTCCCCTCCCCCCTTGCCCCCTCTACCCCCAATTCCAAGATGACTGAATTCTAGCGGAAAAATGACTTTTCACGAGAAGTAGATGCAGCTAGGTCTCTTCCTAGGCAAATGACATGCAGACAAAAGACTTCTTAGACAGGACACTTGAAAGAGGGCTTAACTAGGTTCTTAGTTGGGTTCAGACTCCTAAGAGATGTTCTTGAGCAGTTGTATGAGTTGTATGTGTCACAGCCTGAGCCTTGAGTAGGGTCCAAAGACCATCCATGCCATCAGAGTGCACCTAAACTCAAGCTATGGCAAGACAAGATGATATTTGGGCAAGAGATAAAGAAATAAACTAAAGCTTAAATAACTTTCCTACTAAACCTTTATTAAATCAAAATCAAATGAGTTTCACCAATAGGGTATTCATCTTCTACTAAAAATTTAACTACTTTAATACTCATAAATAAATACTCAAACTATCCTAATTCTCCAATTCTCCCTGTGAATGGTATCTCTCTCTATCTTTCCTTGACATTCCTATGCATCCAAATCAGTAAATAAACTTGCACGCAAAAATATGCCCAGTGGAATGGACATTCCATCATCATATATCCATCATATCTTAACAAAACATTTAGTTGATCATCATGATAACGTAATACTCACACATCTCATTCCCCATAACCCCCTAGAGAATTAGCTATGTGATCTCTGAGTTGCGCCAGTGCGAAAATGTCAATGGGTGGTCATCCGCATGCACTCAGTATGACCCATGAAAACCGAGAGGGAACTGCCAAAAGCTGGGGTCCACCCTCATCCCTACGTGACACTTGGGTAATCTTATTATCTTGATCGTGGAGTTAAGACACTCAACTCAAACCTTAACTACTCTTGTCAACTTCTCATTCTTAGGTTGGCTCTTACTACTTGAGTTTACCATTTATGTTGTACACACCTCTCACATACCCATAAGAGAATAACATACCACTTACAACCATACACTTCACAATGATATCACCACATAACTAATCAATAATAAGATTCATTTAAATACACCCATTCTAAATCATATATATACTATCAATTTCCTTTAGTCAAGAACAATTTATTTCATTCAAGGCATACAACAACTTATCCTCAGTAAGACCCATAGTACTTACCATAATCTCAGCAAGGTATAACACAATTTATTCTCAGCAAAGCGCCATAACACTTGTCATGATCTCAGCAAGATATAACATCATTTATTCTCAGCAAGACTTACCATATTTACAATAATCTCAGCAGGGTATATCGTGAAATCAATGGGTCATATATATAACAAAACCTCAGCAAGCCCTTGTGCGTATAAATTAGATAGATAATATACATTTGAGCATAGCATTGTTAAAATCAAGTGCATATCCAACGTTAGAGCAAATCTTGTTCAAATCCAATATATAATCAACGCTAGATGCATAGCATATGTTTAATTCAATACATATATCAACGTTGGAGCTGAACTTGAATTTAAATCAAGCATGTACTATCGCTGGAGAAAATCTTATATTTGAATCAATATGTGTTCAATATTGGAGCATAGCATATATTAGCATCAAAACATACATAAATCTATATCAGGAGTTGGAACAGTGCATAGGTTTAATCCAAAACATACTCCAAACTTTGGGCTATATATATATATATATATATATATATATATATATATATATATATATATATATATATATATATATATATATATATATATATATATATATATATATATATACATACATATAATCTCATAGCAGTGAATATGTTTAAATCAACATAGATGAGATGTTGGACAAAGTGCATATAATTAAATCAAAACTTATATGAGGCATTGGGCAGATCATATCAAAACCTATATCTACATTCGGCAGACCATGTGATTACATCAATTCATATATATAAACACATCAAACATTAGACAATGCATATACTTAGACAATGTGTGTATGTATATATATATTGAAAACATTCATGCTTCATATGAGGGTCCTCACCTTGACCGAAATCAACTCCTATTTCCAATTGCTTTTGCTCTTCTCTAAACCCTATAATTAAAATCAAGATGCACCTCTAATTAATGGCTCCAAACTATCAATTTTAAAAGACTAAAACATAGAAGGAAGGGGGACTGTTCTGGACATTTCAATTGCCCAGAAACCCTACGTGAACAATAGGTTCAAACTCAATAAAGAAGGGAAAATGAAATTGACACAAAGAAGGGGATTAAGGAAGGCTCTCATGGTGTCAATCCCACTCCAACCAAGCTAAAGGACATACCTTTATTGTTTCTCACTTGCAAACAAACCCTCTCTTCCTCAATCACCGCCAAATCACACACCCAAAGTTGTCGCCCCCCACTGGAGCAAGAGAAGAGAATGATGAGGAAATAGGATGAGGTGAGAGGAGATGGTCTAGGGCTTATATAGAGGAGGGAGAGGGGTTTCCTTCTCCAAGGAGGAGAAGAGACGTGTTGGGAGAGGAGAGAACTTCTCCCTTCTCCCAACTGGATTAGGGTTGGGGGATGAGGAGTTTTCCTCTCCCCTGTCCCCTCTTATGATCTATGTTTCGGGTCTGAGTTGGACTTAGACCCGGACCGGTCTTGTTTAATTTTTTTTTAAAACCAACGAGTTTACAATATGAGTTGGTTTCTTATTTGTAAAGGGACATAGAAATAGGGTTCTGAATTTGTAACTAAAGGGGTGGGCTAATCCTAGTGGGACCAGGCTTCTCAACCTTTTCCTATATAAGGGTCATTATGGCTACTTGGGAGAGCATTCAGTCATTAAGAGAAGGCTCATAAGTTTACAAGGGCGGATTGTGAACTCCGTCAACTATTCCGAATGGCTATTAGGCGACAAGCAATTCATTGGCGGCTTGGAGGATTTACTAGGAACATACTCAGCCAAGGGTAGACCATATTCCAACATCTCAATAAAGTTTGAAATAGAATTTAGTCAGGGTAAGTTTGATCAGCAAGATAGTTGCCTTATTATTGTAATATATTGTACAAAATAAAAAGCTTTAGAGACATACTTTCTTTTGTTTTTTGTTTTTATATTGTGCTTGTGTTCGACTTATAAGGGGCAATGCTATGGGCAAAGCTTAGCTCGTGACACTTTCATGTTCGGTGCTTACTCGTTAACGCCGTTAGTTTCGCAAAATGAAATGGCGATTTTGCCATCGTCGTCTCCAGCTAAAGCTTGGCGGCAAACACGAATTCAACCTCATGCTCGATGCGGAGCCCGCCCCACGTCTTCCTCCTCCCTCGTCTGCTTCTCCACCCTCTCAGTCTCCGGCTTTCACTCCATATCCAGCCTGCTCTCTCACTGTATCGGCTGCGCCACCGCTTGAACCTCCTCTGCACGGCCGCTGTTTCAGCCGCTCCTGAATGTCCTCGCACTGATAGTTCTTCCCGCGCTTGCCTTGATATCTCCTGTTCGCTTAGAGAATGTGGCAATCTGAATCATGTCAAACAGACCCATGCTCAGGTTCTTGCACATGGAAGGGATCCCATTTTACTGTCAAAAGCCACTTTCCTCTACATATCTTACGACTGCATGGGCTACGCGCTCAAATTGTTCGACGAAATACCCGACCCACGTACCTACCTGTGGAATATGATGATTCGAGGTTGTGCTACCAACGGACTTTTTCATCAGTCCGTGAAGCTGTATTCCCAGATGGTGAAGTTGGGCCAGAGACCGGATAAGTTTGCCTTCCCTTTCGCACTCAAAGCGTGTGCTGGGCTGTCTGATTTGCAGATGGGCAGACTGATTCACCAGAATGCGATTTTTTGTGGGTGCTCGACTGATCTCTACGTCAGTGCAGCGCTAATTGATTTCTACGGGAAATGTGGTCATGTTCAGGAAGCTCGTCTTGTCTTTGATAAAATGTCCACTAGAGATTTGGTCTCATGGACTTCAATGATTTCGGGCTACGCTCACAATGCATTCGATCATGAAACGCTTGAATTTTTTGATCTTATGAGATGTTCTGATGTGAAGCCCAACAGGGTCAGTTTGTTGAGCGCTTTGTTAGCTTGTGGGCGTATGGGAGCTCTGAGAAAAGGACAATGGTTTCATAACTATGTGATACGAACTGGTTTTGAGGATGACATTTTGGTTGCAACTGCCATTATAGACATGTATGCTAAGAGTGGCAGCTTAGATGTGGCTAAGTTTATGTTTGATCGAACAGCTGGTAAAGATGTCGTTTGCTGGAGTTCAATGATATCTCATTATGGGATTCATGGTGATGGGAGGAAGGCAATTGATGTGTTTGTGGAAATGGTGAATTGTGGTGTTAAGCCCAATCATGTCACATTTACTTCTCTTCTTTCAGCTTGTAGTCATTCGGGTTTACTACAGGAAGGTCGAAGGTATTTTCATTTCATGGATCGAGAGTATGGTATTGCTCCAATGCTTAATCACTATGCGTGTATGGTTGATCTTCTTGGTCGAGCAGGACAGTTGCTTGAAGCAGAGAGGCTAATAGATACGATGCCTGTCAAACCTGATTGGAGCATATGGGGATCTTTGCTTGGTGCTTGTCGAATTCATAATAATATTGATATGGCTGAAAGAGTTGCAGAACAGATTTTCAATTTAAACCCAACCCGTTCTGGTTACTATGTTATACTCTCCAACATCTATGCTGCAAAGTCAAGATGGAAGGATGTGGAGAGAATGAGGAAGTTGATGGTAGAACGAAGAGTACATAAGGTTCAAGGATATAGCTTAGTAGAGTTCAACAAATTTGTTTACAAATTTGGGGTTGAGGACAGGTCCCATCCTCAGTCAGAAGAGATCTATTCCTTCATAGATGAACTAACCGGTCCACTGAGGCAGTTGGGCTATGTTCCTTTAGTGAATTTTGCTCTTCATGACGTGGAAGATGAGACGAAGGAAATATCACTGTCTTATCACAGTGAGAGGCTTGCCATTGCCTTCGCAGTTTTAAACACTTGCCCTGGAACTCCAATCCGCATAACAAAGAATCTTCGCATTTGTGGGGATTGTCACAACGCCATCAAGTTGATGTCAAAGATCCTAAACCGCATTATCATTATAAGAGACATGAACCGCTTCCACCACTTTGAAGATGGGAGCTGTTCTTGTCGGGACTATTGGTAATTTTCACTGAAGGTTGATTCAAACAAGTCCAATTAGTAACTCACCTTTAGTAAGTATAATCCGTACATTTTTTGGAATCTCCATGTACTTTTTAAGCTCCTTTCGTAGGTGCTTCTCTGTGCTTTCTCAATATTTAGAAGCAGTCTCTTATGCAAGAGAGAAAAGTTATTTATTTTATGAGGTATTTGGTGTATTCTCTCTCTCTCTCTCTCCCCCTCCTCTCTCTCTTGGCTGAAGTTGGTAATTATCTACGCTGGTTCATGTATATTGGTCATTGGAGCATTAAACAATACATGGTGCACTTCCTGATTTTTTCACAGCTTTGACCTCTATACGTCAGCAGTGGCCGTAGAAGGGAAGAACTTCTTCTATGTTCATATTCCAATTCAGCATTTCCGTCTTGATTACTCCACATATTATCTAGAAGATAGACCTCATGGACTGGCTGACTGAAGTGTTAATGGCAGTTTGCAGATGGGCCAGTTCGAAGTGCGAAATATCACCATGTCGGCAGTGAGGGTGGGGCCATCTTTACGGTTGAGACATTAACTATCATTGACTTTGACGTAGCTCAAGTCCAACTTTCAAAACCAACCATTGACATCTTAGACCAGCGTCTACACATTGCAAATCTCTCCCTCAAGGCCAGCCAATTATTGTCGTCTTTTCCCCCAAAACCAGCCAATTATTGTCGTCTTTTCCCCCAAAACCAGCCAAATATTGATACCGTCTATCGATAAAAGTATTTCGTCTCATTTGCTGGGCATGACAGATAAAGAGTACAAAGTTTAAGATAAGATACATTCGCTGTTTTCCCACATTCCCACTATAAAAAAGCCAGAGTCACAACCCAGTTCAGTTCAAGCAGAGAGAAACTGCAGACTGCAGAGACACAGGGAGAGTGCTAACAGGAAGAGAGCGTCTGAGAATGAAGGCCGTGGCAGTTTTGCTGTTCTTGAGCTTAGTGGCGGTGACCTCCATGGCAGAGGACTTGATGTTTAATGGGGAGACCCTCAACAGCAACGAGTTTCTGGAGAATGGCCCCTACCGGTTCATCATGCAGAGCGACTGCAACCTGGTGCTGTACGTGAATCGGAGCCGGGCGCTGTGGAACTCGGCCACCAATGGGAAGGCCACCAACTGCCGGGCCACACTGCAGAACAACGGCAACCTCGTCATCCTCTCCGGCTCCGAAGTGATCTGGACCAGCAACAGCGCCCGCGGGAACAACAATTACCGTCTCATGGTCCAGAGCGATGGGAATGTGGTCATCTATGGCGCAGCTCTCTGGGCCACAAACACTGTTCAGAAAAAATGAGTTTGGCTTGGGCATCTCCAGCAATCATATCTTTTCTGAAAGTATTTTTCCCTTTCATGTCACAATTGATATGATAACGTGGAATAAGTTGCTATCTTTCTTACACTCAATTTGAATGTAGAAACCAAAATGTCTCTTGTTACTTATTGAATTGTTGAGATATGAAATCTATTCCTAATAGCTTAAGCTATTGGGTGAGAAAAATCTTTCTCTATGCCCTTACAGGCCAAAAGTGGAAACTACCTTAAAATTCAAAATTAAAATTGTAAAGCCATATCATTGATACCCTAGCCACCCTCTTTTGCAACTCTGCCCTTTGTTCACCAAGTTGCGTGTCACTGTGTCACGACCTGAGCCTTAAGAAGAGTCCAAAGACCTTTAACATCATTAGAGTGCACCTGAGCTCAAGCTGTGATAATACAATAACATATACTACAAAGGATAAAAAATTTAATCTCAAACATGAATAACTTTTTTATAACTTTTATTAAATCAAATCAAATGAGTTTCACCTAAAGGTGTTCATCTGCAACTACAAGGTAAACACTTGACCTACTCATAAGCATTAAAATCAAACTACTTCTAAATTCTATGTTTAACCCCGTGAACGAAAACTCTACCCTTCCTTAACGTTCCTATGTATCCAAATTTGCAAACAAACCTGCACGCAAAAATATGTCCGGTGGAATGGGCATTCTACCCGTGAGCCAAAGCTATGTGATAATACCTCAAACAGAACATGTCTTGTAATTTAGCATTCACCATTCATACAATGACAAGGATTCATATTCAAACTCAGCATAGTATATCTATACATAACCATCATATATGCATGATCATTTTAATTCAACATTCACATAATTATTCATTGTAACATAAGTTTGTATAATCACCATATGTCTCGCAAAATATAAAACACACACAGCCTATTCCCCATATCACCTAGAGAATTTAGCTGTGATTCGTGGGTTGCGTCAGTGCGAAAACGCCATGAGTGGTCATACGTATGCGCTCGTAATGACCCGTAAAAACTGGGAGGGAACTGCTAAAGGCTGGGGTCCACCCTCATCCCTATGTGGCATATGGGTAAAATTATTATCTTATTTCTGAAGTTAAGGCCCTACACTCTGACCTTAACTCCCCTTGTTCAACCTCTCTCTTAGGTTGGTTATTAATTCTTGTTTTACCATTTATGCAATACAACACTCTCACATGCCCATAAAAAGAGAAAATAGATTCTATACAATTCAAATTAAAACAACTTTCATGATTCATCCATATCATCTATTTAACTCATCAACCTGTCATAACATATATATGCACTATTTACCCATAGTGGGTATTTGACCCAATTCATCACAACCTACAGAGAGTAGCAATTATACATGTAACGACTCATTTTTCGATTACGTCTAACCTGAAAGGTTAGGCCTAATTGGATAATTTTTGAGATAAGTTTTAGAGGTTTTTAATAGTTTAAACCTCCATATTTGAGTACAGCTCGAAGAAACGAGCGTAATGAATCAAAGAACGGGCGAAACAGAGGTTGGGACCGGAAGTTACGACATCGAGAAGCGTGAAAAATAGGTAGGACCTACTTGGAAAGAGTACGAGTTACTACTTTAAGTGGGTTAGTATCGAAGGGCTCGTCGATACGAGTCCAACGGTATGAAGAACGCGCGAATCCGAATCCAGGGTAGGAAGTTACGCGCATTTGAAGGATTTGTTTTTTATTTTAAAAAAAAGGAGCGCGACTCGCGCGACGGACGCCGGCGCAGCACGCACGATTGAGGTGTGTGTAACGCACGACCGTGATGCACAATCGCCGTGCTCGATTGCGGCGCACGTAACAAGCAGCCACGAATCGCACGTCACTCTCGGGCGAGGAGCAGGAAAATGGCAGGCGCCGCTTTTTAGTGCGGCATGGTGCCACAGTTTCATGGCATCGCGGTTTATTTCAGCGGCTCGGGGGCTATAAATAGCCCATTTGTGCAGTTTTTCAAACAATTCTTCTCCTCCCCTGTTTCTAACCGTTTTGAGTCCGATTAAGGTCGTTCAAGACCCGTTTCCTACTAAATCGAGTGTGCTCTATGCAATGGAGCGGTCATTTCTTTGAGTTGGTGATTATATGAGGAGGAAATGGCCCAAGATAAGAAGAGGTTCTGCCCATTATCTTTGTGCACCGATCAACTTCATTTTTTCTATTTCTTGTCATCCTAACTCCAATTTAGTCGATTGAAGAGGTGTTCTTGACTAAATCGAGTGTGCTCTACACAATGGAGGGTTCCATTTTCTGAGTTGGCGATCGTATAAGGAGGAAATGTCTCAAGACAAGAAGAGGTTTTGCCCGTTATCTTCGTACACTGACCAACTTCGTTTTCTATGTTTCTGGCCATCCTAACTCCGATTTAGTCGATTCAAGAGGCGTTCTTGACTAAATTGAGTATGCTCTACGCGATGGAGGGTTCTATTTTTTGAGTTGGTGATCGTATAAGGAGGAAATACCCCAAGACTAGGAGAAGCCCTACCCGTCATCCTTGAACACCAGAACGAGAAAAAGAGACCAGGAGCGAGACAGGGTTCTGTCCGTAGATATCGATACCTTACGAGTTATGATGGAACTAAGTATTTCTGATCTCCTATTTTAATTATAGAACAACATGTGCTAGTTATGATGTGTGCTAAGCTACAATCTGTATGCTTGCTATGCTTATATGTCATGATGTGTGCCTATGTGCCATGATGTATGCTTTATATGTCATGATGTATGCTTATATGCTATGTTGTATGTGGTCTTGCTTTAGGGTAGAGCGAGACGTATAATATGTGTTTTCGGTCTCGGCTCAGTGATAGAGCAAGACGTATATGTGTGGTTATGATCCCGCTTGGTAGTAGAGCAAGATGTACGTTTTTGGCTTATTAATTTCTGCTTGACTCCGATATATGATGAATTTTTATAAATATTAGTATATACATATTTTAACATATATAATTTTGTGACGATTGTTGTATGTATTAGCCGTTTGGTAGAACTACGTTTGGATCTGATCGTGTTGGAATAATATCCAATACATACGTAGGCAACCAACGGTAAGGCAACGTTGGCCCGATCCAAATTATTTATAATAATATGTTTTATTCTGTTTTACACGAGATGGACTATGAAGCTTCGTTGGGTGTGTGTTTGTTACAACCTAAGTCTACGTACGGGGAAGCCTTAAGGCTCCGTAGTGCGTAGGCGAACATTGTACCCCTCGCACACAGATGTTGATTCATGGCATAAGGAAAGAGACAAAGTTTCTATTAGTGATTTTGTGGGCCCGGCTCTGGTCGGGGCGTTACACTATATATACATATCTCTATCAAACAATCAACATTTCGCATCTCTCTTGAGTATAACTTGTAACATCTTATAATTAAATCACAACTCATGCATATGACTACCTCTGCACATGATACATATCTAATTCAAGTCATGTCTCATATATGAGCACAATTTCTATAAATTGAATCAAACAACAAGAGAACAATGTATACATTCACCCATTTCATATATAGACGTTAGGCAACATATTTACCATACATTGAACAAAGCCTCATTCTCAACTCAGCTTGTGTCTCATCCATTTATAACGCTTGTATTTACTGCAGAACGTATCACACACATCACACATATAAAGAATATTTCACAACAAACCTAGCATGAAGAATTTATTTCACACATGCATATAGAACCATAATTAATCAACGATTCATGCAAGAAAATACACAATGTTATAGGTGAGGGTCCTCACCTAAGCCTACTCCAAAGCTTACACCCAAAAGTTACTCTTCTCCTCTAAAACCTAACATAAAACTCCAAATCAATGCTCTAATTAATGGCTGAGAATAATAAATTGTAATTGTATAAAATTGAGGAAGAAAAACCATGATTTTGGGCATTTTCACTTGCCCAAAATCTGCTATGAATAGTAATTTCGGGATTAGAGGAGGAATGGGTTATCCAAAACAGGAAAGAAGACACAAAATTCTGCCCAAAAGCTTACCTTACTTGCTTTCCCTTCGCAGCCCAGCCCTCTCGTTGTCCAAAACCACCCTCACGACCATCGCTTGCAGCCGGAATCCTCCTTGAGTGGTGCTGCCCACCGGAGAAGAGGAAGGGAAAGGTTGGTGTGAGTTCTGTGGAAGGAGGGGAAGGGAGATGGGCTGCGAGAGAGGGAAAGGACGCTGAGAGAGAGAGAGATGCTGGGAGGAGTGGAGAGTTGCTGGCTGGGAGAGAAGGACCTTCTCTTCTCAGGCAGCGGCTAGGGCTAGGGCTGGGGCTGGGGCTGGGGAAGAAGAAAGTTTTTCTCTCCCCCAATGCTACATAAATATAATCCCAAGTCCTAAGTTCCTGGACCGGGTTCAAGCAAGTAATAAAAAAAAAAGAGCACGGTTATTTCAAAACATGGGTTTACACACCGCTTAGCAATGCGGTTGGCCTTGGGTGCAACTTGTTGGAGTATGTAGTGGGCCTTAGAATCTATACCAAACACCTCCCAAGATCTCTAAAAGTCAATTAACTATCACATATATAACTAGTAGTAAATTAAACTATATAATAATTTGAATATAAAAGAACAAACCACAAAGATAACATAAATCACACAGAGAGGCAAGAGATATGTGGTCACCATTCTTGACATCTATTTTGGAAAAGAAATCACTTAAGCATTCACTATATAATTTCTAAACACTACAACAACAAAAAATTATTAGTGACGCTCTTATGCGTTGCTAATAGCCCACAAAGCATCGCTAATGATTATTAGTGACACTTTCGTCGATAAAAGTACAATCGCTAATACAAATTAGCGATGCTTAACAAAAAGTGTCGCTAATAAAACTATTTTAGTGACGCTTATATTTTCATTGCTAATATCAATTCTTTGGCGATGCATAATTATATGTCGCAAAAAATAAATTATTAGCGACACTTATATTTTTGTTGCTACTATCAAAGTTTTTCTGACACTTTATTATTCGTTGTAATTAATTTATTATTAGCGACAGTTATTCCAAAGCGTCGCCAACAATTAATTATTAGCAACGCTTGACAAAGTGTTACAAATAATAAAATTATTTTAAAAAATATTAGCTATGTCTATTTTTGCGTCACTACAAAGAAAAAATAAAAAATAATTATTGGCATCACTACTATATATTTAAAAGAAAAAATAAAAAATAATTAGTGATGCTCCTAAAACCGTCGCTAATAAAAAGATATTTTAAAAAATATTAGAGACAATTTTATAAGTGTCGCAGATAAAAAAGTAATATAAAAAATGTTTAGCAACGCTTATAAAAGCGTCGCTAATAGGAAAAATTATAAAAATAAAATAAAATGTGCTCTAGCTGAAAGCAGTCGGAGTGGAGAAGAAGGGGGTGGCAGGGGTAGAAGAAGAGAGGGGGGAAGGGGGGCTCTGTCTTGAGGCAGGGGGAGCTGGGGCGGCGGCGGCACCATGAGGTTTGCGGCGTCTGCAGCACAAGGGAACAGTGGCGGATTGGAGGTGGCGGTGGAGGGTGGAGGGAGAAGATGAGGCGGCGGTGGAGGGTGGAGGGAGAAGATGAGACGGGGGGGGAAGAAGAGGGGCAGGGGAGCCGGGTGTCGGCGGACTGGAAATGGCGGTGGTGGCAGCGGCGAAGGAGAGAGGTAGGACGGGGTGAGAGAATGGGTGGAAGGAATTTATATAGCGCGGGTGAAAATTTTGCCTATGCAACATCGCTACTTACCATATTATTGGTGACACTTATATATAGGCATCGCAATTAGTTATACTATTTGCGACGCATATATATATATATATATATATATATAAGCGTCACAAATAAAATCAAATCAAATTTAATATAAAATCCTCTCTCTCTCTTTCTCTCCTCTATCTCTCTCTCCATCTCTCTCTCTTCTCAATCTCTCCCCCTCCCTATTTTATTTTATATTATTTTTAAAAATAAAAAAACTTATAGTAGCAACACATAGCCTTATATGCATCGCTACTACCCTGGATATTAGCAATGCATACGGATATGCGTTATACCCCATAATTATATGAGTTGCTATTATATATTTAATATTTTAATTTTAAAAAATATTCTATAATTAAAATCTTCTCTATCTCTACCTCTCTCTCCCTCCCTTCTCTCTCTCTACCCTCTCTCCTTCTCTCTCCTCTCTCTCTTTCTCTCCCTCTCTATCTTATTCTCTCTCTCCCCTCTCTTCCCATTCTCTCTCTCCCCCTCCCTCTTTTATTCTATATTATTTATTAAAATAAAAAAAACTTATAGTAGCAACGCAAATAAAAACATGTCGCTACTATACTACATAGTAGCGACGCATAAGGCTATTGTCGCTACTACCATGGATATATAGTAGCGACGAATACGAATATGAATCGCTACTATCCTAGGGTAGTAGTGACACATAATTCTATGTGTCGCTACTATATATTTAATATTTTTATTATTATTTTAAAAAAATATTATATAATTAAAATCCTCTCTATCTCTATCTCTCTCTTCTCTCTCTCCCTCTCTTCCTTCTATCTCTACCCTCTCTCTCTCTCTATGTAAGGACTCTTATCTTGAACTAGATTATTTTTTTAATGTTATTTATCGATTATCGTGTGGTTTTAAGCATTTTCTGATTAAATTCGGTAATTTTTAAAAATAAATAGAGTTTCAAAAGGTTTTAATCAAAACTAACTTCATATTTATAAGTTTTAAGTGATTTTGGGTCAGATCTGAATTTTTTGGATTTTTTTAATTTTTCACCAATTTTTTAAAAATTAGGGTTTGGTGGGACCCTCTTGTGGGCCCCACTAATGAAATTAGGTTTTTTGGACCTAAATTGCCAGACATCAATAGAAGACACTATAAAAAATTTTAAAATTTTTTTGGACTTAATTTTTGGGTAAATTGCCAAATTTCTTAATTTTAATTAAAAACTCTATTTCTACATCACATTTCTATTAGGTGTAGCCCAACCCTTACCATAAAAGGGAATGGGTTGAGTCATTCCTAAATTGAAAATAGGCTTAGCTAGGAGATTGGAGCCTAATCCCCGATTAAGCCCAAAAGGGAAATGATTAGAGATGAGTTTAGTTTAATTTTTGTTTAATCTTTGGGATTTTCTTAAAATGTTCTTAATCTTGTCTTTCCCCATCGTTTCAATCCGTTTTGAAAGCATTAAATCACTATTTTGCTCTTCTTTTATAAGCCCTAGTATTCAAAATCTCATTTTTATGCTTCCAAAGCTCTAGATCTTGGGTTTATTTTTTATTTTTCAAAGCTTAATTGAGTTTAGATGTGTGTTAACTTAAAAATCGTGTTTTTAGAAGGTGTTGGAAGAGATTGAAGGTTTAATCTAAATCAAACCAAGAAGGAAGGTAATGGGTTTTTCAAATCTCAGCTTTGTGGTGGTAAAAATCTCAATTTTATGATTTTATTTGAATGAGTTTTGCTTTATTGAAGCTCAAATAGTAATAAATGTTAATCTCTTACTTCGATTTCTTAGGGTTTTATCTTAGAATTAGATAAATTAGTATTCTGAAATGTTTGACGGGATTTTGATGGTGTATGAGACCATAGACAAAGGTTTTAAGGTGCTTTCATGGTGTATTGGTTTTGAATTTTGAAATAGAGAAAAAGGACTCAATTTGCCTTGTGGGCGATCAATTGGGCCTTGTGGCCGATCGAATAGCCTTCCAGGCCGATCGATCGAGTATACAATAATTCGGCTATTTTCAGAAATTTATGTTCATTTCAATGTTTTTACCCTAGTTAATGATTCTAATGGTTATGGGAGGTGTGTTATGTTGGAATTAGGCTACTGGAAATGTAGAATTAATGATGGAGGTTTATGGATTATGCTTAAGTGTTGTTATGTGATATTATATATATGTTGATAATTGTGCATGTTGATATTGAATTACCTTGAACCTTTTAATGTTGGAACTCTTGTAATTAGAGTAAGTTTCCAGCATGGATATTATATGAAAAATGATAAGATGTGTTCTCTTATAATGAGAATGGTTTATGGGTAATTGATGTGATCATGTTATGGCTTAATATAGAGAAAAATCATGCTTGTAGGAGTGAGCGTATGATTTCACATGGATGGATTTAAGCTTTACGGTAGATTTTGCTTTGATTTTAGTTAGGAATCATTGTTTTGAATGTGTTTAAGTTGGCGTATATTGCATTTTGAGTTTATGTCAAAGCATTGGTCATGTGCATAGAATATGCATGAATACACACACGTATGTGGAATCTACTATGAAATTGCAATTCATTATGCTTGATTATGATGCATGAGGGAACTGATTAGGAGCACGTTCTATGTGTTGGAACCCACATAGTTCTTGCTCACGGATGTGTCATGATATCCTGCATCATGGATCGGTATTCATAAATGAAGTTTTACCAATGTTTAATTGGAATTGATTGATTGTTTGCAATGATTGAGATTGCGTGTCGGATTAATCACTCGGTGAATTAATTGAAACTTGGTTGATCTGAAAGGACATGTTTTCAATTCAAATTCCTATGTGGAAAATGTACACTCCCTTGGTTGAGTCTAGTTAGATTGAGATATGTGGGGACGAGTTGTGTACTTGTATTGCGGATAATGTCACGCCCCGGCCATGCCCGACCCGAGCCGAACCCGGTCCAAGGGCCGGTCATAGCGCGCGGGGGCGACGAAGTGAAATTGAGAAACGATTCTAGCGGAAGACTTAATCCCTAACCACGGGCAATTAACAGCAACACGGAGTGCGCACAATCCTTTGAGCAAGAGTAAATAAAAGGGAAAGAAAAGGTGTTGCTTAACACAAAGTAAACAACAATCTCAAACCCACAAGCTTAGTTTAAGTAAAGCCCACACCGGCTCAAAATAAGTCATAAGCAAACATAACTGTAACATGTGACATAAATCCACAACAAGAACCCTACACAAAGGTTCGAACATAAAGCATAAAAGAAACGATGATAAGTCACGCAACGATCTCCATCATCACACCCAAGCTACCTCTGACCTTTCCTCAAAAAGGCAATCCTGTCCGTCTGCGTGTCGCACCACGCAGCCCCAAATCAAAACACAAAAGATGGGTGAGTTTTAACACTCAGCAATGGTTTTAATATCACTGTCAACGTAGAAAATACGATAGCTTAGAAATGAGATCGTTCAGATCAAAGATTTACATGGTGCATCACTTTCTGATCACACATTCATGTCACCTAACACTGCATCATAATGCATAATTCAACCTGCATGGATGTATCTCTAGCATACATATTCCCACATGCATTCACATCATAACCAATCCCGCATGGATGTATCTCTAACATACATATTTCCACATGCATTTTATCATCAAAATCAACATGCATGGATGTATCTCTAACATACATATTCCACATGCATAACGTCAAAATCAACATGCATGGATGTATCTCTAACATACATATTCCACATGCATAACATCAAAATCAACATGCATGGATGTATCTCTAACATACATATTCCACATGCATAACATCAAAATCAACATGCATGGATGTATCTCTAACATACATATTCCCCATGCATAATGTCATCACAATCCACCTCCATCAAGGAGTAATCACACGTTAACGTCACACAGACGGGAGCATAGACAAGGCCACGAAGGCGTGTCATGGTACAAAATTCTACACAAGAATTCAAGAAAGATCGGGGTTGTCAATCCCTAATACTGCTCGCCCTGGACGATCCTGGCCAAGGATGTCCCATTCTCATACAGAGAATCTAGAGCAGGGGTGTTCGCCCAAGGACATCTCCTGCGGAGGGAAGAGCCCGAGTTCTCACACAGAGAACCCTAGAACACGTGGTAGCGGGGTGCACACGGCATACCACACTGGATTCTCAGGGTCCAGATGACACACATAATAATATTCTCACATATCCGCAAGACAAGTACACAACTCGTCCCCACATCATTCCATTAAACAAGACTCAACCCGGGGAGTGCACTCGTTCCACACAGGAACTTCAAATCGTTCCACACAGGAACTTCAAATCAAAATATTTCCTTTCGGACCAATCAACTTGCGATTAATCCACGACCGATAAACCCGGCACATAATTCCATCACATTGCATCCAATCGGTCAAATTCGATTAATCACGATGAAGCCTCAATTGGAAATCCATTTTCATGATGCGTACAGCATGGTACATGCGTGGGCAAAGCATACATGAATCCTAATCATGATAAGTGTTCTCACCAGCCCCTAATGCATCATTCATAATCACGATATTAAGCTTCAACATCATCATTTAACCCCCACATGTGTGTGTGTGTAACTAGTAGAAGCCTTTCACATGATGCATATTAACATGCTTAAAAATCAACTCACTACCACACTACACATGTGAATTTCTACCTAAACATGAATTCCAAATGAAATCATAGTAGAAGAATCGTTGAAATCATAGTTAAATTCAAAACTCAACCACAAAGGCTAAACACCTATAACATCACTCATTTCATCATTGAGTCATGGCAATCACCAACATTCACACACCATTAATCACAATTTATCATGACAAATCTGTCCAACAATGATTGTAGTCCCTCTTGAAATATGCTTAACCAAAGGGAAACAACTATTCATAATTTCAAAATAACGATTCCAACATCATGCCACAAAACATAAGTCATTCCACCATCACTACGCATATATCTCAACTCCATAAACTCAATAGCATGCATTTCCAGTAGCCTAACATAGCTTAACACACTCCACATTCATATAAAATTGGCAAGCTAAAGTGGAATCATCAAAATAGGCATCATACACACAACATACAATTTCCTGTGTAGCCGAACGAACGCCCTTCAGGCCGTTCGATCGGTTACACGCAAAATTTTGAAAATTTCAGTTCAGCCGATCGATCGCCCTGCAAGGCCGATCGATCGCCAACACGGCAGAACAGTCATCTTCTTCCTTTCGCAAAATCAAACCGAAACACCATAGATAACACTTCAAATCCACATCTAGCACCCTAATCATCATCAAAAGTCCTCCTTGACTTCCAGAATATCAAACCAAACCATAATAATGCAAAACCCTAAGAAATCGGGATTAAATAATTCCATTTTCTAATCTTACCTTTAACACACTAAATCAAGCAAACCATTTCGAAATAAGCCAAAAATGAAGAGTTTTACCATGGATAAACAGAGATTTTGAAGACCCATTACCTCAGCACTTGATTAAGCTCGGATTGAAGAGTCACCCTTCTTGAAATCCTTGAAAATACAATGAGTTTGAATTAAACACCAATGGAAATCGATTTACTTAAGAAATCCCTAATTAAATCTTAGATCTAGGGCTTGTTGGTAGTAAAAATCGAATTTTGAATGTTAGGGTTTGTAGTAAAACACAAATCAGTAGCTTTTGATGGTCAAAAACGAATTGAATCAAGGGGAAAATGGTAGATTTAGAAGAAATTAAGAGAAAAGCCAAGGATTAGTGCTTAATTAGAGCAAGCTTACCTTAATCGGCTTCTAATTCGGGCCTAAGTGGGGATTAGGCCAGACCTCCTTCCTTAGCCTATTCCCAAAAATGGAAATGGCTCAGGTTTGCCCTTTTATAGTAAGGGTTGGGGTAGGCAAAGGTAAGTTTTGGGGTGTAAATATGAAAAGTAGGCTAAAAGTGGTTATTTTACAAATTTAAGCACAATTTAAGCCTAATAAAATTCTGAAAATTTTTGTGTGACCTTAAGTATATGTCTAGGGTCATTTGACACAAAAATAAAATTTTCGACCGTGGGGCCCACAGGGGTCCCGCCAAAACCCTAATTTTTGGGAAAATAGTGAAAATTCCAAAAAATCTCAAAAATTCACATTTGGTTTAAAATCACTTAAAACCACTAATATTGAAGTTAATTTTGGTTAAAACCATCGCAAACTCTATTTATTTACGAAATCACCGAATAAGATCAGAAAACACGTAAATCGCACGATAACCCATAATTAAATAAAAATCAAAACCGGTTTAAAGATGAGGGTCCTTACAGATAAGATTATTTAGATTGTTATCTGGACCCTAATAATCTAGAGTGGTACGCTTTGTGCACTAGCTACCACGTGTTTTAGGGTTCCTTGTGTAGGAATTCGGGCTCTTCCCCACCGGAAGAGATGTCCTTGGGTAAACACACCTGCTCTAGGTTCTCTGTGTGAGAATCGAACATCCTTGACCAGGATTGTCCAGGGCGAGCAGCTTTAGGGGCTGACAACCCCGACCCTCTTACATTTCCTGTGTGGAAATTTGACCACGTCTCGACCTTGTGGCCTTGACCGTGTCCCACCTGTGTGGCAATACTTGTGTTTACTCCTTGATGGAGGCATTCATCATTTGTGTTGATGCATGTGTATTATGAATGTTATGCATGATTGTGTATCATATGTTTGACATGTTTATCGTGCAGGGTGAATGAGGATGTAATAAGAATACATAATCTAAATTGTGTGAATGAGACACTATTATGCAGGTTTATGTGATATGAATACATGATCAGAAAGTGTGTAAATGAGACACTATTATATAGGTTTATGTGATATTAATGCATGATTAGAAAGGGTGTGAATGAGACAGTATTATGCAGGTTTATGTGATATGGTTACATTATCAGAAAGGGTGTGAAAAACACTTCTTATATGATTTATAAGATTATCAGGCTTGATTTGAATATATGTGAATAAATACCTATGTAAGATGCATATTAGGTTCTAACTTGAACATTTATGACTTGACATGATAGATATGCCTTATGCATGCTAGCTTTTATGTTTAGTTAAATAAGGGTTTTAGCTAAAAAATGATCAGAAAGTGGTATAACATGATAATTTTGGATCTGAATTGCTACACTGCCATGCCATCATGTTTTCTTATTATTATAGTTGTATTCAAACCATTATTGAGTTTTTATACTCACCCCACTTTCCTTGTTTTGTTTTGGGGCTGCATGGCGTGACATGCAGTTGGACAAGATCCTCTATATGAGGAACGGTCAGGGAGAGCTTGGGATTAGGCGTGGAGGCCTCTAGACTTTGCATGTTTTTCTGATTATTTTATTATGATGTTAGAACACCTTGTAGAGTGGTTCTTATTTCAGACTTGTGATATATTATGTCTTTAGATTTGTTTGAGACCTTGTTTTAAGCTAAGTGTGTTAGCTCTATATTATTAGTATGTGGACTTAAGACTTGTGGATTAATTTAGAGTTAAAGTCCTCTTTTGTTCTACTTATTTACTCTTACTTAAAGTAGTGCATAACTCCGCTAATTAGACCGCCCATAGGTGGGGCATAAGTCTTCCGCTATTTCTTTAATTATTTTTCAATTATGTCGCCCTCATGCGCTAGACTGGCCCTTGGATTGGGTTCGGCTCAGGTCGGGCAGTGTCGAGGCTTGACACTCTATCCTCTCTATCTTATTCTCTCTCTCTCCATCTCTCTCCCCTATCTCTCTACCTCTCTATTCCAATTCTCTCTCCCCCTTCCTCTTTTATTCAGTATTATTTTTTAAAATAAAAAAATAAAAAAACTTATAGTAGGGATGCACATAAAAATGTGTTGCTACTATACTACGTAATAGCGACGCTTAAGGCTATGCATCACTACTACCCTGAATAGTAGCAACGCATACAAATATGTGCCACTACTATAAAATCTTCTCTATCTCTACCTCTCTCCTCTCTCTCCCTCTCTTCCTTCTCTCTCTACCCTCTCTCCTCTCTCTCTTTTTCTCCCTCTCTCTCTATCTTCTCTGTCTTATTCTCTCTCTACCTCTCTCTTCCCACTCTCTCCCCCTCCCTCTTTTATTCTATATTATTTTTAAAAATAAAAAAATAAAAAACTTATAGTAGCGACGTACATAAAAATGTGTCACTACTATACTACGTAGTAGCGACGCATAAGGCTATGCGTTGCTACTACCCTGGATAGTAGCGACGCATACAGACGCATATCCGTATGTGTCGCTACTATATATTTAATATTTTTATTTTTATTTTAAAAAATATTATATAATTAAATTCCTCTCTATCTCTACCTCTCTCTTCCTTCTCTCTCTACCCTCTCTCTCTCCGCCCCTCTCTCCTCTCTCTTTTTTCTCCCTCTCTCCCTCACTCTCTCCTCTCTATCTTATTCTCTCTCTACCTCTCTCTTCCCATTCTCTCTTCCCCCTCTCTCTTTTATTCTATATTTTTTAAAAAACAAACAATAGTAGAGACGCAAATAAAAATGCTTTGCTACTATACTACGTAGTAGCGATGCACAAGGCCCTGGATAGTAGCAATTAAGGCTGCTAATGTAAGATCACTGATCTTAAACTGGTTTTCGTTTCACTTTAATTATCGGTTATCGTGAGGTTAACACGTTTTCTGATTTGTTCGGTGGTTTCAAAGATAAATGGTGTTTATGATGGTTTTAATCAAAAGCAACTTTACACTTAGTGATTTTAAGTGATTTTTAATCAAATATGAATTTTTGGGATTTTTCTTAATTTTCACCATTTTTCTGAAAATTAGGGTTTGGCGGGACCCTGTGGGCCCCACCGTCAAAATTTGGATTTTTGGACCAAATGAACCCAAACATCAACACAAGACTTTACAAAAATTTTCATAATTTTTCCAAGTTTTATTAGTGCTCAAATAACTAAATTACCCATTTTTAGCCTATTTTTCTATTCATACCGCACAACTTACCCATACACACCCCAAGACTTACTATAAAAGGGCAGACCTGAGTCATTCCCATTTTGGGAATAGGCTGAGAAGGAGAGGTCAGGCCTAATCCCCAATTAGGCCCGGATTAGAAGGTGTTTAAGGTAAGTCCATTCTAATTAAGCACCAAATCCTAGCTTTTCTCTTAATCTCTTCTAGATCTACCATTTCTCCTTTATTTTGATTCATATTTAAACATCAAACCTACTGATTTGCATCTTTACTTCAAACCCTAGCACTAAAAATTTGATTTTTATGTTCAACAAGCCCTAAATCTAAGTTTTTTATTAGGGTTTTCTTTGTTAAATCGGTTTTAATGGAGTTTAATTCAAACTCTATGTCTTTGTAAGGTTTTCAAGAAGGGTGACCATCAAATCCAAGCCTAATTAAGGGATAAGGTAATGGACTTTCAAATTTTCAGTTTTCCTATGGTAAAACTCTTGATTTTGTGGTTTGTTTTGAATGGAATTACTTGATTTAGTGCTTTAATGGCATGATTAGTAAATGGTGATCTTTAATCTCGATTTCATAGGGTTTTATCTTGTTATGATGTGGAATAGCATTCTGGAAGTTATAGTGGACTTTTAATGACATTTAGGTTGTTAGATAGTGATTTTGAGTTTTATCAGTGGAGTTTCGGTTTGAAAATGCGAAAGGAAAAAGAAGGTCGAATCTGCCTTGTAAGCGTTTGAACGGCCATGTAGGGCGTTTGAATGGCAACACTGTAATTTTGGCATTTTTTCCGTTTAGCCGATTGAATGGCCCTGCAGGGCGTTCGAACGGCTACACTGCAGAAATTGCCAATTTTATGTATGTTGCTTATTTTGACATATCTACTCTAAAATATTATTTTATGTTTATGTGGAGTATTTTGAGCTATAGTAAGCTACTGGAAGGGTATACCATTAATGTTTTGAAGTTGTATATATATTTAGAGTTATGTGGGATGACTTGTGGTTGGATATATGATGTTGGAATTGCCATCTTGAAGTTATGAGTGGTTGATTCTCTATGGTCAAGTATATTTTCAGTAGAGTTACAACATACTAATGGACTGATATGTCATGATAAGATGTGGTTAATGGATGTATGAATGTTAGTGAATGTCATGGCTCAAGGATGAAGTGAATGATTTTATATGTGTTTAGCTTGTGGTTGAGCTTTGATTTGAGTTATGATTTCAATGATTCTTCTCCTATGATTTTCGCTGGAATTCATAATTAGATATTAATTCACATGTATAGTGTGGTAGTGAGTTAATTTTAAGCATGTTGATATGCATTGAGTGAAGTGCTTCTACTACGTACACACACGCACATGTGGGGTTTATTGATGATGTTTAAGCTTGATATTATAATTATGAATGATGCATTAGGGGCTGATGAGAGCACTTATCCTGAATTAGGATTCATGTATGCCTTGCCCACGTATGTACCATGTTGCATGCATCATGAAAATGGATTTCCAATTAAGGTTTTATCGAGATTAATGAAATGTGATCGATTGGATGCAATGTGGTGAAATTATGTGCCAGATTATCATGGCTTAATCGAAACTTGATTAGTCCGAAAGGACATGTTTTGATTTGAATTCCTTCGTGGAACATGTGCACTCCCCGGGTTGAGTCTAGTTAAATGGAGTTATGTAGGGATGAGTTGTGTACTTGTCTTGCGGATTGAGATTATTATGATTATCTGGACCCTGAGAATCCAGCTGGTTTGTCCGAGTGCACCGGCTTACCTGGTATTGTTGCTTGGGACTTTACTCTTGACAAGCAGGGTTGCCCGGGAGTTTAGACTTGATGGGCAGGAATTGCTCGAAGGCGTTGGACTTGAGGAGCAGGAGTTGCTCGAAGGCTTTGACCTTGAAGAGTATGCCTATTTGATAAGTGTTTACTCGAGAGCTCTGGCAAACAAGTTTATTCTCCATGTGTATGGACTTGCATGTTGCACAAGTGTGTGTGTGACACTTATACATGCATGATGAATGAGAATGTTGATGCATGATTGAATATGTATGTTAGAGATATATTTCATGCAGGTTGATATGTTGTGATGCATGATTGGATATGTATGTTAGAGATACATCTCATGCAGGTTGATATGATGTTGATGCATGATTTGATATGTATGTTAGAGATACATTTCACGCAGGTTGATATGATGTGATGTATGATTGGATATGTATGTTAGATATACATCTCATGCAGGTGGATATGATGTGAATGTCACTATGTGGATTATACACTATGATGCAGGTTTAGGTGATGTGTGTGTGATCAGAAAATGATACATCTTGTTAATCTTTGATCTGAATGATTATATTGTTATGCTATCGTGTTTCCGTTGATGATAGTTATATTAAAAAAACTATTGCTGAGTTTGTTAAACTCACCCCTCTTTCTTGTGTTTTTGCTTTGGGGTTATGTGGCGCGACACGCAGATGGTCAAGATCTTCTCTATGAGGAAAGATCGGAGACGACTTGGATGTAATCGTGGAAACTTTTATGCGACTCATTTTCTTTGGTTTATGCTTTATGTTTAGAACCCTTATGTATGGTTCTCTGTTAGATTTATGTCACTTTATACAGTTATGTTGTCTAAGACCTATTTTAGAGCCAGTGTGAGCTATGGTTGACTAAGAATGTGGGTTTGAGACTAGTCGTTTATTTTGAGTTAAGCGACTCTCTTTCTTTTCTACTTATTTATTCTTCCTCAAAGGAATGTGCGTACTCCATATTTATGTTAGATCGCCCGAATTTAGGGTTAAGTCTTCCGCTAAACCGTTTCTCAACTTCTCCTCGTCGCCCCCGCACGCTTGACCAACCCTTGAACCGAGTTCGGCTCAGGTCGGGCAGCGTCGGGGCGTGACAGCTAACGAGCCGAGCTAGCTCGTCGAGCTGAACTGGCTCGGCTCGGTTCGACTTGAATCTGGCTCGGCTCGAAGTGAGCTCGACTCGAGCTCGGTTAGAACTCGAAATCAAACGAGCCGATCTCGAACATGGGCCAGCTCGAATCGACTCGACTCGACACCTGATCGGTTCGACTCGAAGCTCGGCTCGAACTCAACTCGATTTGTTATATATCACTTTTTAATTATTATACCCATATTATATAAATTTTTAAACTTTTACCTTTCATGTACCCATAATATTTTATATTAATTTATAAAATATATATCCTATATATACATTAATATATGGTATATGATATATTATATAATATGATATATAATACCTATATTATACTATTATATTTTAAACAAATATAAATCCTACTACTAATAAAATTATTGAGAATGTAGGTATGATAAATTATTTTATTTCTATTCTACCCCTATTCATCTATATAATATTATTTAAATTTTAAATACTACCTTTAATCATTATAATCCTAACAAATATAAATATGTTATTCTACTTGCAAATAAACATTCTTAATTCAACCAATTATATTAGTTTAGAATTAGAGATTTAGTGAACTATATCTAGATTTTTTCCTAAAAATGTATCCAGTGAACCAAGTCAAGATTTTACTATTTAATTCTAATTATATTGAATTTTCTTTTTACAGGCAATCCACACATCACGAAATATGTTATTGCTGAAGTCCAAATAATCCTCTTATTATGAATTTTTTTGTAGTCACTAGAATAATTGGATATGTAATATGTGAATAAGAGTTGCCATAACTTTGGTGACTAGTTCAGTCTTTTGTGACTTATTATATGAGAAATTTTATATAATTATCAAAATAACGGAAAGAGAAAAATATTTACCAATATGATGTTCCTTTTAACTAACTAGGCGATGACACCTGTGTGGTTTTTTTAATATTTTTTTATAATTTTATCATTTAGAAAAATGAAATAAATATACTTAAATTAATACAATGTACTAACTTTGTCTTTTCAAATGACGAAATTAATAATGAATTGATTTTTTCTCTCTTTTCTCTTTCCTCTCTCGCTTCACTCTCTCTCTCCTCTCTCTATTCTCTCTCTCCTCTCTTCTCTCTCTCCTCTCTTCTAAAAGACAAAATCACAAAAAAAATTAAAAAATACTATTTTCGTCATTCACAAATACATTATATTTTATTTTAAATTTAATATTTTAATATATAATATATAAATAAGAAAAAATTAAATTAAAATTTTTTACTTTCTCCCCACTTCTCAGAGATAGGGCTCACGTCACGCACATGAGAGAGAGATAGGGAGAGAGAAGGAAAAAGAAGAGAGGATAGAGAAAAGAGAAAATGTAGAGAGAGAGTGAAGAGAGAGAATAAGAGAGATAGCCAAAAGAGAGATGAGAGAGATTAAATAGAAATATAGAGAGGAGAGAGTGTGTGAAGAGAGAGAGAGATAGCTGAAAGAAAGAGAGAATGAATAGAGAGAGGAGAGAAAGCGAATAGAGAGAGGAGAGAGAGTGTGTGAATAAAGAGAGGAGAGCGTGAAGAGAAAGAGGAGAGAGAGAGAGAGAGAGAATGAAGATATAGTAGAGAGAAGAGAGGACAAAACTATTTCATTATTGATTTTATCCTTCTAAATGACGAAATCAGTACATTGCATGGATTTCATTTTTTAAAAGCACGAAATTATACTGATTTCGTCCTTTAAATCACAAATTAGTACATTAAATTGAAATTTTCCTCTTTAAGAATGAAATTAAAAAATAAAATAAAAAAAAGTCACGGAGGCGCTCGCGAATAGAAACACCATATTAGTAAATATTTTTCCCTTTATGCTATTTTGGTAATTATTATTTTTAATATTATTTATATAGTGGAAAAAGTTAATATTATTTAAACCCGTGAGTTTGATGGGCCATTAGATGTAAATCCGATGGCCCAATTAGCCCGGGCGCATACCGGCGAGCGTGAGCCGGGGCTGATATTAATGGGACTCTTATATAATTATATTTATTATATGGGATATTTGAATAACATTAGTTAAATTTTTGGTGACAAATGAAATTTTTGTGTTGGGTATTTATTGACTCTTATCTTAACCATGGATTTTGAAATAATATTTACAACTTTAATATAATAAAATTATATTTATTATAATTTTTTATTTTTGTAATGTTGGTGTGATTCTCTAAATTAATATAGATTTTTATAGAAAAAAATAATTTTGGTTGTAAATGGGATTCGAGCTCAATTCGAACACAAGTTCAAGTTGCTATAATATATTTTCGAGCTCGAGTCGAGTTTCGAGTTTTTAGCCGAACCAAGCTCGAGCCAGGAATCGAGTTATTTGATCAAGCTCGAGCCGAGCTCGAACCGAGCTTTCAGAAATCGAGCTCGAGTCAAAAAATCTAAAAACTCGGTTCGACTCGGCTCGTTAGCACCCTTAGTAGCGATGCATGTGGATATGTAACACATAATTCTATGCATCGCTAATATATATTTAATATTTTTATTTTAAAAAATATTTTAAAATTAAAATCCTCTCTATCTCTACCTCTCTCCCCTTCTCTCTCTACCCAGTCTCTCTCTCTCTCTTTTTCTCCCTCTCTCTCTATCCTCTCTATCTTATTCTCTCTCTCTACGTCTCCCCCTCTCTCTAACTCTCTCTTCCCATTCTCTCTCCCCCTCCCTCTTTTATTCCATATTATTTTTTAAAATAAAAAAATAAAAACTTATAGTAGCAACACACATAAAAATGCGTCGCTATTATACTATGTAGTAGCAACGCAAAAGGCTATGCGTCGCTACTATATATTTAATATTTTTATTTTAAAAAATATTATATAATTAAAATACTCTCTATCTCTACCCCTCTCTTCCTTCTCTCCTCTCTTTCTCCCTCTCCTTCTCTCTCTCCTCTCTATCTTATTCTCTCTCTACCATGTGTGACATTACGCTCTAGTGCCTCAATGGGAGCCCCCATACTGTTGGACATTGGATATAAATCATATGACACATGTACATAAATTATGGGACATGCAGTATGCATGCCCCCATGCCCGGTCAAATCTCGATCCGATGCCTATGAAAGCCCGAGTCTACATCACTAAATACTAAATAAATTAAGTAATTTTCCGTATTTATATAGTATGTATCGTTATAATTAAATCATATTTGAGAATAGTAAATTTTAGAAAATTAAGGGTATTAGCGACGCTCAGACATATGCATCCCAAAGACATCAAGGTATTTGAGATGCACATATCTCTCTGTATCAAATACTTTTGGTATTTGCAGCACACCTCTCCATGTGTTACAAATACCGCGCTTTTTTAATTAAGGAATTATTTTAAATCCGATATATATAAATATGGGTATTAGCAACACATATTTACATGCATCCCTAATACCCTTACGTATTTGTGATGCATCTTAGTATGTGTCACCAATACTCCATTTATTTGCGACATTTAAAAAAAAGTCGCAAATATGTGTGGTGGTGGGGGCGTGAAATGTATTAGTGACGGTTTATTGGTATGCATCGCAAATACAACTTATAATAGTGACGTTTATGTATATTCGTCATTAAAAGATAAAGTAATAGCAACACTTATAAATGCGCCGCTAATATTCATTTATAGTGACGCTTGTGTGAGCATTGCTAATAAAAGCGTCACTAAAAGCCAGTTTTGTTGTAGTGAAAGCAACTTACAAGAGTTTGACACCTAAACCTCTTCAACCTTACTTCACCTCTATATAAAGCTATCTTCTTTCCCCATTTGGTTTGCTCCCTCTTCTTCCTATTTAGTTATTTTGTTCATCTCTTAACTTAGAAGAAAATATAAGAGATAATATATACTAATCTAAGTAGGTTATGACGTATTCCTTAGAATTGCAAGTTTATCCTCAAAGACTCAACCTAAAGAAATAATCTATTGCCTTGAGTTTTCAAGCCAAACCCAACAATCTTCACCTTGGCAAAAAAACCCTTCAACCTTTTAGAAATTAACATTAATATCTCCTACATCTCAACCTTAGTAAGAAACATCCTCCCACAAAATTTGCATCTTCATCCTCAAAGGAGAGATGCTACCTTCAATCTCTAAAAGAGATATTGAGCAAGTTAAGGCAATGCATAAACTTCTCACTAGTCACCGGCTTGGTAAGCAAATCAGCCGCATTCTCATACGTGTGCACCTTCTCAATGGAGATTTCACCTGTGTTGACCCAATCCCAACCTTTATGATACATCACCCCAATATGTTTTGTCCTTAAGTGATATACATAGTTCTTGGTCAAACAAATTGCACTTTAGCTATCGAAAAGTAGTTGCACTTTGTCTTATTTCAACCTAAGCTCATTTACCAAGCCTTTTAACCAAATGGATTTTTTAGAAGCCTCCATAATTGTCATATATTTGGCCTCCATAGTAGATAAAACCATTATGGATTGTAGCACCGACCTCCAATAAATTGGCCCTCTAGCAAGAATATAAATATACTCCCCGTAGTAGACCTCCTATTGTCAAGATCTTTAGCATAATCTGCATCAACAAATCCTACTACACTAATTGAACCTTCATTCTTCTCAAACGCATTAGAAATATTGACATTGCTTACATATAGAAAAGCAACCTCACATAAGCTTGTGTGAAGTTTACATTAATTTTCCCTTGTATGTACAAAGTGTTAGCCTCCACACAAAGCGCATGAAACACCCTTGCACAACTCCAATAAAATAGGTTGAGACGAGATCTAGACACCATTTTTTTAGGGTCATTGGATGATCATCCGGTAGCCATCCGTAACCATGAGCACTAGTGCTTAGGTTAATTTTTGTGTGTAATATTATTTCTACTCAAATTGTAAGTTTGAAAAGTTTTTGAATTAATTTATTATAATAATTAGGGTTGGACACCTATTTCTTCCTCTTTTCATTCTCAACATTAGGTTAAATTTGTTGATTTTTTTTTATTTCAATCAACTTTAATTTACACATTGGATAACAAGTCCAAAGTTGGTTAGCTTCTTCAATTTAACTTAGGATGCCTTTAGCCCAACAGAGCTCCACGACAATAGTCCGTGTCAATGGTATATTGAGGCCTAACATGGTATATTGCTACGAAGTAAAGAATGCTCACCCGGTAACTATATACTATATGTTAAGACTCTGTGTATACTATGCTCTAGTCATAGTGCCGGGCATGATGACAAGGTTGAGATTCATGAAAAAATAGGCTAAGGAGGCTATAAGAAGGGCAAAAGGAGAGCATGAATCTTCAAGGGGGTAGTGGAAACTTGGCGGAGCTTTTATCGATATTGTAAGGTTAAAAAATTAACTCATTAATAAAATAAAACCTGACTAAATATGCTTAAAAAACAAAAAACATAAAAAAAAAATAAAGACGAACTTGAAACAGGTAAAAAAATTAGTAATGGCCCATTTCGACACTTTTAAAGAATTCCTGTAAAATTTAAAAAAAAAACTTTGTCACATGATCTCACATGGTACCGGGTCAGAAAATGTTTTCCTTTAGTCCTAACTGATGGTTGATATCTTAGTCACTATGTTAAATATATCATTGCCTTTGAGGTAGCTCACATTCAACTTTCAATTCTATTGACAATTCCAAACAGCGGTTTTATATTGGCTGCTGCTTGTCATTTTTCTCAACAATACGATATAATTAATTGACAAGCTTTCAGTAGTAGACATACTATTTCTAGCTAGATGGCCAACGAGTTGGTTCAGTCCTTGTTGATATCTTCAGCAGAAGAAGTAAATTATTGACTTCGTCTCCTTTGGTGGGCACCTGGGCATAACAAGGTAACATAGCAAAACTCAGGACAAGAAACATTCGCAGCAATCCCACTATAAAAAAGCCAAACAACAACATCTCAGTTCAGTTCAAGAAAAGAGAAGGCAAGCAAACCATCTAAAAGAGACTCAGACGAAAAGGAAAAGGAAAAGAAAAAGAAAAAAAGAAAGAAGCAGCAGAGATAGAGCATACAGGGAGAGTAGCAATGGCAAAAGCAAGCCTGAGAATGAAGGCCGTGGCAGTTTTTATGTGCAGTTTGGTGGCAGTGAGTTGCATGGCGGAGGACTCGATGTTCAGCGGGGAGAGCCTCAACAGCAACGAGTTTCTGGAGAACGGTCCCCACCGGTTTATCATGCAGAGCGACTGCAACCTGGTGCTCTACGTGAACCAGAACCGTACGCTCTGGAACTCGGCCACTAACGGGATGGCCACCAACTGCCGGGCCACCCTTCAGAAGGATGGCAACCTCGTCATCCTCTCCGGCTCCGACGTGATCTGGTCCAGCAACAGCGGCCGCGGGAACAACAACTACAGTCTCATCGTCCAGAGCGATGGGAATGTGGTCATCTATGGTGCAGCTCTCTGGGCCTCCAACACTGTTCAGAGCAAGAAATGAGTTTGGCTTGGCCATCTCCATCAATCATACCTCCTCTCCAAGTGCATTTTTTCTTTTTATGTCATTATTATTGATGCGATAATGTGGAATAAGTTGCTCTGTAACACTCAATACCGTTAAAAAATTAAATTCTTTGTTGTCACTAGCAAATGAAACGATTTACAGCTTTCATGTCGTTAAAGCATATTATTGATGTCTATGGCGCAGCTCACTGTACCATTTATCACCTGGCTCATTCATATTGCATCACTGTGTTTGGTGTGACGCTAACCATCGGATCATGAATTGATGACTCATGTCAAATAAGAGGGCAGGTGATTGCATGGACTGTGTGATCAAGATTGTGTAGCCCAAACGCTTCCGACCCACGCTGATATGCATGCATCGAGAGGATATAAATTTCTATTTCTCCCTTTCTTTTTCTCTTTCTCGTAAGAGAAAATTATCTGTGAAATTTGGACTTATTTCAATAAAAGGAGCCTGTTAATCAATGACGGTTAAAATTTTAACTACAATTTAATAGCTAGAACGATGAGGTTAAATGGGTGTGTTCTATTTGGAATGACCCTAATTTTGGTTGACTCTTATCATCAAAGGGGATCATTAAATCCCAATTGGTCTTACTTTTTTTTACAATTTCTAAGGACCCAAATTAAAAGTGTAATATTAATCGTTAATTTGGAAGTGAGATTAAATAGAGTGATGTAGGGGACTCACAAATCCAAATGGGCCCAAATTTGTTCAACACCTAATTTTTTAAATTTTTTTTAATTCCCTTAGGTCATGCCTTCTAGAAATATTGGCCTGACCCACATAAAAAAAAAACCTCACGAAAACTTGTGTAAGGTAGTCTCTACATTAAATTTCCCTTATGTGTATAGTGTTAGCCTACACGTAGATCACATGAAACACCCTTACACAACTCTAATAAAATAGGTTGGGACAAGATCTACGCCCCATTTTTTTAGGCTGTTGGGTGATCATCTAATGGCCATCCTTAGCCATGCCTATACAGGTGCTTAGGTTAATTTTTTTGTATATATTGTTTCTTCTCAAACTGTAAGTTTCAAAAGTTTTAAAATTAATTTATTGTGACAATTGGGGTTGGGGACCTATTTCATCTTATTTTCATATTCAACATTAGGTTAAATTTGTTGATTATTTTTTATTTTACATAAATTTAATTTAATTTTTCATCTTCAATTTAATGTATGATGCATTTAGCCCAACTGAGCTCTACAACCATGCATGAGTCCATGTCAATGGTACATAAAGGTCCTAATATGGTATATAGAGTATAAGATCCGATAATTTTTATTTTCTAATTGTCTTTTTTGTAGTGGACTTGTAAAAATTTAAGAAGTTTAACCCTTTAGCATTATGAGTTAGATAACTATCTGAATATATTGAATTTATGTATTAAACTTATATTTTTAGAAACTAGATAAAATGAGCTTCAAAATGCCACCAATAATGCATAAATCTGGGTTCAAAAGAGTGAGATGAGACAAATCAAAGTTGTAATAGATGCACCGTACCCGATTATCAGATTTAAAACTAAAATTGAGCCTTATACTTAGCCTTTTGGGTCCATTTAAAGTGAGTTATGAGAATAGTAATTTAAGGGTCAATTTTAGCAGCCCAAGTTTGGTTTAGTAGCTTAAACCTTACATAGATTATGAACCCTAATCTCCACCCTTTATAAATAGGTAATAAAATCCTTAATTAGATAGCTTTGGAGCTTTTTAGATTTGATTGAGAATTTGTGTGCTGTAGCCCCCTTTAATGTGAGTAATTTGATTATTTTTTTATTAATCATTTGACACTTAATGGAGAATTTAAGGTTCTTCATGCTTAATTATAATTATCATATATTCTTCTTTAAAAACTCTCAGGTTTTCCTTGTTTCATGCCTAAATCTAATGACAAGCCATAATTTTGTTGAATATGAATTCTTTAATTTAGGAAGATTTGAGAAGTTTCTCTATCCTAGAGATAAGAGGTTTTTGTTATATAAGGTTTCACTTATATTAATACCATATTTGTAGGTGAAATATTGTTCTTGATTAATGAATATTACTTGAATTATTTTTAGTCTCTGTTTTAAATTTATAACTATGTTTTGGATGCTTTTACTATGATTTTTACTCTAAACATTTTTCTAGGAGTAAATTATTATGTCTAGATTGTATTCGTAATTTTTTTAGATTTTTTTGAATAATTTATTATATTTTTTGAAATACATATTGTACAATAAAATAGTTCTATGTTTCGTATTTAAAAGTGTTTATGGATGGAAAAATATGATTTTTGGGTCCTTATTTTATTATGATTGATATACATGTTATGAACATCTTATAAGAATTTCAAGTTGTTTAGAGCATGATAAGTCAATTGTATAGTCGTAAATTTTTACGTCGACAGTTTTGGCAAAACTGCATAGTCTCATTAATTAATTAACAAAAATTATTTTTCATACTTATTTTCACATGATATTTATTTATTAACTAAGACTACGATGTACGTTTCTTAAAATTTCACATTAATTGGAGTTAATTTGCTATTTTTTCTAAAATATATAAATTACATTATATAATTATGCTAAAACATCTACTTAAGCTAGCATGAGAATAAATGAGATATTGTATTATTGATTGTGCTACTTTAATATTTTCAATATGTTTAACATTACTGAGGATATGCATGCATATATCTAAGGTTAATTTAGTAAATTTATGTTTCATGTTTGTCTTAGTACATATGATCTTATATACTGAATTATGTCTTACATAAGATAGTATAATTACTTAGGATTTTACATGTAGTCATGTTTATAATTCATTACATAATGAAAATAATTTGTAATTCCAGTTTAATCGTGGTTTGCTTAGGTTTTTCTTGTTGCTGGATTAGTTGCATCAGAAGTTTATCAATACATCCAATGGAGGGGTTTCTAGGTTCGAAATGATAAGTTATTCCTCCTCCGAATTGAGATGATTGAGTGCTCTAGGCTGGTCATGGCCATTGTGCATTGGTGCGACTAGGGATTTTTGGTACTTAGGATGTCAGGTGACGGGTAACAGGCAACATGTTACAAATTTTGATCGGTTGCACTGTTTTATTATCTTGTGATGACTTTTGATATTCTTTTACTCTAGATTGTCGTGTAAAATTCTTGTGATGGAAATATTGAGATTTATTTGCACAGGCTTTTGTGTAAAGTCTTTGCTTTGAATAAACTCATGTATTAGGGTATAAATATAATTATTTTCAAAGCCCTATTGAGTTTACACTCACCCTTATTTTGTATGGGGAATCCTATAGGATCCTCTGTATGATGGTGTCATGCAGGTACTCAAGATGACTTATTCTGTGACTAGGATGATAATTGAGGAACTACTTAGTAGGGGACCAAGTTACTAAGGGATAATTAATAAGATATAAATGAAGAGACATTATGAAGCGTTATATTACTTGATGGTGTGTTATTTCTAGTTGGTAGTTTTATTTCTTTAGTTTGAGATATATGTTTTGTTATTGCATTGTAACTCTAGTAGGTGGTTGTCTAATCATAGTTATGATAATAAGTAGTTAAATTTCTTTTTTACATTATTCTTTGGGATGTTTTTAAGCAAAGTGATGGTTTTATTGCGAATTTCTATCTAATCAAGGGTTGGGTTAGGAATTATTGCATCCTCCGGCTGGATTTGGGTTAGGGGGTGTAACATAGAGGCCTAATAGGGTACATAGCTAAAGGATGACCATGGGGTAACTAGGGCTGTTAATGGAATAATATGGTTATGGTATAACCTATTCCTTTACCATAACTATTTCTCAAAATTTTATCTATTAACCATTTCATTAAATAAACAGTATAAGTTCTTCCATATCTGTTTTATTTACTAATAATCGACCTGTAACGACCCATTTTTCAGTTACGCTTAACCCGGGTGGGTTAAGGGTAATTCGGTAATTTTGTGATTAAGTGTCGGGGGTTTTAAGGGATAAAACCCCTGTAGATGGGTAGAGCTTGGAGTAATGAGCGCGATGAATTTAAGAACGCGCAAAACGGAGGCTAGGAGCTAAAGCTATAGCCTCGGGAAACGTGCCACATGGGCAGAGCCCACTCGAAAAGAGTGGGATAACCTACCCATGTGTGGTCTTGTATCGAAGGGCTCGCCAATACGAGTCCATCGGTACATAGAACACACGATTTCGACTTCGGGGTAAGAAGATATCGCACGTTGAAGTTTAAATATTTTTGGATTAAAATAATATAGAAAATATATTATTTTAATCATATAAGGACTAAATAGCTGGCATCAGCGTGATGCCAGCGGCTGGCGTCAGCCGCGTGGCGGGGGGCACACGGGCCCATGCTATGCGCGGTCACCCACGTGGACGCGGGACGGGGCCCGCGTCGCGGGCCGGCTCCCGCGCCATGCGGGGCGCGTCCGCTGGACGCGAGTGCATAGCGCTGCCAGCATGTCGTGCGCCGCATAGGCGCACAACGCATGGCGCGTGTGTCCCAGGGGCGTCTCGTACGCCCTCGATTCTTCCTCTATAAATACCGGACTCCGTTCTATTTTCTGGGGGAGTTTCTGGACTCGTTTGGAGTCCATTTTCTTCCGTTCTTAAGGCGTTCTTAGCTAAATCAAGGGTGATCTACGCAATGGCATGGTCCATTCTTCGAGTTGGCGCTCCTGTAAGGGAGGAACAACCTGGGGCAAGAGGAGGTTCTGCCTGTTGCCCTCCTGCCCCGAGAGTGAGAGAGAGATGGCCCGGAGAGAGAGGAGGCTCCGTCCTCTGTTACCAGGCCAGATCAAGAAAAGTGGCCTGATGTAAGAGAGGCTCCGTTCTCCACCAAAGGGCCACAATGTGTGAAGGACACCCCGAGTAGGGGAGGTTCTGTCCGCCGCCCACGGGCGCAGAAAATAAGGTTTCCGGGAAAGGGGAGAGTTGGTTGGGTCGTCTTTCAGTGTAAGGCGACGAACATATGGAGGCTAGGGGAGGCTCTGTCCGCTGTCTCCAGATCTGAAGGGGAGGACGCCCAGAAACGAGCGCCCCGAATACCGCTACCTCGTGAGACATCAGGAGAGTAAGGGTTTCTTACCTTCTATTTAATTATAGAATGACATGTGCTAGTTATGAGGTGTGCCGTCTCGCTTTGGGTTAGAGAGAGACGGGTTGTGCGTGTGTTATATTATGATATGTGTTACTTATATGTCATGTTGTGTGTCGTCTCGCTCTGGGTGAGAGAGAGACGGGTTGTGTGTGTGTTTATATATTGTTATGTTATGCTTATATGCCATGATGTGTGCCGTCTCGCTCTGGGTTAGAGCGAGACGTGTTGTGTGTGTGTTCGGTCTCAGCTCAGTGATATAGAGCGAGACCTATGATTGTGTTCCGTCTCACTCTATGATAGAGCAAGACGTGTGATGTGTGTTTAGTCTCGGCTCAGTGATAGAGTGAGACCTATGATTGTGTTCCGTCTCACTCTATGATAGAGCAAGACGTGTGATGTGTGTTCGGTCTCAGCTCAGTGATAGAGCGAGACCTATGATTGTGTTTCGTCTCACTCTATGATAGAGCAAGACGTGTGATGTGTGTTCGGTCTCGGCTCAGTGATAGAGTGAGACCTATGATTGTGTTCCATCTCACTCTATGATAGAGCAAGACGTGTGATGTGTGTTCGGTCTCGGCTCAGTGATATAGCGAGACGTGTGATGCATGTGGTCTCGGCTCAGTGATGGAGCGAGACGTGTGAAGGTGATGGTCTTGCTCTGGGGTAGAGTGAGGCATGTTGTGGTGGTTGTGTGGTGCTCGTCTCTATGATAGAGCGAGATGTGTATTGCCGGTGTTTTATCGGGTTTTCGTATTGGTTGTGTGGTGCTCATCTCTATGATAGAGCGAGATGTGTATTGCCGGTGTTTTCGTATAACTCCGATTAAATATTCGAAGATACATATTTTATACGTATGTGTTTTTGGTGTGCCGGTTGTATGTAGTAACCAATAGGCAGAACTATGTCTGGATCCGATCGTATCGGAGTAACATCGTGGATGTTATCTGATATGTATGTAGGCAACCAACGGCAATGCAACGTTGGCCCGGTCCGAATTAGTTATATAATTAGGCCAGTTCTTGCCTACACGCAACGGAGCGCTAAAGTTCCGTAGCATGTAGAAGAACGAGAAGACTCTCGCACTCAGAGTGTGCCGCGTTTGGTTTTAGGTTTGGTTTTCATCGACTTTCGGGACCCCGGCCCGGGTCAGTTTGCGGGTCAGGGCATTACACGACCCATTAATCAGTTAACCATTATTCATTACCTTTTTCATGAGAATTCAAAGTTCAATGTAACAAACATAGTTAATTCTAAAAATTAATAACTTGTTGGAAAAATAAATAAACTCCTTAAATTTGTTTGGAAAAATATAAAACTCCTTTTGAAAGTATTTTTTATTTGACATAAATTTAATTTACACCTTGGATGACAAGTCCGAAGTTGGCTAGTTTCTTCAATTTAATGTATGATGCATTTAGCCCAACTGAGCTCCACAACCATGCATGAGTTCATGTCAATGGTACATAAAGGTCCTAATATGACATATAGAGTATAAGATCCGATAATTCTTATTTTCTAATTATCTTATTTGTAGTGGACTTGTAAAAATTTAAGAAGTTTAACCCTTTAGTATTATGAGTTAGATAACTCTCTGAATATGTTAAATTTAGGTATTAGACTTACATTTTTAGAAACTAGATAAAAGAACTTCAAAACGCCACCAATAATGCATAAATCAGGGTTCAAAAGAGTGAGATATGATAGATCAAAGTTGTAATAGATGCATCATACCCGATTATCAAATTTAAAACTAAAATTGAGCCTTGTACTTAGCTTTTGGGTCCATTTAAAGTGAGTTATGAGAATAGTAATTTAAGGGTCAATTTTAGCAACCCAAGTTTGGTTTAGTAGCCTAAACCCTATAAGGATTATGAACCATAATCTCCACTGTCTATAAACATGTAATAAGAGCCTTAATTAGAGAGCTTTGGAGCTTTTTAGATTTAGCTGAGAATTTATGTGCCTTAGCCCCTTTCAATGTGAGTAATTTGATTATTTTATCATTAATCATTTGATACTTAATGGGGAATTTAAGGTTCTTCATGCTTAATTATAATTATCATGTATTCTTCTTTAAAAACTCTCAAATTTTCCTTGTTTCATGCCTAGATCAAATGAAAAGTCATAATTTTGTTGAATATGAATCCTTTAATTTAGGAAGATTTGAAAAGTTTCTCTGTCCTAGAGGTAAAAGGTTTTTACTATATGAGGTTATACTTACATTAACACCATGTTTGTAGGTGAAATTATGTTCTTGATTAATGAATATTACTCGAATTATTTTTAGTCTATGTTTTAAATTTATAAATATGTGTTGGATGCTTTTACTGTGATTTTTACTCTAAATTTTTTTCTAGGAGTAAATTATTATGTCTAGATCGTATTCCTAATTTTTTTAGATTTTTTTGAATAATTTATTATATTTTTTGAAATACATATTATACAATAAAATAGTTCTATGTTTCCGTGTTTAGAAGTGTTTAGGGATGAAAAAATATGATTTTTGGGTCCTTATTTTATTATGATTGATATACATGTTATGAGCATCCTATAAGAATTTCAAGTTGTTTGGAGCATGATAAGTCAATTGTATAGTCGTAAATTTTTGCGTCGACAGTTTTGGCAAAACTGCACAGTCTCATTAATTAATTAACAAAAAATATTTTTTACACTTATTTTCACATGATATTTATTTATATTATAACTGAGACTATGATGTACATTTCTCAAAATTTCACATTTATTGGAGTTAATTTGCTATTTTTTCTAAAATATATAAATTACATTATATGATTATGCTAAAACATCTACTTAAGCTAACATGAGAATAAATGAGATATTGTATTGTTGATTGTGCTACTTTAATACTTTTAGTATGTTTAACATTATTGAGGATATGCATGCATATATCTAAGGTTAATTTAGCAAATCTATGTTTCATGCATGTCTTAGTACATATGATCTTATCTACTGAATTATATCTTACATAAGATAGTATAATTACTTAGGATTGTACATGTAGTCATATTTATAATTCATTACATTATGAAAATAATTTGTAACTATAGTTTAATCGTGGTTTGCCTAGGTGTTTATTATTGCTGGATTAGTTGCATCAGAGGTTTATCAAATCGATTTTATATCCGAAAAGGTGGCTTTTATATCCAATGGAAGGGTTTTTACGTTCAAAATGATAAGTTATTCCTCCTCCGGGCTGAGATGATTGAGACTACTTATTTATTGAGACTCTAAAATGTGTGCTCTAGGCTGGTCATGGCTGTTGTGCATCGGCGTGACTAGGGATTTTTGGTATTTTTTTGTAGTTAGGATGTCAGGTGACAGATGACAGGTGACAGGTAATAGGCAACATGTAACAAATTTTGATTGGTTACACCGTTTTATTATCTTGTGATGACTTTTGATATTCATTTACTCTGGATTGTCATGTAAGATTCTTGTGATGAAAATACTGAGATTTATTTGCACAGGCTTTTGTGTAAAGTTTGCTTTGAATGAACTCATGTGTTAGGGTATAAATGTAATTATTTTTAAAGCCCTACTGAGTTCACACTCACCCTTATTTTGTTTGGGGAATCCTGTAGGATCTTCTGTATGATGGTGTCACGCAGGTACTCAGGATGACTTGTTCTGTGACTAGGACGATAATTGAGGAACTAATGAAGGACCAAGTTACTAAGGGATAATTAATAAGATATAAATGAAGAGACATTATGAATAGTCATATTATTTGATAGTGTTTTATTTCTAGTTGTAGTTTTATTTCTTTAGTTTGAGACATATGTTTAGTTATTGCATTGTAACTCTAGTAGGTGGTTGTCTAATCATAGTTATGATAATAACTAGTTAAATTTCTTTTTTACATTATTTTTTGGGATATTTTTAAGGAAAGTAATGGTTCTACTGTGAATTCTTATCTAATCAAGGGTTGGGTTAGGAATTGTTGCATCCTCTAGCTGGTTTTTGGTTAGGGGGTATAACATAGAGGCCTAATAGGGTACATAGCTAAAGTATGACCATACGGTAACTAGGGTTGTTAATGGAATAATATGGCTATGGTATAACTTAGTCCTTTACCATAATTGTTTCTCAGAATATTATCTATTAACCATTTCATTAAGTAAATGGTATAAGTTCTTCCATATCCGTTCTATTTATTAATAATCAACCAGTTAATCGGTTAACCATTATTCATTACCTTTTTCATGAGAATTCAAAATTCAATGTAACAAACACAGTTAATTCTAAAAAATAATAACTTGTTTGGAAAAATAAATAAACTCCTTAAACTTGTTTGGAAAAATATATAAACTCCTTCAACTTTCTTTTTCTTAGGCCTCTTCTAACATATCTGGATGGGGCTTAGCCTCTTAGGGCTATCCAGATAGTTTTGGATGAGATAGAAAGAGAAAGAAGTTTATAATGAAACATATTGTCCTAAAAAAATATAATCCATATTATTACACAAACTTAATAAGTGTAATATATTTATAATTTATAAATATGATAAAAGGGTAACAGGGGTATAGAAAAACTTTTTCCTTAACCAATCTATTATCTGATAAAATTATTCTCTTATTCACTCGTCAAATAAATTTAATCATATTGTTTAACTTTATAGAGGTACAATATAAACGATAGAGCATATGCTCTAGTCATGATGTCGAGCATAGTAGTATGGAAATTTTTTTATTGAGGAGATTATATGAAGGGCAAGAAGAGAACCTGGATTGTGGGGAACTTGGCCGAGCTTTCATCAGTATTGTAAGGCTAAAAAATTTAACTTAATACTAAAATCTCTATTTAGAAAACCGACTAAATTGGCATAATAAAAACAGAAAAAAAATGGGACGAACTTGAACGAAATATATAAATTCGGGGTCAAAAATTTTAATAAAATTTATACCAAAAGTTTATTTCGACATTTTTAGGGAATTCCAATAAAATTCAAAAATTGTCATATGGTACCGGGTCAGAAAATATTTTCTTTTGCCGCTGATATTTTCTCCGCACCAACAGGTCTGTGAAGGCAAATATCTTAATCACTAATGTAAATCTATCATTGCCTTTGAGGTAGCTCACGCCCTACTTTCAAATCTATCGACAATTCCAAACAGCCTCTATTGACAACTCTTGTCTTTTTTCTGAACAATATCTAACTACTACCTAGCAGGCATAGTATTTCTATCTTAGATGGCTCTAGTAGTGTTGGCTCAGTCCTTGTTGACGTCTTCAGCAGAAGAAGAAGGAACTATTGACTTCGTCTCCTTTGGTGAGCAAAGCTGATCAGGACAAGAAACATTCGCAGCAATCCCACTATAAAACAGCTAAACAACAACAACTCAGTGCAGTTCAAGCAAAGAGAAGGCAAGCAAACCAGCTAAAAAAGAATAAGACACAAAGGGAAAAAAAAGAAACAGAAGAGAGACAAATAGAGTAGCAATGGCAAAAGCAAGCCTGAGCATAGCCGTGGCAGTTTTTGTGTTCGGCTTGGTGCTAGTGAGTTGCATGGCGGAGGACTTGATGTTCAGCGGGGAGAGCCTCAACAGCAACGAGTTTCTGGAGAACGGGCCCTACCGGTTCATCATGCAGAGCGACTGCAACCTGGTGCTGTACGTGAACAAGAACCGTGCGCTCTGGAACTCGGCCACTAACGGGAAGGCCACCAACTGCCGGGCCACCCTACAGACCGATGGTAACCTCGTCATCCTCTCCGGCTCCGCCGTGATCTGGTCCAGCAACAGCGGCCGTGGGAGCAACAACTACCGTCTCATCGTCCAGAGCGATGGGAATGTGGTCGTCTATGGCGCTGCTCTCTGGGCCACCAACACTGTTCAGAAGAAATGAGTTCTGCTTGGGCATCTCCGTCAATCATACCTTCTCTGCAAGTTCATTTTTCCTTTCTATGTCTTTGTTGTTGATGTGATAATGTGGAATAAGTTGCTCTGTAACACTCACTACCGTTCAGAAATTAAATTCTCTCTTGCTACTTTCGATTAAAACGCTTTACAGCTTTCTTGTCGTTTCATCTAGAGGATATAAATGATGAACATGCAACTCTTGTGCCGGATCGAGAAGTTGGCCAATTCGTGGGCCTTATGTAGTTATCTAGCGAGCTTAGTTTTACGGCCCATTACTGATGAAATCCAGCCCAGATTCTGGTATTACAGGTGAATTTTGATGACACAGAGAGAGGAGGCAATGAAAGAGGTTGGATTATTATGAATGTAGACCATCTAGTAAATTTAGGTAAAATTTGAGATCGGTTACTAGCAAATTGCACATCTTGATCAGAGTTGCAGTACAACTGTACAAGTATGGAACAAGTCGCGGATCCAGCTTTTGTTCCACTGATTGGGATCCTTGTGGTGCATAATGAAGTGTGCGTGAGTTTTACGTATCAAAAACAAAGGTTTGGAGAGGTCGATAATCAATATAGGTAGTACCTTTCCTATCTATGCAAGTTTGATTTAATTCATGGCATGTAGGAAACAATTTTCAAATGACAAAGTAGGTAGCAGGTCGGCTAATTTTCCAGTGTGTTGCGGATTCCAGCTGAAGTTCGGGTTGCCGGTCGTGTAGGTGAAGAAGGCGAATCAGACTGGGTGGTGATAACTGAAAATTAGAATGATTAATTTGCTGACCAAAAGGTTGCATAATTGGACCCACCGAGAGGGACAGAAGTAATTAATCGACATCCACAAGGGACCACTGAAAATTTCACAGGAGGATTGATAGTTTTATTTGGAAATGTGATTTGAGGAGGAAATAACTGGTTATTAGTTAGTTAGGTCAATATTTTCCCGGTTCTTCGCCTGAAACAGGTTACGTTGTCAAATCTTTTTTTCTCTCCCTTATAAAGGAGAAATTATTGGCTACTCAGGGAGGACCACTTGCGCTAATGTACACTAGCGTGGGTGCTGCAAATCATGAAAATTGATGGCAAATATTATCAATAATTCTTCCTCAATAATGGTTGCATATATTTTTCTCCATTCGTGGCCGCCTCGAGCAGGTAGTATATGACTCAAACTCTCAAGAAGAATGTATCTTTCTTTTAAAAGTATTTTTAATGTTCCCTACTGTCAATGTGCCCAGTCTTTCATCCATTAAATTGAAGATCCTAGTGCACATTAACACTAACACGGGGCTAATGCGTATGTCTTTCATCTTGATAACTAACACGGGGCTAATGCGTATGTCTTTCATCTTAAATATCAAGGGCTTTCTTACATTACGCATTGTAAGGAAGATTAAAAAATGCTTCACTTTCTTTTAAGTAAGAATTTACTTACTATCATACTCTAATTAGCCAAGAATTATCGGTATCCACCTTTCTTTGTTGCTGTGAGCTGCTACTGAAATTTATTCGACCCCAAGATTTATCCTTTCGGCTTCCCATTATTTCTACAGCGCACTGACAGCAAACTGCCCTCTACTTGTTTACCTTCTACCTGTTTTTTCCGTTGGGCTTCCTCGTCTTCCTCCTCCAACTTACATTACGTTCTTTTTTTACCTAGAGCTACTTGCCAGTGACCGAGCAACGCCAGTCCAAACGCAATTAATGCAAAGTTTTACCCCATAACAAGACCCACCGGCAGGAAGCTTGTTGGGAAATAAATGGGGCTGATGAAAACGAAATCTCTCAGACGAATTTAGAAACAAGAAGACGAACGACCTGGTTTCAGACCAATTTTGTAAACCAAAGCAGATGCCAGACAATTTTGGCTTCTCTTGTATCGGAAATCAAACGAGACAAACAATCCAACAAGATCAGAGTGCTCATGCAAAGTGCCGCCCAATTGTCTGCAGCTAAATTCCTCGGAATGAAGGATGTAACGCCCGCAGAATGAGAAGAAAAGTTGATCAACGTTCCAAAAAAATAAAATAAAAAAAGCAGAGCAGACATATTTTCAGTAGGGATTGAGCATAAAAAAGAGATCTAATTTTGTCTTTTTTTTTATTCACACTCGAGACAGACCCAGCAATCGATTACATACACTTCACATTATTTTCACACAAATAAATTCCAGAAATAATGACAAAAAAAATTAGTGTAGCAATGAAAGACAGGAAACTTACAATCTTGGACGAAAGAAGCTTTTCTGCACCCTCGTCTTCCAAGTTCCAGCTACAATCTTCACACCAACATACAGAGGAAGAAGATGGATTTTTCTGCTTTCCACCAAACAGTCACAAACCCCAAACCTCCAAAGCTCTTCTAAACAGCATCCCCTTCCTGAAACAACTTGAGCATACTTTGTTTCCTCCCCCTCAGAAAATGGCGCTCAAAACATCCAGCTTTGGTGCCATCTCCATCTACTTGTTAACGGGAGAAAGCACTTCAGAGCTACATCACAGGCTTTTCTCCCCTACTTATGATCAAATGCTTCTGGCCATCCAATGCCAGCGCGAAACCCATGTAATCCAAACAGGGTACAATCCACTCACCATATGTAGGAAGGATCATCCAACTACTCTGAAACACACCACAAACTCATACAATCATTCAATATATATCTTTCTACCAACGAATTTCTGAGCTATAGAGGCATTCATCAGAGATGTCAACAGAGCTCCTTAGGGTGGTCGCCATTGCAGAAGTAGTACATAAAACCAGACGCAGAAGAAAACCTTCACGTCTCCACGACAGGCCCCATAGCACTTCCCAGTCTCTGCCCCCACAGAAAGGACCCCCAGCCCAGCCATATAAAAAACAGGGAAAAGGACATTAAAAGGGAGAGAGGATAAAGAGAGTGGGGATAAAAAACCAAAAGGCAGCAGCAAGTCAAGGGTGGGGGGAGGGAGGGAGGGTGGAGGAAGAAGGAAGAGTGACATTGATGAAAAACCCTAAATTAAAATCTTTAGCAAACCCACAAATTACTTAAACCCCTAAACCCACTAATTTTTCCAGGCTTCTTTCGAGCTTGGTGGTAGTGTTCTTCAGCGCTGTTGGTCACTCTCCCTCCTACCCGCGCCGGCTCCCGTCGGCGCCGGACCTGACAGGGAGGCCAGCAAATTGAGGTGGCCCTGCGCGATGGGGAGGTAGTTCCCGACCCTGGCTGCGGACGCCTCCCCGATGGATGGCCCGAACCGGCCGGTCAGGTGGTTGGTGGGGACGACGATCTCGGGGCCGGCGAAGCTCCAGACTTGGCCGAAGTCGGGGCGGGCGGGGAGGGCCCAGAAGCCGGCGGCGGCAGGGGCGGTGAGGCCGATGTCGACGACGTCCTTGGTGGCAACGGTGACGGCGGGGTCGTCGTCGGGGAGGAGGCGCTTGCCGAGGATGAAGGGGGCGGCGGAGGCGGCGGTGAGGGGCTTGTGGTCGAGGGAGGAGGGCGCGGTGGAGGAGGCGCCGGAGCCTCCTCGGACGGAGAGGGAGACGGAGGAGAAGGAGGCGGGGGTGGTGCCGGTGCCGGTGGCAGCGATAATGGAGGGCTCAGCCTGGCGGAGGAGCCACTCGATGGTCTGGCCATCGGACTTGTGACCGAGCTCGCGGGTGAGCTGGAACACCCTGGCGGCGCAGATGATGGGCATCCGGATCCTCCGCCCGCGCCCGTCCACCTTGCTGTGCCGGTCCTTGGTGGGCGTCTTCTTCACCGACAGAGCGGCGCGGTGCTGCTGGTGGGCCGGGTCCACGACCGTGAGTGCGCCGTTGGCAGCGGGAGGCGGGTCGGGCGGTGTCGACATGGGTCCGGCCCAGTGAGTGTGTGAGGCGGCGGCTGCTTCTGGTGGGCTGGGCCTTGCTTGGGCGACGGGGAGTTTGGGAAGGAGGGAGGGGGGAGGGAGGGAGGGCTAATCATTGAGCGGCAGGAGCGGGTGGAGACAGGCGGAAGGGCACATGGGCCGCGGGTCCCACCCTCTGACACTCGACCCACGATCCCCAAATTATTTTTTACAAAATTTAAAAAACACACACATATACACTATTAAATTAAACAATTGCTTAATTACGTATTATTTTAGGGGGAAGAAATTATAGGGTGCCTGCTTGACTTGGAATCACGAATTTGCCATTGGATGTGTTTTTGGGGCCGTTGTCGTCTACGGCATGGGTCAACCCCGAAGGGGACGGGACGGTGGGGCTAATTAGGACTTTGGAGGATTACTGTCGTGCCTGGCTAACATGGAGTCTTAATTAGACTCGTGATCCCGTCATTAACGGAATTCAATTGGTTTGGTGACCTTGGAGTTGAATTCGTGAATCACCTTGTTCCCTTCATTTTGACAGGATTTGGAAGCGTACAATGACTTGTCCTTCATAATTAGGGGTAAATTACTTATTTGACCTCTATATGTATAGGAAAAAGATTGTGTGCCTAGCGCACATACTTTCGGTACGTGATTCAAACGCCCTTCCCCTATAAATAGCGTGTGTCCTCACATCAAGATTTAATAGCACGCATTGTGCTTAGTGCACGCCTTGCCATTATATAAAGTAGTAGGTTATGTAATTGGAAACATTTTTTATGTTTTTTATTTTTAATTAATATAATATAAGAAATATTTGAGAAACAATATTTAAAATCGATGGTACACACATTAACGCAAATTAGTGTCAATAATATAGATACTAATGTATGCTAGTTTGTACATTGTTCTCACAAATGAATGCTTCATAAGTATTCTTTTTACATTAGGCTCATAAAATGTGGAGTATATAAAAAATATTTCTCATGTAATGATGTAGTTAGATTAGGCTGAAGTTGTTGCCTATATTATAAAGAAAGATGTCTAGTGGCCATTAGATATCAAATCATGATCTAACAACCAGGTAGTTATAGGTCTGGCTAGTTTTTTTTTCTACTCTAAATAGGATTACTAATACTAAAGAGTCTAAAGGGGAGGGAAGCATTTTCTATGCTCTCCACCACCGATAATGTATCCAACTTAAGAAATACATAAGAGCTGCTCATCCTTGAAATCGATGGCTCGTATGTTAGTGTCAAAAGCTCTTATGGTAATGTACGCCAACATGTGCCCTATAAATTTTAAATATCGACGGCTCCCATGCATTCTTCATACCGGGTACATTATGATTCAGAGCATGAAAATACTTTCCAAGGCCGGCAGGAAGAAGCACCTCGTGGGGTTTGATTTGTAACTTCATTTCTGGAAAGCATTAGCTAATAAGGGAAGGAGTGTTAGGCGGAAATGGGGACTGTGCCTCACTTTTTTGGGCATTTATGGACAAGGAATAATCTCTCTATCTGTACACTGGAGGGTTTCTCTTCTTTAGCTGGGAAACAAGATACCAGATGCTAGGAGCTGCTTTTAGTGTTCCCCTCCCCCATAAAGTTCAATTGAATGCGAAGACTCAGAGAGAGTGAAAAACTGAAAAGGGTAAGTTATTACAAACTCGGAGGAGAATGACTGTGGCAGTGTTTTGGGTTGGTTTGTCAAGCTGGGGGCATGGCCAGGCCAATTAGTCAATCCATTTTTTCTTCAATTGGGCTCCCGGTGATCAGACGTCCAAACGTAGTCCAACAGCTGAAGCGTTTTGAAAATGAGAAAAAGAAAGGAATCAAGAGGGGTGACCCGGTGAGGATAATTTCCGACCCCGCAGCTTTACCACGTGCTTTGCTATTTTGCTTGGCCTGTCATTCTGTCTGCCTTTCTCGGATTTCACCTCCTCCAACTTACTACAACATTCATCATCTACTGCAACTTGGAGGCAATGCTGAGTTCATCCTTTTATGTCTACATCCCCTCCCCCCAAAAAAGCTGACTTCATCGTGTTTTTTCACGTGCCCAGTTTGTTTCTTTCTCTAAATTTTGCTTTACAATTATAGACTACATGATTATTGATATTATGGATGAAATGTTGATCATCAACAGTGCAATTGTAATTATCTATTAAGATGATTTGAGTACACAGTAACAGAAGTAACAAAGGTCTGAAAGATCATGAAAAGCCATCCTAAATTGGGTGGAGAAGGGATCAAAGATCACAGAAATTGACGCAGGATTTGAGTCGACTGCAAGTCGTTTTCAGAGGAGGTGGTGCCCAACTGGCAACGCAGAAGTACCAAGCGGCCATCCTTGAGCCCACGTCTAGTCCAAAACTGGTCATCTACCACCGTACGGTCCTCTTCATTGACTCCACCAGCCCCCACCTTGAATGCCCTTTCCCCTTTCCCCTTTCCCCTTTCCTTCCGGGAAAGACGAGGGGGAGGGGGGAGGGCTCTCTGGCCCAATGGCCATAGCCCACAATCTTGTTTTGGATAAGATATTGATTGGTAGGAAACCCACCTCAGTATCACATGCATATACCTAGGAACTGAACTGTGAGTGTTTCAATCCATAGTTGGTAGATTGGACCCAACCTAGTAAAAGCTGAAAACTTGGTACCTGTAGATCAGGACCAGATGCAGTAGGCTAGTTTGGCAGCTATGCTGTTTTTTTATTTTATTTTTTTACTTTTTTACTTTTTGTTTTTAGTAGTAAGAATGCTGGTTGGTTCAACAAACACAGGATCATCAGATTTTTGCACATCTATTGGTAAGTAGTAGGCTAGTAGCTACTAGTCTATCACTGATGGCTGGCGACAGCAGTAGCTGTCTGTCTCCTTCCCTCGCAACCTCATCTCCCAATCATGTGTCTCAGTACGATGCGATATTTGGGTGGTTGTTTCCCGGCTAATTCTTCGGTTGGGGTTATTTTTGTTAAAGATGGAAAACATCAAAATCCAACCCAGTTCGCAGTGCTTATTAGCATTGGATTGTATCACGAGTTGGCGTCTTCACTTGAGAAACATTTGTAATGCTATGTATTTTTAACAAAAAATTTAAGATATGCTAACGTGTGCTAAGTGTATCCTCTATATCTTAAATATTAAGGGCTTTAATACATTTCTTATAAAAAAAAAATTATATTACCTAACCAAAAACGTTAATATTATATATATTTTTACTTTTAATAATAAATATTGTATTACATGTTTTAGGATGAACTCTCTTTAGATTTTAAATATACTAAATTCCTATAAAGATCCTCATAAATAAACATAAATAGTATAATAATGTTCAAGTGGAGAAGATTGATAAGTGGTAAATCAAAATTTACCGGCAGGAGATGCAACTCACCAATGAGTTATCAGAGATAGTAAAAGCCCATTTTTTCTATGACATAAGTTATTTCGGGTAAAAAAGACTTTATTTCAGCAAATCCTATCATCTTTTAACCACTATAATAAAGAAGAATGACATTTGCATTTACTACAACGGAGAAGTAATTAATGATGATGTGTACGTAGATAAAAATGTGTGGTTGATAAATACTGATTCATTGGTGAGGTTCAATTAGCTACGGGTTTAAGTCAAATAAAGACTTGTCGTCAATGGTAATGTGACTTTAATGTATTTGATTTTATCTTCACAATCATCTATTTTACATGAATTAGAAGACGATGAAAATATTCAATCAGTGTTTTTAATTAATAAGAGGATATATCTAAAATACTAATATGTTGTCGTGTTATCAAGTCTACACTAATATACGTAATCATCTTATCGATAATATGACATTTACCTGTATCACATATAAATCCTCAATGAGAATACCAGCTTCATTTTCTCTCATTCTAATGTTAAGGATATGTTGCGACACAAAATGTCATAAAACTATTTCTACCCAGTTGTACCCTCCCCACAACAACCAAGTTATCGAGGAAGTCACACATAGATGAGGAGACAAATTTGTTACATTGTGTAAATAATACGATGGCCCCTATGTGCATGATGGCCAAACATGTTAAGTCATAAGAGACAATACATTTGTTTTCTATCACTTCCTTTAAAATTTATTTAGTGAAATCTTTCTCATGCCTCTTTTCCACGTAGAACTTTTTGAAAAATTGTCATTTACCTTGGGCAGCCTTCTCGTTACAACTGCTCAATTTCAATGGGTTTTCTTTCGCCATTAAACCCGTGATCAATACAACTTTCTTCCTTTGTGAGGGCTAGTATTTTTCTCCAGATATTAAACATCTCTTGTGAGTCGTCTCAGTACTCACTTATTGGAATGTTTAGGAGTAACCTGAATATTATAATTTGCTCATAATTATATACTAGGTAGATCCCAATCTCCTCCAAAATTGTTTTGCATCCCGCTTCAATTTAACGATGTCTTTTGATAGTCGAAGTTCACCAAAGAAACTGTTTATTCTCAAACCCGATCTCCTCTTGTAATGTTTTTTTTTTCTTATTTTCTTATGTAGCCTTCATTGATTCCGCCCTTGGGTTGAACCTAACTTCATAGTCGGAACTAGTTTCACAGTTGAAACTTCACTTGACAGAACAAAAGTTTAAAATATAGAGTAAAAAATTGGATCTCCCAATGCGTTTTACTTCTCATAGGTCGAAAATTAAAAATCACCAATTAGATAGATTATTTTATGGTAGGTCATTTCTAGGTAAATACACCAATTTACCTTTTACATAATATAAAACCCTAACTCAAAAATATTTCAATCTAATTTTTCTATAATATCATGTAAGTCTAAATTTATAATATTTTTACTTTAAAATTAAAGAATATAAAATATAGACTTCTTCGGAACATTAAAAATGCTGCGCATTGGTGAAGCCGTTCATGTCTACAGGAGAAATTATTAGATTAAAAATGCTAATGATTAGGGGCACAAGAGATGAAGGCGGGAGGCATGCATTTGATTAGAGGGGCGGGACATGAATGAAGGAATATCGGATTGCACGAGTGAGTGGTAGCGTCCTGGGCCGACTTGAGTTGGGTATCTAATCTGAATATTCTAATGCTGTTAATGCTCTTCACTTCACATCTGTTCCCTAATCCCCCTGTTTAATTATTGTTTTTAGTCCCGTTTTTCCCGCAAGATCTTTTTTAATTCAAGCACGCCGACACTGTCTCATAACCAGATTTTATCTACTCTGGTTTAGCATAATTATTAAATTATATGGCTATCATAAGTCTCCACATCGGCGGGAAATCCAATTCAACTTTAAATATTCTGATTATCCAGCAACAGCAATCATTTCATCAATCCCCAGCTGCCCCAAGGCATTAAGTAGCCCAAGTTCTAGAAGGTTTGAAGAAATAATGGGCTGAAGGAGGTCATGGGCCGGAACACGCTAGTATATTCGTTCGGGTTCGTAGTTCATTACATTGGGCTTATTTGAAAGACCAGTTAAACAGTAAGATATCTCCTGAGGAAAAGCGCAAGCAAAAAACAGGCCAATTCTGCATTCAAGTAGAATGCAATTGAGAAAGGATTAGGGCATGGAGCACAACAAATGGGAATATTATCAATTATTTCCAATCTTCATTTTCAAATCCATACAATAGATTACTACAGGAATTGGTTACGTACATCATGAGGGAGTCTAGGGAAAAATAATAAACAGATTCAATGCGGAAAGGACATGGTGGCATTGCAAATCACATGATAACCTTAAGATTCCCAACTGTAGTCTCCATCAAAATTTGAAAAAAGAGTATGAATGATCAGTAGTTTTATGCAAAAGGAAAGTCACCTTGCATTTATGGCCTCCAACTGTGCATCCAGATATTCTTTCAACTTAACCTTCGTAATTGCACCTTCCCTTCGGCTCTCTGGAACTTCTTGGCCATTCCGGAAAAGAATCAAGGTAGGCAGGCCATACACCTTGTATTCTTCAATTAGTTTAGGATTAGAATCATGATCAATCTTCACAATCTTCAACTTTTCTTTGTATTCCTGAGGTCACACATATCCACCATTAGCAAATTTCAAAGGGAACACCAAACGTCTATTGCGCATCCTAGAAACCTCCATTGAAGCTATTTCAAACATCTGAAACTAGGCTAACGTGTTTTTAGCAAAAAGCTATCAGATTATAAAAGAAATAAATAAGATTTCTCCTTCCCAACAGCTTTGAGTTGTTGGGAAGGGGAAATCTTATTTCTTTTATAATCTAATAGAAGTGATATTTGAAATCTAAGCACTATCATTTTGGTCACAGCATATCAGATAAGCCATTAAGACATCTATGACTTTAAATTTTGTTTTGTTTTTGTCCCCCACTGGGGCTATCTCTTTTGCAGACACTTTAATAGTAAGAAAAAAATCCAGAAAAGATTGGTCATCTTCTATTGAGAAAATAAATATAGCTAGTGGTATGCACTATGCAGATTACAGGAAGGCACCAAAACTATGTACCAAAACCATGATTCTCAGGCATCATGATTCATAAATTACAAGTTGGGTTTATCAGCGGATGCAAGGTCCAGAATGTGTTGTCTTTCTCAGTGACCTAAACAAGCTGGTGGTGAGTTGCGAATCATGTTCCACGTTCTTATGATTTCTTCTTCATCCACCACTCTATTCTCCCCTCCCTCATCCTTCCCCTCTTTTGGTACTTCTGTAGTCATATCTTCTAACAAAAACGTTTCCTTCAATCAACAGCTAATAAATTCCAAACTAAATCCAAATTCGTCTAAAATGAGTAAAGTCTACCAAAACGCCATCTCTAACTCTCCAAACCACAAATTGCTATTCACACACACACACACACACACACAAATCAAAATTAAAAAGATGGCAGGAGCCTGATTTCAGCACCTCAACAGAGTATAACAACAAAATCAGGAAAAGGGACAAAAAGAGCAAAATGGATTCATTGGGGCGCACCATAGCAGCCGATTCAACGGCAGGGGCGATGAGGCGGCAGGGCCCGCACCAATTGGCCACGAACTCAACCAGAACGGGAACATCAGACGCCAACACCTTCTCCCCGAACTCGTTCTCGTTGATCACATCAACCTTGCAGCTAACCGTTATGCAGGCCCTGGTTCTCGGCTTCTGGTCACCTCGAGGAGGACGGGCCCCGAATTCGCGGCGGCTGCGCAATCCCCGGAAGGCGCTCTTCCCGCCTCGGCCACGGCCGGCCCAACTAATACAGAAGCCGGTCCGTTGAGAAGTGAAGGAAGGCGCCAGAGGCGACGGAGGAGGGGGGTTGCAGAGGCTGGCGGCCATGAATCGCCGGAGAGGGGGAAAGTCGCGGGCTGAGGAGTCTGGACCGAGGACGAGAGAGAAGCAAGTTGAGAAGTACCGACTACCGAGTCCCCGCCCGAAATCCGTTAAAGCTCTCAAGACGCCACGAGCTGTTGATAATGAGTTGGGTGGGACCCACACCTTAGCCCCCACCAAAGCGTACAGGCCCCTAAAGTAAGCTATGGTACTAAATTGGATAATGTACGACACTGATTTTATGTTTTTCAATATCAAAAACGATATTTATATTTTATTTTTATTTTTAAAAAATACCTTATAGAATAGTTAAAAAGTGCCCGAGCACCTGTTTCAGCCGGTAGATTATGATCTGGCGACGTAGAGGGGCAGATATGAGATTGATGCATATCAACGGAACTCTTTACTTAAATTTATTTAAAAAAAATAAAATTTGTTATTGGGAAGTGAGACTTATTTTTCTTTATGTAATTAAACAAATTTTGGTGTAGAAAGTAGACTAAGAATATTAACTTCTTTTGTTAATCCTTAATGAGTTAAATCAGGTAGCTCATGCCTCAAACCTTACGCTTTGAATTTAATCCTATTAAAAAATTTGAGTTCAAATTCGTGTCTAAATTTGATAGGGACCCAAAATCAGCCTAAATATTTTTTAATATAATTTAAGTATTTAATATAGACTATATTCTCTTTGTCCTAAATTGATAGTTTCATTTAGTTTTTTAAAATAAATTAATTTTAATTTATTTTAAAAAACCAAATCAAGCTATTAATGTGAGATATAGGGAATATATTACTCTTTCTGTCTTAAAAAAGTATTTTATATTTAAAAAGTTAAATATATTAAGTCACCTAGTATTAAAGTTAGGACACCATTTTTAAAATTGTTTATATATATATATATATATATATATAGGTAAAAGTGGTTGAGAGCTAAATAAAGGAAATACTTATTTTAAGACAAATTATTTTTTCAAATAGGATACTTATTTCAGGACACTAAAAGTAAAATTTATAATTCAAATTCAATCTCAAGCAATTTGAGTTCAGTTTGAATCAAGCCAGGTTGAGTTGGGTGAATTTAGACTCTACGTGAGTTAATTCAAGTTTGGTTCGATTTGAGGTGAATTTGTACTCTACATGAGTTAGTTTGATCTTGGTTCAAGTTAGGCCTAATTTGAGCACTCGTTGGCACCTTATTATTACAATGTCTCACATTGAGTGAGATATCTTTAGTTTATTGAAGGACTAACCAAGCTAGGACTAGGATTAAAAAGGGCAGAGCAACTGAGAGTTGATTGCCGGTTGTATAATTAGAGTATATTATTCTGGTAGTACAATGGGCGTAAGTCATGTTTTTCTCACTTTAAAAATGAGCCAATTGGAGCCCGTTTTTATTCTTCCATCACGACAGTTTTAACTTTTAAAAACATAGATGTGGCTACCAAAGTGATTACTCTGAGTGTACGACCATAAAATTAGAGCTCTAAGACAACTAAGCCTCTTCAAACACAGTAGCTAACCTTGCCAACCCCCTTGGATATAATTCCTACGGGTGACCAAAGGAATGGAGATTTGAACCTAGGACTTCCGGTGCCCTAGGCTTAGTCTTTGGGGAATTTGAAGTACAACTGCCATAAGTTTTTACATGGTTAATGAAAAAAACCTTGCCAAAACAAAAGGCCCAACGGAGAAAAGAGGCCAGCCGGGCCGGTCTCAAGGAACTAATTCCAATTTGTTAAGAGCACTCTTCCCTTCGACATAGCTCCCATCCTCGTCATTAAGTAGCATGTGAATACTTTAGCCGACACGTCTGTCACAAAGTCGCGATATCGGTTCAGTTTGGTTCGATTCGGAAAAATACAGGAAAATTTTCGGCACTAAACTCTATAAGTCATAACTAATGAGAAGTTTTTTTAGGAAAAATAATATTTTTATATTAAAATTACATATCAAAAATTCACGTGATAATATTTTCACATCAAAATTACATATAAAAATTTTACACGAGTTTTTATTAGTTTAGATAAGCCCATATAAACTTTGTATAGGGCTTATTTGTGAAGTTCAAACAAAATTTTTATGTAAGTTTTTGTGGGTATTTGTGTTATTAGAATGTCAGTATGTATTTGTAATATTCTACTTTGACAATAATCCCAACGTAAAAAATATATAAGTCCTTCATCTATCATATCAATAGCGCATACACTAGCACACATTAACGCGAGTAATATTGACACTAACATATGTACCAACAACCTCAAATATTAAAGGCTTATATGCATTCTTTATATTAGGCTCGTTCTTTATGTTAAGCTCTTTATCAGAAGAGCACAAAAAACTCTTCCTAAATAATAAAAAATAGGTATCAAACCAAACAATTAAAAATAATGAGAATTTCTTTGAACGGGAGAAAATAACATTTATTGTCATTAAAAAATAAAATACCATTTATGTAATATAATTAGTAACCTTTGGTAGTTTTCTATTTTTCCCTTGTCACGTAGGCAGGAAACTACCAAATATTTGGTTAAAATATATATTATTGAAATAAAATTTGTGCATTCGCAAGAATTGAAAAACATTTCGCCTGACAATTCATTTGATCTGCTTCTTTAAAAAATTTAAAGAAAATTTGGCAACAATTAGGAAACTTTGTGACAGAGACCAACAGAACATAATCCAATCGTTTACTCTTTTTATTTTTCTATTCAAAAGAAAAATTAATGAAGCTTCTCTCTTATTTAAAATGAAGGAGCTTTAGCTTCGCGTGCTTGCAATAATTCTTTCATGCCTAGACATTATTGTTGTGTCTCGATCATAAATATAAGCACATCTTTTTGGACCACAAGCAGTAAACAGTTTTTTGTTTTTTCATGAAACGATTAAAGTTTCAAGGACGCAACTAATGGTAAAAATAAATATCCAAACCACTATATTAATAATCAAATCAGATTTTGGTATAAAAAGAAACAAATCAGATTTCAAATTTTCCCTCTAAAGCCAGAAATTTATTGCAGAACAACGTAAAACCCATATGATTTCAATGAATAACCAGGCCCAGGAACGTATATACAACATAAGAATATGCCCGCAAAACCGAGGTGGGCACATGACCGTTCTGGAAATGAAATGTGCTCGACATTTCAGCGACTTGAACAACATATGTACCAAAATAAAAGCGAATTTTGTGACCTTTTAAACACGACATTAGCTCCAATTTCAACAAATTTTTTCATGTATACTAGTGTCTTCCATTCCGTTATAACCAGTACAAATTTTAACCAACCGCAAAAAATCTCCACCATCCTTCAAAAGTCATAAATGGTCTTCCACTCAGAGGTGATCGCGAAAAACATGGATGAAGAGCCTAGGGCCTACAAAACAAAGCAAACTAATCTTACAAAGGCCATCCAAGAGTCAACAACATTATCATGCTCAGAGCCATAATTATTTGTAGCTTCCTCAGAATCATTTAAAATAGTGCACAACATATTTGAAGAAAAGGAAACACTTTTCTCACCAGAAACAAAAGAAAGAAAAAAATAAAGCAGTTTACAGTACAGGAACTTGGATATCATCATGAAATGCACAAAAATAATATTTTGGAATGGTATAAACTCAGACACAGTTATGATATTTGCTTTTATCCAACATGAGGGGGTTCTACTTGAACCAGTTTTAGCTTCTTTTTTCATCGACCAAAAGATACAAAATGCATAGAGGTCTGTCTCTCAGCTTTATCCTCATGGAATTAAGATCCTACAGAAAACCTAAACATACCAACAAAAAGGTTATAACTAAGGAATTTTTTTTTTCAACTCTAAAACCCAAAATTGCTCCAAAGCTATGAAATAAACAGGTATACTCTTTTATATTCTAAATGATCATTTAAGTCTATATATCGAGAATATATTTACTTTTAAATAAGAATATAAGGAGTAAGATCCAATAAGAATTTCCTTTTATATGATGACAAAATATCAAGCTGACGGCTAGAAAATGATGTTTATGACACTTCTTTTGACAGCCTAAAAACTTGAGCAAATGCCACATAGAACTTGAAAAAAAAAACAGCATGGGGAAAATGAAAGAATGCTGAAATATAAATTCACAGGAGCAGTAAAAGAGAAATTCCACGTCAGGCAATAGGATTCTAGAACAGAACCTACATTTCTTCAAGGAACTAAAGTATATTAGCAGATGTACTATAATTGTTCTCAAGCGAAATGCTTCATATGCTTTGTGCATGGGTCGGCTTGCTGCCTGTGCACTACCTGACACATGCATCAGCAACACAGGGCCTGTGAAAATGCCGTTGGTCTATGCCCACCTGCGGGCCCCAATGTTGACATGATGGCACATCCATCAATCCATGAGCAAGCTTATCATTTCTCGTGTTCAATCATCTAAAAATTTGTAATATGATGACTTTAAATGTTCAAAAGCAAGATGAAAGAGGCTCCTTGCGACCGCAACTAGTTATAAAAGAAGAATCGGCTTTTGCTCATGCAGAGAATGCTTTTCTCCAAAGCAAGTTAGTGGTTTGCAGTCTTTTCCATCATAATTATTTGGGGGCAACATAATCTAATTGTCAACCTGCAAACCATTTATAAAATCAAAGAGCTTGCTATCGTGTCTCTTCTCACCAGTCCATCCAAATTTTCCATGGCTTTCGCCAACCCTCTAACAGCCTTCCAATAATTGTTAAACACATCTCATTTCCTTTGCAAATTCCTAGCAAATTTTCACCACTCTTTTCCCATAGCACCCAATTAGCCTTTCCACAAACCAACCTTAACATTCACATGTAAGAGACTCAAAATCTTATCAAGATAGCTTCTATTTGTCAGGCAACACTCCAACCCATACCACATGACCTTCCTCACTAATGTAATAATTAAATTTTTTCCTACAAAGCAGTACCATTACAAAATTTTCAACGTACACCCAGATAATCTAATCATATTCAACATCATAATCATGAAGTGGCTTTTCCGAACAATAAAACATACACCCATATGGAAGAGTAAAAATGCATAAACATGGGAATTTAGAACTACACTAAAGGTTCAGTCCATATTTGAGTAGTAATCAAGGAATCCTCCAGAGATGACACTGCTTTCTTATTGATAAATTTCACAACATTTTGTGTCACTAGTAATGGCCATCCACCTCACCCACCTTAAGTATCTTCTTCTTTTTCATCCACATATAGCATCTAATAGGTTTCTAACTCCTAGGGATCAGGAGAATATTTCAAGACCAGAGTTCCAAGGAATTAGGACCAAAGAAAGAATAAGAGTGCACGAGAGAGAGAGAGAGAGAGAGAGAGAGGGAGAGGGGAAGGAGATTTGTAAATATGTAGGCAAACATTGTGTCTGCAATCAGTATGGTCAGTGTCACACATGATTAACATATTTGAATTCGTTACATTTCTTTTCATATGTAAATTGTTGTGGTAACAAAGTTACCAAAGCAAAAAACCTAAATTTTATAATCTTCTCAATGGTACATATAAATATAAACAAATAACATATAGAATGAATGCGATCCTTTTTTATGCAATTTAACAATGAATGTGATCATCCTAGAAACATTAGTGCGTCTTATATATTAAACACATGGAGCATTCAAAATGATTTTAAAGGGAAGAAGCATTTGAGATTTTAAAGATGAGGCATATCATATCATACTCTATAAAGCACCAAGGGTGATGATGAGTTTTTACCAAATTTATACATTGCCCTCATATTTCCTATAATGCCCCTAGATATAAATTTGAATTGGAATGTGGTGTGGGTGTATTTTAGTAAAACCCTTAAGACTTCAAATGTGATTTACCCTACTTCAATGAAATTCTTTAAGATGGTTGCCACATATCTGCCTAATATTAAAATTTAGATTCACACGTTCTTAGTACTATTGGAAAGCTCTCGATAAGCTCTATCAAATAAGACCCACAAAAATATGTTTTCTCGATTTTTTATGGGTCCCACACACACAACTCGCTTCTAGATAAGAAATTTTTGCATGTTTGCCTACATAACACATGTTCAAATTTGATTATTCTTGACACTATTGAAAAGTTTTGATTAGCTCTATCAAATGAGACCAATCGCCAAATTGGTCCTCAATATGGAAAGCATGCTTCACGGCACAAAGTCCTTCAAAAGAGCTATCCTCTCTAACCAATGACCTAATATTAAACCCATGAGATTTGAACTCATGGCTTCCTACAATGAGTGTATTTGGGTTGTTATAGTGCTTATAATTATAAGTGCATGTAAGTGTAATGTAGCTCAAGCATGTAGGAGAGACCTTTGTTTGATACAAACTTTATCTTTAATTTGTTTTACTTTTTCTTATTTAATTTGCAGTTACACGAAATGCATGTGCATTCTTGCCGGTACACTTTAAGCTGTTGAACTCAGTTTCCTCAACAGACATGCTTAAATTTTCAGCACAAATTGAAACTCACCGAAAACCTTATTTCTGACACATCTCTTCACGATACAATAAACCATATTAAGCAAAAATAAATCAATAACAATATACAGCGCCACTTAGAATTCTAAGCTTAAAAAATGATTCCAAAAAGATACTAAAAAGCTAGAATTTACCTGGCTACAGACAGTAAAAAGATGAGAAGAGAAATAGGTATAAGAAGAAAGGGAAGACAAGATCATAAGAAACATACCAAAAAAGAAAAAAGAAAGCAAAGCAGTACCTCGTGCGCTTTCAATCCAGATCTTCTTGCCTGGTTTCATTCCCTGAATGTGGATTCGCCCGATTCCCAGAATTCGCCTGCCCACTGCCGTCATTGCCATGAGAGCCACTATTGCTCGTCTCTGCGGAAGATCCAAAAGCTCTGAATGGCCATGGGAGCGAAATCCTAAACCTCCTTTCAGCCGAACGCCCTGCTGGAGTACTTCCCTGTTCAGCCGCACCAGCAGTGCCAGAATCAGAACCACCGCCAGCGGAGGCGGCGGCCAACGAGGAATTCTGCTGCAGCGGCGTGCCCCTCCCTCGGTCCTCGTAATCAGGATCGTCGGTGGGAAGCTCGAAGCGGCAGACGGGGCAGGAGTTGTGCAATTCCAGCCAGGGAAGAATGCAATCCGGATGGAAGATGTGCTTACATGGCATTTGCTTCGCCTCAGACCGGAGCTCGAACGTCTCCATGCAGACGGCACACTGAGAAGAATCGGATGCAAGCAGATCTTCGGAGATCCGGATATCCGGGAGCGACTCGACGGCGGATTTGGAGGCAGGGGGCGTGCCATAGCGATTGGGGTCGTTTTCGGCAAGCTGCTGGATCAACTGCTCTAGGCCGGGGCCGATAAAATAGTCGCCGACGCCAGGCGGGAGGAGGAAGGACCCGGGTCCGGTACCGGAAATGTCGGAGGGGCTGTTCTCAAGAACCAACTGGATGTTGGCCCCGCCGGCCATGAGGGTCTGCAGATAGTTCTGGAGGAAGAGGAAGGGGTTGAAGGCGTCGGGTTCGAGGGAGGCGGACCGGTTGTGGAGGCCGAAGAAGTCGGAGGGGGGCTGCTGGAGGTCGAAGCCTCCGGAGGAAGCGGAGAAGACAAGGGGGAAGCCGGCGAGGCCGAAAGGGGCGCGGGAGTCGGAGAAGGCGAATAAGGAGGCGGGGGTCGGATCGTGGGTGGGGGTAGGGTTTTCGACCTCCTCGAGGAAGCCGCCGTCGCAGACGGGACAGGCGAGGTCGGCGGAGGGGGAGGGGGTTAGAATGACGGTGCGGTTGCACTGGTAGCAGAAGTAGGCCTGGGGGCGGGAGGCGGCGCCGCCTCCAGGGGCTTCGGAAGAGGCCATTCTGACCGGCCGGCCAGGGAGGAGGAGGAAGAGGACGAAGAAGGCAGGTGGACGAATTGGAAGAGTGATACGAGAATTAGAAGTCTTTATTTGTATTTTAAAAAAAAAAAAAAATTAAGTAAAGTACAGACGACAGAATTGGAAGCGTGTGGCCTATGAGGCCGGTGAACCCCCAATGCCAAGGACTGGAGTTCGTTTTCGAAGGGGTTGGTAATTTGGTGACATCATCACGGGCGTTTTGCACGTGGAAGTCCACGTGAGACCGCTACAAGTCTATGCCACAGCCTTAGTGGGTAGACTCTTAAAGTAGGGCTGCGTGCGGGTTGGGCCCGGGGCCCCCTCATAATTAAATGTCAAATTAAAAACCCGGCCCAGCCGTAATTATTTGAGTGAAGAGGGCCCATACTAGTGCTGTATGTATGTAGGCATGGCCGGGTCATAAATTTTTGGGCTTTATTCAACAACACCGTTAAAGGGAGAAGCGGTGAATTGAAGGAGGTAGTAAACAAGTGGTGGATGAGAGAAGGATTGCTCGTATGAGTTTTTTGTCAATTACCTATATCACAAGCAAAATAAAACATCAAAAAGAGAAAATAATATGGAAGAAAATAATACATGAAAAACTTTTAAGCACCCATTGACCCAGACAAGTAGAAATTAAAGAGTAGAGACAAAAACATAACATAGATGAGTAAAAATTAAAGAACTAAAACAAGAAAAAAAAGACATAGGAACAAACAAATAGACAAGTTCAAATTTAAAGAACACATACAATAATAGTTCAATACAAATTAAAGAAACAATTATAAATTAAAACACAAAAAGAACATAAGAAAGATAATAAAAAATCAACAAAAATAATAATTACAAAATATGATGAAGAATAAGAAGAAAAAAATTATTTTATTATGGAGAACCTAGATCAAAGTCCTATCTGGCAGCGGAGTAGGCTGAGCAGTGGATTTTGAAGTGCAACAGTGCCACTACACCAAGAGCAAGGTCGAGACTCAAGTGGGGCGAAAGAAGTCGACACTCTCACACCAATGGGTTAGGGTTGTTTGTTAATGGGGTCAGAATGTCACGGAGGCACCCAAAGAAGCGCTATCCGTGCGGCACTCAAAAGGCCAAAAAGCTAAGCGAGTAAGTTTTTTTTATCAAGGTCATGGTCTTGTGACATTCGACCCAACATCTAGCCCGTGAAGCCAAGCAACGAACCCATCTAAGGCAGATGTGTGAACGTGATGGGACATTTACCAAGTGAGCTATCCGAAAAGGGAAGTAGTCTTGTAATGTACATATCTAACTTAGGCAACTTAGACATTCAAGCAATCCATCTCAGCCAAGTACATGGAATGGTCATTCTTTCCAACAAGGCCATAAGGCTAGCTACCGCCCTATAGGTTGAAGAACCCATCCCCCAATGGACGAGGCTCTTGGTATGATGACGAGCAACCTAACAAGCCTTATTTGTCATTCGAAATAGCTGCTTGTAAGGCTAGTCATTCGAAATAGCCAATTGCAAAGTTAGGCATCATACCAACAGCTCATACATTTCAGCTCACCAAGTCCTCCCTATATAATATAAGAGATTTCTTGCATTTTGTTGAAATGTGGCCAAAGTAGATTTACAAGCATGGTCCGTCACGAGTTTGCCAAATGGCTCCAAGACAATCCACAACTCACGCATTCAATGAAACATTACGCACACATATTGTGCAACATTGTGGGTGTCCTCGCAATGCCTTCATACATGATGTGCAACATTGTGGGTAGTTCCTGCTAACCAAGTGTCCAAACATGGCCAACTATGTGTATGCATCATTGCACGCATTCAACGCAACATTGCGCACACATATTGTGCAACATTGCGGGTGCCCTCGCAATGCTTGCATACATGATGTGCAGCATTGTGGGTAGTTCCTGCAATGATGCACACTTAGTATAAAGCACTTCCACACATGTGTGCACTTCAGCACATGTCACAGATAGTCTACTTTGCCACCCTTTGACAGGATGCAAGGTCAAATGGAAGGTGATCAGATGGTTGAATGTAACGCCCGAGATTTTTCACACATTTTCCTTAAAATTCACGGAAAATTTTTTCAATATAACGTCTGTAAATCGGAGGAAAAATGACGAAACCAAAACCTGATAAAACAGTTTATAATTTAAAACATTAAACATCCACATACGGTCAATCATCGTACGGCCAAAGCAAATATCATCAGGCGCTACTCGAAAACACACGTACGAATAAATTTGCTATGATCATAGACTTTTAAATACAAATCACTCTCCCAGGCATCCCTGAGTACAAGTCCCATAACAGTCCACTGACTGATCCAAATGAAAGTCCAGAATAAACATCTTATGTTCTCATCTCACCCAATACAGGAGATTGTGGCACAAATAAACTCGCAGAGAGTCAAGCAGATACCTGAGTCAACGGGAATCAATCCACCGCTGAAATGAGCGTCCATCACCAGGAGCTCTCCGCACAACCTGCAAAACCTCCCGTACAACGGGGCTAAAAATAGTAGGGTGAGTATTTTCATACTCAGTAGGAAAATACCCAATAGGGAAAATCCCAAACGGTGAACTCCAAGTTCAAAAATGCATGCATCATGCAACTCAAACATGAAGCAGTCAACATAATATAATCATATCGTGCACATACGCATACGATCATACTAAATGCACTATCGTGCCAAAGACATACCGAAGGCACCATCGTGCCAAAATCATATCAAGGCATCATCGTGCCAGAATCATATCAAAGGCACCATCGTGCCAAAATCATACTATCCAAACAACTTACACAAACACCCTTATCCAGGGTCATACAACTTACTCGTACCACCGTACGCATACTCATACAACATACGCATACTTGTACGACCTTACTCGTACAATCATATGCTCGCTCATGCAGCTTACCCATACATGTACGACCTTACTCGTACAATCAGACTCGTACGACCTTACTCGTACAGTCTGCACAAAATCATACTTACTGCCTTACTCAGAAACATATTCTCACAATTGTACTCATACTCTTACAGTCGTGCTCATACTCATACAGTCGTACTCATAATCGTACACATATCAACGACCACTGAAGCTCATTACAACTAATAAGCTCCAGCGTCGAAATGGAAAAGAATGCCACTGGGGCAACACCTTAACCTCCGGGGAGTGACTAGACGCCATGGACTTTTCCGAAGGTAAGGCACACCAATGCTCATGGGGCACTGGATCAAACAGGTAAGAGTAGATCCATGATACTACTTACCTGAGCGCGCAAACATAAACACCCACACATAAGGGGTCATACAGTTGCCCACCATAATGGGTCTTATAGTGCCATAGAATCGCCCACCATAATGGGTCTTATAGTGCCAGAGAATTGCCCACCATAATGGGTCTTATAGTGCCATAGAATTGCCCACCATAATGGGTCTTATAGTACCATAGAATTGCCCACCATAATGGGTCTTATAGTACCATTGCCACTCTTGGGCGTAAACGTACAAAGTGCCACTCTTGGGCGAAAACATACAACGCTCTCAACAGAGCATCAAACGTCCGGGCTTACACAGCACACGTACCAAATCGAAACATACGTCGCTCTCGGCAGAGCATCGTACGTACGGGCTTATACAAAGACGCGTACAAAGTCGAACGTACATCGCTCTCAACAGAGCATCAAACGTCTGGGCTTATACAGCACGCAGACCAAATCAAAATGACGTCGCTCTCAGCAGAGCATCAGACGTCCGGTGCTCTACATAGCACACAGACAACATCCCGCAGGATAAACACCATGGCAAGACATGATAAATGCTCGGCCAACTCATCAGCGGCCAGCTCAAACACGGAACTTAATCCGTCGAACCCTCAGGTCTCAAACTCACAACGCTATCATTAGCTGTGCTTATAATTCAAGTTTGAATTAAATATATTATGCGGTATAATTATGCCACACAAACTCACAGTCCTCGACTGATCACACCGAAGCTGAGCCCGATCGAAACCCCAGTTCGTCAAGGCAGCAGACTTCACTTACCCGTCCACATCATGGACAAAACTCATCGTACACCAAACCCTTACAGTCTTACATACTTCGCCATCCATCTTATGGCCAAATCAGCTTACACTGACATCTTCAAATAACGCTCCTCAGAGCCAACCCAGTTGTCGCCCTCTTACTTATACCTCACTTATAATACTTACTTTTCACTTCATAATCTGTACGTTATGCTTGTACAATTATGAACACTCTTACTGTCTGACAATGCCCAACATACAATCCACCCCAAACTGATCCATTCTAATCCTTGCCCGTCATACTCATATCCTCTGTCATACGCTTACACAACCGCATCCAAATTCAGACAGTGCTTCATCACCTCTTCTTGTCCATCGCCCATATCTCTGCCCACATACACTTACGCACATCCAAAGCATAGGCAAAATGCCATCATACATACGTATGTCTCACACATACGTACAACATATACATACGGTCATACATACATAACTTACAAATATGCACGCTAGCCATCACTAGCACATGCATCCACACGTCAAACATGCACGCTAGCCATCACTAGCACATGCATACACTCACACATACATCAAACATGCACGCTAGCCATCACTAGCACATGCATACATCAAACGTACACGCTAGTCATCTCTAGCACGTGCACACACACATTCATACATACTTCAAACATGCACGCTAGCCATCACTAGCACGTGCATAACCCATACATAGCATACTGACATATTTGCTAGCCATCGCCAGCGCATACATAATCCACATCCGTAAAACATGCATACATCTCATGCATATCAATCATACCATACAATCATGCTTACACGCACATCATGCAATCGGATCGTTACTTAACATCCAAGCATGGAATCATACAATCCTAGCATGCTGCTACTCATTCAAAGCATGCTTCATGAATTTACGAGTTCAAAGCTCCCCTACCTCGTAATCATGACGTTCGATGGCGAGCACACGACGGTGGCGGCGTCGGCGGCAGAGTTGGCGGTCAAACCGTTGCCTAGCTGAGAGAGCTGCTGTCCCGAGGATTTTAGGATGCGCCGGAACTATCACGGCCAAACAGAGTGTCAGATATCAATGCGGCAAAACCCGCGATCCACGGCGGCACCCTAGGGCGGCTGGGAGAAATATCGTGCCAACATAAGTGGCGGTGCGACCAGAAGTCAAGGGTGTACACTCTGAAGATCAGCCGGTGGCTAAAACGTGCTCAGCCGGCCACAAAGACATCGAAATCGGCCGTGGACAGCACCCAACGGCGACGATTTCGGTCAACAAAGGCCCACATAAGGGCGGAGAGCGTGGGGCAACGCTCGAGAATCAAAGGAGAGGTGGAGGACGGCTCTAGTGGTCAACTCCACTCGGTGGCAACGCCAACCGATGGTTAGGCGGCACGAATGCGGCGCCTAAACCCAGAAGTACACGCGTGGCTACATGCGCACGCGGCCCAAAGGAGCGGGGGAGAGGGCTGAAAAGAGGCAACCCAAGGCCCACAAAATCCAACAGGGCTAAGGCCCTTAGCTGTGGCCAATCAAAGCGGCGACATCGCCGATCGCCACCCACAACCAATACCCATGGTGCGGGCGGCTATGCATCTCGCACGGTATAAGGCCATGACAAGCGGCCCATTCCGGGCGGAGTATATAATCGGGCCAAGTGGGGCTGACCCTCACTGTCGCCGAGCCGGGGCAGAGCCCACGACGGCCAAATGGCCCATAACTCGCCAATGGCAACGACCCGAGACGCACCCAAAGCGTCTAATCGGGCGGAGCAAGGCAATAGGGGCGAGGTGGGGTCGGAAACGGCAACCCCCTACCGACACTGGGTCGAGGTAGGCTGGACGGAGCCCATCCGGTGGCCGGACAACGACCGGAAACACACCGGCGTCCAAAACATCCCACGGACAGTGAGATGCAAATAGTAACAAAAACCCGACCAAAAGATCGGTAGCTCACCACGGAGCGAAAAAAGCATGGCGGCGGCTCCAGCCAGTGTCTATGGGTTCCTAGCGGCCAACTAAACATAAGTCCAGTTGAGAGCGGCCGCAAACGATGTCAAAATCGTACACCCACAGTGCAAAAACGGGATTGAAGGAGAGAAAAACCCGAAAAAAGGTTCGGTACCTCGTGGAGGAGCGAAGAGGCCGTGGCGGCGGTCATGGCCGGTACCTACGGACTCGTGGCGGTGAGGCAAAGCGGATCCTGACAAGAATCAACGGAATCCGACGACGGAGGAGGGAGAACGGAGCGACCGGATATGCCCTCGGGTTTTCTCTTCTCCTCTCAGAACGCCATTTTTTTCTTCTGTAAGTTTCTGGAACGAAACTTACTGAAGATGGCTTTATAAGCCGTGATTTTACTATTCACCTTTTTTATTTTTACATCTATGTCCCCAATGCGCGTTAACTCACTGGTTACGCGCTATAGCTCCAAACTTCGCGCCGTAAGCGCGCAGCGAGGCCCGTGGCCCGTGACTAAGCCCCACACCCGACTCTACGGGTATAAATATGGGAAAAAGACACAAATACCCATACGCTGAAACGTCACATTTTCCTGCCGAAAATGACCAGAAAAATGGCAGAAAAATCCTAGAAAATCGTAGAAAAATCAGGGACCTTACATTGAAGGAGAGCTATGGCCATGCTATTTGAAAAGAGGGCCAGCGGTCGGCGATTGGAAAACAAGGAGTAGTAGGTTGCAATTTGAGAAGGGGGTGAAATTTGAAAGTCTAAGACTGTAAAAGTCTGGGAGTGGCTGCCACGTCCCTGACCCAAAACTGGCTAAAGGATGCAATAATTCCGAACCCAACCTTGGATTAAATTGGAATTGCACCATTGAGCTATCACTTTGCTTAAAAACAACATGGAGAATAATGTAAAAAGAAAATTTAATTACTTTTATCATAATTATAATTAAACATCCACCTACTAGAATTAAAAAGTAATGGCATAAACATATGCATCAAATTAAAGAAAAAAAACTACCAATTAGAAATGAAATGCTATCAAGTAATATGAAGTTTCATAATGTCTTTTCATGTATATCCTACTAATTATCCCTTAGTAAATCGTAATCCCCTACTCAATTGCCCCTAAATTATTGTCCTACTCACAAAACATGTTGTTCTAAGTACCTGCATGACACCATTACATAGAGGATCTTGAAAGATTCCCAAAAATAAGAAAGAGTGACTATAAACTTAGTAAGACTTTGAAAACACTTGCATTTACACCATAACACATGAGTTTATTAAAAGCAAAGTCTTTACACAAATACCTGTGCAAATAAATCTTACTATTTCCATCACAAGAGTCTTATACAACAATCTGGTGTAAATGAATATCAAAAGTCATCACAAGATAATAAAACAATGCAATCAATCAAAAAATGTTACCTCTCACCTGGCATCCCATATACCAAAAAATATCAAATGCAGGTGCACAACGGCCTTGACCAGCCTGGAACAAAGTCCAGAAGTCTCAATAAACAAATAGTCTCAATCATCTTAGCTCAGAGGAAGAATAACTTGTCCTTTTAAATGTAAAACCTTATCCATTGGACGTAAAACCCCACCCTTTTGGATGTAAAAGTGATTCAATAAACCTCCGATGTGACTAATCCAACAACTATAGAAACCTTAACTTATAACCACAATTAATCTATAATTTACAAATTATTTTCATGTTATAATAAATTATAAACAAGACTACATGTGCAACTCTAAGTAATCATACTATCTTATGTACAACATAATTCAGTAAATAAAATCATATATATTAAGACATGCATGAAAGATAGATTTGCTAAATTAACCTTAGATATATGCACGCATATCCTTAATAAAGTTAAACGTGTTGAAAGTGCTAAAGTAACACAATCAATAATACAACATTTCATTTATTATCAGAAAAATTATTTAAATAATATTAAAAAATAAATAATTACCAAAATCGCGAAGAGAGAAAAATAATTCCCAAAATGGTGTCTTTTTTCACCACATAGGCTCCAGCCAAGTGCTGGTGCTCGCATGGTTTTTTTTCAAATCTTTTTAGATTTCATCTTTTTGAAAGATGAAATCAGTGCAATACTGATTTGTCCTTTAGAAGGGAGGACAAATTAGTATTGTACTAATTTATCAATACAATTACTCATTTTGTCCTTGTGAAGGACAAGATTTTAAAAATTTTGAAAAAAAGCCATGCAAGTGCCAGCGCTTGGCTGGCGCCTACATGGCCAAAACGGATATCATTTTGAAAATTATTTTCCTCTCTCCATGATTTTGATAATTATTTATATTTTAAATATTTTTTAAATAATTTTTAATATATTCTCATATTAGCTTAAATAGATGTTTTAGCATAATCACAACATGTAACTTGCACATTTTAGAAAAAAATAGCAAATAAATTCCAATCAACGTAAAAATTTGTAAAAATCTACATCATAGTCTTAATTGCAATATAAATAAATATCATACAAAAATAATTATAAAAAGTAATTTTAATTAATTAATGAGACTATGCCATTGACTTATCATACTCCAAACAACTTGAAAATTTTCTAGGATGCTCATAACATGTATATCAACCCATCAGAAAAAGGACCCAAAAAATCATACATTTTCATCCCTAAACACACTTCTAAATATGGAAACAAAGAGTTGTTTTACTATATAGTATTATTCCTAAAAATATAATATATACGATCTAATCATGTTAATCTAAAAAATTAGGAATATGATCTAATCATGTTAATCTACTTCCAAAAAAAGTTAAAATTAAAACTCAAGGTAAAAGTATCAAAAACATCTATGTGAATCCAAAATAGAGACTAAAAACAATTTAAGCCATATCCATTCTTCAATAATATGATTTCACCAACAACATAAATTTAATTTAAGTAAAACTTCATTAAACAAAAACCCTTTACTTATTGGATAGAGAAACTCCTCAAATCTTCCTAAATCAAAGGATCCCTTAAAGGAGGCTAAGACACAACAAATTCTCAACCAAATATGAAAAACTGTAAAACTATATAATTAAGGCTCTTAAGACCTATTTATAAAGGGAAAAGATTAGGATTCCTAATCCCCATAGGGTTTGGGTTACTAAACCAACCTTAGACCACCCAAATTGCCCTTTAAGCTACTATTTTTGTGTCTTACTTTAAATGACCCAAAAGGTTAGGTAAAATGCATTAATTTTTACAGGTCGGGCTAGTTTTTTATGTTTTCTTGGATCAGGCTTGGGCCTTGCCCAGATAGTTACGAGCTTTTCATTTTGAGGCCTGGCCTGCAACCCAAATTTTTAAGGCCCAAGCTGTAAGATCTCTAACCTTAACCCAATTTAGTTTTGTTTTAATTGCATGTTATGTGTGTTTTTGCTCAAATTTACCAGTTTGACTTGATTTTAGGGTTAAGGGTTGATGATCATAGTTTTAACGAAGCTTTTTCTCATTTTTATAAGTTTCTATATCAAATTTAATTTATTCTAATTTATAGAATTTTATGGAAATTTTTCATAATTTAAGGATGTGGACCCCACCATGGGCCCCACATCAACGTTTGGATGACGAGTGTCCCACATCACCCTAAACTTTAATTATTACATTTTAATGAATTTTAATATTTTTAAAGTTGATTTTAGCCTTAAAATAAGCCCAATTAGCCACTTAGGGCATTATAATTGTATTTATACCCCAACAACTTATTATATAAGGAAAATCCTAGCCCATTTCCCAATTGGGAAAGAGCTATGCTATGAGGCAAGGTGGTGCCCTAATCCCTATTGCCAAAGAGGGAAATATGATTTAGGTGAGTTTTATGCCATAATCTTCCGGATTTTCTCTTAATATATCTTATTTTTACTTTCCCCCAAATAGATTCTTGATTTGTTTTATTACAAATATTATTTTTAATCTTTATTTCACACCTTAAATGAGTGATTTTTATTTTTAATCAATGGAAATCATAGACCTACTTGTTTTTAAAGTTATTTAAGCTTAAAGTTAATTTTGATTAAGTATTAATCAAAACCCTAATTTTGGGTAGGGATTATAGAAGAGTATAACTTCTATTTCAACCCCAATACTTCTTGAAGGTAAAGGGTTTTCATCTCATGAGGTTTTAGGTTTTGGATTTCATGTTTGAATGGTTTAAATGAGTTCTTGCTTATTTATGTACTTTAATGGTGGATTAGTTAAAACATGTCATTTATGTTGATTTTCATGTGATTAAGCTTAAGAATGGCTAGATCTACCATGTCATAGGTTTGTATTTTGATATCATGAAGTTTTGATATGATTTTAGAATTTTCTTAGCATTTTGGGTATTTTCGTTTTGGTGTTCGTGAGATTGAAGATGAACTAGATTTGGGCATAGAGTGAACTGTAAAGGGCGTTCGAACTGTCAAACAGGCATTCAAATGGTGGGCTTTCTGGCTAATCGAACGGCCCAATAGGGTGTTTGAATGGCCTAGTGTTCAAACAACCCAATAGGGCATTCAAACGGCTAAACGACAGTTTTACTATTTTTGTATATTTTGAACATTTCTTGTTATCTTTCTATAAATCTAATTTCTTATGATTAGAATGAGTTATTATTACATATAATTATTGTTGGGATTACATGAAGATCATCTTGGGATTTATGATTTAGTTCAAACATGATTTAGGCTATGTTTGGTCAATCTTATTATGATATTCTACTTGTCGTAAATTCATGTTTGATGACTATTTCATGATTTCTTGATGATTACAGTAGGTTAACTATAAGGATGCTCATATGTGCTTGCACATATTATATGAAACATTGTTAAAATCGTTAAAGACTCATTATATTTTATGTGATAACAATGCTATATTATTTTTGCAATATTGTTAAAATATTTTGGCAGTATTGCCAAAACGTTTTGTATTGTTGCCACATTTTGGCACTATTGCAAAAATGTTTTAGCATTAATGCCAAAACGTTTTGGCAATAGTGCCAAAACGTTTTAGAGAAAAACATAAAGTATTTAATTCATTGAATTTAGATAGGGGAGCACATATCCTTTTATGTAACATGGAATTTTAACATATAACTTCTTTTAACATATAATATTTATGTTTGTGGGGCACAATTATAGAGGGTTCATAGCCAATAGTTTAAGTACCAAACTATTTTAACTTAAAATACTAAATTTCTTAGAAATATAACATTTGTAATAACATGAAACATTGTTAAAATGGATAAAGACTTAATATATTTTAGGTGATAGCAACGCTATATTATTTTGGCAATATTGCCATATTTTACGAGTATTGCCAAAGCGTTTTTGTATTATTGCCACTTTTTAACATTATTACTAAATAGTGTCAAAATGTTATGGCACTATGGCAATAGTGCCAAAACGTTTTAGTGAAATACATAAAGAATTAAATTCATTGAATTTTGATAGGGGAGCTGATATCCTTTTTATTAACATTGAATTTTAACATATAATCTATTTTAACATATAATTCCACGTTTGTGGCGCTCGTGTATAGAGGGTTCATGACAGATATTTTAAGTACTAAATAATTTTAACTTAAAATACTACATCTCTTAGAAATAAAAATATTTATAATAACATGAAACATTATTAAAATGTTTAAAAACTTAGTATATTTTAACTGATAACAATGTTATACTATTTTTTAAATATTACAAAAATATTTTAGTAGTATTGCCAAAACATTTTTGTATTGTTACCACATTTTGGCATTATTGCCAAAACATTTTGACAATAGTGCTAAAATGTTTTGGCAATTGATCCAAAACATTTTAGCAAAATACATAAAGTATTCAATTCATTAAATTTTGATACTGGAGCATTTTTCCTTTTAAGTAACATGGAATTTTAACATAAAATCTCTTTTAACATATAATTGCACGTTTGTGGCGCACGTGTATAGAGGGTCATGGCCGATAGTTTAAGTACCAAACTATTTTAACTTAAAATACTACATCTCTTAGAAATAAAACATTAATAATAACATGAAACATTGTAAAAACCGTTAAAGACTCAATATATTTTAAGTAATAACAACGCTATATTATTTTGACAATATTGCCAAAATATTTTTATAGTATTGCCAAAGCGTTTTTGTATTTTTGCCACATTTTTAGCACTATTGTTAAAACATTTTGGGGATAGTGCCAAAATATTTTAGCCAAATACATAAAGTAATCTATTCAATGAATTTTGATAGGGGAGCACTTATCTTTTTAAGTAACAGGGAATTTTAACATATAATCTCTTTTAACATAAAATTTCACATTTGTGGCGCACATGTATAGAGGGTTCATGGCCGATAGTTTAAGTAGAACATTTTTAACTTAAAATACTACATCTCTTTAAAATAAAATATTTATAATAAAATAAAACATTATTAAAACCATTAAATACTCAGTACATATTAGGTTATAACAACGCTATATTATTTTAGTAATATTACCAAAATATTTTTGTAGTATTGCTAAAACATTTTTGTATTGTTGTCATATTTTGGAACTACTGCTAAAAGATTTTAACAAAAGTGCAAAAACTTTTTGGCAATAATGCTAAAAGGTTTTGGTAATAGTGCCAAAATGTTTTAGCAATAGTGTCAAAAAGTGGTAATAATACAGAAGTGTTTTGGCAATATTGCCAAAATAAATTGAAATGCATAAATAATTAGATTTATTGAATTTTGATAGGGGAGCTAATATTCTTTTAAGTAACATTAAATTTTAACATATAATCTTTTTTAACATATAATTCCATGTCGTGGCGCATATGTATAGAGGGTTCATGACTGATAGTTTAAGTACCAAACCATTTTAACTTAAAATACTACATCTTTTAGAAATAAAACATTAATAATAACATGAAACATTGTAAAAACCGTTAAAGACTCAGTATATTGTAAGTGATAACAACGCTATGTTATTTTGGCAATATTGGTAAAATATTTTGCCAATATTGCTAAAATATTTTTGTATTGTTGTCACGTTTTGGCACTATTGCTAAAATGTTTTAGCAATAGTGCCAAAAAGTTTTGACAATATTTCTAAAACGTTTTGGCAATAATTCTAAAATGTTTTGGCACTAGTGCCAAAATGTTTTGGCAATAGTTCTAAAATGTTTTGGCACTAGTGCCAAAACTTTTTGGTGAAATACATAAAGTATTCTATTCATTGAATTTAGATAGGGGAGCACTTATCCATTTAAGTAACATTAAATTTTTGCATATAATCTCTTTTAACATATAATTCTACATTTGTGTCGCATGTATATAGAGGGTTCATGGTCGGTAGTTTAAGTACTAAACCATTTTAACTTAATCAAACAGGGTCTAGCTTGCTACTTCCTGGTCATTCTTCTAGCATTCCTTGAGGCACATCCATCAGGCCCAGGCCCTAGCCCTCTACACCAAAATTTATATGGGCAATTCCTTGGCTCGATTCCTTGGCCTATTACCAAGGAATTTAATGCTACTAACAATTATTTGATGGAGACCGATGATTTACATATAGCCCCGGACTATGAAAGGCCCAACTTCGACCATGGGCTACATGTATTATTTGTACTAGCCCATGGGTGTGGCTCTCCCTGACCCGAAGGACATCCACCGGGTCTTCCCAAGTCTACTTGGAGGAATGGGTCTCTCGTGCTTGACGATTTTTTTACTTCCATCAAACACCGGCCCACGAGCATATTAATCTTGCTTCTTCTCACATGAAAGGTTGGGCGTTATAACGACTCTTACACTCCGCATGCTACATGGGATGATATAGAGTGAGCCCTCCTTATCCGCTTTGGGCCTACTACTTATGAAGGCTATAATCTTCATCTTTCCTATATTCACCAATCTACCATCATCGAAACTTATTAGGATAAATTTAAAAAAATAATTAATCAAGTTTCTAATTAGTCGAAAGCTGCTTTAATTGGTACTCTTTTAGGTAATTTAAAGCCTGACTTGCAAACTTTAATGCATATCTTCAAACCCACACCTTGATTGAGATAATCAATCGCATGAGTCATGAGTAGCTTAAACATCATCATCAGTAGCGTGTTTTGTGGGGCGTTTCAGTCTTCTTTTGCTAGTACGATCATTATTAGAAGGTGTACTTCTACTTCTCTTAAACGATTATCTCAGGCCGAAATTGAAACAACTATTATATCTCAGGCTGAAACGGAGGCTTACTGCTCTAAGAACTTATGATGGGCACACTCGTGGCAGGATAAATTACACAATACACATCCTTCGGCGCGGGTTTATTTGTTTGGTCTAATTCAGACCTGAAACGAAACCGAACCGAATAAGTTATTACGTTTAGAAAGGTCTAATTCAAACCTGAACCGAAACCGACCGAATAAGTTACTGAATCAGTTTTTAAATCGGATCTACGTTCATAAAATAAAATTAGAGGTAAGATGCGTTTCGCCTCTGAAAACTTAAAACCCGACCCTGACCTTCGTCCCACTCTGCTCCTGTTTTATCTCATCCCCTCTCCCGAACCCAGCCGCAAACCACAGCCTTGTTCACTCCTGCGACCCTGGCCTCTCCTTCCCGTCGGCCTCGACTCCTCCCATCCGCTTTTCCTCTCTTTATCTCCCTCGTCTCTCTCCTCTCACTCTTTACTGTTCTCCGAAATTGATTGCTACCGATTTCTCAAGCCGAAAAGGACATCACAGAAGGTGTTGTGCTACAAAAGAGGGAGGAAGGAAAAAACAGTTCAAAGTCTCTCTCGGCCTCTGAAATCTGAGCTCTTTGGTGGTTGAAAGGTGAGATTTTGGTTGAAGTTCTGACATAGATTTTCTTTGTTAGATCTATTTTGAGTTCAAGTATGGGACATTGTTTGAGAAGAAATAGATCTGGTTTCAACTGATTTTGGTGGTGAAAGGTGGGTGGATTTTGCTTGGTTTAGCCGTTTCTCTTTCTGTTGAACGAAGTTTGGAAAGTTTTTTCGGGAAAAGTTTAATAGCTGGCCACGGTTGTCTAATTGGTAAAGTTACTTTTTGGATATCGGTTGGGGAATAAATTCTGCATTTGCGTGAGTGGGGTTTTTTGCTCTTCATCATGGTAATATATGCCTAGTTTTTACTCCATTCTAGAGCATTGTTGTACTATTCGCATGAAAAGTTCTAAATGTAATGGTTTTTATAGTGCTTAGTATTCTTTTATCTTTGTTCCAATTTTTCGGTAATTGGGTGTTTTACATATGAACTTCTCAACGTGTTAAATGGGGATCATGTTATTTTCTGGCGGCTGGAAGGTTTCACTCTGGTGGACATGCTAGGGAGCAATTGATGCACTGGTTTTTCACTGTTTTCTTCTCGCTTTTGCTTAAAAAACTTGCTAGCGCTGGCTCTGCACTCTTCATTTTACAGTCCTGAGTCCACACCAACTCCAGAAGTAGGATTTTGCTGAAACAAAAAATGCAGCGTTCCCATTTGTGAATTGCACCGGTTAGCCGATTTGATGATACATGTTCATCTTGGATATGAGTGCCATGAGCAGTGGGTAGGGGTTTATTTATGGATAATTTAAGTTTGTGACTCCTTGTTGTACTTCTATACCCTTTTTTTTGGCTTCTATAATGCGTTATCCTCTCTATTGCCTGCAAAATTATGACCCTCATCTAAATCTACTTCATTTCCATCTTCGTTACTTATTTTGATGTTCTACAGAAGGATTTCGTGTTATTTGTGCTCTCACACTTCCTTTGATGTGTTTGTGTGGCATTTGTGATGTGTATCCATGTCTGCCTGCTTTTCTTTTTTGGGGTGGTTGGTTCGTTTGGGTGGGTGGGTGGGCAGGCAGGTCTTATTTGAGTTTGTTAGTCCATCTGGCTTACCGAATTGGATGAACTGGTTTCCAGCTATTGATGGTGAAAGCAGCAGCAGTGGCCAAAATCCTTTGTCTTATGAGCTGGGTATTCAGTTCTTAGAGTTGATAATCCACATGCTCTTGTTATTCATTTAAAGGGGTGGCTTGTTCAGTGATGGTCACAAAGCATTCTATTACACAGCACTTACTGGGTCAGTCATAATGACAAGAGCTGAATCCTTCAAGACACGGTTCATGAATACCTGCATCTGGTTTAGTAGTAGAGGTTCATCGCCCAATAAGCATGTGATATTAGATAGACTATTTGGCTGGCAGCAGGGGTAGCCTTTTTGCAGCACTCCGCAGTCTACCTTCGACCATGCCCAGTTTTAATTAGCTATAAGGGTTGCTTCAGTCATGACGCCATGTTTTCTAACTTAACAAAATATTTCCACTTATTAACTTCAGAAGAATTTTTTTTTTTAAGGAACTGCAATCATTGACATCAAGTGGTTACAAGTAAAAAAAACTAGTAGAAACAACTAAAATTCTCTATAGGACTTGTTATATGATTCTACGTCAGTTTCTTGTAAGAGTTCTTCTAGAAAATTTTTCATCAGGCAATGTTGGATTGCAGGTTAATTCAGCCTCTTAATTTGACTGGACAATGTGTGTACATATCCTGTTTGGCCCTATGCTGTCCAGTTATTGCATAATGTACTAATTGCTGCTCTTTTAGATTTTTGGTAGGAACTGGGGTACTGGTTGGAATTCTGCAGCTGCTTGCAACAAAACCTCAGAAAGAATTGGTCTGCTTTTGTAATTTTGTTCAGGTGTGTACTTTGGTTTTTTGTTTCAAACAACTAGGATCCCAATTTCTACATTCAAACTTGTTCTTTGAAATTCTTATCTTGTCCTCAGTGTAGCATATTGCATTAAAGCCAATCAAGGAACGTGATGGAGGAACCTATTTAGATATTCCTAGTTCATTGACTATATGAACCTATTTAGTGCTTGATTAGTTTAGAAGTGACTGAACTTTAGATATTGGATTTTATACATTACAACAATGATCATAATATTTGTTTCTACAATGTAAGCTTTGGAGAAGTGCGAGGGAACACTTTTTTGGAATAGATGAACTGGATGGCGGCAGAGAACTTCACTTGTTGGCTATCAACCTTTTGGCAGGTACATAAAACCCAGGAATTTGCAACAAAAAGAGGAAAACTTCTCACAGAGGACTTTTTGTTTCTAATTCACAAGGTATGCAGACACGAATTATCTGAAAATTGTTCTTATAAATTGTGTTTGTCCCATGTGAAATACTCAAATATGTTGGGGTGCGCTTTAGAAGCATTCAATATGTGGTGAACAGAATAGTGTGCTGTGCATTTCATTGCCTAATATCAGTACCATCTACATTGCAAATATTCAAATATTGGGCCTTCATCATATTTTTTGGAAATCATTTTGTTTACATGTTTCTTATTATTTTTTTATAGGACATGGGAAAAGATAAGAAGATAATGGAGATTGCATTTATTGGCCTTGTTTGGAAATGACTTTAATTACGTAAAAAGAAACTCCACATACGAGACAATACTTCATTACTCACTGGTGGAATGTATACGCATGAGTTCTTGACTTGACTGATAACCCTGGATGATGTTTTGATTTGATGTGGATACCCTAGGAAGTTTATTTGTAGGTGAAATGTATATGCATGAGTTCTTGACTTGACTGATAACCCTGGATGATGTTTTGATTTGATGTGGATACCCTAGGAAGTTTATTTGTAGGTGGTTTGTACGTGTTTTTTAATGTATCAAAATTGTATAAGACTTATTGTGGTTGGTAGCTTTGTAATTAAACCTAATTTTGCATTTTTGTGGTTTTTCTTAATGGAGTTTAGTAGCTTTCCTTTTGGACCTTTTGCCATATAGTCCCCTAGAAAAGCTTGATTTGGATAGTGTAAATTGCTTAAATAGTAGCTAAATATTCAATGAAATAAATAATGAAAGTAGCTTTTTATTTACGGCGAGTGTCAAGCATGAACACTACAGTAATGTGGATGCGACTCAATAAAATAGTTAATTTAAACTTTTTCTATACATATGATCTTCATTGCAATAAAGTTTTTTTGTGCAAATTAAAAAATAGTTTATTTAAATTTTTTAAAAATTGAATGTATTAAGATTCAGATTCAGATCTGATTTAGATTCAAATTCAGTGTGAAATTCAGATGGTAGGCTTTTCAGAATTTTCAGTTGGCTTTTCAGATTCAGATTTAGACGAAACAAATGGACCCAAAGTATAATTTGATTTTTTCAGCCTCTTGCTGTTGATGAGCTCTTGGTCCTTCTTGGTCTTCCGCTGTTCAGTAAAAAAAATATATTTTGTGTGAAACTTGTTAATTTTACTGGGGAAGTATTTATCTCATTGCAGTTTTTTCCCTCAAGTCTAGTGGGGAAGTATTTATTTCATGGCAATTCTTCTGAAGTTTGAAGCATTTTTATTTTGTTTTTTAGATGGAACAGGTGGTGGGGGATGTGTAACTAGACTATGCTGATGGCGACGAACTTAGTCAATTAGTTTTTCATTTTTAAATAATTATGGTGAAAAAAAAACTGCTTATGGTCTCTAGAACTGTAATTTTTGTAGATGGTTTCTAGTGAGAAGGCAAGACAATGTAGGACAAACAAATTGAAACCAAACTCGAATAATTTCTTTCTGTTTAGTCCAACTATACAGTCTAAAGATGGTTGTGGATGGTAATTCTCTTGTTGATGTCAAATTTTGGTTTTCTGAATAGTTACCGGCCCTTCATGGAAGGATTTGATTTTTTGTTTTTCTACGTTATTAATTTTGGTAAAGAGACAATAATGTCTTTGCATCCTCTCTTTTTCAATATTTCTTCGTCATTTTTATTTGTCTAAACACAATGGAGGAACAATGGTTACACCTCTTAGTTGTAGTCATCTGTACCTTCTAAGGAGTATAAGAAAAATTGTTGTGCTGCTAAAGTTTTCATGCTACTAAATTAAATGGCTTGCTTTATTCCTATTGAGTACTAGCATGGAATTTCTTGGGACTTCAGATACTGATAGCTTTAAGGTGGAGGTGAACTCTTGAGATATAAGAAGACATGGCAGACTTGGAAAACTTGCTACTTGAAGCTGCTGGTAGAACTGGTACATCTGGTAGGAGACCACCTCCCTCCTGTTCACAGACGAAGAGACGGAGAGAGGGTTCTTACTCTGAGGATGATCGTAGTGATAAATCTGATGACTCAGATGATGACCCAGGAAGCTTTGCAATCTGGAAGCACTCTAGATCTCAAGTCCCCCTCAAGAAGAGGCTGGAAAAGGAAGATGATCATGGCAGCAGCCAGGGAGAAGATGATCGTCTGAGTGGTGGTTATGATGATGAATCAGACAGTGCTTCCATTGGAAGTGATCTTTACAAGGATGATGCTGACAGGGAAGCCTTAGCAAAAATGTCTGAACTTGAACGAGAGAGGATCTTATACGAGCGGGCTCTCAAAAGAGATGATCATAAGTTAAAGCAGAAGGTGAGGGCATCATCATCTGTACAGCAGAATGAGAAGAAAGCCCCACATTCCAGCAGCAGAAGGCAATCTCCTCCTCCTTTGTTGGCTCGTGGCCGCTCCAACAGGTCATCTGCCAAAGATGCTGCATTAAATGAGCTGCGCGCAAAGCGGTTTACGAAGAAGCAAGATGCAGAAGGGCAACGTGATAGAATGAAGAATGTTGTTGCCGGTGACCGCGACTCATCACCGCCTTATAGGCGGAAGCCTACAAGCCCAAAAAGTGACTCAGGTGAAAGTGATAGTCGAGATGGGAGTGATGTAAAAATTGGAGGCTTCTCAGATGGTGGCGAAATGGCAGACAGTGATGAGGATAGTAAAGATACACCATCTTATGAAGATATAAAGGGCATTACAATCCGGAGGTCAAAACTTGCAAAATGGTTTATGGAACCATTTTTTGAAGAACTTATAGTTGGTTGCTTTGTGAGGGTTGGCATTGGGATGTCCAGAAATAATACAAGCATTTACCGTCTCTGTTTGGTTCGTAATGTTGATGCTTCGGATCCCGATCGTCAGTACAAGTTGGAGAATCGAACCACTCACAAGTATTTGAATTGCATTTGGGGCAGTGAGAGCTCTGCTGCGAGATGGCAAATGGCAAGGGTGTCTGATTCACCACCCACTATGCAGGAGTTTGAGGATTGGGTCCGGGAAGTTGATAAAAGTGGGGGCCGGATGCTAACAACTAAGGAAGTGGCAGAGAAAAAAGAGGCTATTGAAAAAATTGCCAACAGTTTTGTCTATTCAGCTGCTACTGTGAAGCAGATGCTGCAGGAAAAGAAGTCGGCTTTGTCTAGACCACTAAATGTGGCTTTGGAAAAGGACCACCTGAGAAGAGAGATGGAGGTTGCTGAGAGCCGACATGACGAAGCTGCAGTAGAGAGAATCCGTGCCCGTTTGAAGGAACTGGAAGCTTTGCGGCATGCCAAAGTATTGGATGCCAAGGCGGTCAGGTTGGCAGAGATGAACAGGAAGAACCGTGAAGAAAACTTTAAGAATGCTTCAGCTTTGAAGCCTGTTAACGTTGGCTTGAAAGCTGGTGAGGCTGGGTATGACCCCTTCTCCAGGAGATGGACACGATCAAGAAACTACTACATGTCGAAACCTGCAGAAGGAGATACAGAGACAGCGACAGTGGCTGCTGAAGTTGTGGCCACAGTCAGCAATGGAACTGGGGTTGGGCCTGCTGGTGTGGCTGCAACTGCCGCTGCTTTAGAAGCGGCTGCAGATGCTGGGAAGCTGGTGGACACTAGTGCACCCGTGGACCAAGGGACTGAGTCAAATTCGTTGCATAACTTCGAGCTGCCAATATCTCTTGCAGGACTGCAGAAGTTTGGGGGTCCTCAGGGCGTCCATTTAGCGCTCATGGCAAAAAGGCAAAGGATCGAAGCGACTGTGGGATTGTGTGTGCCAGAGAATGATGGTCGGCGCCATGCACTCACCCTTACTGTCAGCGACTACAAGCGACGAAGAGGACTTCTATAGATCATCATACATGTTAGGTTGATTGAATTGCCATTCAGTGCGGGTGCAAATATTCTCGGCAGTTGATGAATTATGTAAACTACTGTGGTGCCTATCCAAAGTTGTCTGATGTTATGTATTCAGTGGAAGGCCATTTTTGTAAACAATTGTAATCTTCTTCGACTTACAAAGTGACAAGTGGATTTCTATAGATCTCTCTATGCCTAGGTCGATTGGATTGCCCATTCATGGCGTGTACAAATGCTTTCAGTGGTGCCTAAGCATGGCTATTTATGTAAGACTTGATTATCTTCGTATCCAACCAAATTCCTGTGAGCAAACCAGCTGATTGGGCTTCATATCTCTGTGAGCAAATAGATGATTAAGCTTCGTATCTTGATTGGACCTTTTATTATTCTCCTTATGATGTTGTGAACACTTACGGTAGGAAGCTTGTTGGGGTACTGCACGAAACTGGTTCTATGGAGGTTGTGGTCTTGTGCCATGGATTTCGTTCTTCAAAGGTTGTTTCTGTCGGAGTTGCTTCTGGAGCTTTGTTTCTGGTGGTGTCATTTTCTTGTTATGTGGTTCTTTTTGTATCGCTGTTGGCTGAACGGTGTTGCCTTCCTCCTTTGATTTCCTCGCTGCTTCATAAGTATCATCATTCTTAGATTGTTATGTATCCTTTACTTGGAAGATGTATTGGCAGTTGTGATGGTCAGTGCATGTAGATGATTTTATGCAGGATGAGGGGTTTGCCAACCCCCTGTTTTAGCCAACCCACCCTGCTACACACAGGCGGTTGATATCGGACTGTGTTATAAGGGGTGGGCTGCCTAAAACCGGAGGTGGGAGACTTCTCATCCTTTTATGCAGGAACAGAGTTTTTCCTGCTTTATATGCCACGTCAATTTGGAAGCATACCATCATATTTTGTCCAAAGAGCTAACTATTGTCCTTTTTAGATTTCTGAAAGTCACCACTTCTAATCTTTTTTTCTACTGTCAATTACTGGGAAATGGACAATTTTAATATGTTGCCTTTATGTCTCAAATTTCTTATTTGTTACATTCAGTGCTCAAGTGGCTAGATTGGACAAAATTGGCCTTAGATGGTAGGAACTGAAGCTCTATCTTTTGTTTTGCTTATTTTATGCTTTTTTATCTGGTTACCTTTTCCATGTGTTAAAATTCTCTAAATCAACCTGTATTATGAAAGGGAAGTCTAAACTACAAAAGAGAGTGATCGATCTTATATAAAGATCATATCATCTAATACAAAGGAAGTTCTAAATTAGAAATCTTCTAATACAAAGCAAACTAGGAAACTCTTAAGATAAAAAGATATAAAACTTGACTAAACTACCCTCTATAATGTAAAGGACTAGTACTATGGACTCGAAACAAATATTGGACGTTTAAATATACTAACACCAAGTATTTTTTTAATTATCAACATGTGCTGCTGTCAACATTTTGTGCTACGTTGGTTAATAGTTACGCATATCCTATACTATGCCGTATGTTTTAGGGGAAGTGGAGTAGCAGGTGACCAAGGACAGACTCATGGGCCGTTTAAAGTACCAATATGCTTGGATCCCTGTCAATTGACAGACACTGCAGGTTAACCTTTTCTTTTTTTGATTTTTCCTATTGTAAGTGCAGTTTGAATCCAATAGCTGCTGTTGTTAGCCCTTAAATGCCAAAATGAGAGATAAATGGCTTATGGAATAGCTAACAGTGAAACAGAATACCTGTTGGAACTCTTATATAGCTTGAATATAGTGTATTCCTGCCCGCTGTCATTGATTATCTTTCCCTGGGGGAAGGTCTAGATTGTCCATAATTCTCATATAGCAATTTTAAGATACTCAAGAGTGCTAGTGTCATAATGTTGTGATATTTCTGATCGAAAACTTGATGTGTATGATGAGCTCATAATATTATTGGGTTTCTGGTTATTTCATCTGACTACTAAATTTCTACACCGCGGTTCTCACTGTTCATGGTTTCGTGGATGATGTTGTGCCTGTGGAAGATGCCTTGGAATTTTCTAAGCTTATACCAAACCACAAGCTATAAATTGTGGAAGGAGCCGATCATGGTTACTCCTTGCATCAAGTTAAACTAACATCAACTGTATTGAACTTCATAAAAATTGGCATTCAGCATGTCAACACCATGAGCTAGAAAGTATAATTATGATGACCAAGAAGATGCAGATGTCATTAATCAATATTTAAATGCTCATGTTAAAGTGACATCTTATTTATATACCATTAGTCCGACATTTCATACTCCTTTAGTAGTCAATTCAATGTCATGCATAGTGAAGTGAGCATTGTGATCTTAACCATTTTTCAAGCCTCTCATGTCTGTGTTATTACAACATGCTCAGGAGCGAGGGGGCTGAATTGTTGCAGGTGCAAGGGGCCGAGTGTAGAATAAATAAAACATTCATATGATTGGAGCAAGCGAAAATAAAGCAGCACTCAGTCACGGCAGGGTTGACACTTACCTGTTAAAGCATGGAAATGTTAAATCTATGTCGATGTTTTGGGGCAAGATGGCTTAGCGTGAAAAGTTTATTTTTCATCCAATTTAGGCTTATAGCTTTGTTGTATCAGCTAATTGTTTTTGTACCTTCTGTCATGTGCAATGCGGACTGTCTTTTGGACGCCCATGCACTTTTGCCAATGATGTATGCTTGTTTAGATTATTATGGAAATGATATCAGCGGAGAATGTATATATCTGTATCATCCATCTCCTTCAAGTTTTTAAGTTCATTCTGGTTCTGCTTAGTAGCCAAACTTTTTATATTATGTGTAAAGCGGTATCTCTTAACATTCAAGCGGCTTATACATAGTGGCATTCGAAACGAATATGGCTTACTATTCTGTCCTTCCGCTGTTAACAATGCCATGCTGAAGCTCCTGAGCTACTTCACCCAGATAGTTAAATATGTCAACTATATAACTTCTTGTCTCATCCAATGATTATGGCAACCTGCAATTCATCACTCCAAAGCTCGAATTTATACCCTCCGCATTCTTGAATCAATTGATGTTACATGGAAGGCCATATCAAACGAAATGGGTGCATATCGGCCAATATATACCCATTTCAGTGTCTAGCAGTAGGGTGATACACATGAATCATGAACACAATGGTCTATATGTAACAATAAATAAAGCTTTTTACTTTTGCATTTGGTAAAAAAAAAAATGGAAAAGTTGTTGTCATGGCTCAAACCATTGCACTTTAAAAGATTTGAACTAAATACTAGACCATTCTATGGAGATATTAACAATTATTATTTATTTATTTTTTAACTATTTATAAATAAAATACTAATATACAAGGTCAAATGAGAGTTCTATAAATACTCCTTCTATCCTGTATTAAGTATTCATATTTGTGCACTCTTAGTACTATTGAAAAATATGTTGACTAAGCTCTATCAAATGAGATTGCACATTATTATATTTTTTCAAACCTTTTGGTGGCTCACACATACAACACACTTTCCTATGATAATTTTTTTTGTATTTTTATTTAGATTATACATGTTCGGATTAATATATTTTTGACACTATAAAAAAATTCCATATGAGTTCTATCAAAGGAGAGCAGCAAACAAACTAATCCTAAATATAAATGACATGTTCCACGATGCAAAATCTTTTAATACCATTTTCTTAGCCAACCTATGAGATAATGTTAAGCCCATAAAATATTACGAGTATATATGGTTAATATAGTACTTATAATCATATTGTGTGCGAAATTTATGATCATTATGATTATGAGAGTATGTATTATAATTATTATATATAACGATAACTTTTATTCAATACATATTTTATTTTATTTTATTTTTACTTATCCAATTTGTATTTACATGTGTAATGTGTGTAAATTCTTGTTAGTTTTTTTTTAAATAAATAAGGACACTAATGGGGTGAAGGAAAAAAAATTATGATAGAATTGACTATAATAGTGCTATTTTATGGTATGAGTTTCATATAACCATTGATTTGTACGGCTCATATTTCCAAATAAAATTGGCATGGTATGGGCTTCATATAACTATTAGTTCGTAGAGTTCTTTTCAAAACAAAAATTTGACTTTATGATAATGCTTTATACTTTTAAACTTAGCATCTTAAACAATATTTAAGTTCATTTCAAAAAAATTAATAGGAGCCATCTCAATCCAACATGCAAATAAATTATTCCTCATATATCAAAATTGGTATAATTATTATATAAGTAAAACATTTTTAGTAGAATCCTCTTCTCTCTAGTATCATTATTTAATTTTTTAATAATTAATAACTCAAATATGTAAGCTATTTATTGATGTCATAACTTATGTCATATTATATTTAGTCCTATGTGGATGAGCTTGACCGACAAGGGGCATGTTGGTTTTCTACCCTCTTTGTTGTTTGATCTCAACATGACAACTTATAAAGCGAGCCCAAATTCATATAAATTTTTTTTATTATATTATATATTTTTTTAAAAATATTACAATTACATTTTATTCCCTCTTGTCTCATATTATTTATTTTATTTTAAAAAATAATGACTTATTGAATGATGAATCCCACATATAAGAGAAGAAAAAATAAACTTATGATACTATTTTTTAAGTACTCAATTATTTTAATTTAACAAAATAAAGTTATTAATATGAAATAAATTTTTTTGCCAAATGAAGCAATTAATTTAAGATGAAAGAGATATTAAATTTAATGTTTTTAAATATGTAAAATTATTTCGCACCCGTCCAAATGCTTACAGGCGTAAAGTGGCCATCAATACCCATACGACCTTCCATGACATGAACAAGCTGACATATTGCGGTTAATTCTCTCCTAAGCCGGCTGAACAATTAATGTGCTTACTCATCATCTTAGCTCTGCTGCAGGTAAATTACCAAGTTCCAAGCATGAGAGTTGATTTCCAATTCGATTGATCAAGCTAGTGCCCTAGAGTCCATCAGAATTAAAGCCTTGATACAACTGGGTTAGTTCTCTCCTAAGCTGGTTTTATTTTCTATAAGAATTAAAGCCACCAACATATCTCTCAAATCTTTCGCAAGAATATTCGAACTGCTTATCAGCATTTGAAGGTGATCACGTGTTGTGCAACACATAGTAATCAACACTGAAGGAAGAGTTTGCGAATGTTATTCTATTTTTCCGTCTTATGTTTAGCACTAGCTTGTTCAATCGAATTGGATATCAACTCTCATGCTTGGAACTTGGTAATTTACCTGCAGCAGCTAAGAAGAAAAGTAAGCACATTAATTGATAAGCTCTACAAACATATGAAGCCTAAGAAAGCAGAAAATCGATGTCACTTTCAGCTGAATTTATCAAAATTCCTTGTTATGATATTAATCAATGAATTTAAAGGGCATCTAGTTTGGACAATATAGATTTAGTCATGAATGTTTCAGTTCTCTCTGCTGCAGAAATTAGCAAATCCTGGTGCAGCTTCAGACAAGGACCACACTTGCCCACCAAACACAGCAAGAAATTCCCAAACTTCAACGATTTTTCCAAATGGCTCGCCATTCCATCAACAGCAGCAACAATCTCATCAACGGAATCGGGAGTCAAGTAAACATTCTGATTCAACATATTCTGGAACAGAGCAAACAGAGCTTCCGTCCATACCAGCTTCTCAGACAGCAAACTCCGGTGGCAGGGCAGACAGAAAAGTCTCCGCTCTTCCTTCTTGCCGCACAGAAGCCTCTGGCAGAAGGCCGAAACGTGACCCGAGTGCAAACATTCTCTGATAATCTTCGTCACTACATCACAGAGAGGGGTGTTGAGCCCCTCCTTCCGAAGAAGTAAAGGGAACAAAAGTCCTTCCACCGCAGCTGTCTGATGGCTCTTGCAGTAATCGATTGTTGCCGACATCAGAAACCTCGACGCCGGGGTCTGGAGGGTTAAGAACTTTGGGAGGAGAATTGCGGATAGAAGTTGGGCTGGCAAAGGTGGTTTTGTGATGCCCACTGAGAGATGGGGTAGAAGAACAGCGATGAGCTCGTCGCTAGCTTCCCATAATTCGATCAGCGCCAGAATGTCGAAGCAATTTGATTCGGAACTGAGGCAAAGTTGGCAAATTTCGTCGGCCAGTGAGATGGCGCTGGTCGCAGAGCCGACGCTTGAGAACTGACACTTCAAGGCAGCAGCTTTGGCCTGGATTTCTGGGTCCATGGCAGAATCCTGCTCTGATACGATGGCAGCGGGTCCGGATGGTTCGTCCGAAGCATCTTCGTCTTCTTCTCCGTAATGGGCACCTTCGATTTCGAATGCCAAGCCCGTCTCCGCTTGAGGGGCGGGGGTATATAAGCGAGCAGGTGAGAGGGGAAGCCAAGAAAGGAGTGATGAATCACCAGTAGAGAGGTTCCGGAGCCAAAGCGGCAAGCTTTCAAATTCATCTGCACTGGACGAACTACGTGTTCTGGGGCCCGGAGAGACACAATCAAGGAGATTGAGGGCGGCTTGTTGGACCCAGAAATCAAGTTTCTGGGGTGGCCGAGTGTTCAATATGTTCTGGGCGAGGGAGAGCAGGTAGAGGGAGGAGAAACGGTTAGAGTCGACGGCGAGAAAGGAGAGGATTCGGGACTGGACGGCGTTGGGGAGTGTATGAATCCACATGCACCTGGAGAAAACATGCAGAACACAGAGAGGATGAGTTAGGCAGAATAGAGTAGGGAGAAGAGAGAATGAGAGACGAATTGAGAGTAGGAAAATTTTACTTGCCCGGTGGATTGATGGTGGAGGGAGGGATTGAGAAGGAGGGTGAGAAAGGCAGAGTGGGTGAGCCCAGGATTGGGACCGTGCATCTGCTGCTGCTGCTGGAGCCAGAGGGAGGCGTCTGCTTCGGGGGTGGGCGAGTTGCAGAAGATCTCCAGCAATGGCCGCCATTTCTCCATTTTCCACTGCTCTAACTGTCCTGCTTCCCTCCATATAAATTGGCGGGAAAATGTTATTTAGTATCTACACTTAACAGAAAGACACCTGGCGAAATCGTCGATATGTCCGAGTGGTTAAGGAGACAGACTCGAAATCTGTTGGGCTTTGCCTGCGCAGGTTCGAATCCTGCTGTCGACGAAACTCCTTCTCTTTAATTTTTGGGGATTTTGTTTTGCTTTTATTTTTTATAATTTTTTTTAATATCGTAGGTTTTGGTTTTTTAACCTTTTCCTTTTTCTATAATAATATTTTTAGTCATAAAAGATAATATTTTTTATATAATAATATTACTGAAGTTTGTATGAGCTTAGGCTCACGCTCGCTAATGTGAGCCATCGATTTGTGAGTTACTGAGGTTGTTAGATTTTGATTTTAATCGGCACATAACTCAGGTCAAGAAAACTTAAATTACCTCTCGCACTTGTATATCATTATATCAAAGATCCAGCGACTGAAAGAGCATTAAAGAAATATAACTTTTAAGATATTATTTGAAAAAATTGAAATATGCCACTAAGTATATTTTAAATGGAAAATTACTCATTCTCTTTCTAAAATCTCATTTTATAATATATAATATATGCATTACCACTATGTTTAAACATGGTGGGCCTCACAAAGTAATGTTGGTGATGCATGCATTAAGTTAATATCATTTTTTTAATAAAATATAGTTTACTTTTATAAATATACATTGTAACACACTGCAAACTCTCATATTAAGATCATTAGCTAATTAGTCATCTGTTTTAGGGGGTGGGGTGGAATTTAAAAGTCCCACCAGCCCTTGCGAGTCCCACACAATTTGTGTATTTAGGGGTAGACAGGATTTAAAAATCCCATTGGCCTGTGATCGAAATTGTGTTGCTCTCATGCATCCTATGCATACGTATGAGCATGCATCAAACATATATAAATGGGCCCATAATATTATATTTTTATTTAGTCATTATATACAATATAACATTGCAAAACCTCTTTATATTTATCAGGATTTTTTATATATGTTCATTAAAGGCAAAAAAATTTGTATGCTTCTTTAAAGAGAAGGCTACAATTAACATACATGCATAAAAAGATATAAACCCCATATACATGATGACACTTAAGATTAACATAAAAAAAAATAAGATAGTCATCTATAATTTACTTCCACAAACACATCACTCATCCCAATCAATAAGAAATAGAAGTTCTTAGCTAAATGATATATGATTTACTCCATTTAATAGTTCACCTTTTGTGCGGCGGCTCCGTCTCCTACATAGGGCAAGCTCTGGCTGTAAATGGGAGATTTTGGGGGCGATTAGGGCAGCGGATGTTGTAAAGAAGTGCGTCACTGTGGAGGAAAAGAACCCGTATTGTCTCCTACGCAAGGCAAGCATCAACGATTATGTTGTTGACCGAAGGGTTTTTGGGGCAATTAGGGCTGCAGATATTGAAAAGGAGGACATCGTTGTGGAGGAACAAAACAAAAATCTTGTCCAATGCAAGGCAATTAGGGCTCCGGGGGAAGAAGATGTTACCTACGGAAGAGGAGGAAGAGATCTGAACATGCGGTGATTAGGGCTCCTACGCGAGGCAATTAAGGCCCCAAGGGAAGAAGCTATTACCTATAGAAGATGATCTGCAGTTTCAGATGTCTCAGATCACCTGCGGAAGAGGAGAAAGCCGATCTAGGTTTATGTCACCTCTGGTCACCTGCGGAAGAGGCTTTAACCGATCTGGGTTAAAGATGCAACATCACAAACCCGAGCGATCTTAAACCCAAATAAGAGGTGACAACCCGCATTTTGGGTTGAAGCGGAGCCCGTTGTCACTAACTTGACCCCATTTGTCACTTCAGATCAGCTGTGAAGCACTCTCACCCGATCGGGTGGGAGTGCCCAATAAGAAAGTGCCACGTTGGAGAATAGAGAGTTGACTGGGTTACAAATACGGAATTGGCAACTTGGGTGAATAAAATATGTTTCTAATTGTGCTTTGGGTTAAGTCGGGCGACCGGGCGAGCCTCTCCCTCTGGTTCCTCTGTTCAAGCCAGGCGACTTCTCTTCGGAGCGCGATCAGAGACTCCGGATCTTCCTTTGGTGACTAGAGTCTGTGAAGCACCCGGTCACCAGAGAAACTCAGGTCACAATCTCTTCCTTTAGTCGACTTCTCGTCTGCCTCATATGACTAGAGACTCCAAAGATTCGACAGGCTCTTCCGATTACGACCAGAGACTCCGGCTCTTCCTCTGGACTGTTCACTCCTCCTCAGTCCTTGGGTGACCGCGCTTCTCCAATCACCAAATGATCCTCAGCGTTCTAGTGAGAGTACACTACAACGGATCCAAAGCTCTCCTCCTATGTCCTCATTCGATCGCTTCTTTCCCTAGCTCCCTCTCTCAAGTCTCGACTCAATTCTAAAGGTATCTTCTCAGGAGTTTGGGGTTCATTATGTTGGGGACTCGAGGCTGAACTCTTAAAGGCTTGAAGCTTGCTGAAGAGTCAGGGCTGAAGACTGAAACTTTTGGAGGAGATAAAGATTTTGGCCTTTTGGGACTTGGGTAAATGAGCGGTTGGGTATTGAGTTTTGAGCGTTCTGGAACATACCTTCTGAAGAAATTGATTTTGGGATGTCTTTTGGGTTTCTTTCTCTTGGGCTCTGTAGGCTGAAAGTTGCACCCTTGAAGGTGAAGGTGGCTGGCCTGATAGAAATTTGAGGAGGAGCTTGGTTTTAGACGAGTTTTTGGAAATATAGTCTACTGATTCAAGGTGCCAATTTCGCAACAAATTTTAGCCAGGTAATTTTTGTAATTCTTTAATCATTTTAGAAAGTAGAAATTTTTGTGCATGTTTTTTTGAGCTTCAAAAGCTGGCTATACTCTCATTTTCTTGAATCAAATCAGATACAAGGTATCCTTCACTTTTTGTTCGTAATTTTGTCAATTTAATGTTATGAAATCACTTGCCAACTAAATAAATACCATGGTAGCTTAAACTGGCCTCATCTATTTATAGGTATATATATTTTTTGTCTCTTGTATGCTAATGTTTGAGGATCATGTGCTTTCTTGTGTTCTATCTGCTTGTATTATAAACATATATTCCTTTAGTCGAACAGTGAGCTTGGTTTAATAATTGCCTATAATATTGAATTCCATTTTGCCACTTGAACAAATATGATTGCAGAATAGTATATTTTTTTATATCCTTTCACCTTTTAAGTTGTACATCATATTCTTTTGCATTTGATTTGTAATATGAGAGTGATTTGGTATATTCAGCACAAACTTTTACATGTTTCGCTTATTTGGTTCAAGCTATCATACTCTATAAGAGTGTTATAGATCAGTAGAAAGTGAGAACTTTCCAGATCCAAAAGTGCTTAGGGAATGCATGGAACTGTGGACATTTGGCCTCTATCCTACTTGTATAAAATATCTAATGTATTCCTTTGATGTCCCAGAAGTTTATTTCTGTGCTAGTGTCTTGCAATTTTTGGTTTATTCTATCAAATTTACAATCATTTACAACGTTAATGGGTAATTTTCAAGTCATGGATGTGACAAGAACTAATATATGCGAATACGGGATGGAGTCCATTTCCTGTGGTGGGGTGATCATATATTATGCATCAGTCTTCCTATATTATGTTATCAATATATAAAGTTGTCATTTTTATTGGGTTGTTATTTGTAGGTTTTTGGTTGTGATTCCCTATTGTAAAATATAAATACTAATAATTCTTGACAACATTATAACTTTATCAATGCACTTTTTGAGGTTTCAGGAACAATATCTTCTCTATAGTAGTCTTCCCTTTGTTGAATCCCTATATCATGGCGAATGAATCAAGTAGGTTTTTTTTAATCCCCAAGGTTAAAAAGTTTGAGGATGTTGTTGATGTACTAATATTATTGCTTATGCATTAGGATTATTGCTCATGTTATAGCAATATTTCAAATGTTAATCCTATTATCAATAATTGAATTATATGCCACATTTTAAAAACATTATTGCTATAACATTTCTACATTATTGGTAAATTGTTATAACATACTAGCTAAAACGTTGTAGCATTATTTCAGCTATACTCATACCATCTTGAATTTAAAGGCAATGTATATTTTAAATATGGCTATGTTATTCACGGGGTTATATTCAATACTTTTATTATACGTCAATGTACCTTCTTACTCATACTTAGATATGTATTGATGTAGAAGTTCTTAAATTGAAGAAGAGGGGCTCAAACCTTGTAGGAGGGTCAGGAAGAAATAAGCAAGAGTCACTGAAAGTCCCTTGCACCCCCTTGGGACTAGCAAAGTCAGTCAACATACTCTCTACCTTCCCAGAGGTGAAGACGCTTGTTGGCCAAATCCCCTTCATCAGATTATTGGATGCCATTACCATCATTTGTCAGGCGTCACTCCTCGAAGTCATTTTGGGTTATTGGACTGAGGCCCAACCTGGGGTCACATTCAAGGGATGCAGAGTGGACTTCATTGTGGAAGATGTGGCCCTCATCACTGGCCAAAAGATGGGGGACAATTAGGTGGTCTTTGCCCAAGAACGGGAGGAGAGGGGTGCTTTTTGTAAGTGCCATTTTGGGAAGAAGCAGGTTACAAGGTCTAAAATTGAGAAGACCCTGGACATGTTAACTATCATGATTGACTCTAAATCGGTGGAGTTGCACATTTTTGCATGCCTCCTATTTCCTCATACCAACAATGTGGCCAAGAATGCGTTAGTTGACTTAGTGGAAGACATGGGCAGCCTCCATCGGTATGACTGGCCACAGGCTGTTTATGACTTTTTAGTAGTCTCAGCCTCAACCCTCCACAGGAAGATTATGTCGAAGGAGGTAGACAAGTCTGAGGGCTATGGATCTTTGATTGGAGCAACATTTGTCCAATAGGTCTTTTACACTTAGTACATAATTGTATTTACATGATTATATGTGAGCTACAAAATACTAATTTTTATCCTTTATATGTTATAGGTTTGGGTGTTTGAGCATTTTAATATGTTCATATCCCCGTGCCACAGAAGCTGCCCCGATGTGCCAAGTTGCCAAATTGTGGCCTAGTAAAGGGCAAAAAAAAGGCCAAGTGAGGCAATTTGCTCCAACATTGCAACAATATTGCTTCAACATTGCAGCAATATTACTCCAACTTTGGAGAAATATTGTTACAAACTTGTAGCAATATTGATACACTGTTGGAGCAATATTGCTACAACCTTTTAGTAATATCGCTACACTCTTGGCAATATTGCTACACTGTTGGAGCAATATTGCTACATTGTTGGAGCATTATTGCTACAACCTTGCAGTAATATTGCTGCAACGTTGTAGCCATATCGCTCAAACCTTGTAACAATAATGTTACAACGTTGGAGCAATATTGTTGTAAGTTTGTAGCAATAATGCTGCAACAATAGTGCTACAATGTTGGAGCAATATTGCTCCAATCTTATACCAGTATTGCTATAAGTTGATGTAAAATGGATGTAGGACAGTAACAATATTGTTGAAGGTTTGTAGCAATATTGCTGCAAGGTTGTAGCCATATTGATCCAACGTTGGAGCAATATTGCTGAAATGTTGAAGCAATATTGCTGCAACGTTGGAACAATATTGCTACAACCTTGCAACAATATTGCTACACTGTTGGAGAATTATTGCTACAACCTTGTAGCAATATTGTTGCAAGTTTGGAGCAATATTCCTATAACCTTGCAGCAATATTGCTCTAACGTTGTAGCTTATTGCTCTAACCTTGTAACAATAATGCTGCAACATTGGAGCAATACTGTTGCAAGTTTGTAGCAATAATGCTGCAACAATGTAGCAATAGTGCTACAATGTTGGAGCAATATTGCTCCAGCCTTAAGCAATATTGTTGCAAGGTTGAAGCAGAATTGCTACAGGAATAGAGCAATATTGTTGCATTGTTACTTACATATGGCAGATTGTTACAATTTTAATTGTTAAATTCAGTGCAATAAATGGCAAATATAACTGATGTTCCTCAACATTTAATTTGCTTGCAAATTTTTTATCTCAAGGGTACTGTCAATGACACTCCCAAAACCTGCAATTAGATCCAATACTTCTAGCATATATTTACAGTTTCAATTGTGGAGTTTAGCACATTAAAATGGCTGGTATAACAATAGTAATATCGTACCTTTCGAAAAACAATATTTGTTTCGTATTAAGTGTTTTAAAGTTAGAGTTTCCAAATGGAAATTTAAAATTAAATTTTAAAACCAGAGTTAATTAGAGCTTTGACGATCATGCTTAAATCATCTTTTGACGTCCTCTTGCTCCATCCTTGACTACTTATTTGCTTCTTTGTACCTGTTCTCCACCATATGAATAAACTTTTTCCTAAAATGTAGGATTCAAGAAACAAGAGTACTTAAAAATGCTTAAGGCTTTCTTCATGCGCTAGACGAGGCAGCAGTTCATGCAAATGCACAAATACACTAGATTAACAAGTATATTTCATGAAACTACAACATTTATTTTATATAAGGCAAGTTACAAAATTGCGCCACAATTGACTCTAGTAAAAACCACTGTACATACTTAACCCCAGAAGAACATCAGGATAACCCCTTCGATCCTCAAGCAACTTCATATTTTGAATGCTTTGCCCTAAACTTTGTACTGATTTGATAAAAAAATAATTAAATGAGGAATTTTTCTCATTAATATCTTCAAAAAATACTCTTCCTGGTGCAACCCAGAACAAATTGCCAAAAAATTTGATGAAAATCATAAACATGAAAAAATGGTGCATTAGCCATTAATAGACTATCGAACACTTCCATGATATTACTTGGTTGAACCTAGACGCTTTGGGTGTTGCTGCTTTAGCATAGACTTCTATGCCAAGCCTAATATGTTCCACGCTGCCATGGACTATGTATTGCCTCTTCTATACTTTGCCTTGGCCACCAGTGTACTCTTCCACGGTCCCCTCTTAGGTGAGGAATCTTTACAAAAGAATGGGCAGTGTGTGGGTTTTATGCCCCGGCCAGCTCTAGTCCACATCAACAGCACAAACTTGCATTCGGTCAGTAGCAGGCTAATTTTACTTTTACTAATAACATATATGAAATCTCCCTCCATCTTTCCCTTTCATCCAAAGAAGTAAACAAGTCTGAAGGTCAGTGATACACAATTGACAAAAGGCAAAGCAAATGAAAGTAGAAGAGTGATTTTCCTAAACCGAGAATATCCTAATAGTATTTTTTACCCTTAAATTACATTCTTATTTGCAATGGCACACTTGTTTTGAAAAACAACAATTATATATCCTATTGTACACAGACAGCAGTGACTAACTACATTTCAACCAAGTAACGATTCTCAAAGTAAAAAAAACAGTTGCAATTCTGTATGAGAATATCATGAAATTTTCCATATGAAGGAATCTGTCATTTTTGGCAGCCATAATCATTTTACCACAAACCATTACATGAGAAAGTTACTATTACAAAAGTAACAAGCACACAAAGGACATTGTCATTTCTTTCAATTTATTAGGAAATAGTTAAGATGCAGTACGCGCATATAAATGGGTCTCAAAGAAAAAATAACATATACAAACAACATAATCAAATTGGTAAAAGAAAAAAACTATAAATTTGGCTAGTTGATCTCCTAAACTTGAAACAGTTGAATTCTTTCATACCTGATTAGTATAATCGCTTCATCACAATGCTGTTAATTGCAGAAGCGCCGACACTAGAAATCTTGGTGTCATTCCAAAAAATATCACATACTGATGGTAGAATTAATGTGATATTATAAAAACAACTTGTAATTTAGCTTCTTCTTTGCTCAAACCATTACCATTCCCTACAACATGTTCGTCTATTTCAACCTGCAAAGGAGTCCTCCCAAAACTAGCAATTAGACCCAATATTTCTAGCAGATATTTACAATTTTAATTTTGGAATTTAGTGCAGAAAAATCCATCATAAATGGTCAGTTCATGTAAGAAATGTCTGTACAGTTCATCAGACAATGAATGATAACATTGTACAATTTAGCCAGTCTAACCTACATAGCACACTTCAGAGCCAAATTCCAATGCTTAGAGGAAAAACAGTAGGGATGTGGACACAATCTACGTCTATAAAAGAAAACAACCATAAACTACATTGTAAATCAACAATGATATAAAATCCATATATACTAAATGAGCGAGAATCAGAAGTCTAACTTGAGATATTGAAGGGTCAAGTTCTGTAAAAGAGAAGGGTGTCTCAAAACAAGACTCCACCACTCCACCTTATCAATCTTCCCATCATGCTTTGTGTCAGTCTCCTTGAATGTCTTTAATAGAATGAATATGACCACGTTAATACATAAATCAAAATAAACATATTGTAATACAGATGTCCCATTAATAAAAGTTTGAAAAGCTTTAACAAATACTCATATATCAAATTGTAAAAAAAAATACATAGTTCCTTCACTGCAATAGTGCAATTTTAGACAGATAGGTCACCTAGTCAATTAAACTCTCAATCACATTGTCTAAAAGGTTCATACCATATTCAGCTACACAGATGAGAATCGATAGCAAAGGAACTAAAAGGCACAAATAGGAGCAAAGTTCACGTTGGAAGCCTCACATATGTCCCACAGTTGGAGTAAGCAAGTGATAGTTACTTAGAAAAAGGAGCTTATGGAGTTAACAATAATCGTACTAACTGAGCCTCTACTATTTAGTCTCTAATGAAGTTGGATTATACACAATTAAAATGAAATCAGAATCTTGTTAACGTATCTAGATGAAATACACAAATTATGATAAAACACACAAATATGGTTTCCACTACAAGATTCCAAGGTCAACCTGGCACAAAAATGGGATACTGCTCCTTTATAAGCCATTAAGACTCACTAGTCACAATTTTTATACAAAATAATTTCACAAAGTAGAGAAGTAATAGTTTTACAAAAATGAAAATAAAGCATATTTAAGCTTAGGAGAAATATATGGTTAATAGAGTCCACAAAAATGGCTAAAGACGAGACAATCATAATCAAGTAACGCCTTTTTCCAAACAATTTGGAATCTTGAGAGAAAAACTTACACCTTTAAAAACAATGTCATATGAAAATACATCATTAGCCTAAAAACAAATTTATACTATTTTATCACCTACACGTGCAAGAAGATGAGCCACTACCCAAAATATAAGTACCATATGAGTTAAGTAGAACAAAGCATGCATATACCTCCTGTCTCTCTATAAACCCTTGCTGCTTGTGATCATAAAGCTGAAAAGAAACTGTAGGATAGAGAAATCGAATATTCTATAAAATTAAATGATTAAACATGCTCTATACCAATAATCACTTACACCCTACCAAAAAAAATCTTAACTAAGAAATCAACTTAGATAAATTTTAAATTTAAATGTGTAAACTTGTTAGTTTAATAATTTATTATTATTATGAACTGGTTAAATCAATATCTTTTCATGAGGGCTTTGTGTCATAATCTGTTTATCATACATGAAGAAAACCCTTGTCCTATAAGAATCTTCACATAAAAGAGCACTGATTAATATATAACAAAAAGGACATTATGACAACAACTTTGGAAGTTATATGATTCTTTGATTACTTCTATTGCTCAGAAGATAATAATTACTTAAACACCAACAAACAATAGCATATGGCTCTACAAACATGAAACATATTATCGTTGTTTTCCACTAAAACATCAAGCACATATTTCTTTTTCTTCAATTCTCCACAACTATTGTGAAAATGAATATCCAACATTCAAACTTCATCTATGCAGTTTGTAGACAAACTGCACATATAAAAGGAATTAAACTAACAACATAGTAGCAACATCCATAAAAAATTACATCATCTCTGTAGCAAATTTGTACAGATTGTTTTCAACCTTCCACGATTATATATAACATGACTTAGCAAAATGGTACAAAATGTTATAAACCTTGTGTTATAGCATATAACATCACTTAGCAAAATGACATAAAATATTTTCAACATTCTGTGACTGCAGATAACATCACTTAGCAAAATGGAAAAAAATGTTTTCAACCTTCTGTAACTGCATAAAAAATCATTTGACATTTTAATCAATTAAAGCTTATAAAAACTTAAATAAAACTTTATGTTCAATTAATAATATTAAATTAATATCTACGTTTACCTCAATTGGCTTCAACTGAAGTTGAGGTTCAGCAGTCTCCATGTGGCTTGATTGTATGGGAGAGACTTGTTGCACAATGTAATTACATTTACAACATCATATTTCACTAAAACTATCAAAGAAAGTGCTAGAGTTGAAGCAAATGATTGAACTTACCTCAAGTAAATTGGGAAAACTTTTGATACTTCTAGGGTTACCCTCGCAAAAAAATAAAGCTTATAATACATGCCAATAATTTAGAATTATGTAGAATAGAATAACACATGTGATAGTATCTATATCACATTGAATAAATATATTTACCTGAGGTGGTTGAAAGATTGGGATATGTGGTCCAAGCTGCAATTGAGTAAATGAGGCAGGAGATTGCTGAGTGATTGGACTTGATTGCTTCTTTTGCTTTCGGTGTCACTCAAGGCAACCCCTCTTCCTCGCAGTTGCTTTACCACCACGAGCATGTTTCTCCCTTATTTTAATCCCTGATGCAGCTATTCATGCATATTTGCAGCATTGGGTTGAAGCTCATTTTGATGAGTATACTTCAATTTCTCATCTATTACTTGGGACATAATTTTAGCTTGATTCTTTGTTGCCTTATATGCTACTTCAGATTCAGCACCACATTCTCCTATGACAATCAAAATACGTGACAACTCCATGAAGCGTGTTCCCATAGCCTTATGTGGGTCAAAGTCATTAGTTGTTGATGTTGAATTTGTTATTACCTGAACTTTTGCATTTCTTGACCACCATCTTATTATTTATTATGTATTGAGTAGGGAACATCTTCACACATATATTATCAAACACTTTCAATGAATGACTACATAGTATTCTTAAAAATCCAAACTTCTTACAACTGCAAACAATCGTATGATCTTGTAAATCAAAAGTAACATTGTGTTAGACCATGTTTTCCTACAACTTTGAACTCCATTGTTGTTCCTTTCTCTATATATTCATAAATTTCACAGTCTAAGTGATCTTGATACTCAATTAGAAGCATTTCAAAAGTTGCTAGGGTATACATTTTTGCCACTTGTGCTAATATTTTAGAAAATATGAATGATCTAGGATTTCTATCTAACATTTTAAAATCTGCTTGTAACTCTAGAAATCGCCGATCATCTACTAATCTATCAAAATGTTGAAGAAACTCAATGGGGTTTATTTTAGAAGTTACAAACCTCCTCAAAATACTGTTTATAGATTCACTGTGCTATGTGGACTTCATTCCCGCACAAAAATGATGACGTCCATATGCTATAGTCCATTTACCTTTTTCACCAAACAACTGATGCAACCAAGGATGATCTTGAAGTGTATATTTTTCAATCATCATATTCCATCCCTCTAAGAACTCCTCCTTTGTTTAAACTCAAGTATGCATTGTTTTAGATCTCTTGCAAGTGACTGAAACTTTTTAAAAACATGGTTAAGACGTTTAGCTGTATTTTGATATATATGCCATATACATATGTGATGATAGGTTTCAGGCATAACAACTCGAATAGCTATAGCCATTGTTGTACATTGGTCTGTAATGATAGTAATCGGTTTCTTACTAGACATTGCCACAAGAAAAATCTCAAGTAACAAAATAAAAGAATCACCAATCTCATCATATAGTAAGGCAGCCACAAACATGGTATTTTGTAGATAATGAATTACACCAGTGAATAATGCACACGACCTATTTATGTTATTAGTTCTATACGTGGTATCAAAGTTGATCACATCCCCAAAATACTTGTAGTCTACTATCATCGTCGCATCTGTCCAAAAGATATTAATTATCAGACTATCTTCATACAACTGCATTGAGTAGAAGAAAGATTAATTATCTTTTTGTTTTCTTTTGAAGTATTCTAACAAAGCCGCTACTTCTCATTTTTCCATCATCTTTTGACGCTTAGTACACAAATAATTTTTCAGATCCAATGCAAGAAACCCTACATTTTGTTGACCACCAACTTGAATGGCTTGCAAAGTTATGGAATCTTTTGGTAGAATAACTACATTTGTCCCTAAATCAGCCAACACAGATTGAGACATACTCATGCGTCTATGGGAATTCAAGAATGAAACCTTTGTTGGGGTCACAAACTTGTGATTATGACTTGGCTCAAATTCTACGATTTTATACATGTCACCTACAAGCTTAATAACCATTTGAGCTAAACAACCGGTTCTTGTTTCTGGACAAAGATTCTTCACCACTCTATTTCTTTTATCTTCAACTCTTTTACCTTCTTTTGAATAACAAAAATTTCACATTCTAATTATACTATCTTTTTTCCATTTCCACCCTCTTTGAATGCTAAATCCATTTTTTGCACTATAATCATTGTAGAATTTGTAAGCCATCTCCTCTGTTTCAAACTCCATACCAATATTTAGTACTCTTTCTTCTACTTTATGAAAATCTAATTTCTGACAAGCAGAATTTACTTGGGTCCCTATTTGAATGTCATTGTGCTCATCACCTTCATTATGGCCATCACTTGGAACACTTTACCCATCACTTGCCATTGCCCTACACGAGTCCATAAAAAGATTATGAAGATGAGAAGGGAATATTTTGAATTTTGAAACTAAGACATGTTACTAGTGTTTAATAAAATACTATAGCTTTAAAAGACATACTTTTGGCTGCATGTTCCATCATTTATTTATACAAACCTAAGGCAACAAGAAGATGATATTGAGCCAAAGCCAATACTGAGTAGGCAATTTATAAGATAATAGAAATAGAAGTAAGAGAAACCACAACGCCCCCATCAGATGATTTTACACAAAGCATCATGATCATGCAAGGAAAACTTTCCTAGTTTTATTCAATGAATTAAAAAATAACAAACAAGAACATTCTAAGCTAAAAGATATCTACAACAAAAAAAGAACATTCTTTCATAGTCTTATTCACATGTAACAACCAATAACTTGCAGATAAAAGCCCAATAAAAATGACAAGTTTATATAAAGGCAAACAAATTTGTATGCTTCTTTGTGATGTAGACCCCATGTAAGACTACAATTAACATATATGTACAAAAGAAATAAACCCAATTTACATGATGAAGCTTAAGATTAACATAAAGAAAAAAAATAGTTAGATTCATCCATAATTTATTTCTATAAACAGATAACTCATCCCAATCAATAAGAAATAAAGGTTCTTAGCTAAAAGATATATAATTTAGTGTGTTTAATAGTTCACCATTATTGTGTGTGTTTTAAAGTAGGTCTTCAATATATGTTCTCGAACTTGTGTTTCATTTTTAAAGTCTTGATGATTAAATTTAGGTGTAAAAAATGAAAACTATATACCACCGAGTTAGGAAAGCTATATACGGATAAATGGCTGGTCACCTGCGGTAAGGCAACAAGTACAATCACATTAGGTAAAGGGGAGAGTTGACTGTTGGGTAATTCTATTCAACTTCCTAGTATCAAAATAAATGCCGACTTAATTACTCAATCAAATGAAAGACACTCAGGATCACGAGGACAAAGAAAGAACACTAGTGAAAAAGAAGACACAAAGAGACACTAGCAGTCCATTTTTTTTATATAAAAATAAACATGACTTTCTTTGATACCATCTTCCTCCATAGGAACGACAATCAAGAATGCCTAGATGATTATCTTATTATTCTAAACACAAAGTCATGCCATATGTCAGTTTTTTCAAGAAAAAAAAGCAGAATTTTCGTTTTCATACATGAAGAGCAACCAAAAGTAGCTTAATCATATGATTGTTATTCTAAACATCCAATCACCTCTTCAACATCCAACACATAATAACGATAGTTGCAACTTTCCTCTAGAGCCCAAGGAAAGAAACCTAAAAGCACATCCCAAAATCAATTTCTTCAGAAGACATGTTCCAGAACGCTCAAAACTCAATACCCAACCGCCCATTTACCCAAGTCCCAAAAGGCCAAAATCTTTATCTACTTCAAAAGTTTCAGTCTTCAGCCCTGACTCTTCAGCAAGCTTCAAGCCTTTAAGAGTTCAGCCTTGAGTCCCCAACATAATGAACCCTAGACTCCTGAGAAGATACCTTCAGAATTGAGTCGAGACTTGAGAGAGGGAGCTAGCGATCGAATGAGGACAGAGGAGGAGAGCTTTAGATCCGTTGTAGTGTACTCTCATTAGAATGCTGAGGGTCATTCGACAATTGGAGAAGCACAATCATCAGAGGACTAAGGAGGAGTGGGCGGTCACCAAAGGAAGAGCCAGTCTTTGGTCACAATTGGAAGAGCCGGTCAGATCTCTAGAGTCCCCGGTCGCCTGACTTAACCCGAATCGTGATAAAAAACATATGTTATTCACTTCGGTTGACGGTTTTGTATTTGTAACCCAGTCTACTCTTTATACTCCGATGTGACACTTTCATATTGGGTACTCCCGCCCAATAAGATGAGAGTGATTCACAGCCTAGGCGTTGGATTCGCTGCGGAGCACTCACACATGTGTGTGAGTGCTCCACAGCGGATCTGAAGGCCACAGCCTATCCGAAGCGCCCATATGCGTTGTGGGTACCTGCACCCTCACCCATTCCGGTGAGAGTGCAACACAGCAGATCCGCGGGCAAAATTTTATACCCAAAACAGCCTGCATCGGTCTTTCCATGCCGACCATACATCTCCAACCTCAGTTTAAAGGCCTCAATTCAGGAATACATGAACTACAGGGATTAGGAAACTCATATACACGCTAAGTTAAAGGTCTTTAGTCCTACTAGAAGAAGATATTTTTCATTGACCGAGCTCAAATATATGGAAACTCCTTATCCGCGCATCTGTTGTCGATCACTCGCTTTCCAATTTAGGAGCGGCTCTCCTAATCAGTATGTAATTATACTTCATCAGTAAAAAAGTCTATATAAAGGCCAACCCCCTTCATCAATCACGTACATTACCAGATCCTCTCTCTCTCGGTAGTGCGTTCGGGTTTCTGCAACAGTCCGTCTGCCAGCCATGGGTCACGGCGGATTCATCGTTAGCGCCGGCGGGGTCCAGTACGATGGGAAGCTCACTTGGGCCGTTTTGGTGGCCTGCTGCATGGCCGCGTGCAGTGGGCTCCTCTTCGGCTACGACATCGGAATCTCAGGTGGGGTGTCGTCCATGGACGCCTTCTTGGAGAAGTTCTTCCCTCACGTGTACCACAACATGCATTCGCGCTCCCCGTCGGACAGCAACTACTGCAAGTTCAACAGCCAAATCCTCACGCTCTTCACCTCCTCCCTCTACATAGCCGGTCTGGTCGGCTCCCTCCTGGCTTCCTACACCACCAGGGCCGTCGGCAGGAAGGCTTCTCTCGTGCTGGGCGGCCTCGTCTTCCTGGCGGGGGCTGTCCTCAACGCATTAGCAATGAACATCGCCATGCTCATCGGTGGTCGACTCCTGCTCGGCCTAGGAATCGGCTTCGGAATACAAGTAAGTAAATTCTCTAGCCAATCTATCTTTGTCCAGAATTTTGACGACTTTTTCGATCGTCTTTGTACTCTACGTACGTGTTTATGCGGATTGGCTGGTATACTGATGATTCATGTTCATGCAGAGCTCTCCCCTGTACTTGTCGGAGATGTCTCCTCCCAAACACAGAGGTGCCCTCAATATCTGCTTCCAGCTCCTCATCACAGTGGCCATCTTCCTAGCCAGCGTCGTCAACTATTTCACCGACAAGATGAAGGGCGGAAACGGGTGGCGGTGGTCGCTCGGAATCGCCGTGGTCCCGGCCGCGTTCATGACCGTAGGGGCCCTCCTCCTCCCCGACACCCCCAACTCGCTCATCCAGCGAGGCCGGGACGATGAGGCCCTTGCCAACCTGAGGAAAATCCGAGGGACCCACGACGTGGAAGCCGAGTTCCGAGACCTTGTGTCGGCCAGCGAGGCGGCCAAGCAGGTGGAGAACCCATGGCGAGCCCTGCTGCGGCGTAGCAACCGGCCTCATCTCTGCATGTCCGTGATGGTGCCCCTCTTCCAGCAGCTCACCGGCATCAACGTGGTGATGTTCTACCAGCCCGTGCTCTTCAAGACCCTCGGCCTGGGCAGCGGCGCCTCCCTCCTCTCCTCGGCCGTCAGCGGCCTCGTCAACGTCCTGGCCACCTTCGTGTCCATCGCCGTGGTCGACCGCTTCGGCAGGCGCGTCCTCTTCCTCGAGGGCGGCGTCCAGATGTTCCTCTCACAGGTCCTAGTCGGCGTCCTCCTCCGCTACGGCTTCGGGGTGTCGGGCGCCGGGGTCATCTCCCAGGGCTACGCCATGGCCGTTCTGATCGCCATCTGCGTCTACGTCAGTGCCTACGCCTGGTCGTGGGGCCCGCTCGGGTGGCTCGTCCCCAGCGAGACCTTCCCACTGGAGCTCCGGTCGGCCGGGCAGAGCGTGGTGGGGTCGGTGAACCTGTTCATGACTTTCGTCGTCGCCCAGGTGTTCCTGCCCATGCTGTGCGCCTTCAAGTTCGGGCTCTTCTTCGTCTTCGCCGGTTTCGTGGCTGCCATGACACTTTACGTCTACTTCTTCCTCCCAGAGACGAAGAACATCCCCATTGAGGAGATGCAGAAGGTTTACAGGGAGCACTGGTTCTGGAGAAGGTTCGTCAGCGGCCCGGAGGTGGTGCCTCCTGCAGCTGCAGAGGAGCAGCAGCAGCGTGGTGACTTCCTAGTTTAGGATAGGAAACCCTTGTTAGTTAATGCATGCTCTCTGTCCCATATTAATTGTATATGGATTAAAATATTAAAAAGAAAGCTAATCTATACCATTAATATGGGACACAGGAGTATGTTAATTGCTCTTTGTTACTGTACGATAGAGATTCATCTCGCTAAGTTTGTAGGTTTGAAACTATTGTACCGTAGTGTTTATTCCTTGTTATGATTTAATTATGGGCTAGTCGTTGATGTTAATTATGTTGTTTGTTTGCAATGATATATACTTATATATTGTCTTAATTAATGTAGTGTTCTAAATGTCCGGACCCTATTTCCTTTACTTAAATTCAATTTACAAATAGCCTTTTAGTCTGACTGGGGCGGGTACTTAGCCTAACTCTGCAAATTGAATTCTGTGGTTTAGCTGTGAATTGATGCCACTATCCTACACAAATAAACTAAGCAAATCAAGCATAGTTTTTGTTCTTACTCAACAAATTTCCAAGTCGAGAGCCTAAGCACACTTATGGCTACACTTATCTCGCAAGGCTCCATCAAGACTTCCCACGAGATACGAAAATGTCGTGTTCTAGGAGACCTTCGTTAGTTGGAGCCTGAATGTCAACATTATGCTTTTAACATAGTAGATTATTAGCAACTAATGGATATATGTATCAAAATGTCATGGTTTACCCTATTCAACGTATTTGGAGTCTTTCATGAATATTACGTAATATCTAATAATCCCCTCCCTTCCCCCACTATTATACCCCAGTGTACTCCTTCCTTACTTCTTTTGTGACACCGTTGGTGCAAACATAACTCCAGCCCCACCTTATGTTATATTGTTTTCGGTGCTAACATAGTCCTGAATTTCACTCAGAAGGGCAGTGATTTTAATGAGAAAATTTAAAATGAGAGGTGTTGACTTCAAAATGGTCGACTAAAGAGGTATTGACAAAAATGTAGTCTCGCACGGTTAGTGTTGGCCTAATGGGGCCTTCATGAAGAGTAAGGATAAAAGCACAACTAAGATAAAAAAATTGAAGCATATACCTGAAACAACAAATAGAATACTTATTTAAAACAAATTACATTTTTCAATGAATTTATTTTCCTATGTTATCTACGAAGTCTTTTCCTTTCAATCAAATAACCAATCATCAGAGCAACCCAGAGCCCCCAAAATGACTCCCCAACCCCCAAAAATTAGCAAACCAACCAAAGCCCCCAAAGCTATAACTTGACCAACTTCTTAAACATACATTGTGCTTGGAATGAATATTAGGATAAAGTAACCAATTTATTTCCTTCATCCTCAGGTCCCACCTAGCAAGCAAGTGAAAAAACATCACTTTATTGAGAGATGAAATATATCAAAGTAAATGCTAAAATGTACAATCACATGCAAATATAGCACAAACAAAAATAACTCCTAATTTTCAACCAAATAATATTAAAGTATAATTTTATACCATCTTGCATATGAATATCTTAGCCTACCTTAATAATATTTGAATCGGAAATACATATCATTTAAGGTTCTTGTCATCACTATAAAGGCTCATACTCAATTAATAGAACTTCTCAGGATCCTTGTTGTCATTCCAAGTATTAAATGCTGAGAGATATCTTCCTAAAATAGTTGAAACAAATAAATTTTTTTAGTATCCCACTTTCATTGAAGGAATAAACATGAAACTAAATGAGAGATATGCAATTGGCCCATATATCTTAGTAAGCCCATATACCTGAGTAAAATCAATCGGTAGACCATAACTAATGCAAAAGATGGTACGCATGAAGAAGAACCCACAATTAACCCCATTGTATTGGTATGGTCCCTTCTGACTAATGATCCTCCAATTTTTAGCATAGGAAAACTCAAGGTTCTCCTCAAGCAATATTCCAATGTTAGCCATCTATTATTCACATATTTGCTAATTTAGTTCCAAAGCGATTATTTAAAAAAAGACAGGTTTCACTGAATCATACAATTACTCACCAATTTCTTCACATTGGCCTACCTTTTCTTATGGCCATACCCAGACATTGAATTAAACCATTTCACTTCAACCTTGGTCACATCTACGACCAACAATTGGAAATGTGAATTGTCACACAGTGTTAAGAAGATGAAGTTAGGACAATCTTTATTTGCTCTAAAACAAGTGGTCGTGATGTCCTCCATTATGTCTTTTGCCATAACCTTCAATTGCAATTGGTGTGGATTTGACTTAGTTTATATCCTAACTTAATCTAATACATAGACATTAGACTGTGGACCATACCTGGGCGAAATAATATTGCAAGGCAAAGCTCTCAAAGTAATTGTAGTCTTACATTAGAGGAGATGTGCTCCGCCTTCAACATATCCGCTAAGTCATTGTCGGCGATAACAACACCCGACACAGAGTGGCTCCGGTTTGTAATGAATTTTTCAATAGCATTGTGATTTCGCTTACTCAAATTAGAGAAAGGACTACATAAGTTGATCTTCAATAGCCGGCGAGGGATGGAAGGGGCTATTTGCTTGGCTGAGGCCTCGCAAGAAACTAAAATGGTTGCAACCCCCTCGTCCGCAGTCAATGCCTTCTTCTCCTGCCCCATCCTCTTTGCCTCTTGTGTAAAAGGGGTCCAATACTTATTCGCAGCATGAACCAAACAGATACAACCTGCGGTCAACATATGCAAAATTATTTAACATGCAACTTTCAATGAAATAAAAATTTGAACAGATCTAAAAATATCTCCAATAATTCAATATATATTATGGTATCACAATTACCTCTTCTGGTCTCAAATATTTAAACAATTGGGCATATCTGCCCAACGAACTATGGTGCTTTGCCTCTTTTTTGCTCTTTACCAGGCCATACTTTGGCCACTTGGCATATCGGGGAGGCTTCTTTGGCACATGGGATATGAACATCCGAAAGTACTCAAACACCCATATGTTGTGCCCGGTGTGGGCACAAACGATACCTTGAACACTCACGCAGTGAAAGGGAGGAGAAGAAGAAGAAAGATGAGAAGTTCTGAATATTTAATTGCATAACTAAAACAAAGAGGAAGGGGCCACCCATATAGGAGACGACCCACTCTCTTAGGGAGTCATGCCAGCTAGTGGGCCAGACTATCCCAGGGCCACTAGCATGGTCCGATGACAATTATCATCCCATTACATAACAAAATACTAAGCTAATACATAAGAAATTAGCCTAATGCACTAGAATAACAAGGAAATAAAAAAAATAAAGTAGAGTTTGGTGAGCGTGCACAACAATCCACCACACTTCCGCTATTCACCTTGACCTCGAGGTGACCAAGCCGGGTATTGAGTCATGAACTCGTCCTCAGAAATCCATGTGGCATCCTCAAGGGGCTCACCCTGCCAATAAACAAACACTCGGTAGTGATCCGACCCGAATGATGAACCAAACGCTTATCAAGCACTAAGAGTGGGACAGGGTCGGAAGGCTAGACTGGGCCCATCAAGGGAGTTGGTGGAGCATCAGTGGCCAAGGACGTGTCGCCTATGCATCGGCGTAGCCTGGAGACATGAAAGACGGGGTGGACTAAGGAGTCAGGCGGTAGAACAAGGTGGTAAGCCACCAGGTCGATACGCTCCTTCACAGCATAGGGACCATGGAAATGGAGGGCGAGCTTGGAATGTTCGGGCTAAAACAAGGATGTCTAGCGCTCAGGAAGAACAGAGATATAAACCAAGTCACCCACTGCAAACTCTCTATCAGTGTGATGACCATCATAAATTTGCTTCATCCAGTTTTGAGCAGAGGACAAGTTCTCCTTGAGCTGTCGAAGAACCTCGTCCCGTGTCTAGAGCATATAATCCACCTCAGCCACAGAGGAGTGATGAGGAACATAAGATAACGCAGTTAGGGGTGGACAACCATACAACACCTCAAAAGGAGTGAAACTGGCATGATAGTGATAGATAGTGTTGTTATATGACCACTCCGCCCAAGGAAGAAGCTGAAGCCATCGGCGGGGCTGAGACATAGTAAAACAAAGGAGGTACAACTCTAAGCATCGGTTTACCACCTCTATCTGGCCATCCGTTTGGGGGTGATAAGTGGTGCCCATGTAGAGATAAGTGACCTATAAAGTGAAGAACTCCCTCCAAAATTGAGATATGAAGATTCGGTCACGATCGGAGACAATAGTGTGAGGCATGTCGTGTAGTTTGGCCACCTCTCGAACATTGTGCTCTGCCACTGTCTTGGCGATGAATGGGTGTCCCAGAGTGCAAAAGTGAGTGTACTTGGACAACCGGTCCACCACCACCATAATCACTGACTTGCCTTGCACCAAGGGCAAGGCCTCCATGAAGTCTATCGAAGCATCCTCCCAAACCTTATTAGGGATAGGCAAGGGCTGAAGCAAACCTACAGGAGAGGTCGTGGTGAACTTAGCTCTCTGACAGACATCACAAGTGTCACGCCCCGGCAATGCCCGACCCGAGCCAAACCCGGTCTAGGGGCCAGTCAAGCGCGCAGGGGTGATGAAGGAAAAATTGAGAAACGATTTAGTGGAAGACTTAACCCTAACCACGGACGATTTAACAGAATTACAGAGTACGCACAATCCTTTGAGCAAGAGCAAATAAGAAGGATAGAAAGGATGTTGCTTATCACAAAGTAAACAACTAATCTCAAACCCACATGCTTAGTTAACTAAAGCCCACACCTGCTCAAATAAGTCTTAAGCAAACATCACTGTAAAATGTGACATAAATCCAAAACAAAGAACCCTACACAAAGGTTCTAAACATAAAACATAAAACCAAAGGAAAATAAGTCATACAACGATCTCCATGATCACATCCAAGCCATCCCCGACCTTTCCTCAAAGAGGAGATCCTGTCCGTCTGCATGTTGCACCACGCAGCCCCAAAACAAAACACAAGAAAGAGGGGTTAGTTTAACAAACTCAGCAATGGTTTTTAATATCACTATCAACATCGAAATACGACAGCATAGCAATATATTCATTCAAATCAAAGATTTACATGGTGCATCATTTTCTGATCACGCATGCACATCACCTAAAACTGCATCATAGTGCATAATCCACATAATTTCATTCTCATTATAACACCCTGCATGAAATGTATCTCTAACGTACATATTCCATCATGCATCATACCATAATCAACCTGCATGAATGTATCTCTAACATTCACATTCTATCATGCATCATATCATAATCAGCCTGCATGGATGTATCTCTAACTTACATATTTCATCATGCATTACATTCCATCATGCATCATATCATAACAACCTGCATGAATGTATATCTAACATACATATTCCATCATGCATCATATCATAATCAACCTGCATGGATGTATCTCTAACATACATATTCCATCATGCATCATATTATTCTCATTCACCATGCATGTACAAGTGTCACATACCCACACTAGTCCATCATGCAAGTCCATATACATAGAGAATAAACCTGCTCTTCAAGGCCGGAGCCCTCGAGCAAACACTTATCAAATAGACATGCTCCTTAAGGCCAACGCCTACGAGCAACTCCTGCTCCTCAAGGCCAATGCCTTCGAGCAACTCCTGCTCCTCAAGGCTAACGCCTTCGAGCAATGCCTGCCCATCAAGTCTAAACTCCCGAGCAACCTTGCTTGTCAAGACTAAAGTCCCAAGCAACAACACCTAGCAAGCCGGTGCACTCGGACAAACTAGCTGGATTCTCAAGGTCCAGTGATTCATAAATAATCTCAATCCGTAAGACAAGTACACAACTCATCCCTACTTAACTCTATTTAACTAGACTCAACCCGGGGAGTGCACTCGTTCCACACAGGAACTCAAATCAAAACATGTCCTTTCGGACCAATCAACTTACGATTAATCCACGACCGATCAATCCGGCACGTAATTTCACCACATTGCATCGAATCGGTCAAATTCGATTAACCTCGATGAAGCCTCAATTGGAAATCCATTTTCATGATGCATGCAGCATGGTGCATACGTGGGCAAGGCATACATGAATCCTAATTCATGATAAGTGCTCTCATCAACCCCTAATGCATCATTTATAATCACAATATCAAGCTTCAACATCATCATTTAACCCCCACATGTGTATGTGTGTAACTAGTAGAAGCATTTCATATAATGCATATCAACATGCTTGAAATTAAACTCACTACCACACTACACATGTGAATTTCCATCTAAACATGAATTCCAGCGGAAATCATAGAAGAAGAATCGTTGAAATCATATCTCAATTCAAAACTCAACCACAAGGGCTAAACACATATAACATCACTCCTTTCATCATTGAGTCATGGCATTCACCAACATCCACACACAACTAACCACAATCTATCATGACAAATCAGTCCAATAATAGGTTGTAGTCCTACTGAAAATATGTTTAACGAAAGGGAATCAACCATTCATAATCTCAAGATGACAATTCCAACATCATGTCACAAACCATAAGTCATGCCACAAACCTCTAAGCATATATCTCAACTCCATAACCTCAATAGCATACCTTTCCAACAGCATAATATAGCTTAAAACACTCCACATTCATATAAAATTGGCAAGCTAAAGTGGAATCATCGAAATAAACATCATGCATTAGAATACAATTCTACTGTGTAGCTGTTCGAATGCCCTTCAGGCCGTTCGATCGGCTAAACGGGAAAAATTCAAATTCACAGTTTGGCCGTTCGAACGCCTAACAGGCCGTTGATTGTTTATAATTAAACCCTTTGCAAGTGTACAAGGTAATTGTACTAGGATGAGTATTTAAGGGTTGTCGAACCTCAGGGACGGATGAATTATCACTAAATCTAAAGAGGAATTTGCTAATTAAAAACTAAAATAAACTTAAACTTTAATTAAGTAAAGGAAAGGAATCAACTAGTTTAAAAATAAGAGATTAATATGATGAAAATTACTTAGGAAATCAAATCCACTATAGAACCATAACAATTACTTAACTTTTAATCTAAATCTAGTGTAAATATGAACAAGTATTCTCAGCTACAAGCTAGAATTACTTCAGAAAGAATCATTAATTAAATTCCATGGCATGAACTATCTTCGACAATAGTACGGATCATCTACACTAAACTAGCTATAGGCATGACCCGTCTAATCTTAGTATAACTCATCTAAGTCATTAATTATCTGAATATTAATATTATTGTATGAACATCTCATCTAAATCACAGAAATTAGAATCGATGAAAATATCAAAACCACATCAATCTATCATCTACAAGACAATAAATCAACATAGACTTGAATAAACATGAAAAGCTCCTCCATTAAAAAGGAAATTCATATCATACAATTGTCATCATTTACAACTGAGATCTAAATTAAAAAGAAAAGAAAACTGAAACTTATCTATAGCTTCATCAACTCCTAAGTAAAAGAAAAGTCTAGCCTTCCATTGTAGAAGAAAGCACTTGAATCTCCATTAAAAGCTTTGAGTTCTCTTCCATCTTCTTCTTCCTTTTTCTCTTCATAAAATCTACTGGAATCCCCAAATTTTAAGCCAAATATGTCTTTTTATAGGCATAAGTTCCATAGGAAGAAGTCCAATAACGCCCTGCATGCCCGTTCGAACGCTTATACTGAGTTTTTCTTCAAAATCATGTTATCCCGTTCGAACACCTTGCAGCCCGTTTGAACGGCTACAGTGTTTCTGCTATCTGGACAGTTTTCCTAGATAGTTCATATTCTGTTCATTAAGCTTTCCTTCGTGTCCATATTTGTTTCCAACTTGTTTATAACTCCGAAACGTTGTCCAAATCACTTTAAAGCATGTCAAAACTATTTTTAATCATTCCAAATATCATCCAAGTACTTCGATAAGCGCATTTTACCTATAAAACATAAAATATCATACTTTAGACATATAGAATATAATTAAAATTCTAACTTGATTTAAATACATATCTAAACTACTAATAACTACAAAATTATTAATAATTAAACTAAAGTACTAATATCTATTTTAATCTAAATAAACTATAAATAACACTAAATTAACCTAATATATACTAGGAAATAAGGTAAAAAGGCATTAAAATAGATATATATTTGATACTTATTAGCCGTTCGATCGGCTAAACAGGAAAAATTTAAATTCACAATTTGGCCGTTCGAACGCCCAGTAGGCCATTCGATCGGCTGAACTGGAAAACTGCCAATCCGACAGTGTTGCCGTTCGAACACACAGAAGGGCCGTTCGAACGCCAACAAGGCAGAACATACCATTTTCTTCATTTCACAAATTTAAACCGAAACACCATTAATAACACTTCAAATCAACATCTAACACCCTATTCATCATCAAAAGTCCTTCATAACTTCCAGAATGTTAAACCATATCATAATAATACAAAACCCTAAGAAATCGGGATTAAATATTTCTATTTTCTAATCATGCCATTAACACACCAAATCAAGTAACTCCATTCGAAATAAGTCAAAAATTAAGAGTTTTACCATGGATAAACTGAAATTTTGAAGATCCATTACCTTAGCACTTGATTAAGCTCGGATTTGATGGTCACCCTTCTTGAAAACCTTACAAACACATTGAGTTTGAATTAAACTCCATTAAAAATTGATTTACCAAAGAAATCCCTAATTAAAACTTAGATCTAGGGCTTGTTGATTATAAAAATTGAATTTTGAAATCTAGGGTTTGTAGTAAAATACAAATCAGTAGTTTTTTATGTCAAAAAATGAATTGAAACAAAGGGGAAATGGTAGATTTAGAAGAGATTAAGAAGAAAGCTAGGGTTTAGTGCTTAATTAGAGTAGGCTTACCTTAAACACCTTCTAATTCGGGCCTAATTGGGGATTAGGCCTGACCTCTCCACCTTAGCCTATTCCCAAAAATAGAAATGGCTCAGGTTTGGCCTTTTATAGTAAGGGTTGGGGTATGTATAAGTAAGTTATGGGGTGTAAATAGGAAAAGTAGGCTAAAAATGGGTATTTTACAAATTTGAGCACTAATTAAGTCTAAGAAAATTCTGAAAATTTTTGTATGACCTTAAGTAGATATCTGGGTTCATTTGGTTTAAAAACCGAAATTTCGACAGTAGGGCCTACAGGGGTCCCGCCAAAACCCTAATTTTCGAAAAAATAGTGTAAACTCAGAAAAATCCCAAAAATTCACATTTATTTTAAAATCACTTAAAACCATTAATCTTAAAGTTGATTTTGGTTAAAACCATCATAAACACTATTTATTCACAAAACCACCGAATAAATCAGAAAATACGTTAACCTCACGATAACCGATGATTAAAGAAAACCGAAAATCGGTTTAAGATCAGGGATCTTACAACAAGTGACCACATACTCTTGGATTACCCGTTGAATACTGTGCCACATAAAGCTCTAGCTGACCCATTTATAAGTACTGAATATTCTTTCATGACCGGCCACTAGAGTGTCATGGAAGTGGGAGAAAACATGCCTGCGAAGGTCATCAACATCGGTACCCAAAGGTGGTCCTTCCAAAAGAGAAGTTCTTCCCGCTACACAAAGAAAGGACGAGTAGCTGGGTTGGCCTTGAGAACTGTAATCAGGGTTTGCGTCTAAGAATCGTTAATGTATGCCCGCCTCAACTCATCAATGAAGGGGGCAGGAATAGTAGAAAGGGCCAAGCATGATCCTGGGGTAGAGCTACGAGAAAGAGTGTCGGTTGCGGTGTTTTTTGATTCTTTCTTGTTCACGACCTCATAATCATAGCCAAGTAACTTACTAACCCATCGCTATTGTGATGGAGTGGACACCCACTGCTCGAGGAAGTACTTCAAGGGCTACTCTAGCCCCACTTTATGTTATATTGTTGTTGGTGTTAACATAGCCCTAAATTTCACTCAAAAGGGAAGTGATTTTAAGGAGAAAATTTAAAATGAGAGGTGTTGACTTAAGAATGGTCGACTAGAGGTATTGGCCATAATGTAGTCTCGCACGGTTGGTGTTGGCCTAATGGGGGCTTCATGAAGAGTAAGGATAAAAGCTCAACTTAGATAAAAAAAATTGAAGCGATTACCTAAAAGTGATATTCACGTCAAATATTTAAAGGCTATCCATAAAACAACCCTCGGACAAGGGTTGTCGATCTTTAAAAGGTCATTTTGTGCCAGTGTTATGTGGGTCTAAGACTTTGTTGACTTTGGACATATCAATTACTATTTTTAATGAGTAGCACGATAGGCCTATACCTTTATTAATAGCTTAAAACATTAATTAGCCGAGCAAGGGGACACTGGATTTAACTCCAGGGTGCGGAGTTCAGTTTTGACATCATGCTTCAAAGGGTAGAAAAGTTAATTATAAATATGAAGTGTGGATACTGAAATGAGAGTATCTAGAGTAATTTGCATTATACGTGTTTTGTTGAATATATGAAGAAATAATGATGAAAATATTGATCGACGGATTATGGGAGTTGGATTAAAAGTGTAATTTATGTGAGGGTGGGTTTATATAATTAACTAAATCTACTATTAAACTCTTGTATTTAAGTGTCTTTTGGTCCGATTGAGTATACATTCATATACTAAATATATATCCTCATGATGCAGGTTTTTTCAGTTTGGGTAAAGCTGACATTGGGAGCCTTGCGTGTGAGACCGATAACAAAGCTAGTACAAGCTTCTTCTTATTGTTGAGTATTGCAGGCACATGTATGCCACTTTTTTAAGTTGTATGTGTAGTTGAGACATGTTTGACTGGTAAGGTGTTCTTTGACTTTTTGAAGACTATTTCCTGTGTAATTTATATGTGTTTTGTTATCCATATGTGTGAAAACCAATAATCTTAGCTTGAATATTAGCATTACGCGATGTATTGTTTTTAAAGATAAAAGTTGTTTATATGCGTTTTTGCTCTACAATGAAGAAAAAAATCTTAGGCGTTGGCAAAGTATAATGAAAGGCTTACATTAACTAATAAGACATCACCTTTTTTAGCAAAATTTACTTCATGTATCTTATTTGTAACAATCCACCTACTTCCCTTATCTAGTCAAGAGTGGAAAGCCATTTACAAACCTAAAATTACCAATTTATCCCTTAAACTATGAAGAATGGGGACAAAATTATTGTTGTATTTTCATCAAATCTTAAGGCTGGACAATCGATAAAAGTTTAAGCATATTAAAAATTAATCCATGTGCAAATGTATTACCTGTGTTATGACCTAAACCTTACCCTAGGGGTTAGGTCCGCCTTCAAGGTCCCTAGTTTCATTAAGACTTTCTTATTCACTATTTAGATATAATTAATCAAATGTATTTTTTTATTTATAATTAATGAGACTTAGGGTTAATAGTTAGGAGGCCCATTAATCTCTCTATGTATATGTAAGGGATATGCCCTTGTTTTATTAAGTTTGATCAAGAAGAAATTAGAGTTATTAACTTAGTTTAGTCTTTCTATTTTTGATTCATGTATTTTCTCACTTTTTTTGCCGATGAAAACCTCTTCGCGTGATGCCATGACATGGTGTTTAAGGACTCTTAAATAATTTTTTGACGTATTGGTTGACCTGACTCCCTGAATAATTTAAAAAAATATAACAAATATATTTCACATAACTATTACAAAGAATACTATTTCTATGAGGATTTGTAGTGGCGAGTTGAAGGCATATGATTATTGAGCTATGTAAAATCTTTGCATCCATATTCTATCAATTCATCAAGTACCGGTGCCTACAAAAATATGCACAGTGGAAAATATTAATGAGTTAAAGCTTAGTAAGATTACCCCTTCTTTATAATAAACCATGACGCATATGCATCCTAAACATACCATGTGCATCTACATACATCGTACATAGCATGAAAGTAATTATATTGATATCCTTAAATTAAATACACATATTGATGCAAAAATATGTCATGCATAAACTAATTATAACAATTGCAACATACCAGTATATGCATGAATTTAAGCTTTCCAAGAAAAAGAAATTCACACTTAGACAAGCATTCCCTGCCATAATCCTTCCATTATATTGTTAAATTATCATATTTCTAACCAATAACGCTCATACTTTAAAAAATAAATTAATTTTTCAGAAAAAATTAATATATACAAAGTGCATAAAAGAGGAAAAAGTGTTTTACAACTAAGCAAATATAATACTTATTTAAAACAAATCACATTTTTCAATGAATTTATTTTCCTCTGTTATCCACAAAGTCTTCTCCTTTCAATCAAATAACCAATCAGTAGAGCAGCCGAGAGCCCCCAAAACGACTCCCCAACCCCCAGAAATTAGCAAACCAACCAAAGCCCCCAAAGCTATAACTTGACCAACTTCTTAAACATACATTGTGCTTGGAATGAATATTCTCTAAGGATAAAGTAACCAATTTATTTCCTTCAACCTCAGGTCCCACCTAGCAAGCAAGTGAAAAAAATAACTTTATTGAGAGATGAAATATATCAAAATAAATACTAAAATGTACAATCACACGCAAATATTACACAAAATAAAAACAACTCTTGATTTTCAACCAAATAATATTAAAGTATAATTTTATGTCATTTTGCATATGAGTATCTTAGCCTACCTCAATAATATTTGAATCGGAAATACATATAACTTGAGCTTCTCGACATCACCATAAAGGTACATACTCAATCAATAGAGCCTCTTAGGATCTTTGCTACTATTCTAAGTCTTAAACGCTGAGAGATATCTTCCTAAAATAGTTCAAACAAATAAAATTTCTTATGTAACGTCCTGGATTTTATTATGATTTTTTACTATTTTTATTTGATCATTTTCAGCGAGATATTGTGATGCTTCGGCATATGTGGCCTCGGTATTTGTACCCGTATAGTCGGGTGTGGGTTCATCGTAAACCACGGGCCTCGACGCGCACTTCTGGTGAGAAAAATCGTCGAAGAACGGAACTGCAGAGGATAAGTTGGAAAAAGGAAAAAAAATGGACTCGGGCTAGGGCTCGGGCTCGGCCGAGCCCGATCCAGACTCTTCTGGAACAGTGGATGACTGCCCCCCCTTCGGCTTGTCTCTATCCCAGCCGCCTCCGGCCTCCGGTGGGCCGCAGGGCCGCCGCCACTAGCTCCGCCCCGGCCGTGCCACGACAGGGGGGCCACCGTCCCGGCCCCCACGGCCACGCCGCCTCCTCCCCCGGTGAGCCCTCTCCCTCTCTGTATTTTGTTGTTCCGCCGCCGTCGTGGGTCGGCGAGGGCCGGCCACGGCTCCGCCATGGGCCAGCAACGGCGGGAGGCCACCCCTCCCGGCCCAGTGGTCCTCCTCTGCCACCCCAGCCTCCATCCGCCTCTCCCCTGTTTTCCCCGTTTTCTCCAGTCTCTTGGTCTCGTGACTTGGTGGCGCCGACGCTGGCCGATGGGCTCCGCCCAGCCTCCGTCTGGCCAGCCACGAGCCGGCGATGGCAAGGCTGCCGTCCTGGCCAATTCCGTTGGCTCCCCCACTCGGATTCCTCCGGTTAGCCCCACTCCTCTTTCTCTCTGTATTTTGATTTTGCATCGCCGCCACTGGTCGACAGTTACCTGACGGATGCCATGGGCTTTGCCTGGCCTCCGTCCGTCCAGCCACATGCCGGCAACGCAGGGCCGCCACCCTAGCCAGCCCCGTCAGCCCCCGGCCAGCTTCCTCCTCCCCTGGTCTCTCTGTTTTGTATTGTGGCAGCACCGGCTATGGCCAGTGGGCTTTGCCCGGCCTCCATTTGGCCAACCACGGGCCAACGACCGCATGGTGAGCCCCCAGCCAGCTCCACCACCCCCATGGCTGCTCCGCCCTTACTGGGTTCCCCCGGCTAGTCCCTCATCTTCCCTGTTTTTGGCCGTGTCTGGGTTCACTAGCGGCTGCCGGTAGCTGGATGCCGGACTTGACCCACCAGACTTTTGTTTGGCTTCTCTCCGGTCGGGCAACGATGGTGGATGTTTCCACCCAGCCCGGTTTAGCCTTCGTCCCCTCCGTTCCGCTGGAACGAGATTTGTCACCCGCCGGTTGATGTGCTCATCTACAGAAAACCGTGCCCTTGCTCCTTACTATGTTATTCGTCCGACGTGTTGCCGTTGACTTTGGCCGTCACCTCTGGATGGAGTCGGCCAGAGCCGCTAGTAACCCCTGCTCCTTCGTGCCCTAGTGTTTTCCACCCGTTTTGGGCCATTGAGTGTCGTTGGATGACGAACGCCCTTTGACCACTTTTATGTGGCGGGTCTCAGCCTGGAGATGGCTGGCCGCCCTAGTGCGGCACCGCCCCTCTCTTTCCGACATGACCCACGTGTCCCCTCCGTCGATTGTGTTTGACCGCGCTATAGAGAACGTCATGTTTTGCTCTCTTACAGTCCTACCTCCACCGGACACCATATGGCCTCTAGTCGGTCTACCTCGACACGACAATGGCAAAGGCCATCTTTGTCGGTCACCACTCTTGGGCATGGCCCTACTGCCCTTCTAAGTTTTGGGTCGACACCGTCTAGCCCTCTCTCCCCTCCCTTTGGCCGCGTGTGCAAGTAGCCGCGCGTGCGGGTTAGGGTAGTGGTGCCGCTTTGGCGCTGCCCGACTGTCTGATGGCTTTGCCATCATCTGGAGTTGACATCGGAGTCCCCCTTCACCTCTCCTCCATCCTTGAGTGTCACCCTCCGCCCTTATATGGGCCTTTGTGAACGTGACATCAACGCCATTGGGTGTTGTCTAAGGTCGATTTCGACGTCTTGTGACCGGTTTGGTATTGTTCAACCACCGGTTGAATTTTAGTGAGTACACCCCGCCTTTCGGTCGCACCTGCCACTCGTTGGCACAACCTTTCTTCCGGCCGCCTCTTGTGTGCTGCCATGGATCACGGATTTTACCGTGTTAATTTTGACATCCCTTTTGGCCGTGTGTAGTTCTGGCACTTCCTAAACCTCGGGACAATAGTTCTCTCAGCTAGGCAATGGTTTTGACCGCCGACTCCGCCACCGATGCCGCCACCGTCGTGTGCTCGCCATCAAACGTCATGATTACGAGGTAGGGGAGCTTTGAACTCGTAATTTCATGACAGCATGCTTTGAATGAGTAGCAACATGCTAGGCTTGAATGATTCCATATTTTGGATATTAAATCATAACATGTATGCATGATGTAAGATAGTGAATTATGCCACATTGAGATGCATGTATGTATGTAAGTTGTAAGCATGTTTTATGTATGTGTATGTTGTATGCGCTAGTGATGGCTAGCGAATATGTTAGTGTGCTACGTATGTGTGTGATAGACATGCTAGTGATGGCTAGCAATGTTAAGTAAGTTATGTATGTGGACTTTGTGTGAGGGCAGATGTATGGGCGATGGACGATAAGAGGTGGCAAAGTGTTTGGTGAGGATTTGTATGTGTATGTGGATGTGTAAGCGTGTGACAGAAGACAACAAACGTAGGTTTGACAGGTAAGGAGTGGAGCAGATTGGTTTGGATCAGTTTGGAGCGTACGTCAGGGGTTCGGTAAGAAGACTTAGGCTTAGAGCCTTATGAGGGTTTATTAGATAGTAAGAGCGTGCATAATTGTACAAGCATAACGTACAAATTATGAAGTGAAAAGTAAGAATAATAAGTGAGGTATTAAGTAAGAGGATGATAACGGGGATCTGCTGTGAGGAGCTCAGTTTGAAGATGTAAGTAAGATGTCTGATCGTAAGTGGATGTCAGAGGATGTATGAGTATGTAAGGATCTATGTACGGTGAGCTATGTTGTGGCTTGGATGGGTAAGTAAAGTTTGTTGCCCCGACGAACTAGGGTTTCGATCGGGCTTAGCTTCAGTTTGATCAGTTGAGGAGGACTGTGAGTCAGTTTGGCATAATTGTACCACATAATATACTTAATTCAAACTTGAATTATGAGAAAACTAATAATAGCATTGTGAGTTAGAGACCTGAGGGTTCGACGGATTAAGTTCCGTGTTGGGCTAGCCGATAATGAGTCGGCTCAGCATTTCTTGTGTCTTGCCATGGTGGTTATCCTGCGGGATGTTGTTTGTGTGCTATATAGAGCACCGGACGTCTGATGCTCTGTTGAGAGCGATGTATGCTTTGTTTTGGTCTGTGTGCTATATTAAGCCCAGACGTTTGATGCTCTGTTGAGAGCGTTGTAAGTTTTCGCCCTTCGTGGGATCTGTATGTTTCTGCCTATAGATGACACTGTCTGTTCTGCCCAAGAGTGACATTGTAAGATTTCTACCCAAGAGTGGCACTTGCACTATAAAACCCATTATGGTGGGAAATTCTATGGCACTATAAGACCCCTTATGTGTGGGCAATTGTATGACCCCTTGTGTGGGTGTATGTTTGTGCGCTTAGGTAAGTAGTATCATGGACCTACTCTTACCTGTTTGATCCTGTGACACATGAGCAAAGGTGTACCTTACATTCGGAAAAGTCCATGGTGTCTAGTCACTCCCCAGAGGTTAAGGTGATGCCCCAGTGGCTTTCTTTTCCTTTTCGACGCTGGAGCTTATTAGCTGTAATGAGCTTCAGTGGTTGATAGTATGTATACGACTGTATGACTGAGTTTGTGCATTTCTGAGTAAGCGTATGATGATGAGTATGTGTACGACTGTAAGATTGATGATGAGTACGACTGTAAGAGTTTGAAAATGAGTTCGACAGTAAGTGTAAGATTGTACGAGTAAGGTCGTACAAGTATGTGTAAGGTTTGAGTATGCGTACAATGGTATGAGTAAGTTGTAAGACCCTGATTAAGGGTATTTACGTAAGTTTGATTTGATGGTGTGTTGTGCGTGTTTATATGCTTATGTGCATAATTATGTTATACATTATTTGTCTCATGTTGAGTTGCATGACGCATGATTTATGAACTTATTGAGTTCACCGTTTGGGATTTCCCCTACTAGGTATTTTCCTACTGAGTATGAAAATACTCACCCTACTTCTTTTAGCCCCGTTGTTCGGGAGGCTTTTGCAGGTTGTGTTGGAGAGCTCCTGGAGTTGGACATTCGTTTCTGCGATGGATTGTTTCCCTCTTGACTCAAGTATATTTGGTGCCACGATCTGATGTATTGGGTGAGATGAGATGTAAGTGTATGTATTCTGGACTTTTAATTTGGATCAGATAGTAGATTGTTTATGGGACTTGTACTCAGAGACGCCTGGGAGTTATTTGTATTTAAAAATCCATGATCATGGTAATTTAGTCGTACGTATGTTTTCGAGTAGCGCCTGAGGATATTTGATTTGACGGTACGATGTTTAACCATATCATGTTTAAAATTATAAACTGTTTATACAAGTTTTGATTTTGTCGTTTTGACTCCGATTTATCGTATTTAAAAAAAAATCTATGAGTTTTAAGAAAAAGAGATGAAAAATCTCGGGCGTTACATCTTAGTATCCCGCTTTCATCGAAGGAATAAAGATGAAACTAAAAGAGAGATATGCAAATGGCCCATATATCTTAGTAAGCCCATATACCTAAGTAAAATCAATCGGCAGACCGTAACTAATGCAATAGATGGTATGCATGATGAAGAAACCACAATCAACCCCATTGTATTGGTTTGGTCCCTTCTGACTAATGATCCTCCAATTTTTATCATGAGAAAACTCAAGGTTCTCCTCAAGCAATATTCCAATGTTAGCCATCTATTATTCACATATTTGCTAAATTAGTTCCAAAGCAATTATTAAAAAAAAGACAGGTTTCACTGAATCATACAATTATTCACCAATTTCTTCACATTAGGCTACCTTTTCTTATGGCCATACCCAGATATTGAATCAAACCATTTCACTTCAACCTTGGTCACATCTACGGCCAACAATTGGAAATGTGAATTGTCACACAGTATTAAGAAGATGAAGTTAGGACAATCTTTATTTGCTCCGAAACAAGTAGGAGTGATGTCCTCCATTACGACCTTTGTCATAACCTTCAATTGCAACTGGTGTGGATTTGACTTAGTCCATATCTATCCTAACTTAATCCAATACATAGACATTAGCTTGTGGACCATACCTGGGCAAAATAATATTACAAGGCAAAGCTCCCAAAGTGGCATTTGGGAAAGACATTTCCAGTAGCATATACATGTAAGCATCTATTACCTACATACATCGAAGCATACACTTAATTTAAAATCAATATTTCGTAATTATGATTTAAATGGTTAGAAATTATAGTCTTAGATTAGAGGAGATGTACTCCGCCTTCAACATATCTACTAAGTCATTGTCGGTGACAACAACACCTGACACGGAGTGGCTCCCGTTTGTAATGAATTTTTAAATAGTATCGTGATTTTGCTTACTCAAATTAGAGAGAGGACTGCATAAGTTGATCTTCAATGGCCGGTGAAGGATGGTAGGGGTTATTTGCTTGGCAGAGGCCTCGCAAGAAACTAAAATGGTTGCGGCCCCCTTGTCCGCAATCAATGCCTTCTTCTCCTGCCCCATCCTCTTTGCCTCTTGTGTAAAAGGGGTCCCATACTTCTTGGTTTTATATCTTAACCTTATAGGTCTTTTCAAATTGCATTCCACTTTATCAACACCACCATTTTTATCTTCCTCTCCCCTCCTTGTCATTCTTTCTCTCCTCCCCATCTAGCCACTCCTCTCTCTTATCCTCCCCGTGCTCCTCTAAGCCCTCCTCTTCCTCCGCCTCTCCCCCCTCTCCCTCATCCTCCCCCTCCTCTTCCTCCTCTCCTTCCACTTCCTCCACCTCTTACCCCTCTACCCCCTCTTCCTCCTCCTTGTCCTCACCTCCCTCTTCACATTCTCCTCTCCATCATCTTCATCAACTACTTTACCACCTTCTTCCTCGTCTGCAGGTAGAGGGGGGGGGGGGTTGTGCCTCATCTTCTTTGGTGGTCTCTTCACCAAATGATTGGCCATGTTTATAAATGTTGATAAAATTTTGAAATGGTGTCCATGACACCATGTAGCTGGCCAATAGGGAAAACCTCCTCCTGCGATATATACATGACTTCTTGCACAACTCCAAGTACAGAGGCCATATTCTCTAGGGAGGACTTCAAGCTCAACAATCCTCCCCCACTTGCCTTCACCTACTCCACATCATCCACTCCTACCTTCCTTTTCCTCAAAGCCTTCCCTTCCCCTTGAATGAGATATGCCTTATTCGCAGCACGAACCAAAACAAATACAACATGTGGTCAACATATGCATAATTATTTAACATGCAACTTTCAATGAAATAAAAATTTGAACAGATCTAAAAAATTCTCCAATAATTCAATATATATTATGGTACCACAATTACCTCTTGCGGACTCAAATATTTAAACAATTGGGTGTATTTGCCCACTGACCTGTGGTGCTTTGCCTCTTTTTTGTCCTTTACCAGGCCATAATTTGGCCACTTGGCACATCAGGGCAGCTTCTTTGGCACAGGGGATATGAATATCTGAAAATACCCAAACACCCATATCTTGTGCCCGATGTGGGCACAAATGATACCTTGAATGCTCACGCAGTGAAAGGGAAGAGAAGAAGAAGAAAGAGGAGAAGTTTTGAATATTCAATTGCATAACTAAAACAAAGAGGAAGGGGCGACCCATATAGAAGATGACCCACTCTCCTAGGGATTCGCACCAGCTAGTGGGCCAGGCTATCCCGGGGCCACTAGTTGGTCTAATGACAATTATCATCCCATAACATAAGAAAATACTAAACTAATATATAAGAAATTAGCCTAATGCACTAGAATAACAAGGAAATAAACGAAATAAAGTAGAGTCTGATGAATGTGCACAACAATCTACCATGCTTCCGCTATTTGCCTTGACCTCAAGGAGACCAAGCCAGGTATTGAGTAATGAACTCGTCCTCAAAAATCCACATGGCATCCTCAAGGGGCTGACCTTGCCAAACAAACACCTCGGTAGTAATCTGACCCGAACGGACCCGACGCTTATCAAGCACTGAGGTGGGAACAGGGTCGAAAGGCTGGACCCGGCCCATCAAGGGGGGGGGGGGGGGGTGGAGCATCAATGGCCAAGGACGTGTCACCTACGCATCGGCACAACCTGGAGACATGGAAGACGGGGTGGACTAAGGAGTTAGGCGGTAGAGCAAGGCGGTAAGCCACCGGGCCAATACACTCCTCCACAGCATAGGGACCATGGAAACGGGGGGCGAGCTTGGAATACTTAGGCTGAAACAAGGATGTCTGGTGCTGAGTAAGAATAGAGACATGAACCAAGTCACCCACCGCGAACTCCCTGTCAGTGTGATGACCATCATAAATTTGCTTCATCTGGTTCTAAGTAGAGGACAAGTTCTCCTTGAGCTATCAAAGAACCTTGTCCCGTGTGTGGAGCATATAATCCTCCTCATCCATAGAGGAGCGATGAGGAACATAAGATAACACGGCCGGGGGTGGATGGCTATACAACACTTTAAAAGGAGTGAAACCGGCACGATAGTGATAGGCGGTGTTGTTATATGACCACTCCGCCCAGGGAAGAAGCTGAAACCATCAACAGGGCTGAGACATAGTAAAACAATGGAGGTACTGCTCTAATCATCGGTTTACCACCTTTGTCTGACCATCCGTCTGGGGTAATAAGCGGTGCCCATGTGGAGAGAAGTGCCCTATAAAGTAAAGAACTCCTGCTAAAACTGAGATGCAAAGATTCGGTCACGATCGGAGATAATAGTGTGAGGCATGCCATGTAGTTTGGCCACCTCCCGAACATAGATCTCTGCCACTGTCTTGGTGGTGACTGGGTGTCCCAGAGCGCAAAAGTGAGCGTACTTGGACAACTGGTCCACCACCACCATAATCACCGACTTGCCTTGCACCAAGGGTAAGACCTCTACGAAGTCCATTGAAACATCTTCCCAAACCTTATCAGGGATAGGCAAGGGATGAATCAAATATGCAGGAGAGGTCATGGTGGCCTTAGCTCTTTGACAGACATTGCAAGCAGCCACATATTCCTGGACTGCCCGTCGATTATGTGGCGACCGTCAAAAAATAATATACGTCAAAATTCGCATAATTATTATCCCACTCGGCACGTGTTACATAACACGTGAAACCGAACATGACGGCCTGCTGTACGGATCTATGAAAAGTAAGTTGACTTAAAACATAAGAATCTTTGATTATTTATTATTTTGGAGTTGACGCACAGCTAAAATATTACATATAACGTAGTAGTAAATTAGGACCTAGTCCAGAATACACTATATGTAGAGCAGTCAAATTACAAAATATAGGCCAAGCCTTTCATAAAAATCATAATATTACAGAGATTGAAAAATATTTAAAAGAAACTAAATAGATAATTCTTCGGTTGACACCTCCAGGTTGGTTTTACTACCTACAGAGTCTGAGGGTGGGTGAGTATTTTTATACTTAGTAAGTAGAATTAAAATATAATTTAATGCTAAGTAAAAGACCGTAATAATTTTTTCATAACAGATTTAGAAACAATTTCAGAAAACATCGGTTCGTCCGATGACGATAAATCCAGAGCCGTGATACCAAATGACATTCCTCCGATGCTCATGGGGCAACAGGAAGCTCAGAAGGCAGAAGTTTTCCCATGATACTTCATACCTATATGCGCGCACCAAATACCGATAATTTCTTCAGTAGGTATCCAGAAAATATAGTTCTATGTATAACCCTAGAACCATCCAGAAAACACACATATCATATCATAATTTTGATTAAATAAAACATGATATACGTAAAGCATTTCTTTTTGAAAACTTAAGAAAAGACGTACGATTGAATAAAAACGGTCCATAAAAAATAAAGCATACAAGCAAAGCATAAGTTAGAGTTTAAGACTCCCTACCTTAAAGTTTGAGTAGAAAGTTTGTGCTTGCAGAGGGCTTGTACTAAAAATTCGGCCCCGTCACAGCGTCCGGCACAGTCGATTTAGTTAGAAAAGCCTTTGAACTAGGTTGAATCGGACTTAAAATAGCTCGGAATTGAGGGTCAGAAGTTTTGACCAGAGGTGAATAGTAATAATAGAAATCGGAAGGTATAAATAGGAGGGGAAGAATGGGCGTCGCGCGACGCGTGTCCACCACTTTTACCTCCAGTCAAAACTTCTTACCCTCCGTTCTGAGCCGTTTTAAGTCCGATTCAACCCTTTTAAAGGCTTTTCTAACTAAATCAACTGTGCCGGACGTTGTGATGGGGCTGAATTTTCAATACAAGCCCTCTGCAAGCACAAACTTTGGTAATGCGGAACCCGACATGCAGGTTTCGCGTGTCACGCGGACCTGCAGTCAGCGCATGGCCCGCACTGCGGGCCATGCAAAACCGCACATCGCGCGGTCAAAAGTGGGCTGACACAATGCTTGCATCAACCTATAATAAAATATTATTTTTTTTCTTTTTTTTAAAACTTTAAATAGCTCTAACTTTTTACCTATACATTGGAATTGTACGTTCTTGGTACCGATGGACTCGTATCGACGAGCCCTTCGAAACAAGGCCACTCAAGGATAGGTTTTACCGCAGTTTCATCGTAGGCCCGCTTATGATGCGCACTCCCACAGTCGCTACATACGGCCACCACCTTCGATTCAAATGCTTCAAAAACCTTTATGTTCAGTGTTTATAGTTCTACACTATTCATTTAGGTCCAACATTCAAAATAAAATTCTATTAATATATAAAAATTCTAATAGTAGAAACGTACCTAATATCTGGGTTGTCACAGAATACCCTGCCACATAAAGCTCTGGCTTACCCGCTTATAAGTGCAGAATGTTCCTTCATGACTGGCCACTAGAGTGTCATGGAAGTGGGAGAGAATGCGCTTGCGAAGGTCATCAACATCGGGTACCCAAAGGCGGTCCTTCTAAAAGAGAAGTTCATCCCGCTACACAAAGAAAGGGCGAGTAGTTGGGTTAGCCTTGAGAGTTGTAATCAGGGTTTGCGTCTAAGAATTGTTAATGTATGCCCTCCTCAACTCATCAATGAAAGGGCATGATAGAGTAGAAAGGGCCAAGCACGATCCTAGGGTAGAGCTGCGAGAAAGAGCGTAGGCCACAATTTTTTTTATCTTTTCTTGTACACAACCTCATAATCATAGCCAAGTAACTTACTGACTCATCGCTGCTGTGATAGAGTGGACACCTGTTGCTCAAGGAAGTACTTCATGAGTTTTGGAAGACAACTCATGATACGCTTCTACATGGTCTTGTTAGTGATATTATTCAAAGTATTAAGATAGATGTAATTCAACCAAGCACAAAACTGTATCATCATGCTCCAGCCTAAACAGCAGAGTATATGGCAAACTAATTATTAACTATGTCTAATTAGTTGTGAGGAACAAGTGTATCTTAACATGAATAATTTGGTCCGACTTGGAAGTTTGAGCATGCTACATACGTGTGATTAAAGGAACCTACATACATGTGGCCAATTACAAAACACATAGCAATACCCTTTTCTTTTTCTAACCACTTTAAGTTTTCTCCTGTTACTATGCATAGTCATATCCGAAATGCACTATCTTTAAAACTATTTAGGGTTTAGACCTTGAGGCATCTATGTTTTTCAAACTGAATCTCTTTTCTTTCTGCTAGTAAATGTTGTTATAATTCCCATCACTATGAAGACTTTCTGTTGTTGTTTCAATTGATCAATTCCCACTTTAGAAGCTACCAGAGATGCGTCCCAGTTGCTTGCCTGTACAGCTCTAGTAGTGGCCAGCTGCAAATCAAGATCGGAGATTGTTTTTTCTAGAGACCTGAAATTATTAGAAAGCTTGTGTTTGATCATAACATGCAGCCACATCCCATATATGAATGTGATAAATGAGTTCTTATGTGGATTGATTAAAGTTTACATAATCACTTCATGTGTTTATAAAACACGACTAAGAATATCCCCTGCTGTGACTGACAACTCTTGAAATAAAGGAGCTACTCATTAGAACCATGCAAGTGCAATGTCAGTCTCTTTGTAAACAGACAAGCAAACATGTTGACTGCACAAACACAATAAACATAATAATGTTACTATGTCACTAATATAAATCTATTTTTGGCAATAAATTCCTGGTTCATTGACTCTTTTTTGATATCTTCTTAAAGACAAAACTTCTTTACTTATTTTAACAAGTTGAGAAATACTCCATATCCTACACAAATTACAAACAAATGGACTCATCATCATATATGCTCCTTCGTGCATCTAATAAAAGGATAATGGTAAAAACTATTTACACGATCATTGATTAGATTGTGTGATATTGCTCATTAACTTGAGTTTTATATGCATGTTTATAGATTAATTGTTAAAAGCTGAATTTTAATTAGTGCGCCACCCTCGTCCCGCCTTGTTTCGGCTAATCTGGCCACTCTCTATAGTCCATTACAAAAGATTGAAATTTCATATCAATTACAACTAATTAGGTTCTAACGGTTAAAGGAGATCCGGCTCACTGCGTTGAACGGTTAAAATTTTCATTACAACTAGTACAACGGTCAAATAACTAAGTTGTCCGAAAAGCAGCTGCGGACGTCATCTCTTACGTTGCTAACCATGTTGACTAGTCAATAGCTTCTGCCTTACTCCTTTACGTTTGGCTGTGATTCATCAATGCTCTCAATCTCAATCCCAATCCCCATCAATATATTCTCAGTTTCTCACTACTTAAACTGGTAACATGCTCTTGACGGGTAGCCTGGTGACCTCTTCTTAGTCCTTGTCTTGAATCGTGAGAGAAAAAAAGAGATGGAAGTGGCAGCAGGAGGATCTGACCCAGTTGCAGAAGCTGCAGAAATAGATCCATTTAAGTTCTTGAACATTGTCCTGAACCCAGACGGGTCTCTCACACGGCCCACCGACCCCTTCTCTCTCCCCGTCGCCGCCTCCACTATTCAGGTCTCCTACAAGGACGTAACCTACAACCCGACCCACAACGCCTGGCTCCGGATCTACCGGCCGCAGTGCGGCCTGGGCTCGCCCGACGCCAAGCTGCCTGTCCTCATCTACATCCATGGCGGCGGCTTCATCCTCTGCAGCGCCGACGCACTGCCCTTCCATGCAGCTTCTAGGGAGAAGTCCGGCCAGATTCCGGCCATTGTCATATCCGTCGAATATCGCCTCGCACCGGAGCACCGGCTCCCGGCGGCATACGATGATGCCGTGGACGCCATCAAGTGGGTCAGGGATGAGTGGGCCCACGAGCCCTGGCTGAGGGATCTGGCGGACCCCACACGCTGCTTCATCATGGGCACTAGCGCAGGTGGGAACATCGCCTACCATGCGGCACTGCGGGCCCAACTGCTGGACCTAGACCCGGTCCGAGTTGCCGGGGTAATCTTGAACCAGCCCTTCTTCGGAGGGGTCGAGAGGACCGGGTCGGAGCTTAAATACGGGGCAGGTGGGACACTGCCCCTGGCCGCGACGGACCTGATGTGGGAGCTGGCCTTACCGGAAGGGTCAAACAGAGACCACGAGTACAGCAATCCGTGGTCGGTGAACCGGCCGGTACAGGGGCTGCCGCGGTGCATGGTGTGCTGCTACAAGGGGGACCCGGTGGTGGACCGACAGCGGGGGCTGGTCCGGTTACTGAGGGAGGGTGGGGTCGAGGTGGTGGAGCGGTTCGAGGAGGCCGGGCACCATGGGATTGATTATTTTGAACCGGAAAGGGGCCGGTCTTTGTTGAAGGATGTCAAGAAATTTGTATTGGAAACGAAGTAAGAAAGAGCATATATTGCTTACTAGTTTTTTAAGAGGAAATGAGTTGGATGTTTAATGGCAGCATGCAGCCTGATCAAATTTTAATCACAGTTATTGTGGTGCTTAACTTGAGAATTTTTTATGTGTAGAAAATAATGATCAATCCCTCCCTTCTTCAGTTCTTTCTTGCTGTTATTTTTTTTTATGGTGTACTTACAAAAAAAAAAAAATCTAACATACTCCCATTTAGACCAGTGTGGAAGTGGAAGAGAGCTGTATCCATCAAGTCTAAAACGCCTTTCATTTATTATCTTCAATTTATATGCACAAGTAAAGCTTAACATGGCATATGATGCATTTATCATTTTATCAAAATTCTAATAGGTCCTGGTTATAGCAGCCTTGAAGGTCATGCGAAATGGATTTCGCTTCAAGAAGATTTTCCATATAAATATAACAGCGTAAATTATAACTTCTGATCTATTTAGTCTTAACCGCTGAAAACTGCTCCCCATTTCCCGGGTTACACTCTCAAGAGCATGCGGAAACAAATTACACAGTGCAATGATAATGGTGTCTCACAGATTATAGAAAACTCTATAATCTGATCCCCTCCATCATGTAGAAGCAAATTACATATTGCAATGATAATGGTGACGGTAAGATAACCAAACTTGGAAAAAGATCAAATTATTAAGAAATAGAACTCAAAGCCTTCCATCAAGCATGACATATAGAATATGATTGGGTATAAATACCTCCAACTAGAATAGAACTTGTAACTTTCAATAACCTAGTTACGATACTATGGGCCCGTTTGGGAGGCAATTAAAAGTGATTTGTTTATACTTGTAAGTGCTTTCCCAGCTTAAAATTGTTTAAAAGGGTTATTTTAATTAGAAATGACTTTTCTCGTTGAAAATTACCTTTTTGGGTTAATTCAAACGGAATTGACATAAAATTTAATTTCTTGAAAGAACTCTCCTCCTAATGAAGAAAGCCAATTTTTTTTGTAAACGACATGAAAAAACATTCCACCTTTTATTTCTATTGTGTGATAGTTATGTTAGAGGATATTTTTATCATTTTACATATAAAAATTAAAAGTGAATTAAAATCTGATTTTTCCTTAAAATCATCTAAATAAACTATAACTAAACATCTTGTGTTTTTGCTTTTCTTGTCAAAATTCGATTCTAATAAAAATTTATTTTCTTTCTACTTAAAAACATTAGCCAAGCCCTATATAAAATAGCCTAAGTCTTCTAAAATTTTAAGCTGTTAAAAAAGAAAATTTTTATTTATTTATTTCATTCGCACAATGATACCTAGAATACCGACATTTATTTCCTTCTTTACAAACTTCAAACTCGAAACTAATATATATGGGTTTAAACATTTCCGCTTCTGGTAACTTTACATACTAAGAACACCACCCAATTTTCGCTTCTGAGATTTGCCGGTAATGATGCCCTTATACTCCATGCTTATGTTGTGATAGATCCTTGTCAAATCACATCTCATCTTATTTGTATATCATCTACCGTATTGAATCATGTGCTCTTGCGAATCAATGGCTGCCAGTGGTCGCTATTGTCAGATTGAGAACTGGAGCCTTTCTGTAGAGATCTTTTATGCAGACGGACAGTCTCCCGAGTCTAAGATTTTTGAGAAAATACCTAATCGACAAAAGCCGATAATAGGTAAAACAACAAAGTTTCCACTTCAAATTGATAGTTCTACTTTATATCATAGTAAGATAATATGAGAACTCCAGATTAAATACCAACAGAGCAATAGTTCTAGGAGAAGAATGGAGCTGTCGTTGCAGTGTAGGTGAAAAAACAAATGGAACATTGTAATATGAAATAGAAAGGGCAGACGCTTTTGAAACCTAATGTATTAAAGGTAAGTACGAGCAAAACAAAGACAAATGTATTGCTCTTTAGTGAGGAAGAAACGCTATTGGCTAAATGAGACAAAGATCTCTAGAAAATGCCAATTTGGTTCCTTGATTGATAATTCTTGACAATACTGCATAAGCTCATGGCTACAGGACTATAATGGCCAGAAGAATATAAAATGCTTCGTCATTGGCCTACAATAATTGATTTGAAGGGTCTGCGGATGAGCAACTAAGAAAATCATAGATGCATACATAATTGACCACAATCGAAAACAACCGAAGGAAAATCCTGTACTGGAGGAAAACCATGAGGGAAAAGGACAATTGAGGATGCACAGAGAACATAAATGACTAGTTAAGGTCCGAAATTTACAGGTATAATTTTTTTTACATTTCCAGTAAACTGCTTGAGAGAATTCACTTTTTTAGTATTACAACAAAAATACATTTACCATTCATTAAGGCATTGGGTGTAATTACTGCCTCCCTTATAACAAACTTGTCAGGACTTTTGTTTCCCTGCATAGTCAATATCATGACAATATCCCTTCCACATTTCTTTACTGATTAAACTCTTTAAATTCGAACAAAAATATTTATAAGAAAACTCGACCTTGATTCATACTCTTCCATATACTGCAAACAGGTACTGGACCCCATTGTGATGTCTTAAGCTGTCACAATCAGGAGCCATCTCCATTTTCCTGGGAAAAAAAATGTCCTCTTTTACAATTTTTTTGAATGAAACAAAGAACAAACTAGTAGAGAGAACCACAAATCATTTTTGAAATTCTTGACACAAATAACAGTACATGTGATAATTCTCGTAACTAGTTCCGTGCTTCCATCTGTTCACCCACTTCTTTTCTTTGCTTTCTAAGGTACTGTTTGTCAAGTTCAAATGTTGTTTGAATCTGAAAACCATTTGATAATGTGTTAACAGTGTGCAGCGCTGCAGACATTTTACCCCTTTTATGTCTGAATTGGTAAGGTCCCCTTTTATGTCTCATCATTGCAGAGTGCGCATCTTGACAGTTCCAAAGCTGAATATAATGCATTCCAATCGTAGATATTTATATCAATAAAGGCACATCAAAGTACTTAACTCAAATGATAACAAATAAAATATTTAAAGGCATACTTTTATAATCAAACAGTTTTTTTGTGTTGAATACAGCTTAGCGACTCTATGTGTTGGTTCCAGACTTGGTGAATTTTGTGTCCTAGCTTATATCACTGGACTCTTCAGAAGTGTCATATATGTGATAATTTTCTTTAACCTAAAAGCATAAGCAAGCACAAGCATATCAGGCTAACTGAAGTAGGCCAGATGGCCCTTTAATTAATCTATGCCAAATCAGTTGTGATTGAAAAAGATGATTTAATCAATTTCAGGTAAATTTAGCAGCTATATTCAAAGTGATAGACAATAAACCAGACAACTGGATTGCTGTCCAGTTGGCCTAAGAACACAAACAAACTATGTAAACTAACTGCAAATAGATCTAAGACGATCTACACATGAAAAGTAAGGATAACAGTTAATCAAAACCATGCTACTTACAGCATTAGTGTGAGTATTTCCTGGAGATACCCATGTCTTCAATCCCTGATTCAGTAGGGAATCGGTATGGAGAATGCGGCAAAACTTGACCTGTTAGCCATAGCCACAATGGATCTAACAAAAACAGAACTCCAAAGTAATGGTCCCAGACAAATATATACCACGACCCAGATACTGGAGTATCCCTCTACACTTGTATATATCTTTATTCCTGAGACCGCATTCATATCTTCTGTATCATTGAAGCCCATGACATGCATCCATAAGAGAAAAAAGCACAAGTTAAAAATGGAACTAGACACTCCACAGATCTGATAAGACCAGATGGTCCTAGCAACAGATTAAATTGGTTACACGTGAAAATCATAGCAGATATCTTTTTACGCTGCCCTGAAAGTGACTTCCTTCCATATGTGGAATGAATTAATCGAAGGATTTTTTCTGTATAAAATCAATAAAATAAAACTCAAAATTTCTGCAAAATAATTGATTGCCATCCCCAATAACTGACTTTAACCATTTCCCACCCAATCATTTACTGAAATAGAGAGCCGAAATAACCACCATAACTATCTTTGATCAACAAGCTCCTAGCTTAACTTCCATAGGGAGTTACTAAAAAAACTAAATACAAGAAGAGTTAACCACAACATTATATATTTATGCTGCAAAATGAATAAAAAGAAGTAAATAAACAATATCTGTAAAACAACATTGAAATTGAACAAACCTGGTGAATTTGTGGCGGATGTCAGTGGTGGAGCCGGTGGCGATGCAGGTGACACTGTTGAAGGGCGGGAGTGGCATGGGATTTCACAGTTAGTCTCAATGAAGGACTTGAAGTCATCGTCTTGCCACATAAATCTGGTCCACCACTCTCGTGTACCACCAATTTTACCCTCTTTTAGTATCCTGTTCTCATTCATTAGGCCCCGCGGCAACTTCTCCAGCTTTGGACATTCATATAAGACAATTCGAGTGAGGGAAGGAAACAAGACAACATCGCTACATATGCTCTTTAGTTTGTAGAGGGATCTAAGTTTCATAATTTTTAGGTTGGGAAAGCAAATACGCCCTTCCTTCACTTCTTCATCTGCCTTAATGAGCTCTTCCATCGCACATTCAGCAATTGTAAGATCCCCAAGGCCTTGGAGATGCTGATGCCCAGAGATGTACTTGAGGGATGTGCATTACATGATCTCAAGCTTCCTGATGCAGGAGCATAATTGGATTGAAGTATTATAACAGTTGGAATGATATGGAATGGTATTTTGATTCAGTCATTTCGTCAAACACTTATATCAAGTGTTAATTGGCGGATGGGCAATTCTGGTAATTACTAATGGTTTGAAAGTTGTACGTTAGTAACTCGAGTAATTTCTCACACATACTGAGGGGCCTTTATGTTATTTTGGTATAAACAACTTACCGTTAAATCTGTTAACCATCTTCCTCCTCTGAGCGTTAAAACAGTAATTGGTTAATAGTTGACTGTAAGATGATAACGTCGTCAAATTCAAATGCAGAATTCCGTCAAGAGTTTCAAGGATTATCTGTTTAGTATAAATATAACTTGGAGATGTAATTAGAGGGGGATCGATGAATTCTGTTTGTATTTTGGTTTGACCAAATGAGGGTTTTCCCTGTGCTCTATTTCTGAGCTAAAACTGAGAGTTCTTTGAGATGACAAACTTCAGTTTGATTTTTACTTTGTAATTGATTTGATTTTCAATAAGATGAAATATCAAAGAGAGTTTTGATTTGTTTTCAATCGGAATCGCTGCATCCCTTCCAAAGGTTTCTAAGGTTTGTTTGACCTATTTCAATCTTTTCTAATTCAGAGTGTTCTAAAATGGAGAGCTCTTCAAGGCTAGAAAAGGACGAGCATGAAAATGTCTTAAGTGGAACTATCTCAATCTCGAGCACCGAAAGTTTTTCCATATTCTGAAGTGCTGACAATAGCTTGTCCTCATTAGTAATAGACCAGTTTCTCATCAGTGCGGATCAAGAACCTGCTGTAAAGTAAGTAAGGCTGCCAGTTATCGAAGGCGAGGACAATAGCCAACATCTCTTTCTCATAAATGGGCAAGGACAAAGAGCGGCCAACCAAAGCCGTGCTGAAGTAGGCAATGGGGCACTTATTCTACAGCAGAACTACCCCTAGACCCGTCTTAAAAGCATCTGTTTCAACCACAAAGGACCGGCTGAAATCGGGTCAAATCAGAATAGGGGTCGATGTCATAGCCTGCTTCAGTTCTTCAAATGCCGCTTGGGCAACCTCACTCTAACCGAATGCCCCCTTCTTGAGAAGCTCTATAAGGGGTCGAGCAATCTCCCCATACCGGCAAATGAACCGCCTATAATAGCCAGTGAGGCCCATAAAGCCCCATAGCGCCCGTACACAGGTGGGCGGTGGCCAAGAGAGCATAGCGGCCACCTTCGACGGGTCAGTGGTGATGTCGTCCTGCGAGATAATATGTCCCAAGTAATCAACTTGTGGGCTGCCAAAGGAACACTTTGAACACTTAAGAAATAAAGAGTTATCTCTCATAACAGAGAAGATCAACCTGAGACGCTCTAAGTGCTCTACTCACAACTGGCTATAAAGAAGGATGTCGCCAAAGAAGACCAAGATGTAGAGGCAGAGGTAAGGCCTGAAGAGAACGTTCATAAGGCTCTGGAAGGTGGAGGGGTGTTGGTCAGCCCGAACGGCATGACGAGAAATTTGAAATGGCAGTCATGAGTCCGAAAGGCGGTCTTGTGAACATTGGCTGGTTGCACCCGAATCTAATGGCACCCACCAACTCATCTAGAAGTTCCTCGATCATGAGTATGGGATATTTGTCCTTGATAGTGGCAACATTCAAGGCTCAGTAGTCCACACAAAACCGCCAAGTACCGTACCTTTTATGAACCAGCAACACCGGGGAAGAGTAGGAGCTTGTGCTAGGGCATATGATATCAAACTAAAGCTTGTCAGCCACGAGACGCTCTATCTCTGACTTCTGGATGTGAGGATAATGGTAAGGGTGGACATTGGCCGGTGATGCCTTAGGAATAATGGGGATATGGTGGTCGTGAGGCCGCACTGGAGGAAGACCCTTCGGTTTAGCAAACACATCCCGATGCTCTGCCAATAACTCAAGAAGATCAGGGGGTGGCTCATCCTGAGGCGCCTCGACTATTGCCCGCTACTATAAGAGGAACCCTGGGGTGCGAACCGGAAGAAAGAACTCGTCGACTGGGCTGAGAAGAGGGTGTCTGGTCGGGACCCTTCAATCCGAACCCGCTGGCCCTGAATTTTGAAGTCCATAACCATGTCCCTGAAGTTCCAAACCACGTCACTTAGCTCCTGTAGCCACTGAACCCCTAACACCACGTTTGCCCCTTTGTGTGCAGTAGGAAGAGGTCGGTGATGAAGGTGCGACCCTGAATAGTGAGGGCAGCCTGAGCACGAATGCTAGAGCTCATGAGATGCTTCCCATCACCGATCAACACATCGAAAGGTTTCGAATCAGATACGAAGCAGCCAAGGCGCTAGGCCACCTTGTCATTAATGAAGTTGTGGGTAAACCCGCTGTTGACTAAGATGGCCACTTGCTACCTCTTTAGGTGGCCTTGAACCCGCATCATGCAAGGAGTTAATGCCCCCGAGAAGGCATGTACAAAAATTTTGGGCTGCACGTCTTCATAATGGGAATCCTCCACGTCCTCTGCCCCAATCTCCTCCATGAGGAGGCTGCCCTTGATGGAGTAGTGGTGTCCTAGAACGAACTTCTCATCATAATGGAAATATAGTCCCTTCAACCGATGCTCCTCCATCTGTACCGGTGTAAGATGACGAACAATCTGGCCTGACGGTAGGGATGGCTGGCCATGTTGGCCTGGCATTGGTCTGTTGTTCAGGCCGACAAGGGGGCTAGCGCTGACACTGGAACATGGGAAGGTCCCTAGCCGCCCCCCTCCCCTCCACTACCTTGCCAACTTCTCTTCCTTAATTCGTGCATGACGCACGATGTCCAGCATATTGGCGCATGGAAAGTGGCACATCTCCTCAGAAATATCGGGTTTGAGACCTCTCTTGAATGTACCCACCAAGCCGGCCACCGGCCAGTCGGGAAGGCAGTAAGCCACCTTCATGAACTTGTGTAATAGGTCCAAATGGTGGTGGTTTGGCGCTGTGTGGAAAGTATCTTGTTGAAGTCCTAGAACTCGTTTGGACCAAACTGAATGCACTACTCGTAAGAGAAGGCGGCCCAAGTGGGGTAGCACACCTCCCTTTTGAAACTCTGGAACCAAACAGAAGCATCCCTGTCTAGGTGGTAGGCCGCTATGTGCAGCCGTTCAGCCTCCGAATGCATTCCCGAGTAGGCGACCATTCCACTAGGTCATCGTCCCCACTGTAGCGAGGAAACTTGAGGTGGGCCAAACAGGGCTCTGCTCCTCCCCGTGGTCTGCCGTGAGGCCCTAGGTACTCCTTTGAGTCGTCCTCCATCTCCAGAAACAAGTTTCTGGGAGGCTGCACCATTAGGGCATTCTCCCGAACACCTGGCAGGACTCGTATATCCCAGCCTGGCGCCTCCCTTCTCTAGTATGGTCAAGGGTGCCAAAGCGCAGAGGGGCCTGTGGGACATGCATCTCCCTATCCACTGCTGCCTGAGTGTCTAGGCCGCACTGTTCTGGTGCCTGCGAAGTTTCTCCCTTCTCCATGTTCGCGATCGGTGGTCTGGAGAGGAGTGGCACTGAAGGCCCTACCTAGAGTTGCGCAAAGGCTATGGTTAGGGACTTGATGTTGGCCATAATCTGCGCCAGGGTAGGAGCGTTGACAATCTCCGGAGCAAATTTGCAACTGTCCCTAAAGCATCGACCTCCTTCTCGAGCTGAGTTTCTGGGGCCGGGACGAGTTGCTTGCCTCGCGCCATGGCCAGGGATTGTGAAGGCTCTGATACTAATGTAGTGCCCAATGTATGCATAAACGGTAACTTGAACGCTCACACTGTGAAAGGGAAGAGAAGAAGAAGAAAGGGGAGAAGTTCTGAATATTCAATTACATAACTAAAACAAAGAGGAAGGGGCGATCCATATAGGAGACGACCCACTCTCCTATGGAGTCACGCCAGCTAGTGCACCAAGCTATCCCGGGGCCACTAGCTGGTCCAATGACGATTATCATCCCATTACATAAAAAAATACAAAGCTAATACATAAGAAATTAGCCTAATGCACTAGAATAACAAGGAAATAAAGTAGAGTCTAGTGAACGTGCACAACACCATACCTATTACATATAAAAGATAAAAATTAGTTTGGTGTAGCTCCCATATAATCATGTAAATATAATTATGTATCAAGTATAATATACTTGTAGGATAAATGCTACTCCGATCAATGATCAATAGCCCTCAAACTTGCCTAATTCCTTTGGCATAATCTTCTTCTAGAGGGTTGAGGGTGAGACTACTAAAAAGTCATAAACAGTCTACGGCTAGTCATACCGATGGAAGCTGCCCATGTCTTCCACTAGGTCAACTAACTTGTTCTTGACCACATTGTTGGTCTGAGGAAATAGGAGGCATGTAAAAATGTGAAAGATGATCAATCTTGCACAATCTTCCACCGATTTATAGTCAGTCTTGGTAGTTAACACATCCAAGGTCTTATAAATTTCGGACCTTATAACCTTGTTCTTCCCAAAATGGCACTTACAAAAAGCACCCCTCTCCTTCTGTTCCTAGGCAAAGACCACCCAATTTCCCCCTTCTTTAGGCCAGTGATGAGGGCCACATCCTCCACAGTGAAGTCCACTCCGTCTCCCTTGAATGTGACACCAGTTTGGGCCTTAGTCCAATAACCCAAAATTACAAGGTTCTTCACCTTTGTGAAGGTAGAAAGTATATTGACAGGCTTTGCCAGTCCCAAGGGGGTGCAAGGGACTTTCACTGGCTTTCGCATATTTCTTCGTGACCCTCCCACATGGTCTGAGCCTCACTTCTTCAATTCAAGAACTTCTGCATCAATACATATCTAAGGATGAGTAAGAGGGTACATAGATCTAAAATTATAAAAGTATTGACTATAGCCCCATGAATAATATAGCCATATTTAAAATGTGCATAGCCATAGAATTCAAGATCATATGAATATAACTAAAATTATTTTAATTAAGGAATCAAATTTACTTTGGATTCTTTTAAAATGCAACAAAAAACTTAAAATAGTTGGTGAAACAAACATCAAGAAACTTGATGAAATGTTATAGTAACAATGCCAAATCCTTATACGATTAATGCCAAAACGTTTATATTAATAATGCTACAACGTGTTAGCTATTATGCTATAAAAATTTACCAATAATGCAAAAATATTGTAGCAATAATGCTTTTAAAATGTGGCATATAATTTAATTATTAATAATAGGATTAACATTTGCAATATTGTTAAAGCATCAGCAATAATGCTAAAACATGAGCAATAATACTAGCACATCATCAATAATCCTAAAGCTTTTTAATCTTAGGGGTTAAAAAAACTACTTGATTTAGTCGTCATGATATAAGGATTCGACGAATAGAAGCCTACTCTAGAGAAAGTACAAACTGTTCCTAAAAGCACATTGATAAATTTATAACGTTGTCAATAATTGTTGACATTTATATTTTACAATAGGGAATTACAACCAAAAACCTTAAAACCTAATAAAATGATAATTTTATATAAAATAAAGAAAAAAAAAATTGTCTGCTTCTTTGTGATGTAAACCCCATATAAGACTACAATTAACATACATACACAAAAGATATAAATCCCATATACATGATGAAGCTTAAGAATATTAACAGAGAGAAAAAATTAGACAGTCATCTATAATTTACTTTCAGGAAACATCACTCATCCCAATCGGTAAGAAATAGAGGTAAGAAATAGAAGTTCTTAGCTAAACGATATATGATTTACTACATTTAACAGTTCACTTTTCGTGCGGCGGCTTCGTCTCCTACGCAGGCCAAGATTCGGCGATTAACACATTATAAATGTGGGGTTTTGGGGTGATTTACTACAGGGATTAGGAAACTCAGATACATCATAAGTTAAAAGGCCTTTAGTCCTACTAGAAGGTGATGTTTTTCATTAACCGAGCTCATATATGGAAACTCCTTATCCGCGCATCTGTTGTCGATCACTCGCTTTCCCATTTAGGAGCGGCTCTCCTAATCCGTATGTAATTATACTTCATCCGTAACAAAGTCTATATAAAGGCCAACCCCCTTCATCAATCACGTACATTACCAGATCCTCTCTCTCTCTCTCTCTCTCTCTCTCTCTCGGTAGTGCGTTCGGGTTTCTGCAACAGTCAGTCTGCCAGCCATGGGTCACGGCGGATTCATCGTCAGCGCCGGCGGGGGCCAGTACGATGGGAAGCTCACGTGGGCCGTTTTGGTGGCCTGCTGCATGGCTGCTTGCAGTGGGCTCCTCTTCGGCTACGACATCGGAATCTCAGGTGGGGTGTCGTCCATGGACGCCTTCTTGGAGAAGTTCTTCCCTCACGTGTACCACAACATGCATTCGCGCTCCCCGTCGGACAGCAACTACTGCAAGTTCAACAGCCAAATCCTCACGCTCTTCACCTCCTCCCTCTACATAGCCGGTCTGGTCGGCTCCCTCCTGGCTTCCTACACCACCAGGGCCATCGGCAGGAAGGCTTCTCTCGTGCTGGGCGGCCTCGTCTTCCTGGCGGGGGCTGTCCTCAACGGATTAGCAATGAACATCGCCATGCTCATCGGTGGTCGACTCCTGCTCGGCCTAGGAATCGGCTTCGGAATACAAGTAAGTAAATTCTCTAGCCAATCTATCTTTGTCCAGAATTTTGACGACTTTTTCGATCGTCTTTGTACTCTACGTACGTGTTTATGCGGATTGGTTAGTATACTGATGATTCATGTTCATGCAGAGCTCTCCCCTGTACTTGTCGGAGATGTCTCCTCCCAAACACAGAGGTGCCCTCAATATCTGCTTCCAGCTCCTCATCACAGTGGCCATCTTCCTAGCCAGCGTCGTCAACTACTTCACCGACAAGATGAAGGGCGGAAACGGGTGGCGGTGGTCGCTCGGAATCGCCGTGGTCCCGGCCGCGTTCATGACCGTAGGGGCCCTCCTCCTCCCTGACACCCCCAACTCGCTCATCCAACGAGGCCGGGACGATGAGGCCCTTGCCAACCTGAGGAAAATCCGAGGGACCCACGACGTGGAAGCCGAGTTCCGAGACCTTGTGTCGGCCAGCGAGGTGGCCAAGCAGGTGGAGAACCCATGGCGAGCCCTGCTGCGGCGTAGCAACCGGCCTCACCTCTGCATGTCCGTGATGGTGCCCCTCTTCCAGCAGCTCACCGGCATCAACGTGGTGATGTTCTACCAGCCCGTGCTCTTCAAGACCCTCGGCCTGGGCAGCGGCGCCTCCCTCCTCTCCTCGGCCGTCAGCGGCCTCGTCAACGTCCTGGCCACCTTCGTGTCCATCGCCGTGGTCGACCGCTTCGGCAGGCGCGTCCTCTTCCTCGAGGGCGGCGTCCAGATGTTCCTCTCACAGGTCCTCGTCGGTGTCCTCCTCCGCTACGGCTTCGGGGTGTCGGGCGCCGGGGTCATCTCCCAGGGCTACGCCATGGCCGTGCTGATCGCCATCTGCGTCTACGTCAGTGCCTACGCCTGGTCGTGGGGCCCGCTCGGGTGGCTCGTCCCCAGCGAGACCTTCCCACTGGAGCTCCGGTCGGCCGGGCAGAGCGTGGTGGGGTCGGTGAACCTGTTCATGACATTCGTCGTCGCCCAGGTGTTCCTGCCCATGCTGTGCGCCTTCAAGTTCGGGCTCTTCTTCGTCTTCGCCGGTTTCGTGGCTGCCATGACACTTTACGTCTACTTCTTCCTCCCGGAGACGAAGAACATCCCCATTGAGGAGATGCAGAAGGTTTACAGGGAGCACTGGTTCTGGAGAAGGTTCGTCAGCGGCCCGGAGGTGTTGCCTCCTGCAGCTGCAGAGGAGCAGCAGCAGCGTGGTGACTTCCTAGTTTAGGATAGGAAACCCTTGTTAGTTAATGCATGCTCTCTGTCCCATATTAATTGTATATGGATTATAAAATTAAAAAGAAATCTAATCTATACCATTAATATGGGATATGTTAATTGGTCTTTGTTACTGTACGATAGAGATTCATCTCGCTAAGTTTGTAGGTTTGAAAACTTTTGTACCGTAGTGCTTATTCCTTGTTATGATTTAATTATGGGCTAGTCGTTGATGTTAATGTTGTTTGTTTGCAATGATATACACTTATACATTGTCTTAATTAATGTAGTGTTCTAAATGTCCGGACCCTATTTCTTTACTTAAATTCAATTTACAAATAGCCTTTTAGTCTGACTGGGGCGGGTACTTAGCCTAACTCTGCAAATTGAATTCTGTGGTTTAGCTGTGAATTGATGCCACTATCCCACAAATAAACTAAGCAAATCAAGCATAGTTTTTGTTCTTACTCATCAAATTTTTAAGTAGATAGCCTAAGCACACTTATGGGTACACTTATCTCGCAAGGTTCCATTAACACTTCCCACAAGATACGACAATGTCGTGATTTAGGAGACCTTCATTAGTTGGAGCATGGAATGCCACATCAATACGCATAAGAGTATCGATAATTATGAATATAGGTACGCAATGATGATATACTTGGTATGCGCCGAAATAAGTATAAACTTTTTTATAAACATAAAATAATATTATAACTAATAATATATCATTATAATACTTTTTTAGAGCATAATAAGACTATATAATACCGTATTAATTGATAAGGGTATTCTAAAATTAATTCATTTAGAACTATACACTATTATATTCTTCGTCCTATATAAATTATTATTCATTCTTTCTCAGTACTTTAAAATTAGTTTATTTTAAAAATAAATAATATACTTAATATGAGTTTAAGTTATATATTTAAATAAATGTATATTTGTGGAGCACTATATGTAAAAAAATAATTATGTAAATTGCATGAAACTACCTGTATTGATCTCATATAACTTTAAAATTATTATTTTTAATATAACAAAAACTTAAAATTTTAAAGAAGTTGGGTTTGAATTATGTTTTTATTTTTAAGGAAAAAAATCAAATTTTTTTTCAAAAAAATATTTTTTTTAATTTAAAAAAATAATTTTTTAAATAAAATAATAATTTTTTAAATAGTGTATTGATATGTATCGACCGTATTGATATGGTATGGCCGATACATATTGTAAATGCATTTGGGGGGCATATCGCCCCCCATATCGTACCGGTCTTGGCCGATATGCACTCATATCGGCCAATACAGCCTTCTATGGTTGGAGCCTGAATGTCAACATTATGCTTTTAGCATAGTAGATTATTAGCAACTAATTAATGGATATATGTATCAAAATGTCACAGTTTATATTATTTTATTTATAATACATATTTATTTATATTTTGAATTTGGTCCTCTCTTCCGCCCCAAAAAATAAAATAAAATAAAGTACCTTATTTCTCATTTACCCTATGCAGTGGTATTATCGATTACACGGCGATATATTTTACCGCACAATAATGTAGAGGAGATGACATATCAGCCTAGGAGTTCCTCTAAGGCAGATTTGGTAAGTATAACTTTGTTAAGCCACTGCTATTTGTAGGGAAATGGCTACAACATCGCGAGATGTTCGTAGCGCATATATACAGTGATATTTATTGATTACACGGTGATATATTTTACCGCACAATGATGTAGAGGAGATGACATATCAACCTAGGGGTGCCTCTGAGACAGATTTGGTAAGTATAAGTTTGTTAAGCCACTGTTATCCGTGGGGAAATGGCTACAACATCGTGAGATGTTCGTAGCGCATATATACAGTGGTATTTATCGATTACACGGCGATATATTTTACCGTGCAATGATATAGAGGAGATGACATATCAGCCTAGGGGTGCGTCTGAGGCAGTTTTGGTAAGTATAATTTTGTTAATTATATAATATTAATTTTTTATTTTTTTAATTTTTAATTTATTTTTCTTATAGCTTCGTTTAGCACGACGTACATATGTGCATTTGACTAACGCAATTAGCACCTATACTTCGGGTAAAGACTTTTTATCATCTTGTCAGTTGATGCTTAGGGAGTATGATGATGTACTTCATAGCTTGCCACTGCTTAAGTTGGTGATTACAAATGTTCATAGACATTATCCTGTAAAAGAGGCTGCTCAGACACAGACGAGGCATGATTCATTCCCTGATATTCCATCTTCTTTAGCAGTGCATAGCACTTCTCCCTGTTCATCATTTCCAGTCACTCCACATGTAGCTTATCCTCAGCCAGATCCGATATTATATTATAAATGACATCAGCTAGCTCGTGTTGAGCCATCTATTATTTATGCGGAACCTGAGCCATTGTGGGAACCTGAGCCATTGTGGGAGCCTGAGCTAGAGCCAAAGCAGGCAGATCATGAGGAACAGGCAGACCATGAGGAAGAGGATCTCGTACAACAGCGTTGGGGTCAAGGTCGAGCACGTAGGTGATCATGACATTGAGTGTATTAGATTTGTCATATGTTTCTTTTGAACTAAACATTATATTAACATGTGATGTAATATATTTTATAGTCATTTATATCTTATGATTGTTTTTATGTTGTGTAGATGATGGTTGATGTTTTGTAGATGTTAATTTAAACATATGCATGGAATGTGTGTGGAATGATTGAACATGGACACAGGTGCACTTGTATAATGTGTGTCGATTGATTGTATGATTGTACAATGCATTGAATGAATGAACATGGATATGTGTTAAAGTTAATTTAAAAGAATTTAAAAAAAAAATTGAATAAGATTTTGTCATCTAGAAGGACGACATTAGTAAAACCCGGTTGGGCGCTGCCGAAGTTTGAAGGACGGTGATTTCGTCCTTCTAAAGGACGAAATTGTCTCAAACCGATTTTATCCTTTAGAAAGATGAAATTGTCTTAAGCTGATTTCGTTATTCGAAAGGACGAAATCGGCTTAATTTGTTTAAACCAGATTTCGTCCTTTAAAAGGACGAAATCAACCTAAATGACGAAATCTACTTAAACTTGATTTCATCTTTCCAAAGAATGAAATCACGTAAATTTAAAATAATAAAAAATCACACAGGCGCTAACGCTTGGCTAGTGCCTACGTGGCAAAAATTAACACCACTTTGGAAAATATTTCCCAAAGCGGGTTGGTTTGTAAATATATTTTTTAATTATTATTAAAATAATTTTCTAAACTTAATTAATATTTCTACCTCATTCTACCAATATATATTAATTGCTTGGTAAAAAATAATATTATCAAATACTCCATCCATCTTAAATTAATAGCTCCATTTGGTTTTTAAAATAAATTTTTTAAAAAAAACTAAATAGAGCTATAAATGTAGGACAAATGGACTATTTATAGATATAATATTGTAAAAAATTGTCATCATTTACTCAAAGCTCATAAATTTGCAAATAGACAACTAAAGTATAAATAATCTTATTTACTTCTTTATTATCTTTCTTTTCTAATATTTTTATTTATTGTTGTGATATATCTTGTGTTTGTATGTTTAACCATATATGTATCTTTTAGTAGTCTTCTATAAATATGTCACTATTATTAACACATATGTAGTCCCTCCATACCATTAAAGTATTCATATGTTTGTATTGTATGTATTTTTCAGTAGTTTTATATTAACATGTCATTATTATTAGCACATTTATATTATATGTATATGTAGCACTACAACCACTTTTGTATACTTCAACCTTCTTTTGGTTATATGAAATATATTTATTATTTACTAACCTAAATTTTATAAATCTTTTTCACTTTTAACTTTAAATGTTATCTTATAACCACTAAAAAGAAAAAATTATGAACCGAGCCAAGTTTTAATATATGGGATCATGAAATTTGATGTCTTATTGTCTTGGACTTATTAAAAATAAATATAAATTACCTTAATTTTATGAAGGAAAAAAAAGACTTTATGACCCAATGCTAAAAAATATTTATAAAATTATTGTAAATTTCAAATTTCTAAGGATAGTAAACAATATTACCATAATATATTGTCTAATGATTGACATATTATTTAATATGTAGTAAAATATATCCTATTTTTTTACTTGGTTGTACTATATATGTATATACTTTATTAAATCTTTTTTCTATGATATATCTAAAGCTCAATTCATATCACATGTGGACATATGTGTATAATGTGTCTTTAAATGTTTACTTCTCAAAAATATATATTATGTGTGATATAAGCCAATACTTAATACATAGACATTATATATTCACTAATAACATATAAATTTGTAATATATCTATATATATGATAAATATAAATTAGGATTGATACTTGTGCACATGTATACATAAGTATCAATATGTATTTATGTATATTATAAAATATATTTACGAATTTTATTTGAATTCGAATCAAGTACGAGTCGAGTTCAGGCCAAGTTCAAGTTTTTTTTGAACCTAGTCGAGTCAAGCCAGAGTATGCTCAAACTCAACTAAAAAATATTCGAGTTCAAGTTGAGTTCGAGCAGAGCCACTTCAAGGAGTCATATTCGAGTCAAGACACATTTGCTCGACAAGCTAGCTCAACTCATTAGTACCCCTAGGTGAGAGTGCACACCTAACTCATCTAAATCTACTTGACTAGCATTGATTAGGTACTCCCACCAATTATAGTGGGAGTATACACCTAGCTGATCTGAACCCCTAATCAGCCCCGGCCTCCTCTAAAAACTTGTGAGAACTAAACTCAAACTTCACCAAAGGAGTCATTGGCAAATACGGAGTCACTAGTGAAGCTTCACTAGTGAAGTCTGCATAAAAGTTTACTAGTGGATGATGGCCTACAAACTGGTGCACAAAATCTTCATAAGGAGTACAGTATTTTGTGCTTTTGTGCACTACAATGCACACGGTCAATTTTCGGCCATCATACCCAGTGAAACTTCACCAGCAATTCCACGATTGGTGGGTTCACGTTTTTTAGTTTTTGAAAAGTTTTCACTGTGAAGTGGCCAACCACCTCCTGCGGTTGAGTAATGTTGCACCTACATCAAAGGTCACATATATAATAAACATATTCATCATCCAAACACCATTGACTACAGTGCCGGGTAATGCATGCCACCCACAAGAAGTGGGAAGAGTTTTTTATGCTCCGCGCTCCATATGAGCCGAGCGTAAGGAACGCCTTGGAGGAGTTCATTTTCAAGATCGACGACGCACACAATAGTATACATTACCGCAAGTATTATGTACGCTAGCGTGTGCCACCGTATGCGCCGTCGATCTTGAAAATGAATGTCTTTCAAGCATTCCTTATGCTCGGCTCATGCTGAGCGCGGAGCATAAAAAATGCTTCCCAAGAAGTGGATCCCACTCTCATGCAGCCCATTCGCCAATTCCTCCTTCTGAGCCCAAGAGACTCTCAAAAGCTGCCTAGTGGGACGTAGAACTTAGGGGCTCTTTTGATAAAGATTTATCAATATGATTTTTTAAGATTAAGAATAAACCCTCTAAATTACATTTAGATGTAAAAAAAAATTAAATGTATCAAATTCATGATGAATTATTAGATTCAACAAGATTTTTAGCTAATTTGTACTCTCTTAAGTAATCTCTTCATGAAGAGATTTACATAATTTATTTACAAATATCTTGTAAATCGAATTTACATAATATACATTGCCAAATATTAATGAATTTAATTAATCATATTAAAATAGATCAAGATTTGCTACCACCAATAATTTGTCTCCAAACAGCCCCTTAGTTACGACCCTCCTTGTCTAGCCATCTCATTGCCATCACGGTGGTTAATTGGTAGTGGCTGTTGGAGCTTCATGTAGATTTCAAATATCAATGACTCTCATATGTTCTTTACGCTAAGGTTCTTGTCACTAAGAAACATAGAAAATACTTCCCATGAGGAATACATCGACCCACAGGAAGGATTAAAATCGAAATATAGTAATATTAGAGCATCGGTGCCAGCAGCATCAAGCTCGTAGTCGCATGTGAAGAGGAGATAGTGGTCTTTGTTTGCAGTACATTAGCTGAGGGTCTGAGTGGAGATCTTCCAGTTGAATGGTGTAAAGTTTGGCAAGTCGTTTTCAAGAGATTCCAGGAGCGCCACTAGCCTCATCGGTACTTTTAAGTTTCCAAGACCTGGTAATGTGTAACTAAAATTACCCTTTCTACCAACCTACTGCATAAAACAATCTGGTCTACTTTCCTACTTTTCCATCTTATTTGACAAGTTCTAGAAAATTGCTCAAGACTTCATTTAGAATTTTAGATGGAGCAGCCAAGCCATTCAATCTTTGACAGACACTTGTATCTGTTAAGTTTGGCAATGATGGAATATCTTTGAAAAGGAACTTCCATTAAAGCGGTTTCCAACTTTTGCAAACCTATGAAGAGAAAAATGAATGGGTATTTGTACAAGTACACCCGCCAACCACATGTACTCACTTTCAGGGGCCCAAGAGATTCTCTAGGGGAGCAAAATAGAGAAGCCCCACCAAGGAGATGATCCTGTTATGCGGCCAATATACCATATATAGTCTTGGCGCCAATATTGCATAGTTGTCTTAACTAAGTTCAGAGCCAGCTCCTTAATCCCTGATTCTCCTCACTTGCCTATATCTATATCTTCTTTGTATAGTAACTAAATCAAATCAAAAGAATATTATGCAATCCTAAAGATACTCCTATATCTTCTTTGTATAGTAACTAAATCAAATCACTAGAATATTATGTAATCCTAAAGATACTCCCATATCTTCTTTGTATAGTAACTGACTCAATTACAGGGATATTATGTAATCCTTAAAGATACTCCTTGTAACTTATTTAGACCAATCAATTCAATGAAGAATCTAAAGTGGTTGAGATTATTTTCCTCACACCTGCAGCCCAGGTGATCAACTATACCTTACTCCTATAGGATCAAGTTCATAGATCGTGGCCAGCAGGTGCACATTAGCTGGAATTTGGATCCTGCCTCCGAAATGACATTAAGTCTCAAGTTGAAGCATGGATGCAGCACTTTGGCCCAAATGATCAGTTGAAAGTTTGTCACTTTCACTCAGTGACACCGCACAAAGATGGATGCGAAGGTCACTGATGTCCCCTTCAATCGTTGTAAAACCTCCAAGGTTCCTCTAACACAAAAGCCTACCCCAGAAGAGAAGCTCTCGTTTTGACGTAAGCATATTAGAAATGTAGAGCTTCAGCTGCAGTAGCACCGAAGAGGGCAGATGCAAGCCTGTGGAAGTTGGAATAAATTCCTTTTGAGTCTGTCAAGACAAAGACAAAAACAAGGAAAAACAGATAGACCAGGGATGCACATATTGCCAGGATCGACTGCAAGCTTTATGGATGATATCTCCCATCTTGGATTTTGAGATTGAAATTACAGCCGTCTCTCAAAACATAATACCCATAGAAGAGCCATCAAAGTCAAAAGACCTCGACCAATGTCAGAAAATGAGTAAAAAGCCCACTTCCAAGAGCTTGATGCACAATACAAGGGCCACCACACCTTAAACTTTGCTTCTTAAAAGATTTCAGGCTCTCATGAATTCTTGGTATATATGTCTTTTCCCCAAGACTGGATTTGTCAATAACCCTGCTGCATCAAGATCATCCGTCTCTCCTCTTCACAGTGTAAGAAAAATATCCATAACCCCAGTTAAATTGAGCATATTACTGCAAGCCTCTTTCACCTGACAATAAACTAATAGTTACAGAATTTACAGATGAGTAACCAAACTAAAATGATAAACATTTTGGCATTGTAAATGCAAAATAGCTAAATTATATAAAAACTTTTGTTGACTTATATATACCTTTTATTTGCTCATGAACTGTTCCATTCAAGCATTTATATGTCTTCTCAGATTCTCTTCTCAAATCTGCTTTGTGTTTATCAGGCTCTTTTTGACTTCTTACTGATGAGATTGATTAAATGCCGCAGAAGATGAATGATTTACGAGTTTTCCACTCAATTTTCAGTAACTTCAGTGCATTCTGCTCCAATTGCACTGTTCCCCGGTGTTTTTTGGACGCTTCTATCTTTCAATAAACTCCTCACTACAGCCACATCATTCCACCTCTTAGCAGCTGCATATATATTAGACAACAACATATACCTCCCACTATGGTGCGGCTCCAACGCTATGAGTTGCTTCCCTAATTGCTCCCCAAGCTCGATCTCCCCATGAATTCGACAAGCTCCAATGAGTGCACCCCATAATTCAGGGTGTGGGTCCACTGGCATTCTCTCAACAAATTCTACTGCATCTTTAATTAGCCCTGCCCTGCCTAGTAGGTCAACCATGCAACCATAGTGCTCTGCCTGGGGCTTCATACAGTAAACTCGAGTCATAAGATGGAAAAAATGATTCCCCTCATCTACAAGTCCCGAGTGACTACAAGCACTTAGCACACCAATAAATGTTATAACATTTGGCTCCAATCCAATCATCCTCATGCGCCAAAAGAGCATTAGAGCTTGCCTCCCACATCCATTCATGGCCAAACCAGTCAGCATGGTGTTCCATGAAAGTAAGTTCTTGACAGGCATCTCAATGAAGACTTGAATAGCTCTTCCAATGCTCCCACACTTGCCATACATGTTCACAAGGGCAGTCCCTAAAGTCACACTGAGCCTACACTTGCATTCTGTAATGTACCTATGCATCCCCTCGCCTTCTTCGAAGGCCCTCAGTTGTGCACAAGCTGAAACCACACTTACCAAGGCCGGTTCATTAGGGACAAATCCAGCAGCCACCATTTCCTTAAACACAGCTAGGGACTTCTTCCAGTGTCCACTTTGCGAGAAAGCTGAAATAATAGCACTCCATGTAGCCACATTCCGCTCAGGCATCTCATCAAACAGCTTCTGCGCATTCTCCACATCCCCAGCTGCTGCATACCCACCAATCATGGCGTTCCAGGAGACTTCATTCTTGTACGGCATTCGATCAAAAACACTACGGGAAAGACACAAATCGCCACAGGCCGCATATCCACTAACTATTGCAGTCCACGAGACCACATCAGCTATCTCAAAGCACTCATGAAACAACCGCTGGGCACAACCCATTTCTCTAAATCCAGCATACATGCTAATCATACAGTTCACAACATAAACATCGGTATATAACCCAAGCTTCGTCACATGGCAATGGAGCCCCCGCCCGAGATCGAGAAGCGACAGTGCCGAACAAGACCCCATAAGGAAAGGGATCGTGAAGTTATCGGGCCATACACCCGCCCGACGCATTCTCAGGTAGAGTTTGATCGACTGGACGGGATCAGGGCTCTGCGAGAACGCTCTGATCATGGTGTTGTACATGGCCCGAGTGGGGTATTCGGTCCGGTCGAAGATGGTTTCTGCGTAGCCGAGATCACCCGCGTCGGAGATGGCAGCGAAGAGGAGGAGGCGGGAGACAGTGAAGGCGGAGCTCTGAGCCCCGGTGGCGATGATGCGGGCGTGGGCGATCTTGAGCTCCGCCATGTTTGCGAAGGCCGCGAGGGCCTGCGAGAGGCTCGGGTGGTGCAGCAGCTCCAACTTCCGGGCCAGCCACCCAACTGACGCCATCGCCACGGCAACTCTATTGGCGCAAATTTTGAAATTACGAAAATTATTTAAATAATATTATAAAAATATTTATAAAAATAATATTCGTTTAAAACTATTTATTAAAATAATATTAACTTTTGCGATGCAGCGTCAGTTAAATAAAATCTACTTTTACAAGGGCTTTTATCCTCGCAACGAATTTGAATAGACAAAATTATTTTATATAATAATTTCATCCATTGTAATAGCGTCTTCAAGTAAAAATGTGAATAGAATTTACAAGATAGAAAATTTATTTAAATAATATTTAAAAAAATATTTATATAAATAACTCACTTTAAAAAATATTTTTTAAAGTATTATTTTTTTTATTACTAGTGCTTGTGTAATTTTTTTTTAAAATTATTTATGATTTAATACATTGGAAGGATACAAAATCATCTTTAAATTGATTTTGTCTTTCTAAATGACAAAATCTCACCCAATCATTAATTGAATTTCGTCTTTCTACCACTTCACTCCCTCTCCCCAACTCATTAATGGTTGGGCGTTTTTAAGTAGATTTTGTCCTTTAGAATGATGAAATCAACTTAAGCTGATTTCGTTTAAAAATTCTTCTAAATGATGAAATCCTCTCTCTATTTACCTCAACATTCCTCTTACCATTCGTTTGTTGCATTTAAAATTTTCTTTGCCCAGATCTGCCATCAACAGAAGGGAAACCACCATTCGACCGTCCTCACACACGATTCCTCCACCAAATCTACCTAACATGAGTTAACACTTAGTGATAGTTTAGCTGGTGGTAAACTTCAAATTAGGGCAGGGGACATCCGGTTAAGCTCAAAGATCTCACCTTCTCATTTGGTGGTGGTTGTTCAGTGTCGCCGGCATTTTATTTGGGCGATTGGGTAAAGCTCTTGTTACCATTTTTTTCTCTGCTCTTTTGGATGAACAATGTGTCCCACTGGTAGTCGTATTGAGTTCTAGATCGTGGGTTTTCCTTCCTTTTATAAGCTATGTAGTTTCAATGTGAGCTGGTGCATGAGTTCTGAATTTTTTAAGACTGCTATTTTTTGAGTGAATGCATGAGGTTCTTGTCCTTGAATTTGGTTGAATTTTATGTTTAGAACAAATTTGTCTCGATTTATTAGTGCAAAGTTAAATGCAGTTGTTGTATTTGCTTATTCTGAGTGATGGTAAATGAAGTTTTAATGAAAAGTTTTAGTTATTATTTTATTAATGTTAGATTGTGAGAGTCACAAATGACCTAATGCTTATATGATGTTTGATGAATTGCCCTAGAAGTGGATGACATAGCATTTTCACAAGTTATCAAAGTTAACCATATCCGGTTAGTTCCATCTAGACAGTTCCATCACTTCAATTTTCTAGTGATGGATATTATTCAAGTTTACTAGGGCTTGCAATGTAAGATAGTGGTGGGTTAAAGGAATTGTTCTTCAAACACAGAATATGTGGCCTTGGGAAATTTAAGGGGTTGTGGGCTTATGAATTTAAAGTCATTTTAATAAGTAGGAGCGACACATTTGTGGCTAGTGATTTGTAGTGTAAATATATTGGCTGAAATATCTAATATATTATTCAATTTACCCTGACTGAATTTCTTATTTGTTTAATGAATTTTTTTTAATTATGATGCTGGTTTTTATCTTCAAAAGCTGATTTTGATTGCATGCAATTGATTTATTTACTGCTGCTTTAAATATTAAGCTCGATTAATCTCATGTTTTGTTAAGTAAAGTAGTTATTCTAAAGTAATAGATTAATGCATTATTTATGTAATTTATTGTTTATGAATTAAGTGAATAGATATAGCAGAAGAAATGGTTAGTTTTATGCTTCACCATGAAGGACGCATAGATGGATTATTTATTAAGAAATCATCTTCTTATGGTGAACTTGAGATAGAAGTAGCTGGTAGGGTTGGTTGGGATTGAAGGAGATGAAAAATTATTATACAATGTAACCTTCTCATATTTGGATCGAGATTAGGGCTACTACATGTAGATGACGAGGCATCATTTAGACAAATGTTTCACCATTCATCTCACATATTTACATTTGAGTTATTTCTTGAAAAAGAGACCTAGGTGCCTAGTGAAGGGCATAGTGATTCACATAGGAGCTCACACAGGAGTTCTCATAGGAGCTCTGAAAGAAATATGAGCAATAGAAGGCATATACAAATGCCAAAAGAATGAAATTTATCAATGACAATAACTTCAAATTAAAGTCATAAGTCGTCTGCACCTATTGACGATGGAAGTGGACCTAATTAGAGGTAAGGTTTATTAAGATGTGAATCCTGCTTAAATTTTATAATTGTCGATAAAAATTAGGATGTTAAATTATGAATTTTATGTGTAATGTAGAAGGTACACATCGCATGCACATGAGATATTTAGCCTTCAAATGTCTCTAGGCAGTGCATGGCATGGAACTCAAAGCTCGATGGGCATTCATTACCCCTACACAAGTGTTGGACATATCAATGTTGGACCATACAATCTAAGGTGAAATACATATTTATAAACAAATCTAACAATTTTACATTTTAAAGAAGGGTTAAAGTTGTCACGCCCCGACACTCACCCGACCTGAGCCGAACCCGGTCCAAGGGACGGTCGAAACGCACATGGACGACAAGTTGATTTAACATTGCAGAAGACTTAACTCCTCTAGCATGTAAATTACATATATGAAGTTGCATACCTTTAAATCTTTGTGCAAGAGAACTAGGGAAAAAGCATAAAGGACTTTATCTCTGAATTAGTCATCAAGTCTCAACCCACGGTTTAGAATACTTAGCCGACAAACATGGCTTGAATCAAAAAGTCATAAATAGGTTTAGAACCACAAGGATTACAATAGTCTAAAACAAGATAAATCATACATAATGTTCTAATATCATAACAAAGTAAATTACAAAATATAGCAAAGTCTCGAGGCATCCATGCCGACTCCAAAGAATTTGCCAACCGTTCCTCGTACAAAGGATCCTGATTGACTTCATGTCGCACCATACATCCCCAAAACAAAACACGAGAAAGTGAGATGAATATAAACTTAGTAAGGTTTTGAATACCTAAATGGTAAATTAGAAAACAATCATGACATCAACATGGTCTATTAGATCCTACATGCAAGTATCTCAAACATACTATTTATGACATGAATGATTACAACATACACAATCATCCTGCATGAAGAGTGTCTCAAACACACCCTACACATCCATGCATACCCATTCTCCTTCATAACATCCAACCTGCATAATACGTGTGTCTAGAACACAATCACATCATGCATATCCAAAACATTTAACCTGCATGAGAAGTGTCTCTAACACATAATCACATCATGCATATTTATAACATCCAACTTTCATGAGAAGTATTTCTAACACACAATCACATTATGCATATTCAATCTCAATCATCATTCACCCTGCATGACAAGTCTCAATTACACTATACCAAATCATGCATAATAAATCATATTCACATATGTCACATAATCTCAATATCCCTATACGACCTGTGTAATCTGGGCATAATATTATCTCATACACATGCATCATCAACAATGGTGAATGTCTCCATCATAGAGAGATATACAATCATACCACCTGCTCTGGACATAGTTCGATTTCCTAAATAGAAACCTGATAAGTATGAAATATATATCTATTTTATGTGCCTTTTTACCTATTTGCTAGTATAGATTAGGTTAATTTAGAGTTAGTTATGGTTTATTTAGATTAAGATAGATATTAGTATTTTAGTTTAATTATTAATGATTTTGTAGTTATTAGTAGTTTAGATGTGTATTTAAACAAGTTAGAAATTAATATGGACATGAAGAAAAGCTTACTGAACAGAATATGGATTGTCCAGAAAAACTATCCGGATTGCAGAAACATTGTAGCCGTTTGAATGGGCCGCAGGGCGTTCGAATGGGATAACGTGATTTTGAAGCAAAACTCAATTCAAGCATTTAAACGGGCATGCAGGGCGTTCGAATAGCATAACGCGCAGTTTCCTTGTTTGACCCAAATTTCAATTCTTTTCATATTGGACTTCTTCTTACGGAACTTATGCCTATAAAAAGACATATTTAGCTTAAAATTAGAGGATTCCAGGAGATTTTATGAAGAGAAAAATGAAGAAGATAGAGAAGAACTCAAAGCTTTTAATGGAGATTCAAGTGCTTTCTTCTACAATGGAAGGCTAGACTTTTCTTTTACTTAGGAGTTGATGAACCTATAGATAAGTTTCAATTTCTTTTCTTTTTAATTTAGATCTTAGTTGTGAATGATGACAATTGTATGATATGGATTTCCTTTTTAATGGAAGAGCTTTTAATGTTTATTCAAGTCTATGTTGATTTATTGTCTTGTAGATGATAGATTGATGTAGTTTTGATATTTGCATCAATTCTAATTTTTGTGATTTAGATGAGATGGTCATACAATAGTTTTAATGTTCAGATAATTAATGACTTGGATGAGTTATATTAAGATTAGACGGGTCATGCCTATAGCTAGTTTAGTGTAGATGATCTGTGTTATTGTCGAAGATAGTTTATGTCATGGAATTTAATTAATGATTCTTTCTGAAGTAATTCTAGCTTGTAGCTGAGAATACTTGTTCATATTCACACTAGATTTAGATTAAAAGTTAAGGAATTGTTATGGTTTTATAGTGGATTCGATTTCCTAAGTAAATTCCATCATATTAATCTATTATTTTTAAACTACTTGATTTCTTTCCTTTACTTAATTAAAGTTTAAGTTTGTTTTAGTTTTCAATCAGCAAAGTCCTCTTTAGATTTAGTGATAATTCATCCGTCCCTAAGGTTCGACAACCCTTAAATACTCATCCTAATATAATTACCTTGTACACTTGCAAAGAGTTTAATTATAAACGATCAAAACCTAGGGCATTGCCTGCTCTGGACACAATCCAAATTCCTTACAGAAACTTAGGGTGTTTAGGGTAGTCAACCCCTCTGCTCACTCTAGAACACGTGGTAGCCGGTGCACGAAGGCATACCACTCTTGATTCTCAGGGTCTAGATGACTCTATTAAGAAATCTCAACCGCATTTGACTCAACTCAACCTAACTCATTTCGACTCAACTCAACCCGGGAAGGATCCATGTTCCAAATAGGAACTCAAATAGAAATCATGTCCTTTTAAACCAACTAATTTCTAATAAGCTAACGATTGATTAATCCGGCATGCAATTTCACACCATTGCATCTAAACTATCAACCACATCTAATCTCGATAAAGTCCTGTTCGTAAATCCATATCATGATGCATGTAACATGGTACATACGTGAGCAATACATACATGAATCCTAATTTATGAAATGCGCTCCCATCATCCCTACATGCATCACTTTTAATCATAATATCAACCATCACCATAATCATCCCCCACATGTACGTGTATATGGTAGAAACATTCAATTCTAAGCATATGGACATGCCTTATAAATAACCGATCAACATACCACACGCATGCTCTTTAGCATTTAATCATTGCTCCTTACTAAAATCATGAATAAAAACTATCAAAAAATACTATTCGAATCAAATGTAACCTTCACACTACACTTAAGTAAGCATATTCGTTACCACACTTAAAGCTAGACATAGCACCATCATTCATCCATAATTTAATCATAATATGTGAAAGAATGCAAACCCATTCTTATGTTATAACCTTGTTAGAATCATACTTAAAATATGAGGAATCACTCAACATAGATTCAAGATAAGAAATTATAACATGCTTAACCGAATAACATGTAAATTACATAATACTTAACATTTATCATAGCTTTCAACATCAAATTCATACCCCTCCAGTAGCTCCTCCTAGCATAAATTACTCACCATAAACATAGAAAACGATATTTAAGAAGAAAATATGAAAAACGAGCAAAATAACTAAGAACTACATAATTGTTGTGTTTGCATTTGAATGCTTTGCAGGGACGTTCAAACGCTTACACTACATTCTGGGTTGTCTTCTTCCTTTCGAATCCAAAACTGAAAATACACATATTGTCACGCCCGAGGTTTTTTCTTACATTTAATTGAAAATTTTGCTAATATTTTATTTTAAAATACAGACGTAAATCAAAGGAACCAACAATATTCATAATGTGTGAAAATAATTTTCGTAAATTAATTCATCATATGACAAAACTAACATTCTCATGCATGACCCAAAATGAAAACATAAAAGTAAAACTTGTCATGGCCATGGGCTTTAAAAACAAATACCTCCCAGGCCTTTCTGAGTACAAGTTCTTCAATAGTATGTGTTCTAATTCATAAATATATGCACAAGTCCACAAAATAATACAATTAACTCTCACCTTAAATAATACATGAGATCGTAGCACCAAAATCCACACAGCTTCACACAAGTTCATTGTACTCAAGGTCGAGTAAAAATAGTCCACCACAGGGAATAGTCCGGTACAAAAAGTTATCGATCGACCTACAAAAGCCTCTAGACAAAGGGGCTAAAAATAAGGTGAGTATTTTCATAATCAGTAGGAAAATACCCAGTAGGGTAAATAAATCAATGAACTTCATAAGTTCCATACATAGATGCATTTATGTAACCACACATGAAGCAAACAAAATATGAAATATAAATATGGTCTCATACACAAATCATCGTACTAGCTGAACTTACACTTACTCTTATATCATGCTCTTACACTTACACTGAATCAAAGTCTTACCAACCTACTCGTACAATCGTACACTTACAACATACACATACTCGTGCAACCTTATTCGTATGAACTTACTTGTACAACCTTACTCGTACCATCTTACTCTTACTCATAAACTTATTTGTATTGTCTTCCTTAGAAGCTTACACTTACACTTACTCTGGATCTTACACTTACTCAAAATCAAATACATATAACTTACTCAATGACCTTACTCATACTATCTTACTCTTACTCATAAACTTACTCATATCGTGTAACGACCCGACCCGAGCCAGGCCCACAAAATCACTAATAGGAAATTTTCTCTTTCCTTAAGCCAGGAATCATCATCTGAGTGTGAGAGGTACAACGTTCGTCTACGCACTACGGAGCTTTAAGGCTTCCTCGTATGTAGACTTAGGTTGTACACACAACAAAGCTTCATAGTTCGTCGCATGTAAAATAGAATAAAACATATTATTATAATGATTTGGATCGGGCCAACGTTGCCTTGCCGTTTGTTGCCTACGTACGTATTGGATATTATTCCAATACGATCGGATCCGAATGTAGTTCTGCCTAATGGCTACTACATACAACAAACATCACAAAATCATACGTATAAAATACATATCTATGAATATTTAATCGGAGTATACAAATACTCATCATATATCGGAGTTAAGCGGAAGTTAATAAATCAACGGAATCGTGCATCTCCCTCTACCACAGAGCGGGATTAAAATCTTATACACATATCTCGCTTCATTACTGAATCGAGACTGAGCACATCACCCGGCTCGCTCTATCACTGAGCCGAGACCGGACACACACATCACGTGTCTCGCTCCACCCTAGTGTGAGACAACACACATCATGGCATATAGGCACATAGCATGACATATAGGCACATAACATAGTATATCGGCACATAGCATGGCATATAGGTACATAGCATAGTATATAGGCACATGGCATGGCATATAGGCACATGGCATCGTATATAGGCACATAGCATTGTATATAGGCACATAGCATGGCATATAGGCACATAGCATAGCATATAGGCACATAGCATGGCATATAGGCACATGGCATCGTATATAGGCACATAGCATCGTATATAGGCACATAGCATGGCACACACGCCGTTCTATAATAAAAACAAGAGATCAGAAAAGCTTACTACCCTCATGTCTCGTATAGTAGCGGTAGACGGAGTTGCTCACACGAGCATCCTCCCCTTCAGATCCGAAGATATTAGATGGAGCTTCCTCTAGCCTCCATACGTTCATCGTCTTGTACCGAAAGACTACGTATAAATGTTCTCCTTGTCGGAGATTCTTCTCATTTTTTTGTGCCCGTGAGCGGCGGACAGAACTTCCCTTAGTCTGGATTACTTCTCTTGATGTAGCTTGGCAACTTCGGACAGAATCCCGTCTTGCTTTGGGCCCATTTTTCTTGTTCATTGCTCGAGGATCACGGGTGGAGCCTCTCCTTGTCTCGGGGCATTTCCTCTTTATACAGTTGCCGAATCAAAGAACGGACCTCTCCATCATGTAGAACATACTTGATTTAGTCAAGAATGCCTCTTGGACCAACTAAATCGGAGTTGGGATGGCCAGAAACAGAGAAAATAAAGTTAGTCGGTACGGGTAGAACCTTTCCTTGTCTTGGGGTGTTTCCTCTTCTTATGATTGCCAACTTAGAAAATGGAACCCTCCACCATGTAGAACATACTTGATTTAGTCAAGAACGCCTCTTGGACCGACTAAATCGGAGTTGGGATGGCCAGAAACAGAGAAAACGAAGTTCGTTGGTGCATGAAGATAACGGGCAGGACCTCCTCTTGTCTTGGGACGTTTCCTCATCATACGGTCTCCAACTCGAAGAATGGACAGCTCCATTGCGTAAAGCATACTTGATTTAGTAGGAAACGGGTCTTGAACGGCCTTAATCGGCCTCAGAACGGTCAGAAACAGAGGAAAAGAGGTTCCTGTTTCAGAATGGAGCGAAATGGGGGTTTCAATAGCCCCCGAGCCGCCGAAACCGCGGCGCCGCACCGCCAAAACCGGCAGTGCCGCTGTTTTGGCGGCGGCGCCCGCAGAAAATGCGTGCGGGTCACGACCCCCGCGAACCCACGGCCCGCGGTAATGCGGGCAAGCGTCGCGCCGCGCTGCGCTGGCTCGCGCTAGTCGCGTGCCACGTGCCGGCTCACCCATATTTTTCCATTTTTTTCTTTTTTATTTTTATACTTAAAATTACAAACGCACGCATCTTTCTACCCCGGAATCGAATTTGCGCGTTCTAGGTACCGTTGGACTCGTATCGTCGAGCCCTTCGATACAAACCCACTTAAAGCAGCAAAACACACTCTTTCCAAGTGGGTCCCACCTATATTGCACGTTTCTTAAATATCGTAATTTCTGGTCCCGACCTCCGTTTTGCACGTTCTTTGAATCGTTACGCTCGTTATGCCAAGCTCTACCTGGCTACGGGTATTTCATCTAATGAAAACCCTTAATATTAATCTCAAATTACCAAATTACCCTTAACCCTCCTGGGTTAAGCGTAACCGAAAAATGGGTCGTTACATATCGTCTTCCTTAGAAGCTTACACTTACTCTGAATCTTACACTTACTCAAAATCAAATACATATAACTTACTCTTACTATCGTACATATACTACCGACAACTGAAGCTCATTATAATTAATAATCTCCAACGTTAGAAAGGAAGGGAATGCCAAGGGCATCTCCTTAACCTTTGGGGAGCAACTAGACACCATAGACTTTTCTGAAGGCAAGGCACACCTATGCTCATGGGGCACATGATAGCCAACTAAGGGCAAAAAATATACAATGCCACTCTTGGGCGGAACATACAGTGACATTTATAAGCAGAAATACATATAGTGCCCATGAAGGGTAGAAATTTACAGCGCTCTCAATAGAGCATCAAACGTCTGGGCCAAAATACAGCACCAAGATAAAATCCCGCATGATAATACCATGGCTAAACCAAGAAGGACGCTCAGTCGATTACTTATCGATTGACTCAAACACAAAACTTAATCTATTGAAACCCTCAGTCTCAACTCATAACATTATTGAATTAGGGTTACTTACCATTCAAGTTCATATTAGGTAACTTATGCATATATAATTATGTTCAGAACTACTTCTGTCTTACAATCTTTAGCCAATGAAACTAGAATTGCGCCTGTTCTGAAGCTCTAATCCACAAAAGTAACATTATTTACTTAGCTCATCCCCCACTTTTACACTTACAGTCTTACGAATCTCAGCATAGCCTTACTTGTCAAACTCGAATTCCATACTCACTCTCTTACCATCAAATACTTACAGCCTTACATCTTACACCATTTGCCTTAAAATCAAATTGTCTCACTCGAACTCATCAAATGAAACCCTTTAGACCTATATCTCATCATCAAACCCTTACTGATTCCTTACTCATTATTCTTCTGTTATAATTCAAATTACGTACATTATGCGTGTACAATTACCCATTTAAAATTTTATAATATATAAATCTAGACCCCCTCATCGGATCATAAGCTTGCCATATCTATTAATTAATGTGCCTCATCAAAGTGCCCCCCTCTATTAATGCACGTTATCGAATTGTTCCCCTATGTTAATATGTGTCGACATATCAATAACAATAATAGTATCAATGACTATAGGTATAGATATACACCGATGATGCGCTATATACATACTAAAATAGGCATAAAACCATTGATGCACTTAAAAAATATTTTAAGTAATACGGCCAACAATCGCTGCCATCGCCGTGATTCAACCTCTCCCGCCCCTTTTGCCCACGATTGACTCATGAGACATCTTCCCACCCTCTCTTTGTTGCTCCCTCCCTCTCTCTACCGCTTTAGGGTGCCAAATTCAAGATCCCCGACGAATTCTAGCCCCAACCCCCTCCCCCTCCCTCTCTCCCCGGGTCCCCCCCTCCTATGCTTCAATACTCCCCCCTTCACTCCACTATTGTCAACGGAGGAGTCAGATTCACATGCCGGATTCTAGCTCCTTGCCAGATTCAAGCCACCCAACCCCTCCTCCCTCCCACTCCCCCTTCTCTCCTCGGATCCCCCTCCCCTCCCTATTTTTTATTTATTTTTTTAAAATATAATAAAAATGAAATAAAATAAAAATTATTAGCAACTCATAATAATATGTATTGCTAATATACTAGGTATTAGCGACACATAATACATCTATATGTTACTAATATCTAGTCTATTAGTCACATTTATATCTATGCATCACTAATAAATTTTAATTTATTTCTTTTGTATTATTTTTAAAATAAAATTATAAAATTATAAAAAATTACAATTAGAGGAGAGAGACCGAGAGAGTGTGTGTAGAGAGAGGAGAGAGAAGAGAGATGGGGAGAGTCAGAGTAAAGAGAAAGAGAGAGTACGAATTGCAAGGGAAATTGCACAAGGTATTGGTAGTCATGTAAGCCTTTTTGGTGCAAAAACTGTGATTTATTTCTTACTTTTCAACTTTGATGAAAATTTTCATACCTCATTGCTCCTGAGCCTACCATCAATGTGGGCCTATAACCCATTCTTTGGAGAGGTGGTGAGCAATTCAAGATTACCCAATAGAAATGAAGGTGAGTGGCTTGTCTTGAGTCAACGCATTTATTAATATAAATTAAGTTGAAAAAATTCAGCAATCTGGGTAGCCCAGAGATGAAGTGTGAGGTAACACACTACTGGATCATGAGGCGTAATCAATTTGTAAGATGAAACTAGAATGCCTTTTCCATTTATTTTCAAGTAGGGCATCCATTTTGAATCTCATTTTCGTACCTCAAGATGTGTTTAACATTCTAATATAGATTATATGACAAGTTGATACGTTGTGTTTGAGATAACATGGCACAATTTGTAGTCATGTTTTTATAAATTTGAACTGCGTAATTATTATGTTTATGTTAACACTATAGGTAAATAGATTGTGTTATAAGAAAATGTGACCATAAGAGCCTTGTGTGTTCAATAATATGTCATATTTAAATATCATATTTCTGAAAATATCATTCAAGGAATATTGTATGTTTACTTGAACACTAGTATTTTTTGTAGTTCACAGTTATATTTTAGTATTTTAAAATATAATTTATTATGTTTTATAGTATAATGTTTAATTTTTTAAATAATCTATAATATTTTCTTGCAATCCAAAAGTATGTTTTATATGAATGACCAAACATTAACCTCGTCACAATCACTTGATCTTCTATGTTTAAAGCTCTTATGTACTAATTATAAGTTTGATTGGAGTATTTTATAGTGTATGTATTTATGTTCTTATTTACAACACAATATGTAAAATTTGTCTTTATTACAAGGTTAATTATAACCCTCTTAACTTGTAACAGGCTTAGGAAACATGCCCTTATTTGGAAGAGATTATGGTAGTCATTTGCTTGTAAATTTCTAGTCATTAGCTCATTTCACCGATATTTAGTTCAAACAGGTTAAGATCATCGACTGTTTCCCACTTTGCCTTGGCATCAATGTCAAAATTATTAAGTACTTTGTTGTCTCTAAATTTTTCATAATTAGACATACTTTCTATGTCAATTAAATCATTCTTGTTCCATTAATTATTACCTTATATCACTTCTTCAAATTATTGGTCATCGTAATTACTAGGGTGGTATGGGGGTTCATAGTTATTAAATGAATTCCTTATCGCACCCATGGTTGGCGACATTTCTTCTAATTTAGTCTAATTGACTTTTATTACAAGTTCTATATGCATTAGATTATTGCAAGAAGAATGATATGGATTTGTTGAGTTCAAATTTCTCAATTCTCCTAATTAGCAATAGATATTAATGTGTTAATCAATATGTGATATCATTCGACATCGTGTATTCGATTACACGCTAACAAATTATATCATGTTATCGCTAACACGATACTTATACATGTCATGTTATTACATATATGCTAAAAAATTAGAATTATATTATTTTCGTATTTTGCATCATTAGTTATGCAATATGATAAATATCATATTTTTTTGACACGATATTCTTTGTATTGAACACAATAGGTTCAATAATGCGTGCTTGAGTATACAATAAAGTACACTATCATGTGCTCTAAAATTCATTATTACTTAACAGATTTAAAAGTGAATTGTGTATCATTGACTCTCATATCCAATCTAAAGTTAGGGCTAGGGTAAGCCTCATACCATCGATAATTTAGCTCTATTGAATGTCTGATTCCTTTATGTTGATGGTGATTTATCATAGTTGTTGGACTCTTTTATCTTGGCATATAATAATAACACCTATTTATTTACCTTTTTATAAATAAAAAATACTTATTATATGTCCTCATCGTCTTCAAATTTATATAATAGATGATTTCAAATATGAAATTAAATATTTCAAAGTCACATTATGTCATTCTTTGACTTGAAGTAGCAATCTACCAAACCTTATCTACAGATCAATGTTCATCAACTGAGCCTTTTTACCTATATAGAAGTCATCATTGCCTACTTCTCTATTATAATGCATGTAAATACTAATCATATCCATTATGGAGGTTAAAGGGTGATCAGATCCATCGAAATAAAGCATTTTTTTACCCTTAACAGCTTTTGACATGTAAAAAAAATAAATTTTTACTATCTCCAACAACTTACCAGTGAGTCACCTCCCGATGGCGACTTATAACTATTGCCGATCAATCTTCCCCATCCGAACAAAGTCATATTGTTTCGGTGTTCATTTATTATAATATGTATGAGTATTTGGTTTATTTAAATTCTAAAGTAGTTTTGTCCTAAAATAGATCACGTGACATTCTTTTTAAAACCAAAGAATATGAACTATTGACTTTTTCAACCAAATAATATGAAAAAATATCCTATATAGGCCAAATACCCCTCATTTTTATGCATTTCATTCCAAGTTTAGAGAGTTATACATTGGGAGATTGAGTCCCTTGTTAAAGCTTACTCTTTATAATTCTATTGACTACTAAACTTTGAGTCCAATCTCTAATCATCACTCTTTGTTTGAGCATAGTGAAAGCCTAAGATACACTTTAACACCATACAACTATTAAAAGTTTGGCATGACTTCTTTTATCTAATTATTTTATATTCATAGAAAATAAATTTAATTATCCTTGTAAGAATCTTACTTAAACTAGAATTTTCATTTAAGAATACCAATTAAAACATGTAGAAGCATTTTTAATGATTTTTATTCCTAATGAACTTAATATAAGGAAAATGTGAGAGCCTTTGATATTTAAGATTTGATATTTAAGATTGACAATGTATATACTAATGCCAATTAAAATTAATAATATTCATGCTAATATACTTAATATATATGTGATCTTATAAATATAGGACTCTCATGTATTTCTTAAAGTTGACTCATTATAGAGTACTTAAAAATGCTTCGCATGATAACATGTCTCGCCTCACACCATAACCCAACACTGATTATTAAAAATGCTTCGCATGATAACATGTCTCGCCTCACACCATAACCCAACACTGATTAGAAAAATGCTTCTGCGACGTTAAAAAAGCAACGTCATCAGCCAATTTTATCTTTTGAAAACCATTGATGCCCATTTAAAAGATGATGTGTAGGACCCATTCAAAAGATGAAGTAGGCTTATTGACGTTGCTTTTTTAACGTCATGGTAGTTACTCCACTGATGAACACATTGTCCCGTGTTCACATTAAGCCTTGGTTAGGGCCTAAGGGACGTGGTCAAGATTGGCGTGGACACGGAGAAAGCTTCATACTGACAATTACTGTAGAATCTGCTTTTGCCACCTTCTTTGGCGCGCCGCCGCCGCGAGATTCTACTGGTTTCAGAGGCGTCTATGATAGCTGCTGCAGCCAGTAAAGTCGTTAGCTCGGCAAGGAACTCCTCCTCCCATCCCCTCCTACTTGATCAATGCAGGAGCATGCGGGAGTTGAAGCAGATCCACGCACAGTTGGTGCAAAACCAGGACACCTCCTCTCACACCAGCCTCGCCACCATCAGAGCCATCGCCTTCTGCGCTCTCTCCCCTCTTGGAGACATCGCGTATGCCAAGCTCCTCTTCTGCCAACTCCACTGCCCCACTGTTTTCACCTGGAACACCATGATCCGCGGGCTGTCCGGTAGCAAGAATCCACACGAGGCAATCGTTCTGTATGGGGAAATGTTGCAGAAAGGCTGCCGGCCCAACAACTTCACCTTCCCGTTTTTGATCAAAGGGTGCACCGAGTCGTCGATGACGAGTTGTGGGCGGCTGGTCCATGCCCATGTTGTTGAGCTGGGGCTCGAGTCTGACCCTTATGTGCACAGCTCTCTGGTTCGCATGTATGCCAGCGGGCAGATGCTGGAGTCTGCTCACAAGCTGTTTGACGGCTGCTCGGGGGAGAGTGTGGTTTCCTGGAATTCGATGATTGATGGGTACGTGAAATGTGGGGATTTAGAGAGGGCCCGATCGACATTTGACAGGATGCGGTGTCGAGATGTGGTCTCTTGGAACACCATGATCAATGGGTATGCGACAGTGGGGGATCTGGAGGGAGCTGTGAGACTGTTCGATGAAATGCCTTACCGAAACGTGGTCTCCTGGAATTCGGTGCTAGCAGCTTATGCTAAATGCGGCGATGTGGGGGGTGCACTTAAAACATTCCAAGCCATGCCATGGAAGGATGTGGTGTCATGGAATGCAATGTTGGCGTGCTATGCCCAAAGTGGACGATCCAATGAAGCTTTAACCCTCTTCAGCAAGATGGAGGCTGCTAATATAAGGCCGACTGAAGCAACAATCGTCAGTCTGTTATCATCTTGTGCGCATCTGGGGGCATTAGATCAAGGCATGAGGATACATGGGTATATTTATGAACACAAGATAGTAATGAACTCCATTTTAGCGACAGCACTTGTAGACATGTATGCGAAGTGTGGGTGCATTGCTCGTGCAGTTGATGTGTTTAGTAGTATGGAACATAGAGATGTGCTGGCATGGAACACCATCATAGCAGGCATGGCCATGTACGGCCATGCCAAAGAAGCTATTAAGTTGTTCAGCGAGATGCAGGATAGTGGTATTAGACCAGATGATATTACACTTGTTGCAGTCCTTGGCGCATGTAGTCATGTTGGAATGGTAGACGAGGGCAGGAAGTTGCTAAGCTGCATGAGGAACACTTACGGAATTGAGCCAAGAGTTGAGCATTATGGTTGTGTGATTGATCTTTTAGCTCGAGCAGGAATGGTAGAGGAAGCAGTAGAGCTGATAGAAAACATGCCAGTGGAACCTAATGCTAATGCCTGGGGAGCATTGCTGGGTGGTTGTAGGATCCATGGGAAAACAGAAGTTGCAGAGCATGTAGGGAGGCGACTTATCAATCTTCAACCCAAGCACAGTGGACGGTAATCTCATAAACTCAATGCTGCACTGTCCCATTGTTTTTTTTTGTTCTCTTTTGCATTTTCCTCCTATTTGGACTTTCAAACACATGAACGTAAGCCAGCAAACACAGAGGCCATATCAATTTTGTTGAATTATTTTGGCAATTGTGTGTGATTCATTTGATGGGAGCTCTTGCTGCTGATAGGTGTGTTACTATATGAGTTCCCATTCCCTAACAGCTTGAGCTTTTGGAAGTAGTAGTTAACTATCACGGTATCAGAGTGGAAGTTCTAAGTGCGAGGGAGAATTAGTGTGTGTATTAATATGAAAGTTATCCTTTCCTTAACAACTTGATCTTTTAGGAGAAGTTGTTGCACTATCATGATATCAGACTAAAGGTCCTAGGTTCTAGCCTCGCTGGATGCATATAAACTACTAATTGTGGTTGCATAACTACTTTTCATTCAAAACCACCATGATCCGATTCTATTTTTCAAATTATTTAGCAGAAGGAATGTTCACAGAATTGTGTTTTCTTCTTTTGACAGCTACGTCCTGCTGTCAAATATATATGCTGCAGCAAAGAGGTGGGAGGATGTGCGGAAGGTTAGAAACCAGATGAAATCCAATGGGGTTGTGAAAATACCAGGCGTAAGCATGATCGAATTGAATGGAACAGTTCACCAGTTTGTAGCAGGAGACTCATCCCACCCCGAGGTAAAAGCCATTTACGCCAAGCTGACTGAGATGACCAACCGCTTGAGGATGTTGTTTGGGTACTTTCCCAACACCAAAGAGGTGTTATTTGATGTTGAGGAAGAGGAGAAAGAGAGAAATTTGTCCGTTCATAGCGAGAAGTTGGCGATTGCATATGGACTTATGCATGCAGGTTCTGAAGCTGCTGTTAGAGTAGTGAAAAACCTGCGTGTTTGTAGAGATTGTCATGATTTTACAAGTATGATTTCAAAGGCTTATGGTAGAGAAATCATTGTTAGGGACCGGAACCGGTTTCATTCTTTTATGGAAGGCAGATGTTCATGTAAGGACTATTGGTAGATGAATCATGCATAATGAACAAATGCTAAGCTAAAAACGGAAACGGGTAAGTTGCTGGGACAATTTCGTGCAGCATGCTAACGTGCTTGTGACTGTATTATTGTACAAAGTGCAAAAAGTTATACGAATGACAAGGGTGTAAACAAAGCATTATATGTTATACAACTATACAAGGATTGTCAAACATTGTAGCTTTCTATCTAATAATACCTTCTCTTATTTAACACTAAGCGCAACAGTTCTCATTCTACTTGTAACCATATCACGGTAATCCCACTGACAAATCTATGAAACAAGGTTATTTGGCTGCTTTACTTCGTCACCAAGAGTGCTCACAGAATGGGATAATTTTCCATCTTAGTCTTCAGCTAGACTTTAGGAAGCTTTTGTCATCATTTCATTATCCACTGTAGAATTGGCTACGAACCGCACAAGATGGTGCCAAGGATCGTCATCAAGCCTTTGATCTATGTTAAAGCACTATGCTCGAGTCGAAACTCAGGTGAGTGAAAAACCACCCGATGCTTCCCGAAGCAAACAAGGAAGAACCTCAATAAATAAGTACCCGAATTCTCTGAATGGGGAGGTCTCTCTCTTAAGTAAGTGCCATCTAAGTCTCCTTGAGGCTATTTATAATAAGGGAGAAATATCTTTCCATTTGGGAAGTATTTTTTATACACTTAACTGACATTGAGCTTAGCATAAAAAATGCATAGGAGTCATTTATCCAGAATCTCTCTTGACCGTTGACCGCCTCACGTTAGCACAAATTAACAGGAAAAGAGCCATAAAAATACATAACATGGTAAATTTTATGAACTGATCCGTTCGAGAATTGGCAACTAGGACAAACAGCAAACAATTCCGTTTGGTTGATTTGAACGCCATGGAACGTTTGAAGTAGCCTACAATCTTCTCTCTTTGCTCTCTGATATGAAGAGAATGGTGTTACGTTACACAAAGAGGCACTACGAACCCCAAATATGGGTATCCCATCTATCATATGCCTTTCCCATAGACTTGAGCCTTTAGTTTGTGATCTTCAATTCCTCATTGTCAAGACATGAAAATGGAAACTGCATTGAGTAAACAAACTACAAAAGTTCCATAAACAGCATATCAAAGGCAACAAACTTAAAGAATGATAAAGTAACAATGCCTATGATAGGCTTCCTTATCTTCAAATCTTTTTGGGAAATGTCTTAAAAACATATCTTAATATGCAGTCATCATGTGTTTACCTCCACAACTTCCATTATAAGCTTTTTACTCAGAAGTCCAATCTTTGTCACTATCATCCATATCCTATAAGATAACATGCCGTGAAACATTGGCTAAGTGATACTTATAGAAAAACATTAAGCACACTGACATGAAAATATCAAGAGTGATGCTAAGCTGATGTTAAGTTTTATATGTCAAGAACCTACTTCATCATTTGAGCACCATTTCATTAGTGGGGTCTAAAAAAGTGGGCCTTGCTCATCAACGGTGTTTGGATGATGAAGTAGGTTCTTGACATATATAACTTCACGTCACTAAAGCATTTTTCAAATATCAAAAGCATGAACACAAAGGCTAACAACTTTAATTCAAAGAAACCTGTGATTCACTGGAGATCTCTTCTATATCATCTTCTACCTGTAATATTGATTATAAGACTCAAATTTCCAGGTATATATACCCTAAGTTGCATATTACACAAAACAGCCATCACCTCCTACTCAAAAATTCAACCTCTTTGTAGTTTTAAGTAAGAAACTACAAGTACATACAGACAATATGACGTTGTTGAGTTTAAGCTTCAAGTTCAAGTACCTCAGCATGTCTTTGCTCAGTCTTAGTATTTTTACCTGCAATATGCAACAAAAAGAAAGTTAAACAACCTAGTAAACGAGAAATTAATCTAAATCCAGAAATTGAACATATCAACCAGCAAAATATTACAACAGGAACAAAGTCTTTGAGATACTTTTCATTGTAAAGGATTTTACACAGCTCAAGTTCGATTATACATTCTTGATATTTGGTAAGAACTGAGAACATTAAACATACTAAAACCAAGTACCTACCAATTTTTTTACCCTTGGTCTGTAATCCTTTCTGATTTGCCGAAGTATTGGGCTTCCTTTTTTTAGCAAGACCTAAAGAAACCAAATTTAAACAAACTCAAAAGGGCGAACTTAGGAGAACAAGTATTTTGACCTTAAAATTTATTAAATTCAAGACCTGCGCACCTGTCCCCCTATTCTGCATCCACCTAAGTGGAATCTAACTTAAAATCAGTTTTGTATTACACTAATTACATAAACAATACCAACCTTCTGGTTTTTCCAGTTTCTCCTTTGTAGGTGTTTTTCTCTGCAAATATGTAATTTAATTAGAATAAAAAAATACTGGAAATCCAGTTTTATTTCATCTTGTTCTGCTTCTAACCTTTTCTCCCACTTTCTCAAATAGGGTGGATAAAGTAGCCTGCACAAGTTTGCCATGTCCATTAGCTGAAGAATCTTTACAAATTTTCTTTGTTCCAGATGACCTTGATGACTTTTTTGATGAAACTGTGCCTATGTTGACATCCATCTTGCTAGAGCCATGCGGATCAGACACAGATATGCAAAAGCTTTCTGTCTGTACCAGTGTTAAGTAGATGATATTTATATAGCAAGCAAAGATATAGATATGTTAAGGCATACAAACAGAATCAAGTATATTGCAAACGATAGAAAGTGCAATCAGGATATTCTCCTGCCGTGAAGTGCTAGTTGTGGCCACAACTACAGTATCATCCTTTACATCCTCAGCATCAGGAGTATCAGCATCAGAACCAATGAGATTATCATCTGAGGAGCCTTCTACAAAACTATGTAAGGAAATATGTAACATTGGGGATTCAGGCCATGGCATATCCATTAAAACAAGAATGTAGAAAACAATCCAAAGTTGAGAAAAAAAAATATATAAGCAAGTTTTAGAATTTACTAATTAATCTTCCCAGACTTAATGTTAAAGGAGCTCTGCGAGCTACCTTATACAGTTAGGATGGACGCTAAAAGAACACAGGATCTACTATCCAGACTCTTGAATATTCTATCCTTAACAATTTAAAAGGAAAGCAATACTAATTCGTTTTATCGTATGATCTTGAACATGAAAACAGAGGTTTGCCAGTTTTTACAGCAATATTCTCAAACGCAAACACTGCACATGACTGACATGTAAATAGCAGCCTTACTTGAATTTCTTTCCAGCTGTTCTTGCAGATTGCCGAATTGGAGTCACTTCAATGGCATCATTTTTATCCTTCTCACTCACTTCATCAGCATCCGCAGAAGAAGTATAGTTTTTCAATTCAGCTTCAGGTGGAGATGCATCAGGGTAGTCCCTTTTGTGCACGGTAATACCAGTTATTTCCTCAAGAGAAGCACCAGCTCCACCTTTGAAATTATGGTCAGTTTGTGGTTCCTATTTAGAAAAGAAGAATAGTCCATACGTAACTTCGCAAAGAGGGCATAAAATTGACATATTAGATTGTTTAGCTATTGGCTACGCAAAAGAAATGACAAAAACCTCTTTAAGTTCCAGAGGAAACTCGAGTTGGGCTTCATCCGGATTTTCTTCCTTTTTCCCTATCCACCATGCATCCGAAAAAACAACCTGGTAAACAAAACGAAAGGAACGTAAAGGCTTCGAAGAACTGTAAAGGAGCAAAACCAACCTGAATAAGCAGTGTGACCTCTAAATTAAGATACTCATCTTAAGCTTTTACTTTAATAGAAACTAAATGTAGTTCACAAGCAACCACAGCAAAATCCATTAGTTTCAAGTCTATACACTCTATACTCTATCGATGCCATTTCACATGGATTCTCAAAAGAAGGAGAAGAAGTTGTTGCCCCTCACCATGCTCTCGAATGAGTCTTCGCATACGACAGTCTTACCAGCTCGCCCGAACTGCAACGTCATGTACTTGTTCTTCGGGTAGACGATCGTTCCAAACAACTTCATCCGACCCTAACCAATCAATCCAATGTTCAAATAACTATCCACCCAAAACAAAGCTCAAAACCGAAAGAAGGGAAAAAAAGCTGCCCAACCAGACAGAAAAATGCGTCATTACTTGGGGGAAATCAAGGTACAAGACGGGATTTTTCGAGCCGAGGTCCTTCAGCTCGCCCACCTTCCCGCCCGCGAGCGGCGCTAGGAGGCCCGGGAAGGAGAAGAGGAACCGGTTCTTGCGCTGCCCCTTCTTTACGAGGTCGGCGCCCTGGTGCTTGAGGACGAGCTTGGAAGGGTTGAGAGAAGCTCGCGGCGCAGCAGGCTCATGCGAGAGAAGCCCCTTCGAGAAGGCCCGACGCTTCAGCCTTCTCCGCGCCTCCGTCTCCTCGTTCGCAGAAGGAGCTCCACTCTCTGCCCCCTTTTTGGAAGCAGCAGCAGGCCGCACCATTCCCGTTCGCTTAGAGCTTCAGCAGCGAGTTGGACAGAAGATAGGACTCTAGACGAAGAAGACGCTGAAAATGGCGGGAAATTTTTGGGGTGGCGGCGGCGAAGGCCCTCCGGGGGCAGCGTGGGCGGAAATTCCGGCTGGTTTTCGTAGCTACTGCTAGGAAGTAACTAACCGGTAACCAGGGCGAGCGAGCCGGGTCGGATGAAGATGACTAGAGCCGGGTCACAACTCGACCCGGATTGATTGGGTTCACATGCACTGCATTCACTTGGTTTCGGCCGGGCCGGAGCGTGGGACTGGGACAGAAGAAGCAGGATCGCATCGGTTATGACGAACACCCCCGATCAGTGCAACTTGATTTTGAATCTCTTTTTCCAGTTGTTCCTTCTTAGATCGTTACTACGTTTATAGGTTCATTAATGGCCGAATCAGATGATTCATGGATGATACACAAACAGAATGGAAGAAGGTATTATGGGCGTCCATGCAGGAAGCTCCGCTTCATGTCATGTATCTGACGCAGGCACGCCTCAGCCTTCTTCATGGCCAGCCCCACCCTGTCCTTGGAGCAGGACGATTCATGTCGCGGCCTCCTGCCACCGGGTCCGCTGGCTGCTGGCACTTTCCTCTTCTTCTGCTGCTTGTTGGACGAAACTGATGGAACAGACGAAGGAGAAGAGATAGAGTCATATCAAATCAAAGCTCAAGTAAGTCGAAATTCCGGTGAGAGGACGAAACCAATGAGAGACGAGCCGCCTACCTTGAGTGGACACGTAGGGGGAGGAAAGGGGTTCCTCGCCGTGGTCGGCTCCGGAGGTACAGAGGCGGAGAGCAGGACGGGGAGGTGACTGGCGGGATTGGGAGATGAAGGCCTTGAGCTCGAGCTTGAGGAAGTCGAACCGGTCGGGGTGCAGGGACTCGAGCAGCTCCAGCTCCCGCTTCGCTTCTTCGATCGCCCACGAGTTCAAGCAGCACTCGTCTCTCATTGAAGCTTCTCGACGGACCTTCGCTCCTCCTCTCTCTGCCTCTGCCCTTTCAAACAGCAGCACCTTTTTCGCTGCTTCCGCTTTCCATGGCAGGGGAGGAGTGAAGAAGACGACGCATTGAACGCCGCCGCCAGCACGGGGATCGAGGAAACCTGAGTGGCCTTGGGCCGCGCATCCGGAAATCCTGGCTGGGCAGCATCCATGTCTACAAAAAGCCAACACAGCCCAGGATAGTTGAAAGGCCCACTCCACTGACGGGCCCGAAAATCAAATCGCGCACGTGGGCCGGGCCTGAGACTCCGACCCAGTCTCTGTCTAGCGAGCAATTGGAGCAAATGAAATGACGTGTTCCCGAGTTATGGGCTCATGTCCGTTACGCCCACCGGGCCGTCCGCTGGTCTAGACGAGGCAGTGGCGGAACCGTTATCGTTACCGGCGCCGGATCAGATCTCCTCCGCCATCCCTCGCCCCCTTTTCCCACTCTTTAATGCTCACTCTTCTCCTTTAGCTTTCCAAAAGCAGCAAGGCGACCCCTTCCTCACTCGTCCTTTTGCTGCAAACCCTAGCTTCGCTTCGCCCCATTTCTTGGCTGGCTTCGGCAATGCCTTCTGATCACTGATTTTGGCGGCTGCCCAGTGAAGCTGGAAGAATGGCGCTGACGCAGCTGATGCTGGGCTTCTCTCCGCCGTGTCGCCGGTGCAACCAACTCGAGGAGAGGCATTTGCCTTGCTATTCTCCGGACTCGGCCTTTGGCCCCGGCGACGGCAGTGGGAATGGAAATGCGAACGGGAGAGGTTTGGTTGGGGTTCCCGAGCTGCGGCGGCGGCGGCGATTTCCCTGTCGGCGCGATGTGGCCAGCCGCGGGAGGGCTGCGGTGACCGAGTCGCAGCCCGCCGTGGTTCATGGCGGGCAAATTCGCGCAGGCGTCGAGATTCCAGTCACGTGCTACCAGGTTGGAAGCCTTGATTTGTCGGTTTGTCCGGCCGAGTTTCTGCTTAATTACTCTTGATTTTTGCTCCATCACTGTGCTGAGTTGTTTGCAATGTTTTCCTCAGATATTTGGTTCGACATGGTTTCTAAATGCTTTTTACTTCACTACGCAATTTGGATTTATACAGTTTCTAGTTACTGAAATCAAAATGGTGAAACAATTTTATTAAAAACCTGCTTGTGTTTCTGTCCCGTTCCTAGAATGAGTAGAGACTGTAGAGTAGCCATTGAACTTCGTTTGATAAAATACATTATGGAAAATCTGTTCGAAGTGAGTTGCATTCTTACTTTGGAACTTCTTTTTCCTGTTTCTGGTGGAAATTTATTTGATTCGATTCAATTTGTAACTAAATGGGCTTGTAGCTTTTGGGCGTTCCTCTCAAAGCGGAGAAAGATGAGGTTGTCAAGTCAGTGATGGAGCTAAAAAAGGCGGAAATTGAAGAAGGATACACCCTGGATCTTGTAGTGTCTCGACAGGTAAAGCACGAGTGCTGGGAGATATTGCTATTAGCATGATTCGCTTTCATTAAAATCTGCCATACTTGTGCCTATGTTTCCATTTTCAACTGTGTCCCTTTGTGCGTTTCCTGTCCAACTGAAGGATCTTTTGACGGATGTGAGAGATAAGCTTCTGTTCGAACCAGAATATGCTGGTGATTCCAAGGAAAAAATTCTGCCAAGGTCTTCTCTTCGCATTCCATGGGCTTGGTTGCCTGGTGCGCTATGCTTATTGCAAGAGGTAATTAAACTACAAAACACACCTTACTTGTTTTGCTTTCATCAGGTTTTAGCTTGAGCTGAAGGTGATTTTCCCCTTTTTTTTTTACTTCATCATATATCTATGTTACCTGTAGTAAGTAATTTCTATGCTTCTGTTTTTGTGACTAACACATTTTTATTGAGGTGTATTGCACTGCTTAGGCATGATAACCCCCTTGTAAGAACGTGGCATGCAAGTGGTTATTTATTAGATCATTTTTTATATAATTATCAGTTGAACAGATCTTATAATGTGCAGGTTGGGGATGATAAACTAGTTTTAGAAATTGGCCGAGCAGCTTTACAGCATCAAGATGCAAAGCCATATTCTCATGATCTGCTTCTCTCTATGGCATTAGCTGAAGTAAGGAAAAATAGCAACATATTCTTTTGGCTTTTCATTTTGTTTGCCCATTTTTCCTGGTCCCAACCTCTTTCTGGTATTGTTTTTGTAGTGCTCAATTGCAAAGATGGGTTTTGAAAAAAACAAGGTGTCTGTGGGATTTGAAGCCCTTGCTCGTGCTCAATACCTACTTAAAAGCAAAATTTCATTGGGAAATATGCCCTTGCTGTCACAGGCAAGTTCTTTGTTCGCCATTTTCCTTTTCTTTTGGCAGAGTTCTATGCGTTCTAGTTTGTGATAGTTTACATCCTCTTATTGATGTGCATTACAGATAGAGGAGTCCTTGGAGGAACTTGCTCCTGCTTGCACATTGGAGCTTCTTGCTTTGCCTCAAACACCTGAAAACTCTGAAAGGAGACGTGGTGCAATTGCTGCCTTGCGTGAACTGCTGCGACAGGGTCTTGAAGTTGAAAATTCGTGCAGGGTCCAGGACTGGCCATGCTTTTTGAACCAAGCATTGACTAAACTAATGGCTACTGAAGTCTTGGATCTTCTTCCTTGGGATAACTTGGCCATTACGCGCAAAAATAAAAAATCAATTGAATCACATAATCAAAAAATAGTGATTGATTTCAATTGTTTCTATATAGCCGTGATAGCTCATATTGCGCTTGGTTTTTCTAGCAGGCAAACTGATATGGTACTTACTTTTAAAATGATTGCAACAGCCTTTTTTCTGTGGTATTCTTTACGACTTCATAATTTGAAATGAGTTTTTTTATGCAGATCAGTAGGGCAAAAGCCATTTGTGAGTGTTTGGTTGCATCGGAGGGTATTGATCTGAAATTTGAAGAAGCACTTTGCTCTTTCCTTCTTGGGAAGGTAACTAAGCATACACCATGTCTATATCTTTTATATCTTGTTATTTTGATGGTGATCTAATAAATGGTTAGGGTGATGAGGCGGCAGCTGTCAAGAGGTTGCAGCTGTTAGAAACTAATAGGAATGCATCTTCACGGGGTTTTGAGACAAATATTGCTGAAAAAGATGTCACTGATGGTGACAATGGCTACCAATGTCTGGTATGCCTTCATCTTTCTTAGTATAGGGCAAATGTTTCTACATTACCTTGCAAATCTGCTTGATCTTCACATTAAAATTACAATTCAATTGAGGATGCCCTTAAGCATGGAGTCAAACTTGCTTTCATATGTTTTCCTTAAGATTGAACTTGTCTTATGCCAGACGGCCTGCTGAAATTTACCAGGAAAAATGGCTGAAGGATTCAGTGCTTGCTGTATTTGCAGATACTCGAGATTGCTCTCCATCTTTGGTGAGTAGTTGAGGGCGGCATATAGAATTTTCAGCCCAGTGGTGTAAACTTTAATAAGTTCTCAATTTTTATCTTTGTAGGCCAACTTTTTCAGGGGTGAAAAGAAGATCTATACCAGTGCAAAACAAAGGAAAGGACCTTCACAAACAATCTCCACACCTATCTGTAGAACTTGGGAGGAACCTCTTCGAATGAACTCTTCTCAACATCTACAGCCTGCAGTGACACAGTTGGCTCCTATTAACCTGCAAAACCAGTTGTTCACGGATAGTAGTTGTGATAGTGCTCCTGTTCAACCCCAGTTGAAGAGAGACCTTGGATCACATCATAAGCGAGTTTGGGAGAGCTGGTGGGTCCTGAGAGATATATCCGGCAGGATCACCTTTGTTGCTGTTGTAGGGTGTTTGATATTTACTGCCTTTAAATTGTTACGGATGCAGTATGGGTATGTCGGAAATCCATCCTCTATGTACTCAAGTAAGCCAAAAATGAGTACAAGCTCCGAAAGTTGGCTGATAGATCAATCACCCTCGTTCAGAAGTGGTTCTGCATGTATTGAGCAAACTAGTATAGTGAGGAGACTTGTAGAGATGATGGCTAGGTTTGGGAAGAAGCTTAAGCATCCAATAGATGAAGAAATTACGCAAAACTTGTGTTCCATTGATAGTTTTTCTTCTGTGGGCAGTGTGCTGCACAAAAGACAAATGCCTCTCGATGAGGCTGAATCCTTGGTTAGGCAATGGCAAGAAATCAAATCTGAGGCTTTAGGGCCCAGCCATGAAATCCAGAGTCTCTCTGAGGTTCTTTGTGATTCAATGCTGGCTCAGGTAAATTAGAAGTTCTTTTACTATTTTTGTAATCGATGCTGACCTATATGCTAGTAGTCAACCCGCATGTGTCCTGAATTGGCTTATTTTGATCTGCAGTGGCTAGCATTAGCTGAGTCTGCAAAAGCTAAGTCATGTTATTGGAGATTTGTGTTACTTAGTTTGTCAATTTTGCGGGCTGAGATATCGTCTGAAGGGGCTGGTTTGGAGATGTCAGAAATTGAGGTTCTTCTGGAAGAGGCAGCAGAGCTTGTTGATGAATCTCAAGCAAAGCATCCTAACTACTACAGGTACAATGATTATATTTGGCCGTTTCCTTACAGCTTTATTCTTCCCATGAAACAATCTTTGAGGATGTGGGCCTGGATTTATAACTGGTCTCGATTTATGACTGCAGTACGTACAAAATTCGTTATGTTCTTAAAAGACAAAATGATGGCTCTTGGAGATTTTGTGAAGGAGGCATTCAAACTCCAACCTGACCCCTTCTACGCCATGGGAGATACGCCCTGAACTGACATGTACTAACCGACACGTACAAAATAGCACTTTGATCCTGGAAATCATCTGAAATTGGGAGATTGTTAACTGAGAAGGGTTCTGTGTGCACTTGCTGTTGGAGCATTCTGATATTGGTCTGCTGAAGCACTCTCAGATCAGTAACAAACTCGCAGGAATTTCTTACCGCGAACTCATTTTCTGAAAGCGGACCATTTTAACGGGCAAGTCCAGTGCTTAATGGACATCTCCGTCCAGATGTCTACTACTATGGCAATAATCCCACTGATCCCCTAATGTTCTCCAGAAGTTGGTAGTCATCTAATGTAATGTAGTTGTCTATTACTGATGCATTTATTTATTGATGTCTTGCGAAAAGGAAAATTTTAACAAACGATTCTCATTCTCTTTTTTCCCTAGGTGTGCTATATAGGTGTGTTATGGTAAGGTAAAATTATTTAAATAATATTAAAAATATATATTTACCAAAATTGTACACTTTGGGAAATATTTCCCAATGTGGTATTTATTTTATCCATGTAGGCGCAAGCCAAGTACCTGTGCTTGTGTGAATTTTTTTTAAAAAAAATTTATGTATAAGTTGATTTCATCCTTCCACTTTCACGTATGGACTCACCTCACACACACGCTTATTGTTGATTTTGTCCTTCCAAAGGACGAAATCCCCTCTGTATACCTCCGTCTAGATTTGCATATGCCGTGCTCCACTTAGATTTGCCATCAAGCGACCATAAATTGCTGTCTTTGAGCATTGTCTTGACCCGGGAGCATTCTTCGAACTATTTCACGATCTCGTCTTTTGCATACCCCTGCCACCATTTGCAAGCATACCCCTGCCGCCGTTTGGTGCGAAGGTCTGCCCCCTTAATTTCACCCAGATCCACCTCTATTTCACGCAAATCTACCACATTAAAGGTCTGCCCCCTTATTATTTACGCCTTTTCTTTTACAATTTTTAAACTTTCCTTTGTGCATATAGCAACATATTTTATTTTCCCTATAGATGTGATCTAAAGATGATGATTTTACTTGTTTAAAGAATTTTATTTTTCTCCATAGATGTCATTTTTCTATATAATTTCATGAATATAAATAATTGATTGATGATTTACATTTTGATTTTAGGTAGGCTGTAAATTGTTGTGTTGTGATCTGCCTTGGGGTTGCTATGTTATGATTATTTAGCTTCCGAGATGCATACAAATAGCTGCTGCTTTTTCTTGCAAGCTGCTTTGGACTACAAGTGATTTCGATGTTTTCAATTTTAGAAATTTTATCTAATGTTTCCTTATAGTATGCACAGGCATATTTATTATATTTATTTAGGGTTACGATATTTGCGAATAACACGAATAGTTATATTCATGTGGCATATCTCTTCTTCCTTGCGGATTTCGACATGACATGCACTTATGCTTGGGGTAATGCCACTCTTGTATTTTTATACCGAAAGTTAGAGAAAGCATGTCAGGTCATGACCTCAGAGATTGTAAGTTGTCTAACCCTTCTTCAGGTAAATGAATTCGTTGAAGTTAATTTTTTTTACACGTAATTACTTCACATTTGTTCATAATTTTTTATCACATTTTGTGACACAACTATGGTCGTGGGAATATTTACACATCATCTAACCAAGTATTGAGATGGGTCACGTAGTCAATGGTGCTTCATTAGGAGCTAGTATGGTATTTTTATTTTTTACACTTAGTTTTTTTAGCATAGTTTTATTTGGATATGTTGAACTTATATTTTAAATTTGACTCAAGGTGGAATATTTGGAGGAGAAAAACCAAAAATTTACAAGGAGTTATCCATTTGTATAAAGGAGAGTTAGACCACCAGCGGCCTTATCATGTAATTTAATTCTATTATTAAATTTCATACAATGATTATAAGATATGTAAGGTTATTAAAATTTAATTATCTTTTACAAAACGTGTAGGTTATTTGGCAGTCGTACTCGCCGGATGTTTTGGGTAAGTTACCTCCTCTCTATACCAAGGGTCGAGATGTATGGCTCTCGCGAACACTACTTATCTGTTTTGAGATTGTCGAGATGTATGTATCGGATCGTGTGATACTTTAGTTTAACTTGGAGCAAGAGGTCCCTCCTCGTACCGTAGAGTTTATCCATTGTATCACTCAACAAGACCATCATATTACCAATTGGGCTCTACATCATACAACATATATCGCTTGATGAGATAATAGGAGAGCCATCATTATCCGATGGGAGATGACTACAATATCGTGAGATATTCGTAGCCCATATATGCAGTGGCATTTACCCGTTACATGGTGATATTTTTTACTGCACGATGATGTAGAGGAGATGACATATCAGCCTAGGAGTGTGTCTGAGGCAACTTTGGTAAGTATATCATAATTAATTTTTTAATAATATTTTTTTATTTCACATTTATTATTTATCTAATTTTTATTTTAATTTTTATATAGCTTGGATTAGTGCAACAAACACTTGCCAATTTGATTAATGCCGAACACTTATACTTTCAAGTGAGATCTTATTAGTATCATGTTAGTCAATGATCAGGCAACATCAAGATGCCCTTAGTACCCTGTCACTATTTTCAGTCGATGATTACAAACATTTATGGACATTATCATACTGACAAGGCAGCTCAGACACAGCTGAGGCAAGATATATTCCTTGATATTCCATCTTCATCTGCAACACCTGGTTCTTCTCCATGTTCATCATTTCTAGTTACTCCACATGTAGTTTATCCCCCAGCTAGATCCGATAGTATATTATAGACAACAGTGGGCAGCTCGTATTGAACCATCTATTACTTATGTAGAGCCGGAGTAGGAGTAGGTGGACCATGAGGAGCAGAAAGAGCTAGTATAGCTTCATCGGGGTTGGGGTTGAGGCCGATGACATAGGGGTAGAAGAGATTGAGTAACTTAGAATTGTGATATGTTTGTTTTGTAAACTAAAACATTTTGTGAACATTGTATGTAATTTGATGTGTTTATATTATTGTGTTTTATATGTTATTTCTATGGAACATATGTGATGTTATACAAAGATTGATTTATATGTTTTGTGTGGAACATATATGATGCTTATGCAGGGATAAATTTGTATGTTTTGTGTAGATAATATTTAATGTTACATAGAGGTAGGTTTTGTTTTCAATTTTAAGCTATCTATTTTTTTTTCATCTTATAACTTCCATTCCCCACCTTCTTAAAGTCGTGATTTTGTCCAAGTCCTAAGATTTTGTCCTTACAAAGGGCGAAATCATCAAAGTTGGGATTTCATCCTTTGGAAAGGCAAAATTAACTTAAGTTGATTTCGTCATTTCAAAGGATAAAATCCACTTAAAGCGTGTGAGTAAGTGGGTCAAAGTACTGGAATTTCGTCATTTAGAAAGACAAAATCAACTTAAAGATGATTTTATCCTTCCAAAGGATTAAATTATTTTTTTAAAAAAAAATCATGCAAGCACCGACACTTGGCTAACGCCTACGTAGACAAAAGCAACACCAAATAAGTATTTTAATAAATATTTTTTTAATATTATTTAAATAATTTTCTTAAGTATCAGTCATAGAACAACCGCCACATAAAAAATAGCAACGTAGATAATATCAACTGTATTATATCGATATAACTGATATATATAGATACACAACCTCTTTTTTAATACCTAATACACTACCCAAAGAGTAAGATTACAGTTAATATTATTTGTAATATTGCTTTTTTAATCTAAAGTCATCATCTTAGAACCATATACCCCTCCTCCCCCTAAATTAATGTGTGTTACTTACTAATATTGGTATTTTATATTATTATTATTATTTAATATACCTTTAATAGAATTATTATTATAATATATTATCAATTTTAATAAAATTAATATATATTAAAAGTTTATGCTACTAAGTATATCATCAATGAGTCCTTCATGGCTACGGCTTATGGTTTTTTTTGGAGGGAGACAGAGGTCATGTAAAAATTAAAATTCTTGGGAATTTGATTTTCTCCTCTATGCAAAGCATTATACCTAGTCTATAAACCTCGTTCAGACTTGCTGGATGAACTGGGTTCAATTTAACAACAGGCACTGAAGACCTACTGATAGTCTCCTGAATCAGGCATGAGATCAAAACTCGACCAATTGTTCTAATTGGGTCAGTTCGAACAAAAAAAATTAATTCAATCCGGCCGGACGATCTGGGTTAAATGGCTGTTCCACAGATTGGATGTGCTTGTCAACCATGAGATGAAAATCTTGCCTGGGTCCTGATTCAAGCAGTTGATTTTCTCCAATCACTCACACAGAGTTTTGATACAGTAGTTGTCAAGATACCGTTTTGCCTCATTCCAACAACATTTTGATAAAACCCGGCTACCGCCTCCGGTCCCCTCGGCGTTCTACTTCCTCCGAACTCCTTGCCGGCCGCAGCCCTCCGGCTACTCCACATTCCATCGCGTCGTCATAGGTGGCGAGAAAGACCAGGTTTTAAATCAGAAAAGAGTGGAAACAAAAACAACCTTTTTCCTCTCCGTTCTCTAAAGCAAAGCAGAAAAGCACGGCAGGAGAAGCGAAGAGAGCTAGAGGGGGAAAGAGGCCTGGGCCCAACCAATGAAATGAGGATGCTGGAATTAGCTGGAAAGCTCCTCAAAGGCAGGTACCTGTTGGTTGTCTCCGGCGTTTTCTTTTGTGAATATGAATTTCAATCAAAGAGCCGCTTTTCCTTGGAGATTATTAGTTAGAGGTTCTGGAGCTGGGGGTTTAAGGATGCTTTTGTGATTGGGGTCCAGTGCCGGTTCTAAATAGTGATTGAGCTCTGATTAGTCCAGCATATCGGTAGCCTCTTATTAGTCCGGTGGCGATGCATTGCCGAATATAGTAGCTGAAAGTGGCCAGCCATAGATATGGGGTATGTTGTACGAAATTTGACTCAACCAATACGAGACATATTTCAACTCTATTTGGATGAATAAAAGCTCCAATTTAATTCATTCCCTTGTCACCTTCATTAAGCGATGTGAGTCAATGGGACATTTGAAGCAAATTCATGCGCAAATGATCACTTGTGGCCTCTCTGAAGATCACTCCTTGATTGCAAAGATCCTTTCTTTCTCTGCCCTTTCTGATTTTGGCGATATTAGCTATTCATATAAGCTCTTTCTTCAGCTTCCTAGCCGAAATATTGTCCACTATAACACATTAATCAGAGGCTACTCAAAAAGTAAAAACCCAAATCGTGCAATTGCTGTTTATAACCAAATGTTGCTCTCTGGGGTCTCTCCAGACAATTTAACATTCCCCTTTCTGGCAAAAACTTGCGCCAGATTATCATCTCCCCGTCTTGGTGTGTCCGTGCATTGTCACATTGCCAAGAGTGGACTTGAATTAGACATTTATATTCAGAATTCCGTAGTGCATATGTATTCTACTTGTGGTGATATTGTGTCTGCTCAGAAAGCGTTTGATGAAATTCCTCACCCTACCCTGGTCTCCTGGAATGCCATGGTTGACAGCTATGCCAAATGTTGTGACATCGCCTCGGCTCGCAGAATGTTTGATTTGATGCCTGAACATGATGTAATTTCGTGGAGTGCTTTGATTGCAGGCTATGTTGAGAGTGGTGAACCCCATGAGGCTTTGGCCTTGTTTGAGAATATGCAAGCTGCAGGTTGTAAAGCAAATGAGGTGACAATGGTGAGCGTCTTGTGTGCTTGTGCTGACCTTGGCGCAATGGACCAAGGCAGGAGGATGCATCAGTACATCCAGGACAATGGATTACAACTGAGTTTGACATTACGAACTTCACTTATTGACATGTACGCCAAATGTGGATCCATAGATGATGCATTGCAGGTGTTCCGAGGGGCACAAACTGATGAAATGGATGTCCTGATTTGGAACACAATGATCGGAGGTCTTGCAACACATGGATATAGTAGAGAGTCTCTGGACTTGTTCAAAGAAATGCAATCTTCAGGTGTCATGCCTGATGAGATCACTTATTTGGCATTATTGAATGCCTGTGCCCACAGGGGGCTAGTGGATGATGCATGGCTATTCTTCAAATCTCTTGATGCCCATGACATGGCCCCCAAGATTGAGCATTACGCTTGCATGATTGATGTCCTTAGTCGAGCTGGTCAACTTGATGAGGCTTATGAGTTCGTAAATGTAATGCCAACTAAGCCAACTGCTTCCATGCTAGGTGCTCTGCTAAATGGTTGCAGGATCCACAAACGGGCTGAGCTTGGGGAAATAATTGGCAAAAGGCTAATTGAGCTAGAGCCTCACCATGATGGTCGATACATTGGCTTATCAAATGTATATGCAATGGCCAGGCTATGGGATGAAGCTAGGAGCATGAGAAAAGTGATGGAGAGGAGAGGGGTTAAGAAGACCCCCGGGTTTAGCTGGGTGGAAGTGGAAAGGACCCAACACAGGTTCATTGCCCACGATAAAAAGCACTGTCAATCGATTGAGGTGTATGGTATGTTGAATCTCATAGGAAAAGAAGTAAGAGATGAAAATGAATCTCTAAGAAAAGAATATGATCTACTTGACATATTAGAATGTTAAATGAGATTGCATATTTCAAGTCCTTCAATGGGTAGGAAGTGTTTGAGTGTCTCTTTCTTGAAGTTTCCAACCTTAACAATTACAGAACTCCGTAAATTGGAGGCATCTTTTTGAGTAGAATGAAAATGGAGGGTACATTCAGCACCTATCATACCAAACAAGGTCATCCAATATGGCATCAAAATGATATGAACCCCTCATCTCTTCACTGATTTTGGTTTCAACAATGCCATTTACTACCTGATTTGGTTGCCGCATGGTAAGCTGGGAGAATGGCATTGATGCACCTGATACTTGGCTTTTTTCTGCCGTGTTGCCAGTCTGACCAACTCAAGGAGAGGCACTTACCTTGCTATTCTCCGCACTGTCTTTGGCCCTGTGGTGGCAATAGGAATGGCGGAGTTTTGTTGGGTTTCCTAAGCTCTGGAAAAGGTAATTTCACTGTCAGTGCAAGGTTGCCAGCCGCTGGAGGGGCGCAGTTACCAAGTCAAAAGGCGCTGTTGTTCATGGTGAGCCATTTGGTATCAGTGTCTAGATCCCCATTACATGCTACCAGAGATTGGAAACAATTTGTCTGTCTGTGTTTCTGCTTAATTACTCTCGACATTTGCACTTTGTTGAGTTGTTTGCAATGTTTTCCTCAGTTATTTGATTCAACATGGTTTTTTAATACTTTTTGAGATATGAGTGCAATTTGGGTTTACAAAATTTCTAGTTATTCAAGGCGATTAATGGAAAACCTGGTCATGTTTCTGTCTCATAGCTAGAATGAGGAGAGTAGACATTGAACTCTGTTTTATGGTCTTCTGGGAGCAGTAACTTACCTCAACCTGATTTGCATTCTTAATTTGTAAACTTCTGTTACCTGATTGTGCTGGAATTTTTTTTATTCGATTCAGTTTCTAATCAAATGTCTTGTAGCTTTTGGGCGTTCCTCTCAAAGAGGAGAAAGATGAAATTGACATTTTAGTGGTGGAGCTAAAAAAGGCGGGATTTGAAAGAAAGATAAACCCTTTATCTTGTGGTGTCTTGACAGGTGAACCAGGAGTGTTGGAAAATATTGTTATTAACGTGACTGCTTGAAATAAAGAAAAACTCTGCCATATCTTTGCCTGTGTTACCATTCTGAACTGTGTCCTTTGTGAAATTGCTGTTCAACTGAAGGATATTGCAACAGATGTGAGAGATAAGCTTCCATTTGAACCAAAATATGCTGTTGATTCCAGGAAAAACTTCACTTCGCATTCATGGGCTTGGTTGCCTGGTGCCCTATGCTTATTGCAACTTGCAAGAGGTAATCAATCTATAAAAGCACCATATTCATTTTGCTTTTTTCAGGCTGTAGTATGAGCTGAAGGTAATTTATTTGTTCTTTTTATGAATTCACCATATATCTATGTTACCTGTAGTAAACTGTATGCTGCTGTTTGTGTGCCAAACACATTTTTATTGAGGTGTGTCACATTGGCCAGGCATGATAATCACCTTCCGGGAGGTGTCTTGCAACTGGGTATATGTTAAAACATCTTTTTAAACATAATAATGAGGTGAATTGATCTTGTGCTGTGCTGATTGGAAAAGATAGACTAGTTTTAGAAATCAGCCGAGGAGTTTTCCAACTTCAAGATGGATAGCCACATTCTCAAGAGCTGCTTATCCCTATGGCTTTAGCTGAAGTAAAGAAAAATAGGAAGAAACTTATTCTTTTGACTTTACATTATGTTTGCCCATCTTTCCTGTTTCCAACCTCTTTTTGGTATTTTGCAGTGCTCAATTGCGAAGGTAGGTTTTGAAAAAACAAGTTGTCATTGGGATTTGAAGGCCTTGCTTATGCTTAATCCCTACTTTTACAATCAACATTTTACGGGGACACATGCTCCAGCTATCAAAGGTATGTTCTTTGTTTGCCATTTTACTTTTCTTTTGGCAGAGTGCTAAGCATTTTAGTGCGTGACAATGACATCCTCCTTTTGATGTGCATTATAGATAAGAGTCCTTGGAGTAACTTGCTCCTGCTTGCACATTTGAGCTGCTTGCATTCCCCCAAAGGCATGAAAACTCTTAATGGAGATGTGGTGCAATTGCTGCCTTTCATGAACTGCTGCAACAGGGTCACGAAATTGAAAATTCTTGCACGTTCCAAATTGGCCAAGCTTTCTATGCCAAGCATTGAATAAGCTAATGCCTCCAGAAGTTGTGGATCTTCTTCCTGGGAATAATTTGGCCATTACACACAAAAATAAAACATCATTTGTATCACAGAACCTAAAGATTGTGATTGAATTGAAGTGTTTCTATACAGCCATGATAGCACACCTCCTGTGCTAGTCTTTATGACTACATAAATTAAAATAAATAAATGTTTTATGCATCAGGGAAAGCTATTTGTCAATGTTAGTTGCAGCTCGCATTTCGATGTGAATTTGAAGAAGCATTTTCTTCTTTCCTTATTTGGAAGGTAATTAAGCATCCACACTTGTAAATCTCAAAATTACATTCTCTGGAGGGAATCCTCAAAATCAGAGTGTGATGCTTCAGCAGTGATCATCTAGGAGGGACTGTGATTTCACACTCGCAAATCTCTGAAAACAAAACAGTTTGCAACAGGAGCCAGGTGTTGTTCTGAAGCAATCTTGTATGCAAGCTCCCAAATGTTTAAAGCTTGAAAAATATATGGTGGAAGATCCAAGACGGGAATGTGTCATCCCTTGATATTTGTATTACAAGCAACATGAATGACGATCATTTTAAGAGCTCTCATGATGACTATGAGGTAGACAAGGACAGTGAAGAGGATCTGGGGATGCTAACTTCCTGTGTTGGGGCCTGCTGGTTCCGAGCCTTGGAGTTACTCTATAGGTTTGAGAGGCATGGGACAGAGATTGATCTGTGGTCATCATGTTGCATTTCGCCCAGCTATTCATTCTAGCACATTTGTTCCCAGGAACTTCTGATATTGATCAACTCGGCAGAATTATCAAATTTCAAGGCTGCATGATTACAGAAAAAATGTTGTTTGTAAGTTGAGGGCCCTCAGGGCTTGGAGTCATGCTTCCTAGCCCTTGTCTGTTTCTGATGGAAATGTCAATTGATGACTTGATTGCTATGAACCTTGGAGTAGAGAAACTCCAATACAGCAGCATCAAAGCAAGCAAATAAATTGAGTCTCTTCCTCAAAGGATGAGCAAGATGACAACTCTCCAGGACATTAGGGCAATGGTTTATCGGATTCGACTTTTATTTTGGTGGTGTTGATGTCTTAACAACTGGCGCAGATTTCTCAATTCGTTTTTCAAGGTACAACTTGCCGATTGGTGCTTACATATTTTGGTCACATTGACTGCTCACGTGACTAATATCAACAGTCTAAATGCGCATTACTTATCTTTAGTTAAGTGATCTAACCAGTTTTCAGACAATACTCACATGATTGTTTCCCATCTCTACAAAAGATAATCAATTTTCTTTTATTTTAAGCTTTTCAGACATATATGTGTTAGCAATTGTAAATTATAATTTGTGGCGTTGCGTATTGTTTAGCATGTAAGAGTAAATATTATTTCAATAAATCTTTAACTCAGTGACAGCTTCATTTCCTGTTAGGCCATGGATATGGCTAGTTTTCATGTATACTTTTACCATAATCCTTAGGCATTAAGTGCAATTTACCTTTTTTAAATTCCCTTGTGTTAGCATTTTTTGTTCGGTGTGTACGTCACTGGAAAAACTGTCTCGGCTTCCTTCTCTCCGTATATGTTTTAGGAGGAAATAGCGAAGGGTAGACAATCTACTGGCTTATTGTTTTATTAAGGCAAAAGCATTTGGTGTTTTCTGCTCTTTATTTTTTCTACGCATGCACACAATTGCTTCCATCTTTAATATACAATGTAAATTTGATTCAATTCAATTCAAGCCTTCAACATACATTAGTGAGGCAGGAAACATCTATTATTACTTGAGAAAAATGTAAATTAGCGTTATGGAACATGAGCTGTCTCATGGGCAAGAATCTCTACAAATTGCAAATGGTTTGATATGATTAAAGATTAGCATTACTTCACACCAACAGGATCAGTCTAAGCACACTGCAGTATCACATCACATGCATTATAATTCATAAAATGGTGCAATTTGAACATCATTGAAGTTGAAATGGTGGGCAAACGATGCCATCTTATATGAGCTGTTCAGTAACGATATTTGGTGGAATAATCTTTTGGAGCAATCACCAGACCTCTTCCTTTTCTTGCCTCTCTGTACACAGTCTCCGATGAACTCCTGCTTGTCTTCAAACAGGAGTTCATGCCCCCATGGCCTCACGGGATGGAACCCCGGAGTCTGTCGGAGCTCATGCCCGAGGCCGGGTGGTTGTGAAAGCACTTGCAATCCAGGGGGACGGGGATGGAGAGGATGCTGAGTGAGGAGATGGGCGTCGAGGAGGTGATGACCGGCGTCGTGCCCAACCTCTGCTGCGGGACCACCGCCAGCGACGCATTCGTTTGTAGATTCCAGGCATTCCTCTCCGTCGACGCGACGGCCACCGGGGACATGCTCGAGGCGACCCTGAAGAATGTGGCATATGGGTTCACTCGTTTACTTGGCCGACTGCGAGAGGCTCGAAGAAAGTCTCATTGTGGATGAGATGAAGATGAGAGGGAAGGATGACTGGTATAGAACAGCTATAACTGCAACTAAATTATAGCCTATCTTCTGACCAGGCGCGCTGCTGCTTAATTTAGTTGCAGCCTGTCTTCTGACCAGATTCTTGGGCTTCAAATAATCTAGAGATCCATCCACTGTACACAAAATAGAAAGCCAACTCATTAAAACCTAAATATCCACCACAACTTCGTATGAGTGCGGATATTTTATGATTTGTTTCCGGTCCTGTTTACGTACAAAATACGAAGCAGAGCGAAGTGTAATTACGAATGAATATCATTCAACCCCCACCATGGCAATGAACTGGCATATCTGTTGAACAGAATCAGGAATGAATCTTGCATGATCTCGGTCAACATGCTAGTCGGTAAAGGGCTCTGGGACTGGGGACTCAAGGCTGGTATTTGGCCCAAAATCCAGACTATGGGGATTTTTACTTGAAAGGAAAGCTTCTGCAATTACAATATACAGCTGGGCCAGCCATGAAGAGACTTCTTCATGTTTTGGCATACAGACACGTCCATATTTGGCACTATATATAATATGTGTTTCACATGTAATTATCAGCTTGCTGTTCATGATTGAATTCATTACATGATGGCGTCTTCTTCTTCTTCTCCAGCTTTTCTTCTGCTTCTCCTTACTTTCTCTGTCTTGTGCGGTTGGGCTTCTGCCCGGAGCCATGCTGCCAGGGGACTTGACCGTCGAGTGTTGGCTGAGCAGAAGGCTGACCGTGTGGTTGGACTTCCGGGCCAGCCGCCTGTAAAGTTCAGGCACTATGCTGGGTACATTACTGTCAATGAGTCTCATGGGAAGGCACTGTTCTATTGGTTCTTCGAAGCCACTCACAAGCCAGAGAAGAAGCCTCTCCTTCTCTGGCTCAATGGAGGTTCGTGTGATATCTTTGACTTAGTGGCTATCGTTTATATATATCTATACATACTTCGTGCCGAGCAAACAATTTGTGCTGACAAAAATTGACATGCCTTGTTTAATCACAGGATAAAGTATAAATTGCGGAAAACAGGTTGGATATGTAAGTAAATGGACAAGGAAATATATGTAACATTTAAGTGACTGTAACAAGCACATATTGACCATATATAAGCTAATGAATAAGATCTCTTTGGCATGAATATATCAATGAACATATGCATCCTGGAAGGAACAAAGGTTGAACCCATAAAATTTGGAGAGTTCTGTTATAATACCATAAAATATAAGAAAAAAAAATCGTAAATATTAATTTACAATATACCTATGTTGATACTTCAAAGATAATACAGAACACCTCTTGTTAATTTAGGTTGTAGATGCAATTTTTTGCTGTTTAATGTGCTCTTTGCCTTCAATGATTGAAGCTTTTGTCGTAGTTTTTTTTGTGTTTTTTGCTAAGATTTCTAGTAGTCTCATATAGCACATATCAGGCTAATTAGTTTTATAGACTGGGAGCTGCAAATGATAGATTATCAGCACCACAACTCAATGATAAGTCTCCACTACTCAAAATATCTAGTACTTTGCTATCATTATCACATGCAAACTTACGTATCAGGCTTTGATTTTAGAAGAAAAGGACGTTTATCTATCGAATTCAGATGCTCTTCAGTACATGGATAGAACTTTCTAGTTATACTAAAGAGGGCTTGAATCAAAATTTGTTCCAAGTCATTTGACATTATTTTTCATTCATTTGGTATATGGTCAAAACTACTTTTTTGGTGTATTGTACAGTCAAAACTTGTGAAAAAGTACAATAATAGTACCACTAGGTTTGTTGTATAGAGAAAAATAGCAAAAAATAAAAATACGGGAAAAACCGTAAAAAGTATGGAGAAATAATAAAAAATAAATAAATATAAAAAATAAGTAAAATATAAAAACTAAATTTTTTTTAGAGTAGAGGACTGTATAAGATTATGTAGCCCAAGTAAGCGGAAAAATGTGTATTAAATGAGAACAACATGTATGCAACAGGAAAATTTGTAATTTAAAAAAAAATGAAATTATTATAGTGAATAATAAGGTAGAGGAAAAAGATACTATATATGCATATAAAACAGGTATAAAACCCATACTTTGTCACTTTGGTCAAAACTACTTTTGCATTGTTTTATCTTTGTTCATGATGAGAAGATTAGGAGGAAGCGCTAATTATTTTAATGTCTGGTTCCTTACAAAATGTGATTTACTTCGATAATGTTGAATGAATATTTTCACAGGACCTGGTTGCTCTTCTATCGGGTATGGAGCAGCAGAAGAACTTGGTCCTTTCTTAACTCAAGATGGAGTCCCGGAGCTGAAGTTCAATAACTACTCATGGAACAAAGGTAGTCCCTCCTTTACATGGTTCACTGCTAATAGTCGCTTTGGCTTTATTACTTTATAGACGGTGTGACATTTCCTTGAGTTCTAAGCTTCCCTTGTGATCATGCCTTAAACTGTTCTTTAGCTTTTGCAGTAAAACCAGTTTGGCTTTTGCAGTAAAACCAAGCACTTAAAAAATGTTCATTTTAATTTACTGTTCCATCGTCTCCTTGTCCAATGTTTAGAGGCCAATCTGCTTTTTCTTGAATCGCCCGTTGGTGTTGGCTATTCATACACGAATACATCCTCTGATCTGAATCAGCTTGGAGATGAAATCACAGGTATTCTTAGTGATACCTTATTTTTTCCCTGTAAACATTCACAGTAACTGAACAAAGAATTAGAAAGACTTCATCACTTAGTTGTCCCTGCAACTCGCTTATAATATTCTTTTGATCGATTTAGCCGAGGACTCGTACAAGTTTCTTGTCAATTGGTTTCAAAGGTTTCCGCAATTCAAATCCCATGATTTTTACATATCAGGCGAAAGCTATGCAGGTATGGCAATTTGACTTAATAATTCCTTAAATGTATGAAATTGCCTCTGAAAACTAGTAATTTGCTACCAGGGCACTATGTTCCTCAGCTTGCACATAAGATCTTTCACAAGAATAAGAAAGTCTGCAAGGATAAATATATCAATCTTAAAGGTTTCATTGTAAGTTTCATTCCTTTCTATATACACTATCTTTGCCACTTTCCGCCTTCAGTTACAAATCATAGATCTCCAATATAATCTGGAAATGCCTCTCCCTGAAAAATTGATTGAATACTTTGAACAGATCGGTAATGCTGCAATCGATGATGAAACAGATCAAATTGGCATGATTGACTATGCTTGGAATCATGCTGTTATTTCGGATAAACTTTACCATGCCATTAAAAGGTCGTGCAATTTCAGTGAAAGTAAACCATCACTAGAGTGTGATCAATGGCTTCAAGAGTATTTTAACGTCTATGACATTATCGACATGTATAGTTTGTATGCACCCACTTGTCCTGAGGAGAATTTCTCTAGAACTAGACACATGATTGAAGGAGCTTCGCCCAAATTGATGTCTAAGTTTGTAAGTTTCTGTTTGAACAATTTGTTCTTTCCGTTTCTTTCTTTCCAAAGAGTTTGATAGACAATCTCTAAATCTTTCAAAGTCATCCACATCTGAATTCAACATTTGATGTATTTGTATTTTTTTTTGTTCAAATAAGATTTATGCTTGTGGTAAATCAATTTTCGCAGAGTGGCTGGCACAAGAAGCCAGCCGGTTATGATCCATGTGTTGGAGCTGCCACTAAAACTTACTTCAACCGGAAGGATGTCCAAAAGGCTTTGCATGCCAATGTCACCAAAGTTCCATATCCATGGGAGCATTGCAGGTATATTCTTGCCTAAATCACCGCTGACCCCCCTTAGATTAAACCCAATGACGTTAGAGTGATTAATAGACTGCATACTGGAATGAGACGTAACATCTTGTAAGTTAGAGCAATTGCATTGAAATTGCTGAATTATACTTCCTTTCTTTGAGCAGTGGCAGTATCGGTCCTTGGAACGATGCACCCGACAGCGTTCTGCCAATCATCAAAGACCTCATAGTTGATGGTCTTAAGGTTTGGGTCTACAGGTAAGTCTGTTCATTCTACTTCTATCCATCCATTTATGTTATTCTACATGTCAATATCCTCTAGTTATTTTCATCCTCTATATGGAAGAAAATTTCTTTTTTAATGGTATGCCAAAACTCATGTTTCACTTCACCTTCTTTCTGGAAAAAACAATCTAATGGTATGTCAAAAACTCATGTTTCACTACATCTTTTCCAGTGGTGACGCGGATGGGAGAGTTCCAGTGACTTCCACAAGATACACACTCAAAAAACTTGGGTTGAATGTCACAAAAGACTGGACACCTTGGTATACCACCCATCAACAGGTATGAGTTATAGCTACCTAATAACTCTTCGCCTCCATTTTCCCCTCATTTCCTAACACTTATCTTCTGCGGTGCTTGAATAGGTTGGCGGGTGGATGACCCTCTATGACGGCCTGACCTTTGTCACAGTGAGAGCAGCCGGCCACGAAGTCCCCACCTTCACCCCTAAACGAGCTCAGCAATTAATCAAGCACTTCCTGGCCGGTCGATTGCTCCCTTCCAAGCCTTTCTAGTTCACTCCATTTCTCTAGCATTCATTACAATCAGCACCAGAATAGAGCTGTTAGACCCTGTTAACAACATGTTTTTCCAGCTAGCTATCAATTATTTGTATAATTGGGTTCCTCAGTTATTTCTGTGGTTACCAGTTACAAAATATATATTGATTCCTTAATGTAAGTTTCTGTTTTTCATTTAGATCAGTGTTACCCACATCTTCCCGTGTCCCGCTCATATTCTGGAATAAAGGACGGAGTTGCAGACTTCATTTTTAACAAATATAAAGATGCAGCATATGCACAAGCAAGGAAAAGAGCGTACAAAGAGGAAACAAACATGTCAAGCAACACTAAACCCAAAAATCCTCTAAGCAGCCTTGGTCGGTGACACCCATCGTGCATTTTGAAAACTTTTTATTTCATCATTGTCATCAGCATGCAAATCGCTTGACAGTTGCATAGAAATATGATTATGCCCTTTACATATATACTTATATAAATATTTGACTGCCCTGATGCCTGAACAAATTTCAACATTTATATGACAATTGTAATATTTGAGTAAAAATAAATTATATAAGGAACAACCCACCTATTGTCCTCTGGCATAAATATATCAACCATGATCCCTTCTCCAATAAATAGGATATGAATACTCCCCTTCAATGGTAATATTGGTAAATTCTCATGGATATACAATTATCTTTAGTCATACAAGGTGAAACTACTCGCATAGTACCACAAGGACCATGCATTATATGTCTTGCAACTCTTTTATATAATAAACCATAAACCCTAAACACAGACAAAATTGTCATACGAATCTCCACTTACAATCTTATCATCCCTAGACATAATTACTAATAAGCATATATGTGGCAACACACTTTTTTGAAACTCAATGACATCAACAAAAATAATAATTTTGCCCATCAACCACTTTTAATAACAATTCTCTTCTAGTCATCCACCTTTAAACCCGTAACCCTAAACACAGACAAAATTATCATACGAATCTCCACTTACAATCTTATCATCCCTAGACATAATTACTAACAAGTGCATATGTAGCAACACACTTTTTTGAAACTCAATGACATCAACAAAAACAATAATTTTGCCCATCAACCACTTTTAATAACAATTCTCTTCTAGTCATCCACCTTTGCTTTAAAGACCCATGCACCCATGCAACAAGATCTGGCCCATTAGAAGCTACTTCTCCCAATTTCAAATGGCGGACAAATTCTGGTCATTCAGGAATATACATCATTGATATAAATAGATCTGGCTTTCCCTTTAGTTGAACAAGGGCCATAACATCTAAGTATCACATTCTCATATCCCGAGGTCCACCAATGAAAGATTTAAGACAATCCTTTTTCCAACCCAACACCCATTTGTTTCCCCAGCTAATAGACTATTCACAATGCCTTAATAAAACTCTGCTCTATGAATATTTTGATTATGTTGCAAGAAGTTTAATCTATGTGTCTTGATCTTAAAATATATATCTACTACAAATTGTTCGAACAAATGACCAACATGCACAATACTCCAAGTATGCTTTGACCTCATTTGAAAAAAATATGCATTGCTACATGTGACATCACCCTTTTGCCTAAGCAAATGTTGATGTCTATTTAACTCCTTCAAAGTTCTCTAATGGGACTACCTTTCTTCTGGGCAAACCCTATCGGTCTCCACATGCAATCTTTATAAATAAACTGAAGGATTACACGTAAATATGCTCTAGAGCGACTCAATCATGGTTGATAAGATAAGTTGCATGCTGAGCCCCATAGTTATGTACTACTAAATTGAAACAAATTGCCTCTGCCTCGTCACCTTTTACCTTTTTCAAGTGCATGCAGAGTCTCCGTAGCCCTGGAAATGCTTCCAACGTGTAAATAAAATGAAGGAATCTAAGCAAAATCAAGTGTGGGTTACTGCCTGTAAATGTCAGATACGTGTAATCAGTACAGAACGATTGCAAGGGAACTTAAATGACTGGTGAAGAATCTCTCCTATTCTTCTATCGCCCAATATCTGGGAAATTTCCTTCCCACTTCCAAGCGTAAGAAGGTAGAATTCCTCTCAAAGACACTGTATAAAAGGGTTACTGTATTTTTTTAGTAATTTGTTTACTTGCAACTTATGGCGACATTAGCACAAGTATAAGTGGAAACTAGCTGAAAAGCTTACTTGAACAAAATTAACATGTCAAGCATGCGCTTAATCACATCTAATAATAGACCAATACAATGGGGTCTCATTTTATTCAAGAAAGAGTAACTAGTCTGCAACACCCCCCTTCGGCCTTCACCATGCTCTGTCTAGGCCCCCACTCAGGCTTTTGTGCCCTGCCTGGCTTCCACCCTGCTCCGTCCCAGAAGCCACTGCTACCCCCTGCTCAGCCTCCAGCCTGCTCTGGCGCTCTCGCCCCTGCCTTAACCCACTGCCCCCTAGAGGCAGGAAGAGAAATCTACTTAATCGCAGACTACTCTTCTGTTAAAGAAAAAGAATATATTTCAGATAACAAAATGGAGCAATAATATATTAGTTGGATATAAATAATAGTGCAAGGACATAAGATTCAGCATAACCCTAGTAATATGCCAAAAGAATACAACTTTCAGAGAGTTCATAACATGGAATTTATATTGATAAACCCCTAAAAAATAGGGGTTTTGAGCAGACTGAAGATTCTTTTTTCAGTACAACTAAGAAGAAGTTTTGGTTGTAGAATGTTGCATCTCTTTATGTAGTTGAAATCACGAAATAGATGCATCAATGACATAAACGACCATGAGGTAAAAAAGAGGAAATCTCAGTTGAATTGGAAGGAATCAAGAAATGTTAATAGATTTGGTGCATCATAAGAAGAAATGCTACATATTGTAACAAAAAAAACAGGTTACATAGACCAGACTCATCTGACTGAGATGATAAATGTAAATAAGAAAATCAGAAGACAAAAACAATAATTCAGTGAGCGGTCTGTAACAAAGCCACATGAGGAATGTTGCTGACCTCATAAAATTGGGATAAGGTGTTGAAGATGATTATGGTGATTAAGTGACTTCATGATCTAATCTATATCAAGAACTTTTGAGAATCCATTCTCATAACATGAATATTTTTCTTCAATTTTCATAAGCTCAGCAATCCTAGCTATTTAATTGGAAGCTTTTTGATGGTCAAATAACAAATGTTCATGTGGTGTACCAGGGCGAATCACAGCGGCATCCCGGCATGGGAAGGGGTGGAGGATTGGGGGAGGGTGAACGAGGAGAATTAATGGAGGATCATATTTCAGTCATGACAATGATTAGGGCACATCCCTACACTTAAATAGATAATTAAAGGGCTACTAACAATATCTTAAGCCCATTAAACCTTATTGAATGGAAATGATAACTAATTCCCTACTAACAACTAAATAACCTCTCATTAATGGGCTCAGGTGGGCCCTCTACTTGGGACATAACAGTGCAACCATTCAGATTAAAAAGACAAGATACCTATTTGAACGAATTCATAAATTTTCCAAAGAAAAAAGGAAATGACCTTGTGATTTATCATGGCAGATTTACCAAATTTACTATTGATACCCGGCATACAAATAATGCTACCTACAAGCACTACAGACTGACCTTTTTAACTCAAACGAATACGAAATAAACTGAAATTCTAAAAGATGATTACTTACTGGTCTTTCTGCCATGCCAACTTTCTATGGTTCCATACCAACTCCACTGGAAAAATATCCCCACTAAACGCATAAGGCCAGCAAGCATGACTTCAACAAATGCCATCATGTAAGAAGTCTGAGGTGTTAAACCAGCTGTAGCTATAGCAAGCATTGCTCCATCAAAGTTGCACGTGACAACAAAGGTTCCTGACTTTATGCCATCTAGTGTCTTTTTTGCAACTTCTTCAGCTTTCATTACACCAGAAGATGATGCTATGATTTTGGTGAGCTCTGGTCTTTTCTTGTTCTCTATAAATGAGCATGTTGCTAGGTAAGATAAGAAATCTACTTGACAAGCATGACAAATATAACGCAACACTACATAAATAGCAGATGCCATTCCAGGAGGCACTTATTCACCAGTAGTTAGTAAATATAAGCAATAGGGTTTAAACTTTATAGTTGAGAGCACATCATGTTCATAGCCTACCAACAACAGCAGAGTGAATAATGTACAGACCTTCCGCTAAACCTGGAGTTTCTGTATCTGGAGGGAACACCAAAGATAAATGTATATCATCTGCAATAACTTCCTGTTGTAGTGCTTCTGCTAAGCCACGGAGTCCAAATTTACTTGCTGAATAAGCTGTATAACCATAAATACCAACCTATATAAGCAAAGAAAATTGTTAAGCAGATAATCATGTACATATATTATTAATAGAATAAAAAACAGAATTTTCGTGTCCTTAAAAGAACCATATTTTTTATTTTACAGATGTAAATGCCAGTAAAGAGAAAACTGTTAAAAAATTAATATTCATTCAAGTTTTTTTCACCACACAAGATTAAACTCAACGGGACCAAGGATAACAAAAGACTAAAGAATCGATATCTACTAAAACAAAATCACAATACAAGTTGCATAAGTGGAGGAGGACTAGTGCAGATGTACCTGACCCGCCTGTGAGGACATGAGAACAATGGAAGCCGGGCGGCGATCAGGCCTCCTCTTCATCGCCGGTAGAGCTGCCTTGATCAAGTGAAATGTGCCTACCAAGTTGACATCAATCATAAACTTCACGTCGTCCATGCTTTGAGCCACCAGCTCTTGTGGCACAAATACCCCCTGGTTGCAGATAAGTATATCAACAGGGCCAGCCTTGTCCAGGGCTTGCTGGGTGGCCTCAAAGTCCCGGACGTCAGCGCTGATGACAGAAATGTCAACACCAGTGGAGAGGCGGATGGAGTCACGGGCATCCTCCAACTTCTCAGCACTTCGGGCAAGAATGGACACCCGGCAGCCCTCGGCAGCAGCATAGTGGGCGATGGCAAGACCGATGCCGCTGGAGCCACCTGAGATGAACACATGACGGCCTTTGATCGGAACTGTCACTCGACGGGGCCGAACGATGAGGGCGAGGAGGAGAAGAAGGGTAAGAGGAAGGAGAACAAGAAGAGAAAGGAGGGTTAGAAGCGCCATTGAAGAACATGGATCTCCAGGCTCTGGCTGGGGTTGTCTTCAGCTTTGATTTTGATTAGGGGTGTAAACGGCGTCAGTTTATCCGGTGTCCGTTCGCGCTAAAATAAATTATTTTTATTTTTATTTTTATTAAATATAGATATATATGAATAAGAGTTAGCTATATCCGCAGTCGTTCGTATATATCAATTATATATATTTTTATTATTATTTTTATTTTATATTAAATTTTTAACCTATATCACATAATTAATCTTCATAATAAGATTATAAAAAATATATATTATAATCTTATATATTTTTTATAATATTATTATTTATTTATTTATTAGATTAAATTATCTTATTATTAGTATAATTTTTTTTTAATTATTTTTTTACTAATTATTCTTAATTTAAGAATAAAAAAATATATGTTAAATTTTTACCTTCATTCCGTCTATGTTCGTTCATTTTTGTCCATATCCGTTATGAACAAATACAAACGGATAAGCACTTGGTCCACATAAAAACAGACGACTGTAGACATAACTTGTCCGCATCTGTGTCCGTCCATTTACACCCCTAATTTTGAAACTTAAACACTGAGTCAAGTCTCCCAGAAGCTAATAATAATAATTAAAAATAAATTAATTTTTAGTTTACGAAGCAAAACAGTTAACATTGTTGAACTCAGCCTAATAACCAAATATTCTTCATATTTCGCCAAAAGCCGCACCAAAATGCTGCTTCAACTAAAATTTGGCTCGATGTTTCAAGAAGTAATCACTTGGTATAATTTTTGCCCATGAGATCACCACAGTTAATATCCATTATTCCTGTATAATGTACTATTCGTTTTGATTGAATCACACGCAACCTACTGAAACAAACATCTACCATCTACCTTTAGCCACCATAAATCAATTGTGCTCCGAATTTTTGTAAAATTTTATTGATTCTGTTATAATTTTGATTTGAATTATCAAAAATCATTATTGTGTATAGTATATAGGTAGAATTAAAATTAAAAATTCTGTATAAAAGTTAATTCTAAGCCGTTTCGAATTGGAATTATTATAATTTTGGCTCTTAGCCCTGATTTAAAAATTACAAACTCTATTATTTTTCGATGGTTACCTTTTAAACCGATTAGAATATAAAAAAATATCTCATATGAGTAAGGCTTATTTTAAAATTAAATACCTTCTAAGATTTTGTTTGAGAGAGGTCAAATTTATGAGTGTAATAGTACAAAAATATGCATATTCGAATTCGAAGAAGAGAGCTATATTAGTTTGAAGTTTTAAAATGAGAATTGATGCGACTTCCGAATTTATTTTAAAAACTTTTTATTATCAATAGTAATTCAAATTTGGTGATAAATTTTTAGAATTAATTCTAAAAAGTTTCACTTTCGATGTTTGTAAAAAGGATTCTAACATCCAAACAGCCAATTTGACAACGTCCTGTTTCAAATGTGCAGACATTTCGCAAGTTCCAAGCCAATTATCAACTAAAGTAAAATTCACAGCCAATTCCTTATGCTTTGACAAGAACCCAAATGCATGTACGTCCCCCGCTCATCTTCATCCAATGCTTTATACCAGAATTTAGAATCACAAGCCCGTCCCTATTCATCTTCATCCAATGGTTTATACCAGAATTTAAAATCACAAGCCACATATATTATTTTGGAAGTCAAAATAAATTAGTTTTCTTAAGGATTGTTATAAACCTTGAAAATCAGAGTTCTAAAATTGGGAAAACGAGGGACAAAGAGTAAGAGGTTCTTCCACTGGTTCGAGTCGAACCAAATAAGGGATGAAAGGTAGAGAGAGAGAGAGATGTCGGGGAGAGAGAAAGAGATTACGGTTAGCTGATTTCTTAATCCCAATTAAGGCACTAAGCTTATTAAATAATTCAACTCAGCTCGTAATAGACCTGATTATTTTCCTAACTAGCCTTATGGACTTATAACAAGAATTAAATAAAAAAGTTAATAGCCTTATAAGCTTAAAAAAAATAGACTAAGGAAATGACGATTCATAACACGCATTTTGGCATGAGTGTATTTAGCAACTGAACTGCGATAAAAGGGAAGGAAAGATAGCACAAAAAGAAGGAAAGTTATCTCACCTAGGATGAAACTTGGAAGAGCAGATTTGCAAAGAGGGTGATTTTCTCAGGCGGTGGTAGCGTATCACACAATATCAAATTGAGTTAGGATCCTCCGCTACCGTCTCGGAGAAGATGGAGATCGGCTGTGACATCACCATTTTTCCGGCTTATTCCCCTTTGAAATGTTTATTGGCAATGGAAATTGGGGGTTGTGCCGATGAGAACCATGATGTCTCTCTATAGCTATTTTAAAAGTCACTTAAAAGCCGACTTTTGAGTAACTTATTTAGATTTAGGTTTGAATTAAACCAAACAAATCAAATGGAGCCTCAGTGGCAGCATTAAAGTTCATCGTAGCAAATGCCCTTTCAAACTCTTCATAGAGAACGAATCACGAAGTACTTACGCTAATGCCAACCAGAAGCGAGCCATGGCCAAGTCATGCTCTTTTAGTACTTTCTAAGCAAGAACTCATGAGCAATACGCCCACCCATTAAACTGATACATAATACCAAACCATGATCTGCTTATCAGTTAATCGAACTAGTTTTTTTATGCAGTTTATTGTTTGTCATCTTAAGTGGGAAGCATATTTTCAACACTCCACTCTGACAATTCATCCATAGTGAGGTGAGGCCACTTATAAGCAAGCTGTTGATTGATGACGTATGCACCATCTATTTTCCAAAAATCATCGATTGATACGCACATTGTCAGCGTGGAGCATTAGAATTGCTTCCAATGGCCATTTCTTGTGGCGAAGTTAATTTTTACCTTCCATTATGCTTTCTTAATGAACATTAAATACATCACACGAAGCAATAACTAAACCCCATATGGATTATGGAAACCTGTGGTCGGCAAGGTTGTTTTTATGCAATCACTTGGCTAGGCTAGTCATATAGGATACAGGGGATAAATGGAATGCATATGGAAACCTCTCTTAATTGAAAAGCAATACATGTCACTAGAATTAGAACTCATGAATTCCGGAGCAACTCTCTGATGGGATCGACCCAAAACTTTAAAAAGTACAAAATTTGGCAGAGGCCAACTGAATAAAATCATCTTATATAAGGCGGGAGGGACGTTCCAAAATTTGCAGGATCAATTCCATCTTAATTTAGGTGCAGAGAACACATAGTCCTCAAAAATAGTGAATTTAACTCCACCTACGCCGGTCTTCTTCTTCATCAACTGGAGTATACCAGGCAGGCCGACGCTTTGCATTGCTCAATCTGTAATTTAAATAGACTTCTTCATCACATATAGGCCTCGTTGCCACCAGCACAATGGACTTCATGACTGGCACATTGGACTCACTATCATCAGGCCCGCCAGACCTAAACCAAAAGCTTCCAAACCTCCTCATTCTCACCTTTTCCTCGCCCCCAAACACTAAATTTGGAATATACGGTCTCATATCTCTATCATTCACAGGAAAATCGTACGGGCAAACCATCACATTCGGGGGAGTCCCTTTTGCAGGGTGATTGGCAAAGTGGCCAAGAGCGAGTGGATTTCGCCTCTCCAATATCTCACCACCATTCCCTACTGGTGTGCCTTCAGAAGGTCTGCTAAGCAACTTCCAAACTCGATCTCTCGTACTGAAATCTTCAGCTGAATCTGGTTGGAACTCCTTCAAAGATATACCATCCCACAACTCACGACACTGACCACCATGGCCCCACGGCTGACCATTGATAACCATTCCATCATATCTTGTGATCAAGTATGAGTTTCGAGCATCAACTCTGGGGTATCCAGGAATGTACCTGTAGTAAGCTGGGGAATATATAATGCCTGGATAGAAGGCTATAACAGCTCCAACATGAGCATGGCCCCGAATAAACAAGCCTTCACCAGCATCCTTGTGTTGTATTTGAGATCGCTTAACATCTAAGGTATATCCCATCCGATCTTTCAGCTTATCAGATACTTCAACACGTGACAATGGTTTGGTTTCAAGCACGTCTGCTCTGCAGAAAGAACAAAAAGTCAAAACTGTTGCATCTCTCCCTTTTTTACAATAAGCTTCAAATATTGACATAATGCTATCCGCATAATGGGACCAAATACATAAATAAATACCATAAACACATATATGCACATATAATGCATTGTTATTTGAGCTTTTAACATGCAAATACAAATTATGACTAACATAAACAGTATTTGTCTTTTGCCGATCATAAGGATCAACAAGAGGACTTTAAAACATGTCTAAAGCAGTTAAGAAATTCAGATAAAGAAATCTCATTTGATTACATTGAGTCAACCTGCAAATAGCAACCAACAATTGTTCCCTACAATCCTGGAATTGATGCAGTTATACCCAACTGAAAATGTTAAAAGCTTCTCGTTGAACATTCAGAATTTGAAGAAGAATACATAAAGAACGGCTCAGTATCGCATAGAGTACAACTTTCTTTAAGGAAATATTTGCCTCCTTTGGTAAACCATGTAGGGAATCAAAGCCTTATGGGATATGCACTCAGCAAAAGTAAAGAATCCCCTTGTTCTCTCCTTTGAGGCTTTTGTAAAAGAGTTGGCTAGTTCCGATTTTGAGAAAATACCATTTATAAAACATAAACTCATGGCATATTTATGTAAAACCATGTAGAAAAGACATCCCAAAAGAAGAGACACCATATCCCAAAGAGACATTTTTTTATCCTTAAAACACGAAAGGGTATGTGCAGCAATCGATTGCTTGCACATAGCGATCAATCGGTTAAGTAAAAATATTAACCAACGCATCGAGCTATCGATCGATTCACCAGTTAAAATATCCTTCACAAATTTAGGCCAAGACGACAAGCACACAAGTCGATCGATCAGTTCCATGAACCGATTGATCGCTTGGTAGATTGATCGGTTTTATGATAAAAACTCAACAGAAAACACACGCGCACACACTATGCTGGAAAAGAATTTATAAATGCTCACCAGTTTGAGAGACATGCAATGAAGTTCTCCCAACTGCCAAGGAAAGGCCACTCCTGCGAGAAGAATCTGATGATGTACCAGAAGAAAGCCCCTCGTCGACCTTCTTGAGGCTAGGAAGAAGAATATCATCCATAACAGTGCAGAAGGCTCTAATCTGGAAAAGGATGTTTTCCTGGACTTGCTTCTGCTGATCAGCAAGAGAAGTGTTAGTTCCTAGGTCAATTATTTCCTCGGCATCAGCCTCTTCTGCATCATTTCCCAATCGGTTGTAGCTGAAACATGTAAAGAATTCAAGTGAAAAAACAGATATTACTATCACACAGAAAACACCAACAAAATAACACGACAGAAATATGGTAAGTCATTAATTTATAATGATATAATCTCCATTGAAAGAATAACACGCACCTGGTATATAGAAATAAGCGATTAACATCAGCTTCAAATTGAAGTTTTCTTGGATCTCTTGCAAATGTTGGACTTTTAGCTAGAGTTTTTACAAACTGAAATCAACAGAGATATGGTAGCATGATTTTCATGAATTGTGACAATAAATTAGAAATGTAACAACAGCCTTCATAAATTGCCAAAACTATATCCAAAATATACAATCTGTTTAATTACATACACTTCAAGAGAAAGCACCTAGTACATAAAAGTTTGCACTACACATTAACTTGCACGTGTCCATAAATAAAAAACATTTAATTCCTTAAAAAATTGAGAAGTAACTTTCATAGGAAACATGTGGCAAAAATCCACTAGGGGTCCGAACTTTTGTCCAGTGCTACAGAAATTGATATTGGGGACGACTTAGCAGCCAAGTATACCCCACTCGACCTCAATGGCCACACTCAAAGAGAGACGCCAAGACAATCTCAGATAGGTTAGTCAATGATTCCAATGACAATTTTATTGTTCTGCATAGAACCATGGATATCCCTCGTCTACCTTTTCCAATTGCAACGGCAAATGATTAGATCATTTGGAGGATTCTTAATACATAATATAGTGAACCTGATACCATACAGCCCAATAATTTTCCCCACCAAAATGGATCAAGCATTTTTTTTTAAGTTTCTTATTCTTATCTGTCACTACAGCGATACAGATGAGGTACGAATGCACATTCATCAACTCGTCCATTTTTAAACAACATTTTCTCGCCTTACATCCTGTTAATCATTTCAACTGAAATTGGCATATGACGTGAAAAAGTTCACTTCTTTCAAAGATCCCAGCTTCTTTTAAGCACAAACATACGTGCGGAAACAAAAAGGTAAAAAACAAGCAGCACAAAATCAGATTCATCGCGAATCACATCAGAAACACAGCGAGACATGCTTAAATGTATAATCAGGCTACCAACGAACAAGTCATGACATATTAATATGGTTACTCTGAAAAGAAAAGAACGAAGGACCCATATCACATATGGTAGCCAATAACAAATGGCCAGACCCCCATACTGTGAGGATGAGCTGCGTACCTCTTGGAACTTGCGAAACAGAACCGCCATTGAAACTGCAGGACTCCCTCTCCCTGAGACTACAATGCCCCGACTTCGCACTTCGGAGGATGGCAAAAGCAGGAACAGCATCTGGGCCTAAATCTGATGTTGCTGGACTGTTAGACTAGACATGGGTTCGGCCCATATTGGTCGTGAACATCCAGTTCGGGTGAGCCGGTACATGGGGAAAAGGGAAGAGTTTTCGTGCTCACTTTAACAATGAGTCCAACTTAAAGAAATGTATAGGAATATTTGACATTACATTTGATATTTTAGATAGACAGCACACACTAATAGTACGCTACTGGTGCTAATGTGTACTAGTCTTGTTGATTTTATGAATGAAAGGTTTTTATATGTTTCTTTCGCTGAGCTTATTGTCATTGTCAGAGTGAAATATTAAAAATACTTTGGTTAATAAGGATCGACAAACATGGGGTGGACCCACAACCTCTAATTATTGATCCACATGTGATATAGGCCCAAGTTACACAAGCATACACTCACTTATACTTATATAATAGAAATTGTTAGGAGTGTAAACATGCATATACTTTGTACCCTAAATAAGTGCACATTGCACGCAAGACTCGTGTAGACATTCCAAAGGTTGGCCCCGCGGGCTTGGCTATAAGGGGTGTGTTAGGCTTCTATGGGTTCATGGGCTTAAGCCTACACCCACGGATAAGACATCACAGGTAAAACATATATCTATGAGAGTTTAAGTAGGCAAAGGAGTCCCAACTTATGTAGGAAAATAAGTTCAACTTATATAGGGCTTAAAAGTACTAACTCCCCACATTCTATACTCCCTCCTCTCTCTATGAGAACCAACCTCCCCCTGTCATACCCCTTTGACTCAAACCTAATCAAAGTAGTACAACAAATATGTGGTAAGATGAGTCTAACCCAAACTCGGGCTAGATCAAAGTACACAATACTAATTTTGTGCAAAAGTAATTACTAAAATATAAAAAAATTAAAATAAAATCTAATAATCATTCTCAACACCTATATATAAGTTCATAAAAATATAATGGAGTCTCAAGCCTCAAAAAGATAATAAACAAGTCTATGTCTTCAAAATAAGGCTCTCCCACAATATATAGTTATATCACAAAATTACATTAAAACCAACTAAATTTATCCCAACATATGTAAATTATTCTTACTCCATATGCATTTAATCTCCTTTGTGTTCATAAAACAAATTATCCTAAGCACCTACATGACACAACCATACAGAGGATCCTAGAGATAGGGGTGTCAATGGGTAGGGTATGGGTAGGGTAAAGCTTTACCCACATCCATATTTGCTTCCAAAAATTTTACCCATACCCATACCCTACCCATTTCCTCATTTATTACCTATATCCTACCCATTACCCATCGGGTAAATAGGCGGGTAACAAGTAAATGGCCAACTAATTAATAATTAATAAATAATATACAAAATAAATTATAGTAAATCATTTATATTTTTTAAAAACCCATCCAATGTATCACAATTTTAATTCAACAAGGACATGAACAATATTGCATATAAAAACCTCACAGTTTATAAAAAAATAACATAATAAGAATATTATACCTTATATATATATGAAAAAAATTAAGACTTGAAATTAATTTATTCATTACTCCAAAATCTCTCGATCATCATACCAAAATGCTACAAGATACAAGACTAATCTTGTTACATGTACAAACTTTACTCTTCCGATCAACAATAACAGAGTAAAAAATAGGTACTTATCAAAACCAAAGAACATGATATTAAAAACTAAAGAATAGAATTCTCACTACTCCCTCAACACAAAATCCCCTCACTTGTCATTTACTCTCCTACTGCAATTTATCAAGAATAAAACTTATATTTTCTCTTCAAGATACACACTTTACGCAATAAGCATAACGTAAAAAGGCACCAAATATTGACCACGTTCTCTTCCGTTTTCTCTATCATAAGTTTGTATTATAAATTTATATATATATCTTAAAAGACTGTCCAATGTCTTACACTGAAAGTATAAAATGTTCCAGTGAAAGTACAAAATGTTCCAAATAGAATATATTCTCCTTAAGCAACATATGCAACTATGTCTTTATATGTGATTCGGGTAATGAGTAACGGGTATGGATAAGGGGTTACCCATACTGTAAGATCCCTGATCTTAAACAGGTTTAAATTCATTTTGTTTAATTGCTTATGTGTGGTTTAATGTCAATTCTATTCGGTTCTGGATTATTTTCAAATTTTAAGTATTTTCCAAAGGTTTTAACCAAAACTAGCTTCACATTTATAGGTTTTAAGTGAATTTGAGCCAATTGTGATTTTTTTGGAATTTTTAGAATTAAATGAATTTCTCAAAAATTAGGGTTCTTTAATGGTGTTTCGGTTTTGAATTTCGAAAAGAAGAAGAAGGTTTGAACTCCATGTTGGCAATCGATCGGGTCAACTGGCTGATCGATCGGGTCATTCGAACAGCTTGCCAAGTCAATCGATTGGCTACATGGTATTTCTGTCATTTTTTATTTTGATGCTCATTTCGGTGATTTTACTCTATTTGATGATTCTAATAGTTATGAGAAGTGTTTTATGTTGGAATTAAGCTACTGGAATGGTGTGGAATTGATGATGGAGATTTACAAAGTATGCTTAAGTATTTGTTATGTGGTATTATATATTGATAGTTATACATGTTAACATTAAATTACCTTGAATCTATGAATGATGAAATTCTTATAATTAGAGAAAGTTTTTAGTAGGGACATTATATGGTAAATGATAAGATGTGTCATCTTATAATGAGAATAGATTGTGGGTAAATTATGTTATCATATTATAGCTTAATGTGTAGAATAATCATGCTTGTAGGAGTTTAGCATTTAATTTCACATGAATGGATTTAAGATTTATGGTAGATTTCACCCTTGATTTCAGTTGGTAATCGTGATTTGGATGTGTTAAAGCTTGTGTGTATTACCTTATGAGCTTATGTCAAAGATTGGTCATGTGCTTACGATATGCATGAACATACACATATGAGGAATCTACTATGAAATCGTAGTTAATTATGATTTGATTATGATACATGAGGGGATTGATGGGAGCACATTCCATGTGTTGGAATTCACATAGATCTTGCTTACAGAATCATGATATCATGCATCATGGAACGGACTTCATAAATGAGATTTTACCGATGTTTAGCCGGAATTGATCGATTGTATGTAATGATGTGAGATTGCGTACCAGATTAATCGATTGTTAACTTAATCAGAACTTAGTTGGTCCAAAAGGACATGATTTCGATTTGAGTTCCTATGTGGAACATGTATGCTCTTTGGGTTGAGTTGAGTCAAATTGAGTTATGTGGGGACAAGTTGTGTACTTGTTTTGCATATGAGATTAGTTATTGAGATTATCTAGACCCTGAGAATCCAGCTGGTTTGTTCGAGTGCACCAGCTTACCAGGTATTATTGCTTGGGACTTTAGTCTTAACAAGCAGGGCTGCTCAGGAGTTTAGGCTTAATGGGCAGGGGTTGCTTGAAGGCTTTGGCCTTGAGGAGCATGTCTATTCAGTCGAGGGCTTCGGCCTTAAAGGGCAAGTTTATTCTCTCTGTGTATGGACTTGCATGTTAGATTAGTGTGTGTGAGACACTTATACATGCATGATAAATGAAAATGTTGATGCATGATTTGAATGTATGTTAGAGATACATCTCATGTAAGTTTATGTAGTGTTATGCATGATCTGAATGTGTGGTAGAGACACTTCTCATGCAGTTTATGTGATATTCTGAATGATCTGAATTGTGTGATGGAGATACTACTATGTAGGTTTATAAGATATGAATGCATGATCTGAATGGTGTGATTGAGACACTATTATACAGGTTTATGTGATATGGTTGCATGATCAGAAAGTGTGTGAAAGACACTTCTCATGCGGTTTATGTATGATACTATGCTTGAATTGATTAAATGTGAACTATTACCTATGTAGGATGGATGTTAGGTTATAACTTGATCATTTATGCCTTGACTTTGATAGGTGTGTCATATGTATGTTAACTCTTATGTTTTATGGATAAATAGGGGTTTATCAAGGGAATGGTCAAAAAAGGGTATACTATGTCAATTATTGACCTTAATTGCTATATTGTCATGTCGTGATAATTTTCTTATTATTATCGTCGTATTAAAAACCTTACTAAGTTTTACTCACCCCATTTTCCTTGTTTTGTTTTGGGGCTGCATGGTTCGACATGCAGTTGGGCAAGATCCTCTGTATGAGGAGCGGTCGGGGAGATCATGAGAGTAAGCGTGGATGCCTCTAGATATTATTATGTTTTTCTTATTTACTTTTTTATGAGTATAAAACATCATGTATGTTGGTCCTTATTTCAAACTCATGAACACCTTATGCATTTAGATCTATTTTAGACTTTATGATTTGAGCCCTGTGTGTTGGCTCAGGATTTGATGTATATGGGTAAGACTTGTGGATTATTTCTAAGTTAAAGTCTTTGTTTGTTCTACTTATTACTTTTGCTCAAAGGTTATGTGGTGCGTAACTCCACTAGTTAGACCCCCTGTAGGAGGGGCTGAGTCTTTTGCTATCCATTAATCGCTTTCAATTCCGTCACCCCACTCGCTTGATCGGCCCTTGGACCGGGTTCTGCTCAAGTCGGGTGGTGTTAGGGGGCGACACATACCCTACCCACACAATAAATAGGGCAAAATTACCCACTTATTTTACCCGTTACCCATTTTCATGAATTTCGGATCGGGCGAGTGGGTGAGGCAGATAAATGGTTACCTATTGACAGCCCTACCTAGAGGGATACCCCAAAACAAACAAGACAAATGGGGTGCGCTTAGCTTAGTAAGGATTTGAAAACATAGAGATCATATTAACACTAAAAACATAATCCTTAAAAACATAACATAAACCTTAAACATAATCAGTGTTAATATCACAAAAGCATGTCAAGTCTCTTACACATATATTTTATGTAAGTATCTCATTCATATATAATAATCCATAAGCAAAACTTGTACACAATGTCTCAATCATGTATACACACAACTTGTGAATTTAAGTTCAAAATCTATACACAACTTGCATAATCAAGTGCCATGATCCATATACAACCTATGTAAATGTAATCATCATATTTCATACATAAAACCTATATAAATAAATATTATAATAATTCATAAATCATCGATAGAATAATCCTTGTACCTGAAGATACCTAATGCATAGTTATCTAGTATTCCTAAGCTTGAGATACCAAAACCAGTTAGCAAATCGGAAATACCCCTCGTTAGCCAGTGAATGTAAACAAACCAGCCTAGAGCTAACTCTAGAAGTCTTATTTAGTTTTTTCATTGTAGCATTATGCACTTCTCAACCCGAGGAAGAACCTATCCTTTCAAATGTAAAACTCTGGCCTTTCAGATGAAAAACTTTTTCATTCAAATCCTTAATATGACTAATAAAAAAATTTACAGAATACGATAGATAATCATGGTTAAACATGGTTTAGCAAACCATTTTGATTATATATGTAACATGATTCATACGTAAACAATGCTAAGTGCATACAAGGATAAGTAATATTAACAAACAACCATATTATGCATGAAACATGATCCATACATAGATAATAAGGTCATGTAAGCATAAGTATGTGTAAACATAAGTGGTCATGTTCATAAATGATTTAAAGTGCATGGAACATGGTTCATACATAATTAATATTGTATGTGTACAAGCATTCATACTTCAACATGATAATAAGGACAAAAGTCTAATTCTATTTAGCCTATCGATTGGTCTCAAGAGGCGATCGATCGGGCACAAAGAAATCAAAGACGGTCGTTTTGCAATGTAACTAATCAATATGCCCGACAAGGTGATCGATCTATCGTGCCCAAAAACACGAAAACAATTCTATTTTTGTGAACAAAACTGATTTGAATCTTCATCATAACTTCATAAAATGTCAAGTAATCATCATCTAAACCTTAGACCTGATAGATCCAATATAACTCACGCATATTCATATCAAAACACATATTTAAGAAGATTTAAGCTCATACATCTACATATTACAAGAACATGAATCCACATACAACCATGGTGTTAATGTAAGAAAAACTTTATCAAACAAAAACTCCTTACCTCAAATTAATTGGTAGACCATTCAATCTCCTCCCAAACTCAAAGAATCCCTACCCAATAAATTATGTCACATTAGCCCTAAGTGTAACGCCCGAGATTTTTCACACATTTTCCTTAAAATTCACAGAATTTTTTTTCAATATAACGTCTGTAAATCGGAGGAAAAATGACGAAACCAAAACTTGATAAAACAGTTTATAATTTAAAACTGTAAACATCCACATACGGTCAATCATCGTACGACCAAAGCAAATATCATCAGGCGCTACTCGAAAACACACATACGAATAAATTTGCTATGATCATAGACTTTTAAATACAAATCACTCCCAGGCATCCCTGAGTACAAGTCCCGTCCCATAACAGTCCACTGACTGATCCAAATGGAAGTCCAGAATAAACATCTTAAAGTCTCATCTCACCCAATACAGGAGATCGTGGCACAAATAAACTCGCAGAGAGTCAAGCAGATACCTGAGTCAATGGGAATCAATCCACCGCTGAAACGAGCGTCCATCTCCGGGAGCTCTCCGCACAACCTGCAAAACTTCCCGTGCAACGGGGCTAAAAATAGTAGGGTGAGTATTTTCATACTCAGTAGGAAAATACCCAGTAGGGGAAATCCCAAACGGTGAACTCCATAAGTTCATAAGTACATGCGTCATGCAACTCAAACATGAAGTAGTCAACATAATGTAATCATATCGTGCACATACGCATACGACCATACCAAATGCACTAATGTGCCACAGACATACTGAACGCACCATCGTGCCAAAATCATACCGAAGGCACCATCGTGCCAGAATCATACCAAAGGCACCATCGTGCCAAAATCATACCGAAGGCACCATCGTGCGAGAATCATACTGTCCAATCAACTTACACAAACACCCTTATCCAAGGTCATACAAACTTACACAAATACCCTTATCCAGGGTCATACAAACTTACACAAATACCCTTATCCAGGGTCATACAAACTTACTCGTACCGCCGTACGCTTACTCATATAGCTTACACATACTTGTACGACCTTACTCGTACAATCAGACTCGTACGACCTCACTCGTACAGTCTGCACAAAATCATACTTACTGTCTTACTCAGAAACATATTCTCACAATCGTACTCATACTCTTACAGTCGTGCTCATACACATACACTTATAGTCGTGCTCATACTCACTCTTACAGTCCTGCTCATACACATATAGTCGTACTCACACTCATACAATCGTACTCATACACATAATCGTACACATATCAACGACCACTGAAGCTCATTACAACTAATAAGCTCCAACGTCGAAAAGGAAAAGAATGCCACTGGGGCAACACCTTAACCTCTGGGGAGTGACTAGACGTCATGGACTTTTCCAAAGGTAAGGCACACCAATGCTCATGGGGCACTGGATCAAACAGGTAAGAGTAGATCCATGATACTACTTACCTGAGCGCGCAAACATAAACACCCACACATAAGGGGTCATACAATTGCCCACCATAATGGGTCTTATAGTGCCAGAGAATTGCCCACCATAATAGGTCTTATAGTGCCATTGCCACTCTTGGGCAGAAACATACAACGCTCTCAACAGAGCATCAAACGTCTGGGCTTATATAGCACACAGACCAAATCAAAAACATATTTCGCTCTCAATAGAGCATCAGACATCTGGGCTTCATACAGCACACAGACAAAGTCAGAAACGCACAAACCTCTGTCACCTCTTATTGTCCATCACCCATACCTCTGCCCACATACACTTACACATAACCATATCATAAGCAATAGTCATCATACATACGTATGTCTCACACATATGTACAATATACACATATGGTCATACATACGTAACTTACAAACATGCACGCTAGCCATCACTAGCACATGCATACATCAAACGTACATGCTAGTCATCACTAGCACATGCATACATCAAACGTACACGCTAGTCATCACTAGCACATGCACACACATTCATACATACTTGAAACATGCACGCAAGCCATCACTAGCACATGCATAATCTATACATACTCAAAACATGCACGCTAGCCATCACTAGCACATGCATAACACATACGTAGCATACTGACATATTTGCTAGCCATCGCTAGCGCATACATAATCCACATCCATAAAACGTGCATACATCTCATGCATATCAATCATACCATACAATCATGCTTACACGCACATCATGCAATCGGATTGTTACTTAACATCCAAGCATGGAATCATACAATCCTAGCATGCTGCTACTTATTCAAAGCATGCTTCATGAATTTACGAGTTCAAAGCTCCCCTACCTCGTAATCATAATGTTCGATGGCGAGCACACGACGGTGGTGGCGTCGGCGGCGGAGTTGGTGGTCAAAACTATTGCATGGCTAAGAGAGCTGCTGTCCCGAGGATTTTAAGATGCGCCGGAACAAGTCACGGCCAAACAGGGTGTCAGAAATTAATGCGGTAAAACCCGCGATCCACGGCGGCACACTAGGGCGGCCGGGAGAAATATGGTGCCAACATATATGGCAGTGCGACCATAGGTCGATGGTGTACTCACTGAAGATCGGCCGGTGGCTAAGACGTGCTCAGCCGGCCACAAGACGTCAAAATCGGCCGTGGACAGCACCCAACGGCAACGATTTCGGTCCACAAAGGCCCACATACGGGGGGAGAGCATGGGGCAATGCTCGAGAACAAAGGAAAGGTGGTGGACGGCTCTGTGTCAACTCCAATCGGTGGCAAAGCCAACCGATGGTCAGGCAGCATGAATGTGGCGCCTAAACCCAGAAGTACATGCATGGCTACATGCGCACGCGGCCCAAAGGGCGGGGGAGAGGGCTGAAATGAGGCAACTTCAGGTCCACAAAAGCCAACAGGGCTAAGGCCCTAGCGGTGGCCAATCAAAGCGACGACATCGCCGATCGCCACCCACAACCAAAACCCATGGTGCGGGCAGTTGTGCATCTCGCACGGTATAGGGCAAATGACAAGCGGCCCATTCTGAGCGGTAATATAATTAGGCCAAGTGGGGCTGACCCTCACTGTCGCCGAGCCGGTGCAGAGCCCATAATGGCCAAATAGCATATGGCTCGCCGATGACCACAGCCCAAGACGCACCCAAAGCGTCTAATCGGGCAGAGCAAGGCAATAGGGGCGAGGCGGGTCGGAAATGGCAACCCCCTACCGACACTGGGTCGAGGTAGGCTAGACAAAGTCCATCTGGTGGCCGGACGATGACTGGAAACACACCGGCGTCCAAAACATCCCACGGACAGTGAGATGCAAATAATAACAAAAACCTGACCAAAAGATCGGTAGCTCACCACGGAGCGAAGAAAGCATGGCGGCGGCTCCAGCCAGTGTCTATGGGTTCCTAGCGGCCAACTAAACATAAGTCTAGTTGAGAGCGGCCGCAAACGATGTCAAAATCGTATACCCACAGTGCAAAAATGGGATTGAAGGAGAGAAAAACCCGAAAAAAGGTTTGGTACCTCATGGAGGAGCAAAGAGGCCGTGGCGGTGGTCATAGCCGGTACCTACAGACTCGTGGCGGTGAGGCAAAGCGGATCCTGACAAGAATTGCCAGAATCCGATGATGGAGAAGGGAGAACGGAGCGACCGAAATCAAGCTCGGGTTTTCTCCTTTCTCTCTGGACGTGAAATCTTTTTCACTCGATGTCGGTTCTGTGAAAACCGATGAATGATTTCTTTATATAGTTAAATCTTTTTAATTTTTACATCCATGTCCTTAACACGCGTTCACCGACCGGTTACATGTTGTAGCACCAAAATTCGCGCCGTAAGCACGCAGCGAGGCCCGTGGCCCGCGACTAAGCCCCACACTCGACTCTATGGGTATAAATATGGGGTATGAATACATAAATATGAATACACCGAAACGTCACATTTTCCTGCCAAAAATGACAAAAAAATAACAAAAAAATAACAGAAAATCGTATAAAAATCAGGGACCTTACACTAAGCAAAAAATACACATTTCTACCAAATAGAGACTCAAAACCACTAATAAAAGACAAATTCATCATTTCCTTGTGCACAAAACATGAATCGTAGAAGTAAGAAACAAAGATCTAGAGTTTCAAAACATGGGTAAAAAAATGAGCTTTGAAGAGGAGAGGACATGGAATCACATTTAAGAGAATAAAAACGTGAGATTAAAGGTAAAAAAATAAAAAAGACATGAAGGAACTTGATTGATTTACTTTGGATGAAGTTTTTCCTTCTTAAGAGGGGGTAGAGCATTCTAAACCCTTCAAAAATCTCAGCCCACCCCAAATGAGAAGAATGACTAATGTGGCTATTTATACTAATGGTAAGTAAGAGTGGGCATTGCATAGGCCCAACCAATGAATAAGTGAGCCCACTTAAGAAATAGGCTAAAATGAAAGTAAAGGTCAGCGACCTAAGAAGTTGGGATGACGAGGATAGTCGTAGATCTTAGAATATGGCTCATTTCCTTAATATAAGGAATTAAATGTAAAATTATAACAATTAGTGTGGTAATATGATGGTTTAAGCTAGACACAAATATTTTTCAACTAAATTCAACACAAGACTAAGGGGTCATTTGCGAGGTACTTTCTACTACTGAAAAGCGATTTGTTTACATTAGAAATCACTTTCTCGGGTGAAAACCATTTGGAAGGGATATTTAAAGTCAAAATGGCCTTTCTGAAAGAAATATATCTTTTGAGTCAATTCAAACTGAATTGACCCAAAATCCGATTTCTTTAAGAACTCATATACTAAGGAGAGTTCTTAAAGAAAATCATTTCTTTTTTGAAATGATGTGAAAAGATGTTCTACCCATCATTTCTTTTGTGTGATAATTATGTTGGAGGATATTTTTGTCATTTTTTATACAAAATTCAAAAGTGAGCTAAAATCTGATTTCCCTTTAAAATCATCTAATAAAACTTGAACCAAACATCTTCCATTTTTGCTTTTCTTTCCAAAAATTGATTCTAATAACAATCCATTTTCTTTCTACTTAAAATAGTTTGAAAAACACCCCCTAAGAAAAATTCATAATTAAATCAAACCATCACACAAAAAGCAAATAAAAGAAAAATAATTTTTTTGGATCTCACACCCCCTCTCTCCCTTTCTCCATGCTCACCACGGCTCCCCTATGGGGAAGAGTTGCGCCCTCCTCTGTAACACCCTAAAATTATAAAGTATTTTTTGTGTCTAGAAAGTTAGAATTAATTAAATTTAAAATTATAATAAATAGTGTCATCGACGCTAACACCAACACATTGATGGCCGCGTCAATGAAGTCACAAGCCAACACATTGGTAGTTATGTGTATGAAGTCACAATTCTATTACTAGCAAGTCATAAATCTACTATCAACAAAAATGATGCATTTATATTGAAAACAGTGGAATCATCAACGCATTGGTGAATGAAAACAGTTTTGTCGACAAGGTTCAAAATCATTCAGAGAAAGTGGTCACACATGGTTCAACAACTTTGTTCCCTTATAAATATTCTTTGATTCCTTACAACCCTAATATCTTTGGAAATTGACTTCAAGTCAAAGGGAGAGACCTAGCACGTATTAAAGAACAGAAAAATAGGGAGAAATGAACAAAACATTGGAGACCTTGAATGTTGCAAGTGGGAAAAGATTGTCAAATTACTAACCTTTCCATATATTGATTAGACTCGTTTATAATTAGATAATATATTTGGTGATGTGTTGTGATGAATATTATGATATTATGAATTATCTCTTAGGTTTTTATCATGCTTTAGAGTAATGATGATAATAATAAATTATGTGGATCAAATAACACTAATTATTCTTTAAACTGGATGTTTTATAGTTTAGATGGCAAGGTACTTTAGATCTTTATATACTATGTTTGTCACATCAACGTTATTATGTTTTGTAAGGAATAAAACACCCTTACCAGGCAGAGTATAAATTTACTATTCTCTTGTTCTAACCGAATAGAGTATAAATCTATTGTTCTCTACCTGTATAGCGGAAGAATGGATCGTAGAAACACCAACAAGAAAGCAAAGAACACAAAGGAATTAATGTGGTTCGGCCTTACTGCCTACATCCACATGATCACACAATTCCACTAGATAGAAAAACAATTACAAATGAGTATTACAAAGATTTCTCTCTACACCTCTCACACAACTCACAGACAAAATAGAAGCCCTTCTTCTTCCCCAAATAAGGTTGATTTCCCTATAGTTCATGGCAGCCTCCTCTCTGTGCGTGGCAGCCAGTTTTCCTCTTGTGCATGGCGGCTTGCTCTCCCAAAATCAGTCCATCACGTTTTGCCCGCTTTAATCCTCTTATATTAAGTCTACAAAGTAGAATGACAAAATTGTCCCTAATCACTTAAACTCGTAATTAGGGCTCACCGCCAACATGTTTTGACATCCCTTTTATGCCGATTTGTATATCTGCATCAATATTTAGTTAAGGATTATTTTAGGTATTAAAATTCCACTAGCAAGTAAGTTATTATATTTTACTTAAAATACATAATATGGATAATGTTGTTCTTTATCAATTACAAGAAATAGTAATATGTCTTTTTCCATTTTTTTAACGAGGGAGGAGCTGAAGCAATTGCAGCTTATTTTTTTCACTTGTGTTCACTTTTCAAATTAATAAAGAAATTCATATCTTTATTTTGATCATTGTCAATATTTCATCTCCATCCATTTTAAGGGATAGGTGAGAAGAAAACAAATTACATATTTCAACTCCATTCTCACGACTTGTGATTGGGTCTTCTACGTTTGTCTTCTAATATGTCCTACCTAGATATTATATGGTCATTTTTTATAAGTCTTTTTTTATTTTTTGAGTCAAATAGTAGAAAAAATTAAATTGTGGGAGAACACAAACCCATGCATAACTCATGTTATATACAAGATGTAGTAAAAAAAAGTAGATTAAAAGTATAAGTCACTCTTCTAATATCCCCTTTTCACATTATTAGGGAATATTTTAATTTTATATCTAACATAATTTAGATATCATGTTTGTCACCTCAACATTATTATGTTTTAACTTCCCTCTCATGCTTATTTGTACATTTGCAGCAATCTTTAGTTAAGGATTATCTTAGGTATTTACATTTCTCAGTAAATTTTTATTTTTGACTTAAAACAACATAATATAGACAATGTTGTTCTTTATCAATTACAAAAAATAGTAATATATCTTTTTTAATATTTTTTAACCATAGAGAGGAGTTGACACAGTTGCAGATTAATTTTTTCATTTGTGTTTTCTTTTTAAATTAATAAAAAAATTCATGTATTTCTTTTAGTCATTATCAATAGGGAAAATATATAAATAGTTTTTTAAAAATATTTACTAAAATAGTGTTCGGTTAGAAATATTGACCAAAATGGTGTCATGTATGCACCAACGTTTTAAAAAAAAATTAATAATTTCGTTCTTTCAAAGGATGAAATTAATAACAAAACCATATTTCATCCTTGTAAAGGACGAAATCCCTTAATTGATTAGTCCTCTCTCTCACTATTCTCTCTCTCTTTTCTTTCTATTCACTCTCTCTCCTCTCTCTTTTGGCTATCTCTCCTCATAGGCTAGGTAGAGAGTGTGTGTGAATAGAGAGAGTGAAAAAAGAGAGTAACGAAAGAGAGGAGAGAGAGATAAGCAAAAGAGAGATATTGAAAGAGAGAGTAAATAGAGAGAAAGAGAAGAGAGAGTAGAGAGAGTGAATAGAGAGAAGAGAGAAAAGAGAGAGAGTGAATAGAGAGAAGAGAGAGAGGAGAGAACGGAGAAGGATAAATCAATTAAAGGATCGACGGATGAAATCTGGTTTTGTCTTTTAAAAAGAACAAAATTTCATCAAATTTTTTTTTAAAAAAAAACCACATAGCACTGGCGCATGCATAGAAAAAATAAATACAATTTTAGTAAATATTTTTAACCAAATACTATTTCAATAAATATTTAAAAAAATATTTTTTATATAATTTTCCCTTATCAATATTTCATCTCTATTTCTCTATTTTAAGGAAGGGTGAGAAGACGGAAAATTACTTACTCCAATTCCATTCCTGACCGGCAAATAGGTCCTTCTTAATTTAGAGAAGCAAACAGTTCGAAGCAAGCTATATGGGCCATGAGTCCTACTAGCCTGGCCCGCGAATGTTAGTTGGCTGGGTCCAAACTCCAAACACTGGTTTGTGGGTGATAAGCAATGGGCCATTAATCCAAATCTCATTCCTTGATTCAAGCTTTCCATTTTCTAGTAAATGATACACTTCGTCACATGCAACTCACTTGTGGTCATCCATTGGCGAGTGGAAGATTTACGTTATCTATATATTATAATTAATATAATCTTGCAGTCTCCAAATTAGCTCGTGTATTAGATGTTCCTAACATAATCACATGACACTTTACCCCTTTGTAGCTTGTAAGCAAACTTCCCTAATTTCATATCAGTCACTCACCTAGAAAATTCACATTAGTTGTTGTTTATATGTTGTTGGACTTGGAAATTCCATTGGAATGAGCATGCCCACATAAATAAGAGAGCAGTAGGAGGATGATTAGCAATCAGCAATTTAAAATATATGCTATAAATTAATTATGTCCTATTGCTTATGAATGATGATGTGAATGAGCCAGGGTGACCAATCTGTTTTACTATGCAAATGAAGAAAAATCTTCACCCAAATCTGGTTCATTCGAGAACCATTTGCCATGGCTTTTTTTTTCATGCGATTTGATGTTTGGGGTCTGAAATCCACGCCTTATTCTTGTTTACTTGTACTTTGCAACTTCCACATGCTACTTGAGTTCACACTTTTTCAGTCCCAACTGGTCACAGTGGGGCCATCGGCAACACATGGATGATGCAAACCCATTTCCCTAATCTTCCAACTAATCACAGTCCTAATCAAGAAACCAATGACAAGAGAGAGATAGGCCTGCCCCACAAGGCCCCCTCCTGGTCTGCCTGGCCACAAGGGAGATGGAGCCCACCAGGAGCCCAAGGGCGAAACAACACACTGCTGGTTGCAATTAGGTAAACAGTCACTACCAACTGCCAACGTCCGGACGCCTGAGGCCGTCAACTGCAAGCCTGAATGCCCAGGCTCCCACTGTTTCAGGTTAAAACATAGCTGCCAAATTGTCCCTTTTTGACAACAAGAAAGATCCACCCCTAACTTGCTCGATGAAATTCCCGCGTGTCCGCTCACCAAATCAAACAAATTCGTTAAGCCAACCACGCCAAGCAACTCCTTTCCCACACACACCACCTTGATCAGCACTATAACACATGACCTGCCAAGAACCATGCTAATACTCCCCCAGTATCTCAATTCATATGCTTTATCCTCTCAAAGGTCTTCATGATCTCCGGCAACCACACCACCTCCCCGGCCACCTCCGGTACTGCGGCCATTGGTCGTTTGTTGCCGGAAGTCCAAAAGCTTGAGCTTATCCTGGCACTAGCACTCTTTGTGACCATCCACTCCCTTAGGCAGAAGAAGCGCTATGGCCTCCCTACGTGGCCACTCGTCGGCATGCTGCCGTCAATGGTGATCGGGCTCCGCAGCCACGCCCACGAGTGGATCACTGAGGTACTCAACCGGCAGGGTGGCACGTTCCTTTTCCGGGGCCCGTGGTTCACCAACCTCAATTGCGTGGTGACATCGGACCCTCGCAACTTGGAGCACTTGCTCAAGACCAAATTCATCAATTTCCCCAAGGGGGAGTACTTCCGGAATGCCCTCCACGACCTCCTCGGCAATGGAATCTTCAACGCCGACGACGAGGTGTGGCGGCGGCAGCGCAAGACGGCGAGCATCGAGTTCCACTCAGCTGAGTTCCGGAAGTTGACGGCCACATCGCTGGTGGAGCTGGTGCACTCGCGCCTATTGCCAGTGCTAGAGCAGCACATTGGGAGCAATGCGCCCCTTGACCTACAAAATGTTCTACTAAGGCTAACATTTGACAACGTATGCATGATAGCCTTTGGGGTGGATCCCGGCTGCCTGAGGCCCGGCCTGCCGGAGATACCATTCGCCCGGGCCTTCGAGGATGCGACAGAGGCGGCAACAATGCGGTTCGTCACCCCTACGGCCGTGTGGCGGGCCATGAGGTACTTGGACGTGGGGGTGGAGAGGACGTTGAGGAAGGCCATAAAGGGAGTGGACGAGTTTGCCGAAGAGGTCATCAGGACAAGGAAGAATGAGCTGGAGATGGAGTCTGCTAACCGTAGTGCTGAGAGGTCTGATCTCCTAACAGTGTTCATGAGACTGAAAGATGATGAAGGGAAGCCTTTCTCTGACAAGTTTTTAAGGGACATTTGTGTGAACTTCATACTGGCTGGGAGGGATACTTCTTCTGTGGCATTAGCTTGGTTCTTCTGGCTGCTGGACCGGAACCCAGCTGTAGAGGACAGTGTATTGGCCGAGGTATGTCGTATAGTGGGGGCGAGGGAACGTTCAGAAGGAGAGGGCAATGCTCCATTGGTGTTCAAGCCAGAGGAGATCAAGAGGATGGACTATCTGCAGGCAGCCTTATCTGAGGCTCTGAGGCTGTATCCTTCTGTACCGGTTGACCACAAGGAGGTACGGTGACACCCCTATTTGGCATAAATAGATAGATATACATACAGATTTGGGTGCTTGCACAAATTAAATATATGTTGATTTAAGGTGCTGGACAATGTGATAAATTGATATATTTTTACTATATGGCCATTTATTTTAGTAATTTGTATGTTGAATATGTAATTCAACTATTCAAGAAGTTTCATGATCATGTGATGATAGGTGGTGGAAGATGAGGTGTTCCCTGATGGAACAGTGCTGAAGAAAGGGACCAAGATCCTCTATGCCATTTATACAATGGGAAGAATGGAGAGCATATGGGGGAAGGACTGCAGGGAGTTCAGGCCAGAGAGGTGGCTGAGAGAGGGAAGATTCACGAGTGAATCTGCCTACAAATTCACTGCATTCAATGGCGGACCAAGACTCTGTCTGGGGAAGGATTTTGCTTATTATCAGATGAAGTTCGTTGCTGCCTCAATCATCTATCGGTATAAGGTGAAGGTGGAGGAGAACCATCCTGTAGTGCCCAAGCTTGCATTAACCATGTATATGAAGCAAGGGCTCAAGGTCAAGCTCTATAAAAGAGATAAATCTGAGATTAGTAGTTATAAAATGATTGGCTCCTGAAGCTTGTGGTTCTATGACCTCAATACATGTTTTTAATTTTCTTTTTTTTCTTTTGTGTTTAAATGGTTGTACAAGGAGCAGATGGGTGCTAGAAGAAGGGTCACTTAGGCTTTGTTTTAAAGTGACAAGCAGATAATAATCACGAGCTGATACAATCACGTGTGCATGTAAATAATCTTTTCCTGTCCATCAAAAGAAGAAATAAGGTGGTCACCAAACCCCATGCGAGCATATCTAATTGTTCTTTTGGCGATCACATATGAACATGACATTTCTTTTCGTTTTGTTGTGAACTTGCCTCTGCATGGATACGATTAGATTCTAGGCAGTAGCAGAGTTCTATGGAAGCTAAAATAGGCATTTAAGTGCTTAATTTATGCCCGAGAGAGGAAGATATTGATGATGGAGCAAGTACAAAACAAACATATGCATTAAAACGACTCCACGGGAGAGCCAATAGCAGTAGTACAATGTTTGCTCTATCTAATAGAGTATTATTTGGTACAGGAGGTATGTTTCAGATTAGGCATCGAAGTGCATTTGGTAACAGTATACACATCAAAAGCCCTGACAATAGCTTACTAGAGAATAAACTACTCCCAAATCAAGCTCAAGCTCTACCGTCCCATTCCTCATAGAATTCTGTCAAAAATTCTTCCATGAACTTGTGCCTTTTATCGGCCCTTTTCTTGCCTGCCTGCAATTTGAATAAACCGTGGTTCAATATTATGAACTGTATAAATCATTGTCAGTATATTTAAAGCATCCACCTCTGTTTTCATCAAGTCCTTCAACTTGAGAAGTTTCTCGTGAAAATGGTTCATAGTAGTATGCTTTGCATCTTTATTCATATAGTCGTTCTTTGAGAGGCCTACTCTGGGCTGGATCTCTCCATCATGCAAAACTTGGTTTCTGCTTCCTCCAAAAGTGAAACACCTAGCAATGCCTTACAATTACCAATGGTAAAGTTAAGAGAATGGTGGGTAAAATATTCATTCTTCAAAAACATCTAGGCATACATGATATCCTGATGTCATCACAAGGAAAAGAGACTTAAATCATATCTTTACCCCATTGATAATGTCAGCTGTTATAATATGGAAATTAGATAAAACTTAATTAGAATATGACATATGAATTAATGACATTATTCTGGTGTCAATACAAAAACCGAGACATGTATGAAAATCTAATACATTGACATATGAAGGACCCTTTTCTTAAAAGTTTTTTTTGTTGAATTTAAAAATCTATATGATTATGCAATTCAATCAAATTTTTTAGGGCCCTTTCCTAGCTAAAGTCTAAAAGCCAAACGGTAGATCATACTTAAAGCCATTGAAGCATAAAATGGTACAATATTTTTGTGGAAACAAATGAATTCCTGCAATATTTCTACACTGATTCAAATAAAATATACAACAATGGACATTTTCCTAACGAATATTAAGATCCATTATAGCATATTATATTTACCTATGGCACCAATTGCGTCTAGACGATCAGCATCTTGCACAACCCCAAACTCTGGAGAGCTTTTGACGGGTGTAGTCAGTGCAATTTCATCTTTGAAACCTTAATTGAACCAAAAAGGATAATTTGATCAATCTTCAGACAGATCGAAAATAACATTTCATTAGAATTTCCATTCTTTAAACAGTCATATTTAAAAGAAGTATGATTTTCTTGTTACAGTGGAACAATTAGGCCGGTGAAAAACTAATCAACAGTAAGGAGGGAAAAAGTTATTACCCATTCCCTTTATGATCTTCAATATCTTATCCCTCTTGAGGTCTTCTAAATCCTCTTCCATAAGAAACCTCTCAACAATCATTGCTTCCTCAGACGCCTCACTGCATTGCCATCCATGATAAAAGAAACCCCAAAAATAAATCTCATGACCATTTACACATTTAACTCATACATCGCCAAGTGTTTTTTTACAAGTTCTTTTCAAGTCATTTTGCGTCATTTTCCTTCTACTCTAAGGCCTCTACAAGCCATTGATGGCATTTCTTTGTATGCATTGTTTGTTGTCTCTTACATTGGACAAACCATCTAATCTGCTTTCTTGTAACTTATCACTAATTTAAGCTCCTCACGAGCTCCTGCCAATGTTGTCATGTCTGATACAATTCCTGACAATTTTCCCATTCATACGTACTAAAATTTCAACCACCCAACCCCTAATCCTATGACCAGCATCTTCACCTATTTCTCCATTTTCATTAATTATTGAACCAAGATATCTAAATCAATCATACTTAGGTATTTCTTCGATATGAAATTTAACAAATGGCACATTTCAGTAAACTTAGAATTAAATTGCATTCCATATATTCAGCCTTAGGTCTACTAATCAGAAAACCCTTGATTCCAAGGCTTCCCTCCACAACTCCAATTTCTTATTGAATTCATTCGTAGAAAATCCATGAGACAGGTGGACAAAGAGTCTCGAATTGTCTTTTAAATAATAATATCTGAAAATAATCGTTTCAAATCAAAAGATGCAATGTGGATCTGCTAAATTATATTGGAAGAATGAAGCAAAATTGTGACAAGCTTATAGCAGATAAGGTTAAGCATTCGCATATAAAAACATTTTAGAAATTTAAAAGAATCCGGAGATATCCAAATATGATACCCACCTCACATACTTGTAATCTCCTGCAGACAATCACAGCCAGCGAGGAAGCATCAAGTCAATTTAGTAAATATATGAAACAGCCAAAAAGATGTGAGTGTGAGTGTGAGTATGTGTGTGTGAGAGAGGGAGAGAGAGAGAGAGACCTATATCATGAAAAAGAGCCGCGAGTTCAACCTACCAAAATGAACAAAAGGAAAGTTCAAGAAATAAAATGGCTAAGGTCCAAGAAAAACTTAAAAAAACAATGAAACATTTCAACTTGGTATTCCAGCTCACAGTCGATGAGACCTAGAATTAAAAAAAAAAAATGCACCAAAAAAACAGAACTGCTGACTGTGCTACATAAACTTTCACATAATTAGCTCAAAACCAGTGCTGAGATTGCAAAAAGCACTCCAGATGCCATAACTACGAAGCTGAGCTGCTTCATCATATGTTCAATTCTGGCCTAACTCTCAGTAATAGTCATTCAGCGAGAGCATTTAGCTCGATCGTCTAAAAGATGTTTTCAATCTATTTCATTTGTCTATCTTTCGGTGACTTCTTCCTTTTGGGTCCTACTTAAAGGTTTAAAACCATTCATTTCCTTAATAACCAATACAAACACTTGTTACATTGTGCAGCTAAGCAGAAACAAATTCACGTAAATGCATTTATATGACATAACCCATAACCATCATATTCGGCCACAAATTCTTCAACCCATATCATCTTTACCCGCATTTTAGATGATATTAGACAGTATAAATGCGCTGCGTTCATTGAATTCCCGAAGCTACCATTAGACAGAAGGAGCAGTGGGGCTTACAATTTCGAGGGAATCAGGGGAGGAAGACAGTCCTTCTTCACGAGCTAAGGACAGAGCGAGGTCCCGAACCCTGAAAGCGTGAGCGGCATCGTGCGACGCATCACGCCCATGCATGGCCTTGCGAACCACCTCCTCCGCCCTCTTCACTCTCTCCTCCCCCATCCTGTCACTGTGACTGCTTCCTCTCCCTGCCACTGGAATGGTAAAGCTCGTCTGTGCACAGCCGCCAGGCCCGCCATTATTTCGAACGTTTGACTAGAATAATGTCCACAGAACCATTTGGGACCTGGACTTGAGAAGCAAAATCTAGGCCCTGAAGGTTTGGGCCATTTTGACAAGGGAAAACAAATACCGGCCGCTTCATACATGAATGGCCAACGGCGTTGTTTCGATAAGGGCGGTCAACGGTAACCACTAGCCCGCCTCATCGACTTGTCGAATCCAAAATTCATATACGGGTATCGGATAAAGGAAAAAGTTTATATGTCTGGTTCATATATGTCTACCTTAGCCCGGGTTTTATGACACGAATTTACATCCGGTGGCTTATAATATTTATAAATATTTTAACCTATGAATATTATGGGCCATCCGTGTAAATCTGACAACCTATAGAGCCTGAGCTCACATAGGCTATATGAGCTTAAACTCATATAAACAAGACTATTTGATAAATAGGTAATAGGTAAAATAAATAAATAATTTTATCCGCCCATTTATTATGCGGGTATGGGTAACTCCTTATTCATACCTATTACCCAAATCATATATAAATATATATTTATATATATATTACCAAACAAAAGTATCTTGTATTTGGAACATTAGAAACTTTCATCGAAATATTTTTGTATTTTCATTGTGATATATTAGATAGGCTTTTAATAAAGAGTCTCGTTAATATGAGCCCAAGCTCACGCGCGCCTACATGCGCCGGGGCTCATTCGACTGTTGGATTTACATCCGACAGCCCATCGTACTCACGGGGCATTTAAACCCGTAAGTATGATGGGTCATCAGATGTAAATCCGACTGCCCAATGAGCCCAGGTACACATAGACACGGGTGAGCCCGGGCTCATATTAACTTTTTACTTTAATAAATATATATAAATTTAGAACTGCATAGGGACTTAAGCTCTCTTAAATTAAACCTCTTGACAGCAAATCTTAATTCCTAGTGCTCAAATGGACTCAATATGTAGTGTGGCAAATTAGGTATACTTGCACCTGGAATGAAGTCTATTTGATGCTAAATACTCCTCATCAGTGGTAAAGTGAAAGGTAGGTCTTCATTCATAATAGACTAAAATTGTTTTAACAATTGTTTTAGGTCTTAAGTTCAAACTGTGGACTGGTCACTAATTTGCACTTGTGCTTTTGGTTGATCTTGAACTTCTAAAGTATTTCCTTTCACTACTAGGGCATATTGTTCAGTATCTTTTGTTTTTAAAGACTGAATAGTTCAAACCAACATGATAGTTGAACTAGATTTTACTTCTTTCTATCCTTGCCTTTTACCATTATTAGGTAATAACACTAGCTTCACTCCATGATAAACAAAAGAATAAGTATTTTCCCTCCCTTCATGATGTGAATCCACATCATACTGTGTAATATCCCAAATTGGAGGTATTTTTTTTCCCTTCTATGTCTTTGTTTTGTATTTTTTTTTAATCATCACTATATAGTGTATATGGGGTGCTAGGGCTTTTAGTTGGGAGGGGCCTACTTTGGCTAAGTGGAGCCATGCTACGCTATGTGATTTGAGAGAGAGGGTAGTAGTTTTGATTAGTAGGGCGAAGTTCAAAGATAGGGTTTAGATTATGATAAGATTGTGATTTGAGTGTTCCCTCCAAAGTAGGGAGAGCAGTTATCAAAGAGGCTGATGGGCAGTTGCCTATGTCGTTTGTCTGGCCACTTCTCCTTGTTCCTTTTCTTTGTTCTTTGAAACCCACGTTCTCCAACAGTTGAAAGGGGTGGGGAGTCCAGTATCAGAAATACCAAGCAACATAGCGTGGTAGCAATTTGTGAGAGGGGACTGGTAGAGGTAAGATGTTTTTTTATCACTCTTGATCATACTTATGGTGTAAAAACCATGAGCCCAGATTGTTGTATTATGTTACAAAAGCCTTCATTTAGTGGTTTTATATATCGTAAGACATGCATGTTCTCTCTTTTCCAATTTGGGTATTTGGTAGAATGGAAATCGTATTCTGGTTATTAACTATGCTTTCTCCCTTTTCCTGAAGTCGTTGGACCCATAACTGGCCGAATTATATGTTGTATATGGATAACTATAGAGTCCTCCATGCTGTGATTAATTCGCACTCTGTTTTTTTTGTCATTCCCTGGTTTTAGTCGTTGTCTTGCTACAATCCTACCACCAGGTAATTGAATAGAGTCTTTCATGCGTTTATAAGTCTATAATAAGTTCTGCGTCAGTTCCTAATTTTTGTCATAATTTAGCTACAATATGGCAATTTAATAGTCTTCATGTGTTGATGAAGTCATGCTCTGTTTCACGTAATTTCCTAGTTTTAGTTTCCTGAACCATATGACGTCTAGGTAAAAACCATTAGCTGAGTTTTGGGTTAGTCCTAAAATGAGAGGTGTGATTTCAGTGCATGAAATATCAAGGTTTGTATTTAATTTATGAGGAGAACTGAAGGTTTTGCTTCAAGATAAAAATTAAAACTTTGAACCCAGGAAAGTTTACAACCCATGTTTTGCTTCTACTTTGAACAGGGTATAGATTTCTTATTTTTTTTACATGGGTAAGGTCACATAGGAAAGTTCAGAATCAATAAGAGGAGATTATGATGTTGTCACTAGGTATGGATAGAAAAGCACTACACAAAATTTCAGTCACCTGATTAAGTGGTCTCTCGTCCTCTTCCAGGAAGAATACGATCTCACCCAACCGAAGTTATAAAAAGGTCTGGTCCGGTTCATTCAATTAGAGGAAAATATTAAAGTTATAAACTTAAGTTTTGTAAGATTAAACTTTGCACTCACTGGTGATCAACGTGAATGTTTAAACCTAGTCTTACCACTTTGGCAGAATTGCTATTTAAACTTTGGCCCTTTGGCACGAGTTCAGTCCTACTCTTTAATTATGTTAATGAGTTACAATCAATGGCTTTAGTTCTTGATATGAATAAGAGTCATTGTTGCCTCTTAGTGGAAATCTTGAAGTGTTCCGTTAGGTTCTTTTTTTTATATGGGTGGATCAGGGTTGAGTATGCTCACTGTAATAACCATGGCAGCATTGACCCATGTGGTCACAGGCCTTCGTGGCCTCCTCACTTTCGGGACGTTGGTTCCCAGCTCTTTGAGCACCTTGTGCGCATCTAGGTTTTTGAGCATCATGGAAGGCTCATCTACCTCCGGCCAGCGTGTCCATGAGCACAGTTGGTACCTACATCTCTAGGCTCATGGCTATTCCAAGTGGATTTCTAGGGATATTAGGATTCACTATTAGTATACAGTTACTCCTTTGAGCGGGAGTCGGCATCCGGACAACAATTAATAAATTGTTTCTTGAATAGAGTCTATGTTCATTTGGGTTGTTTTGGTCCTTTATTAGTCAGAGGTCAGACCCTAGGAGTTGTGGTTCAATTCGATACTCAGTGTTATAAATTATTTTACACATGTCTCCATCTATCGGGTGTCTTGCAACTCATTACCTTATAGTCTCTGTTGTTGGTATGATTAGAGTGGTTTTTTTTTGCATCTTACTGAGTATTTGTGGAAATACTCACGCATCTCTGCTATGCAAGATCAGCTCCAGACTTAGAGTAGCACTCACCTTTAGCAGGCATTACACAGTTGCCAGCAGGGTAGACATTTGAAATTATTAGAACTATAGGTTTATTTTCATGCCATTTTGTAATATGGCACTGTTGCCCAATATATTTGTTCATGTTATTTCATCATATTAATGTACTTGCACATGGCTGAGCTATGATCTTGGATTATGATTATCATATTTCATCAGGTGATTTATTTCAATATTATGTTATGTCTGGTTGTGTATGTTAACACCCTGTGTTTTGCATAGCCTTCCTGTTTATGTGAATGAAAAACCAGGGTGTTACATACTGCCAAGGTCTCGCAAGCAAAATATGACAAGCTGACATATCCACCATGTCACATAGGATTTCTGCTATATACAATTTTCCAATTGAAAATGACACTTTGCATCTTTCGGTTACTTTTGTTTCCCCTACATCCTTAATTCATCCTATTGAGTAGGGAAGAGGATGTCTTTCAATTTTCAATTAAAATTTGTCTACCACACTCTTGGCTATTATGTTTTCACTATTCCCACCATCAATAATGACTTTACAATTCCTTTGATTAATTGTTCATGTGGTTTGCAAGATATTATGTCTTTAACTTTTAACCTCTTGTTTTGGAACTAGCATTAGCCTTCTAACAACCATGGTCAGCGGATAATCTTCACATGATAAGCCTTCATCTCCAGTAATTTCTCCTAGAGGTAGTTCTGACTCTTTTATTCCATCTTCTTCATTGATTTTAATAGCATTAGTTGTGACCACTGCAGTAGTGTTAGTTCTTCTCAAAGGACATTGGCTAGATATATATCTTGGCTGTTGACATTTGTAACAAATGCTAGGAGTAGGATGGGCATACGGATTTGGCTTTGAAGTTGAAGTTGGTACAATGTTTTTATCATATCCTTTGGGGTTATCCAACTTAATTGTCTTCTCTGGAATTCCTTTTGAAATAACACTTTCCCCCTTTTCTGTTGGTCTGATAACACTGTTATTTCTTCTTCCCATAAAGGTCTTGTGATTAGATTTATCTAATTGATATTCAATTCGAAGAGCTAATTGAATAGTATCAGTCAATGTACACAAAGTTTGAGAAGCTAATATGTCTTGTAAAATGTATTTAATCCACTTGTGAATCATGCAATTAACTGAGCCTCATTTTCCATCAATTCATTTCTAACCTATAACCTTTGAAATTCAGTTACACTTCTATTTCCTTGTTTGAAATCTTGATATTGTCTAAACAAAGCTTGTTCATAATAAATTGGTAGGGATCTGTTTTTGATCAATTTCTTCATTCGCATCCAAGACTTAATAGGATGCTTCCTAAGTTTCATTCGGTTAGTCTGTAATTGATTTCACTAAGCTAAAGCTCTACTTTTTAGTGGACAAGCTACCAATTTATCTTTTAGGTCCTCGGGCACTTCCATACATTCGAAATAATTTTCAACAACAACTATCCAATGTAATAGCTCCTCAATATTCATTTGACCATTATAAGTAGGCATATCCAATTTAGGTTGAAAAATATGAGGATTTAGAAATTCACCTTGTTGATTTTGCTGAATATACTCCAATTATTCATCACTGGATAAATCATTGTTGACTGGATTTACTGGAGCCATTCGAACTGGTGAATTTGGAATATTTGGTGGATTGTGATCAAACCTCTGGCGACCTATGCCAGGATCTATGGCCGTGGGTTTATCGAAACAAAATTCATTTGTTTCATTTGTTGAATAACATAATATAGTTGATTCTGAGTTTGTTGTTGAGACTGCAACAACTGAGCCATCATCTGCAAAGATCTGGAGCTTCAAAACAATCAGCGTCCATGAAAGCAGCTGAAATTCCTCTCTCTGATACCAAATTAATGTAGCAACAAAAGGAAATTTGAAATTTGTATGTTTCGAATTTGAGTTGACAAATTGTAATAATTGTTTGCACAAGTTTGTATTCCATATATTGAAACAAATGTTCAAAATTACATTCAAATTGTAACCAAATATAGAAGAATAGACCACGATCTTACTTCACTGTAATTCAACAATGACATAGATCAATGAAATGAAAATACAGATCTTGCAGCAACTCAAATCCGTGAGGTTGCTTGATCTCAAACTCCATGAAGAACGTTGAGAATTCAATTCAAATTTGAATGAGAAATCATCCTCATTTTGTCCCCTTTTTATAACGACTTTCTTTCAACTAAAAATACCATTGATGGTTAAAACTATTTTGAGTTGAACTTGTCATGTCATCTTATCGAGTAAAAGTCAAAAATGTCCTCATCATTAATTCAGTTAAACTTTAACATAGAGAGGCATTTTCGATCACATCAGCTGTCAAGGTGGTTGCAAAGAAAATCGCAGCAAGAAGATTAGGGTAGAAGCATTCTCAAGCTGCCACATCCGTTTGACGCTGGGAAGGATGAAGCTTGAGGATTGGTAGTTGTTTTGAAGCACTAAAGACAATAGAATGCGGGGAATTTTGTGGCATGCCTTTGTAAAAGGAATCATTGTGGTCATCGATGAAGGAATATACCACAATACCTACAATCTGATTTTTGATGTATGTACTTTCACACCCATCTTCAATTGATGATCAAGAGAGGGTGGGGGAGTTGTAGGGAGATTTTAAATTGAATGTTATGATATGAATATTGTAGACTGATGTCTACACAAGCTAAATTAAAGAGAAAAATATAAAGAAAATTACTGAAAGATCAAATTAAATTAACTTTGAAATTTGATTTCTGAATTAATCAAATAGGGCATAGCCCCTACATATTTAAAGACAATTAAAAATTCTAATTCTTATATTAATAGAATTTCTAATTATATGGGCTTTTAACATCATCCTAAGCGTAATAGAAACAAAATTCTACTTAATATAAAATATTTTTAATAATATTTAAATTTTAATTTAAGTAAACTTTGAAGATGGGACCTGACCCTAGGGTGGGTCATACGTTGGATAAAACATATGAGCCTCATGTAAAGTTTACTTGGGCCTACATCTTATGTCCAACTAAAACTCTGTAGAAGTTTTTCTTGGGTGAATTCCTTTGGTAAAATATCATTTTTCTTCCTAAAAAGAAGGTGAAAAATGAGAGGGTACGTTAAAGCTGCTTTCTTGCAACCAAAAGTGAGAACTAAACCATGCCTATGTGTCCATTTTGTGATGAGAGGCTAATGGCAACATGATAGTTGTGCACTAGAAGAGAAATCTTGATCCTTCTCATGGTAGTGAGCATATATTTAGGTATGTTTGACAAATGACCATGGCAGATTCAGAGCCAATTCAGGCAAGATCCTCCTATGAACCATATAGTCAAATTCTCGTGTTTATGAAACTCTGGGATTTTAGATTCATTAGTTGGATTCAAGTTATGAAACAGCCCTTAAAAACTCATATGTATTTTATAAACTCCTCGATTCTTTAACTTTCTGAGACAAGCAACATCAAATTTTAAAAAATCATGAAACTTTTTTAATTCATTAGTTGAATGAGAGGCAAAAAAAATTTAAAAAAACTGCTATTGCCTATAATTTTAGTCTTCCTTCTAATTGAATATCATAATATTATGCTTTCTTTGTCCCATACTAAATGTCTTAGTAAAAAAGTATAAATTTTATGCAAGGCGAGAAGCACCCTAGACAAAAAAAACTAACTATTCACTTTTTTAGGGAATAAAAAGGCAAAGCAATCATAGTTTTGTTTTACTTTAGTTTCCTTGCTCCAATACTTACAACAAGAAGCATATTAAAAGTTTTATAATTGGTTAGAACATGAGAAATAGGACACTTAATATAGGATAATATTTTTTTAAAAATAAAACACTTAATATGAGAGGGAGGGGGCTTTATGATATATATTACTTGTTGAAAAATACTGTATTAATTATATATATGTTTACAATTTTACACGTGATAACTGATAAGATGACTTTGGGTTTTTAAAACATTGGCAGCGGGCACATACTTACCTAGGAGCTTGATGAGGCCTAAGGTTAGGCAAATCAAATCTTTCATAGGCATCTCTATTCTCTAAATCCATTTAGCATATGCTTCGGCGCTATTGAATGTTGCTAAGATGTCTTCATCAAATGAGACCACAAAAATTGGGCGTCTCAGTAGAAGACATAAATAGGCAGACAGCGAAATAACTGGCAAATGGCAATATACAGACCTCAGTTTGTACTCCGTACTTGTATCCGGAACCATTAGGTTGCCCGGTTGCAAATGGTGAAGCAGCCGCACATGTACCTGTAGTTTTTAGTTATTGTAGCGGGAAGTCTAACTGTGTATTTTTTATGTTTTCTATTGACAAAGCGCACCCAGCATAGGGAACGTATGAGAGTCATTCATCCTTAAAATCAACAGTGTATATGCTAATACATATTAGTGTCAGTGTAAATCAATTTCAAATATCGACGGCTCTCATGCGTTCCTTGCTCCTTACGTTAGTGCGTTTCTTGTTCCTTACGTAAGACATTTTGTCATGAGTATAAAAAAATACTTCTTACAATAAGAGGGGAAGAAAGCTGATTTGAATATTGCTTCTGTTTGTTCATCCAAAGAATTTGTTTGTATTAACTTAGCCACCACTAGTAGATATTCAAACAGTAATAATTATATTTCCCAATAACTTCTAGAAGCAAATTATATTCAGACAATTTCTCGATAATAAGCCTTTTGGGAAACCTTGTGTCCAATATTCTTCAAAATATCTGAATCGCAGCTGCAGCTCAAACAAATAATATTAGGTGAACATTCTTCCAATTCTCCAATTTTACGAACATTATCTCAATATTAATAATTTCATGTGTAAGTATAAGGAAAATTAAAATATATATACTTACTTCGCCCTAAATTAATAGCTTTATTTGGCAAAAAAATTTAATTTATAATTTTATTTAGTCCAATTTAAGTGGTTGGGTTTTAAAAAATAAGTATCATAAGTTTAATTTTCTTTCTCTTAGTTGTGGATTTCACTACTTAATAAAAATTATTTTTTAAAAATATAATTATTAATTTAAAACGGAGAGTATATCAAAGTTTGAGGTTCCATAAGATCCACTCCCATGAGTGCCCTCCGCCCATGTGAGTTTTGACCTGTAATCAGCCATATAAAAATGAGATCTCTAAGCCACTTTGATTTCTGACCGGTGGCTCAAATTTGACCCAATTTTTTTCCGAATTATTCGAATCGAAAGACAATACCAATTTTGCGAGGATGGTGAGAAGGTGAAAAGCACACGAAGAATTCTTCATTTGGGAAATAAAATAAAATATAAGAAAGAAAAGCCCATAGAAAGATCAAAGATCTCCAACGAAGAGCGAATTGCAATTTCTTCTTTTGTTTGCGTTCATGATGGTTCAAATGCTGCTAAATTAGCTCCATGTCCCAGTCACATAGATAGCAAGAGAGATTTTGATTTTGAGTGGGCCTTTGAGGACCACAAGTAGGTCCAGCAATGAAACATTCTTGGCCGTATGTTTTAAGAAACTCCGTACCTCCTATATTAATATTTAAAAAATAATATTTATTTTATTTTTTAGTTATATTTAAAATAATAATAATTTTTATTAAATAGTAAAATTTACATCTGTAAAAGAAAAAATAAATTTATGATACTTGTTTTAAGTATTTAATTATTTAAATTAAACAAAAATAGAGCTGTAAATATAAAATAAATTTTTTTGTCAAATAGAACTATTAATTTGAGATGAATGGACTAATTTTTATTAAAGAGTGAAATTTACATCTATGAAAAAAAAAGATAAGTTTATGATATTTTTTTTAAGTACCTAATTACTTAAATTAAATAAAATAAATTTATTAATATAAAATAATATTTTTTTACTATGTAGACCTATTAATTTAGGATAAGAAAATATTAATTACCATAAGAAAATAATGACTATGACAAGATCACTTTTAAAGTATTTTCTCTGTCTCACCTTAACAGCTTTATTTGTTTTTTTAATAAAAAAATTAAATTTATTTTAAAAATTAAATAAAACTATAAATGTGAGATAAAAGATGTAATATATTATATTCAGATATTGTTAATTATTTTATAGTTTATTCTAAAAAATACAATTATTAATATGGGACGGAGGGAGTGTTAGATATTGTCACCTAATGGCGGGCCATGTCCATAAGTCACTTCATGAGGTTGAAATTGAGAATAAAAAATACACATAAAATTAAGCACGCAGACAGGGAGGCTTGCAAATGGAGCTTGGGTATCGATTTCCTTCATTTGTCTATTGTATTTGGTGATTTAATATACATAAGCCCACACATTCAACGGGTGATATCATGTTTAGGGTGGCGCAGACACATTTTTATAATAAAACAGATATAGATTGTTTGAACGTGTGATTTGAATGGACCCAAAAAAAAATTCAGGATCAAAATGGCTCGAGTGGGCAGCACGCTATATTTGAACGTGTTCTCAGTTCTTGCAACACAACACCCATCCTCAAATTAACAAAAAAAATTTGTATAATGTGGATCCCAAGCCGTGTAAAATGACGACAAACTCAATATTTTAAGATATGAGAAATTAATGAATAACTCTTTTCATCTTAAATTAATAGATTTGAAAAAATTTATTTTATATTAATAATTTTATTTTGTTCATCTACAAATGGAGCCAAATATGTCATAAATTTATTTTTTCTTCTATTTCTCTTTGATGTCAATTTTATTATACAATAAAAATTACTATTTATTATAAATATAATTAATTTATATTTATGTACGGGAAGAGACGGAGCCACCAAAACAATGGAGGACTGAAAAAATAAAAGTGAAAAAGTTAATATGTGCCCGTTTGTATATTAAAAATATGAACATTAAATTGGGATTTGATGGATTTTATTAAATAAAGAGGATGAGCGATTCAAACCCGCCTGCCTCCTAATAATATAAACCAAGGGATTAAATTTATGTGGCATCCGGCACATGTAGACGTATAAAACGGGGAGATGAGAAGCATATATAGAAGTAAATTATAAAAAGAAAATAAACATGAAATTTCTTCGTGATTTACACATGTAATCTATGCATTATAAACCATCGGTTATGACAAAGATCCGGCCTCCCATTTGACTAATAAAATTATATTTATACTAATTAATCAAAGATCCGGAACTTGCATCACGTCTGACGCGTGACGAGCAATCTTGCAGAAACAGCAACGCGTTTGGATTGGTTGACTCCATAAAACTAAGTCACATGCATGAACTTTTTATCCACCAAATTGCCCTAATTTAATTACTTCAAAGCTTTTCGAGTAAAATCTCATCCAAATTGTTTCTTTGTCAAGTCAGTCTTGCTTCGTATATCGTACTCTTTACTTTTAATTTATATTGACTAAATAGCTTTTATCTTAAGGATGTCAATGGGTTAAATATGTAGTGAAATTCAACGATTTAAATTTTTAAATTCAACTTGAATGATTATTTGGGTCGGATCCAAGTTTCAAGTGATCCAACTCAAATAAGGTTATAAATATAATTTTTTTTTTTTTTGATAAAATTTACCCTAACCTGACTGGACCGGACCTTCATGGGTTAAATTTTTAAATTCAATCTAAATGACTTTTCATATTAGAGTCTTAAATAGTATCAAGTTTAAATATGACAAAATCAGACCGGAACCTAACATGTTAGCATCCTTACCCTCATTAGTATTTTCCGTAATAGAACGATCAAGATGTACCTGACTTATCAGTGGTATCACAAAGCTCTAGGTTTTTTCTGTTTAATGAGATACGCGAGTTCCTTTTTAAAATGGGGGATTAAAGGGATAAGTTGGGTTAGGTGACTGGATTAGGCCAAGATTTGTCGATCGGCAAGGGTTGGTTTTGTGTTGGAATGGACACAGTGGACGTGGATTAAGAGATAAAAATCTGATTCACCTCATCACTAAGTGGTCCACTTAGTGGGAAGTAGATACGGAATTGGGTGGCCCTTTCTCCTTGTCTTACTTACATAGCTCAGGAACGATGCAGCCAAAATATAGTGGCCCGCAAACGTGGCCCACTGGCGTAATCCACGAGTTGGCCTCATACCGGTTTGGGTTGCTCTCTTCCGGTCCATATCGACAGCTACAACCACCCTTGTGTGGAAAGTTTTGCCTCTCACTATCAATAATGAGCCTAACTTAAGTCATACAGCCTTTAATATGTAAAATAAACGGCGTATATAAGTCACATATATATAGAAGTCTTTGATATGTAAGATCAATGATATATACATTAATATATATTTTTATAAACAAATTTATATCATCGATCTCAGGGATAAAAGACTTTTATATAACTCTTATACATAATTTATATTGAACATATTATTAATTAATACTGTATGTGAAGAATATATGAGAATCATTCATCTATAAGATCGTTAATATACATACTAGCACATATTAATACGAATAATATTCGTCAAATCTCAAATTTCAAAGTTTCCATACGCTCCCTTACGCTGAATTACGGGGAACATAAGAAACTTCCGTCAATCTGGCAGCTCGGCTGGGGCCCGGCACACTTTCTGTCCATGTCGTCTTGCCCTACGGCTCAGGAGGGGACTGTGTCGACGTGGGCCCAATAACCCACTGCAGCTAATCTAAATCACCTGATTAATCACTTGCTTACTGCCGAGCAGGCCCTAAATAGGCGGCAGTTTTTAGGGTAGTAAAGTAATTTGTCACTCGATTGGGCAAACGTGGAGAAGGTGTAAGCGTGTCCGAGTGAAGACCGGCCCACGAAAGTCAAATGTTACTGACCCCGCCCCTTAACCCAAATGATTTAGCTCCTAAGTATAAATACCCCATCTAACCACTATAAATAACCATATTGATGAAGATGACTGGTTCGCCAAACGGAAGATGAAATACAGTGAAGAAGAAGAAGAAGAAGCCATCGCAGCCCACCTCCGGTCTTGTCCTCCCTAGCTCCGATCGTTCCCATGTCCAAAAAGGCCGCTGAGCCAGTCCGGCCGCGGGTGTCCTGCTTCTCTGCTTGCTTCGGGGTGGTCCTTCCGGATCCGGACGCCGGAGCTGCTGCGGCCTCCAAGTCCGGGAAGCGGAAACGGCGGTGGTTGTCGAGCTTATCGTGGTCGAGGTTCCGGAAGAAGGCAGCAGCGGCGAGGAAGACGGTGCCCGTGGACGCGCCGATCGCCGACCCCAAGGCGGGCGATCCCTGGTGCCTTGACCGCGGTAGAAAGGTACTATTCCAACCATTTCTTCATTCGCTATTTGGTTCTCCTATCATCATTTGAAGTTAGTACAGCTGATTCCGTGATTAGTAACGTTTTTCATTTATATGAACTGGTCTGAGATTTGCGATTCAGTGTTGTGATCAGATTTTTTTTTTGTTTCTTTGACTTAGGCTCTCAGCTTCTTACACTTCCACCTTTCTAGATGACGAGTTTGTCCGCCCTTTTTTACCCCAACCCTACTTATACACAGATGGTATATATTTATTTCCTCACCGTATATATAAATAGATAATAAATATTTATAAATTTTAATAAAGGATGTAAGAAGATTAAAAGAGGGGGTGGGAGACTTCTTAGCACACACTTATATGCGTTATTTTGAGTTACAAAATAGTGCTACTCGGGGGCAAGTACGTTTGAATTCGCTCATTTACCCCCCGTGGTATATGCTCCATCGATTCTTAATCCGATAGCTCATGATACATCGGGCACACCCAACCTGATGCTTATTAACCCAAGTTAAAATAAAAATTATTTATAAAAAAATATAAAAAAAGTTAGATATATGAGAAATTTGTAATGAAATTAATTAAAAATAAAAGAGAAAAAATGCTTTCCACGAGATGGGGGCTCCGGCCTATGGGTAGGTACGCTTATCAACAACCGACATTTTTTTAACGGAAATAATTTAGACGCTAATATTGACTTTAACTAAAATTTCCCATTTCCGCTGGGCCCAGTGGACCATAGTAACTTGATTGAGTGGATAGCGTAGGCCCACTTTTTTAAGGATGAGCCCATAATCCTTATGCATGGGGGCAAGTTCCTCATCAGACATGTAAGTCCCATCATTCTGTTGGCCACTCACATGGATTAATAGCCTTCTAATCCTGCACTAAGAATTTAAGCACACTTAATTAATTTTTTTGTCTAAAAAATACTTTTATGATATTTTTTATCTTTGAAAAAAAAATTATTTTAATTAACCATGTATAAACGTAAATAATCCTTTTTATGGAGTTCTGATTCCAGAATCAGAATTCAGAAACCGCTGCATGCAATTAGCAGGCACTAAAGACCGGATTAGCGCAGATTAGCGGTCAAAATGCCTGTCAGTGGTCGGTACACGTTAGCCCCTGCCGTCTACGACTCTGCTACGGACGTCTGAATTTTTCTGTGCGCTTTTTGTCCAGGCCAAGTATGGGAGCAAAAAAGTCCAGTACCACGAACCCAAAAAGCCGCCGGACACCTCCGCGCCGGCCAAGCCAGACCCGTGCCACAAGCCGGCGAGGAAATCCGACCCCAAACGAGCCGACAGCCGGCCCTGCTCCCCTGAAGACGGCCGGGCCCGGACCGCCGCACGCGGGAGACCTGCTTCCCAGCAACCGAGACCGCCTGCATCCTCCAGGACAGAGGTGGCCGGGAAATACGACCCGCTAGTCGGGATGTCGATCCTGGTGGTGGCGCTGGCCATCGTGCTGGTCTGGGGCCGGGTCTGCGCCATCGTCTGCACCGCAGCCTGGCTCTACTTCGTGCCCCGGCTCAGACCGCCCGAGAAACCTACCGTCGCGGCGGTGGCGAACGCGGCGAGTGTCACGGACGCCAAGAACCTCGAGTCGGAGGAGTACAAGAAGAAGGTGGTGCTGGAAGGCCTTTTGGAGAGAACCCACCGGAATCCCTCCGCCGCCTTGTAGCTGGCCGCAAACGACTCACAAGTAGTCTAAATTAGTTAACCTTATTTTAAAAAAAAACAAAAAAAGAAGAAAAAGGGAGCACCGTCGATCATCAGCCCAACGGCGGGGATTGGTGGGTCGTACATTTTGTAATTATATTATAATTTTTTTGTATGATTTCATTTTTCACTTTTATTTTGTTCACGTGAATGTCATTGCTTTCGATTTGTTCGGTTTTGTTGACTCGGAGCAACGAAGACCCATTCAAAGTCTTTGTCCAATTCCCTTCATCTTCTTTAATCTAATCCTTGATCATGGGCTAATTAATTAACCATTTGGGCTGGGGTAAATGAGGTCAACGAGGAAGGTTGGCATTGGGTCCCAGCCGCCCCAGGCTCCGAGACTTGGATCATTGTGATTGACTTCCAAAGTCTAGTTCTCGTTCCAACTTCAATGAATCTGATTTCGACGATCAGATTGTTCTTCTCATTATGCTTGGTAATTTTAGGAATTAAAGCTGGAAGATTGTGCTGTTTTGGGTCATTGAAATTGAACTGTGCTATTTTGGGTCATTGAAATTGAAATAATTAAGTTGAATTCAAGTGGACTTCGGGTGTTATTTAACATCTTAAGGTTGATTAGTTTATGATGTTGTTCATGTTATAAATATCTAGATGTTCTTGATATTTAAAATCGACGGTAGCATAAAAACGTGAGCTAGTATGTGCACCATCAATCTTATAGATAAAGGGCCTCGTGCATTCTTAGTGCATTGTCGATAAAGCAGCATAGAATATTCTTAAAAGGGAAAGTGTTAGGTAAATGAACAAACAAGATTTGATTTGGTTACACATAAATGTTGGAGATTTTTCCATATTACAAGAAGCCAATATTCTGTATTTTTTAATTTTTTTAAAAAATGTCATTGAAGCCAGACTTACATGATATAAAAAAAATTATACCAAAATACCCCTATCTTAAGGTTTAGGGTTTTATATCGTGTAAAACCTGTTACACCATTGCATTTACCCATAAACAACCTATCCGACTAGCGATTTCCAAAGTCCAATCAATAAAAACTGAATACACAATGGGAGTTCTGATTTCCAACCCATCTGACTGACGATTTTGAAAAACCGACATATGATTTCTAAAATCCAAACAGTGAGACATGAAAAAAGTATGCAAAGTCCGGTTTTTGTATTTCCTATAGGCGATTTGCAAAGTTTCCATGACGAAGCAAGTTTCAGCCGTGAAGTGAGGTTCAATCTGAGTGTATACTCACACGCTCCTGATAAAGTAGTGATCTTTGGCGAAGATCAGTGGCCCATTGAGTCGTCGATTTATATGATAATGTAAGGTCCCTGATTTTTCTACGATTTTCTGTGATTTTTCTGCTATTTTTCTGGTCATTTTCGGCGGAAAAATATAACATTTCAGCATATGTGTATTTGTGTATTTTTCCTGTATTCTTACCCGTAGAGTCGGGTGTGGGGCTTAGTCGCGGGCCACGGGCCTCGCTGCGAGCTTATGGCGCGAATTTTGGAAGTTTGACGCGTAACCAGTGGGTTAACGCGCGTTGGGGATACGTTTAGAAAAAAGAAAAAGGAAAAAAAATAAAAAGGAAAAAAGGGATCGGGATCGCGATCCCAATCCAGAACCCGGTTGGTGAACAGTGCTCCGCCCCCCCTTTTGTGCCTGTTCCTTGTGCCCGGCCGCCGCCGGCTGCAAGACGCCGGCACAAGCTCCGCCCCGGCGGTGCGACGCCGAGGGGCCACTGCCCCGGCCGCCCACGGCCGAGCCGCCTCTTCCCCCGGTTTGCCCTCTCCTCTCTGTCTCTTTTGATTCCGGCACCACCGTGAGCCGGCAGGCCACCCATGGTTCCGCCATGGGCCGGCAACGGCGGGAGGACACCCCTCCCGGCCCGGTAGGCCTCCGTTCCGCCGCCTTGCCCTCTTTCCCCCTCTCTGCCTTGTTGTGGCCAGAGCTTTGTTTGGACGAATTGGGGCCGCCGGCGGCGAGCTGCGGCTGACCGGACCTCTGTCTGGCCCGGCCTTGGTCTGGCGATGGTGATTGGCAACCCTTCCCGGCCCAATTTGGCCTCCACCCAGCCCGCCCAGTTCCGGCCTCTCCTCCCTTTCTCACTGTTCCGAGCTCCATTCCGCTGGTTCCCTATGTCAGTCACCATCGTGGGCTGACAACGGCCAGCCAGACCCCGATTCGGCACCGCCTTGCTCCGGCGATGGCAAGGAGCCACTCCTCCTGGCCGTAGGGGGCCTCTGCACCGCCGCCCCATCCTATTCCCCCTCTCTGCACTATTCCGCCGACGCACTGTTTTGGGCAAACAGTGGCCGCCGGCGGTGATTCGTGGCCGATTCGGCCTTCCCCCAGCCTCGCCTTGCTCCGGCAAAGGCAGTGGACTACACCTCCATGCCCGGTTCCGCCTCCGCACTCCCTCTTTTCTCCGGCCAGTACGTTTTATCGTACGATTTTCCGGTGGGTTGTCGCCGTTACCATTGGCTTGTGAGGGCAGCCCGGCTGTTGTGGGCTCCGCCCCGGCCTGGCGATGGCCCAGGGACGGCCCCACCCACTTGGACCGATTCAGCCTCCGACCCCATGGCTGCTCCGCCCTTATGGTTTTCCCCGGTCGTCCCCTATTTTTGGTCTACGTCCGTTTTGGACGTTGTGACTGACGTTATCAGTCGGACGCCGGATTTGATTTAGCGGACCTTAGTTCGGCTCCGCCCCGGCCCGGTGATGCCAATGGGCCACCCCTCTGGGCCTTGTTCAGCCTTGCGGCCCGTAGCCGCAGCTTGTTCCGCCTTACCGGCATGTGTGTCGTTGACCCTTCTTGCCCATTTTACGCCGTCGGTACCAAACGGCCTCGGGTAAGAATTTATATGTCTTACCTTGACAGAAGGTGGACGAGTTCATCTGCACAGGCCTTGGCCAGTGACGGCCTCATGGCCTTTGCTCGACCGTGAACCCTCCCCTTGCCCTATACCGTGCGAGATGCACAGCTACCCGCAACATTAGTTTTGGTTGTGGGTGGCGATCGGCAATGTCGCCGCTTAGATTGGCCACTGTTAGGGCCTTAGCTCTGTTGGCCGTTTGGAGGCCTTGGGTCGTCTCCTTTCAGCCCTCTCCCCCGCCCTTTTGGGTCGCGTGTGCATGTGACCACACGTGTACTTCTGTGTTTAGGTGCCGCATTCGCGCCACTTGACCATCGGTTGGCTTTGCCACCGATTGGAGTTGACACAGAGCCGTCCTCCACCTCTCCTTTGATTCTCGAGCATTGCCCCACGCTCTCCGCCCTTATGTGGGCCTTTGTTGATAGAAATGGTCGCCGTAGGGTGTTGTCCACGGCCGATTTCGACATCTTTGTGGCCGGCTGAGTACGTATTAGCCACCGGCCGATCTTTAGTGTACACCATCGACATCTGGTCGCACCGCCACATACATTGGCATGATATTTCTCCCGGCCGCCCTAGTGTGCCGCTGTGGATCGCGGGTTTTACCGCATTGATTTCTGACACCCCGTTTGGCCGTGATAGTTTCAGCGCTTCCTAAAACCCTTGGGACAGTAGCTCTCTCAGCTAGGCAACGGTTTTGACTGCCAACTCCGCCGCCGCCGCCGCCACCGTCGTGTGCTCGCCATCGAACGTCATGATTACAAGGTAGGGGAGCTTTGAACTCGTAAATTCATGAAGCATGCTTTGAATGAGTAGCAGCATGCTAGGATTGTATGATTCCATGCTTGGATGTTAAGTAACGATCCGATTGCATGATGTACGTGTAAGCATGATTGTATGGTATGATTGATATGCATGAGATGTATGCACGTTTTATGGATGTGGATTATGTATGCACTAGCGATGGCTAGCAAATATGTCAGTATGCTACGTATGTGTTGTGCATGTGCTAGTGATGGCTAGCGTGCATGTTTGAAGTATGTATGAATGTGTGTGCATATGCTAGTGATGACTAGCGTGTATGTTTGATGTATGCATGTGCTAGTGATGGCTAGCGTGCATGTTTGACGTATGTATGAATGTATGCATGTGCTAGTGATGGCTAGCGTGCATGTTTGTAAGTTACGTATGTATGACCGTATGTGTATGTTATAAGTATGTGTGAGACATACGTGTGTGTGATGGCATTTTGCCTATGCTTTGGATGTGCGTATGTGTCTGTGGGCAGAGAGGTATGGGCGATGGACAGTAAGAGGTGACAGAGACTTTGTCTGAATTTGGATACGGTTGTGTAAGCGTATGACAGAGGATAAGAGTATGACGGGCAAGGATTAGAATGGATCGGTTTAGGTTGGATTGTATGTTGAGGTTTGTTAGACAGTAAGAGTGTTCATAATTGTACAAGCATAACGTACAGATTATGAAGTGAAAAGTAAGCATAATAAGTGAGATATAAGTAAGAGGGCGACAACTGGGTTAGCTATGAGGAGCGTTATTTGAGGATGTCAGTGTAAGATGTTTTGGCCATGAGATGGATGGCGAAGTATGTAAGACTGTAAGGGTTTGACGTACGATGAGTTTTGTCCATGATGTGGACGGGTAAGTGAAGTCTGTTGCCTTGACGAACTGGGGTTTCGATCGGGCTCAGTTTCGGTGTGATCAGTTGAGGATTGTGAGTTTGTGTGGCATAATTATACCGCATAATATACTTAAATTCAAACTTGAATTATAAGCACAGCTAATGATAGCGTTGTGAGTTTGAGACATGAGGGTTTGACGGATTAAGTTCCGTGTTTGAGCTGGCCGCTAATGAGTCGGCCGAGCATTTATCATGTCTTGCCATGGTGTTTATCCTGCGGGATGTTATCTGTGTGCTATATAGGGCACCAGACGTCTGATGCTCTGCTGAGAGCGACGTTTCTGATTTGGTCTGCGTGCTGTATAAGCCCAGACGTTTGATGCTCTGTTGAGAGCGATGTATGTTTCTGACTTTGTCTGTATGTTGTATGAAGCCCAGACGTTTGATGCTCTGTTGAGAGCGAAGTATGTTTTCGATTTAGTCTGTGTGCTGTATAAGCCCAGACGTTTGATGCTCTGTTGAGAGCGTTGTATGTTTCCGCCCAAGAGTGGCACTGTACGTTTCTGCCCAAGTGGCACTGTATGTTTTCTGCCCAAGAGTGGCAATGGCACTATAAGACCCATTATGGTGGGCAATTTTATGGCACTATAAGACCCATTATGGTGGGCAATTCTATGGCACTATAAGACCCATTATGGTGGGCAATTCTATGGCACTATAAGACCCATTATGGTGGGCGATTCTCTGGCACTATAAGACCCATTATGGTGGGCAACTTTATGACCCCTTATGTGTGGGTGTTTATGTTTGCGCGCTCAGGTAAGTAGTATCATGGATCTACTCTTACCTGTTTGATTCAGTGCCCCATGAGCATTGGTGTGTCTTACCTTCGAAAAAGTTCATGGCGTCTAGTCACTCCCCGGAGGTTAAGGTGTTGCCCCAGTGGCATTCTTTTCCATTTCGACGTTGGAGCTTATTAGTTGTAATAAGCTTCAGTGGTCGTTGATATGTGTACGATTATGTGTATGAGTACGACTGTATAAGTGTGAGTACGACTGTATATGTATGAGCAGGACTGTAAGAGTATGTATGAGCAGGACTGTAAGAGTGTGTATGAGCAGGACTGTAAGTGTATGAGTATGAGCACGACTGTAAGAGTATGAGTACGATGATGAGAATATGTTTCTGAGTAAGACAGTAAGTGTGATTTTGTGTAAGCTGTATGAGTAAGCATACAATTATACAAGTAAGGTCGTACAAGTATGCGTATGTTGTATGAGTATGCATACAGTGGTACGAGTAAGTTTGTATGACCCTGGATAAGGGTGTTTGTGTAAGTTGATTGGATAGTATGATTTTGGCACGATGGTGCCTTGGTATGACTTTGGCACGTTGGTGCCTTTGGTATGATCGTATGCGTATGAGCATGTTTATGATTATATTATGTTGACTGCTTCATGTTTGAGTTGCATGACGCATGTATTTATGAACTTTTGAGTTCACCGTTTGGGGTTTCCCCTACTGGGTATTTTCCTACTGAGTATGAAAATACTCACCCTACTATTTTTAGCCCCGTTGCACGGAAGGTTTTGCAGGTTGTGCGGAGAGCTCCTGGAGATGGATGCTCATTTCAACGGATGATTGATTCCCGTTGACTCAGGTATTTGCTTCACTCACTGCGAGTTTGTTTCTACCACAATCTCCTGTATTGGGTGAGACGAGAAACTAGATGTTTATTCTGGACTTTTATTTGGATGAGTCTGTGGACTGTTATGGGACTTGCACTCAGGGATGCCTGGGAGTGATTTGTATTTAAAAGTTTACGATCATAGCAATTTATTCGTACGTGTGTTTTCGAGTAGTGCCTGATGATATTTGCTTTGGCCGTACAATGATTGACCGTATGTGGATGTTTAGTGTTTTAAATTATAAACTGTTTTATTAGGTTTTGGTTTCGTCATTTTTCCTCCGATTTACAGACGTTATATTGAAAAAATTTTCCGTGAATTTAAGGAAAATGTGTGAAAAATCTCGGGCGTTACAGATAATGACCTTCTCTAGCTCTAAATCACAAGTTTGTATACACGAGTGTTCATATATCATTTTATGGAACACACAATGGTTAGTACTTTCATTCACTCAGTACGTTGCTGTGTTATCAATTATATAATATTTACTATATCATGTTATCGATAGTACAATATACGATATGAAGATGTCGTCTTATCGTGTATGTATAACATACATAACGTGTTATTAATAACACAATATGCCACATACGACATTCAATTGTTGTGCTATCATGTATAAGAGTGCATCATATCGTGTAACCAATAGCACAATATATGAACTTAACATGTATTTATACGTTAGTTACATAATGTGAATCAACACAACTCTTTGATTTTGGTCACGACCCATTGTTAATATACATATGTATAATATCTTTTACATACGAAAAGCTACAAGAATACAATCAAATGGCGGAATCAATGAAGGCCTTAAAAGAAAAAAAGAAGAGAATTTACGGGAGGAGATCAGGTTTGGGAACTAACAGTTTCCCTGCTGGACTTGGACTATTAAAAGACCTAGTTGAATCAAGGTAGGGATGCAAGACAATCTTAGAGGAGACCGGGTTCTAACCAATATACGATTGCGAGCCAATCATTATCTCTAGACCACTCCTGGATATTCTAATAGGTGAGTATTGGGATGATTTACAATAGGTATTCAACATTTGGGGCAAAATACTACCCCTTACAGTGGAAAAAGACGCACTAATTATAGATTTGAGTGCGGAATGGAATTGTTGAAGTTAGACAGTGATGACAGGAAGGATGTACAAGGTAAGAGGCAATTCTTCAAAACATTCTTCGTATGGAAGCAGTCAGAGAAGAATCTAATTGAAGAAACTTTGAAGGAAGTGGCAAACAATAGGCATGTTGTCTTCGATGATGACTTACCACGATTGTCCATCATGCATATAGGGATCTTTGTTTTATTCACACAGAGCAACACATATATCTCTCCATCTCTGTGTGATTCATAAATGACATGAGAGTTGTGGGGAAGTACAACTGAGCTGAAAGCCGTGCATGACATGTTGCTTTAAAGTATATTATCAACCCACCGAAACATTAGGAGCAGAGAAGATGAGTGCTTCACCACTGCCGGAATTCTCATTGCGGCTTCATTTGTGCTATAAGTAAAATTAATATTATCAATAACACGATTAATAATATGAGCGTAGAATTGATAACATGACAACATACTAACATTTCATGTATATTATCTTATTAATAACACAAGAGTGTAAGTAACGTGTTATAGATAATACGCTAATTTGATTTCCATGTCATTGATCACACACTAGTTAGGATATAGTGTTATCGATAAGACGATAAACTAATATAGTGTGTATATTCAATTACACAATGTGAGTATTTTGTGTAATCAATAACATAATTAGTTTAATAAACATGTTATCCATGACACGATATACATCACATATGATCCCTTTTAACGGGATTATTTTGAACAGGTAGGTGTGATTTTTTTAGCATACGTCTATATGGGTGTCATATTCTCCTCCATGTAGCCCAAATTGCAAAAAGTAGCCCGGGTTTACCCATTTATTAATGGACGTTAAGAAAATCGCTAAACTTGACCCAGTCAATAAAAAGTCAAAGAAGATATTATTAGCTCATCACAGGATGATAAAGTAATATGAAGAGATAATATGAAGAAATACTTGCGCAGCTCAAAGTAAATTCAGAAGTTTTTATGCAACTTCAATTGCTTAAGAGGTCGTAGAAAGCAATTCCTATTCAAGCACATTGTGGCTAGACGTCATAGCAAATCTTATTTTGGCAAAGATGTCATAGCAATCTTATTCCAGCTAAGACGTCATAGACCATAGAGAACTTTGTCGTGACATCTATGTCATGAATGAGATCATTGAATTTTGTAATATGAAAAACTCTACTCCATTACACAGGCTTACTCCCTAAGCACGGAAAAATAATTGTGATTCAACTGCCCCTATGCATACAATTTTTGCTTGTAATAATGACGTAGAAATAGTTCTGATTAGAAATAGTTGAGAGGTGCCCAGAAGCTTCTCGGCCCCCTACTACCTCAGCCCAACGGCAACGGGTCTCTAATTGCATTGTAGATATCGGGAAAGTTCGCACCAAGATTTCACTCAAGTTTTGGCTTTGATAGACTGGATATAGTTCAAATGCGCAAAAAAAAAACACTGGTTACGTTTTCTGACTCGAGTTGTATATATTCCAAGCTCGAAAGACAAGCAAAATTTACATCAAAAGCTCGATTGATTCAAGGTAAGTACTTGTGGAGTTAAATTAAAAACATAAAAATGGAGCCACATTTTAGTTACTAGCCTGCAATCACCGAACTGTTAAGATGAGATCCAACATTTTATGTCACTTACGGATGTACACTGCAAGAAGAAACAGTGAATACTACGTGGTGAAGGGCAGACACTGTCATGCCGCGCCGTTTATATTTTACGGAACATCAGCATCCGTTGTTCCTAGCCTCTTCGCAGATAAAAGATACAACGAAGTTACACTTAAATTACAAGCGTCACTAACCTGAAAAGGGTGCTAAGCTTTCCAAATAGAACATCTCAGCGGAATGATTCTATACTCATTTGAAAAGGAGAACAAAATCCACGCAAGTTAATTCAAAATTTAAGCTCTAATAAATCAAGTGCCGCCCATATTTCTCCTCAACTATAAGTTAGGTGCGTGATAAATTGGCAAATACTTATGACCTATTCGGAGGCGGCTTCACCTTGTAAATACGGACTATCCAGTTTGATGTTGTGAATGCCTCTTCCAAGTGCTCAAGTTTGATGTCCTTATTCCCAATTTCAACCCCTCTGGCACGATCATACCTGCCAATGACCCAATACGAGCAAAAATGGAACAAGAAAATTATACAAAGTATAAGAAAACGAAAGCTTTCAGCAAAAGAAGAAATAAATGGTAATCATAAATTTGTCAAGATAATTTTCAATTAACCATATAAAATACAAAAAAATTAGCTCTCTCTCTATATATAGATACATTCTAAAAGACCAGAGGAGACATTATACCCTGGAGGTCTGCCATATTCCGTCATCAACTCACCAAAACGGTAATAAGATAGTTTGTACCTATGCATGATCAAATAATATTAGTTTAAAAACGGTCAAAATATATAAAAGATACATTAAAACGTAGGACATTAGAAGAGCTCTTTTTTTGGCAGTACAAACGAACTCATGTTTCATGACAAGAAGTTGTGTAGGATGAAAAGTGATAAGATTAATAAAGTCCAACTTTCAAATTATGAAAGAAGAGCCAATGGGTTTAAGGAGAATCAGATATATACTTCTCGGATTGAATCAAAGTTAGATCTAACCTAAGTAACTTACATGAGACAGTTCAACATTTTTGGTGCTGCACCCTTGTCGACACGATAATCCCCATTCACAAGATAATCAGGTTCTTTAATGACAGGGAAAACGCCGCCTCCGATTCTCACCATCCACAAAAACCTAAGACAATAATGCAGTTTCACAATAATTGATAAAAAAATAATGCAGTTTCACAATAGTAGTGAAAAGAGAATCACCAATACACAGAATGCATAAAACAAAGTATGAACATTATGCAAGAAGTTTGATCGCTTACTTATTAATGTCATCAGAAGAATAACCTGTAACCCCTCCAAATACAACCAGCACATAATCCACATCAAGGGACTGCATAATCTCATAGGCTTCATCTTCATATGAAGACATAGCACGTCCTACCGTGGCAATATGTGTATTGTTCCAAGTGTTATTATCAACTATGACAGTTCTGTTGCCCATGGCAGTGATTTGGTACCCATAGTCCCACCAGGACATAATTTTAGCATCAGGAGGTGTATTCTGGCGAATCCAAAAGTATGCCTCACGATAGTCATCAAAAATAACCCTACCACCATGAGCCCCCCTTGCAGCCAATACAATTGAAGGAGAGGAATAAGCTTCTGACGTGACCCAGGTGCAGTGTATTGCATATCTGACAAGCAAATAGAGAGCACCAACAAGCAAAAGAGCAGCGCCATTCTTTTGGTAAGGCAGAGAATGGTCCACCAAGCCCTGTTAATGTACAAATTTGGAACCAGTGCAGCATTAGGCCTACCATAAGGTGATATTACAAGAAAAACGAACAGCTAAAATAGAAAATAAGACTTCTGCTTGATTATGTAATATAGGACAAGGCATGCTCTCCACCTAGATTGACATGAAACAAACACTAGAAGGTAATACCATGTTGACTAATTGAACAGAAAATGAATCATATTGTTATGTTAGCAAATAATTTCATTTACATTGAGTGCAAATTATAAGTCTATCAGGAGACAACAGTTGGCTTCCATCCCAAAAATGATTTTTTTTCCAAAAAATTGATCAATAATAGGTGTGGCAGGTATCAAATTTGGGTATCTGTCAATTCATCTCAAAGAAGTAGAGACCACTAAGAAAACTTGATTGGTTGTGGTGTTGTTGTTTCACTGACTGACTAAACAAAGAATCCTAAATGAAACTTTGCTGGACCAGTAAGGCCATTTGATGCTATACTATCTTTTGCCACAAGCAGCACCTCTTTTTTTAAGTCTGGCTTGGGAAAGGGTCAGGCATGGAAATTGAATTTAACTTCCTGTCCTTTAGAGGAGGCTCAAAAGGAAAACAAGCATATATTGAGAACTCAGAAGACACTGCTAGATTCCCAATAGGCTTGTGCCCAAAGCAGGTCTTATGGCAACAAGTCCAGGCGTGAAATTCATGTTTTTTATTTCAAATCCTCAGCTCACTCTTCGACATTCAGGATACAAATGAATGAACCAACTTGTTTTTTTATAGATTAAATATCGTACTCCTCCATGAGTCTTTCAGCAGGTCATTTCACTTCTGCAATATAACTTGAAGAAGATTGTGCCACAACACATGATAGAAAACAATGGTGAATGTAGGATACCTTTGTTGCGGACTTTGCAGTCCCAGTTGCCTTGCTTGATCCTGTGTGCAGAGGTTTGGTCTTAGCTCGTAATAATGTAGTCAGATTTTTTATGGTAGCGGAAACAGCGATAGCACTGATCAGACATACAGCAGGTGTAGCAACAAGAATCAACCGAACCATCACCCCAGCAAAATACATGCTTGTAAGACCGTACATTACTATAAATATTGTGGCATCAGATAACCTCTTGAAACAAAAGTATAGGCCGGCTGGAAAAAGAATAAGAAGGATGTGAAAGTCAAACATGAATGAGGACCATGCAGTAGGTTGATGCTCTGAGACAGAAGCAATTATGGGAATGTGATCCTTTGCATATGTTGGATCAAGCAAAGAGTAAAATCTCCCTGTCCAGGGCGAGATATAGCCAGATGCCATGCCAATTCCTAGGGCAAGAACACCCATACTCACTGCACAAGTAACAGTAATTCTTAAGAAAGCCTGGAACAGATTTGTGTCACTCAGCAGGTGCTTAACCCAATCCAGAAGGTAAAATACCTGGAAAAAAAAGATGTATCAGCAGCACAAAGTAAAAAAGACAAAAAGAGCCAACATGCTCACACTTAACGGGCTATTTGGTCACTGAATCGAAGAGGATTCAGGCTGATTCCGTCTGTTTTTTTGTTTGGTTGGTTAGATTCAATGGAATAAAAAATTCCACCTGGCTGATGATTCAAGCTCAATTCTGCCAGAATCAACCGATTCAGTTGATTCCGCATAATGGCCATCATTGTTGACTTTTTCATTGCTTTAGGAAGTTGCCACGTACCCATTCTATTCCAGTCAATTCCACAGAATCTAATAATTCCATTACCAAACATAATTTTGATTCTGCTCAATTCCACTGGAATTAATTCCTCCAAAATCTAATTCCAATTCTATTTAATTCCGTATCCAAACAGCCCCTTAGACATGATGCATGTCCGACTTCTACCTTAAGTTTTCTCCTTCCCATAGTGGCTTACGCCATTTAGATACATGGATTGGTTGAGTACATGAAGAAATACAATTGTCAAAATCAAAATGTTTGCTGTAATATGATTGTAAAAATAAAGTAAGGGCATTTAAAACAAAGCTTGCTTTATTATGGCCACCCGTAGTAACATTTTTTGTCTCACTATACTAACTCCGCTTATTCTTTCTTATTCAGTTTTTGTTGTTTCCTACCCTAGTAAAACAATTTCTTCATGCAAGTGAGGATGTAGTCGCTTATTCATATGTGTTGTAACGCAGCAAAAAATCATTATGCTTGACATTAAGGCGTTGTATGGATGCCGCTTTTGTGAGAAAGAAAAGTGGCTTTTGTGGTTCAGGTTTAGTTCAAAATGTCACATCTTGCTTTCTGCCTGCTTTCCTAGGAACTCTTCTCCCGAAGAGAATTCCCACAAAAGCCACTTTGCTTTCCCACAAAAGCAGGGAGCCAACCCACAAAAGCAGGAGCCAAACAACGCCTAAAATTATGTGAAACTTGATGCAAGATGACAAGGCCACCCATTTCATTTTCCTTTTCTGTTCATCATTATCCTGATAGAATTCCTTCAAATGTTTCAAAGACTACAAATTTCATAGATTAAAAAACGTATTTCCTGTTTGCACGACTAAAAACAAGGTCACTCTGACATCTAGAACAGTTTCACAACCCTATATTACTTCTTTGTTATAAAACCAGCGTTCCAATCACACACATCTTCCTCCGTGTGCAAATTCATAAACCAGCATCTTACCAAAAACTGGAGATAGATCAGGATGTAGAAACAAAAGTAAATACCTGCATCAAGAAAAACACGCCCATAGCTGCCATGTGCTCCCCAGACTGGACATGTTGGAACCCAACAAATCGGATTTGCATAGCAAGTAACATACCCAACACATACATACAATTATACGCCACATACAATCTCATTGAATACCTTCCAGTGATCAGCAGCACCATAACATAAAGAGGGATTAAGTTAATAATAAACACATAACCTCCCCACGCTGAAACCATGTAAAAGTAAGCAAATGCTGATGCTAGTCCCCATGCTAGGGACCCGGTGTTCACCGCCTTAACAAACAGATAAAATGTCAGTAGCAGTGCAAATATTGCAACTCCTTCGTTATCATACGACCCTGCGACTGACCTCGAAATGTAACCCGGGCAAATTGCAATTAAGGCTGCAGCGACCAGCCCGGCTCCTGAATCCCAGAGTTCTGTACCAAAGAAGTAAGCCACCAGGGTCGTGTTTGCAGCGAAGAACGGGGCGGTCAAAACACACACTTCACGGATGTGGACCATGAATCGGAAAAACCGAAGCGTCCAGTATAGGATGGCTGCAGTGACCATAAGGCCGGGGTAAAGCGTCCCGCCGATGATCCGCCCCAAGGGGTACCAGCTCTCAGAGTCGAACCAGTTCCAAAACTCGTAGAACCCCTTTTCTGTGAGATAAACAGTGGTCCTATAATTGAAATACGGATCGAACTCATGGATCATGCTCTCATACCGCAGAACGCTGAAGAGCCGGATGATGAAGGCCAGGACGTATACAAGGCCCAACACGCTCACTCGGATGAGAAGCTCCTTCTGCCTGGTATTCAGCTTCAACGACTGGCGCAAGGAATCAAAAAGGCTGGGCTTTAAGCTGATCTGCGCCGGGCTCTGCCCGGATCTCACAACATTGCCAGAGTCCGACCTCCCACTCATCGTACTGAACTAGAACTGATCCAAAACACTAAATCCTCTGAAAATCGATGGCTACACCAAGCATTCCATCAAAACCTTCAATCACATCGAAACCCAAAAACATTACGAAAAAGACAAAAAAAAACTAACAGAATCAGATGAATCGAATGTTGAACTGAAATATGCACAAAAAGAGAGAGAGCGGATTGGGATCTGGGAATCTGAATTGGGTGTGAAATTGAAGAGGAAAAGGGAGATCGTACCTGGAACTGACGAGGAATCTGCGAAATTCGACAAGACCGAGACTAGACTCTCGATAGGTCCCCCGAATCCTCGAATCCCAAATCGACTTTAACCGAGCCACAAACCCTCCGCCGCTCCAGGGTTTTGCATCCGACCGCCGGAAAGCGGAAAAAGGGGAGGGATAGCGTCGTATCAAGTGGGGCCAGGCGCGGTGACTTATACAGTGTTAGAGAGAGAGATGTGTGAATCATGTCATCAGATATGCATGGACTTCGTGCCTAGCCGAGTCAGGTTAAGATTATGAGTAGTGCTATTTTTACGTGAAAAAACTCACGTCAAAAGTCTACGTGAAGTGAGCTTTGGACATGCATTTTTTCACGTCACGAAAGTATTTTTTTAAGATTATTTCATATTGACTGAATTTTTACACGTCAAAAGTTTACTTTATTATTTTCAAAACCTTTTATAAAGTGGGCTTTTTGACGTATGAAAATTCAGTCGCCAGAGCATTACTCTTTTATGTTTCACTCTCATAACGGGCGATATATAAAAAATAAGATGGATAATATATGTATATATATTTTTTATATTGAGTTTATTATTAAAATAAAATATTATAAATACTTTTGATTGGTTGATGGGATAATTCAATCGCGAATCAACCCCTAGTTGGCCCAATGACATAAGTGATTAAAATAAATTATTTTTTTTATAATTTTAATACTTGATATATAATTAAGTACTATTGCCATAAATCTAATCATATATACTCACTCTATACTATATTAATAGTTTTATTTGACAAAAATGTTTATTTCATCTTGGCTTTATTTTATTTAATTTAAGTAGTTAGGTATTTAAAAAATAGTATTATGAGTTTATTTTCCCTTCTTTTAGAAGTGGGTTTCACCATTCAATAAAAACTAATATATTTTTAAATATAGCTAATAATATAAGATAGAAGGAATACATAATTGGCTACTTGGCATAATGCAAATAAACTATAGCCATGTTGGTAGTGTGACACCCGTGATTGCAATATTAATTAGTAATTTTTATGGGATTTTTATAGTTTTGGATGCGTATCTAATAATGTTACAATATTTTCTCTCTCTTGCTCCAACTTTTATTTTTTCAAATAACATAGACAATATTTATTTATTAATAATATTACAATATATCTAAATTTTTTATGTTTGGCCAATGTAAAAATAACATATAAACTATTGAATTAAGAAAAAAATTAATTAATAAAAAATAAGGTTATGCGCATACCCAATTCGACCAAAGTAGGGTTAAAGTTTGGGTTTTCAATTCGTTATGTCATGTAAGTGCTCATAATAACTTGTTTTGCGAACAAAGTGAAAACTAAAGAGATGTTGAGTAGAGATAAATCATATATTACTAGATTGTTACTAGTTAATGTGTGATGTAATTTTGAGACTTTATATCTATGTATTTAAAAAAAAAATTATTTTAATAGTTATGGACTCATTTATGACTATGACTCTATGTGTGTATAAAAAAGCTTATGTTTATGCTTAATAGCTTATGTTTAATTTTTTTATTTTTATGAGTAATTACTTTTGTACAAAATAGTGGTTGTGTACTTCAATTTAGTTCAGGTCTTGAGTTAGTAAATCAAATATTATTACACCTTTCGACCGGTTTGGATGGGGGTGTGACAGTATTCATTTGATGTTTCCTTTAGTAATTCACTATAGAGGTTCCACTTTAGCTTATAAGTAATAACTTTACCCATAACTTCATGCAACCATCATAGTCATCAAACTTCTACACTACTATTGATACAATGCACTTTTTGCATCTCTTCATGTTAGTAGGGCCACTTTGTCTAACAAGTCAGGTCAATGCCTAAAACTAACAATGATACAATATCAGCCACTTTTGTAATTAAGGGATAATATATTTCAATAATAAACTTTTGTTTGCAATATCTAGAATTATGGAAAGCCCTTGTCCCCTTTTTGGTGTATTTGATTTCATAGGGAAATGTAAATTCATCAATATGGGAGGGCGATTGAGGGAAGAAACAGGTGGAGATGGAGATAAAAACAAAATTGTAATAGTAAGGAGAAGATAGAAACAAAGTCGTGATTCTACAGGATAAGGCCTAACGAGCATCCCACCAAACATCGTGCAATAGAAATGTAGGCCCCTGTGCCTTCTCACAAGGAATAGGTGACACGAATCTTCCTCAAACAATATATACTATTGGCACAATTAGTGTTGCACCAAGTTGGTACTGGGAAACCCCACCCATTACCATTTACAAAACCTCGACCCATATCCTAACCAAACCTGTCTTGAGTTGGGTGGAAACAGGTTTTGAATCATACCATATCAGGTTAAAATGGAATTGGGTTTAAGTTCCTTTCAACACATTTTTCTTATTCTATTAAAAATAAATCTCATCCTATAATGAATTTACTTATGTTACTAACACATACCGTACCTTATTTAAGTAACCCAAGTTTTTTACATAAATTATCCAAAAAATACACTTATTGATTATAACCTACCTATCTATCTATAAAAAAATGGTTATATATACCCTTCTTAAAGAGGGTTTGGGTCAGGTCAAGTAAAACCAAAACCTAACCTAATCTGGTCTTTCGGCAAGAGCTTTAAACCCAAATATGATCCATTTACCATATAAGTAAAATCAAACTTGATTCATTAGGGCCGGGTTCAAACACCCAAAAAAAAAACCTAAGTGGCATCCCGAGGAGCAATATCAATCTAAGTGTAAGACAAACAATTTGAGGAAGAACTACATATAATAAACTAGTAATCAATGCAAATGACACAAATTTAGCGTGGTTCAATAGTCACCAATTCCACACAAGTAGCAAGTTGTCTCACCACAAGATTTTTAAATTCAATTTTAGGAAATTACCACACAAAAAATTATTTATTTTTTATTGAAATATTGTTAAAAATACATGTAATGATCATGAATGTTTAATGCGATTTTACACCTCTAATAAAGCTACTATTTAAGTTTTTAATAATTTTAAATTATTTTGAGGTGTAAATCGGTAGGATTTCTTAAGGGCATGATAGAGCTCGTAAAAATGAGTGCAATGAGCCTTGAACCGCTCAAATCGAACACCGGGGGTCAAAAATTACTATCTTGGAAAGTACACCATATGGGCAGGACCTACATAAAAAGTGCAAGATAACTAACCCATGTAGGGTCTAATTTTATAGGGTTTGTCGATATGAGCTCAACAGTATGAAAAACGCTTAAATAAGAGTTCGAGAGAGAAAATTATGTGTGTTTAATGATTTCAATTTAAAAAAAATTTATTAAAAGAGGCTCGATGCGTGTCTCATTGCGTGATGCGCATTAGCACGATGAGCATTATGTGGAGTGCTGATTGCACGCAGGCCAAACCCTGTGCACAACACGTGGCATCGCTACGCATTGTGTGTGCACCACGTAGCTGGCTTTTGTGCCACAAGAGTGGCACATGCAAACCACCTTTGCATGCTCGCTATTTATATGCATGCATGTGTCCATTTTTTCCGGTTTCTTCTCTCCCACATTCCATAAACTTCATTTCTCTCGTTGTAAGTTATTTTATGTCTAATTTGAGTCGTTCAATAGGCCTTTTTAACTAATTTAAGTGTGCTCTACGTAATAGAATGGTTCATTCTTCGAGTTATTGACCCTAAAGGGGGAAAATGGTCTAAGGCAAGAGGAGGCTCTGTCTGACGCCATCAGGCCCAAAGATAGATAGATAGAGAGAGAGAGAGAAGCAGCCCGGAGTTAGAAGAGTCTCTGTCCTCACAAAGAGAGAGAGAGAGAGAAACATCCTCATGTAAGGGGAGGTTCTATCTGCCGCTTACAGGCACATAAAGTGAGAAACGTCTATGGGAAAGAGGAGGTTATGTTTGCTAGGGAAGGGGAGGTTTCATCTACCTAAATCGAGTGTGTTAGATGACATGATGGGGCATTTTTCCATTTAGAGAGCTCTAAAGCCCAAAAAATGGACATCAAGTGCATGGAGTGCTACTCATTAACTTTGAACTCATGCAGAAAGCAGGCTAGGGGTTTTTATCCTTTCCTAAGGCATGATTGTTACTTTGGTTGTCTCTTGAACTTAATATGCATGTGACTCTAACATGCTAAGTGTTAGAGTTAATTTCAAGATATGCTTTATGATTTTCTCACATATGTACTTTATCAAATAATTATCCTTTGAAGTAGGATATGATTTACAAGTTGTGATTTTATGATTGCCTCGTATATTCATTTTATCGAATGGTTTATCCTTAGATTTTGATAGATTATTCTACACGTTTAAGCATGTGAGATAGAAAAAATATAGCTTTGCCACTATTTTAATTAGGAATGACTAATGTACATTTGAAAAGTGGTTTTAGAGATTCATTCTTTGTAGAAGGATGACTCTCAAGATTATTTTTGAAAATACGTAGAAACATGGTGAAGAAGTTACTAAAACGGGATGAAGAAAGGGTAATTGTCTCATTAGAACAAGCAACCAACCTTATCTTTGTAGTCGTTTATAGTGACGCTCTCATGGCTTGGAGAGGCGAGGTTAAAGTATTTAAAAGGATAAACATTGAGATAAAATGTTTCGAAAGAAAAATTGCCCTTTATGAGTCTAGGAGCTGAGGATAGATTTGTTTATATGGAGTTGTTGTTGGGCGTCCCAATAGAGCTTTGTGGATTAGATGAGGGCACAATTATAATCTAGTTTGGAATTGGATATACAATACCTATTTTAGCCATGTGAGCCCCTAACGAAGGATAAGGCCCCTAGTGAGCCCTTAACGAAGGGCAAGACCCCCTTAAAAAGGCTACATGCACTATGGTAGAGAGCATCATAGGAAGACTACACTCTCATGATCCCAGCGCCCTAGGAGGCTTGGACATTTGTTGTTGTACCCCAGGTTTTTTGAAGCGTATAGAATTTTATTTTCACAAAAATATCGGAGTTTACCCAGGCCTGTGACTGGAGCCACTCGCCTTATGAGATAATAAAATAGTAATTTCCCCAAGAACCACAGTCTGTGTACAAACACACAAGAGAAAAAGAATAAGAAGAGTTCTTACTCTTTTCGGTGCGGTTGAAATTCTTGAAATCACATTGATAAAACTTGGAGTAGGCTCTTCTACCCGCACACTAAGCTTCGCCGAGTCATGCAAAGTATGGGGGGTGGTGAGTATTTTGAAATACTCAGTAGGGGAGTTTAAACGATCAGACATGTCAAACATGTGTCAAATTTCTGATGCGTGACTCTGACATGTGTCTCTGACGCGTGTCATCTTCTAAGTTCTAACACTGCCACATGGCAATATATGTATATATATATATATATATATATATATATATATATATATATATATATATATATATATATTATTAAATTTAAAAACATCATATCTTTTTATCCCAAAGTCGGAATCACGTGTTCTTAGTACCGATGTTCTCATATCGACGAGCACTTCAAAACTAGACCGCACATAGGTAGGTTACCTCATACTTTCAAAGTAAGTCCCGCCCATATGATATGTTTCCTGAGGTCATAATTTTCACTCCCGACCTTCGTTTTGTGTGTTCCTAGGCTCGTTACGCTCATCTCACCGAGCTCTATCAACTAATATAACTCTACAAAATATGCCTTTAAATAATTTAAAATAATTTAAAACTCATAAAATAATTTTATTAGAGGCAATAAATCATACCAAAAATTCGCACTCGTTACATTTGTAGAAAGACATGAGAGCTTCTAAACCCTAGAAAAGTTCTAGGGGTGGTTTTGCCTGATAGTATAAAATCTCATATGGAGTATTTTAAAATACTCACCACCCCCTAGACCTTGAAGGACTTGGCTAGGCTTAGTGTGTGGGTAGAAATGCCTACTTGGGAGTTTTCGATATGATTTAAAGGTTTTCAAACTGCATCGAAAAACATAAATAAGAATTTTATTATTTTTTAGCTTATGTGTGTACACGGAGAGTAATTCCTGTGAAATTAAATTTTTATACCATGGTTATGGTGAATAGCTCTAATCGAGGGCCTAAGGGAACTTTGATATTTTTATTAAAACTTTTATATATTCTTCCAAAATTGCGGGGCGTGACAATACCTCAAGGCATGATGTACTTATTTTTCAAATATACACATATTAGATAAGAGGAACATAAGAGTCATCCAAATCCATCGCACAAATCAAATAGGGTATTTTCCCGTGTACATGTATGAGAACCGAAATGTACACCATCATAAAGTAAATTGGCATTCTCATACCTATAGTCATTCATAGAAAATGTCTCATAATCACAAAGAAAATCCTACATACTAGTTGTGCCTTTGAATACATTCTTGTCCTCACCACATAGACCATGTCGTAACTCCTACTCCTACAAAGAAATTGCACCACAATGATTCCAACTATAGCTATCTATACCTATTGGGATAACTTAATAATTAACTTAGGTGGCATCTTAATTGACAATCATAACATAATCTATCATCCATATATGCTCAATCTCCTCATGTCATCATTTTAAGGCAAAAAAACTACAAACAATTAGGGAACCAAGAAACACCTTTTTTTAATCTTTGAACACTCCCTCATGCCCATGGTTGACTCAACATTTAATTAAAATTTCTTAGACATGTTTTGTTCACAAAATATGGTTAAGGTCTCATGAGGCTCACAGCCCCAAGTGGCAATAATTCTCTACCTACTATAATTGCCAAAAACCCAAATAGTCGCATTCTGTTGAGATTATTTGAAGATTAAAACCTCACACCCCATTGCAAGAGAGGCATAAGGAATGACCCTTTAAAGGCCAAACACCTCCTGGTTATTGCTAACATATAGTCCTTTCAATAATAATCATTCAAGAAAGGCTTGTCTCCCTCTTTTATGTTTATAACTCTGCAGTATTCACAACTACCCTTACCTTCACATGAGGATACTGTAGGTATAAGGTTATGATTTCTTTATATTTAATCATCATTATACAAAAAACTTAAATTCTCTTCATCTATCCTACTTATTAGTATATAAAATCATTATGAATCCCCTCTATTAACCTCTCATAGGTTGAGGTAAATAGGGTATTTCTAACGCCCAAGATTTTTCATTACATTTTCTTTAAAATTCATGCAAATTTTTTGCAATATAACGACTGTACATCATGGAAAATGTCTAATATGAAACATGCAATTTTATAATTTAAAGCATCAGACATCAATTTTTTCCATACAAATTTGTACTCATTTAACCATTGTACGGCCAAACCAAATATCCTCAAGTGCTACTCGAAAACAAGTTTATGAAGTAAATTGCTATTATCATAGACTTTAAATACAAATCTCTCCCAAGCATCCCTCAGTGCAAGTCCCATAATAGTCCATAGTCTAATCCAATTATAAGTCGAGAAAGCATAAACACTTCAATCATCATCTCATCTAATACAAGAGATCGCGACACAAAATAATACTCACGGTGAGTAAAAGATATACCTAAGTCAAAGGGAATCAATCCACTCCAGTAACGACCATCCATCTCCAGGAACTCTCCGACACAAACCTGCAAAAGCCTCCCAAAGGGCTCAAAAATAGTGTAATGAGTATTTTCATACTCAGTAGGAAAATACCCAGTAGGGGAGTTCCAAACAGTGAACTCAAAAATCCATACATAGATGCATTCATGCAACTCAAACTTGAAACAGACATGCAGATAATAATCATGCACATATGCATACAATCATGCCAAATACATATTATGAAACCAATCTTACACATGCACTCTTAGTTAAAGCCTCACAAACTTACTCATACAATTGTACACTTACTCATATTACTTACACATACTCATACAATCTTGCACATCATCATCCGACCTTACTTGTACAATCTTACTCGTACGACCTTACTCGTACAGTCTTACTCATACAACCTTACTCGTACAATCTTACTAAAAAACATACGCTTACAGTCTTACTCAGAAACTTACGCTTATAGTCTTGCTCAGAAACTTATGCTTACAGTCTTGCTCAAAATGATACTCTTACAGTCTTGCTCAAAATCATATTCTTACAGTCGTGCTTAGAATCATACTCTTACAACTATGCTCATACTATCGACAACTGAAGCCCACTACAATTAACAAGCTCCAATGTCGAAATGGAAAGGAATGCCACTGAGGCATCACCTTAACCTTCAGGTAGTGACTATATGTCATGGACTTTTCTAAAGGCAAGGCACACCAATGCTCATGGGGCACATGATCAAATAAGAAAGAGCAGTTCCATGATACTACTTACTTGAGCGCACAAATATAAATACACATTAGGGCTCATACAATTGCCCACAATTTAGGGTTCTTATAGTGTCAGTGCCACTCTTGCGCAAAAATCATACAATGCCACTCTTTGGTAGAATCATACAACGCTCTCAATAGAACATCAAACGTCTAGGCTTAATACAACACATAGGCCAAATTGAAAATATACATCGCTCGCAACAGATCATCAGATGTCTAGGCTTAAATACAACACACAGACAACATCCTGCAAGATAAACATCATGACAAGATATGAGAAATGTTCAGCCAACTCATTATTGGCTAGCTTAAACATGAAACATAATCCATCAAAACCCTTAGGTCTCAAACTCACAATGCTATCATTAGCTTTACTTAAAATTCAAGTTTAAATTAAGTTATGTGGTACAATTAGGCACACAAATTCTCAAACATACAATGCTCTACTGATCAAACCAAAGTTGAGCTCGATCCAAAACCATAGTTCGTCAGGGTAGTAGACTTCACTTATCCCATCCAACTCACAACATAGCTCACTGTACACAAATCCTTACGTATTCATACAATCTCTGCCATCTACCTTATGGCCAAATCATCTTTCGCGGACGTCATCAAAATAAACTCCTCAGTGCCAACCCCATTTATTACCCTTTTACTTATACTTAACTTATTATGCTTACTTTTTACTTCATAATTTATACGTTATGCTTATATAATTATGCAACATTCTTACTGTCTAACAATCCCTTAACATACACTTCAATCTAAACCAATCCATTCCAATCCTCACCCATTAAACTTGCATCCTTTGTCTTCCGTCATATGGCCACACATCCTCAACATATCCGTACGAAATCCTCTGCCACCTCTTACCATCCATCTCTCATACTTCTGCCTCCCCTACACATACACATATCCATAGCACATGCATATAGCCATTATATATACGTATGTCCATCGCACATACTTTCATACACACAATTCCATGTATAGCTTACCAACATACTTTCTAGCCATCACTAGTGCACACACAATCTACATACGTAGCTTACCAACATACTCGCTAGCCATCACTAGCACACACATATATTCTCCACATACATAGCTTACCAACATACTAGCTAGCCATCACTAACACACACATGCATCAACCATTTTTAGAGCTCACATGGATGTCATATGCATTTCAACATGGCATAATTTGTCCTCGTACGTCATGAAAACGGATCATAATTTAACATTCAAAGCATTGAATCATAAATCCTAGCATGCTACTACACATTCAAAGCATGCTCTCATAAAATTATAAGTTCAAAGCTCCTTTACCTCGTAATCATGATTTTTAATGGCAAGCACATGATGGTGGTGGCATCGGTTGTAACACCCCGACCTGAAAACCGACCCGAGTCAAGGGTTCACATGGGATAGCCCGCACTCCAGGCTATCCCAAAAATGAATAAAATAAAACACAAACTAGGAGCGGCGGACTCTGAGTGCGGGAGTCTTCATGTTCCTCTAAGCGCTAAAGAACTTTAGCTCTCCATTGCACGTAGGCCAGAACAAACCTAATTATATATCTAGTTTAGATCGGGCCAACGTTGCCTTGTCGTTGGTTGCCTATGTACGTATCGGATAACATCCATGATGTTACTCCAATATGATCGGATTCGTATGTAGTTCTGCCTATCGCTACTACACACATCAGATCGTACAAAAATATATACATATACCTAAATATTTAATCAGGATTATACGAAAACCGATAAATTGCCGAAACACACATCTCTCTCTATCATAGAGACAATCACACGACCACCATACACCTCGCTCTACCCCAGAGCAGATCCACCACATACACATGTCTCGCTCTATCACTAAGCTGAGACCGCACACACTCTACATGTCTCGCTCTACCCCAGAACTAGATGGAACACAATCACAAGTCTCGCTCCATCACTGAGCTGAAACTGAACACATACCACACGTCTCGCTCTTTTCCCTGAGCGTGATGGAACACATCATGGCATACAAGCATATATCATATCTACACATATTAAAACATAGCATATCAAGGTATAACACACATCCTAATTTAGCATATGCAACTCTATAATTTAAATGGGAGGTTAGAAACGCTTACTCCTTTGATGTTCCGCAAGGTAGCGGCATTCGAGGTTGCTCGTTCCTTTTGGGCATCCTCCCCCTTTGGATCTAGCAGTAGCGAATGGAGCCTCCTCTAGCCTCCGCATGTTCCTCGCCTTGCACAGAAGAAGACACACATATGCTCCCCTTCTCGAAGACTCTTCTCGTTTTCTATGCCCATGGGCAGCGGACAGAACCTCCCCTACTCGGGGATGTTCCTCATATTATGTGGCCCTTCGGTGGAGGGCAGAACGTCCCCTATTACAGGCCACCTTACTTGATTTGGCCCAGTGACAGAGGGCGAAGCCTCCTCTCTCTCCGGGCCATCTTTCACTCTCTTTGGGGCACGACATCGGCAAATACGTGGCGCACCTGTAGGCCGCAGACAAAACCCCCTTACCTGGGGACACTTTCTTTTTTTGTGCTCATAAGCAACAAACAGAGCGTCCCTTTCCCCGGGGCGTTTCTCACACTGCGTGGCCTTTCGGTGGAGGACAGAGCCTCCCCTACTCCAGGCCATGACTCTCGATGCAGCCCGGTGATGGAGGACGGAGCCTCCTCTCTGTCCCCAACCATTTCTCTCTCTCTCTCTTGGGGCAGGAGAGTGGCAGATAGAGCCTCCTCTTGCCCTGGGTCGTTTCCCCTTCTAGGGATGCCAACTCAAGGAATGAATCATGTCATTACATAGATCACCCTCGAATTAGCTAGGGACGCCTCAAGAACGGAAGAAAACAGACTCAGAACGAGTCAAAAAATTTCTCTAGAAGATTGAACATAATTTGAATTTATAGAGGAGAAGAGCGTGAGCGTACAAAACGCCCCACCCCAGGTGTGCCATGCATCGCGTGGGGCCTGGCCCCATGCCGTGTTGCTCCCGCGGATGCATGGGATGACGTACGGGATGCGGCCCCTTGGTGTCGGCGCTAATGCGAGCTATTTTGTCCTCTCCTTTTTTAAAATATTTTTCCCATAATATTTTATTCCAAAAACACCCATACTTCAACACGTGATAACTTCCTACCCCGAAGTCAGAATCGCGCATTCTTTGTACAGATAGACTCGTATTGACGAGCCCTTCGAAACAAGACCACGCATGGGTAAGTTATCCCCTTCTTTTTAAGTATGTCTTGCCTATGTGGCATGCTTTCTGAGGTCGTAGCTTTTGCTCCTGATCTCCGTTTAACATGTTCTTCAATTCGTTAATCTCGTTACTCTAAGTTCTACCCAAGTACAAGGATTTCACCTAATGAAACCCCCTAATACCGATCTAAAGTTTCTGAATTACCCTTAACCCCCTGGTTAAGTGTAATCGAAAAATAGGTCATTACATTGGTGGAGGAGTTGGCGGCCAAAAGCATAGCCAAGTTGAAAGAGCTATTGTCTCGAGGGTTTAGAGAAGTGCCGGAAGTACTCACGGCCAAACAAGGTGACACAAACCAATGCAGCAAAATCTGCAATCAACGGGGCACACTAGGGCAGCCAGGAGAAAGGCCGTGCCAACAAAAATGGCAAGTACGACCAAAAGTCAAGATGGACTAACTGAAGGTCGGCCGGCGGCTGAGAAGTACTCGGTCGGCCACAAGACTTGGAAATCGGCCACATATAGCACCCAACGGTGTTGATTTCAAGTCTACAAGTGCCCACATAAGGGCGAGGGAGTGGGGCGACACTCTAGGACGGAGGAGAGGTGGAGGAGGGCTCTGGTGTCAAATCCATTCAGTGGCAAAGCCATCCGATTATCAGGCGGCACAAGCGGCACCTACGCCCTTAAACACATGCGTGGCCACATGCACACATGGCCAAAAAGGGCCACTCTAGGGGGAGATGGGTCGGACGGTGATGGCCCAAGACCCACAAAAGGGCAACTGAGCTTGGGCCAGGAGGTGGTGGTTAACCGAAATGACAACATCACCGTTCGCCACCTACAACCAACACATTTGGTGCAGGTAGTTGTGCATCTCGCATGGCAAAGGGTAAAGGGATGCCTCAGAGTCGAGAAGTGGCTGAGCAAAGGCCCCGATGAAACAAGGCTGACCTAAGGCTGGCCAGAGGCCAACCGGAAACCGGTGGCATCATAGTGGCAAAATATCCACGGAGGGTCATACAGGCAATACCCAAATCAAGCATAATGGCGAAATAGGACGATAGGGGCAAAGTGGGGTTGAAAGCGGTAACCCCCATCCGACACTGGGTCGAGGTAGGCTGGACTAGACTAGGGTGGTGGCCATACCTTTTCCAACCCCAGGATGACCGAAAGGAGGTTATTGTTAGGCTGGATGATAACCAAAAACACCAGCGTCTCAAAAATATATCGGACAGTAAGAAGAAGAAGAAAAACCGAACAAAGTACTGGTAACTCACGAAGGAGCAAGGAGAGCACAGAGGCTGCTCTAGCCAGTGCCTATGAGTTCTTAGCGGCCAAATGAAGGTACGTCTAATTGAGGGTGGCCGCAAACAGCAGCAAAATCGCCCTCCTAAGGCCCAAAAATGAATTTAGAAGGTGAGAAAAACTGAGGAAAAGACTCATACCTCATGGAGGAGCAAGGAGGACATAACGACGGTTATAGCTGGTAACAACTGACTCGTGGCGGTAAGGCGAAGTGGATCCCAGCAAGAACTAGCAAAATCTGATGATGGAGGAGGGACAACGGAGCAACCGAAAACTCACTTGGGTTTCTCTCAAAGTTATTGGACGTCAAAAGTTTTCTGGACGTCGAGTTTTCTAGAATCTGATCGATGGATTTCAGATTTATATATCCTTTTTTTTCCTTTTATGTTCCTAGCATGCGTTAACCTCTTGTTTATGCGTCACACCTCCAAATTTTGCCTCAAAAGTGCGTGTTGAGGCCAGTGGCCCACGACTAAGCCCCACACCGACTCTAAGCATATAATACTAAGGTTAAATATGTAGATATAAATATATTGAAGTGTCACATTTTCCCGCTCAAAATTATCATAAAAATAGCTAAAATTTCACAAAAAATGGTAAAAAAATCAGGGACATTACATCTACAAAGAACAAAATTTACACATACCTTTCGTTGTTAAGTATACTTAGAATATGAAACTCCATACTAGGAGTCTCATATTGGAGCTCACACACTCAACTAATATATTAAACTACCACCAATTCAACCTTTGTCTTTGCTTGAAGCCTGCGCCACCTCATCCACCATAAAATAAGGGCTAATGGACACTAGTGTTGAAATCTTGATTGCCACGATTATCAATACCTCCTCTATTATACTGTGTGGAATTAGTAATCTTTTTATACTCTTTACCATTTCTATTTGAACTTGACTCTTGGGCTAGGGGAACAACTCTACATAACTCCCATCCTTATAGAGCTAGAAGATCATGATTCTATTTTATACCATACTTTTCTGTTATTTGTGACTAAATGACTCACTTGAGAAACCAATAAGGCACTAGGAATCTCAAAATCTTTGTGCTATATGCATTAGTTCAAGGTTACTAAATCATCGCATTACATGGTTTCATGCACATGCTTTAGGGTTTACTAACCCTTAATTAGTACATGCGTACTCAATATCCCACACACATCATAAAATCCTTGATAATCATGCAAATATAAGTAATTGCTATATAGTTTATTCTTTATTAATAAAATCTTTGCCTTGAGGTATAATCGGTAACCTCATTGATAGGTTGGTCATATCACTGATGATTATTGATAAATCCATTGACATGTCAAACCCTCGTACACAATGTGATGACTAGATAAGTCTACCTCACCAATAGGTCAGCCAGATCACCGATGACCATTAGTAGATCCACCAACATGCTAAATGCTCACTAACAATGGGTTGGATAGATAAGCCCACCTCATCGACGACTTATTGACGTGTCGACCTCATTGCAGATGACCAATCAACATGCATAGTTCTGCATACATGTAAGGGCACTACTCAACCTCTTCCTTCTACCGATGCAATCATCAATACATCAGTGTCCTCACTAATGATCGGGAAAAACATTATCAAAGTCTCCCCTTCCTTCCCAACTTGAGAGCAAAATGATTCCACTTGCAAAACAAGTATCACAAAGGATGCTGATAAGTGAGATTGCAAAACAAAAACTGCGATAACAAATACAACAATGGAATACAAAATAATTCAAGTCAATATACCTTTCAACTTATCATAGTTACATCCAGACCAAAAAAAGAGAAGAAACAAAAGGTTCACTAAGACTCAGTAGTTACATCTAGGAGTCTAACCACCCTCACTATATTATAATCTACCACAAGTCATTTTCACATTTTCCCTAAAGTCAATGCCTAGATCTACTCATGCCATGAAGCAAAGGATAAAATATTAGGTACGAATAGGGTACTAATGTGGCAGTGCCTATCACCAATCAAAAATTGACTTGTTCACATGTTTTTTAGTTAACTCCTTAAAAATAGCCTACTTAATATGAAACATGGTAATATCTTAAATCCTAATTGGTGACAGGCATGCCACGTTGGTACCCTACTGGTACCTAATATTTTTCTGTAGCAAAGGCCCACAAGGGCTCATAGACTTAAGTGCTTGAGATATTGACTTCTATGATCATTAAAACCTCTTATATTGCATTGTGCTAGACCATTTATTTTTTTTATGTTATGATCTTTTCGAACTTAACTCCCAAACAAGAAGAACAGCTCTACACACAAACTCTTACTTTTAAAAATCTAAAAGACCATAATCTATTTTCATCCTTTTTTTTTTTCTACTTGGCTAAAATAACTTACTTTTATAGCAAACCAAAGATTAAGATCTTTTATCCTTTGAGTGTCAAATGAATTGGTCAAGGGTGCATAATCATTAAAATAATTTATACATGTATATAGTTTGCTCACCCTAATATCATACATGTATATCTTACATACATTCACATATTTTTTATGCACAAAAACCATAATATTATATTTCTTATAAATAATATATATTATAATAAAAATCATACTCAAGAACTATAAACCGATGCACTATTAGTGATGTCACTGGCATATGCATTAATAATTATTGAGATCTTATTATCGCATCAAACCCTTGCCGACAATAAGTAAAAGGTCGAAGCACATCTTGTCAATCCTACAACCGATGCATCAATTACACTACCTATTCGATAATAACACCAACGTAACATAACATGTTAATATTAATATTTTTTGATCTTCCTCCTAGTATCGATGAGGTCATCAATAGGTCTACCACTCGTTTCAATAATATGAAATAACCAGAGACCAGACTGATTCCCCGATTACAGAGACCTTACAAGGTCGCCGACGTGTTGTGAATATCTGCTAATGTGCGGCTCCTGCTTTTGGCGTTATACTCCCACCCCGGTCGAGCTATACCCGTTAAAAAGAGGTATGCAGTCATTTTTTGGCCGTCACAATCATCGACAACGATAGTACTCTGCATAAAAATTTCATAAATTCATTCATATGAAACATGCACGACAATACATATATCAATGAATTGATATATGTGGATCCATCCCATGAATTGTATACTAGAAGTATACGTGCAGCATCACTCCCGAGGAAAAGAATTTGCGTTGTTTAGTTTCTATACATGATATGAACATCACGTGTTTCTTCTGTTCTAAACCATACATTACTCATAGTTTATTCATCCAATTGAAATGAATGCATAAAATAAACAGGTAACACCTCCCATAAGAAAAGCAAAAAACAATTTAAGTCATTCCAACCATGAAATGATTCGAAAAGTTTTTTTTTCTTACCAACAAAAATTATATATATTTTTAATTTAAATGTATGTGTTTCCCATCAATTAATAATAGAAAAATACCTACTTTTTAAAATTTTATCGTTAATATATCCAGGTTGTTTTTTCCTTTCCAACATATTTTTATAATACTCTATTTGTCTTAAATTAATAGCTCTATTTAACAAAAAAACTTGTTCCATGTTAATGACTCTATTTTGTTAAATTTAAATAATTGAGTACTTAAAAAATAATATTATAAGTTTTTTTTCCTTTTTCTTAGATATGGTATTGAGCATTCAATATAAATTATTATTTTTTTAAAATATAGCTATAAATATAAGACAAAAGAAATACAAAGTTTTTCTACATTACCTTTAATTTGTATGAGAAGTGCAATACTATCTCTATTTTTTTATTAAAAAGACAATAATATTAAAACTACCTTTATCTTCTCCTTTTTTGTGTCAATGCCCTAGCTTCGTATAACCCTATTCAAGGTGTAATGTGTAAGAGGCTATTCATACCAATGCAGGGATAGAGATCAAATAAAGATGAAGGAGAAGAAAGATAAAAAATATTGCCTCCATCACCACATTATTAGCTGTATTTAAAAGATAATTATTTTTATTAAAAAGTGAAGCCCACCTCTATGAGAAATGAAAATAAGCTTACTATACTTATTTTTAAGTACTCAACATCTTAAATTGAACAAAACAAAGTTATTAATATAGAACAATAATTTTTTGTCAAATGAAGCTATTAACTTATGAGGGAGGGAGTATTGTAGCATTAGACTACATCTTATAAGGGCATGTTAGATAAAAAATTTCATTATATGGCTTGTTGGAATCATGACAAAAAAAAATGTTGGAAAGAAAATAATTAATGTGTGACTATGCAGTAAAGGAACATAGTAACTTAAATATATTTAAAATAAGAATTTGGAAAGTAAATATTTTAATTCAAACTTCCTCCCTCTTAAATTAATAGCTATATTTGGTACCCTTTGTTATATATTAATAGTTACATTTAAAAAAATAGTAATTTTTATTGATTAGTGAAACCCACACCTAAGAGAAGGAAAGATAAACTTATGATACTCTTTTTTAAATACTCAATTACTTAAATTTAACAAAATAGAGCTATTTATATGTATTTTTTTTTATAAATGGAGCTATTAATTTAGTACATATGGTATAGTTTTTATTGAACGGTGAAACCCACATCAAAGAGACAATAAAATAAACTTATAATATTTTTTTAAGTACCTAATTATTTAAATTGAATAAAATAAAATAATTAATATAAATTAACAGTTTTACTAAATAGAGCTATTAATTTGAGACGGAGAAAGTACTAATTACACTAAAATATTAAAATAGTAATATTTACTCTCTCTGTCGTATATTAATAGCTATATTTAAAAAAATAATAATTTTTATTAAATAAAAAACTCACTTCTAAAATAAGAAAAAATAAACTCACAATACTCTTTTGTAAATACCTAATCACTTAAATTGAATAAAATAAAATTATTAATATAAAATAATTTTTTTATTAAATATAGTTATTAATATAAGACAAGAGAAAATACTAATTTACACTTATGCATATTTTTTTCAAGATAAGAAATAAATCGTTAGAAGGGGAATGTCTCGTACTCAATCAATGAGGGGTCCAAGTCTTGTGGGTGCACCTGATCAAGTGTAACCCCCTGCCCCATCCTTAATTCCGTGGGTCCCAATGCAGACTACTTATTAGCAAATTAGAAGACTACTACGAGGCGCGAGTTCAGCCATGGGACGGTTTAACGTGAGCCCCGCCAGAGCCCGGCTGCCCCAGCCATGACGGAGACCGATTAACCGGGGTTGAACCCGGGGGTCGACCACCGACCCTAGGGTTAGGCCCCCCCCCCCCCCCCCCCCCCCCCCACACACACAGTTACAGACTCCCCCAGGCCACCACGCCTCTCCCCTCCCCTCCTCCACCTCTCTTCCCTGATTCCTCTCCCCTCTCTGCCCCCTCCGACCGAAATCCCAGCCCCGGCATTTCAATGCGGAAATCCAATTCCCCCCGCCCGGCTCCCGATTTCCGACTCCCGCCGTGGTAGCCGCTCCGGCTGCCGGTTCTCCCCCTCTCTCGGCGCCGCTGCCCCGGAGGCGGGGGCGTCTTGGAGTGGGTCGATTGTTGATTGCCTGAGTGGGTTGTTGCTAGGCTGAAGTGAGGTTGGGGCTAGGGTTTTTCCCGCCATGGCTCCCGGGCGTAAACGAGGAGCGAATCGCGACCAGGCCAAGGACGCCCTGAGGCTGGGGGATCTTGTGCTCGCCAAGGTTAAGGGCTTCCCGCCCTGGCCGGCTAAGGTGCGCTCTGAAACGCTTGTCTTTGGGTTTCCGTTTCGTTGTCGTTGTAGGGCTTCTTTGTTTTAGTCCGACTTTGAGAATTTTGATGCTGCCTTTTTTTAAATTTCCTTGCATAAATCCAACGAGGTTGGACGGAGTGCCTTCTGCTATTGCAGTGTTTTGGAAAGTTGAATGTTTGCTTATCAGAGTTTGCTATTTGTTTCTGATTCGAAAGTTTTTTTCCTCCATCATAAACTTGGCCCATTTGTTTCTGATATTATATAAGAGAGGCGGTGAAAGTTGTAAGGTCAATGTGATTTCTACCCTTTTTTTTTATAGTGAGTTTTCAATTCCTGGTCGTTTTCTACCTTGCTTGATGTTTTTTGTTAGAGCACTTTTAGTTTGTTGAATCCATAATTGTTGTATTGTTACTTCTTCTTTTCCTTCTTCCTTAACTTCTTCACTATTTAGTACCATGGTTTCGATTGGTATAAAATTTATTGTCGTTGTTGTTACTAATTATCTGTGTTATTGTTCTTACTCCTAGTTTATACTTCCGTCAGCCAATTGATTGTCTCATTCCTTTCTCATTATTGCAATATATGCCTTTGTGATTAATTTCGGAAGTGGAATTCTAAAAAGGTGTTTGAACTCCATAGTTTTTTATGTGAGGTTCTTCTTGTGCATTTAATACTGAATTTTGTTGCTGTTGGTTCAGTCACCTTTTTTTTCTTTGTCCTTTTTGTTCACCATATCTGTGCACATATTGATGTTATATAAATTGGGGAAGTGTTTATCTAGACTGATATGCTTTGAGCTAGTGCTTCACTAAAGCTCCATTTATCATGGGGTTCTTACTGAGAAATTTTTCTTGAAACCTGCTCCAACTGATTAACCTATTATCATGTTGTATCACCGCAGAAAGTGATGCTGTGGGCTTCATGCTACATAATCGTATATGAAAATACTGAGTACTGATATATTTCAATGGTTCTAAAATCTACACTGCAGACAACTTGAGATAATCATTCTGGTTTTGTAAATTTATATCTTTTTTGTTTTTTGATGAAGGTAAATTTATATCTTAGACTAGCCACATTATGGTCGAGATAGTTTTGAGTTGGTTGATGTTTTGAGGTGTGTATGAAATGTATTTACTTATAAGTAAGTTCATACTGAAATTGTATGATCATTTTGTGCTGCTAAGTTAATGAATCTAGTGAAACTTCATATGTAGCTAGGCGAGGCATATGATTATGATGGTGATAGATTCCTTTTGTTTTGTGTCTGCAGATTAGCAAGCCCGAAGATTGGAAGCAGACACCAGATCCAAAGAAATATTTTGTTTACTTCTTTGGCACTGCTGAAATGTAAGGCTCTTATGCTTGTTTTTTTGAAGAATTAGTGGGTCTTTTTGCAAATCTGTTATGCTATTGTAGCTTTATACCATAAAGATGTTGATGTAAGTCTTAGTTTCTGTGTTATTTTTTTTTTGAGTGAAGTTGAAATTGGGACCATAGAGGATGATCGCTTGGAGATAATTGTATAGTAGATAAATTGGCTAATTTCAGCCGCTCATATGGTTTATCTTTTCTTTGAGGCTAAAATTGGCATCAAAACTGAACATACAAGTTATGTCTGATCTATGGTTACGCTGTGTGATATGTGTTGGATATATGGTTTTGGTTATGCACAGTTTAATAGGAAAAAAATTGGGTAGAAATAGGATGATTTGAACGAACATTGACATATTGGATACAATTTTGACAATTTCGATCCAGTATAGACATGAACCTGATTTGGGCTTGGATAGGGGATGCAGAATTGAGGTTGGCAGATAATGTTCTAAATATTAAGGGTTATGAGTTGTTTTTGGTCTTGCCTGAAAAAAAATTATTTCATGAAACGAAGGTGATTGGTGAAAGAAGGTATTTGGTTTGAGTTTTAATTTTGGAGAAAAGCTTTTGCAGGCACAACACGTGAGTCTTTAAGTGTAGGTGTTGATGAATATTTAGAGCTGAATTTGGTATTTAGACTCAGGTAAGTGAAGTTTTAGAATGGATATTGATGAAAAGGTCAAGTTCAGTAGAGATATTGATGAAAAATTGTGATGTAAAATGAGGATCTTGGATTAATAACGAGGAGATAACAAGCTAGGTGAAATCTTCTTGTTAGAGTTAATGAATATTGTAATAACACTTGCCTTGATTAAGCTAACAAGTTTACATTTCTTGGCACCAATCTGCATGTTTTATGGTAATTGGTAGAAGTGTGGATCATACATATATGAAGCAGCTGGTTGGATGGCATTTGAGCTTCTGTAGGACCAACAGACATAAATCCTAGTGTCGATTTTTGTCTCATGTTTAAATGACTGCTCAGTTTTGGTGGTCGTTGTTTTTAAGCAAAGTTTTATTGACAATGGTTATATTGGTCTTGGGAAAGAAAAAGGTGGGACACATAGGGAAATGGAAATGCAATGATAGGGAAGTAATTCTTAGCCAAGCAGAAGTAGGTTGCGTGGAATTCTCCTCATACCATGTGGTTTGGCAATTATTATTATTCCCAAATATTAGGATGGGATATTTGGATCTCATATCTTTGCATAGGTTGATCATGAGGGTATTTAAGGAAAAAAAGCTTGTTACTAGTTGTTTGTTAGCTCATAACATTTTGGTACATTTTATTTTTCTCTTATTTTGCAGTAAAAAGATGCGTGTGACTCTGTACTGATTGGTATGTTTAGCCTATAATATATTTATATATTTTTCATTTTGTAAATTATTTCATTGTTGGTTCTCCTTTTAGTATGCTGGATGATCTGGGTTTCCTTCTGCACACTTGTTTGCATAATGAACTACATGCAGTAGCACCAGAGTACTAGTGGAATTACAAGTATTATTTTGAACTTACAATGGTAATAGCAATAATGGCAGTGGTATGATTCAAGATGAAGTAATAATCTTCATCTCCTGTGTTTGTAATGTTGTAACAAGGCAAAAGATTGGGCCACCCTGATAATTATCACTCTTTATTTGAGGTTAATTATTTTTACGTGAATTTGGCTGAATTTCTTGTGGTAATGCAAGGAATCTCATGGTTGAATCTGTGATGCTCTTGATACATGACCTATTTCTTTAAAACTAGAAGTGCGGCTTTTTTTTTATTGCTTAAGCTGCTCTTTTGACTCTTTCTTTCTATCCAGTGGTTTTATTGCTCCAGCTGATATTCAGCCTTTTACTAACGAGGCAAAGTCTAAGGTAGTTGCTCGATGTCATGGTAAAACAGTAAAAAACTATGCTCAGGCTGTGAAGGAGATTTGTGTAGCTTTTGAGGAAGTACATAAAAAAGATAAAGACAAAGGTAAATCTGGAGAAGACAGCAAACAGGAAGTTTCTCACATGAATACCTTGACTGATGGTCATGTTGATGGCAGTCGTGTAAGGAAACATCCTAAAGTAGCTGCAGCGAATCAAGTCGAGATGCTTGAACTGGCAACTGCTAAAGATGATAGGGGCCAAGATGATGAACCTCATGGGTCTGATTGCTCGTCTCGTAGCAAGCATGTGAAAGATGTTCGACGTAAAGCAGGGCTTGATTCTTCTCGGAAAGAAAGTCTTGCATCTGATGGAATTGCTGGTTCACGGAACGAAGAGAAAGGTAATACTGAAAATCCACGTGTTAGCTATTCCCCAGATCAGGAAGGTGGTTTTTCTCATAGGGACCATGATGATGCAGGTGTCAGTGGTCGGGTCGAGTGTGCTGAGGTAGAAATTCCCTCAGAAGAGTTGCTAGCTGTTAAAGATAGATGTTCCTCTGATGCAAATCTAGTCTCTCCAAAAGCACAGATTGATGAGGAAGACAATGTTTTGCCCCCTTTGGTTGCCTCTCATGCAAAAAGCTCTAGTGGCGGACACAAGGTGATTATGAATGGTCACAAACCTGGAAATGTGGTGCCAGTGGCAAAAAAGAAAGCTCAGAGGGAGGCTGAAGTTCAGAAAATGGTTCATAGGTCTTTGAGCTCATCACAAGAGGACCACAGTACTGATTCCAGGGAGAAAGCAAGAGATGAGACTATTCGAAGAAACATGTTTGGGAAAATTGCTGTGTGCGACAGCGCGAGAGATTCATCTCTAAGTTCAAACCCAGAAACACTCACTGCTATTGTAAAGAAGGAAAAAGGAACAGGCTTATCTACTTCAAAGAAGCTTTCATCTGGAAAAGGTGGGCCTGCTGGTGTTCGCAATGAGAAGAAGGCTGTATTTAGTAGTTTGGAGGAAGACGATGGTGGTAGCGGATTGTCTTCAATAGATCCTGCGAAGAATCAAACATCCTTGAATTTTAGTAAAGCTAAAGTAGCTGATAATGAAGATTTGCGGCCTGCAAAGAAGCTAAGGCTTGCATCTGGTAGTGATGAGGAGATGGAGGATAGTTCGGTTGTTACAGAAAAGATTAACTGCATGCACCCTCCGACTAATGAAAATGGAAAAGACAAAGTATTGGAGAGAAAGAATTCTATGTCTACTGAAACAGGAAGCAATGTGGTCCACGGGACGGGTGATGAAGCTTTATTGCCACTGTCAAAGAGACGCAGCAAACTGGAAGCGGTTTCTGATTATGCTGCCAAAATAACTGGTAGTGCCATAGAAAAAAGTTCTACCCGTCTTAAAAATGAGAAGTTGAGTTCTGATTTAGGTAGATCTTCTGCTGTTCAAGTTCGCTCTCGAAGAAGACCATTTTATTCAGGTGATGATGATCAAGATGAAGTTCAGTGCAGGACTCCAGTTCACAGAGGATCTTCAAATGTAATTAAGAAAGTAAATGAGTCCTTGCAGCAAGAAGTTGACATTCCTTCAGAATCAAATATTAAAGACGTTAAGCTTGAAAATTTAGGTGCAGTGAAGCTTGAAGATAAATCTTCAAATGTTGTGGATTCCATGATTACTCCTAAAGAATCATTCTTAACAAATACTAGCCAGAACGAAGAAAAGAGGCTTGGACAAACTTTGGACTCTTATGCATCAAGTAGTCCTCAGAAATTGGAGTCAATTGTTTCTCAAGAGCTTAAACCAGCCATCACTTTGGCAAGTAAGTTGCCAAGTTCAATTGCTCCAAAACATGTTGAGGGTAAAACTAACAAAGTTCAGGTCAAGGCATCTAATGTTGCTTCTGAAAAGAAAGCCGCACATCCAACATCCTCACAGGGTTTAGATCTGGCTCTTGAAAGTTCAAGCCGCTCATCCAATCAGGTGACAGTACAATGGAACAAGCCAGCTAATTCAGTGGAAAAATTGAAGGGTACTCCAAAAGGAACCGTGAAATCTGCTAACACCAGCTCTTTGGATCGTGGTGCTGAGAGAGAAAGTTTGATGTCTGAGAGGTAAGTTGTTACAAATAGTACTTTATTCATTCCGAAGTGGCTTCCTTGATTTAATTACATTTTTCTTCTCGCAATCCAGTTTCTCAAAAAAATCCTGTCTTTCTGTTACAGGTTAGAAATTGTGAAGGAACATAAAATAGCTGCAACTTCATCGACAGATGCGAAATCCATTGATTCTTCTACATCTATGAAACATCTTATTGCAGCTGCACAGGCAAAGAGGAAACAAGCCCATTCCCAGTCCTTTCTACATGCTATTCCTGCCTTCATATCTACCCCATCAGTGGTCCAGGGGGTGAGCCCCGGTCCTGGCTCCACATTTTCAGCTTTCTCTTCAGGTATTATTATGCAGCAGGAAGCCACTGGGGTGTATGCTCAGAACCGATCTACGTCAGTTTCTCCTGCTACTCATTCACGACAGCAGTTATCGGAGAATCAAATAGATCGTGAAGAATGTGATGGTGGAGACAGTCCAGGATATCGAGGCCCAGGTGGTTCATTGAGTGGTGGCACTGAAGCAGTTGTTGCTCGGGATGCTTTTGAAGGAATGATTGAGACATTATCTAGAACGAAGGAGAGTATTGGACGGGCAACTCGTCTTGCAATTGATTGTGCCAAATATGGTTTAGCTGGCGAGGTGAGCTTGTTATTGATGGTTGGTGCATCCATTTCACTTGTATCATATAGTTGAAGTAGATGATTTAAGTGCTAATAAAAGTGCCATCTTCTTTGAAATTGCCAATGATGTGTAAGATATTTTAGAAGCTGGGGCATACTAGATACAAATATGTGGCAAAGGTGGGATTAAAATTTTAAAGATTGATGATCTTTTAACTTCTAATATGAAATTCTCTCTCTGCTGTTCAGGTAGTGGAACTGCTAATTCGTAAGTTGGAGAATGAACCTAGCTATCACCGTAGAGTTGACCTATTCTTCCTTGTGGATTCAATCACTCAATGTTCACATGGTCAGAAAGGTAAAAACATTTGAGGTTGCTTATCATGCCCTTTTAAAGCTATGGCTTGTCTATCTACCTTGTTAGGGATAGCGATTGTAATGATTTTTTTATGATGTTAACTAATGTCTCCCATGTTCTCATGTAAATTATGCACATTTTCACGTGACTTTGCAGTATGTAGCTTGCCCTTTCTTTGCTAGTGAAATTAAAGTGAACTTGCCCCCTTAACATCCTCATGATGGTCACACATTGTCAAATTTGCGTTTATTATACTATCTTCAGTTTTTGAACTCTTCTTCAAGTCAATATTTGGCTAATAGTGAAATTGTGTAGAGATATGACATTTGTTCTTAAGCTTTTACTTTTGGTCCCTGAGCTACTGCTGTTTACTAAATTATTTTTAGGCATAGCTGGAGCTTCATACATTCCTGCTGTCCAAACAGCATTACCACGCCTCTTAGGTGCCGCAGCACCTCCTGGAGCTAGTGCACGTGAGAATCGTCGCCAATGTCTTAAGGTAATATTATACTTGTACTGTTTGAAAAGTTCTCTTTGCTTTATTAGCATTTATTGTTGTGGAGCAAAATGTTTAATTTTTTTTGTGTGAATGTCTCTAGGCATTCCTTGTGGCCTTGAAAAATGAAAGAGGATCTTGTCCCTGAGGGGCATAGAATGTTTCACGTTATTATGAGGATTGAGCCCTTATTGGTGCTTAAGATTTAGCTTTTAACGTGACCGGTTTATAATCACAATCAAGAAGTGCTTTTTCCCAACAATTTGGGATTGGCGACACAGATCTTGCACTTACCCTCTAGACTGTTTTGTTCCAGCTCTTTGTTATAAATTGTAGGATCATATCTTTCTGTAGAAACTCCATCCATGTCCTCTTTGGTCTTCCGCTCTCCTTCTGGTCCCTTTAACTTGCATCTTTTCTAACCTTTTGACTGGCGTATCACTTGGATATCTTTGTACATGCCCATAGCAACCACCTCACTCTCCCTAATCCTCTCTGTTGTAGACGAGTGTGGTCTACAGCGAAGATGACGTTTCTGTTAGGGGAAAAGGAAGAAAGAGCGAGGGAAGAGATCTAAGTTATCTAAGCTAACACTATATCATTAATTCTTAATGCTTGACGTTAGAGAGATCGTACCACTGCAATATATAGGCTTCAATACTATTCCAAGTAAGACTAGGGATCCTAACTAGGAATAAACTAAAATAAGACACTACCATTAATCAAAACATAGGCTATTTAGAATAGGAAATTATCTAAGGAAGATTAATGCCAAATACACTAAGTAGAGAAGGCAAGGCGGTCAAACATGTTGGGCCCCCATGAGGTGGGCCATACGAGTCATAACATTCTCGCGTGAAGGTATGACCTTAGGTTTGATCTTACATACTCATTTCTAAACGAACTCTTGTTAATTTATACACAGCTTTAGCATCCTCGTTTCAGCTACATTTTATTTACCTATATTACTTTCTTTGTCTTATCACTCCACTCCATAGACTATTGCATACCTTACAGCCTTCCTACTGAGTTTTTCCTTATGCCTTGCTGGGTTGCACTTATTATACAACACTCCTGCAGCGGCTCCCCACTTTCCCATGTCGCACTTATTATATAAATAGCTTTCTATATCTCCTCCCTTGTTGATACTGTAGCATGATAGTGGAATTGCCCACACTATTGCACTTCTTGCCCTATATCGCCACTAACGGTCTATCTATAGTTGAACCTTTTCTGAAATTGAATTCCAAATACTATTAGTTCTATCATATGGAAATATAATAGATGTTAAATCAAAAGTTTTAAATAGTATTATTTGAACATATGGTTCTTGGTCATAAAAAATTGAAGCATCAACAATTGGCTAACATAGATTCCTCATGTCTGCATGACCTTACATGTGCATATGCTATGTAAAGTGGTTATAAGTTATTAAAATAACATACAAAAAATGTTGCTTAAGACTAAGTATATGCTTGTTTTATTTTTAAGATTTGCATGGTTAATATATCCACACTTACACATGCATCGGTAATACTGATCATGGTTTCTTTGTTTCTTTTAGTTATTTGTCTCACCCACTTCTGAGATTTTTCTGTGAATATTTGTTTTCAAGGTATTGAGGTTGTGGCTTGAGCGGAAGATTTTACCTGAATCATTTCTTCGACGATATATAGATGAGTTTGGCGTTTCAACGGAAGAGATTTCTGCTGGGTGCTTTCTAAAACGTCCTTCTCGGGCTGAGCGATCTGTGGATGACCCAATTAGAGAAATGGAAGGCATGCTTGTTGATGAATATGGGAGGTATGTATGTTTAATATGTATCCGTACTTGATGCATTATGCTGTTTAATTCTTGTGTTCCTTTTCGTTTCTTTTATGTCTTGATTTTTATTAACACGGGACTTATACAAATTATTTACTTTCTTCAGCAATGCAACATTTCAGTTGCCTGGTTTTTTGTCTTCTCATGCATTTGAAGATGATGAAGATGATGAAGATCTTCCAAGCCATGGTTTAGGCAACAAGGACACAGCCAATGATGAATCTCCCGATGAAGCCACTGATGCTACGGAAGATCTAGAACCAACATGTGCAGTTACTCCTTCCAGCGACAGACACCACCATATATTGGAGGAAGTAGATGGCGAGCTTGAAATGGAGGATGTTTCTGGATCCTCTCTATCTTTTAAAGATGTGGGCACAACTGCAAGTGCAAAAAAGGACTCATATGATCCCGAATCTCTTCGCCAGAACTTAGAGAATCGAAACTTAGAACCGTCAACATCAAATAACAGCCATCTTGAGCTTCCACCCCTGCCGTTGGGGGAGGATTCTCCACCATTACCATCAGATTCTCCCCCTCCCCCACCTCCTTTACCTCCTTCCCCGCCTCCACCACCTCCACCACGATCTCCTTCACCACCTCCTCCTCCACCATCAAACCCTCCTCCACCTTTAATCCCTCCTCCGCTGCCTCCATCTTTACCACCACCTTCTTCTCCATCTTTTGGTTATCGTCCGCCACTTCTTCAAGATTATTGTACGACTCCAAGTGTAAGTATCTGTTTGACTTTTTTAGATTTTGTCTGATTTTGTGTTTGTAATGTTTATAATCTACTTTCCCTAACAGGCTAATCAATTTGCGGTTGCTGGAAATGCTCCTATGCAAACCCATCTTAATGCAACCTCAATGAAAGGTGATATGGTTCCTCCACAGCAGTCTGCTTGCTTTGTAACTGCTGGTCCATGCTCAAGTACACAAGATATACCTGTATTTGATGCATCAAGATCGTTTGAGTCAACAGGACAAAATCGTGACATGTATTTACCTCCTTCACAAACTTCTTATCATCAACATCAGCATCATCAAAACCATCATTTTCATCCGCATCATCATCATCAGCAGCAACCACAGCAGCCTCACCCCCATCAATTTACCCAACAGCAGCAGTTCCCGCATCCAACAACTGGCACATCTTACACACAAGGGCCACCTTACCTTCCTCCACCACCTCCCCGGCCTCCCATTGTACCACCTGCACAGACACCAGGACCAAGTCTGGCTCCACTACCTGGACACCATTTCCCTTACCCCAATCCCCCTGCAGTTCAGCAGCAAATACAGCCGCCTCAGCAACACCACCAACAACCATGCCATCCTTATGCTGTGCAGCATCTTTCTAATGGGCATAGGCAATATGTCATTGATGAAAACCGTAGGGATGGCCCAGAGAATACTCAGCAGCCTGGAGTTTGGGGGACAGGAGGAAGGCCAATGCCATCAGGAGGCCCCTTTATCCAGGAAGGTATGCTGTCCGCATGGCTTACATGAAGAACATAACTTTTCAATTTGAAAATGTCTTATCTTGTCTAATCGGGTTACACTTCTCATGCTTTGGAATGTGGATTGGGTGGCAGGGTTCTTCCATCCTCCCATGGAAAGGCCTAGCACCAGTGCTTTAAGTTATCAACCGCCTGTATATAATTCTCTTCCCCCTGGACCTCCAATGCCAGGTAATTTTGCCTTGGAAAGAAAATTGCCCAAAAGGCTTTCTTTTTGTGTATTAGGTTGATCTTTTTTTTTAATGATTGCGCTCAATCTTTATTTTTTCTAACACTGCCTTTTGTACAGACGTAGAAATCTTATTTAAAAAGAAAATTACATTTTAGATTTTCTCTATTTGATGATCCAACCTTCAGATGAACCTTTTGATCTCTGCCATTCCATAGTATTCAAACTTGACTTTCCTGAAAGCGAAAAATAATGCTGGCAAACACAGCAAGACTGGGCCAGATTATATTACAAATTTATGTTGATCATAAACATTGGATAATGGGTTAATATTAAAGAGTAAAATAATGCTGGCGAATGCAGCAAGAATGTGTCAGGTTAAATTATTACTGCTTTATGTTCTAAACTAGGCTTCAGTGAACTTAGTTGACTTTAAGTTGGACAAGTTTCTTTTGCAACTTGCATAATGGTTAGAACCAAGGTTTGTAATGTTGTGAGATCTTGCCAAAATTTAAGCGAGATCTCACATCTTGGCAGAAAAACAGGAGTTTAAACACCAGAAATGTGGTTTCTGCCTCGGTTTCCCTTTCTTGGTGAGATCTTACTGAGATGAATGTTTTACAGTATATATATTTCCTGATTTTCCTGAAACCATCGAGTTTGATGTTGAAATTTTCTACTTTGTTTGGATGTCACTGTCACATTACAGGGGCTTTTATAGTCCAAAAGGGCCCTTTCTGCATTTTTAGTCGTTTGGATGGGCCATTTCATACCGAAATGACCTTTCCAGCAAAACAGCCAGAAAAGGTCTTTTATATCAATTCTGCTTAAATTGACCAAAAAGGCCCTTTCTGAGTTAAATGTTGTGAAAAGACATGTCATCCCTCATTCTCTCCCACATATTGTTGGGTTTTCTTGTCATTTTACGTACCAAAAATCTTATAGGAGATCAATTTTGTCTTATGTGGAGGAAGTTAGTGTCGATAACATTTCTAACATCTAACTGTGATAGTGCAGTTCTAATGTTTCATATTAGTGGCAATCCTTTATCTGATGTGTGTAATTGTTCAGGTCTTGGAGTTAACCAGATGCCCCCTTGTAGACCAGACATGTCTGCTGTTGATTGTTGGAGACCGGTCTGAGGATCATCTGAAGAAGAAATATTGTGAATGGGGTGGGTGTCTCCACTGCAAATATTTGTATGATCTTGACTTTTACTAACACTAAGTGGGAGGTGCTTGTCTCTTATGGGTGCACAAGTTGATGACAGTTTTGGTAATGTTGCTACTGACTTATTCAGGTTGTTAAACTAATAAAGTTCATTTGGATATTCTTCAGGAAATGTGGGAATGGCGGAGGGAGGAATTTTTCTTACAGATCCTCACAAGAGATGTTGAGTCATCTGCATGACACTAAAAGAATCCTTGTTGTTCAATTAAATGCTGGTGTCAACCTCACAGTTGCCATGGACGGATTGTGAATACTGTAAAATTTTCTTGACAAGTGCACCTCTTATTCGTGCCAAGCGTAAGCACCTTGGTTTTTGATACATTGATCTACTTGTAATTTTGTATGAAAGTGTACTTTACTGTTAACTTTATTTACCATATAATTAAAAGAAATTCTTTGATGATTCTTGAGCTAAGTTTTAGATATGTATTTAGCATACATGTTGACACATGGCCCACTTCTGATCCTTCTGGGATGTGGCTCTATTGTCAATATCCTGTGTTTCATTGTAGGTATAACTATTTTGTTTTTGAATTTGTTGATTTGAGCGAAATATAAAACTCTCACTGTCCCTAGTTTTTTGCAGCCTTAGTTTAACAGTGCGCTTCTTGCAAAATTGTCTTTCCTTACTGACTTTTTATGCTCTTTCAGTATAGGCTGGTTCCTTGTAATTTTGTATTGAAAGATTCCCCCGTACCTGTAGTCTTTTAAGTAATTTGTTATTTTTCAAGAAAATAGCCATGCATCGCATCGTTCTAAGTGGTTTTTTGCTAGGAAATAGTTAGGTTCTCAAGCTTGAGTGTTTTTTTTAAAACCAAGTGTTGCACTACCCGTGTACTCCTTGTCAGTTCTCTGGGATGCCTGATCTACAGCTCTATCAAATTATATCTTATGGTGACTCTATCTCAGGTGTTTCAGTTTTAGTTCGATTTTGGCCCCAAATTCATCTTTCAAGTTTGAGTGGGTTTTTGATTTCGCCTAGTGTTGCACTTACCTGTGTAATTCTTGTCTGTTTCCTGGGATGCCTGATCTACAGAACTATCAAAGTATATCTTCTGGTGACAATATCTCCAATATTTCAGTTTTTGCCCCCAATTTGTCTTTCTTGGGTGGTTATGCAACATGAGTAGGAGGTGAAACACACCAGTTTATAGCATACTGTCTAATGCATTTCAGTTTTTACATGAACAGTGACGATGTTATGAACTGAAATTATATATAGCAACTTACTTCAAGAAGCAACAAACGTCTAGCTTTTGAAGTTTTCTATTGGATAATACTGCTGCAAAAAAAGTTTGAAGGTAACTTTTTAAACCATAGATTCCCTGAGAATTGTGCAGCTTACATTATTTTAGATTGTTATGGGAAGGATAGCTGTTCTCGAGGCCTGCTGCTTGTTGAACAATTATGTAACAGAAGCAAATGACTAAAGTAATACTCTTCATTAATGTTTACAAGTTAAAGTGGTAATTTATTGACTAAGCAGTGCCCGCCCTTATATTCAGATCTTTAACAGATAAAGGGAGACCTGAACTTTTGTTCTCCCTTTGCCGTCCTCACTGGAATATAAAAATTCTAGCTTATGGAGATTTTTTTTTTCTTTTGCTAATGGTTTGAAGATTATTTTTGGTGTATGTTTGTGCCATATTTGTTTTACTCCAACAAGTTTTTTTTTTTTTTGGTTGTTTGTTAAAGCGATGAAGCTCACTTGTTGCTTTGCATTTAAAAAACAAAAAACAAAATTCAGTATTTCCGATTGATTTATTTTGACATGTTGGAGTCGAATACATTGAAACTGTGGTTTTGAGGGTTTTAATGTAGGGCTTTTGGTATCTGTTAGATGAGAAAGTTAGGGATTTAAGTGTGCCTTGTTGCGTAGTTTTAAGGTTGTTCTTGGTTCAGATTGTGATCGTATGCATCTCAACATTAACTTTTGCGTATTTTTATAGCTATTCTCTCTTGTTTTTGGGTAATTTACAGCTATTCTTTCTGAGTTGTTAGGTTCAGAATTCGATTGTCTGTATTTCAACATAAACTTATTTTCTAATGTATTTTTATTTGGGTGCAATATTAAAATGAGATATATTTCAACTAAATTCAGTTTATGAAGCTTATCATGTTTCAAATTTCGGCGTTTAGCAAATAAAAAAAGTTCAAATTTAGGTTGCCATAGTTTAGAGACATCTTTTATCGGATCTGGAGTGGATGCTTGTGGGGCAGTGATGGGAGCTTTGATAAGATATAACTCGTGTTATCCGCAAAAATGCAGAAGATACCTGCTGTCAGTTGAGGTTTAAATTTACAATTCTCATGGATATTATATGATATAAAGTCCTAAAATTAGAATTTAAAGAAAACGGTCGAGTTTCAGCTTGGCCCTTATGTTTTTTCTTAACGCGTGGATTTATCATTCTTATTACAGTGGCTACTTAACTGCGTGATCTGACTATATCATAACAAAAATTGCATGATCTGACAAATTTCAATTTCGGTAACCTCATGGCTTGCCTAAACTTTAACAACAAATAGCAACTGACTGTATCCGTGCCAATCCATGAATGTTACGTGCGTGCCTTTATATGAATCGGTATATCCCGTTGTGCGGCTTCCATAACGCAAGAGCCTGTTAAATGCCATCATTCTTCATTCCGTAATTTAAAGTTTGCAGAGTAATATTGGATGTTAAAGGCAAGGGAACATTTAGAATGCATCTCATACAATCCTTCTGTTTTTTTTATGAAGTGCAACCCTTTTAAGTTACTTGTATTTCATAAATTTAGGAAGTTGATTCTGCATTAAATTGCACGTTGATACGAGTCTATTGTTGTCACATGTAATATCTTATTGAAGGTACAACCTGCTGAATAAGAGATGTTGTACAGACCTCAGGTATTTGTTTGGAGATTATCATTCGGGATGAGTAGTTAACCACCCCATCCTCTCTTTAGCCAGCCACCTCCTAAACATGGTCGATGGATATATCCTTGTCTATGTATATCCATTTTCACTGTGTAGTTAGGGTGGGTTGGCTAAAACAGGGGGTGTTAAACGCAAAAAATGCTTACACTTTTCCCTGTCAAATACTGATGAAAATATATAAACGATATTCGTAACTCACCTAAGAAAGTTTTAAAAACGTAAAAGCCAAAACAACCATTTACCTGATACCACTAGGTTGCGCTTCCCATGCACCACAGACAAGGAAATGGATAACTTTACTCTTTATCACTTTACTTCATGTATCAAAGGCATTATTGGATTCATACAGAACCTGCAAACACTGTTTTGATCCTATGCTGTACAACTTGTTCAAACCGAGGTCAAATGCTAATAAAAAATACAAATTGCAACCTATTTCATTCCACTTTGACATTTTACATCAGCCACATCGATAATCGCAAGTTCTATTAAACTCAGTGGAAGCAGAAATACATGTAATATAATCAATGTGGTAAGGAATAACATGTACTATACAGTTCAAAAATTTAATAAGACTAATCTTCGTACCAGCACCAAAAAAACAAAACAAAAACAAAACTGAAAATTATATTTGGGTTCACCGTTGCATATTTCTCTAAAATAACCAAGATGAAGCTAAATACGACTATTCTTATATACGACTATTCTTCCTGTACGGGTAAATCTCATACGGCCATACAATCTTTCTACAGGCACTTTGTCCTCTTTTCCTCCGACGCCCCTCCCCATATCAGTCAAAGTGCAAAGTTCATCATCTCTCACACATCACTCTTTAGTGTTCGCTATACAACGGAGTGGCAGTCCTGATGGACGTCCTCTGTTCTGTACACCAAAAGTGCTTTTTACTATGTAAAACATTCAAAGAATAGAAGATCACAAGTAAGAACCGACGCAGAAACGAATTGTGGGATACTGAAAGATGAGCGGCTATGCTACTAATCAAGAGCAGCTTTATTTCTTCTGACTGTAATTGGCTTAGGCAAGCCATCAAAAATTGGTCTCGCAAGGGATGCAGCTGATAAGGACTGTAAATCTGTTTTTAAAGACCATTTTGGTGCTGACCAGATGGAGGGTCCATTGTCGGATGCCTGCAAATTAGAAGTGCTAGACGATTTCCGAACTCCAGCAGCCCCATCACCCGCGGAAGTCAAATCTGCCATTGGTATTGGATTCAACACCCCTGAATCTGCATCTGCTGCCAGTGCAGCCCGGCTAGCAGATTTTGGCCTCTGAGCTAAGCCTTTTCCTGTGATTCCTGAAAAACCTCCACTAGTATTTTCCTCCTTCAGTATCAATTCTGGAGTTGGAGAACGTCGGTCAGGGGAACATTTCTGATGCAATCGAACAGGAAATTCGTTTAGTCTCTCAATCTCACCATCTCCTGCCTCACGCATGAGTAGATCCTCCATGAAATCACCATTTTCTAACACCAGCCCGTTTGCTAAGCTTCTTGATTTACGATGCCGAGTTGGAGGTGGATCTGAAATTGGAGAGGCTTTTGGCAATTGCTCTTTGTCTAAACGCTGAGAAACCCCTACTCTATAAACTGTCATTTCTGTGCCCTCAACTGCACCTTTGCTTCTGGTGGGTGTGAGCCCATAGTAGCCCTGCAAACTGCTCATGGCGGGCGAAACATTATGCTGTACAGACTTCTGCTTAAGTGGCTGAAATGACTCCAAAACATCAATATGAGGTTGGCAACTCCGGTCATGTCCATTGCAGTTTTTTCTGCACCAAATTCCAGCAAGGTCAGCTAATGATCAGACTTAAAACAAACTCTTGTCAAAAGAGTAGAACACACGGCAAGAAAGATCAGGGTTGCATAAAAACTTTATTATAAAATGAGCGTCTGTATTTTCAGGTTTTGAACACGAGTCTTCACCATTTTAGTTATTACCCACACATAAAATAGGTTCCACTCACGTGAAAAGCACCCAGACTGCCGTCCTTTTTCAGGCAAGCTGCACTCTGCCGGAAAGGCCACGTTTCTTTGGCACAATTCAAGCAAAATTGCAATTTATATGACATTCCTATTCGCCAACAACTAGCTTTTATAAGGGTTTTTTGGAAACTGAACCTACTTTACCACTCAATGAAGTCTGAAAGAAAGAAAATGAATGACACATAACAATAATCCACAAATAGAAAGCAGGGATGAATGATGTTAAATCTCATTCCAAAACAAATTTCAAATACCCCAACAAAGAACTAAACAAAGCTTCAAAACAAATTTGCTCAAGCGCAAAAGGAGTACCCTGAGTTAGCAGACCCATTAGCCAGAATGGGAGATGGAAGGTGTCTTCCTGGTAAAGGTATCCGTAGCGTTTTGAGAGCAAACATCTGAAGATCAGTCGCCAAGCCATTCATTCTTTTGATATCTGCCACCTAATAAGAGAAAAACTTGCCTTTGTTAATACCTACTTAGATCAAACTGAAAGAAACATCAAGCATCTAATCACAACTTATGATGCGAACAATTCCTAAAAATCACTAAAAATTCCACCCATATAAGTTATGCAGCCAAACTAATTGCAAAATTACATTGGAAAAACGAAAACACTTTTGGAAACAGAACACAATGATGTCCACAAATTAGAAGAAAAAAATCACCTCAACCCCATACTTGATCGCCACACCCGCGAGTGTATCGAACTTGGAGACCCGGTGCTCAATGTAATTTCGAGTTGCACAATTCGCAACCATGCTCTCCGCCGATCCATCCATAAAGGTTCCTGCAAGTGCATTCCCATGACGCTTCGTCCCCCTCCCGTTCAGCATTCTCAAATAATCACCACCAAATTAAATTCCCCAAATCTGTTACCGCTCAAATCCTCATCAGCAAATCCTGACAATTCCGCAGATCGGGCAATGCCGATTGACAAAGCAACAAATTCAATCTCTCAGATGAACACTAATCAATAAAGACCCCAACTTCCCCTTAATTTAGCAAAACTCACTCAGCGGAATTCGTCACGGAGCAACTCCGATCGCCGATAAGAATTTCGAGTCTCTGGATATTATCTACCAACAAAGACGGGGACTTTTCACCAGAATCCGTGACTCGCGCGTCATATCACAGAGAAATCCATCTTGAAAACCCGGATCAGCCGTGGAACCCAGGGATTCCAACACTCCTATCTCCTTCTTCACGAACATTTCATTCAACGAACCCAAAATAAAAAAACGCAACTTCGTCTTTCCCCTGAAACTGAGAAATTCTGAACTGCATTCAACGAACCCAGATCGAGAATTGGAAACCCAGAATTCAATATAACACTATCCAAATCCGTCGCAGATTAGGCTTCGGACTCCGGCGAGAGAAGGTCCCGATTCGATCCAAAGTCGCAAATCCCACTAAAAGTGAGGGACGAAAAAATTGCCCCCGTCTTTTATTGTTCTTCTTGACGCGGACTGCATTTAGAGGACACGTGGGAAAATATGATTGGCTGGGTTTCACCGTGTTCGTTGTGGAGAAAAACTGGCAGGGGGGGGACAGGGAGTCGGAAGGAGACCGAAAGCTATGAAATCCCCGAATTGCCCCTGCTTGGTGACACCTATAATTATACTCTCTTAGTCCATATTAGGTGTCACGTTTGTAAATACTATATTTTTTAACAAAGTTTAAACTAACTTAGATTCTTAAGTTTGTTATAAAAAAAAACTCTTCTTACAAGGATATTTAATATAAAATAATATTTTTAAAAAATAAAAGAGAAACATTTGAGTAGTAAGTGTTTTTAAATTGAGAAAAACATAAATAAATAAAAATTTTATTTTTTACATCTAAAAAATATACAAGAAGTAAACTTTATGTAAGGCTTACTGGTTAAGTCCAACATTATTATGTCAAATTTGTTATCACTTTACACGTTTTTTATTTGTACTAATATATGTTAACATGTGAATTATTATTTTTAAAATTAAAAATATATATTAAGTAAAAATAATTATAAAATAATATTATAAAATATTAATAATTTATTCATAATATTCTTTGGACTGCAGTAGTGAAGGCAAGTGCCTACCCTGTCTACTTCGTTGTCTAGGTGGAGGGCCCATGGAGATGTTGGGTCAACCTCCCCGGGCCCTTATTGATTATGATAAATTTGTCCCTTTCAATGGGTACTATTATTTCCATATTTTTAAAAAAATACAAAGAGGTTTAAGAAAGACAGTGAATAATTAGTTTAAGAAAAATGCTTTAACGACGTTGAGAATTATATGTTAAGTTTGTCCCACCATTGATGAGTGAAGCTCACTTTTGTAAGCCCCACTCATAAATGATAAAATAAAGATGAAGTAGAATTTCAGCGTGAGAATCTTCACGTCAAAATACCACTACTCTTAGTTTAAGGATCTGATGCATGAGGTGAATTGTATTGGTTAAAAAACGTTGCCTACAATGTATTGCGGTACGGAGTCTCTTTACACATGCGATTATTATGTTAATATACTTAAGCATAAAAGGTAACAAAATTTAAGCTGGACATTACTAAGTAATGTCGTGTATGGCGTCAAATAAGAAACATAATAGGACGTCAACTGACTTTTTTTTGCACAATACAACAACTATGTTACAAAGTAACATAATAACATCATCATATTGAAATTCAACTGCATGCATTTAATAAAACGGCTTAGCGGGTGATTCAAACTAGTTTGCCCTCTAAGTAATGTATGTGGTCAGATAAAAATATGATGACTTGTGATGTTTGGGCTCACGTTAGTACGTATGAGCCCTGACCCACACTAATGGGTCTCTAATTAATAATATAATGAAGTACAATTAGCCGTAAAATCTTGAATTCATAGTCATATCATCTACCACAAGAAGATTAATTTGTAATACCACAAATTATATTTATATTGAGTAAATTAATCACGTGCATAAAAAAGAAATTCATAGAACGGGTACAATATAAACAATCAACATATATATGATATAGTAGGCATGAGCAGGTGGACAATATTTTCCTTATTCAGACATGAACGAAGGTTCTCCAGATTGAGGAGGTGTTGAAGAAAAGATATTCAGAAACATGAATATTAGCATCAAATTGGCTCCTGTACAGACTTTTGAGAAATAATTAAATCTTTAACTCTAGTGTGGAATCTCAAAAGATTTAAAATACCTAAATATTATAAATAGGAAAAAGTTAATATGATGCACATGTTATTCACATATCGTAGTATGGAGATTCGACAGCATATATCAGATCATAGGGTGGGCGGACGTATCCAAACTTGCCTGCTCCATGAATAATACTCCCCACATAATCAAAATCGTGCAACCTTAATGCATCCAACACACACCATCATAGCAAGCTAATATTTATCCTAGTATAAATATTGACGACTTAAATTTTTTTTAACATCATTGTATATATAAAATAGAAGCTATTATTCTTATTCTATTTCTTTTATACCATAGACCTTAAACTAGTTATGATTGGATAAGAAAAATTTAATTTCATGTTGTCAAGTAGGATCTACTTTCTATACCCAATCAAAAGTTGTGTAAAGCCTATAATATAAAAAAAAATATGGATATCAATTTCTAATGGTGGTGTTGCAACCCAATGCTTATTCCATTATAAAGCTCCAAATGATTATTTCTAGAGACGGGTAAAGTTAGCAGATAAAAAATGAGGAACTGTTAGTTTAATGGAACATTTGGATAAAGAAATGAGGCCGCCTACTTCGTACCTTAACTCGGTAGTTCTTCTCCTTAGTGTCGGCCATAAAAAAATAATCAAAAGGCGTTTCTCAGTTGGATCCTACTCCCGTTTCTCCATCTACACAAAGGCAATGATGAATGTGTAAGCATCTGTCGGAAGAATATGTTCTATAATCGCCAAGTTGTTATTTTATAAATATGACATTTAATTATTGTAACGAGTTTATTAGGTAGAAGATAATAAAGGATGTTTCTAGCTTGACAGGCTGTGATTAATTCATATAAGGCTCCCTATCTCTAAGTAGTCCTTTTATATACCATATTGGGGCCCTACATAGATTAATATATTGTTGGGTTCTAATTATAAAGTTGGTGAAAATATATTTTTTTATAAAATATTCGTATCCAAATTCCAGACCCAACTTTCAATAGAATAAAAGAACAAAACTATCAATGTTGTCAAACAAAAAAAACGGAGAGGGTGGAGTTAATAGCGTGCATTTAAAGCTAGTCCAATGAAGTCTTGTATACTCTTAAAGAGAAGAATGGAAGCTGTCTCAACTCTCCTTTACTACTCCTCTGCCCCACATTAATAATTTAATTTAAAATTTTAAAATGAAGTATATCATCTGTCTCATATTTATAACTCTATTTGAGAAAAATATTTATTTTATATTAATAATTTCATTTGACTCAATTTAAGTGATTGTCTACTTTAAATCTAAAAATAATTTTCTACCTTTTTATTTATGACTTATATCATTTAATAAAAATTACTATTTAATATAATATAAATGAAGTAAAATAAGACTTACAGTGGAACGAAAGAAATGTAACACATGAAAAGGATGGCCACAATCATGTACATGTACGCCTTATTGAGTTGATGCGACTAATTAAATCCAATTCATTTTGTACAGTCATTGTTTGTTTGTTTCTTCATTTTGTCTATGTCAGTATTTGTAGGTTCATAGAAAGAGAACGTTCACACCCTTACTAGCAGATTTTGCTTGCTGTGGTGAGCTGCAAGAGGAGCATGTTCTAAACCGTGTCGACAGAGAAGTTGCCAGGAGCAGTCAAAGTTGACGCCATATCATTATGCTGCATGCACCCCAGACTCCCAGAGTTGGCTCTCTCTTTGACTCCCTTTACATGTCGACAAAGCAAATCATACATGAGTCTATGATAGACAACGGCTTCAACAACCAGAGCTTAACTTTTGTCACATATATATAAACCTTAGAAAAATTATTTAGTAAAATCATTCCTGTGGTAAATATGTCTATTTAGTATTTAACATGTTTAGATAGTTTCTATGTATTTAAATATAGTAAATTCAAAATTTGAGTTAGTATACTTGTTAAAATATAAATAGACCTATGCATAGCTGCATGGTAAAACAATTTCACTTGGATACTTTCTCATAAGCTTTGATAGTGGCCAACCTCTTCTAAGGCTAACAACTTTAGATTACTAGTTTCCTTTTATTCTTGGTTGAGTAGTAAGTATGTCATCTCTTTGTTTTAGTTAGCCTACTGCCCTAGTAAATATTCATTGACCGTATTAAGAGGGTGGATTAGCTAAAATCATAGGTGGTGAATTGCTCATGTTTTATTCTTTCAAACGGCTAAATTAAAGTGACAACAATGTTAGATGTAAAACAATCTAACAATGAGTTGAATGGTACAGGCGTAGCAAAAGTAATTAATTGTAATCGGTGTAGGATGCTAAACTGGGACTATTTTTTTTCTTCCTTCTTATTCCCTCTGTTTTATATTAAAAGTTATATTTAAAAAATAATATTTTTTATTTAATGATGAAACCCACTTATTAAAAAAGAAAAACTAAACTCAAAATGGCATCTAACCATTTAAATAAAATAAAATAAAACAATTAATATAAAATAAATTTTTTTATTAAATAAAACTATTAATATAGAATAGGAGTATTTCTTTGTGCCTTAGTTTGAGAGTGCTTTTATGACTTAGAGATAGAAAAGGCGATCCAGAGTAGGTGAGAGAAATAGAGATTAGGTGAGACAGGGAGAGAGGCATTTAGCATTAGGGAAAGAGAGAGGATGGGGTGGGACCGTCGATGTGTGAGTTTAGAGCAGTGGAGAGGATATCCTCATCTATGATCCAACTCTCTTGCTGGGATCCAACAATAATCCAAAGTCCAATTGGCGTTTTCCAACAAAACTTTAGTTTAGTACGAGGGAACTCATAAACCCGAACAACCTGAGTTGCGCCTGTTTTGTCCCTCGTGGGCTAAAACTCTGTTAACGTAAGTGACTTGTTATTGTAATTTGCCAAAAAACAAATTTAGTCTAACTGTCCGGGTTTTGTGACAAAAGCCCTCTGTTTTTATGTTTTTTCTGATTAGGGGCTAATAGGGTGCTTAATTAATTCGATAGTGAATCTAAATTTTTAAGAATTAATTCATTCGAAATAAAATTTAGTTTTTATATAAATTTTTTTAGATAAAATTACGTTTGAATAACAAATTGTGTTTAAGGTTTAAATCATTAAAATTATTAGGTAAATTGATAAAAAAATATTTTAAGATATAATCATGGGGTAAGAAATTTATATATTTTTTAGAATTATTAAATTTATAAAAAAATATAAATATAACCTTGATTTAGGTATTGCCCACGTTTAGTGTAAATTATACATCAAAGTTTTGATATTTAAGAATGATAAATAAATTAATATCAATGTTATTAATACTAATATGTACACTATCAATCTATAAATGAAGGGCTAAAGGTTCTCATGCGCGGCTTAACGTTATGTCTTACATAAAAAATGCTTACCTGATTAAGGTGTTTGCTAAAAAAAAAAATTTTTAGAGAAACGAAATAATAAATTTTTATTATAAATAAAAAGTTTATTGGAAGTGGAGATGCGGGGTATCGATCCCCGTACCTCTCGCATGCTAAGCGAGCGCTCTACCATCTGAGCTACATCCCCTTCTGATGTGTGAGATCGAGTTTTATTTTTATTTAATATAACATCATAACCCTAGTCCATACACACCATACCACATGTAGACGTGCCCTTCTCTTTGTGGCTAAACGGACGGCGGGACCCGCCCCGGCGAGCCTCTGCAAACCCACACGTTTCGCTGCGTCCTCGAACTCCATCCGAAAAATGGAGGCTCAGTTCAGTGTAGAAGATAGAGTGATGCAGAGCTCCTCCCTCACTTGAACCAACTCCTCCGGAAAGCTGCTGCTTACAGAGGAAGAGAGGTGATTGCGAACGATGGCGTCCATGCCGACTATCCAGCTCACTGACCCCAACCCCTCTTTGCTACTCCGTCCCTTCTTCCTCCCCAAGCCCCCCCTTCTCCGCTCTCCCTCTCCTTCTTCTTGTCGCTTTGTTCCTCTTGCTTCTTCTTCGTCTTCTTGTTCTGGGTACAGTGGGTCGGGGGGCAGGAGGAAGCTCATGGCCGACACGGCCGCCATCTCCCTCGCCCTCGCCCCGCTGGCGGCATTCGACCAGCCGGCCAAGGCGGACGAGGTGGGCCTCTCCGAGTGGGAGCGGGTCTACCTCCCTATTGACCCCGGCGTCGTCCTCCTCGACATCGCCTTCGTCCCTGACGACCCCACTCATGGTTGGTTCATTCATTCTTCCTCCCTTTCCTTGCTGCGAAATTTTGTATTTTTTGTTTGTTTCGTAATTGGGTCCTCAATTCACATGTTTTCCTCTTTCTTCATGTTTCTTCTCAATGCGCTAGTCCTATTTTGATCACTCGCCCAAATTTTCTGCCAAATTCAGCAGTATCCAATTGGTTATTTTCTTAATTTACAATGCTTGAATTCAGCGATATATTGCTCTTCTTATGTGAATTCAGCGATATATTGCTCTTCTTATGTGAATTCAGCATTTAGACTACGTGTTGCTGTCACTTTTTCCCCCATTTTGAAGGTTTGTCTAGTTTCCCATATTGTGCAATATGTTAGTGTACTCCAGATTGCGTTATGAACAATTTCTATGTATGACTTAAATGTTTGAGATCCGAAAATATGTTCTTGTGCTTACTTATGATCAGGAATTTGGAAGAATAAGGCTCGTCTACCATGATGAGTAAACAGGGCTGGTTCATGTTGGTTTTCAGGCTTTCTCTTGGGGACGCGGCAGACCATATTGGAGACAAAAGATGGTGGCACCACTTGGCTTCCGCGCTCCATTCCTTCTGCCGAAGATGAAGACTTCAATTACAGGTTCAACTCAGTCAGCTTCAAGGGTAAGGAAGGTTGGATAGTTGGAAAGCCTGCAATTTTGTTGTACACAGCTGATGCTGGCGAAAGCTGGGAGAGAATACCATTGAGCGCTCAGCTTCCTGGAGACATTGTAAGCACTTTTCCTTATTTATGGGTGGGTTTGGAGGGGCGCAAATATTGCAATCATGCTTGCGAGTGAAGTAATTTGATGCCAAAAATACTGCCATGAACACATCTTGGTTCCTAGTTCAGCTCTTTAATGCAACAATTTTGCCTTTTGAAGTCTTTTTTTCTTTGTTTTGGGAGAAGGGTGAAAGCAATTGTTCCTATCAATGCCAATCTTGGGGAGACAATCACAGTTTATGCATCCTAATATGAATTGATTGCTAATAACTTTTCTTCAATTTAGAATGTTGGAGCCTTTTCACCTTAAAATGAGCAAACTAATTGCATTGAATTCTTAGTTTCAGAAGTGGAGGTCCAAATTTTCACCTTTGTTTTTCACACAGGTTTATATTAAAGGAACCGGAGAGAAAAGCGCAGAAATGGTAACTGATGAGGGGGCAATCTATGTTACGTCCAATAGAGGATACAACTGGAAGGCTGCAGTCCAGGAGACTGTATCTGCTACTCTTAATAGGTACTTGGCTGTAGATTATTTTGGTTTTATATCTGCTTGATGGCCTCTTGACTTTTGATTCCTATGCTTATTTCTCCTTGGATATTGGAATTACCTTTTAGAATAAGTTTTATATGAAATCTTCTATCTATGAAGCAAGAGAACATAGATGATATGCATTGCGTATAACAGCTTGATGCCTTAAATGGAGTACATAGATTAATGATAATATTTAGGACTTGATGCCCCTATTATCCTAGTTGATATTTTTTTTCTCTTGGTTTTCTACAATGTTCTGATCTGTTATTGAATTCTTTCTAAAATTTTGTCCCTGAAGAACATTTTGTTGCAGGAACTTTATATTAAGTTTTTAAATGCAGTGGTGCTCATAAATCATTCACACTTTGCAGGACAGTTTCTAGTGGCATCAGTGGTGCAAGTTACTATACTGGAACCTTTAATACTGTGAATCGCTCACCTGATGGTAGCTATGTTGCTGTGTCCAGTCGCGGGAACTTCTATTTAACTTGGGAGCCTGGGCAGGTGAGTGTCTTTTATAGATGCTTGCTTTTTTATGCTTTCATTCTTTTGAGTAGTCGCTGATGACCGTCGACACAGTCTGCATATTATTTTCATTTCCCAAACTAGACAATACATATAATTAATTGGCCTTTTCCGTAGCACTATCAGAGCTACAAAACTAAATATCCTGGATCCGTAGTGAATATTCAAATATATGGGTCCGAATGCTATTCTATTAGGACAAAGTTGGTGTTAACCCTTAATTATGTTGAATTGTTGTTGACATTTATTATTTAATCTTCTTGTCGGATCTGACTTCGGTTATTATCTCTTAATATCTATTTCATATATCTTATTAATGTGGACACACCAAGTGAAGTCCAGACTCAATATTTCTCTGTTCTTCCCTATTAAACAGCCATACTGGCAACCACACAATAGGGCTGTTGCAAGGAGAATTCAAAATATGGGATGGCGAGCTGATGGTGGTCTCTGGCTTCTAGTGCGTGGTGGTGGTCTTTTTCTTAGCAAAGGCACAGGGGTATGTTGGAAACTTCAATCCTCCTTTTAATGATCTCTGTCATGTATGTACTATTTCTTGGTTCACATAAACCATAATAATTTGTTAAATTGTTTTTTTTTTTTTTTTTTCAGATCACTGAGGATTTTGAAGAAGTCCCAGTCCAAAGTCGTGGTTTTGGTATTCTGGATGTTGGGTACCGTTCAAAGGTATTGTATGCTTAAATCCAAATTACAAACATGTTATATAAGGATTTTTTCTTACTGAAAATGCAATCATCTTATGCTACTTACTATAATGCCCAATCATCTTGTGGAGCACAGATTCACGTAAGACAGTGTTAACCAGAGCACTATATGGTATTTTCTCTTACCAGGATGAAGCTTGGGCTGCAGGCGGCAGTGGGATTTTGTTAAGAACAACAAATGGTGGAAAGACTTGGACTCGTGAAAAAGCTGCTGACAATATTGCCGCAAATCTCTATTCAGTAAAGTGAGCCATTTGCCTTCATACATCTAATCTTGAGCATGCTAGGAGATACTGTTTTGGATCCTTAAAATCTCAAGTTGTAAATGGCTTTAGTAGTAAGTTAATTTAGTTATTATTGATATCAGCGCGGTATGGGCCAGTTTAGGAATGGTCCTGGACTGTGCCCCTTTTTCCAGCTATGGGTCCCGGTTCTTCTAATTAGCTAGGTTTCCAAGACCCAATCTGTCTTTATCCTTTATATTCTATTATGCAATATATCCGAACAATTGATTATCTTGCCCTTTGGATGTGGGAAGTGTTTTTCATGTTCCTTTAACGTGAGTCGAGCGTAAGAAATGCTTGGGAAGTGTTCATTTTTTAGATCAACGGTGCACATGCATGTTAGCTTAAGTAGTTTGGCTCACTGTCAGAGCGGAGCATAAAAAACGCTTACTTGATGTGAGTATGTTCTACAAGCTGTTGATATTGTTACTCCTTTTTTTGTGTAGGTTTCTCAATGACAACAAAGGTTTTGTATTAGGAAATGACGGGGTCTTGCTAAAGTACCTTGGATGAAGGACATCAATGGCATCTGATATTCTTTTTCTCAGTAAAGAGCTATGTAATTATTTGTGTTCTTTTTCTCAGTAAAGAGCTATGTAATTATTTGTGTTACGAATTCATGAATATATTTTTTCTTGGCCAGATGGGAAAAGATTAAATGCAATTTTTGTTTTCCATCTATCTCAAAAAAATGCTTGATCAGAATCTATCAACTTCTTTCCCATCTCTATTCTGGTTAAGGGTGCTAATGAGCCAAGTCGAATCGAGTTTTAAAATTTTTAAACTCGAGCTCGATCGAAAAGCTCGAAGCCTAACTTGAGCTCGGTTTGATCAAGGAGTTTGAAATTCGATTCAAGCTCGAGCTCGAAAATACACAATTGTAGCTCAAACTTATGTTCGAATTGAGCTCGAATTTCAATTACAACCCAAATTATTTTTTTTATAAAAAATTATATTAATTTAAAAAATCACATCAACATTACAAAAATAAAAAAAATTATAATAATTATAATTTTATTTTATTAAAATTATAAATATATATATATATATATATATATATATATATATATATATATAGACGCATATACGTATGTGTGTGTGAGAGAGAGAAATAATCAATTAGTGATCTAGTAGTTCTTAAGAGAAGTATAATCGTACGTACATAAGTAAAAAAGACCAATATGATTAGTTAAATTAAGAATATGTAAGTAAAATTACATATTTATATTTATTAAGATTAGAATAATTAAAGGTAGTATTTAAATATTTAATAATATATATTAGAGAAATTTATTTAAATAATAATTTTTAAATAAATATTTACCAATTTAGACCACTTTGAGAAATATTTCCCAAAGTAGTGTTGCTTTTTTCCACGCAGGCGCCAGCCAAGTAGCTGGCGCATGCATGGCTTTTTTTAATTTTTTTTATTTCGTCCTTCTCAGTACTCCCCTCCCCTTCCCTCTCTCTCTTCACTCTCTATCCTCTCTCTCTCTCTCTCTTCACACTCTCTCCTCTCTCTCTCTCTTCACTCTCTCCCCTCACTCTCACTCTCTCTCTCTCTCCTATCTCTCTCTCTTCACTCTCTCTCCTCTTTCTTTCTACAATCTCTCTCTCTTCTATCTCTCCACTCTCTCTCTCTTCTCTCCTCTTTCTTTCTTTATTCACTGTCTCTCTCTTCTCTTTCTCTCTTTATTCACTGTCTCCTCTCTCACTCCACTTTCTCTCCTCTTTCTCCAAAGTGGTGTTGCTTTTTGCCAGGCAGGCGCTAGCCAAGCTTGCGTGGCTTTTTTTGAATTTTTTTTGATTTTGTCTTTTAGAATGACAAAATCAATACTGTATATCAGTACTTCCTTCTCTCCTCTCCCCTCCCCTCCCCTGCCCTCCTCTCTCTCTCTCTTCACTCTCTCTCCTCTCTTCTCTCTCTCTCCTCTCTCTTCACACTCTCTCCTCTCTCTCTCTCCTCACATTCTTTCTCCCTCTTCACTCTCTCTCCTCTCTCTCTCTCTTCACTCTCTCCCCTCACTCTCTCTCTCCTATCTCTCTCTCTTCATGTAAGGGCCCTGATTTTTCTACGATTTTCTGGGTTTTTCTGCCATTTTTCTGGTCATTTTCGGCAGGAAAATGTGACGTTTCAGCGTATGGGTATTTGTGTCTTTTCCCCGTATTTATACCCATAGAGTCGGGTGTGGGGCTTAGTCGCGGGCCACGGGCCTCGCTGCGCGCTTACGGCGCAAATTTTGGAGGTTCGACGCTTAACCAGTGGGTTAACGCGCGTTGAGCGTACGTTTGGAAAAAATAAATAAAAGAAAATAAAAAAGAGGGATCGGGATCGCGATCCAGATCCACTGGCTGGATGAACAGTACCGCCGCCCCCCCCATTCCGCCTTATCCCTGTGCCCGGCTGCCGCCAGCCACCGGTGGGCCAGAGGACCATCGCACCGGCTCCTCCCCAGCCGTGCGACGGCAGGGGAGCCGCCGTCCCGGCCCCACGGCCGCTTTGCCCCCACTTTTCCGGTTAGCCTCCCTCTGACTGTGTATTTTGATTCCGCCGCCGCCGTGGACCGGCGAGGGCCGGCCGGCTGCCCACGGCTCCGCCATGGGCCGGCGACGGCGGGAGGACACTTCCCCCGACCCCGGACGGCCTCAGCTCTGCCGTCCCGCTCCCTTTCTCTCTGCTGCCCCTGTTTGCCGCCCGTCTGTTTCACGCCGTTCCGCCGCCGCCACGGGCCGGTTCGGCCCAACCGGCCGGCCACAGCTCCGCCCTGGGCCGGCGACGGCGAGGAGCCACTCCTCCCGGCCCGGTGAGCCTCGGCACCGCCGCCCCATCCTCTTTTCCCCTCTGTGCACTGTTCCGCCGACGGACTATTTGGGCAAACAGTGACTGCCGGCGGTGTTTCGTGGCCGATTCGGCCTTCCCCCAGCCTCGCCTTGCTCCGGCGAAGGCAGTAGACTACACCTCCGTGCCCGATTCAGCCGCCGCCCCCATGGCCGCTCCACCCTTATGGGTTTTCCCCGGTCATCCCCTATTTTTGGCCTACGTCCGTTTTGGACGTTGTGGTAACGTTATCGATCGCCGACACCGGATTTGATTTGGCCGACCTTAGTTCGGCTCCGCCCCAGCCCGGTGATGCCAATGGGCCACCCCTCTGGGTCTTGTTCAGCCTTGCGGCCCGTAGTCGCAGCTAGTCCGCCTTACCGGCATGTGTGCCGTTGACCCTTCTTGCCCATTTTACGCCATCGGTACCGGACGGCCTCGGGCAAGAATTTGTATGTCTTACCTTGACAGAAGGTGGACGAGTTCACCTGCTCAGGCCTTGGCCAGTGACGGCCTCATAGCCTTTGCTCGCCCTTGAACCCTCCCCCTGCTCTCTATCGTGCGAGATGCACAGCCGCCCGCAGCATGAGTATTGGTTGTGGGTGGCGATCGGCGATGTTGCCGCTTAGATTGGCCACAGCTAAGGGCCTTAGCCCTGTTGGCTTTTGTGGGCCTTGAGTCGCCTCATTTCAGCCAGTTCCCCCACCCTTTTGGGGCCGCGTGTGCATGTGGCCACGCGTGTACTTCTGGGTTTAGGCGCTGCATTCGCGCCGCCTAACCATCTGTTGGCTTTGCCACCGAGTGGAGTTGACCACTAGAGCTGTCCTCCACCTCTCCTTTGGTTCTCGAGCGTTGCCCCACACTCTCCGCCCGTATGTGGGCCTTTGTTGATCAAAATCGTCGCCGTTGGGTGTTGTCCATGGCCGATTTCGACGTCTTATGGCCGGCTGTGCACGTCTTAGCCACCGGCTGATCTTCAGAGTGTACGCCCTTGACATCTGATCGCACCGCCACATATGTTGGCACGACTTTTCTCCTGGCCGCCCTAGTGTGCCACCGTGGATCGCGGGTTTTACCGCATTGAGTTCTGACACTCTGTTTGGCCGTGATAGTTCCGGCGCATCTTGAAACCCTCGAGACAGCAGCTCTCTCAGCCAGGCAACGGTTTTGACCACCAACTCCGCCGCCAACGCCGCCACCGTCGTGTGCTCGCCATCGAAAGTCATGATTACGAGGTAGGGGAGCTTTGAACTCGTAAATTCATGAAGCATGCTTTGAATGAGTAGTATCATGCTAGGATTGTATGATTCCATGCTTGGATGTTAAGTAACGATCCGATTGCATGATGTGCGTGTAAGCATGATTGTATGGTATGATTGATATGCATGAGATGTATGCATGTTTTATGGATGTGGATTATGTATGCGCTGGCGATGGCTAGCAAATATGTCAGTATGCTATGTATGGGTTATGCATGTGCTAGTGATGGCTAGCGTGCATGTTTGAAGTATGTATGAATGTGTGCGTGCACGTGCTAGAGATGACTAGCGTGTACGTTTGATGTATGCATGTGCTAGTGACGGCTAGCGTGCATGTTTGATGTATGTGTGAATGTATGCATATGCTAGTGATGGCTAGCGTGCATGTTTGACGTGTGGATGCATGTGCTAGTGATGGCTAGTGTGCATGTTTGTAAGTTATGTATGTATGACCGTATGTGTATGTTATACGTATGTGTGAGACATACGTGTGTATGATGGCATTTTGCCTATGCTTGGGATATGTGTAAGTGTTGTGGGCTGAAGTATGGGCGATGGACAGTAAGAGGTGACAGAAGCTCTGTCTGAATTTGGATGCGGTTGTGTAAGCGTATGATAGAGGATATGAGTATGACGGGCAAGGATTAGAATGGTTTGGTTTGGGGTGGATTGTATGTTGGGCGTTTGTCAGACAGTAAGAGTGTTCATAATTGTACAAGCATAACGTACAGATTATGAAGTGAAAAATAAGTATAATAAGTGAGATATAAGTAAGAGGGCGACAACTGGGTTGGCTCTGAGGAGCGTTATTTGAGGATGTCAGTGTAAGAGGTTTTGGCCATAAGATGGATGGCGAAGTACGTAAGACTGTAAGGGTTTGTTGTACGATGAGTTTTGTCCATGATGTGGACAGGTAAGTGAAGTCTGCTGCCCTAACGAACTTGGGTTTCGGATCGGGCTCAACTTCGGTTTGACCAGTCGAGGACTGTGAGTTTGTGTGGCATAATTGTACCGCATAATATACTTAATTCAAACTGGAATTATAAGCACAACTAATGATAGCGTTGTGAGTTTGAGACCTGAGGGTTCGACGGATTAAGTTCCGTGTTTGATCTGGCCGCTGATGAGTTGGCCGAGTGTTTATCATGTCTTGCCATGGTGTTTATCCTGCGGGATGTTGTCTGTGTGCTATGTAGAGCACCGGACGTCTGATGCTCTGCTGAGAGCGACGTTGTTTCTGATTTGGTCTGCGTGTTGTAAAAGCCCAGATGTTTTATGCTCTGTTGAGAGCGATGTACGTTTCTGACTTTGTCTGCGTGCTGTATGAAGCCCAGACGTCTGATGCTCTGCTGAGAGCGATGTTGTTCTGATTTGGTCTGTGTGCTGTGTAAGCCCAGACGTTTGATGCTCTGTTGAGAGCATTGTATGTTTTCGCCCAAGAGTGGCACTGTACGTTTCTGCCCAAGTGGCACTGTATGTTTTATGCCCAAGAGTGGCAATGGCACTATAAGACCCATTATGGTGGGCAATTCTCTGGCACTATAAGACCCATTATGGTGGGCGATTCTATGGCACTATAAGACCCATTATGGTGGGCAACTGTATGACCCCTTATGTGTGGGTGTTTATGTTTGCGCGCTCAGGTAAGTAGTATCATGGATCTACTCTTACCTGTTTGATCCAGTGCCCTATGAGCATTGGTGTGCCTTACCTTTGGAAAAGTCCATGGCGTCTAGTCACTCCCCGGAGGTTAAGGTGTTGCCCCAGTGACATTCTTTTCCTTTTCGACGCTGGAGTTTATTAGTTGTAATGAGCTTCAGTGGTCGTTGATATGTGTATGATTATGAGTACGAGTTCGACTGTATGAGTGTGAGTACGACAGTATGTGTATGAGCAGGACTGCAAGAGTATGTATGAGCAGGACTGTAAGCGTATGAGTATGAGCACGACTGTAAGAGTATGGGTACGATTGTGAGAATATGTTTCTGAGTAAGACAGTAAATATGATTTTGTGCAGACTGTACGAGTGAGGTCGTACGAGTCTGATTGTACGAGTAAGGTCGTACATGTATGGGTAAGCTGCATGAGCGAGCCTATGATTGTACGAGTAAGGTCGTACAAGTATGCGTATGTTGTATGAGTATGCGTACGGTGGTACGAGTGAGTTGTATGACCCTGGATAAGGGTGTTTGTGTAAGTTGATTTGACAGTATGATTTTGGCACGATGGTGCCTTCAGTATGTTTGTGGCACGACGGTGCCTTTGTTATAATCGTATGCGTATATGCATGATATGATTACATTATGCGCTGCTTCATGTTTGAGTTGCATGACGCATGTTTATGAACTTGTGAGTTCACCGTTTGGGTTTTCCCCTACTGGGTATTTTCCTACTGAGTATGAAAATACTCACCCTACTGTTTTTAGCCCCGTTGCACGGGAGATTTTGCAGGTTGTGTAGAGAGCTCCTGGAGATGGACGCTCGTTTCAGCGGTGGATTGATTCCCGTTGACTCAGGTATCTGCTTTACTCACTGCGAGTATTTTGTGCCACGATCTCTTGTATTGGGTGAGATGAAAAGTTAGATGTTTATCTGGACTTTCATTTGGATCAGTTAGTGGACTGTTATGGGACTTGTACTCAGGGATGCCCGGGAGAGTGATTTGTATTTAAAAGTTTATGATCATAGCAAATTTATTCGTACGGTTGTTTTCGTGTTGCGCCTAAGGATATTTGCTTTGGCCGTACGATGTTTAACCGTATGATGTTTTAAATTATAAAATGTTTATACAGGTTTTGATTTTATCGTTTTGACTCCGATTTATGAAAAGAAAAAAAAATTCTATGAGTTTTGAGAAAAAGGGATGAAAAATCTCGGGCGTTACACTTCAATATCTCTCCTCTTTCTTTCTACAATCTCTCTCTCTTCTATCTCTCCACTCTCTCTCTCTTCTCTCCTCTTTCTCTCTTTATTCACTGTCTCTCTCTTCTCTTTCTCTCTTTATTCGTTGTTTCCTCTCTCACTCCACTTTTTCTCCTCTTTCTCCAAAGTGGTGTTGCTTTTTGCCAGGCAGGCACTAGCCAAGCTTGCGTGGCTTTTTTTGAAATTTTTTTTTTGATTTTGCCTTTTAGAATGACAAAATCAATACTGTGTATTAGTACTTCCCTCTCTCCTCTCCCCTCCCCTCCTCTCTCTCTCTCTCTCTTCACTCTCTCTCCTCTCTTCTCTCTCTATTCACTCTCTCTCCTCTCTCTTCACTCTCTCTCCTCTCTTCTCTCTTTACTCTCTCTCCTCTCTTCTCTCTTCACTCTCTCTCCTCTCTCTCTCTTCACTCTATCTCTCCCCCCTCTTCTCTCCTCTTTCTTTCTTTCTCTCTCTCTCCTCTTTCCCTTTTCTCTCTCCTCTTTAAGGCAATGAATAGAGAGAGAAATTGGAGAGAGAGTGGAGTGAGAGAGTGAAGAGAGAGAAAGAAGAGAGAGAGACAGTGACTAAAGAGAGAAAGAGGAGAGAGGAGAGGGAGAGGAGAGATAGAAGAGAGAGAGAGTGTAGAAAGAAAGAGGAGAGAGAGTGAGAGGAGTGAGAGAGAGTGAGAGGAGAGAGAGAGAGGACGGGAGGGGAGAGAGGGAAGTACTGAAATCAGTACACAGTATTGATTTCGTCCTTCTAAAGGACAAAATCAAAAAAATTTTAAAAAAAAACTACACAGGCACTAGCTGCTTGGCTGGTGCCTGCGTGGCAAAAAGCAACACCACTTTGGGAAATATTTCCCAAAGTGGTCTAAGTTGGTAAATTTTTTTTTAAAAAATACTATTTAAATAAAGTTCCCTAATATATATATATAGTATATATTAGTACAAAATAACATAGAATATTATAGGTACACGAAAGGTGAAAGGTAAAAAAATTATATAATATAGGTATAATATATTAATATATAACAAGTAATATATAACAAATCAAGTTGAGTTCGAGCCGAGCTTCAAGTCGATCTCGAGTTGAACCGATCAGGTTTCGAGTCGAGTTGATTCGAGCTAGATCATGTTCGAACTCGGTTCGTTTACTTTCGAGTTCGAACTGAGCTCGAGTCGAGCTCTATTCAAGCCGAGCCAACTTCGAGTCAAACTGAGCCGAGCCAGTTCAGCTCGATGAGCTGGCTCGGCTCGTTAGCAGCCTTAATTCTGGTGAATACAGTTAGATATAATTTGACTATAATTTCTTGAAGTTGAAACTTCAAGCCTGATATAATTTTTAAAATTTATAATTAGTCCTGCAACGAGCCAGTAAGTTAGCCTAGCAGCATGATTTCAGTAAGCATTTCTCGTCAAGGACATGACCTCGTGCAATTTGACCAAGTGTCTAATATGTGAAGCCAAGCAATGAACCCGTCCCAAGGCAGATGTGCAAACATGCTGAGACATTTCTCAAGCGAGCTAGCCAAAGGGGGACACCTTCTTGCAATGCACTGATCCAACTTAGGCAACTCAACATTCGAATAATCCATCTCAACCAAGTGCATGCAAGGGTCTTTGTTTCCACTTTCCAACACAGCCATAAGGCCGGGCGGCTGCCCCGTAGGTTGGAGATCCCCATCTCCCATCGGGCGGTGCTCCTAGCATGATAGCTAGGAATACAACAAGCCTTCGTTGTCATCCAAGACAACTGGTTGCAAGGCTAGGTAGCATACCTGTAACGCCCGAGATTTTTCACACATTTTCCTTAAAATTCCCGAAATTTTTTTGTAATATAACGTCTGTAAATTGGAGGAAAAATGACGAAATCAAAACCTGGTAAAATAGTTTATAATTTAAAACACTAAACATCCATTTTCCATCTAAACATTTTCATCATACGGTCAAACATTGTACGACCAAAGCAAATATCATCAGGCACTACTCGAAAACACACGTACGAATAAATTGCTATGATCATAGACTTTAAATACAAATCTCTCCTAGGCATCCCTGAGTGCAAGTCGCATAACAGTCCACCGACTAATCCAAATGAATGTCCAGAATAAATATCTAACTTCTCATCTCACTTAATATAGGAGATCGTGACACAAATAAACTCGCAGTGAGTGAAGCATATACCTGAGTCCCAGGGAATCAATTCACCTTGGAAGCGAGCATCCATCTCCAGGAGCTCTCCGTACAACCTGCAAAACCTCCCGTACAACGGAGCTAAAAAGTAGGGTAATGAGTATTTTTATACTCAGTAGGAAAATACCCACTAGGGGAAATCCCAAACGGTGAACTCAAAAGTTCATAAATACATGCGTTCATGCAACTCAAACATGAAGCAGGTAGGCATATCAATATCATGCTCATACGCATACAATCATACCAAATGCACCATCGTGCCAAAATCATACCAAAGGCACCATCGTGCCAAAATCATACCAAAGGCACCATCGTGCCAAAATCATATCAAAGGCACCATCGTGCCAAAATCATACTATCAAATCAAACTTACACAAACACCCTTATCCAGGGTCTTACAAACTTACTCGTACCACCGTACGCTTACTCATACTACATACGCATACTTGTACGACCTTACTCGTACAATCAGATGCTTACTCATATAGCTTACACATAATCACACTTACTGTCTTACTCATTAACATACTCTTACAATCATACTCATACTCTTACAGTTATGCTCATACTCATACGCTTACAGTCCTGCTCATACACATACTCTTACAGTCCTGCTCATATACATACGCTTACAGTTGTACTCATACTCATAATCGTACACATACTATCGACCACTGAATGCCGCCCCCACTTATAACAAAGCTCGTTATAGTAAAGCATCGAATTCCTCATCGCATCCCGTAACTTCTAGGTCTTCACCACTTACAAAGTTCCTGGCCACTTGGTTTGGTCAAGTTTCCCTCGTGATATGTTCCAAAGGCCTACTCCACCCTGAGAGCAACATCTTTGCTCAAGCTTCGTGCGACTAGTATGGTCACCAAACTCTTACACCGCTTAGAATGTAGCGATGCCCTATGGCTTCCTCTCGCAATCCCCTCCGGAGGTCTCTACTCCAGCCTAGGAGCAACAACTTTACTCAAGCTTTACATAATCGACTTGGTCACTAAACTCCTACACCACTCAGGATGCAGCAATCCACTTGTGTATGTTGCCCGCTGGCAAATGAGTCCCACTACATCTCGCTAGTTAGATTAATTTCTAAAACTAGCAATCCAAGATGGGTGCTGCCCTTGTAACGACCGCAAATTTACGGTATGATTTCTTGCCTCTAATAAAACTATTTTATGAGTTTTTAATTATTTTTAATTATTTAGAGGAATACTTTTGGGTGAGTTTATATTTAGGTATGATAGAGCTTGGTGAGATGAGTGTAATTAGCCTAAAAATGTACGAAACGGAGGTTGAGAGCGAAAGTTACCACCTCGGGAAGCATGCCACATGGGCGGGACTTACTTTCTAAGTGTGAGATAACCTACCCATGTGTGGTCTAGTTTTGAAGGGCTTGTTGATACGAGTCCATCGGTACTAAGAACGCACGATTCCAACTTCAGGATAGAAAGATATTGAATTTTTAAGTTTAAAAAAATAAAAATATATATTTATATTTTTGTGCCACATGGCAACGTCAGAAGCTGATGCGCGTCTCTGATGTGTATCTGATGCGTGACATGTGTCAGTCACACGTCAAATTTGTTCCATTATAAATAGGCGTCTGTTTTCATTTTGAAAATCATTCCGAAACTTCTTTTCTTTGTTTTTCACTTTTTTAAAGTCCGTTTCCTTCTATTTAAAAAACGTTCTTAGCTAAATCGAGGGTGTTCTAAGCAATGAAAGCATCAATTCCTTGAGATAAAGACCCTATATGGGGGAAACACCCCGGGGCAAGGGGAGATTCTGTCCGTAGCCTATGGGCATGGAAAAAGAGTTTATGGAGTCGTTCGGAGTCCGTTTTCTTCTGTTGAAGAGACATTCTTACCTAAATCGAGCATTCTAGATGTCGTGGTGGGGTTATTTTCTTGGTTGGAGACCTCCAGAACCCCAAAAGTGAACATCCAATTTCATAGTGTCCAATTTATCGATTTTGAACTCGCGCAAAAAGCGAGGTAGGGGCTTTTATTCTTTCTTATGGCATGATTATAATATTTGGTTGTGTTTTTAATTTATTATTTATATGACTCTCGCATGCTATGCGTTAGAGATTACTTTCAAGTTATGATTTATGATTTCTGCATATATATATTTGACCTATCGAATGGTTAATCGTTGAGATAGAATATGATTTATATATCGTTATTATGTATATGATTTGTCGCTAGAAGCGGATATGTTTTATACTACATGCATTATTATTGCCTCATAGAGAATAGTTTGATCGAATGTTTATCCGTGGATTTTGATATAAATTATACACAGTGGAGCGTGTGAGATAGCGACAAACTAGCTTCGCCATTGTTTTCATTGTGAATGAATATATTATATTTGAAAGACGGTTTTAAAGGAATCGTCCTTGTTGAAGGGAGGATACTCAAAATTATTGTGAAAAGACGTATAAGCATGGTGATTGAGTCACTAAGGTGAGACAAAGAAGGGGTAACTGTCTCATTGGAATGAGCGACCAACCTTGCCTTTGTAGTCGTTGATAGTGACACTCCCATGACTTGTAAAGGCGGAGCTAGGGTTTTCAAAAGGATAAACATTGGGATATAATGTTTAAAAGAAAATAACTTTTTAGAGTTTGGGAACTCTAGGATATTTGAATTGAGTCTGGGACTCAAGATTATGAGTTTGGGACTCAAGACTATGAGTCTGGGTCTCATGAGTGTTTTGGTTGTCCAGAGCATTGTTGGGCGCCCCAATAGAGCTCTGTTGACTAGATAAGAGCACAATTAATCCGGTTCGGAATCGAATGCAAGGTACCTATTTTAGCCTTGTGAGCCCCTAAAAAAGGGCAAGACCCCTGATTCGCCTCTAACAAAGGGCAAGACCCCTAATTCGCCCCTAACGAAGGGCAACTATCAAGGCTATGCGCGCTAGGGTAGAGAGTATCATGGGAAGACTCTCTACTCTCTAGATCCCGGCGCCCCATGAGCACGGGTGGCTCTTCTATCCACAAGCACAATATTTTGAGATGATCTGTGGAGAAGTAAGAGGTCGTTGCTTTGTACCCGCAGCAAATTCCTATTAATATATATGTCTGCAACATTTGTAGCGAGTTGTGAGAGCTTGCAAACCCTAGTAGCATCTTCGATACGTAGGAAGAAGCTCTAGGGGTGGTTTTGGGTGAGAGGCACACCCTGTTTTCATGAAACATATTATATATGATATATGCTGTGAAACTGCCATGTGTTTATTCATGTTTGATCGTATAAACTCCCTTACTGAGTATTTTAAAATACTCACCACCCCCCAGACTTTGCAGGACTCGATGAAGCTTAGTGTGCGGGTAGATGGGTGTAAGGACCCTCATCTCTAAACCGGTTTTTGGTTTTCTTTAATTACTGGCTATCGTATGATTAACGCATTTTCTGATCTTATTCGGTGATTTCGTAAATAAATAGTGTTCGTGATGGTTTTAACCAAAATTAACTTTATTATTAGTGGTTTTAAGTGATTTTAAACCAAATGTGAATTTTTGAGATTTTTCAGAATTTTTACTATTTTCCCAAAACTTAGGGTTTTGCGGGACCCCTGTGGGCCCCACCGTCAAAAATTTTATTTTTGGGTCAAATGAACCTAGATATCTACTTAAGGTTATACAAAAATTTTTCAAAATTTTCCTAGACTTAATTAGTGCTTAAATTTGCAAAATATCCATTTTTAGCCTACTTTTCTTATTTATACCCCAAAACTTACCCATGCATACCCCAACCCTTACTATAAAAGGGTAGACCTGAGCCATTTCCATTTTTGGGAATAGGCTAAGGAGGGAGGGCTGGCCTAATCCTCATTTAGGCCCGAATTAGAAGCCGATTAAGGTAAACTTACTCTAATTAAGCACTAAACCATGACTTTCTTCTTAATCTCTTCTAAATCTACCCTTTTCCCCTTGATTCAATTTGTTTTTTGGCATCAAAAGCTACTGATTTGTGTTTTACTACAAACCCTAACATTCAAAATTTGATTTTTACTACCAACAAGCCCTAGATCTAAGATTTAATTAGGGATTTCTTGGGTAAATTGATTTCTATTAGAGTTTAATTCAAACTCATTGTGTTTTCAAGGATTTCAAGAAGGGTGACTCTTCAATCCGAACTTAATCAAGTGCTGAGGTAATGGGTCTTCAAAATCTCTGTTTATCTATGGTAAAACTCTTCATTTTTGGTTTATTTCGAAATGAGTTGCTTGATTTGGTGTGTTAATGGTAAGATTAGAAAATGAAATTATTTAGTCCCGATTTCTTAGGGCTTTGCATTATTATGATATGGTTTGATGTTCTGGAAGTCAAGAAGGACTTTTGATGATGATTAGGGTGTTAGATGTGGATTTGAAGTGTTATCAATGGTGTTTCGGTTTGAATTTGCGAAAGGAAGAAGATGGACTGTTCTGCCTTGTTGGCGTTCAAACGGCCCTTCTGGGCGTTCGAACGGTAACACTGCTGGAATGACACTTTTTCAGTTCAGCCGATCGAATGGCTTGCTAGGCGTTCGAACGGCCAAACTGTGAATTTTAAAATTTTGCGTTTAACCAATCGAACGGCCTGAAGGGCGTTCGAACGGCTACACAGCAGATTGGTTTTCTAATGCATGATGTTTATTTTGATGATTCCACTTTAGCTTGTTAATTTTATATGAATGTGGTGTGTTTTAAGCTATGCTATGCTACTGGAAGGGCATGCTATTGAGGTTATGGAATTGAGATATATGCTTAAAAATTTGTGGAATGACTTATGTTTTGTAGCATGATGTTGGAATCGTTATCTTGAAATTATGAATGGTTGATTCCCTTTGGTTAAGCATATTTTTAGTAGGACTACAACCTATTATTGGACTGATTTGTCATGATAGATTGTGGTTAGTTGTGTGTAGATGTTGGTGAATGCCATGACTCAATGATGAAAGGAATAATGTTATATGTGTTTAGCCTTTGTGGTTGAGTTTTGAATTGAGATATGATTTTAACAATTCTTCTTCTATGATTTCTGCTGGAATTCAGGTTTAGATAGAAATTCACATGTGTAGTGTGGTAGTAAGTTTAATTTCAAGCATGTTGACATGCATTATATGAAATGCTTGTACTAGTTACACACACATGTGGGGGTTAAATGATGATGTTGAAGCTTGATATTGTGATTATGAATGATGCATTAGGGGCTGATGAGAGCACTTATTATGGATTAGGATTCATGTATGCCTTGCCCACGTATGTACCATGCTGCATGCATCATGAAAATGGATTTCCAATTGAGGCTTCATCGTGATTAATCAAATTGGACCAATTGGATACAATGTGGTGAAATTGTGTGCCGGATTGATCGGTCGTGGATTAATCGTAAGTTGATTGGTCCGAAAGGACATATTTTGATTTGAGTTCCTGTGTGGAACGAGTGCACTCCCCGGGTTGAGTCTAAATTGAATGGAATTATGTGGGGATGAGTTGTGTACTTGTCTTGCGGATTGTGAGAATGTTATTATGAGTGTTATCTGGACCCTGAGAATCCAGTGTGGTATGCCGTGTGCACCCCACTACCACGTGTTTTAGAGTTCTCTGTGTGAGAACTCGGGCTCTTCCCTCCGTAGGAGATGTCCTTGGGTGAACACCCCTGCTCTAGATTCTCTGTGTGAGAATGGGACATCCTTGACCAGGATCGTCTAGGGCGAGCAGCATTAGGGATTGACAACCCCGATCTTTCTTTAATTCTTGTGTAGAATTTTGGACCATGACATGCCTTCGTGGCCTTATCTATGCTCCTGTCTGTGTGACATTAATGTGCGATTACTCCTTGATGGAGGTTGTGATGATATAATGCATGATGAAATATGTATGTTAGAGATACATTCATGCAGGTTGGTTATGATATAATGCATGATGAAATATGTATGTTAGAGATACATTCATGGAGGTTGGTTATGATATAATGCATGTGGGAATATGTATGTTAGAGATACATCCATGCAGGTTGATTATGATATGATGCATATGGGAATATGTATGTTAGAGATACATCCATGCAGGTTGATTTTGATATGATGCATGTGGGAATATGTATGTTAGAGATACATCCATGTAGGTTTATTTGATGGGACGCATGTGGGAATATGTATGATTGAGATACATCCATGCAGATTGTTATGATATAATGCATGTGGGAATATGTATGTTAGTGATACATCCATGCAGGTTGATTATGCACCATGATGCAGTGTTAGGTGATATGTATGTGTGATCAGAAATGATGCATCATGTAAATCTTTGATCTAAACAACTATATTGCTATGCTATGATATTTTCAATGTTGCTAGTGATATTAAAAACCGTTGCTGAGTTTGTTAAACTCACCCCTTTTTCTTGTGTTTTGATTTGGGGCTTCGTGGTACGACATGCAGACGGACAGGATCTCCTCTTTGAGGAAAGGTCGGAGATGGCTTGGATGTGATCATGGAGATCGTTGTGTGACTTATCTTCTTTGGTTTTATGTTTTATGGTAGAACCTTTGTGTAGGGTTCTTTGTTTTGGATTTATGTCATATTTTACAGTTGTGATGCTTATGACTTATTTTGAGCCGGTGTGGGCTTTACTTAACTAAGCTTGTGGGTTTGAGAATTGTTGTTTACTTTGTGATATGCAACACTTTTTTCTTTCATTTTTATTTACTCTTGCTCAAAGGATTGTGCGTACTCCATATTTTTGTTAATCGCTCGTGGTTAGGGTTAAGTCTTCCGCTAGATAGTTTCTCAATTTTCCCTTTGTCGCCCCCTCGCGCTTGACCGGCCCTTGGACCGAGTTCGGCTCGGGTCGGGCATCGCCGGGGCGTGACAATGGGCCTACTCTGAGTTTTATCAATGTGATTTCAAATATTTCAATTGCACCAAAATATGTAAGAACTCTCATTATTTTTCTCTTGTGTGTTTGTACACGGACCGTGGTTCTTAAAAAATTATTATTATATTATCGCACTAAGGAGAGCGGCTCTAGTCGCGGGCCCGGGTAAACTCCGATATCTTTCTGAAAAGAAATTTTTATATGCTTCCAAAATCCAGGGGTGTGACAGCCCTGCCAACCAAGTGTGGCATACAGAGCCCTGTTTAGCAACCCAGGGGTGTGAACATGTCTATTCAATCACCCCGATCAAACATGCTTTAGATGCGCCACTTGACCCAATGAGATCATGGGTGAGAGTGTTTTACTCTTGTTCACCCAAAGAACTATACCGCCTCTTGCTGCAACAGCTCCCAACCAAAGGCACGACGATCCTCGCTCTCATGTGCCAAACTTCTTTCCTTTTCTTTTTTTTCTTTTCCAAACAACGGCTGTACACCTGCGTGCTGAATGGGTCATATCTTTATCTGTCTCCATTTCTCTTTTTCATCACTTTAACTGGATAATATCCACTATGCTTGAGTTCCATAATTCACTACTTATCTGCTTAGGAAGTTCCTTTCCTAGGATCAATGACTTTCACATGCCTTTTCTCTTTGCACCAAGTTTACCCTAAAATTTCCCACTAATGAGTGTCATACCTCATTAGAAAGTAGAACCCGACTGACCTTGGTTATATTCTTTGTTCACAAACGGGCTGTGCGTCCATTCACAACACGGCCGCCCACATAGGGCTCAATCTCAGAACATCCTCACCTTAAGGAATCCCATATTTCCTTGGTATAGATAACTGGCTGCATACCCATCAACTTGGTTCAATATGCTCTTCCACCCACAACATCATCGAGTAGAGAGGGTACAAGGATTCACAAGGCTTCTTGCCGCTGATATGTCCCATACCATACCATTAGCAAGAGCTAGTTGCCATTCACATCATTTTCGAGTCCCAACACAACTCAACATAGCTTTGGTAACATTGCTGCACCAACGACGAGGGAACAAGGACATTACTGCATGAGGTCCCTGTAAAACCTACGCCCTTGATGGCAAGTACCGCTCGCACAATCCAAAACTAAGAAGGAACCCGATCAGCCATCATCCATACACATCCGTTTCAGCCTACATTTCCATCCACTTGCATTTCACATGGTAGTCAACCCGCCCTGCATTGACGAGGTCGAAGAACCTTGCATTAAGCTCTTTCCATCTCTTTGTCCAAAGTTCATCTTGGTCGCCCAACAAGACAAAACATTGGCTCTGATACCACTTGTCATAGAGGCACCCAGGAAATGCCTACCATGCGGCACTTGCAAGGCCAAATAGACAAGCAAGTAAGGCTTTCTCATCAAGGTCATGGCCTTGTGCCATTCGACCAAGCATGTAGCCCACAAGCAAAACAACGAACCCGTCCCAAGGCAGACATGCGAATGTGCTGGGACATTTCCCAAGCGAGCTGCTGACACCTCCTTGCGATGCATAGACCTAACTTAGGAAACTTGGATAACCGAACATTCCATCTCAGCCAAGTGCATGCAATGGTCTTTGTTTCCAACACAGCCATAAGGTCGGGCGGCCGCCCCGTAGGTTGGAGAGCCCCATCTCCCAGCAGATGGGGTTCCTGGCATGATAGATAGCAACACAACAAGCATCCGTTGCCATTCGAGATAGCCGGTTGCAAGGCTAGGCATCATACCAAGAGCTTAACATTTCATCTCACCATGTCCCCCCTATATAGCACAATAGATTTTTCCCATTCTGCTGGAGTGGCACCAAAGTAGCTGTACGGGCATGGTTCCTCCAAAGTTTTCCAAATGGCCCCAAAACTCTCCAACACTATTTAGGGGGGAGGGGCATCTTAAGCATCCAAATATGTGTTAGCCGACTATGTGCCCCAACATAGCCAACTATGTGTACGCATCATTGCTTGCATTTTGCGCAACGTTGCTAGTCTTCCCCGCAATGCCTGCATACATGTGTGCAACACTATGGGCAGTTCCCGTAATGCATACACACCTAGTATACAACATTTTCACATGTGTGTGCGTCCTAGCACATGTCACCGATAGTCCACTTTGCTACCCCGTGATAGGCAATCACTGTACGTTGAGCTACGACTAGCGAATTTTGAGTAGCCATCAAAAGGCCGCCACTTTCTTCTTCTCTGACATTCCATTGAGAACTTTGGGTGTGACTAGAGGCGAGGGGAACACCGATAGTAGAGCCTTCATGTTGCTGCAGTGCAGTACCACCCACTTGAAGGCTAGTGGAATCTGGCATCGTCAGAATAGAGGAGACCCATGGTGAGGGCCGGCGGCGGTGTTGTTCATAGAGGAAAGGGATTGAGGAGCAGAGAGAATCGGGAGAGAGATAAGGAGGTGGCCATGCGGAAGCCTCTTTTGTCGCTGCCTAGTCACAAACGGAGGCAATATTGGTCGACGGCAGTGATAATGCAACTCGAGGAGGCCAAGGTGGGGCTCTACTGGAGCCCAAGCACAACCATGGCCAGATTCACAATTGTATCCATGAGGAAGACGATTGCTGGACCCGTAATTAAATTCCGAGTCTTGTTAAAAAAAAAAGAAATAGAAGAGGGCATTAAATTGGGGTCTAGTTTATGAGGCTATAGGTGTTTAAAATAATTAGAAGAATTACCAATGACCATTGAGAGGTGTTTGAGTATCTTGACCAAGTTTTAAATTGGGGAAAAATCTCAATATCTATAAAATGACCTTTTTACCCATTGTAGTTAAATTGTTGTATAATATTTACTTACTCGACTTAGAGGCCTCAGTTCAGGGGCCTATGAGTACGCTTAAAAATTGAGAAAATTCTCAATAAGAGTTTAATATGTACCCTAAATATTGACTACAACACAGAGTAAGAAAAAAAATATCAGTAAGAGGATAAGTGGCTATTTTGCCCCTAGGGTTCAAGGTAAACCATTAGGGTCGGTTTAAGGAGTTCACGACCCGTCAAATGCCAAGAAAATTATTTCGGGTCCATGATGTCAATTAGTAACCTTGAGCCCAATTTGGGATCCATTGGATGTCAAGAAGACTCTAGACAAAATGACAAAATATACCCTTGAACGGATCACCCACATTCGTGTGAATGGAAGCACGAGTCATTATAAGAGGGGAGCCTTAGGAGAGGTCAATGACTTGAAATTAATGGAAGGGTAGTGAGACGACCAGAATGACCCAAAGGAGTGTACCATACCCTAGGTTTTAGAATTACCCTAATGCCCTTAGAGGTAGTCTATTCGTTCTTGCCACAACAAATAACTTCGCTAATAAAGAGTTAGGGTACCCTATAATAATGCTAAATGACTAAATAGGAGTGTGACCATTAGGTGACATGAAGACCTTTACAGGTCACAGTGTCACGGGAAATAAGGGTAAAAACCCCAATTCTCAAGGTTTAAGGCAACATATTACACGTGTCTACAACGCAGCACATCAATTTACTAGGGTAGTATATATGTAACTCGCATGATGCGTTGGAGTTATTTACATTATTAGGCTTGAATTTACTGAGCTCTATCCCTGCAAATAAGTGCAATGGGCCTTTGTTTATTATTAATGGACTTGTGTGACTTAATGTTATTTATGTTGCTTACTCTGATACATGCTTTTATTATTATTGAGTTAATTTATAATGGTAGATTAATAAAGATTAATCAAAAGATATTAGTTATCGTTAGATTAGAGGGAAATATCTAATCAATATAAAGACTAAAATACCCTCAATACAGTTTGAGACCGGTTCATGGAGTGAATTAGGCCTTGACATAGAATTTTACCTTGGTTAATGAACTGAGGGTAGTTATGGGAGTTTACCCTAGTCTCGTGGAGACTCTCAGGGTTTGAGATGTTCTTTGAGTCATAGCTCAGTGGATGAGCTATTTATTGGGCTAATTCACAATGTGAAGAGGACCTAAATGGTTGGACAAATACTTAACTTGATAACAATAATCGAGTTTAAGTTTTGGATGTTTGGGGGAGTCAATGGTCATAAAGACATTAGGCTTCTACGGGTTATATTATCTATGTCTTTGAAGACATTTCTCCTAGAGTTGGGAGGGTGGAGATTGTGATACTTATACACTTTCTTCATTGCCACGACAGTTTGGGTATTGGCAAGTGAGGTCTTTATCATGAGTTTTTCGCAGGTCTTCATAGGACCATATAGTGCATATGAAAAGAGGAGTTGCATGCGCATCATGGAAGGTTTGTATTTCTCACAATCTGTATTCATGAGTACAGTTGTGATCCTCTTCTCCAGATTCGTAGCAGGCTATTGAGAGCCAAGGGTATTTGAGTCAAGCTACTATTAAGCAGTCTACTCTGATGTTGGATTTAGGTTTTTGGGATTTTTTTGAGAGTCGAGTTATCTATGAGTGAACACATGTTTATTTTATATTAAACCTAGAGTTGGATTAGAACAATGAAGGGTGATTACTGTCATGTATTATTTTAGTTGACATATAATGTGTCTTTCTATCCAAGAGATTGGATAAAAGTATTAATTATTGAACAAGGGTTGTGAGATAATTAATGACATATTAACTACTACAAGTAGAATGATTAAAGAACTTGCATAAAATATAGGTTGATTAAAAATTCTTAAATATTGCATGTTAGATATTGTACTTCTTAAGATACTGTAGTTTCTAGGCAGAACTACGTGATAAGTATGAAATATATATGTATTTTATATGCCTTTTTACCTTATTTGTTAACATAGATTAGGTTAATTTAGAGTTAGTTATAATTTATTTAGATTAAGATAGATATTATTATTTTAGTTAAATTATTACTAATTTTGCAGTTATTAGTAGTTTAGATATGTATTTAAATCAAGTTAAAATTTTAGTTATATTCTACTTGTCTAAAATATGATATTTTATGTTTTGTAGGTAAAGTGTGCTTATCAAGGTATTTGGGTGATGTTTGGAATAATTCAAAATAGTCTTGACATGTTTTAAAGTGATTTGGACAACTGTTTGGAGTTATAAACATGTTAGAAATTAATATGGACATGAAGAAAGAGCTTAATGAATAGAAAATGGATTGTCCAGAAAAACTATCCAAATTGCAGAAATAATGTAGCCGTTCAAACGGGGTCACTTACCGTTCAATCGGGATAACGTGATTTGGAAGCAAAACTCAGTTTAAGCGTTCAAACGGGTATGCAGGGCGTTCAAACGGCATAACGTGCAGTTTCCTTGTTTTAGCCAATTTTCAATCCTTTTCATATTGGACTTCTTCCTACGGATCTTATGCCTATAAAAAGACATATTTGGCTTGAAACTAGAGGATTCTAGTAGATTTTCTGAAGAGAAAAAAGAAGAAGAAGATGGAAGAGAACTCAAAGCTTTCAATAGAGATTCAAGTGCTTTCTTCTATAATGGAAGGCTAAACTTTTCTTTTACTTAGGAGTTGATGAAGCTATAGATAAGTTTCAGTTTCTTTTCTTTTTAATTTAGATCTCAGTTGTGAATGATGACAATTGTATTATAAAGATTTCCTTTTTAATGGAAGAGCTTTTCATGTTTATTCAAGTCTATGTTGATTTATTGTCTTGTAGATGATAGATTGATGTGGTTTTGATATTTTCATCGATTCTAATTTCTGTGATTTAGATGAGATGGTCATGCAATAGTTTTAATGTTTAGATAATTAATAAATTGGATGAGTTATACTAAGATTAGACGAGTCATGCGTATAGCTAGTTTAGTGTAGATGATTCGTGCTATTGTCGAAGATAGTTCATGCCATGAATTTAATTAATGATTCTTTTTGAAGTAATTCTAGCTTGTAGTTGAGAATATTTGTTCATATTCACACTAGATTTAGATTAAAAGTTAAGAAATTGTTACGGTTCTATAGTGGATTCGATTTCCTAAGTAAATTCCGTTATATTAATCTCTTGCTTTTAAACTAGTTGATTCCTTTCTTTTGCTTAATTTAAGTTTAAGTTCTTTCTAGTTTTTAATCAGCAAATTCCTCTTTAGATTTAGTAATAATTCATTTGTCCCTGAGGTTCGACAACCCCTAAATACTTATCCTAGTACAATTACCTTGTACACTTGCAAAGGGTTTAATTATAAACGATCACTACGTTTGGATCAAATCTTGTTGGGAGCATTAGAGATGTTGTCTGATGAGTATGTAGGCAACTAACATTAGGTTATGTTAGCCCGATCCAAAAAAATATTAATAAAACCTTTTATTCATTTAGAAACTCTTTCCTAAGGGTGGAGAGGTTCTATTGTTGTATGGTTTGATTGGTTGCAGGTTCTTTAGGCAAGGACAAGTGATAGAACAGGCGAGCATGGGATGTAGTTCATGGTTTCTGCATTTCTGTTAAATAATTGTATCTTTGACATGAGAGTCAACTTATTTATTTTTAGACTGATGACAGACTTGTACTTAGATGAATAAGTTGTTCTTTATGATTTTTGAGACATGTAATATAATCATATGCTTTAATTTTGTATTTGTGAACCCTAGTTATCATGACTTGGATATTTAATTAAATGATTTATTTTTCATTAAGAAAGGATAAAAATATCTTGTGACTTACCATTCATGTATTTAAAAAAGACTTTTAAAAATTTGGGTCGTGATAGATGTATTGGGTGATGAAAATTGGGATGTTTATACTTTCTGAACTTGTAGTTTGGATTAGACTATGGACTGTTTATGAGGCATGTACTAAGGGTTGCTTGAGATAAAATTGTATTTAAAGTCTATGCTCATAGAAATTTATTTTGTACTTTTGTTTTCAAGTAGCGCTTGAGGATATTTGGTTTGGCCATACAATATTTGATTGAAAAGAAAAGAAAATTAGAAGAAAATTGATGTGTGATGCTTTAAATTATGAAATTTCTTTTACATGTTTGGTTTGCTCATATGATATTTGATTAAAAAGAAAAAAATTGCACGAAAAAAATTGATGTGTGATGTTTTAAATTATAAAATTACTTTTATAAGTTTCATATTTTGTCATTTTTTTTTATTTATAGCTATTATATTGAAAAAACTTTTCGTAAATTTTTAAGAAATTGTGATAAAAAATCTCGGGTGTTACATTAACAACTATTTCTGGTTATTTGTTGTTTAGGCGCAATATGGTGTCTTATGTGCTGATCAATTTTGATAGGGACTTAAGCATGAGTTTCATATTAACCTTAAACTATATAGTGTGGACGGGATATGTACTCCATTTAGTTCTTGTAATCAATGTTGTCCATTTCTCTTTGGGTCAAATGGTGGATGAACTGGTCTTCGAATAGTGTCTTTTATTACTTTTTGCATTCCCCCCCTTAGGGTCTGTTTGGATTGGTAGAAAGCGGGGGAAAGGAAAAGAATCTTCTTAAAATCTCCCAATTTCCACTGTTTGGTGCAACGGGGAAAGGGAAACTAGAGTAAAAAGTGAGAGAAAATGAATGAAAATTTTGCCCAAAAATTTTCCACCCATCAACCCATGGATTTTGAGAGAAAAATCATTGTACTAACACTATGTCTTACTACTACTACTACCACCGCTGCCACTACCACCACCGTCACTGCCACTGTCGCCACTACCACCACCATCTCTGCCACCACCACTGCCACCGCCACCATCTCTACCACCGCCACTACCACCATCGCCGCCACCACCACCACCACCGCTTGTCATGGGGACGCCCATCGTGCGGCACTCGCAAGGCCAAACAGCCAAGTGAGTAAGCCTTTCTTCATCAAGGTCATGGCCTCGTGCCATTCGACCAAGCGTCCAGCCCACGAAGCCAAGCAACGGACTTGTCCCAAGGCGGACGTGCGAACGTGCTGGGACTTGTTCCTAAGTGAGCTGGCCGGAGAGGGACACCTCCTTGCGATGCACGGATCCAACTTAGGCAACTTGGTCATCCGAACAATCCATCTCAGCCATGTCCATGCAAGGGCCTTTGTATCCAACACGGCCATAAGGCTGGACGACCGCCTGACGAGTCGGAGAGCCCCATCCCACTAGCGGATGGGCTCTTGGCATGATAGCTAGCAAGGCAACAAGCCTTCATTGCCATCCGGATCAGCCTATTGCAAGGCTAGGCATCATACCAACAGCTTGCCCATGAAGCTCACCATGTCCCTCCCTATATAGTATAAGAGATTTATGGTATTTCTATGGAGTGGCAGCCAAAGTGGCCGTATGGGCATGGTATCTCCGAATTTTACAAAACTACCCAAGAACACTCCAAAGTACCCTCTAACACTATATAGGTAGGTGGGGACATCTTAAGATTCCAAATATGTGCTCGTTGGCTATGTGTCCCAACATAGCCAACTATGTGTGCGCATCGTTGCGGCATTTCTGCGCAACGTTGCACACACATGTTGCGCAACGTTGCTGGCCTTCCCCGCAATGCTTGCACACATGATATGCAAACTAAGGGCAGTTCCCATAATACATGCACACCTCGTATACAACACTTTCCCACGTGTGTGCGCCCCAGCATGTGTCACAGGTAGTCCGCTCCACTATGCTGTGACATGCTGCCACCACCACCACCGCTACCACAACCACTACCGCTGCCACCGCCACCGCCACCACCACCATCTCTGCCACCGCTACCACCACCATTGCCGCCACCGCCGCTGTCACCACCACCACCGCTGCCACCACCACCGCCGTTGTCACCACCACCACCGCTGCCACCACCACCGCCGTTGCCGCCGCCACCACCACTGCCGCCACCACCACTACCAATGTCACCGCCACCACCACTACCGCTGTCACCACCACTACAACTGCCGCCGCCACAACCACCACCACCATTATCGCTACCACCACCACCACCACTGTCACTGCCAATTTTCTCTAATATCATTTATGTAACCAAACAGTGAAAAATATTTAGAAATATCCTAGTTTCTCTTTCACCTAGATTCACTTTCTCTTTCCCTTTCTCCCCGTTTCCACTAATCCAATCAGACCCTTATACTCTACTTTTACTTATAGATTTATCAAATTATTATACCCTTTGGGATTTAACTCTACAAATTGATTCAATATTGCAAATGTTAATTGGAAGTTTCATTTATTTGTTCTCTAGGATTCCGCAAATTTTCATTCATAACTGTGCTCATTATGTGGTTTTTGGCAATTTACTGAACCCATTTGAATTTAACTTTGTAAAAGATTTGAAGCTTGTAGTCTTCTGTTTGACTGTTTGCATACGGTGGTTGAGTTTATATAGAATGTATGGCTATGCTTCTACTGTGGGATTTGGCAATTTACTTAGCCCATTTTGATTTCTTTGTAAATGTCTTGAGCTATGCATGTTCACTATTTGATTATTTGCATAAGATTTTTACCAAAAAATGGCATGCTTCACTTGAGTGCTGAAGTAACAGTCAAGCATCAAGAAAAATAAGGTTCAAATCTGAGCCCTACCGTTGGTTTCTACCTGTACAGAAAACTCATCTAGAAGAAGTGTGGCCGTCCACATGGAAGAGTAACGAGAAAGAAAAGGTAGTTGATATTGGAAGAAGTTTATCTTACTAAAGCACATTGCTTAAATTGATTGGCTATTGTTAAACCAACTTGGAGAATTTATGTCTGGGATTGATGAACATAGGAAGTTGAAAGCCACAGCCGAGGGACGGTTTGAAGAAGGGAAGTGGTTGCCTTCACATCTCGAAATGTGACTTGGTCTATACTCTTACCTTGACTTGAATGTTGAAACTCTTTTAAGCTGCTTGCAGAAGGTTGCTTGCTCTTGGTGATGGAGGAGAAATTAGGATATTTTTACATAGTTCTCTGCTTAGGCAATCGTAGTTTTGCTGGGTTGTTGAATATTTAGACTTTTGATCAACTTTGTACGTCATTAGTAGTAGTGTTTGATGAATTTCTGTTGATAAATCAGTGTGGAAAGCTCTTGTTGAATATGTATGCCATGGTTTTGACTTTAATTAATAGAGCATGATCAGTGAAATATTTTTCTGATACTACTGTTTGCTTATGTCTTAAGATATGGTTTTTATTATGTGATTCAGTTATGGAAGTTTATGTGGTCAGTAAAAAAGCCTGCCACTATTGTTATGTCGTTTGAGCCTTTCTTCTTACAAGTGGAGATATCAGGACAGAAAAGATAAGTGTGTTGCAATTGTTCATCATTACCTTGTTTTGAGTTTTAGGGGTTATTTGAATGTTGAATTTTCATCGATTTTGTCACAATTCTGGTCCAAATTATGAGAATCATATTTGTGTACCGAAGGTGGGCAAAATTAAAAATTTTCCCGAAAGTTAATTCCAAGTTATTTTGAACCAAAATTGGCCGAAATCACCAAATCACCTCGTGAGGTGATTCCACCAATTCCAGCTCACAACCCCCATTTTGGAATTATAAATTATGTTATTTTTTAACAGTTATCTCTCGTATCGATTTGAGTCTCGAAAAATGTGTCATATAGGTAGGGCCCACTTTGAAAGTTCAAAATTATTTACCCTTGTAGGATCTTATTTAATAGGGCTCAAATTTAGAAGCACAATAATACAAAGAATGTGCATATATGAGTTTGAGAGAGAGAGAGAGTTATATTAGTTTAAAGTTTTAAAAATGAGTTTGACGCGACATTTAAATTTATTCTAAAAATTTTCATTATTAAACCTAATTCTGATTCAGTGGTGAATTATTAAAAAAAAATTGTTTCCATTTTTTAGTTCTGTTTCTAAAAAAAAGTAACATACAAACAACCCCTTAATTGACTACATAAATTCTAGATGCAGTTCATTATGTGAGATTGTAGGCTATGAATCATAGTGATCACCGGGTTTGTTAGAGTATGATTTTATTCAAAAGGTATTATTTCTGGTTTTTTGGTTCACTTTTGCTTTATTTTCCCTCCACCTCATGATAGATAAGCAATATCATGATAGCTATTAGGCCCCTAGCTGCTGAATAGGTTAAAGGGCAGATGAGTTTCAACTTGGTGAGTGGACAACCAAGGGAAAGCTGAGGAATGACAACGTTGGGGTGTTAGCTGACTTGTATAGAAGTCCTACTTGGAGTAGGACACAATGGTGGGCTAGGAGCCATCACCTAGGACAGTTCCTAGGAAGGCCAGGACTCTCACAGACAACTCCTACGTGAAGTAGGAGAGACGTTGAATAGGTTGCTGATTCTTTCACATGTTTCCTAATGCGACTAAGAGTCACCTTGGAGGCATAAGGCAAGTAGGAAGCCCGAACAAGGAGTTGTGCATAAGTCAGATTGCTAAAGGTGGCCAAATCCTAGCGAAAAAAGAACTTTTCGCGAGAAGTGGATTTAGCTAGGACTCTTTTTAGGCGAATAACATGCAGACTTAGGACTTCTAGTATGAAGATGAGTCCCGAGGAATGCTACATGAGGCGGGACAATTGAAGGAGGGTTCAACTAGATTTCTAGTTGGGTTAGGACTCCTTAGAGATGGTTTTGTGCAGTTGTATGAGCTGATTTCCTATTTGTAATGGGGAAGGGAAGTGAGATTCCGAATTTATAATCAAAGGTGTGGGTTTGTAATAGTAGGACTAAGCTTCTCGACCCCTTCCCTATATAAGGGGCATCATGGCAAGTTGGGCATTAGAATTCATGCATTCAGAAACTCAAAAATCTGCAAGGGGTGGGTTGAGAACTCTATCAACTGTTTTGGAGGATTGTTGTGCATTAAGCAATCTGTTAGTGAGTTGGAGGAGGTGTTGTAGTACAACTTAGCTAAGGGGCGGACCATACTTGACATCTCAGCAAAGCTTGGGAGTGGACTTATCCAGGGGTGGGACTGTTCAGTGAGATAGCTGTGAAGGGATGAGTTTGGAAACAAGGTAGGGGCCTTGTTATTGTAAAATGCAATGATGAATAAAGGTTTTGGAGGCAGCCCTCCCTTTTCCTTATCATTTTCTTTCTTTGTGCTTGTGTTGGACGGGCTAAGACCTGGGTGAAACAAGGGGATAGGCTGTTGGTTAAGTTGGGCAACTAGGCCATCATGTGTGCAAACGCTAAGCTCAGCTTCACGCCTGTGGCAATAGCCATGATGACCAGTTTTATATATCACATGCAACACGTGCATTCTTATTAGGACTGAGCTATTTGGGTGTTGAATATTTTAGAAACAGAAGTGAAAATTTTTGGAATTAATTCTAATAATTCACCGCCAAATGAGAATTATGATTGGTAATGAAAGTTTTTAGAATAATTTTGGATGTCGCATAATTTTTTTTTAAAATTTAAATTAATATAACTCTCTCCCAAACTCAGATATTCATGTTCTTGGTATAGTAATGTTCATAAATTTGAGCCTTATCAAGCAAGATCTTACTTGAGTAAGTAATTTTAACTTTTAAAGTGGGCCTCACTTATTATAGCACATTTATGAAGGGTCAAATTGATATGAGGGGTAACAATTAAAACATAACAAAATCTTTTACTATGAAATAGTGGGCTAGAAGCCGGAATCGAAAGAATTACATGGAGAGGTGATTCAGTGATTTCGTCTAGAAACGACCTATAATCAACTTTGAGACGGAATTTGTTGTCACGCCTAAGGTTTTTCTACACATTTACTTTAAAAACTTTATTAATATTTTATTTCGAAATACCGACATAAATCAAATGAACCAACATAATCCAAAATCATATAAAAATAATTTTCGTAAATTAATTCATCATATGACAAAACTAAAATTCTCAGGCGTGACCCAAAACGAAAACATATAACTAGAACTCGCCATGGCCATGGTCTTTAAAAATAAATACATCCCAGGCCTTTCTGAGTACAAGTTCTTCAACAGTCTGTGTTCTGATTCATATAAGGATACACAAGTCCAGAAAATAATACATGTCTCATACCTTAAACAATACATACGATCGTGGCACTAAAATCCACGTAGCCTCACTACAAATTTGCTGCACTATAGGTCGAGGAAGAATTGTCCGCACGGGGAAAAGTCCAGTCTCAAACAGCTATCGATCGACCTGCAAAAGCCTCCAGTCGAAGGGGCTAAAAAGATGGGGTGAGTATTTTCATACTCAGTAGGAAAATACCTAGTAGGGGACAAATATAAATCAATGAACTTCGTAAGTTCATATAGATGCTTTCATGCAATCACACATGAAGTAAATAGGATAAGAAGTATAAATATGGTCATGCATACAAATCATCGTGCAAATCGAACTTACTCTTATTCATATATCATGCTCTTACACTTACGCTCTAAAACAGTCTTATCAGCTTACTCGTACAATGTACGCTTACACTTACAACATACACCTACTCGTACGACCTTATTCGTACGAACTTACTGGGACGACCTTACTTGTACAATCATACTCTTACACATAAATGTACTCTTACATCTTCATTAGAAGCTTACACTTACTCTTACGCTTACCGTCTGAATCAAAGTCTCACAAACTTACTCGCACAACATACTCATACTCATAACTTACTCTTACTGTCTTCCAAAGAAGCTCACACTTACTCTAAATCTTACACGTACAACTTACTCAGCATCTGAAACATACACTTACTCTTACGATCATACACATACTACCGACAACTGAAGCTCATTACAATTAATAAGCTCCAGCGTCGGAAAAGAATGGAATGCCACTGGGGCGTCACCTTAACCTTCAGGGATCAACTAAACACCATGGACTTTTCCGAAGGCAAGGCACACCTATGCTCATGGGGCATAGGATCAAACAGGTAAGAGCAGATCCATGATACTACTTACCTGAGCGAGCAAATGCCCACTCTCTGGGGCCATACAGTGCCAACTAAGGGCGGAAAACATACAATGCCACTCTTGGGCAGGAATCTTACAGTGCCACTCTAGGGCAAAACATACAGTGCCATTGGTAGGCAGAAAACATACAAAGCCCACGAAGGGCAGAAACTTACAGTGCTCTCAATAGAGCATCAAACGTCTGGGCCGATATAGCACCAAGACTAAATCCCGCAGGAAAATACCATGGCTAGACCAGAAAGGACGCTCAGTCGATTACTTATCGACTAGCACAAAACGGAACTTAATCTGTCAAAACCCTCAGTCTCAACCTCACAACGTTATAAAATTAGGGTTACTTACATTCAAGTTCATCTTAGGTAACTTATGCCCGTACAATTATGGTTGGAACGACTTCTACAAATCTCTGCAGTCTTACTTTAACTCGTGATCCATCCTGATAATCTTACCATCCTACACTTACGACCTTACAACTTATAGCATCCGCCTTAAAACTGAATATTCTTACTCAAACTTCTCAAATGAGACCCTTTTTGACCTAAGTCCTGTCATCAAACCCTTACTAATTCCTTACTCATTGTCCTTTCATTACAACTCATATTACGTATATTATGCCAGTACAATTATGTCGTTCTCTCTTACTAACTCACAATTCCCCAAGATGTTTAAAACCTTAAGTCTTCTAAATCCTTATATTGCTTACGTCTTCTGCTCAATGCTCCGACGTACCACCTAACTCAATCCAAACTAATCCTTCAATCTCATCAAATCTAACCTTCACTTGTCAATCTTACGTCTTTACTCGCCTAACATACAATCATAGTTTCCACATCATAGTCCACGAAGAACTCCTTCACCAAATATACAATCGACCACTTTTCCTCATACCATCCATCACTTACCACCAGTCCACAACAAAGATCACATACTCTGGTCACATGCATACGATTCATAGCAACTTACTACGTGCCCTTAGCCTTTACTAACGTACGCATACAATTCACACACATACAACATGCTTTTCTAATCAGCATAAACATGCAAAATATTAAATTATAAACTCCTAGCATGCTACTACACAATCAAAGCATGCTATAATGACATTACGAGTTCAAGGTCCCCTACCTTGTATTCCACAGGAGTTTGATGGCGAGCAAACGACGGTGGCGGCGTCGATAGCGGAATAGGCGGCCAAAAGCATCGCACTGAGAGAGTTGTTATGTCCCGAGGATTTTCAGAGATGCTGGAATTTATCTTGATAAGGTTAGATTAATTACACTCAAAGCATAAGACTGTGCGCACTAGGGCGGGCAGATACAAGGTCGTGCCACTAGAAATGGCAAGAACGACCACAGAATAGGGGCTAACTGATTGGAAGTCGGCCAACGGTTTAAAATACGTCATTGGCCACAAAACATTAAAATAGACAGCGGACCACATCCAACGGCAGCAATTCTGCATCATCGAAGCCTCACACGGTGGCGGAGGCTTTAACGACCATATTGCATAGTGGTGGAGATGTTTCCTAAACATACGTTGAGGCACTAAGGTCTGGCGTAAGAGGCCGACAAAGGCAGTGCCATTTCTAAATGCCACTCACCACCAATCCATCGTACGGATAATCGTGCATTAAGCACGGCTTACGGTGGAGGATATGGCACGACATCGGTCAAGCCTTCAATGGGCTGAGTTTAATGGCTGACTGTGTTACTTCCGCTTGAAAGGATCTGAATTCGAGGACTCTTTCCTCGTATGTTCCGGGTCGTGTGTAATAAAAAGTGGGGGTACAAAGGTAAATTCGGGCCAGAAGTGCTGGCCCTAGCCGTCGCTGGGCCCGAGGCAGAGTCCATGTTGGTCGGATCTGCAGCCCAAGTTCGCGCAACATCAGGTGGAACAAGTTGGCTCTAGGCTGGGGGGTCACTTGACCACGGTCAGAGGCATTCCCCGAAGCTAGGGGCATTTGTTTTGGCAAAAAGGCGTGCAGGGGCGGCCAAGAATGGCATTCCCTTAACGTTGTCGGGTCAAGTTGGCGTCGCGGCTGTCCACTGGTCGACGCCAGTATCAGCAAAGCTAACGACAGAAAGAACAAAGGGATTCGATTTAGTCAGGGCGACGAAGCACCGGGCCAGGGTAGTGGACACGCTATCATCAGCCACAAACGGTCGAACGAGGGGCCAAGGGACAGACCTAGAAGACGGTGGCAATTCAGCAATCGCTGGACCACAACGATTCGAATAGACATCAACTCGATGTCACACAAAGTCAGTCAGTGAAGAGCGGGCGCTACCAGAGAATAAGAAAAACAAAACCAAAGCATAGATATGTCCGGAATCGAAATACGGTAGGAGGGATGACGGACTGGAGGAGGTAGCGGTTTAGTCTAAGGCGGCGGCCTTGCCGTCGCCGGTGCGGGAGAAAGCCAATGGCCAAATACCAACGGTACAGTCGTGGTTCACAATGCAAAGAAACGGAGAAAAGGAGGGATTTTTAATCCCGCTCGGAATTGGGCAGAGGGGGCTGAGGGAGACGGCGGTCAGGGCGGCGGCCGAGGCAGCAACTTTGTCGTTGTCAGACTGGGGGAAGGCCAAAGGTCGGTCACGGTGGCCGGCCACCAGCGGCACAGCCATCGGCTGCAAACACAGACAACAGAAACATTGGCGGCAGAGTTTTCCCATTGGTGGCGAAGGAGAGGCAGAGAGGCTGAGGGAGGCGAGGCCGGACCAAGGGTGGTGACCCTGCCCTTGCTGGGCCAGCTTAGGCCAAAGGTCCGCCAATGGCGGCTGGTAGCCTGCGGCACTGCCGGCGGCCGTACAACACAGAACCAGAGAACAGACACACAAAAATAGAGCAGTCGCATTTTACCTCACGCCGGCGACGGAGGGGCGGAGAGGCCGGGATGGCGGTGGTCGGAGCTTACTCTGGCCGGGACAGAACCGTGGTGGCGGCCTGGCGGTCATGCAGTTGACGGCGGTGGCAAATCGGCAAAAATGGCAGTTCACATACCAAAATGGGAAGGGAGGAAAAGAGCGGCGGCGGGCGGTGGGGAGGCCGGGACGGCGATGGCCAAAGGTGTCTTTGGTCGGGGCGGAAGTGTGGAGATGGGTTGGCAGCCATGCAGCCGGCGACGGTGGCGATTCGGGGCGAAACTCACGATCCGGCGTCTGTTGTGCTAAACCGGAAGAGGAAACAAGGTGACGGCGGCCGGCGGGGCCAGGCTAGGGAGGCGGCGGTGGAGTCGCCAGGCCGTGGCCGGCTGGCCGGAAGCCGGCAACCACCGGCGGCACTGCCTCCGGCATCAAACAGTGAAGGCTGCACCCCCCCGGTTTCACTGTTCATCCAGCGGGTCGGGCGTGCTGACCCGATCCGCTTTATGTTTTTTTTTTTGTTTTTTTTTTCAGCTCTTCATTTCTTCACGTTTCTGTTCTCCCGCATCGTGTCCGATTTTCGCGTCAAAGATTTCTGTGATGTGTCGAGGCCCATGACCTGCGACTAAACCCTACTCTTGACACTTACGGTCACGAATATTACGAATATGAATACGCCGAAGCGTAAAATTTATTTATCGAATATACGTCCAGAAACTGCAAAGCATTGCAGAAATTGCAGAACATAGCAGAAAAATACAGAAAAATTACAGAAAAATCGGGGATATTACATTTGTACACTCAATCACGATTCCAATTATTCCATATGGAATTGGGGCTTGAAGACTTTTTAGTAGCTTCTAGTGATTTATTGTACATGATAGATATTTTTTCTATACTATATATAAAAAGGGGAAAAAGTGGTTTTCCCATAATAACATTCATATACGAATAATGAGAGAGGTAATTTTAAAATTTATAATATAGTGGGGTGTGGAAGGGGATATTAAAAAACTCCAAGCTACATGAAGATAATGCTCCTTCGCCCTACATTAATAGTTCCATTTGGTAACAAAGTTTGTTCCATAGTAATAGCTCTATTTTATTCATTGTAAGTGGTTTAGTACTTAAAAAAGAGTATCATAAACTTATTTTCTCTTCTCTTAGAAGTAGGTTTCACTATTTAATAAAAATCACTATTTTTTAAATAAAGCTATTAATATTGAAGAGAGAGAGAGAGTATTAGATTTCTAAGTTTATCTTACACTTCTTCCTATACCTATCTTCAACAAATCTCTTAATATACTATTTAAGTTTCTAGTAAATTTATATTTGTTGATTAATAATTCATGTTGTGAAGTAAGAAGTGATAAAAATAACTCTATGTTCTCCATGTGTATTTTCCAGTAGACTTTGATTAATACACTATCTTCTCCATGTGTATTCGCAATTACATTATCTGTAACATAATTAATTTAATTTAATACGCACTAATCTGGAGACTCGTGGAGAAAAACTGAAAAGTTAATGAGATTGCAGATTTTGTATATTTGAGATCGGAGTAGGCAGCATAAATAACATTAAATTACACAAGTCCATTAAAATAAATGGAGGCCTATTGCACTCATTTGTAGGGTTAGGGTTAGATAAATTCAAGCCCAAGGATGTAAATAACTCTAATGGATCACGTGAGTTATGTAAATACTACCCTAGTAGATTGATGCGCCATGTTGTAGACATGTGTAATATGATGCCTTAAATCCTTAGAATTAAGGTTCTTCCCCCTTGTTTCCTTTGACACTGTGACCTGTAAAGGTCTTCGTGCCACCTACTAATCACACCCCCTTCCATATAAGACCTTTCTTATTTTAGGGTGCACTAAGTCTCCTTGGGCTAAAGATTTGTTTTAGTAAAAACGGAATAAACTGCCTCTAAGGGCATTAGGGTAATTCTACACCTAAGGTACAATACTCTCTTTTGGGTCATTTTGGTCATCTCTATGTCTTTCCGTTGGTTTCAAGCAATTACCCTCTCTAGGGACTCTACTCTCAAATTAACTCACGCTTCCATTCACTCACACGAATGTAGGTGGTTAGCTCATGAGGGTATTTTTTCATTTTATTTAGGGCCTTCTTGACATCCAATGGATCCACAGTTGGGCTCAAGGGTACTACTTGACGTCATGGAGCTGGGGTTATATTCTTGACTTTTGACAAGGTCGTGAACCCCTTGAACCAATCCTGATTATTTACCCTGAACCCTAAGGGTAAAATAGTCATTTATCTACTTACTAGTGTTTTTTTATCACTATTTATTTTGGTATATATTTATGATACACATTAAACTCTCACTAAAATTTTTCTTAATTTTTAAATTTACTCATAGGCCTCTCAACTGGAGCCCCAAATTTGGGTAAGTAAATATTACACGAAAGTTTAAGAAACTTGGTCAAGACACTTATCTCCCTTTCAAAGTCGACTTGTAATTTTTTTAAATTTTTTGAAGACTTAAAGCCTCTTGAACCGGACCTGGTTCAATGCTTCCTTTTTTTTTTTTTATAAATAGAGACCTGAGCCGGGTCTTGAATCAGGTGGTTCGGGTCGGGTGACCCGAACCCGCCCTGATGACCCGCAACACAGGTCATCTTCCCTGCGTCCGGCCATAGGCGAGGGAGCTTCTAGCAGCGTCGCCCTTGGCTGCCATGGCTGGGCAATGGCTAGGATCGACCGGATCGCCATCGCATGGCGAATCCGGCAGTCCTGGCTTGGCCGCCGACTGGGGAAAAAAAGACCCTCATTTTTTTCCCGCTCTTTGTCTCTCGACTAATCAGAGTGGTGGCCAGCTGCCACGGCCGGACAAGGCCCTAGGACCGACCGGATCATCGGGATCTGGCGATTTTGGATGCCCAAGCTCGACCGACACTTTTCCTCACCTTCGAAGCCACCGCTGCCGCATTGCCCTGAGCCAAAAAGGCTCTGGTTTATCGTTTCGCATAGCCTTCACGACCAAGACCCACCGGCTAGGCCTGTGTAGCCGAGGCCTGCGAGCTAGGCCAGCACGCCCAAGCTAGCAAAGCTAGACCAGTATGGCCTGAACCCAAATAACGGGTTTCGGTGATCTATTGTACATGATATATATTTTTAATGGCTACATGAAGAATTTTTAGTAGCTTCTGGTGATTTATTGTACGTGATAGATACTTTTTCTATATTATATATAATGAAAGGAAAAACATTAGTATGCCCATAATAACCTTCATATATAAATAATTAGAGAGATGATTTTAAAATTTATAATATTATACTGTAGTGGGGTGTGGAAGGGGATATTAAAAAAACTCCAAGTTAGATGAAGATAATACTCTCTCATCCTATATTAATAGCTCTATTTGGCAACAAAGTTTGTTTTATATTAATAGCTTTATTTTATTCATTTTAAGTAGTTGAATAGTTAAAAAAAAGTATTATAAGTTTATTTTCTCTTGACTTAAAAATAAGTTTCACTATTTAATAAAAAAATACTATTTTTAAAATAAAACTATTAATATTGAATGGAGGGAGTATTGGATTTCTAAGTTTATCTTACACTTCCTTCTATATTTATATTCATTAAATCTCTTAAAATACTCTATTGAAATTTCTAATTAGCTTATATTAATTGATTAAATAATTCATCTTGTAAAAGCAACTCTACGTTATTTACAAGTATACTTTGACTAATATTCTCAACGTGCATTCACAAGTACACTATCCGTAAAATAATTAATTTGTTTAAGAACTAATCTGGAGGCTCTTGTGAAAACAAACCTGAAACCTTAATGAGATTGCAGATTCTGTATAATTGTTTGTCAGGCGGACCGGACACCTGGTGGACTCCGGCCCACAGTTTGTGAAAAACAAGGATGTATGGACATCTGGACCGCGCACAGAAAATTCCGCAGCCCAGCCAACCTGTCCGGCCCAGTACGTGAACCACGTGACGAAAGCCTCCAAGAGCTTCCAGGCCCAGGTCCACTCCCTCCAAGGAAGGAAACAACGAAAGGGTAACGGTCGCGGTTCCCTGGGCCCCACGCACTTTCCATATCTGGGCGTGCAAAAAGAGATTTCAGCGACGATTGGCCTCGTCCTCCAACAAAGGGCCCCAAGTTCCGGATAATTACACCTCCTGCCCCGCAAAGTCCGCCTCACTGAAATCCCCCTTTCGCCCCCGCGGCTCCCGCCCGCCACATAAGCCCTCTGGGGATCCCGCGGAAGCTTTTCTCGCACCCCCACGCTGACGTAGCCACGCGCGCTATTTTCGCGCATGAAGAAATCCAGAAATAATCTATGCGAAATGACCAGAAAGCCCATACCAAGTTACCAACCCCTCGCACCTTCCCTTCAACTGCCGTTTACATTTTGCGCCTCCTCCGAAGACCAGCAGTGACCAGTCAGCCGGAGCATGCTCATCGTTTAGTATTTTTTTAATAATTAATAATATAAGATAAATTGATAAAGTCTTATTTATAAGTACCTGGTGCATTTAGGTAAAACGTGCCTTTAAATGTATTGTGTTCTAGATTTTGATTTGACAGCTTATGTGAAACCCGTGTGCCCCTAATTTAACACGTTGGATCTTAATCGGGTAGGTGTGTGTGCGGTGGCACATATTATCCCATCGAGCTACCACATAAGAGGGAAGAAGCTTTGCACCTCTTTACACAGTCGATAGATATTTACCGCCGAAGGGTCGAACAAAAACCTACCTGATCCTATTTGCGTGGCCACAATGCACTACTCCGCCATTGCCATGAGCATAGGTCAAGCACATATAAACGGGATTAAATATTTTTTTATAATTAATTAAAAATAAAAATAAAATATTATAAAAAAGAAAAGACAAAAAAGGGCATTGGGGGAAGTTGCGAGTGGAGTATAAATAGGAGGGGGAGGTCCAAACTCCAACAAGGCTTTGGTTGCTTGCCCGTAGCGAAATGCATGTGCGGTGTCTTCCCCCCCACCTAAACCGACCGGATCACACGAGTCGCTGTCACGGAAACGCACCACACTAGCAGTCCTCCCTTGGCGTCCTTCCTCTGTATGCTCCCCTCCCTGCCTCCTCTCACAACACTCCCTTTCACGTAGAAAGTGTATCTGCTTCTCTTGCAATCCGACTCGGCCCGGCCGTCGGCAGGGCGACCGGGCTGGCGGAATCTGGTCGGCGGGGGGTCTGCTGCTCCGTCCATGCTAGCTATTCTCTTGCTCACAGCCTTCATCATAGGTAAGCTCAGGAAGAGGGAGCGGCGCCGGGCCTCCAATCCCGGAGGGCCACCGCCTCCTGAGCAGGTATAATTCGCTTTCCCCTTTTCTTTTCCATTTTTTTCTCGTATATCTATCGTTGATTGTCAGTGCGTTTTTGTATCTATGCTTGAGTGTTCAAATGGTGGCTGCTTGCTGGCTGCTTTAGCTTGATTTTGGTGTTTGTTTCAAATTTTGGCTTGCATGTTGCTAATTCTGGCAGTTTTGGTTGTTTGCGATTGGACTTGTATGATCGCCTTTTAAGTCTGGAGGATATTGCTGCTTGGTATTGGAATTTCAGTTATAACATGCATGCATAAATGTAGGTAAGCATATTGATGGAAATGCTTGATTTTTTATGGATATGTGATTATTTGCTTTGCTATGTTGATGGATAACGAGGCTTCATCTGTGTGTTTTATGGCTCATGGTTACTGATTTTCTGCATGCAAAATGTATTGAAGCATATGACTGGAAGTTATGATTTTCTGATGAATTTACTTTCATTGGCTATTGAAGCAAGCAGATCATGCATTGCTTTTAGTGGACAGATCCTTATTTATTATCTTCTTGTTTATTGTCTTTCCTTGTTTGTGATAGTCTCCATTTTTTGTTGTTTTCCTCTGGGAGTAATCTCGTTTTATGTGCAAAAAAAAAAAGCAACTTTCTTGGGTAAGATTTCCTGCCAACTTAACAAAAATGCGAGAATTGTCGGCTTATTGTCGTTTAAGTTGCTTCAACTTTTTCGAGTTTACGTGTAATTGGGTTTGTCAGATTCTCTATTTCTTTTTGTTCCAAATATTTATTCCCTTTATAGATCTTGTCGATTAGTGGATCGCATTTTGGTTTTTCTGCGAGGAAGGAAATCATTGTCAGAAGATTATCTCATGATTAATGGTCAGTCGTTGGTGAATGTCGGTGACCACTAATGTAGTTGGTCAATTATGCCTTCAAGAATCTATGACTTTATATTAATGAAAATGCCCTGGAATCATGTGTTGTAGATGGCCTGGCCCTCAGTGGTTGGTCGTTACAATATGTTTGTGACCGTTGGCAGTTCATGCGGTCGGTCATCAGTGACAGTTACGATAGTTTCTAAAGTAATCCTTCGTGAATTTATATTAACTGTCACCGACTACAATAATGACTGACCATTAATTACGTGATCATCTCTGACACATAGATGATCTTGATACCAACCCTAATAGACAATCTTGATGCCAACCCTTTCTAATTAATATAGTTAGGACATAAATGAACAAATGAGGCTTGGATCTTCTCCATGTTGTATATGATTTCCGTTTAATGGTTGATCTGTTGTATGCTAATGACCGTTGCTAAAGTTACTAAAGTGATCCTTCAAAAATTTGTGTCCTATAACAACTACAATAACATTAACGAGCTTGACCTACCATTAAGTGGAGGATCATCATGACATGCAAATAGTCCCAAGCTTTTTTTATTCATTAATGTCCTAAATTATTCTTTGTGTGAATTAAGAAGTGCTTGGTGTTAGCATCATCTACGTTTCATAGGTGGTCATGCACTTTATGGTTGGTCTTTACCATATGTTGGTGGCAAATCAACGAAATGAATGTTGAAGATTGTACATCATATCTCTGTTAAATTAACAAAAAAACACAGATTCTTACCAATATATCAGTTAAATTGATGTACATGGTCTCGGCAAGATCTCGGTAAATTTGTGCTGATCTCAGTAATTTTATCCAATTTCTTGCCTGGATTCGCCATTTCTTACCTGGGCTTGCCATTTTTTGCCAATTTCTCACACCAAAAACAGTATAAGAAAAGCAACTAAAAAGCCTCACCTCCACTCATGGGTTTACTATTAGGGCTTAAAATATTCATAATGAATGATTGATGTAATTTGGGGCCAATTATTTCCCTTGTATTCAAATTTCTGGCAAGACATAGGAGAGTCATTTTTTCTTCCTTCATGATCTGAGATCTGGAATTGTTGGCAAGCAGCACGTGGTTCTTTTCTCCTTCTTCTTCCTCTTTTCTTCTTCTTTTCTTCATGATTTGAATTGTTGGTGGGTTCACTGTCAGCAGTTTTAGATCTGCCATTTAGACTTCTATCTTTTATTTAGGTGTATCTTCCCAAATTTTCTACCTAATGTATGATGTTAGTGTTTGTCTATGTTGATATGTATTTAGGTTCTAAAAAATATATGTGAAAAACTTTTCTTTACTCTTCTCTTTGGCCGACTGAGACGAGACCGAGATCTGAGATTACGAAGCTTGCAATATACCTTAATTTGTCTATCTAAACTTTATGAATTACATTTAATATATGGGAGTAGTTTTATACATTCCATTAATAGTGAAAATATGACATTCCATGGAAGATAAGGCAAAATTAGTCATTTTATGAACACACGGTAAACAATGTTTTATATAAAGTAAAAAATGTGTTTTTAATGCTCGCTAGGTTTCTCTGCTTATGGCTCACGATAATGGTTGTTGTCAATTTAATCATGTTTTTTCCTTTCATTTCAGCATGCCTCTCTTCTTTTTTACTCCAGAAAAAAACCTTTGCTTTATGATTAAGGGAATATATGATAGTGGGGTGAAGAAGAAAGAAAAATCATACATAAATAGAAAGCTTTTGATAATTTCAAATAACGATAAGATGAAAAGGAAGGCAATGAAGGTTGCAAAAGAGTTTTTTCAACAGTTTATGGAGAAGTCTGTTGGATTCATTTTTTTTAAAATAAAATTGGCATAGGATATTCAGCTAAATGGAGGACACCTGAAGTAAAGTAAAGCATACAAGGAATGAGATCTGTGTTTGTTTGCAAGAAAAAGCAATGTAGGAGTGAATTCGATAGTTGGTTGGGAAATGGGCTTGGCTTTTGAATTTTCACATCCATCTGAAAGACCTTGATGAACATGGATTCTGATGGATACTCTTAGTTTTGAAGTTTTCACCATCTGCAAGAAGATGCGAGTGGCAAGTTGTGGATGGATTTCCCTTGCAAGGATAGCTGTTGAAGTGCCTTTAGTTGAATTTTGATGCGGCATGGGAAGAAGCTTTATGGTAGGTTGATGTGAGTGAATGCACAACAAATGGAGAATTTAAAGGCCATTAAAATTATCATCATTATTATTTTCCTTAACCCAGCTATCTGGCGTAGGAAACATGGATTCTATACCACCATTTGACTCTTGTCATAATCAAGATGATGACGCAAAATCCACATATATACTGGCAGGTTTTGTACCCCAGATGTCAACCTGTTGTATCCCTCTAAAGAGTTAGTATAACCTGTAGAATATAATGCATTCACAATGCATAACCTTCTGTTTCCAGAAGTTCATTTAACTTACAATTTTTTAAATCTATTTTATTTCTATTTGAATTAACATCTTCACACGATAGCATCTTCTTTTTTTTGGTCCAGTTCACTCGTTATGAAATCTATTTTCTTTTCACGTCTTTTCACTTGATGCTGTTTATGTGGATTGTTGTTGTCGTTGTCTTGTTCTTCTTACACTTTTTTAGTTCAAAGTTTGCCCTAATATGGAGGAGAGACTTACCCGATTAGACTTGTGTTAAGAACTATTAATGAGAATTAGAGGAGAAGCTACTTCTGATATTTGTGTAGAGCACTTGGTTCTATAATAATTTATTAAAGGCAACCATAACATTCATGGCAAGATATTCAAAATAATTTCTTTTGTCTAATGTTAGATTTAAATAAAATGGATATCAGTAACATGTAATAGTAATAGTTTGTCATGCCTTGGCTTCTATAAATGCTCTAATTTCAAAGTTTTGAGGCCATGAATAGCCATCAAGCCCTTAAAATTGATTGGTCTGGTTGAAACCTCGTTGGACCATTATTACAATGCAATACCCTGAATTTTAAAACAGAAAATGGCATTGAGCAGAATTTTCCAAATTATGTAAGATCACTTATGAGTGTTGAAGTTGCAAATTTGAATTTACACATGCCTTTTAATCCCTTTATCTGTATTTGAACCAATTTGGTCAGAACTTTCTAGATTTGTACTCCTTCTGTCTTACATTAATAGCTCCATTTGGTTTTACAAAATGAACTAATTTTGGTTCATTTAGAAAAACTAAATGGAGCTATTAATTTGGTACAGAGAGAATATTATCTGTATTTGTATCAATTTGGCTGGAAATTTCTAAATCCAGAATGCAATTGAAATATGTTGCTGATATAGAAGGGGCACTTTGAGGACTTTTAAAGATATAAAATTTACAATAGCTATGACGACACACAAAGTGGAAGCACAATGATCCAATACTATACATATCATAGGCTGAAAGTGTTTTCTTGGGAAGTCTGTAATGCCTTCATCAAGGGAGAGATTAGATTTGCAAAACTATCTGAACATGGAGGTCGATGACCATATATGGGACCTGACTCTCTTATGTATCAAAGCTGCTTTAAGACAAGAAATGAAAATACGGAACTATTGGCATTTATACCATATAAATTAGACCTAGTGATTAAGAATTTGGCAGCAGTTATACTTCTGGACTTAAACTTGTGCCCATGGGAAGTAAATAGTATAGTTCTGTCATTTTGATCATAGAATATTTTCCTTTTAAAGCATACCTCACTATTGCATTTTTGGTAAAATTAAATTTATCTTTTATGACTGATACTTTATCAGTAGGTGCTTGTTTCCTTCATATATCCTCTTGTTTAACTGGACAGGTACGGGAAAACATGCAGTTTACATTAAGGAAGACAAGTAGCAGTGTTATGAAGGTTGCAGATGGAGGGAGTAGTCTGTCACAGGCTAAGGTCGTCCTCTTGTACATTGTCAGAAATTCTGATTGTGCTAAAATTTCCTTGTTTCTAAAATGTAACTTTAATATCCATTTAATGTGTAAGATATGCACTGACATTGATTTGATATGCTTGTTTTAGGAGCCTGAAGTTTCTGCTTTAATTGTGAAGAACTCTGATCATAGGTAATATGGCTACTTTGTGGTTTTCTAGGCTATTTTTTACAACTTATATATATTTACTCTTCTCTTGATTTTTGAAATATTTCCCTCTCTTTTTCACAGATATTTCATCTTCACATTTGTTACCTTTGATATTGATGCACATTTGAAGTTTTTTGCACCGTTTATTCTTGCTCTGCAAGGATCTGACCAAGGAAGCTGTTCAGAATCTAGATCTCGTGTAGATATTGTAGATCAAGAAGCTCCTGCCCATTTCCAGAATAATCGAAGAAGGGCACGTAGAAGGGATAATCGTTTGGGCAAGCCATATGCATCAGCTTGTTCTTCTAGTGTGAATATCAATAAAAATATGCATAAAAGCATTGTTCAGAATAGGCAAACAGAAGAACTATGTTCATCTTTTTCTTGTAAAAGGATTCAGAACATATCCGGTGATGGTGTATCTGCTTTGGCCAGTGATGGTTCTGATACAACAGCTTCTACTGACCCTTTCAAGGATAAACCTGAACTTGATGTACCAACACAGAAGAGTTCTAGAAAGAGAGCTGGAAAGAAGGGTAAAAAGAGCAAGAAGTCTTCATCAACTAGTAAGCAACTTGTGGAAGGTGACCAAAGTAATTGTCACATTGATACATGTGAGGATGGTTGGATATCTATGCAGAAGGTAGCTGCTGCAAATGCTACCACTGTATCAGATTACACAGAAAACTACAACAGCAGTTGTAGCAATGCTACTACTGAAGGTTCCCTATTGGCGACCACTTCATGCACATCCTACATCAAGGCTGAGGAGCTGGAAGGAGCATTTTCTGTGCAGGACTTAGACGAAGGTCTCAGCCTGGGCTTGTCAACTGTTGGTGGAATGACAATTGATGGGAATTTGGATGCTGAAATTGCTCAAACTATTGTACCAAATTGCGATGAGTTTGTTTTTGATGAACATAGTAAGAAAAATACTGCTTGCACAAATGTTTCTTCTGGAAATGATACATTGGATTTTGTTTCTGATGAGTGGATTAGTAATGATAGTAATTGTTATACTGGCGGTATAGAAAATTTTACATCTGTGAAGGAAGGACTAAGAAGTATAATTTCAGATAGTGCAGGTCCTTCCGATGGCAACTGTCATGGCTCTTCAGTGGAAATATCTAGTAAAAGATTCATCCCTGGTGATGCTACTGTTGACTTAAATAAGGAAATGCCAAAATCTGGTGATGTTCTGTGTTCCAAAGTTGCGGCTGATGCTACTATTTTGACAACTTGCAGGCAGGAGAGTGCCAGCGGAGACACTAGGTCGATTGTGTCCAGCAAAAAGCGTAAGAAGAGAAAACAGCTTCAAGGAAGTTTGCAACAAGCTTGCCAGATGAAAAAGGGGGCAAATATACATAAGCCAACCGGACAGGAGAACAATCCTGCTATCTGGGACATGGTCCAAAATGGAAAAGAAAGGCAACCCCTGAGTGCGGACTGCGACATATCAATGAGCTTAGATGGAGGTCATGAAACACATGACACATCTAGTATTTCCGATGAAATACATAATCAAGTAGATGTTTCTGGAGGAGCCTATGAAGCTGTTGATTCGCATACACCCTCATTGAAGTTGGAAGACAAGGGGCTGGGAAAAGAGATCCTTGAGAAATATGAAGAAAAATCCTATTCAATTTTAAATCAGGAACAATCATATAATTTCAGCGAGAAGCTTCAGGATGAAACTTCAGTAATAGTTGATGGGGAAGCTGTGCCTATTTCAGTGGATGTTCAAACTTCCCAGTATGTACAAACTGACTCTTCATATATAGATCATCTGATTGAATTTGAATGTAGGTCTGATCTTTGTGCCAGCTTGTCTGCTGGCTCCTCTATTCCTGTTGTTAATGAACTGGGAGGACCTGCAGTACTCGAGGCCAAAATTTTGAATTTGGAATTGAGTAGGCAGGATGACACTTCTGGTGCAAGTTCAACAAAGATGGTTTCTGATGGGATGGAAAACGCAGGGATATCTGGAATCAGCAAGCCTAGCATTAAGGCAACCTCTAGCATATGTGATTCTTTGTCTGCTAGATGCAACCCGAAGGAAGTGAAAGAAGGAAAATTGAGTATTGTTAGTGATGTTAAAGCGGCACCTGGGGGTCTGAGTACTGGAAGTGTCAACTGCTTGTTTTCAGAGCAAGGCCAGGGAAAGGTTGTTAAACTGAGACATGGGGCCCCTTGTTATTTGCCTGTCGATCTTCTTGCATCTGATGTGAATGACAAGAAAATTACTATGTCTGAGCTTGACGCCACAAAAATAGTTGAAATTGTCCGTGATGCTTACATGTCACAAATTGAGTCTGAAGGTGTTCAGTTGGCTATAGGTGGTCCCCTTGCCGTGTTTGAGAGACTTCTCCACTCGGCCTCTCCTGTTATTGGCAAATTGAAAAGCTGCCGACAGTGTGACACTTGTAAAGATGAAAACATTGGTAATTCTCTTTGCAGACATAGAATACGTAACATTTCCTTGAGAAAATTCTGGCGCTGGTATCAAGAAGCTGGAAGTTATGGTATCGAGGCAAAGGTGGAGGATGTTCAAATGTTCAAGAGATTGGGTCCTTATCGTCAAGAATACAGTGCGTATTTTATCCCACTTCTCTCAGCCGTGCAGCTTTTTGGTCATTCAAGGAGCTCATCCTCTGAAACTGATATGAAAGGTTCACCAATCTTTGCAATGCCATTACGCCAGTCAGTCAAAGAAAATGAGAGAGTTTGGCAATCGGATCATAACAATTTCTCTTCTTCCTCCTTGGTCAGCAGTGGTTTCCATTCAGGTGGTGCAGAACTCCTCTTTGAGTATTTTGAAGCTGAGCCACCTCAGCAACGGCAGCCTGTTTTTGCAAAGTAAGTGGTTCAGTATCTTGCATATTTATTTATGTTGATACTGAATGTTTGGCTAATTGGCTTTGCATCATCAATCATATGCAAAAGGTGTTAGGATGCAAGATATTAGAAATACAAATGGTTATTGATTGAATTTAATTTTTGTTATTAATGGAATACTCATTCTTATTGTTGATCATTTGTGAAAAATATAATTTTTTTTAAAATAAACAAAGTGACATATTGCGGTGCTATATAAATTGTATTGCGTGGAGGTTTGCAAACTAATGGCAATTTGTGTAGTAAATTAGACTTTTTAATGTAACATTTACTTTTATAAGATTTGGTCATGTTTTGTGTATTCCTATTCTTTCATGTTCCTTCATAAAGATTAAACAAGTTTTATGAGAGAGTGGAGGCCAACAAACTAATGGCAATTTGTGCACTCATCTATACTTCTTTCCTATAACATTTATCCTGTTAAAATTTGATCATGTTTTGGTTATTCTTATTCTTTGATGTTCTTCCAAGGATTTTTTATTATTTGCTGTTCACGGCCAATCAGGGTAAGGGAGATAATTAGAGGTGAATGCCCAACACATTGTCAAGTGTATGGAGACCCATCTAAACTGGGAAGTCTGCATTTGCGTGAACTACACCCTTCATCATGGTAAATACTTGGTTCTAGATTGCATACACTGGCTATGTTGTAGTGTTGAATCTGCTATAACGTGGATTGAGATGCATATTTGCTTGCTGTTTTTCAGGTATTCTGTTGCTTGGTATCCCATTTATCGGATACCTGATGGCAATTTTCGTGCTGCATTTTTGACATACCATTCATTCGGCCATTTTATTCAAAGAGATGCTCCAGTGGCTTCTCCTCATGGAGGAACCTCTATTGTCTGCCCTGCCGTTGGCTTACAGAGCTACAACACACAGGCATTGTCATAATTTTCATTGCTTTTGCGGATTTTCATCTTGTTATACTATACTATAAGTGTTATTGGTATTATGCGATGTTATGATTTGCTGTGACCGCACTTTTTTTTTAGTGATTCTTCCTTATATTTTTTGCGATGCATACTTTTCTAAGTCACACCCTATTAGCCCTCCTTACAGACCCTACTAAACTTTTTCACCCTCCTTGCTGTTTTGTGTGCCAACTGGGTTTTTATGTTTTCCCACCCCACCTTCGTGGTTGTTGGTTAATCAGTTCAATGAAAATTTTTAAGTCAAATAGAAAATGGATATTAGAGAAATGAGAATAGGATTTAGAGTTTTGGAGTATGGATTATGTGGACATCTCTTAGGGTGTGTTTGGCAACCCGGATCCTCTCCAATTAAACGAATTGAAATCCACAACTGAGTGGACGAGGGTTGAGAGGAAAATGAAGCGAGGTCCATGGCGTCATTCATTGGAAATGTGAGGAGGGCTGGCAAGGATAGCTAATAAAGAGGGGACGTGGCTGTAAATTGTTTCCCTTGTGGGGGGGTATAGGAAATTTAGATAAAAAAGTCTGCCTTTTGACTTGTATCATATGCATGCAGGGTGAACCTTGGTTTTCTCTGCGCACCTCTGCAAAAGTTTGCACAGCGGGAGGGAAGCTAACTGAACCTGGCGAAGTTCTGAATAAGCGGTTGCAGTCACTTGAAGCAACTGCTCATGCGATGGCCAGAGCCTGTGTTCATAGTGGCAAGCAGAAATCTTTCAATCGGCATCCTGATTATGAGTTCTTCCTCTCTCGTCGAAGGTAGATGCTGTTGGAGATGGCTATCTCTGTGGTGCAGAAGGAAAAAGAATCACATGTGAAGCAAAGGGAAACCATGCGCAGCAGGAATCTTCCTGGACTGGAGTGGGTGGCTTTAGTCCACCATCTCTCCCATTAATATATGCTTTTAGGGTTCAAAGATAGCTGTAATAAGTTAAACCTAGCACTGTTTAGACATAAAAACCGTCTGGAGTTTTATCAGCTCAACTAAATTTAGCATGCAAGGCATGCTAGTACTTCCATAGTTTTTACAAATAAGTTTTATTTATATTTAATATTTTTAATAGGAAGCTTAGAGTTAATTCTGAATTCTATATTATCGGTTAGTGTTATGACTAGGATGCTGTGTTTTTTTTTTAAACTATATCTTGGTCATGAACAGGCCAACAGACTGGACTCAATGAAAGTGATTGAAAATGGAATATTGATTCCATATATAGGGGGTTGGCCATTGGAGTCTCGGTTGGATTTGTTCCTTTGACAACAATTCTAGATGGTGTAATCTCCAGTACTTGATTGTATGGATAATCTGTATGATGGTGGCTTTAATAACTCATCTTCGGCTATTTCCGTTGAAGGAAGTAAAAGAAATGCGATTATGCTGTCACGTTTCTTGCATTGAAACCGCCATTATGAGGGCAGCTGTAGTTTTATATCTTGCAAAATGAGCTGCTACTTTTATTGTTTTAGCATAAGACGTGCATGGCTCTCTTTTGGCCTTCGAGGACGTGCGTCCAAACACTTCTATCATGTTGTCCCCTCTTTTATAAGACTCTTGCCATGATTGGGACTTGAATTTCACTCAAACTCATCATACCTAAATATCATTCAAACCATGGCCAGTTACAGCTCTTATGCTTGCTTGGCCTTGCTGCTGGGACTGCTGGGGGCCGAGCTCGCTGCCGGAGCAGTGTACAACTATGGCGAAGCCCTTGAGAAAAGTTTGCTGTACTTTGAAGCTCAAAGGTCCGGCAAACTCCCAACCAGTCAGCGGACAAAATGGCGGGGTGATTCCGGCCTCAAAGACGGATTTATGCAAGGAGTATGCCCCATTTCCATTTGATAAGGGAACCACCTGACAAAATTCTCTTCAAACTTTCCAAAATTTTAGTCATATGAATTTAAGTTTAAATTTTATGTGTTCTTCAGTTAAAAGATAGGAACTAGTGGCTGAAATTGGAAACTAGCCATATGAATTGAAGGTGCTTCTCAATGATATGTAAGAATGTCTGCTAATTACACCAAGATTACTTTTTCTTTTTTGTTGTGGGTGAAGGTGGACTTGGTTGGTGGGTATTATGATGCGGGCGATCATGTAAAGTTTGGTCTGCCCATGGCTTACACTGTCACAATGCTGTCTTGGGGATGTATAGAGTTCCAGAAAGAGATCGCTGCTGCCAACCAGTTGCAGCACGTCCTAGATGCCATCAAATGGGGCACGGACTACTTCATCAAATGTCACACTGAACCCCACGTCTTATGGGGCCAGGTAACTAGTTAGCCTCATATTAACAAATAGACAATAACAAATTTGAATTTTCTTCCTTTCTCAATCGTGGAAAACACGTTCATAGTTGTGCTGCTTTAGTATAAAACGTACTGATATTGTCATTAATGATTAATTGAGACTTATTGTGCCACTAATTTCAGGTGGGTGACGGAGATTCTGATCACTACTGTTGGGAGCGTCCGGAAGATATGACTACGCCAAGGACAGGTTACAAGATTAGTCCCAACCAGCCCGGTTCAGATCTTGCCGGAGAGACTGCGGCCGCCATGGCAGCTGCTTCCTTGGCATTCAAAGCTTATGACTCCAAATACTCGCAGTTACTCCTGTTGCATGCAAAACAGGTTACATTAAGTAATTTATTTTTGTAAGATTTTTTTAGTACCCACGTCTTAATTATTTATGTCAAATTCTCGTATATCATCGCTGCAGCTCTTCACATTTGCGGATACATTTCGCAGTCATTACGACGATTCCATCACAGTTGTCAAAGAGTTCTATCCTTCAACAGGTTACTCGGTAAGTTCTATGCATAAATCATAAACATTAAAGTAGTTTTTAAGGTTAAAAGAAAATGAAACTATTAATTTGAAACGGAGGGAGTAAAAATGTTAAAACCCTCCACATTATAGGCTCATGGATTTGATGTACAGATTTTGTGGTATAGTTATTAGCACCCTAGATTAAATTGTCCCTGCGAATAGCGTTTTACTAGTTCTTGTAAGGAAATAATTTTCCTACGCTTTCTATCTAACAAAGCATTACACTAAGTTTTAATTGGACTAATTTAGCATTCTAAATGTTACACCATGATTGGATTGAGAAAAGTGGATTCTTCTATTGTCACGTGAAACCCACTTATTTATCTCATCAAAACCTCTAGTAAGGTTAATTTATTGGATAAAAAGTGGAGTACGAGTAGAGTTATCAGCATTCTTCTTGCAAAATCATTTGACCTTTTTTCTTATATTTTAGGATGAACTACTGTGGGCAGCTGCCTGGCTTTTCCGAGCAACCAAGGATGAACATTATCTGAAGTATGTGGTCGACAACGCCGTCTCCCTGGGAGGCACTGGATGGGCTGTTCGGGAGTTCTCATGGGACAACAAATATGCCGGTTTGCAGGTTCTTCTCTCAAAGGTAGAATTTCCTACTACGTATTAATTCTTTCTTTCTTCTCCATTGTGTACCGGCTTCATGCAATATTTTGATTTTGCTTGATGAATGCTTAAGCTGTTCATTACTTGAGTTAATTGTAGAACACAATTCATTCTTAATTTGCATATCTACTGTGTTAGGTCTGTCTCTATCATATGTTCTTCCCTTGTGAAGCTTCTTCTTTAGAGTTATAGTATATAAAAATAAGCTGATTAACACTATCAAGTTTCTGATTAAGATTGTGAAAACCATTTTCATATAGATGCTGATGGATGGCGAGGGTGGAGGTTACGCTCCTATTATCAAGCAATATCAGGCGAAAGCTGAATTCTTCCTTTGCGCATGCCTCCAAAAGAACAACGGCTACAATGTTGACAGGACTCCAGGTCTTTCCAAGAAGCTAGTGTCAACTTCCACAGAAGTTAAAAACATGCAATATGTTTCGTCTGCATGTTTGTAGCCTCTCCTAATTTTAATGTTTTTTATTTCTAGGGGGTCTAATGTATGTGGATGAATGGAACAACATGCAATATGTTTCATCTGCTTCATTCCTTCTAGCTGTCTACTCCACTTACATGTCAGCTGCTGGTGCTCAACTTGAATGCCCAGAAGGCCGTGTTCAACCTATGGACATCCTCAGATTCGCACAATCCCAGGTTTGGCGTCCAGTGACTACATATTCATAATTTTTATACTCCCTAGTGACAGTGATCAACCTAGCGTAAGTGATACATGGGATCTGTCTATCTAGAAAATTGACAGCGCACACCCTAATATACGTTAGCATCACAGCCAATAATGCTAACATGAGTTAGCATGTATGTCGTCGATTTCAAATATCAATGGCTCCCAACCCATACTTTCCTTATGCTAGTCGTGTAGAAAATGCTTCCATGTACATGAACCCTAAATCCATAATTTACCAGGTCTAACTAGGACCATATTTCGGTCTGGACTGAGCAGGCGGATTATATTCTTGGGAACAACCCCAAGTCCATGAGTTATTTAGTTGGCTATGGACCCAATTATCCACATCAAGTCCACCACCGTGGAGCATCGGTCGCAGCCAAGTCTCTCCTCCCATCCGCCGTTGGGTGCCTGGAAGGCTTTGAGAAGTGGTACCATCTCAATAAAAGCAACCCTAACGTGATTGTTGGAGCTCTTGTGGGAGGGCCTGATCAGAAAGATGATTTCTCAGATGTGCGAGGCAACTACCAGCAGACCGAACCTTCTCTTGCAGGCAATGCTCCTCTTTTGGGGCTCTTGGCAAAGTTGACAGGTTTATCTGGAACTTCAGGTAAGTAACTCATATTATAAGTTGCCATGCATCATCCATCATTATCGTCTGTCTTCATTAAATGTCACATTGTTCAGTGTTCCGTTTTGTACGAGGCTGGTGATGTGATCGATCATCTTTTGTTTAAGAGAGTACTTGATCTGATGATCAGCCAGTACTCGCACCTTCGTCACTATTAGTTTGTACTACGTTACTTGGTAACGAACACTCCATCCATACACAACTTTATAAATTAATGACACTTTCAAATGCTTCTAATTGCAGGTGATATCACACAAAACTCACCAGCAACAGAAATGAAAGGTAATTAAGCAACTTCATTTAGATGTGATAGCGTAAAGGCTTCAAGAATAAATGGAATCAAGGCACTACAAGTTTTCCTAGCTATTGTCCTACTGATGACTTAAGTGATAAACTCAGTTCCTTGCTTGCAGGAGGCTCGATCAAATTGGTGCATTCAATAACGGGCTCATGGACTAGCAATGGAAATACATACTATCACCACAAGGTTACCCTAAAAAACACGTCGAAGAAGCCGATATACAAGCTTAAAATTGGGATAGCGAGCCTGTCTGGGTCTTTGTGGGGTCTGAGCCCAACACATGAGAAGGATGCCTACGAGCTGCCTCCATGGATGAAAGTATTGAAGCCAGGCTCCCAGTGCAGCTTTGTCTACGTTCAAGGTGGTCCTCAAGCTCAGGTGGCCATCCTAGACTACAATTGAGGAACGACACATGTGTATCAAGACTTTATAGAACGATTATTAAAGAAATTATTGACCATTTTATCATTTGTTACTATCAATGATAATCAAGCGAGTTTTTTCTTCTTCTTTTGGCTACTTAATTTATTCTTCGGCAATAATATTGATAATAATAGTATATCATATTATAATCTAAAGCAAATTTATACACTATAGAACTTTCAAATTTGGACTATTTGACCTATGTTTTATACTATTTTACCCTCATTTGATTCATCGAAATCCCATAAAAGTCAATAATATTAGAATCTTAATTCCTATATTTTAGGTTTCTTTGATTTTAATTTTATAATATTATATCTTGTATTCCCAAACTTGGATTCGAATGTTTTTTATATTGTTAAAAAGTTCTTAACAAATTCTATCAAATGATATCCAATATGACTATGTTTTTAAGAACTTTTTTAGGCCCCATGTATATCGTAAACTTTTTAATAATATTTTATATATATTATATATATTGGCATTTGAGTATTTTTAACGACTTTAAAAATCCCCGAAAAACTCTATCAAATGAGATCCCACCGCCAAATTGGTGTTGAACATTAATAATGTACTCCACAATATAAAATCCTTCAACACTATTGTCTCTATCAACCTATGACATAATATTTATCCTATGAGATTTGAATTCACAATTGTTTACTAGCAGGGTGTCAGTCATTTTGTATTTTAAATTACAATTCATTGATTTTAAAATATAATGTTAGTTGTTAAGGATTTTATGCGTACATTTTAAAATATAGCGTTAGTCGTTAATGATTTTGCACACGTATTTTAAAATATAGTGTTAGTCAATTAAATTGTGATTTAATCACTCTTGTATTTAAAATGCACGACGATGAGACTTTTGTACATTGTGTGTGCATTTTCAATTATGACCTCCCCCCCTTCGTAATTGGAAATGCACGAAAGACGTGTGACGCTTTATCTCCTTCGTAGAGCCATCTCTATCTCTATGGCATCTTGTTCCCTCCCTACTAGTGCCGAGATGCTCCTTCTACGCCAACGCCATCTTCTTCTAGGGTGTTCCTACACTCTCCACCAAGTACTTCCCTTTCTCCTATCTCATCTTTCCTTCTTCCTCTCCTCTGGTGCAGTCATCTCCTTCCTCCCCTTCGGCATGGCCATCTCCCTCCCATCTCTTGTTTCCCCTTCCCTATTTCCCAACTATCCACCAGAGCTGGCCGACTGGCTTCCTAGCAACCAGAAGCGGCGTAGCTTGGTAGCCACGACACAGGTTTGAGTACAGGGTTTAGCCGAGAGCTTCCCCTAACATAGGTCCGAGTTTAGGGCAACTACGACACAGGTCCAAGTTCATATCTGTAATGTCAACAGTTCTTTGGCCCTTTAGCTCACATAACATTCACTCACTTTTCTTTATTAGTAGATGAAATTTCAAATAGTTCTGCATCAAGTTTGTGCTATTTTTCTGTACTTTGATCAAACATGGACTGTTTCTTGTCACGCTAATGGCTTTTGTTACATAGAGGGAAGAATTTATTTTTCTGTTTCATTGTTTGCATCATTAAATATCTAGCACTTTATTAAGAACATGCCTATTCCCCCCCCCCCCCCCCCCCCCCCTCCCAATTAATACTAAGTACCCCCCATTAAAAGAAAAACTCAATATTTTTTTACTTACTCAGCATCCCCCACGACCCTTCATTATTTTTTCCAATGACCACCCCAACACCCATGCTTTATTTTGCCATCTTGTCCGGCACCGGTGGCTAAAAGTTGGCATTTTTTCCCTTTTCCAATTTTGGCCAGAACTGTTGTGGTTGTGGTTACCCGTTGTGGCTAGCCTACAATACCATGGCCATGGACAATGGCTGTCATCGCCAATGTGGGCACTGTCGCCGACATGGCCGGCTAAGACGAGGAGCCACTCATCCTCGCCACACTCGTCGTGGAAGACACGCTGGAGAGGGATTTCAAGCAAAAGAAATGCTCCCACATTCAGGTCAATATCGTATGGCCTGCCCATTCGATGTTGTGAGGCCACAAATCACACATCTCTATTTGTGCTCTTTCCGCCGATCTATTCTTCCAGATGTGTGATTGATTTTGTATCTATCCAGAAAGTGCAGGGTGAAGTGGAGAGGGGCGGATCCAAGTCCCATAGAAGAAAATTGTTTGAACGACTATGAATCCTATCAAGATTCCATTTTTCCCCTTTGATTGGATCATGTTTGACGAGTTTAGATTGTTCAATCAACAGTTTCTAGAGAAAATTTTCAATTTCATTGTCTATTAAATATTTTAAGTTTAAGATGACATTGGCCATAGCAATGGCTGCGACCACTTGCTGGCTCTGGCTAGAGTCGTGGCAGTTGCCGGCATGGCTGCCCGTTTGGCTGCCAATATGCAAAGAAAAAAAAAGGAAAGTCGGGGTGTACATGAGTAACTTTTTAATTTTTATTACGGTGTACAAGTAATGGGGGGCTCTGAGAAATTATTGGGGCGTTAAATAGCTGCATCCCCTTTATTAAGTATTTTTCTACAATTTGGCACTATATTAGTTGTTCCTTTTATTATTTTTCTATCCATGAGTGTACATATGTTTTGGCCATGCATGAGGAATCACAATATCATTTGTTCCTTTTTCTAGAGCTTTGTGGCTTTACAACTTTCATTTTGGTAAATTGTTGGTGGTCATTTTCTTGTCTTTGCATAATGGTTATTATATATACTAGGTTATTGGCAAAGTTAAGCAGCTTGGTACATCAAACCATCAAACATGGTTGTATCAGGGTTTGTTTGCCTACTATTAACATTATTTCCATATTGTACCAAAAAAATCATTATTTCCGTATGACCTACTATTGATCCCTAGGCTATTGCCCATATTGTTGATGATATTTTTATGTCTTAGACTGAATTCAAGCGTACTTATATAGGAGTCCAATAGGGCAACAGATGCATTAGCTATGTTACTTGAAAAAAAAAACCAGAGTACTGAGAGGATAAACAGAATTCATGCCATATACTTATGCTACTGAAAATAAACTCGGTGGCCACCTATAATTATCTGCATTTTTTGTAATTTATATTTGAGAGGTATTTTAGCATAATATTGTTTTTATCCTCTTGCTTTGAGAGGTATTTTAGCATAATATTGGCTTTATCCTTGGGAGACCGAGGAAACTTCTATCATTTTGATATGTGGCTGGATGTTGCAGTACATACTTTAATTGGTGGTATGCTACTTTCTTCCTTTTTCCTACGAGTGTTGGAGCTTATGCATGGAATGTGTAAAATTAGATATAACAATGTGTTCTTTAAAAAATTGTGACTTTCATTTCTTAGTAGTTAATGGAGAATTTTGTATTCATTCATTAATTAATTCACAATGTTTCCACATATTTGAAGGTGCTGGAGATACATTGTGGTCTTTGTTAGTGATGCATTTTGATGTCTATAACTTCTATATCACTTTCTTTTGTCTACTTTTATAGTTTTGTTTTTTACTTGGGCCACCTTATGGTCCTGCAATCTGAAGCATGTATGTTTGAAACAGGTCGCATTAATATGCTTTATACTTATTGATTATGCAACTATTTTGGTGCCTAATGATCATTTTTTTTTTATGTTTTTTGTCAGAATGAAGGCTAAGTTGAAATTGGAGCACAATATTTTGGAAAAGTACGTTCAACAAACAACCCTCCATATAGATGTTTGGGTTTGGCTTATTCTTTATTTTCTTGTAATGGAGTTTATGAGACTTCTTGTAGTGTAATTTATGGAAAGTAACTAGATACAAATTTTAGCTTTTTCCTAACCAAACATTAGAGAGAGTTGTGGTTTTAAACACAAGTTGTATTTATTTAACTTATTTTTGGGATTTGACACTTTGAACTTATCATTTGTTTCCTTCAGCATTGTGGATGGAGCTTTTGTAAGATAAGTTTTGCAAGTAAAAGCTATTGTATCTTTGTCATTAAATTGGTGTGGTGCAATCATTTTTTTGGTGTCCCTGCTTCCATGGAGTTCTGAACTATTAGATACGTATATGCGTCGCTAATACATTTATGTTTTAAAAAAATATTAAAAATAATTTCCCCCATCTCTCTCCTCTCTTATCTCTTTCCCTCTCTCTTCCCTCCTCTCTCTCCCCTCTCTCTCACCTCTCCTCTCTCTCCCTTCCTCTCTCTCCCCTCCCCTCTCTCTCCTCTTTCTCTCCCCTCCCCTCTTTCTCCCCTTCTCTCTCTCCCTTCCTCTCTCTCTCTTCCTCTCTCTCCCTCCCTCCTGTCTCTCTCTCCTCTTACTCTCTATCTTTTATTATAAATTATATCTTAAAATTAATAAAAAAATTTTAAAAATAAAATATATTATATTTAAATAGTAAAAGCTTAATCTATTATTGACACTGTCTTTTATTAAAAATTTAATATTTATAGAAAAACTCAATATTGAAGAAAATATATTATATTTTAAAAAATTATTTTAAATATTTTTTAATATTTATTAAATATTTATTTATTAATTAATAAATATATTAACGCTATTATCAATACTATTAGCAACGCTTGCTTACAAGTGTCGTTATTAGTTCTAAATTTTTTATTTTTTATTTTAAATTCAAAACTATTAGCGACGCTTTTGTACCAACGTCGCTATTGTTAAAACTATTAGTGATACATAAGAAAAAACGTAGCTAACTGTTTTAATTTCTTTTAAATAATTTAATACATATATATATGTTCAAAGAGTCGCTAATAACATAACTATTAGTGACACATAATATAAAGCGTCACTAATATGATTGGTATTAGCGACGCTTTATATTATGTGTCACTAATACATGACTATTAGTGATGCTTAATATAAAGTGTCGCTAATAGTGATTTTTTAATGACTTTTTTTATATGTCACCATTAGTGATTTTTAGCGACGCTTATTTTTGCGTCGCTAATAGTATATTTTGTTGTAATGAATAATTATGCTACAACGATGTTTTCATACATGATGAAGCTACTTTATGTTGATAAACCATTTATTTATAGAGCCTAATTTTCAATCAATAGTTTTGTGATGGCATAATGTAGCCCATCACATATCAAATGTGACACCATAGAAGTTTTTTTCTCCCACAAATGAAGTCTTTCATGGCGCTAATCAATTTGAAACTGAAGATCCATGCGCCCATACTAGGATGTATTGTTTAGTTCATTGTATTCTTGATATTTATTATATTAAATAAACATTACAATTGGAAAATACAACATATATACTTACCTTCAAGATTAATAGGTAGCCAGTCTCCTCAAAGGTAATAGTATCGGAATTTTTCTTTGATAAGTATGTTTTTTCTTTTCAATTTTTTACGTACATTGTGAGTGCATTCTTGCTAGTATATCTAACATAGATCCATATGTTGTCACTTCTATGATTGTCCATAGCCTGAGACCACCATTCTCTCTATGAATTATTCTTATGAAGAGATGAGGTCTATAATCATGTTTCTCCATAAAAAAATTGGGTGATTCTATAATTGGTGCATTTCCCAGTTTCACCCGTTTTGGAAGTAAATATTAGATAGTTATATATATTAACACAAGCAAGGATACTTCGTTTGATACATTAACATCCGGGGGAAGCTAGAATTTTTTGCGCTGGTGGGGAGCAAGTATATCTTCTTGTGCAATCTACACATGTAAATTAGCTAGGTTGAATGAGATACATGTTATTCTATTATTCTAGAACTATAGTTTTATGTGTATCGACATTGTTTCAAAATTAATAGTTTCATGTGCATTGACATGTGAGATCTAGCAAATTGTTCGTCCTAATTTATACTGGTTGGTCAAGAGAATTAGGGTCCACTAGTCCCACACCTTTGAGCGTCAAATTGATTTGTCATTGGCTGGGTTGTTCTTATAGGGCATTTGGGTACAATTATAACAAGGATTTATTATAATATAACTAGTTTTTTGAATTATCAAGGCTAGATTTTACTCTTATTTGGTATTTTTACTATAAAATCATGATTCAGTAAACCCTATTAGTAACTTTTAGAAAGCTCAGGTGGGGCAATAGCCCCAAGGCTCAGCCCTTGTTATAACACATCCCAGTCAATTACTAGCAAGAATAAAAAATAGGGGACATTCATCAAAAGACACATAAAGCTCCAAACATGTTTCTTCGTGGATAACCTTCTCCTAGATCTGGATATATCAGCAACAATGTAGGAGCCTTATCAACCAAGATATGAAGAACGGTACAGCATGCATAAAGCCGTAAACCAAAAGAATTAAAGCCTACCCAAAGTCAAACGAAGGACGTTATTTCATTCTAGACGGATACGGCGAAGTAAAAGTAAAAGTTGATTCCTCCAATTCCTATGCACCTCCAAAAGTGATAATTCTCTCTTACTCCACTAATTATTCGCAATTAATAGAGTCCACCCAAAACCCATTAATTACCCTTTTACTATTGGTTTTTACTAAAACAAACTTATCTTTTTTTGTGGAAGGGAATCTTATTTACTATTTCCGTCGCCTCTCTTGTACTGTATATGTGTAAGCTTTGCCTCCCTCCCCATACTAGCAAGCAAACTCTTCTCTCTTCCTTCTCTGGACCACTCGAACCAGGATCCGATCGGCCATGTCGCTTCTCATCAACGATCTCCTCAACCTCAATCTCTCTGATACCACAGAGAAGATCATCGCAGAGTACATATGGTGCGCTCGTCGATCCCTTCTTGTTCCTTCATCTCCTTCACGTTTATGCTTTTTTTTTCTCTTTTTTCGACGGGATGTTATCTCACGTCTGTCATGGCAATATGTCGTTTGCATGCGATTTGATGAACCAGGATTGGTGGATCTGGCATGGACATGAGAAGCAAAGGAAGGGTAAGTTGCGTTTGCTTTGTTTTTCTCTAAATCCTGGTCATCTTCATTCATCATTCATTATAATTCATATAAAAACACACACAAGGCGCTTGTCTGCACCGCTCCAACTTCCATGGCTCCGCCATAGGCAGGCTCTAAAGAGAGAGAATTACATTAGTTTAAGTGCAATTGATGCAGCTTTTAATGACGAGAACAGAATAATATATGAATGACCAAAGCACAACGTCTGATAACTCCACGAGGGCCTCTCTCAGTAGGAGGGTCAAAGACTTGTCTTTATTGTCATCCAACACATCCCATCTATTTATTGTTTTTCATCTCAATGCTGGCCATTATTGATCATGCATCTGGGATGATGATCGATAATGCATTCACAATAGAATAATGGAACTTGATTATACAAGATAGTTAGAATTGGAAGCTTTGAATCCTTGTTTCAGACATTGTTGAAGCCAGTACTTGAGCCATACAAGATTCCCAAATGGAACTACGATGGGTCGAGCACCATGCAGGCCCCCGGAGAAGACAGTGAAGTTATCTTACAGTAATTCTCTTTCTTCTCTTCTCTTGTCTCCTTTTTTTATCATCTTTTTCCTTCCCTCCATTAATTCATTCCTCTTTTCACAGCCCTCAATCGGTCTTCAAGGATCCTTTCAGAAGAGGAAATAATATTCTGGTATGTTCTTGGCCCAACCACCATATTTTTCTATAAAAACATGACAACAATTATGTTGAACAAGGTAGGATGATCGTTGTGTGTGCTTTGCCTTGCAGGTGATGTGCGACGCTTACACCCCAGATGGTGAACCAATCCCTACCAACAAGAGATTTAATGCTCAAAAGATATTTAGCCATCCGGATGTTGCCGCCGAGGAGCCATGGTACCTATATGATAACCTTTTTTCAATTTTTTGTTGTTTACCAATAACAGCCATTGTCAACCATCACGGAATTATGCTTATTGGGTTTGTGGGAGATTCTCATTATTTGCCTAAGGAATTATTAAATGGAGACAAAGAAGAATAAAACCTTCAAATTTGAAATTCTACTGACAAATGACAATGTGGAATTGTGATACTAGGTACGGAATTGAGCAGGAGTACACCCTCCTCCAGAAGGATTCTAAGTGGCCACTTGGTTGGCCTCTTGGGGGCTTCCCAGGACCTCAGGTATTTGTTTGTTTACTTTGTTATTTACTAATTATTAAAAACTTTTTATTGAATCATAATTATAATTAAGTAGAGTTTTTTTCAACGAATTGAGGTCTGCAACATGGATCTTATCGCCATAATTTTGTGCCATATAGAGACCCATTGTTTTTGTTATGGTTAAATTCCTTAATGGAATGCAATTAAGTTGTTTTTTAATCTTTTATTTCAGCTTGACCAGTTCATATCAAGATTTTAAAAGTTAGTAATCTTCCTATCTTTCCATGCAGGGACCATACTACTGTGGGGTTGGAGCTGATAAGGCTTTTGGAAGGGACATTGTTAATGCCCACTACAAGGCTTGTCTTTATGCTGGGATCAATATTAGTGGAGTTAATGGAGAAGTCATGCCTGGTCAAGTAAGGTTTTCATTTCCTTAATTTTGACCATGATAAATTGAAATTTGAGTAGTTATTAAATGATTTTATAGTGGAGCTAATCTAGTATTCTTACTTAGATTTGTCTTTTAAATTTCCTTTCTCATTCATTTGTTTTATTTAATAGTGGGAGTTTCAAGTTGGCCCTTCTGTTGGAATTTCTGCTGGGGATGAAGTATGGGTAGCTCGCTACATTCTTGAGGTAAATCTAATATGCTCCCTCCATCCCACATTAATAACTTCATTTGGCAAAAAAAAATGTTCCATATTAATAGCTTCATTTTGTTCAATTCAAATAATTGGGTACTTAAAAAGTATATCACAAGCTTATTTTACCTTCTCTAAAATGCGCATTTTACTATGCAATAAAAATACTATTTTTCAAAATGTAACTATTAATATGGAAGGGAGGGAGTGCTTTTCTCTTCACTATTTATTCCAATTCTTTTTACTCACCTTTGTTATCACTAACATATCGCGTGTTTGTATTTTAAAATCAGAGAATCACTGAAATGGCAGGAATTGTGGTTTCTTTCGACCCAAAACCGATCCCGGTAATATATTCTTGAAATATTTCCTTGTAGTTTCTATCATGACTTTCCCTGTGCACAGCAAGAATGATGCACTTTATTTAATTGACAATAGGGGGATTGGAATGGTGCTGGTGCTCACACAAATTACAGGTAAAAATCATTAGATCATCTGCTTAGCATAACTTAGTAGTTACTAATATTAATAAAGTATTACGTTTTCATAATCAGCACCAAATCCATGAGAAACGATGGAGGGATTGATGTAATTAAGAAGGCCATTGAGAAACTGAGCCTTCGCCACAAGGTGCACATAGCTGCATATGGAGAGGGCAATGAACGAAGGCTGACTGGTCACCATGAAACAGCTGACATCAGCTCATTCTCTTGGGTAAAAACTTATATATATATATATATATCTTCAATCTTTTTAGCTGTACACTTCCACTTTAGATGTTTATCAATACTAACTGCTACTTGGCATGGATTACAGGGAGTGGCTAATCGTGGTGCATCAGTCCGAATTGGGCGTGAGACTGAGAGGCAAGGAAAAGGTTTGGCATTCATGGCTAAAATGAAAATTGTGTTGTTTCTCCTCTTCATAATTTTATGTTTTTTTTTTAATTTGGTCTATTACCATTTGGCAGGCTACTTTGAGGATAGAAGGCCAGCCTCTAACATGGATCCATATGTTGTCACTTCCATGATTGCCGAGACCACCATTCTCTGAAGCCTTATTAGAGTTAACATAGATTAAAATAATAAAAAATTAGGCCTATAATATTGTTTCTCTAATAGAAAAATTGTTTCAGCCTCATCACTGTTTTGTGAATATCTGTTGATGGAGCATTTCCTAGTTTCAATCATTTCATGAACAGATATGAAATAGTTATATGTGCATTTTCAGTTTGTAGTGTATCTGTTAAAGATATTATATGGAGGCATTGGTGAAGAAGTAGGAAAACTAGAAGTTTTTGCATCTCTTTTGAAGGGTTTTTATTTGGTTGAAGTGCTTCATTCTATCTGTTGGAGTATTTAGTTGGGAAATTTTAAAACGATATATTTTTTAAGTTACAGTTCAGATGCCAATAGAAGATCGAATACTAGTGGTTTGCTTGAATGATCACTCACTTAAAGATCCTTTGTTCTAAGCATGAACTACCCACTTCCGTATGAACGATAAAGTAATTCCATATAGTTGATTATGTGTGAGTAATGTCAGGAATAAGGTGGGCCACAAAATCATCCACTAGATCGAATTCAACAATGACAGAGCGGGTACAAAAACAACTTCAAAATAGTAACCCGCCATCCCCAATACGGACAAGTGATGATATGTATACAATAGAAGTTCAAAATAGAATCAAGAAAGCACAATAAAGAACATAACTTTAACCTAGTTCGGTTAAATGCCTACTCTACTAAACAAATTTTACTATTAATCAAGAGAAGGTTACAAGAATTACCCACAAGCCTAGCGCCAAATCACTGCTAACACACTTTTCCAAAGATCTTCAAGACGAGCACAAACAATCCCAAAGATATGGTGAAAATACCTAAATCCCTAGCAAGAGCAAGATCAACTTAATAGTCTACCAAATACACAATTACAAGGCCTTTTATAGGCTTCCCATCGCTAAGAAAACCCCCTAAAGCCTTCTCCTAAGCGTCTAATAAGGAAGGGCCTCCACGAATTTGCCTAAAAAATGGAGTTTCTGGAATGATAATTGAGCCACGATTAACATGTGTGATTGATTTGATCACGTGCAAATATGTTTGATCAGAGGTCTACAAACAAAAGTTTCGGCCAATGTTTTATCGATCATTGCATATTCCGATCAATCAGACAATTGATAGTGCTTCCTAACAAGTCGAGGGGTTCTATAGACTTAAAAGCTATTGCTGATCTATGTCTAAAATTTGAATATCATAGTTATGAGCCTATCAGATGTAATTAGTCTTATTTTTATGAGAGGTTGAATCCTAACTTCACATTAGTTGGGGTTCAAACTATGTTTTTCTTAATTTATTCAATTTTTTTTTTAAACTGAACCTGAAATCAAACTTTGTAATAATATCTCTAATTAGCATTGATTATGCAGCCTTGATTTTTGGAAATCAATAGAAACACATTGTTTAATAGTCCAGTCCTGAAACAAAATAAAAACATATAAAACCAAAACTGCCATGACCATGAGCTTAAACATACATCTCCCTATTGTAACCGAGTACAAGTTCAATATGACCAAAAGTAAACAATTTATATACTGTGGTGTTTTTTTTTAATTAAATTACAGTTAACTTCGATGCATAAAATTAGTGATTCTTCTCATTTTTGTTAATTCCTTATTCAATCTCAGGATGCATAAAGTTTCTTGAATCATATTATTTAATCTTGGTCACAAAACGTCGACAAATAGGTTGTATATGTGGCCATGCTATATATAGCATCGAGGAGAGTCAACTTATCACAGTCTCTCATTCCTTAATTAGGCTAACTTTGATAAATTGTTGGAGAATGAGCATTTTATTAGGCTAACTTTGATTTTTTTTTTTTTGATTCTTTAGATGACATATTAACACAAATGCTATCAATTTTGATTAGATCTAGACTGGTGGCATCCATTTAGCTAAATAGATTGATTAAATTATTGAAAAATTTTGTAATGGATTTTGTCTGCCTTCAATAGTGTGCTTATGAAGTGTATCCGGTAAATTTTTTGTTTGGTACCTTTTTAAGTATTTTTTTGCTTATGCATCGGTGATATTTGCTAGTGGCTGTGTTTTTAACTTTTTTTTCTTTGGTTATGTAGAATAAACTTGATTTTAACAAAGTGATTTGCTTTGATGCAACTTGAACTATTTTTTTATCCTCAATATTTTTAAAATTTAATACAGGACTTTGTTACCAAATTTGTTTTTTCTAAGCCTAAAAATGGATCTTAGTATGTATTACAGTGATATTTTTTCATATTTGGATCAGGTCAAGTGGTAAATTATTCGGGTCGGTTTCGGTTATGGTATTTTCATGTTTATATGTTATTCGGGTCGAGTCGGGTTAGGGTTTTGATTTTACCAGGTTGAGTTTGGTATAATTTTTTAATCCGTTCGATTTTTTAAAATAGTATCGACCCGGTGGCATCACTATCTCCATCGAGACTTAAACCCAGCTCGAGCTATGATACATATAAAATGGTAAAATTTTATATATTAATGATAAGTTTTACAAAAAACTTAAATTATTAAGATGACAAAATTTTTTATATTAATTTTATATTCTACGAGGAGTTAGGGTTGTCAATGGGTAACCATTTGCCCGCTTCACCCACTCACCCGATTTAAAATTCATGGACGGGTAATTAATAAATAAGTAAAGGGTAAATTAAGTAGGTAATTTTGTCTGCCCATTTATTATGTGGGTAAGGTATGGGTAACTCCTTATTTATACCCGATACTTATTACTTGCTTTAATATATATAAAAAATGTGTATCTTATAGCATTTTAGTATAATGAGCTAAAGAATTTAGAGCTATGGAAACATCTTTGAGTCTTGATTTTTTTTATTATTTAAATTTATATAAAATGTTAGATTTTTATTACATTTTATTTTTTTATATGAATTGTGAGGTCTTTATAAGTTTATATTAGATTGAATTTTTTGTACTTTTGATAGACTTTTAATATATATATTTATTATTATTTTTATTTATTAATTAATTAATCGTTTACCTATTACCCACGTATTTATCTAATACCCTTAATTAAAGTATTATATATAATTATTTGTATAAAAAAAAATAACGCTTAATTATTTTTTTGACCACCTTGAATAACAATCCTGAATCCGTAGGCAGTGCAGTGTCCACAGAAAATCGTTTACCGCCCAGCCTTGGCCCGATCGTGAAAGTGGCGTCATTCCGGCATAGACGGACGGAAAGATGGCGCTGTGGGTTTCCCGCGCTTCCCGAAGCCTGAGGCCGACGCCGGCCTTGTTCTCTGTCTTCCATGTTTCTCACCTCCATCCCTCTAAACCACCTCCCGACGCGTCCTTCAGGGCCCCATCCCCTGCATTCCGAGACTCCACCTTCTTCTTCGGTGGCCGATTCGGGTTTCCTCGGGGAAGCTTCGACTGCTTTTTTTGCCCAAACTGTCTGTCAGTTGCGGGGATTTCTTCCTCTTCGGAGGTTTCTGGGCGGTTGGGTGATGGCGGGAGAAGGGACGGCGAGGAGCCGGAAAAGGAGGTGGTAACGTCGTGGATCGACCTCTACTTGCCGAAATCGGCGCGCCCGTATGCTCGGCTGGCCAGGTTGGACAAGCCGATTGGTACCTGGTTGCTTGCGTGGCCATGTATGTGGTATGCTCCTCCCTCCTCTTTTTCTGTTTCGACTCCTATCTTTACTTCCTGAATTTGGATTCTGAACCTTTTGTTTTGGAACTTAATGACAACTTTTTGAACTCAAATCAAATGTTTCGTCAACATTGCATTTTGATTCTTTTTTTATTGCCTAACAATTTTCTTATATACGATGATTTGTATAAATTTCTTTGGAGAAGTTGGGGAAGACAGGCTATTTTGAGGAGAGAACTCTTTCTATGTGTGTGTTTGGATAGTTGTTGCTAAAAATTTCACTTTTACTTTTCCTTTGTTGTTGTGGAGGTGGGATTGTCGAAGCTTATTTGTAGCTGATAATAATATTTCGACTCTTTTTTAATTGTATTTTTTCCTTGTGAGTCAGACCAAAGTTCCTTTTTCTGGATAATCGCACAAAATTTTCAGTTTTCTACGGGCATTCACTTAAAGGTTAGGCTCAGTTATCCAATTGACAAGGGATTTAGGGTGCTTGAATTTCATTTTCATGCATATAATTTTACTTGTTATCATTTGCTATGACATAATAGTCATGTTACATTGTTTAGTACTTGACATTGTCTCTCTTGTATCTCATCAACATTGAAGAAGTCGGCAATTTAAACAATAGATATGCATTTACGTAAATGATATCCATCACATAGGAAGGAATATATTTGAAGGGAGATCATTGCCTTGCGCCTCTGTTATGGTAGCAGATTTCATCTAAATTTTCAGGAAAAATGTTTGTAGGATGTTGGAACATATATTCGTTTAGAATACAATTGATCAAATGTTTGCCAAGTTATGATTCAAGTTCAGTAGATACCGTGTTCCTTATGTATTAGACATTTGGCATACATCTTTTGCATTGGAATTATATGTAATCGCTGTAAGAAAATATCTTTTTCTAATATATATCTGACTGTTCTCTATCAAAATTTCATAATATTATTAAGTGTGGAGTGTGTCTCTTCATTAATCCTGTATGTCAATCATTTGCATTCCTTCATTTGCTAGAATTGTCTAACAGGTTGTTCAGCTATTCAGGTCAATTACTTTGGCAGCAAGCCCAGGAAGTCTTCCAGATTTTAAGATGTTATCCCTTTTTGGCTGTGGTGCATTGCTATTACGAGGGGCTGGCTGCACAGTAAATGACCTTCTTGACCGTGATATTGACATAAAGGTGTTGCTATGTTGTTTCTGTTTATGTGGCAGATAAATGGTTCTTCTACATCCTTTATTAATTTCGTGCACATGCTTGTGTGTATGCATGTGTGTGGAGTGAGGTGAGACCTGAACAAAAAATTGGTAATCCATATGTATTTCTTTTTGTGTTACAGGTGGAACGTACGAAATCAAGACCAGTTGCAAGTGGCATGTTGACACCCTTTCAGGGGCTAAGCTTTTTGGGTCTTCAGCTTCTGTTGGGTTTGGGGATATTGCTTCAACTTAATAACTACAGGTCTTTTCAGTAATTGTTAAAATGGTTTGTAGTTTACATCCCAATGGTACTTTTTAATGGGCTAAGACCCATTTGATAAACAGTATACCTTTACCATGACCATAATTCGGGATAAAGGCATCCGTAATTTCTTATTTGGTTATTCCTCTTACATCCCAATGGTACTTTTTAATGGGCTAAGACCCATTTGATAAACAGTATACCTTTACCATGACCATAATTTGGGATAAAGGCATCCGTAATTTCTTATTTGGTTATTCCTCTTTATGGTCCCTTTTTTATTGTTGTGTTAGTGTTGTCTTATTTTTACTAACAGTTTTATCATATCTTTACTCTTGTCGAAATGCATAGTTTATATCAAATAGAAATGCGGAACTTAGATAGAACTTGTAGTAATAGAAGAACCTGCATTCTGATGGATGTTTTGATTTTATTAAAAACATACTTAGAAGTACATTTTGTTGTAAAGAGAAATTTGCATGAAGTGTATAAATGTTATAACAGAGATTCTGAGGGAATTTATGTACATTCTCCAATGGGGTGGTATTACATCCAAAAGTTGTACTTTGGAGGCAGAAATGCCTTCCTTACATGACAAAAAAAATGCCTTTGCATGATGTTATCGAATTGAGTGGCTGGAATCTTATACAAATTGGAAATATTGTGGACTAACCAAATTACATTCAATACGTAAGATAAAGGGCATTATCAGAAAAACTCAAACATCTCAAATTAAATAGTCTTTTCAAAGAAAAAAGGTCAGTTAGGAGATCTGAAACATTCATCTTCCCTATTGGGTAATCATTTTATTTATTTTTCGGGAATGGCAGTTTTTTTGCTCTCCTTAATCATTAATAGGTCAGTTGTAAATGCTAAATTTTTACCACTTTTCTGTAGCCGCATCTTGGGAGCATCATCTTTACTACTGGTTTTTACTTATCCCTTCATGAAGAGGCTGACATTTTGGGTACGTTTGTACATATTATGTCCCCTCCTTTTCCCAACTATTTAAACTCAGTGGTTGTCTTGTCATTTTTTGCAGCCTCAAGCATTTTTAGGTTTAACTTTCAACTGGGGAGCTTTACTAGGATGGAGTGCAATCAGGGGGAACTTGGACCCTGATATTGTTTTTCCGTTATACATTTCTGGTATATGTTGGACGCTTGTATATGATACCATATATGCACATCAGGTAGTGTAGAATTATTAGTTTGTTAAAACTGGATTTATGGTGTCTTTGATATTCTAATAGATTTATGATCTGCATAATATTTCCCCTGCCTTTAGGATAAAGAAGATGACCTTAAAGTGGGAGTTAAATCTACAGCCTTGAGATTCGGAAGCCAGACAAAAACTTGGATTTCTGGTTTTGGATTTGCATGCATTAGTAGTCTTGCTCTCAGTGGATACAATGCAGAACTTGGTGCGTAGCTATTCTGATGTCATTTTTCTTTCTGGTACGTTTTTATTTCCTGTGTGATTATATTGATCCTGGACCCAAATAAGAGGTCTCTATTACAATTTTTGCTTATTGCTTTACCATTTTTTGTAAATCAGATTGGCCTTTCTATACATTTTTAGCAGCCGCTGCTGGTCAGTTAGGGTGGCAAATATGGAGTGTAGATTTGTCAAATCATGCAGATTGTAGTAGAAAGTAAGCATTCATTGAAGCTACTGCTGAAGGTTTTAAAGTTTATATCTTGTCTCCAGTCTTTGTGATCCGTCTCATCTTGTTCCACCATGATCAGAAGTTACTTAATCAACATCATTTATCATGGCAGATTTGGCTCCAATAAATGGTTTGGAGCTCTTGTGTACGGTGGGATCTTATTGGGGAGGCTTGCATCCTGATAGGTAATTTAGGTCAATGTGTCTTTATCTGACAGTTTACATTCTTGTCAAATATGAAGGCCTGTTGCAGATCTTTTAGGTCTTGGTTTTTGCTTATTCTTGTTTCTTTCTTAGTGTACAGGGCACTCACTCTTGTATAATTTGTGCTTAATATCTATAAATTCAGAGATGACTAAGTTTATAGAACATGCATCATTTGGGACAAATGCCATCCTTCAAGCACTTTTACACAGGAAACTTGATCGTTGCTTTAATTTGCTCTGGAAATCAAGCAGTTTATGATCTTGGTTTGCTATCGTCTGGTTATCCTTCTGAGAAATTTTTTATCTTTCTGTTCGGGGAAAGCTCAATTTTTGCACTAAATTGGTAGAAGGAACATTAGACAAAGCCTGCTTGTCTAAGCTAGCTTTTGATTAAATTTGCTTTGATCATCTTCTTTTGTCTTTCATTTATTATCTCTTCATTTTACGGCTTTAAATGTAATTTATGTTACAATGTATGAAACAATCCCGTATACCTGCATTGTTGCACTGATATTTATTTGATGGGCAAGCCTACAATTATTATCCTTGGAAGTATGCCTACTTGGGCGTTCAATTGCTCAATTCTAAATTGATGCGAAAGCAGAAACACTCCTCACCGGATCATTTTCTGCTGTGACGTTAGCACGTGCTTCCAAAAAGTTGTAGGAATCTTGGTATGCGGTCTCCTTCAATGAAATAGCAGTGGACCCCATTGATTTCAATGTACTCAGCCAGACGGAGCCCAGCTTTACTTTAGGGAAGATTTTGGGGTGCTCCAACCGGAGCCCAGTGGCTTATTTTGGTCTTACCTCTTTTCTTAGGGAGCACTACAAAATCTTCCTTAGCTTATAGTTTGTATGATTATACGTTGTGGACATTGAGGGGCGTGTGTAACTTGTGACACGGCAAAGAATAGGAGTTGCAAAGGCGAGCATCCCTCCGTCTTATATTAATAATTATATTTTAAAAAATAGTATTTTTTATTGAATAGCAAAATTTACATCTAAAAATAATATTTTTTATTGAATAGCAAAATTTACATCTAAGAGACGAAAAAATAAACTTGATACTTTCTTTTAAATTCTCAAATAATTAAATTGAACAAAATAAAATTATTAATATTTTTTTTACCAAATGAAACTATTAACTTAGGATAAAGTATATTTTAAATACTTTTGAGAGGGATCTCTATTATGCCACGTCTAAGTTTTGGTTTTACCACTTATTCAAAGGTATTTTTTCATCAGGTATATCAATCATGGTTCGTGAGTAATGACAGTGTACACATTTGCATGCCTTAATATATCAATTACGTTAACTTTGATGATTGGTGGCCCGTTTCATGTGAAGCCTGCCAAGTTCGAGCTTGGCTCATCAAAAATAAGTGAAAGGAGTACATACTAGGACGTAACAACTAAGGGAAGAATTTTTCTTGCTCCCCACCTATAATCAGCTGAGTGTAAATTACACGTGAAAATCCTTGATATTTAAGATCCACAATGTATATACTAATATATATATACAAATATGTGTTAGTATTAAAGATCCACAATGTGTGTTAGTATTAGCATATATATATATAGAGACCCATTTATATAAGCCCGGGCTCATATAATCCTACGTGAGCCCGGGCTCTATGGGCCGTCGGATTTACATCCGACGGCTCATAATACTCATGGGTTATACTCATTGGTTAAACCCATGAGTATTATGGGCCACCGGATGTAAATCCGATGGCCCATAGGGCCCAGGCTCACATAGATTTATATGAGCCCGGGCTCATATAAACTTTTTCCATATATATATATATATATATATATATATATATATATATATATATATATATATATATATATATATATATATATATATATATATATATATATATATATATATATATATATATATATATATATATATATATATATATCATTATCTCGTGGATAAAAGGCATAGCATACGTTTGGCTCAGTGTGAGTGGGAGCATAAAAAACTATTCCATCAACAAGGTAAGTCATAGGTGATAGGTCTGGTGCAGCCTCATATAGTAGAATCGAAGTCAAATGAAAGATGGTCCCCCGTTCAAATTTATTACGCCCCAGTGAGTTCATGGCTAGTAATTGATGAATCTTCCGAGTTTAAATTTCCGCCTCTGCTCTCTCGAACACCTAGAGGACTTCTGATTCCCCTTCCCGTTGCATGACCATGGACAGAGAGGACGGAGTGCAGGAAGCCGGCAAGGAGACAGACAATGGGCTGTCCGTCGAGGAGATATTCGACGCCAAGAAGGTGCCTTCATGGCAGGAGCAGCTGACCTTCAGGTCCTTGTTTGTCAGCTTCATCTTGGGGGTCTTCTTTAGCTTCATCGTCATGAAGCTCAACCTCACAACCGGGATCATCCCTTCCCTCAACGTCTCCGCGGGCCTCCTGGGCTTCTTCTTCGTGAAGATTTGGACCATTGTGCTGGAGAGGTCCGGCCTCCTGAGGCAGCCCTTCACCCGGCAGGAGAACACGGTGATCCAGACCTGTGTGGTTGCCTGCTATGGCATCGGATTCAGTGGTCAGCTTCCACTGCTTGTAGTCTTTTATTTTGTTATGCAAATTGTTCTGGTTCCCACTGTTATGCTTCTTCTTCCACCCACCACCCCCAGCTGGTGACTCTGGTCTGGTTTGAGGGCAATTTTGCCATTGCACTGCTTTGACAGAAGACCGCCGGTCACCTGCTCGAGGTTGACGTCTGGTAAACGGTAGTTAATGACTTCCCGCCCAGCTGGTAAGACTGCTTAAGGAGGGTATTTTCGTCATTGCATAGATCAGTTCACCGTATGGACCTTTGGCTCGGATTAGCCCCGGAGGCTGGGAGGCCGCATTTGCAAGGCAAACATTGCTGATAAAATTACAATGATACCCGTATCATTCTTGAGCTTTAAGATGCGTGTTGCACTGGTCTGTCATCCATTCTTCAACTGCTCTTCCTCCTTGTCGGCTGTTGGGCTGCTTCGTGCCAGGGTAGCTGGACAGTAAGCCTAAGTGCAAGGAACGCATGAGAGCCATTTATATTTGAAATCTACGGGCACATGATGTTAGCATATGGGATTTTTTGAATACACGGCTTCCATGTGTTCCTTCAGTGGGAAGCATAGAAAATGCTTCCTGCAGAGCAATTGCATTTGTTGAATGGCTACTACTTACAGTTAATTCACTGTGTATACCAGAAACTGTTAATTGCCACTTAGGATCACCAATAATGCTTTTCTGCATATCTTAGTTTCTGAGAACGACTTTTAATGGCTTTAAACTCGAAAATTCTATACTTAAAATGGTTATTGCGGTGGTATTCATTAGAAGGTTCTTTTACTGATACTTCCAAGTTCAAAATGGCAAACTCACCCTTGTGCTCATCAGTGACAATATTCTGCATTCAAATGGAATAACAAGTCTTTCCCTAACTCTCTGCAGTTTGTGGTTTTTGTCGCTGCCTCCTAAAATGTATTGTAATGCTGTTGTGGCTAATTGTTTGTTCAATCATTTATACTGGAGCAGGTGGATTTGGGAGCTACATTCTGGCTATGAGCCAGAAGGTGGCCTCTCAGGCAGGAGAGGGAGACTCTCCTATCAACGTCAAGGATCCTTCTTTGGCATGGTTAATTGGATTTACATTTTCTGTTAGCTTTGTCGGCCTCTTCTGTATTGTCACTTTGAGAAAGGTAACGGGTTCAGTTCTCAACATAATTGAACCAGAACAATTTGACGCGAAACATGAAACTGCTCATTTGGTCATTTGATTGGACTCGCGAATCGTGAATTAGCTACTCTATATATGGGTGTCTTCTATGATGTGCTCGCTTAATATATAAAAATTCTGGAAAGTAAATGCTAGCAGTATGAAAAGGTTTTTAAATGATCATAATCATAATTAAATAGTGTCTTTTCCTAACAATTTGAGGTCGGTAACTTGGATCTTACACCTCTATTATAGCCTATTTTGTGTCAACTCTTCCGCAAGAGAGAGTATAGTCGTATCTTTTCTTATCAACTCCGTTCAAGTTCACTTGCGGTGAAAAGGCCAATATATAAATGTTGGGTAAAAAGAATGAATTATTTGTTGTGTATGTATGATGCCATTTCTGTCTCTGAAATATGATGTGGTATGGTTTACAACTAAAATGTGGGTGATCTGTAATGTCCTTCAGATCATGATTATCAAGTACCGGCTAACATACCCCAGTGGAACAGCAACTGCTCACCTGATTAACAGTTTTCACACTCCTGCGGGAGCTAAATTAGCCAAGTGGGTGAACTAGTGATTTGGATCTTTCCATAAAAGCTGAGTTGGGGATGTTTTTATCTATCTCAAGCAGACTACTTATTTGCTTCCACTTACATGGTCTTTGATGTAGGAAACAAGTTCATGCTCTTTTTCGGACCTTTGGTGGTAGTTTCTTTTGGGCTTTCTTCCAATGGTTCTTCACTGCTGCAGATGGTTGTGGATTTAATAGCTTCCCTACTTTCGGTTTGAAAGCCTTTAAGCAGAAGTATGGATCAAGTTTGCTCTCACTTACCACAAATTGGTTACTTTGCAAGTCTCCCCTGTTTCCAACATAGGCACCACTTTTTCCAACTAAGTGACTTTTCCCAATTGAAAAATAAAACTGTCTCTGCAGGTTCTACTTTGATTTTTCGGCTACCTATGTTGGGGTCGGTATGATCTGCCCGTACATGATAAATATCTCTCTGCTTCTGGGATCAATATTTTCTTGGGGAATTATATGGCCCCTTATTGAGCAAAAGAAAGGTGATTGGTACAGTGCTAGCCTTACGTCTGGTAGTCTTCACGGTCTTCAGGGATACAAGGTGATTTTTAGGAAGTGTAATAACCAGATTCCAGATTACTAAATTTGGTTTATTACATTTTGCATGTTCATTTAAATATTACCCAATTTTCTGCAGCTTATCTTCTTATGTTCTGAACTTCTAGGTGTTTATCACAATTGCTACCATCTTAGGGGATGGTCTATATCACTTTGTTGCTGTAGTTGCCAAATCTATTTTTGACATGAGCAAACGACTTCCAAGCAATGAAACAAATGTACCTCCTTTTGGCGGCCAAGATTTGCCTGGTAAAGCAGCTATGACCTATGATGATCGCCGTCGCACTGAAATGTTCTTGAAAGATCAGATTCCAACATGGGTTGCTGTTGGGGGTTATGTCACCCTCGCCATCATCTCCATAATCACAGTCCCACACATCTTCATCCAGTTGAGATGGTACCATGTGTTGGTTTCATACCTCTTAGCACCCGTCCTGGCCTTCTGTAATTCTTATGGCTGTGGCCTGACTGATTGGTCCCTCGCTGCAAGCTACGGCAAGCTCGCCATCTTCATCTTTGGTGCATGGGTTGGCATGTCCCATGGTGGGGTGCTTGCTGGACTTGCTGCCTGTGGGGTCATGATGAGCATTGTTTCCACAGCTTCAGATCTCATGCAGGATTTCAAAACTGGTTATCTTACACTTGCATCCCCTCGTTCCATGTTTATTAGCCAAGTCATTGGAACTGCCATGGGCTGTGTTATCGCCCCATGCGTTTTTTGGATCTTCTATAAGGCTTTCCCTCTGGCTGACCCTGGAAGTGCCTACCCAGCCCCCTATGCTGTAGTCTACAGGGGGATTGCACTACTTGGTGTGGAAGGATTCTCTTCCCTTCCAAAGAACTGCCTCACTCTATGTATTATTTTCTTCATTTCAGCTATGGCCATGAATTTACTGAGAGACATATTGAAATGGCAGAGGATGAAGGCCTACAAATTTGTTCCTAGTGCCATGGCGATGGCAATTCCGTTTTACCTCGGTTCCTACTTTGCCATTGACATGTGCCTGGGAAGTTTAATTCTGTTCATATGGGAGAAAAAGAACAAGACGCAAGCAGAGGCATTTGCACCGGCGGTGGCATCAGGGATGATATGTGGGGATGGAATATGGTCCCTTCCTTCGTCTGTTCTGGCACTTTTCAAAGTTCGGCCACCCATTTGCATGAAGTTCATGTCTGCATCAGAGAATGCAAGGGTCGATGCTTTCCTTACCGGTTGAAGTTAACTAATGCTAGTCTGCAATTCTATCATATGGATTAAATCATCTTGTCATTTTGATCCAAAAGAAGCCAAGCAGCTGTCTTCTCCTCAAAGCTTTGTACGTTCAGGTTTCTACTTCGTTGGGTCGTTTGTGGTGTGATCTTGGATCTCATCAAAGATGATTTGAGGGGTGTAGATGGTAATGGGGAACTGCAAGTGCTTAGACAATATGCAAGTTACTATTTTCTCTTCGACTAAAATCTGAACTTGAAATTGCTGGAACTTATTTTCCTGCGGCTTGCCCTATTAATGAGGCAAGGCAGGAATGATCTTTATGCTTCTCAATGTTACTTGATAATTGAAATGGCAATGGCCCTAACAATGAATCAACATCCTTGATTCAACTTCCCTCTTTGATGCCACATATAGCATACTGGTCATATGAGACTGGACCAGCCCAGTATCATGTTCATAATCGGTTTCATCATTTTGAGGCAGAGGAGAGGATCAGCATCCTTCGATTTTTTTTTTTTTTAAGGAACACTCACTCCTCATGTGGTACTGCCCATTCTTTATCTGACTGGCCATTAGGGCAATTGCAATTAGATCAAGCACCGTAAATTTTAACTTTTTTTATATCCAGCGAATAAAATTAGCTTTCGTCTTTCAGAAGCAAAGACCTCAACTAAAGCTAAAGGTTATGGAATGTGCTTCTTTTATGGCTTAAGATGTGTTTCAGCTCGTCTTATGATCCCCTCCCTGTACAGAGTACTCTTTTCTATCTGCTAAAGAATGAACATCAATTATCAGTATGATGTGTGTACAAGAGCAAGAAAAGAAGGAAAAGAACATAAGAAAAAGAAAGAATATGAACAAAATTTCATGGAAAATTTTAACAATAGAACAGAAGAATACAAAGAGCATCAATAGAAAACGTTTGCCTCTCAAAACTATGTAAACAAGGTAACCACATCTCTACGATATCCCCGGACCATCAGCAGCCTGGGCACATTCTCTACCAACAGATCCATGTATTCCATGTAGAAATAAGATGGATGATTAATTGGTGGAGGGGGTAGGCTGACTAGCACAACTGCTGCCATCCTGGAGTATCTAAGTATTGTTGAATTCAGTTTTAGTGTTGTATACAGGAACTTGTCCACCTGTTGCTCATTAACCACTACCTGTTTCCCGTCTGCCATCAGGGGTGTGTTGTCCTTTGCAGATCTCTCCCTCATTTCCGCTAAATATGAGGCTATCCGCCTCTGGGCTGCAGTGAACGCCTCCAATGAGTCATCCTGCTGCAGGCCACCCTCAACATGAGCCTCCCATGACTTCATCGTCACAACAATTACTTCTGCCTGCATCCGAAGGTCATACAAGAACTTCTTCACGTCGGCCTTGAGTTCCTCAGCTTCCACGTCCTCTTCAGCAATGCAGAAGACCTGGATTTTGCAGCTCTCAAAGCTCTCCTTGGTGAGCAACAGCTGAGAAAGGAGAAGCATGAGACCACCATCCCTGACAATCCAGTAAAGGTCAATGGTACCAAACTGCTTCTGGTACTCGTTAGGCCACTCATCCAGGCCTTTGACAATAACAACAGCTTTGTTTGCCACAATGCAGTCATTAATTATGCTGACAAAGGTGGAGGGAATTTCAATTAGGTTTTCACGGCGCCAAATTTCAGGGTAGCGCATAACAACAATGTTGGGCTTGAGGTTCCCAAGGCCCATCGTTTGGACAATGCCTCGAAAACCCTCAGACATGGACGGAGCAACCACAATCTCTGCAACCCCTTCACATCGCTTGTAGTCAATATAGGTACTAAGCTGGCGACAGGCTGCCTTGGCATCCTCAGCACACTCATAGTAGTCACCATCAAGGATGGAGAAAAAGATGGACATGCCACGGCCTTTCTTCTTCATGCAATTGGCAAAATCTGCAAGCTTAGGATGGCAAGGCACATTCTCAGGGAGCTTGCCCCAAGGACGGCAGAAAATAAGGGGAATTGGGTACCAATTTTTGGGATGAACCTGGCTTGCTGCAAAAACAATGACTACTAAAATTGCAACTTCCTTAAGGTTATATATTAATAATCTAAATTTCTTGATGCTGGCAAATGAAAGTACCTCCTAATGACCGCAAACTCCGCAAGGCCAATTGGAAATAGGCACTCTTGAAACCATCACCCCAGTCTCCCGCCTTCCCCTTTAAGCAGACATAATAATAAATAAGGCTAGCAAGGGCCAGAGATATCACAGTGAAAGACCATGATATCAGAAACATAATCACTGCATGAACACCAGAAATCCGAAAATAAGTAAAACAAATCATCAGAACACGTGCAACAGGCACAACAGTAAGTAGAATTAGATGCTAATTTTCTTGCTACAGCTTTCATTCTTTCTACAAACAGAAATAGCAAAAGGTGCATCAGGCACGACAGAAATATAGTTTGATGTAGCTCTTATTCTTTGTGACTCTTCCAAAAATCTTTATCATTGTGAATTTAACTGTTGGATCATTTCCTACCAGTTTAACTTTCAGGTTTCAATGAATCAACATTGTATCAAAGTGGCAGATCCCAAGAGCGTACAGGTTCTTTTTTGAGGGGAAAGAAATGTGGCTTGACATTTGTCTTCTTCTGCAGAGCCTAATTGAGCTCACAAGTGCAGAAGTATGCATCTTACGTTCATTTACCATCAGCTTTAGATCTTCAGTTCCAGTCGCTATCTAGGAATGTAGAAGAGGCATACAGCAACACTGAGAGCCATAAATTATCACACACTCTAAATAACCCCCAGAACCCAAAAACTTTCTTTTTTGGCACTCCTGGAACCCAAAAAGTTAAGCTTACAGAAGTAGTCTCAAAATACAAATCAAGCTCCTGTGCAACTACAGGTTCAAATAGGCTCTGCACAGGAGCCAGATACAAGTGCATTTCCTTGTTCCAAAAACTGAACCCATAGGTTCTCAGGATCTACCACTTTGATATATGTTGATTAAACACTGAAACCCAAAAGCTTAAGCTGATGGAAATTTTCTAACAACGAATATCACAAGACATATAGTAAGAAGCCGAAAATTTATAATAATATACTCTCTTTGTCTGATATTAAGTGCCCTATTTGGTTTTTCAAAATGAACTATATAGGACACTTAATATGGGATGGAGAGAGTATTTTTTTATAAATATGAATCCAAAATATAATGCCAGCATACCTATACATAACAATGCACCAAGTAACGAGAGGCTCCAATGGTGAAACTTCCATCGAGGACGCCAGCTTGGAGCATCAAGAAGATCAAGAAGAAAACAAGATAAGTTTACCCCAGCATAACATAAGAGGAAGAACATGGTTATGGTCGGTGTGATAAGATCCAAATTTCCAATCACAACACAGCCAATACATATCAAGGCTGTAAAAAGAGTTGCAAGGTGTGGCTCACTGCTATCTGCAACCTTGAAATATTTAAGAACAGGTAGAATATCATCATTAGCTATTGCTGCAAGAAGACGTGGTGCCCCTGTTAGACTCTGAAGTGCCGCACCCAAGGTAGAGAGGATAATCCCAATATAAACGATTGCCGCAACAGGCCAAGCCACTGCAGCAGTGAGTAACCTGCTCAGAAATGAGATTGTGCAAGCTTTAAAAAGCAGAAGACAGGTCTCAAAATGAATGAAAGAAAAACATAGGATAAAAGACATCATGCACCACGTCAAGACCTGTCTGTAAGAAGCTCGTCACGTGTGGCCAATGCTCCAAACAGCAACACTGAAATTAGGTATAAAAAGGAGGTTGTCAGTGTAGCAGCCAATGTTCCAATTGGTATTGATTTCTGGGTGTCTTTAAGCGATGCTGAACGATTTGAACCAGCCATAATTCCTGTCACAGCTGGGAAAAAGAGCCCTACCAATGCACTGATAACAATAAAAATCTATTTGTTAAAAAAAGTAACAATCAACTCAAATTTGTTTGAGTGTCTCCAAAACTCAAACATGTACTACAGAAAGAAAAAGCCCGAAAAAGCCCCAGGGACTATCTTAAGTAAAATGACAAAAAACAGAAAAACATCGGATCTTACTTAAAATTCCAATAAATTGATCCTTCAGGGTCAGGTATGCCAGCACCCAGGGACTATCTTGAGTAAAATGACAAAAAACAGAAAAACATCATATCTTACTTAAAATTCCAATAAATTGATCCTTCAGGGTCAGGTATGCCAGCATTGTTCGTACGTTGGTAATCTGAACTCCAGTTATCTTTGAATGTCTTCAAGCTCAACCCCGTGATGTTAGCTACAGCACAAATAGAGAAATCAAAGTCATTACAGTAGCCAACAAGAAAACGGAAGTAAAACCATAACCTTGTGAAACATATAAAATAACAATCACAATTCAAATTCACCAACAGGTTACAAATTAAAGAATAAAATGATAGGGTCCTTTCAAACAATTGGTAGTTCTTGATGTAAAAACTCAAGTACATCTTCTTTACAAAGTTCTGCACTAATATTCAGAGAATTCTGTATTATCTATCAAATGTGTAGACAACTCTCATAAAAAATTAAAAACTAATTCAAATTTAAACATACAGCATGAATATACATAAAATTAATTTCTTAGAACAAAACTTACATGAAGCATTATGTCTAGGTGCCACAAATATTCCAATGAATATACAAAATACGGAGAACAGCACTGGTATAAGGAAGGCAGGTGCAACTTTATTGATGATTTTCACTCCACCAAACACAATAAAACATAGAAGGATGGTCACAACAACTCCATAGACTTGCAGGTCATGCAAATTGGGACTAGCTACCCTTTCTCCTCCACCTGTTGCATTAGTAGCAACTTTTGTTACAGTTTCTGCAGATAAAAGAAAGCTGTCAGAAAGTGACAACAGAAAAAAAATCATCTTATATAAAAAGAACTAGAGTACCCGTGTCACCCTGTAAAACATACTTTTACTTACCTCCAAAAATACCAGCACTAGGCACCGCATCTAAAAATGTTTCCACAGCTCCCAAGACATATCTAAAGCCACAAGATATATCACAGCCAATAAAGGAGAATTAGTTGGAAAATTTTTTCATCAAAATTTGAACCAACAAAAAACCAGTCACAACTTTGAGTTTACTTTCTTTAACATATTTTTTAAACACATAAAAATGCAGTTGAAAAATCCAAGCAAAAACTAGTTAGCTGGGACAAGATTCCAATAGCAAATTCTGAAAGAATTGAGTAAAAGTAAAGGCAAACACTGGAACAGAGGGCTTACAGAGATCCAGCAACAGCATTTCCCAGAAAGAAACACAAGCCAATGCTTACACCAACCTCTGGACCCAAAGCACGACCAATGAGATAATATGGACCACCACCCTGGATTTAACGAGGAAAAAGACTCAAGGAAACACTTCAATAGACAAAAAAGAAACATCTATATGGTATTACCTTCATAGCACCATTTGTTGCAATTGCACTTAATGAAATTCCAGTCAGAAAAGTACACAAACCACAAAAAGAAACCAGCATAAGTGACTCCCCAATTCCTGCCATGCCAACAATCCTGCACAAAAAAATTTAAAAAAAAATTACTAATTTCTAGCACTGGCATCAATTTCAATATTCATCACCAGGTACATAAAGTTTCACCATTAAATCATTTTTCAATCTTTCACTTTTCTCCGGAAAGTTCCATGGAGTTCAATATAAGGAACAAGGAGAGAACAACCAAAGGCAGAAGTTATGCAAAGGACAGGTATAAGTAAGGCAAACAATGAATGCCAAATATTAATCACTAATCACTAATTGGGGTAAAAAAGGAAAAGTATTGCTTACCAAGTAAAACGAATATAGTAGATAATTCCTAGAATATTCTGTAAGCATGGCACGAACACACCCATCATTGTTCCGAGTTTAAGATCATTTGGCTGCATAAATATATGAGTGCATACACTAATTAAAAACACTACACAATTTTCTGTGTCCAAACATAAAATTTGGCTGAAATTCCATAGCTTCAAAAATACAGAAAGAGATCAAAGAACTCGTCATCTACTTGACATTTATATGTGAAATTGATGGCATAAATTCATTTCAATAAGAACAATGTGAACTATGTGTCAATAAGAAAATTCAGTATCACCAAACCAAACTAGTTGCAGATGGTTGGAACTCTCCTGGTTGAGGGAGAGGTTCCAGGGTCAACTCTCTGTGGTGCATGCAAGTGTGTGTCTGGCAGGTAAGTGAATCGTAGTAAAAGGCAAAAAAATGCTGCAGATCTATATAAGAATTAATTATTAAAAAGTAACACAATTTATCATCATCAGCATCACGCCTTCTCCCAACTTATTTGAGAATAACAAATTCAGCTCTGTCATTTTATTCTACTTGGTCCTTAGTCCTTGCCATAATCAGCTACTTATCCTCTAAAATTAGTCTTAAGTCTTGATAACTCAATCCACCTCCCATCTCCCACCCAGCCTTACTTATCTTTTTACAACATCAACATAAGTATTGTCCCAGAAGATAGGAATGAGTAATCAGTAGAGGAAGGAAAACATGTACAAATTAAAAAGGAACTTGTAATGAGCTGAACACTCAACCTCCCACCGACACTAGAGGGGTCATGAAGGTCACAACCAAGGGAAGGGCGGCTTGAAACCTTCCGAAGCTTGTGAGCATCATTCCTTTTGCACATTCAATATCATCTCAAACAGCTACCTTCACTTTTATCACCTACTAAATCATTCCTTAAAATCTGGCTAATGCGATCTTATTTGAAAATTTGTCTCCTTCTAAAGGAGAGTAAATTTGGTTCAAGTCTAGGATTTCCCATAGAAGTGATTATTCACCTTGAAATATATTATAAAAATTAAAACAAAAAAAATCAAGAGCTATCAGTTGTCACAATTATCTGCCTCAAATTATTTTGCCCTAAATACAATAAAAACAGCACATCCTACTTCAAGCATGCATATATCCTTCACAAAACGCTGATCCATGGAGTTGACAACTTTACAAACATTTACAGTTCAACAGAGCTAAAATTAGAAGCTTGAACTAGAAATGTAAGCCCATAATTCCTTCAAACATAACTTATAATCTTGTAACCACAGAAATCATTCGACACTCTGCTTCTTATGCCTTTAATGTATGTTAACATATGGGAACTAAGAATGGCAAAGGGAAAAATGAAAGAAAAGAAAAAAAAATGCTACTATGGCCTTTAACTACAATTAAAGGTAGTCCTTTTAAATTCTATGTTGGCTTTTTGTCCTCCACAAAAAAATAGTTGGCTGAAAAGCCTATCATCAAAAGCAAGATACAGATTTTCATGGATATAGTAGCATATAAATCACGCATACAATTAGACATTCTATCTAGACACATGAGTAACCAGCTGCCAGAACTAATACCTTTGGCTGCCCAAGAGTAATTGAGACATCTTCACCATCCACAGGACTAGAAACTGTAGGGACTTGTTCTCCAATCATACTGTGAAAGAAATTGCAACCAATATGGTTTAAATACTATCATAAGGAGGAAAAACCTAGATATTAAACGAGAAATGCATGAAAAGAGCAGAGTCTAAAAAGGCTACCTTTTCAGTCCCAATTTGTTGACAAGAGTATCAAAGCCAAATAGCTCCAGCTTTGATTCTCTTTGAGTTCCACTATACTCCGCATGATTTTCTTCGCTCGCATCCGAGTCCATGTTTGATATTGTGGTCATTTTATTCTCCTAAAAGTAACAAGAAGTATACCAATGACGCAATCTCATCCACTCGCAGGATACAATATCAAATAAAACCCATGGCCAATACTAACAAGTTTGAACCCAACAGAGCTCGAGTGAAAAAACGTGATTCACAGAAAATCCAATCAGACTAGGTGGCAGTCATAAGCCCATCCCGGAAGATATATTTGTTGATACAATGTGAAAACGTCATTTTGCATGAGATCCAAAATAGTGCGATCTAAAATGTAACAAATTTGGATTCGGGTTTCTCAAGTCAGTTGTAAGTAATCCCTGCTCGCATGACATTCATATCACAAATTATTGACGTAAAAAAATAAGCGAAAAGCAAATTTTCCAATACAAATTAAACTTGCAAACTCGCCCAACTAAAAAAACACAGAACGAATCAACACTTCCAATAATAAGAACAAATCCAATTGTCTTCTTCAATAATAACGATTGTTACCTCGCAAAGTTTCCTTCTTAGCCTGATCAAAAGTTGCCGACACTGATTCACCGAAGAGCGGCGTCGCCCAACCCGACCAACTCATCCACCACAGACAACCCGCCTGTGCGTTTCTGCCAAAAACAAAACCAAAAAACGAAGAAGAAGTAAAAGCAATGAAAGATCTTCTACGAACAATTTGGCCAGCAAGACACTGCTCCAGCCAATCTGCAGATCCAGTCAGGTTCCGTACCTCGGGGCGAACTTCTGGGACGGGATCGAACGGAGCCCAAGAGCGCCGGGGCCAGATTCAGAACCGGAACATCAGATTCAGTGGATTTGATGTCGAGAATTTGGAGATTTTATATCAGGAGGAGAAAAATCAAATCCGGAGAAATGTCTGCGGCACGGGCTCGATTTTTAGTTTTTACCTTCCGAATCCGAACCGGTTCACGACCCGCTTCGACATTCGTGTGGAGTTTGACGGGGGATGGCTGGCGGCGACGTTGCTCACGCGGGTTTGCGCGCGGCGCCGGTCCGAGTGTGTTGCGCGACCGCGTCTGCGTGTAGTGGAAGAGATCACGTGACCGCTTATGCTTCGTGCTGGGCCCTTTTTCGGGGCCCACTCAATGGCGGGGCCGGCCTTACTTCTCGGTTCTCAGGCCCTCGGAGCTGGCAACAAATGGGCCCACGGAAAAAAACAGACATCGTTAATCGCTTTGAACGAGGCAAAAATGGACGCACATTGCGAATAAAATAAAAATAGTGCGTATCAAAATAGAGGTCTTCTTGGACGCGATAATTATGGTATTTTTTTAGTAATTTAATAAAAAAGAAAATTATTTAAATAATAATTAAAAAATATTTATCAATTTGGACTATTTTCCAAAGTGGTGTTAATTTTTTTTAAAAAAAATTTATATAATTTCGTCGTTTGAAAGGACAAATTCAAGTTTAATTTCATCCTTTCAAACAATGAAATTGGGTTATATTTATAACACCATAACTTAATTTTGTCAATTTTTATATAATTTTGTCATTTAAAATGACAAAATCAAGTTTAATATCATCTTCTCAAATTTTGTGGTTTCAAACCACGAAATCACCCCTCATCCGTCCTCGTCAACCTCGGAGTCCTCTTTAGATGAGTTTGGATTCACTGTACTTAGAGTCTTGTCCGGCATGGGTCCTCTCCCTCCTAAGCCACGACATTACCCCTCATCCACGAAATCACCCTCTCCCCTGTTCACTTTCCTAAGTTTTGTCCAGCATGGGTCCTCTCCCTCCCAACCAAAATGCCCACCTTTCTCTCGGTTCCACCCATCGGAACCATCGCTCTCACTCGATTTTCCTTCACAGACAAGTGGTCGCCGGACTATCATTAATCACTACTCTGTCCCTATTGTTCCCCACCCAGCAAAGGACAAAGCCCAACCATGGCAGCCGAGACCCACCACCCCCAGAAGCCCACTAGGCCCAAGCGCCCCAAGTAGCTGCACCACCCCGTGCCCGCCGCCGCTCCCTCCCCACCGCCCATGGATGCTTCGGCCGCTGCCTCTCCCCACCCTGCCAGCTTCAATAATGCCCTCACGGCCGGCCTGCTGAACCCCATGTCCCTACCTCCGCCACATTCCCTCCCGGACCGCAATCCCACCCTCCTCGACATGATGGCGAGTGAGCCAGACTTCCACCCTGGACCCATACAGAATCCACCGTCCACCACCACAGGGAATCCCCCTCCCACCATATTGCTCCAAGACCGCCAAGTCCTACTGCAGGAGCGCGTGGAGGAGATGATGGGCAGCTTCAGTCCCTTGCACCCATTCAACGATGCCGCCTCCTCCAATGTGAAGCTGGCCCTGGCCTCCAAGGACGGGCTGAGTAGCAAACTCAACCTCCACCGGCAGTTCCTCTCAGCACCTCGTCCTTGTCCGTCCTCATCACTTCTAGCCGAGCGGAACATACGCTCCGGGACCTTCTTGCACTTGGTGGCCACCAACTTGGCGAAGGCAAGGAGGTCAACGGCTACGTTGCGGGTGATATCCGAGAAACAGAACTCGCGGATGGCGGCGGAGCTGGCGAAGACATGGTCGCATAGGATCCTCTCCCTGGGGAACGTCGGATGTAGGCGACATCGTCGCATGAGGACGAACCCATTCATTTATGCATGGGTTCGGGTGGGCAGGGGAACGTCGAATGTAGGCGACATCGTCACACAAGGACGAAATGCATGGGTGGGGTGATTTCATCATTTGAAACGATGAAATCACTTTAAAAGTGATTTTGTCTTTTCAAAGGACGAAATTGGGTTAAGGTGTTATAAATATAACCCGATTTCGTCGTTTAGAAGGACAAAATCAACTTAAACTTGATTTCGTCCTTTCAAACGACAAAATTATATAAATTTTTTTAAAAAAAGCCACACAGGCGCCAGCCGCTTGGCTGGTGCCTACGTGGCAAAAAGCAACACCACTTTGGGAAATATAGTCCGAATTGATAAATATTTTTTTAATTATTATTTAAGTAATTTTCCCTTAATAAAAATAAATTGTATGCACGTATAATTATAAGTATTATATCATATTAAATATAGTCATAGTAATCATATTTATTGAGGGTAATTATTAGAATTATAATATAAAAAGTATAATATAAAAAAACTATACAAAAATATATTTAGTAAAAGTAGATAAAAGAGCCATAAACATACTCTTAATGTTTATGGTCAAGAGAGGATAAGATCATCTCTATTAAAAAGATTCATCATATTTTTAATGTGTTTGTTGGTCTTTCAGGTTTGGAAGTTAACTTTGATAAAAACAATATTTTCTTCTCAGCAAGATGGCTTATAAGGAGGAAATTGTAGCAGTGTATGGATATAATATGGGTTCCTTACCCATTCGGTATCTCGGTCTTCTTCTTTCCTTCAAAAGGTTATCTTATATTTTGTGTAAGCCTAAAGTATTAGCGAAGATTGATGGGTAGAAAACTAAATTTTATCCTATGCAAGTCGACTAAAACTAATCAAGATAGTTCTTAATGGTCTTCAGCTTTTAAATTACCCAAAAAGGTACTTTCTCGTATTGAACAAATATCTTTTATATTTCTTTGGAAGGGGATATCTTCCTCATTGCCCTGCCATAATATTGCCTGAATTATTTGTAAACCATTTAAAGAAGGAGGTCTTTTTTCATGATGACAAGGCTATTAAAATTGTTTTGGTGACTTTTAACTCACAGACTTTTTATAGTGCAATGGATTCATGGTTATTATTTACATCATAAGTTTATTTCGATGACTGACCTGGAAAATTGTTCATTTGCTTGCAAAAGTATATTTGATTTAAAAAACTTAATGACATAATTTTATCATTCAAATGTTGAAAATGGGTGTTACACTTTGACCTGAAAAAACCCTTGGGCGGGTTTTCCACCATTACTTATTAGGTTTGGTCATCAAACTATTTTGCAATTGGGTAGTTCAGAAGATGATGTGTTATCTCATTCCCTTCAAGAGGGTGAATGAGATTTATCTCTGCAACAAACCCTGACGACACATGAAGTTAGTAACTTTTTACAAGTTAATAAGCCTACTTTCACATATTCCCAGGATAAGTATGGTTGGATTAAGCCTACATGTGTTATCACTTACAAATCTGCTTGGGAAAGAATTAGACACCAATCCACTATGTGACCTTGGTCTAAGTTAATTCGGTATAAAAATAGAATTAATCAGTATTATCTAATTTCTTGGTTGGCCTTGCAAAATAGTTTACTTACTCAGGTTAATCTATGTAAGATGAGTTTATATTTGGCTAACATGTGTTTCCTTTGTTGTGCTCATGTTGAGAGCTGGGAATATTTATTCTTCACGTGTCCACATGCTAAGTCTTTATGGAATATTCTTTTGGCAAAATGAAATATTCACATGATTGTTTTGGACTATTATGGAGAACTTAGATGGCTCATGAATTTTATAGATTAGAACACCTATGCAGCTCTTCTTTGGAAAACCTTGTTCAATGTTTATGTTACTTTTGTTTGGACAAAGAAAAATAGTTGTATATTTGTTGATAAAAGGATCCCTACATACCTAAATCTATAATTACTTAAATGCACCTTGTTTCAATTACTTTTGGTTTCAAGCAATCTATTATTCACCATTGTTCATTCCTTGCTGATTTGTTGTTAGATTGATGGGTTATATTCCGTTTTTTTTTAGAAATGTTCATATTCCTTGTTTGTTTAGCATTTGGTATGTTATTTTAGAGGGGATTAGTTGTACCGTTTGATTTTGTTGTTCCCCCTTTCCTTTCCTTAAAATTTTTAATTATAAAAAAAACCATAAACAATATTACAAGTGCTTTAAGAAAGAAAAATGTCTATTTGTTTATTTATGATGACTTTTATCTCCTTAAAAACCTTATTTATTTTATGTTTGACTTTTATCTCCTTAGTATACATTACAAATGAAAATAGTTATAATTCTCATTAGAAACCTCATTGATCTAGATATGATAAATCTAAAACATAATATGTTATCATATTTTTTTTCTAATTTGTGTTAAACAAACTTTCTTTGTATTTTTTGCCCCACTTTAACAGAAATTTTGGCTTTACTCACCCAAAAAGTTTAAGAAATCATACCCATGTAAGGTCTTATTTGGTAGAGCTCGTAGAAAGCCTTTTAACTGTGTCAATAATGCACAAATTTACACCTGTGTAATATAAAAAATATAAAAATATATTATCGAGAAGCATGCCACAGGTAAATGACCCACAAAAAAAAGTTTTAAAAAATATACTCATATAGGATCTCATTTGCTATAGATCCTCAAGAGCTTTCAACAGTACCATTAACAAGGGAATATGAGGTTGAGTATAAAATATAATATTACAAAGCCTAAAAATAACACAATATAAAAAGTGAAGCCCATGTTGTGTCAGCAACCCACCCGTACTTGACTAACACATGCCAACCATGTACAAGTATCTATGATAGCCATATACATTTAAAGTCTAAATAATCAATTTAACCAAAATATATCAAGTCACACTATTTCAAACATAAATATTTAGACATTATAGGAAATTTAAGGGTAATATAGAAAATTTAATGTCACTTTTGGCACTTTAATAGTCGTATGATATGAACATGTGATTGACCATGTTTTGTAATTTAGATAAGAAGAAAGAATGAACAAATTCCATATATACGTTCATAGCTTTTGAACAAGCATGTAGTTCATTCCTTCCCTTTGAGCATGGCTTCTAGTGATATTAATTTTATACTAAATTTAGGGAGACGGGTGAACCCTGGGAGCGTCACCACTAACAATCTTTTTTTAAATGTAATGGCCCTTAATCACAATTAATTGACTAACGCCACATTTTTAAATGTGCACGCAAAAATTCTGAATGACTAATTTTACTATATTTTAAAATTCGCCGATGAAATCCTCAATGACTAATGCTATATTTTAAAATTAATGAATTGTAATATGAAATACAGAACGACTAATGCCCTGTTAGTAAAAAAATTAATTATAAAAAAAACCATAAATAATACTATAAGCTTTTTAAGAAAGAAAAATGTCTATTTGTTTATTTATGATAACTTTTATCTCCTTAAAACCCTCATTTATTTTATGTTTGACTTTTATCTCCTTAGAAATTATTTTTTCTTATGAATATACATCACAAATAAAAATCGTTATAATTCTCATTAGAAACCTCATTGATCTAGATATAATAAATCTAAAACATAATATGTTATCATATTTTTTTCTAATTTGTGTTAAACAAAATTTCTTTGTAGTTATTGCCCCACTTTGACAGAAATTTTGGCTTTACTCACCCAAAAAGTTCAAGAAACCATACCCATGTAAGGTCTTATTTGGTAGAGCTCGTAGAAAGCCTGTCAACTATGTCGATAATGCACAAATTCAAGCATGTGTAATATAAAAAAATGTAAAAATATATTATCAAGAAGCATGTCATATGTGAATGACCCACAAAAAAAAGTTTAAAAAATATACTCATATGGGGTCTCATTTGTTGTAGCTCCTCAAGAGCTTTTAAGAGTAGCATTAACAAGGGAATATGAGGTTGAGTGTAAAATATAATATTACAAAGCCGAAAAACAACACAATATAATACTTGGCCAACACATGCCAGCCATGTACAAGTATCTATGATAGCCATATACATTTGTTTGAAGTCTAAATAATCAATTTAACCAAAATATCACAAGTCACACTATTTCAAACATAAGTATTTAGACATTATAGGAAATTTAAGGGTAATATAGAAAATTTAACAGCACTTTTGGCACTTTATATAATCGTATGATATGAACATGTGATTGACCATGTTTTGTGATTTATATAAGAAAAAAGAATGAACAAATTCCATAAATATGTTCATAGCTTTTGAACAAGCCTGTAGTTCATTCCTCATCTTAAATTAAATATAAGATGAGGAGTAGTGCTATCATTTTATTAATATTAATAACAAATTGATAAATAAATAAATTATTCTTTTGAAAATCTTAGTTTTTAGAAAAGGATTTATGAGGCTTTGAATTTGACATCTCAACACTGAAAGGAACAAATTTGTCAAAATAGGTTTAACGGTTAAATTCCTCTAAAAATCTGAATTTTTTACTTTCATGAGATTTTGTGATGTACAAAATCTGAGCCTGATTGTTTAGGCCATTTGGGATGAGATGAGGGCCATCTGCTTCGTTTTCTGAATGCCTGAAATTCTATGCTATTATAGTCAGCATATCCTTCTTGTCATACGTTCTTCTTGAGTTCATTGAAACATAGACACATCAATTGCTATATATATTAAATTGCATGAACGACTAATGTATGCATGTTTTACAGATATGCTTCACAACTTGTTCACTGCAAAGCATGCTAATATTGGCAGTCTATACATACAGCCATAGAGGTAAACTCTGATAATTTTCTGATACAAAACAAGTCACTTTACATAGAGTAACAAACCAATTGTAGCCTAAGGACACAAGAAGCCGGCAGCGTTTCCACCAGCCGTAAACACAAGGAAACGCAATTCACTCAGTGCATCATCTGGGAATCATGGTGATGGTTATTCACTTATTCCTCCTCCTTGCACGCCTCATCTCAAACAGGATCACCACCAGTGTCACAATGAAAGCGTAGTCTACGTCAGGGTTCACCATCATCTGCACCACTTCCTTCCCCACCAGGCCTCCCCAAGTGAAGGGATTAGCAGCCTGCAGGCATAAGCAATATACGTTTTCAATGATCTATGGTGAGAAATTAGACAAAAAAAGTCCCATTTATATGTGTTTGGTACATGTTCAGTGCCCTGCGCACATTGGCCATTAGATGTCGATCATGTGGCCGAAGGTGGCCGCACAATTCAAATTATATTCACAGTGAAGTCACAGATAAATTAAACAAAAAGTCCCCTTTATAAGTGTTCGGTCCATGTTTATGTTTGTATCTCAAGCACATTTGGGCTTGGGGTTGTTTCGGTGTTGGATTTTGTAGAGATAGAAGTATGAAATTAATTCTAAAAATTTATAATTGAATGCAAATTAGGATTGGTAATAAAAAAATTAGAATAAATTTAGATATCACATCATACTTAATTTTAAAATTTTAAACTAATATAACTCTTTTTCTCGAATTCGGATATACATATTTATAATACAGTTATGCTCATAAATTAATGCCTTATTAAATAAGATCACACAAGAGTAGGTAATTTTAAATTTTTAACGTGAGCTTTACTTATGTGTTATACTTCTTAAGATTCAAATCGATATGAAGGACAACCGTTGAAAACTAACCAAATCTATAATTTTAAAATGAGAGAATCATAATCGACAGAATTATTTCATGAGATGACTCAATAATTTCGGCTCAAAATTGCTTAAAATCAACTTTAAAAAATAAATTACATACCTTTTGCACAACATAATTCTAATAATTATAGTCAAAATTAGGTTAAAATCTTATAAAAATTTTACATATAAGTAACCCTTAAATTATATTTAGAATGTGGCTATTCAGCGTCCCTTATGTCTTTTTTACCCCAACCTCTCTTATTAAAATTTCTTACTGTATTAAAAAAAAATTTTACCCCACCTTTACCCACTTTCCCCCTCTTTTCCGGCAAAAATTTGGACACCAGTGTCGGCTGGTGGCCTATGTGCTAGCCAGATCACCAGTCCGGACTATGCACCAACCAGATCTGATCAGCGGCCAGCGTGTAGGCCGAGTATACATTAGGCATAGCAGGCTCATTTGGCCATTGCTAGAGTCAAAAAAGTCACCGGAGTTTTAATAACTGGAGAAGAAAGAGATAGTGTTTAATGTAGTATTTAATATAGTGGGAGAAATATGAGCAAAATAAGGACAAAAATAAGAGAAAATAATGTTAGAAGTGGGCATTATTAAATGGGTTAAGCCCATATTATTTATATGGCCATGATAATGGTTATGTAGGTCAAGCTCATTTGGTAGAGAAAGCCCAAGCCCACTTCATATTGAATGAGAATATCACATGGAAATTGGTTGAAAGAGTGAATAGTCCCACATCGCCTAGGTGAAGGTGATGGTGTTGGTATATAAGGCTTTAGTTTGGCCTTTCATGTTAGGCCCGTGGGCCAACCCACTTTTGTGGGGGAGAGAGATATTGGACCAATGTACCTAGGTGGGCTAACCCACACGCGTGCGCAACCGCCGTTCGGCCGGCTCGGTTCGGTCGAGCGGCCGGCCGGGTTGGGTTGGGCAAGATAATATTTTTGGGACAAATTCATTTAGTTCGGTTTTCTATTAAATTGGTTTGGACTAAAATGGGTCCAGTTTGCTTTCACTAAAGAATGTATCCGTTAACGGATGGACCCATCCGTTTGAACGGGAAAGGTTCTTCAACGGGATTTTCTATAAAATCATGAAAATCGCTTTCTGCACAAATCTGATTTGGGATTTTCCGTCCGTTTTATTTTTCTGTGTTAGCATACTCATTGTGGTTCGCTGCATATATCGTATTAGAGGTGTTCTTACAGTATATGGTTGATCGTCTTATCCTGGGAGGTAGACGCCCAAGAGTCCTAAGCACCAATAAAAAAGGCGAATTTTGTCTTAAGGACAGAGCGAATTGCTTAATTCAATCGTAAATATTCAAGTAATATTTCTCATCACAATAAAGATAAAGGTACGAAGATAATAAATAAAGTAAAAAAAAAATTTTTTTTTTTAGGGATACAGGGAAAGTAATAAGGTCGCGTTTTTATATTTAAAGGGCAAACGAGTTTTGATATGTCCGCTTGCCCTCTTTTATCTGTGTATTATCGAGATTACAATGCGCATATAATTGAGGCATCTTAACCTCTTCTGATTAAAAATGTCTACTAAAATTAACATGAAAACAAAGGGATATGTCACCTCCCCAATAACCACGTCCCCCTTGTAAACTGTGCAAGAAATGTCCGAGTATCCGGCTTTGACACGGAAGTCGCATGCCTCTTCCCTAATATTAGCAGGCAAATATACATCCAGCTTGCGCTCCAACAGAAAGGAACTGGAAGCCTTCAAAGTGCACAGAAGGTCATTTTCCTGCGTACTGTATCCCTTGTGCACCGTCCATCTTTTGTGCCAAGTGAACATCTGCAACAGCCCAGCTTAATATGAGTAACACAAGTTATCAGAGAAAGAGAAACAGATCAGGGAGAGAGAAGAATTCTTCCTCACCTTATTACGCACGGTGGCGATCGGTGTGCCAGCTGCATCGAAGAGAACCATCTGGGTGTTCATAGCTGAAAAGTCTTTGGTGACTTCAAACATGAGGTTTTCATTTGTGTCGAATACTTTGAAAAGGGTGTCTGAAAACAGTGCAATCAAGCCTTGGAGCTTATTCTTCACGGTTAGTTGCATGGGGCGGGGAACACAGAACTGCTCATCAATCACGCAGATGGGGTTTCGACGATGCAGCTGCCCTGCCATGGATGGGATCTGGCACACCACTTGAAGATTGAAATCAAATGAAATCTCCTTGAAGAAGAAAAAATTTGATCTGAATAAGATGATAAACTTCGAGGACAGACTCAGAGAATGTTAATCGTCTGTTAGTATTGATTCCTGATCATGATCAGAATCAGACTTATATATATGAGGGATTGCATTCTTGGTCATATTCAATGTGGAAGAAAGGTCAATAAACCAGAGAGGATGAGCTTTAAACGAGTCTACTCGGCCATTTAGTCATCGACAGGTGCACGAATACAGACGCTACCGCTGTCCTACTTTTGGCTTGTATAACTTGAGTCAAAACAGGACAATATTCTGGCCTGAGTAAGCGTACATGAAATACTTGGCTTCTTGTTTCTGTTCTATTTTTGCTTGTTGGTTAGAAACTTTGCAACGCAACTAAAGAACTGCACAATCTGCAGGTATTTCAGAGCAGTACAATGGTATGTAATTGGACTTCCCGGGCCCCTACAGGTTTTCTCCACACGGAAAGAAAATATAAATAAAATTAGAACTCACCGGATGAGATCGGGCTTATGCATATAAGTATGGGTGAGCCTAGTAGCCATTCAATTTTGATCAGGCGGCACATATAACTTAGGGGTGGTAAATTTGAATCACTACATGCCTCATTTGCCATAGGATTGAGATTGATAACTTGAGATGTTAGGGCTCACATAAACCGGTTCATACTAATTTTTTTCGTTCTAACAACTCATGATGATCAAGCTCACTTTGACGCAGATTTATGCTAGCTTTTTCATTTTTTTTACCTTATGGACCTATTATGGGTTTTAGAAGAAAAAAATTGATTTGACAATTCAAGATGCTTAGGCTCTTGCTGGTGTACGTGAGTCCGAACTCACACTAACCTTTTTTTAAACCTTATGAGCCTGCTAGCAGGAATAGTGGGGTTATTGTATTTGTAACACTACAACAAAATATAGTATTAGCGATGCAAAACCATGTCGCTAAAAATAACTACTTGCGACGCATACAAAAGCGTCACAAAAAATGAATTATTAGCGACACATTTTCTTATATGTCGCTAATAATAATATATTAGCAATGCTTAGTTTAACACATCGCTAATATTAATCATATTAGAGACACTTTATTATAAGTGTCACTAATAGTTTCTTTATTTACGACGCTTTACACGAACATCGCTAAAAGATATATATTTTAAATAAAAAAAGAAAAAAATCATAACTATTAGCGACGCTTTTTTAAGTGTCGCTAATGGATTTCACAATAGTGACACTTTTGTAAAAACGTCGCTAATAGTTTGCTATTAGCGACGCTTAAAAAAATGTTACTAATAGTTATAAATTTAAAATAAAAAAACTTTAATTATTAGAAACACTTTTAAATAAGCGTCGCAAGTACCATTGATAGCGACACTTGTTTACAAGAGTCACTAATAGCTTTATTAATTAATTTTATTTAATAAAAAATAAATAAATATTAAATAAATTAAAATAAAATTCCTAAATATAATATATTTTATTCTATATTTACTATTTGTATATATTATAAATAAATATTAAATTTTAATAAAAATTAGTGTTAATAATAAATTATACTTTCACTATTTATATATGATATATTTTATTTCTTGAAATTTTTTATTAATTTTAAAATATAATTTATAATAAAAGAGAGAATGAAGAGAGAGAAGAGAGAGTGCATGGAGAGAGAGAGTGAAGAGAGGTGAGAGTGAGGAGAGAGAGAGTAGAGTGAGAGGGGGAAGTGAGAGAGAGGGAAGAGTGAGATGGGGGAGAGAGAGGGTAAAGAGAGAGAGGGTGAGGAGAGAGAGAGTGAGGTGCAAGAGAGAGAGAGAGGGTAGAGGAGAGAGAAGGTAGAGAGAGAGAGGGAGAGAGAGAGAGAGAGAGAGAGAAGGAGAGGAGAGAGAGATGGAGGAAAGAGGGAGAGGGTGGAGAGAGGAGAGATGGGGTGAGGAGAGAGAGTGGTGAGGAGAGAGGGAAAATTTTAAATTTTTTATATTTTTATTTAAAAATTAATTAAAAAATAAATAAATAAAAATGTATTAGCGACGCATATTCTTATGTGTCGCTAATCATTAATAGCGACGCATATTCCTATGTGTCTCTAATCATTAATAGCGACGCATATTCCTATGTGTCGCTATTACCTTATAATTTATTATATTAATTTTAAAATATGTAGAGAGAGATCAAATAGAGAAGATATAGAGAGGGGGAGAGAGAGGAGAGAGGGAGGAGAGAGAAAAGAAAGAGTGTAATGACCGCGAATTTTTGGTATGATTTATTGCCTCTAATAAAACTATTTTATGAGTTTTAAATTATTTAGAGGAAGACATTTGGTGGGTTTTCATTTGGGTTTGGTAGAGCTCGGAGAGATGAGCGTAACGAGCCCAAGAATGCCTATAATCGGACACCGAGGTCGAAAGTTAGGCCTCGGGAAGTATGCTATATGGGTGGGACCCATATAAAAAGTGCAGGATAACCTACCCATGTGTAGTCTTGTTTTAAAGGTCTTGTCGACACGAGTCTATCGGTAACAAGAACGTGTGATTCCAACGTCGAGGTTTGAAGTTATCGCATTTTGAGGTTAAGATATTATTTGAATAAAATAATATCATTCTGGATAGGATCAATGACACAGTGGATAGGATCGATGACGAAGCAGATAGGATCGATGATGTAGCGAATAAAATCGGTTACATTTGGATAGGAATGACACCTGTCAATCCTATCTACCATGTGTCAGCCTCACACCTATCCACTTTTTATATAAATATCATCTAGAGCATCCAATTTTCAAGTTCTTCTTCCTCTCCCACGTTTCTTCATTTTCTTTTATGTTCTTCAAACCTATATTTTTTCGTTTCTCATTCATTTTAAGTTCGATTCGAGTCATTATTGAGACATTCTTATCTAAATCGAGTGTGTCGGATGTCATGGCGGGGCTATTTTCTGGTTGGAGACCTCTAATGCCCCAAAGTGGATGTCCAATTTCGTGGTGACCTGTGTATCAACTTCAAACTCGTGCAGAGAGTGAGGTAGGGACTTTTATCATTTCTCAAGGCATGATTATAAAATTTGGTTGTGTTTTTAACTTATTATTTATATAACTCTTGCATGTTATGTGTTAGAGTTACTTTCAAGTTATGATTTATAGTTTTTGTACATATATTTGATTTGTCGAATAATTAATCGTTGAGATAGAATATGAATTGTATACCATATGTTTATAATTCTATTATGTATATTTGATTAGTCGAATGATTAGCAACTAGAAGTGGATATATTTTATATATTGCATGCTTTTGATTGCCTCATATATGATTCCGTTGGAAACAGATATGTTGTATATACTACATGTTTTATGATTGCCTCATATAAAATAGTTTGATCGAATATTTATCTGTGGATTTTGATATAAATTATACATGTTGGAGCATATGAGATAGAGACAAACTAGTTTCGCCACTGTTTTCATTGAGAATGAATATAGTATGTTTGAAAGACGGTTTTAGAGGACTCGTCCTTATTGAAAGGAGGATTCTTAAGATTATTTTTGAAAAAAATGTATAAGCATGGTGATCGAGTTACTAAAGCGGGACAAATATGGGGTAATTGTCTCATTGGAATGAGCAACCAACCTTGCATTTGTAGTCGTTAATAGTGACTCTCCCATGGCTTGTAGAGGCAGAGCTAAGGTTTTCAAAAGGATAAACATTAGGATAGAATGTTTTAAAAGAAAACAACATTTTTGGAGTCTGAGAACTCTAGAATATTTTGATGAGTCTGGGACTCAAGCATATGAGTCTGAGACTCATGAGTGTTTCGGTTGTCCGGAGCTATTGTTGAGCCCCGATAGAGCTCTGTTGACTAGTTTATGGCACAATTAATCCGGTTCGGAATCAGATGCACGATACCTATTTTAGCCTGGTGAGCCCCTAATGAAGGGCATGACCCCTGATTAGCCCCTAATGAAGGGCACCTATCAAGGTTACACACGCTAAGGTAGAGAGTATCATGAGAAGACTCTCTACTCTCTACATCCCGGTGCCCCATGAACATGGGTGGCTCTTCTATCTATAAGCACGAATTATTTTAAGATGATCTGTGGAGGAGTAAAAGGTCTCTGCTTTGTACCTACAACAAATACCTATTATTAATATATATGTCTGAGATATTTGTAGCGAGCCATGAGAGCTTGCAAACCCTAGAAGCATATTCGGTAAAAAAGCACTAGGGGTGGTTTTGGGTGAGAGGCACACTCTATTTTTATGAAAAATATTATATATGATATGTACTGTGAAATTGCCATGCGTTTAACTGTTTATTCATGCCTAATAGTATAAACTCCCCTACTGAGTATTTTAAAATACTCACTACCCCCCAGACTTTGCAAAACTCGACGAAACTTAGTGTGCGGGTAGAAGGGCCGACTCTGAAGTTTTATCGATGTGATTTCAAGGATTTCAACTGCACTGAAACGAGTAAGAACTCATTATTTTTCTCGTGTGTTTATACATGGACCGTGGTTCCTAGGGATATTATTATATTATTGTATAAGGCGAGTGGCTCCAGTCGCGGGCCTGGGTAAACTCCGATATCTTTATGAAAAGAAAATTTTATATGTTTCCCAAATCCCGGGGCACGATAGAGAGAGAGAGGGAGAGGAGAGAGAGATGGAGGAGAGAGGGTGGAGAGAGGAGAGAGAGTAGAGAGGGAAATTTTAAATTTAATTTTTTTTATATTTTTTATTTAAAAATTAATTAAAAATAAATAAATAAAAATATATCAGCGACGTATACTCCTATGCGTCGCTAATAACCTAAGTAATAGCAACACATATTCTTATGCGTCGCTATTACCTTATAATTTATTATATTAATTTTAAAATATGTAGAGAAAAAAAATAGAGATGATATAGAAAGATAGGAGAAAGGGAAGAGAGAGAAGAGGAGAGTGAGGGAGGAGTGAGGTGGAGAGAGAGAGGAGAGAGAGAGGGAGGAAAGAGGGAGAGAGAGAGGGGGAGGAGAAAGGAGAGAGAGGGGGAGGAGAGAGGAGAGAGAGTGTAGAGTGAGAAAGAGGGTAGAGAGAGAAGGGAGAGAGAGATGAGAGAGAAAAGAGGAGAGAGAGAGGGAGAGAGAGGGGAGAGAGAGAGGGGAGAGGGGATAGATGATAGATTAATTTAATTTTAATTTTTTAATAAATTATTATATTTTAAAAATAACAAACTATTAGCGACACATAATTATGTGTCACTAATAAGCTATTTTTTATTTTTTTTAAATAATTTTTTTCTTTAGCGATTCATGGAATAACGTTGCTAATAAATGATCATTAACTATATTTATAATTATACGTCGTTAATAATTAACTATTAACGACACTTTTCTATGCATCGATAAAACAAAATCATAAGTGACACATAAATAAGCATCACTAATGGGGCATGATTAGTGACATTTTTGTTAAGCGTCGCTAATAGTAATAGCGACTATAGTATTAGCGACGATTTTATCGATATTTTTTAAGTATCTCTAATAACTATTAATGAGGCTTATAATACTATTAGCAACGCTTTAAAGAGTCGTTAATAGTACTATTTATTGTAGTGTAAAATGAGCCTCATATGTCTTGTTTAGGGAAGCATTGTACCAAATTAAATATATTTGTAGTAATCATATTTGTTAAGGGTAATTATTAAAATTAAAGTAAATAAATAATATGATATAGAAAAAATATATGAAAATATATAACAGAGAAGCATAACGTATGTCCAGGCATGGGCGAGGCCAATGTGGGGCAATTCTTTGTACTACTATAGCATATTTGTAAATTCTGCCCCACCTTAATAAATGGGTCTTGTATTGTCGTAGGCATATTGTAGGTAAATTGCCAATCATAAAAAGAGTAAAAATATTTTTTTTATCAATATATGGCAATACTTGGAGTAGAAATTTTAGCAGTTTTCAAGGTTTATAATGGTATCAAAACTAATAAAAATTCAAAATCATGTAAATTTAGTAAGTTACCAAAAACTTATTCGTCACTTTTGATTGATACTAACTAAGGTATATAAAAGAACTATAAACAATACTATGTACCCTTTAAGACAGAAACTGTCTATTTGTATATTTATGATAACTTTTATCTCCATAGAAACCTTATTTATTTTTTCTTAGGAATATGCATTGTAAATGAAAATAGATATCTCATTAGAAGCCTTATTGATCTAGATATAACAAATCTAAAATATAATATACTGTCATTTTTTTCTAATTTGTGTTCACTAACTTTCATTGTAATCTTTGCCCCACTTTAGCATAAATTTTGGCTATAAGAGTGTCAATAATGCACAATTCAAACATGTGTAATATAAGAAAAAATATAAAAATATATTATATGGAGGCATATCATGTGTGTAAGGATCCACTAAAAAAATTTGAACAAATTTACTCATGTAAGGTCTTATTTGCTATAGCCCCTTAAGAGCTTTCTAATGGTACCATTAACAAGTGAATATGAGTTTGAGTGTAAGATATAATCTTGCAAAGCCGAAAACAACATAATAGTGAAAAGTGTGGCCCATGTTGTGTTAACAGCCCGTACTTGGCTAACACGTGTCAACCATGTATGTAATGCCTGAGATTTCTCAACACACACATTAATTTTTTCCGTACAAATATTTCTTTTCAATCAAACATCATACAACCAAACCAAACATCCTCAACTGTTACTCGAAAGCAATACAAGTCTTATAAATAGTCTATAGTCTAATCAAAATTACAAGTAGAAATTAACACTTTTATTCTTATCTCACTCAATACAAGAGATCGTAGCACAAATTATAATAAAGACTCGTAATGAGTTAGAGGGTATACCTAATCCCATAGAATTCGATTTACCATAGAAACAAGCGTCCATCTTTAGGAGTTCTCCATAGCTTTTTAACAAGCTTGTAGGTCATTCCATCCCTTTGACAATGGCTTCTAGCGATATTAATTTTATACTAAATTTAGGGAGACAGGTGAACCTTGGGAGCGTCACTTTTAATGATCTTTTATTAGATGAAAAATAAAAATTAAATTAAATTTAAGATGAGGAATTGTGTTATTATTTTATTAATATTAATAATAAATTGAAAAATAAATAAATAAAATATTCTTTTGAAAATCTTATTTTTTAGAAAAGGATTTATGAGGCTTTGAATTTGACATCTCAACGCAGACAGGAACAAATTTGTCAAAATAGGTTCAACGGTTAAATTCATCTAAAAACCTGAGTTTTACTTTCATGAGATTTTGTGATGTACAAAATCTGAGCCTGATTGTTTAGGCCATTTGGGATGAGATGAGGGACATCAGCTTCGTTTTCTTAATGCCTGAAATTCTCTATGCTATTATAGTCAGCATATCCTTCTTGTCATACGTTCTTCTTGAGTCATTGAAATATAGACACATCAATAGCTATATTTAATTGCATGAATGACTAATGTATACATGCTTCACAACTTGTTCACTGCAAAGCATGCTAATGTTGGCAGTCTATACATACAGCCATACAGGCAAACTCTGACCATTTTCTGATACAAAACAAGTCACTTTACCTAGAGTAACAAACCAAATATAGCGTAAGGACACAAGAAGCCCGCAGCGTTTCCACCAGCCGTAAACACAAGAAAACGCAGTTCACTCGGTGCATCATCTAGGAATGATGCATCACATGGGAATGATGCATCATCTGGGAATGATGGTGATGGTTATGATGCATCATCTGCTGGGAATGATGCATCATCTGGGAATGATGGTTATTCCTCGTACTTGCATGCCTCATCTCAAACAGGATCACCACCAGTGTCACAATGAAAGCGTAGTCTACGTCAGGGTTCACAATCACCTGCACCACATCCTTCCCCACCAGGCTTCCCAAAGTGAAGGGATTAGCAGCCTGCAGGCATAAGCAACATAAATCAGACAAAAAGTCCCATTTATATGTGCATATAATTGGTCGCATCTTAACCTTTTCTGATTAAAAATGTCTTCTAAAATTGACATGAAAACAAAGGGATATGTTACCTCGGCAATGACCGCGTCTCCCTTGTAAACTGTGCAAGAAATGCCCGAGTGTCCGGCTTTGACACGGTAGTCGCATGTCTCTTCCCTAATATTAGCAGGCAAATATACATCCAGCTTGCGCTCCGTCAGAAAGGAACTGGAAGCCTTCAAAGTGCACAGAAGGTCATTTTCCTGCGTACTGTATCCCTTGTGCACCGTCCATCTGTTGTGCCAAGTGAACATCTGCAATAGCCCAGCTAAATATGAGTAACACAAGTTATCAGAGAAAGATCAGAAACAGATCAGGGAGAGAATAATTCTTCCTCACCTTATTACGCATGGTGGCGATCGGTGTGCCAGCTGCATCGAAGAGAACCATCTGGGTGTTCACAGCTGAAGAGTCTTCGGTGACTTCAAACATGAGGTTTTTATTTGTGTCGAATACTTTGAAAAGGGTGTCTGAAAACAGCGCAATCAAGCCTTGAAGCTTATTCTTCACGGTTATTTGCATTGGGCGGGGAACACAGAATTGCTCATCAATTACGCAAATGGGGTTTCGACGATGCAGCTGCCCTGCCATGGATTGGAACTGGCACACCACTTGAAGATTGAAATCAAATGAAAGCTCCTTGGAAAAGAAAAAATGTGATCTGAATAAGATGATCAACAATTCGAGGAGGACAGACTCAGAGAATGTTAATTGTCTGTTAGTATTGATTCCTGATCATGATCAAAATCAGACTTATATATATAGGAGGGGATTGCATTCTTGGTCATATTCAATGTGGCAGAAAGGTCAATTGACCAGATAAGATGAGCCTTGAGCGAGTCAACTCGGCCATTTAATCATCGACAGGTGCACGAAGACAGACGCTACCGCTGTCCTACTTTTGGCGTGTATAACTTGAGTCAAAACAGGACAATATTCTGGCCTGAGTACGCGTACATGAAATACTTGGCTTCTTGTTTCTGTTCTATTTTTGCTTGTCGGTTAGAAACTTTGTAAGGAAACTAATGAATTACACAATCTGCAGGTATTTCAGAGCAGTACAATGGTATGTAATTGGACTTCCCCGGCCCCTTCAGATTTTTAACACTGAGAAAACATAAATAAAATTAGAAGTCACCTTTTTATGTTGAAAAACTGCCGTATGCTTTTACGAGCAGACTTTATCTATACCCTCCTTCCTTCGCGTTATTTTTTCCCTTCTTCTTCCTTTCACTTTCTTCGAGGTCTATTTTTCCCTTTTTCTTCCTTTCACCTTCTTCCACATCTTTCTTCCATGGAACTCCTCCTTTTCTCCCTCTTCCTAGCCATTTTCAGCTACATACCTTCTTTTTACCTTTAGGGGCTACCTCCTCAGCCACTGTCGACCCAACTTCCCCCACCTTGGCCTTGCCTCCCACCAAGGCTCTTAATAACTTTTGCCACATTTAGGAGGACAAGGTCGCCACCCTTATCGCATCTCTCTCCCATTGTGCTATCACCAGTTAGGCTATCAACCTTGGCGATTTGCTTAACATTTGTACCACTAACACCCTCAGTAGGGTGATGTTAGGGAGGAGGGTGTTCGAGCAAAGGGTAGGGAAGGAGGCAAGCAAGTTAAAGGAGATGGTGGTGGAGCTAATGGTCTTGGCCGACATCTTCAACTTGGGCGATCGACTTCATCCTGGCCTTCAACTGGCTTGACCTCCAGGGCGTCGCCAGAAAGATGAAGCGCCTTCACTGTTGCTTCGACTCCTTCCTCTCCCTCATTGTCAATAACCACCATAGCTCCTTCAGCCTCCACCACGAATGCCACCAAGACATCATAACAAAGATAGTAAATATTTACTATATATATATATATATATATATATATATATATATATATATATATATATATATATATATATATATATATATATATATATATATATATAACAAAGTGAGTAAATATTTACTGTCTTCTTCCTCTGCATAGCTGCTGCAAAGGAGCCTGTTGGAGGTGCTAGAGTTGGACATCTTCGTGTCTCTCCAGAGAGAGGTGGATGGAGCTGGCGGAGGGATCCACAATAGGATGGAGCCGGCAAGGCATCGAGGAGGCCCTCCATGCCATCAAGCTTTGAATCCTTAATGTCGGTTCTAGTCTAGGCTTCTCGCTTGGTGGCGGAACAACAACGCTTGAGGGGGAGGAGCGCAACCATTTCTGGTGGCGATAGGGGCGAGGGTGGGAGTAGTGAGAGGGAGCAAGCAAGAGACGGTGACCGGCGGGGCGAGGTGAGGTGAACGGAGAGGGAGAGGAGAGTGGGGGAGCGAGGTGTAAGCGGGGCAGTCTGGACAGAGATGAGAAGAGGTGGGGCGATAAGATCAAAAGGTGGAGGCGTCCGACGATGAAAACTGCAGCAAAAATATTATCCAACGGATGGCAGTGGGGAGGTGAGGTGAACAAAGATGAAAATGAGGACAACGGAATGAGAATGGAAGAAGAAGGATGGTGGCTAGGGGTATTTTTGTCTAAATCTAAATTTTAGAGCTAATAACATATTAATAAAAAAATTTGTAGTTAATGTCTAAAACCCCTTTTATGTTTGTTTATGAGATTGATAGCTTGAGATGTTCAGGCTCACGTGAACAGGTTCATACTAATTTTTTTTGTTCTAACAAATCATGATGATCAAGCTCACTTTGATGCAAATTTATACTAGATTTTTCATTTTTTTTACTTTATGGACCTATTACAGGTTAGAAAAAAATTAATTCAACAATTCAAGATGCTTAGGCTCTTGTTAGTGTATGTGAGCCCGAACTCACACTATGTTTTTTTAAAGCCTTATGAGCCTGCTAACATGAATAGTGGGGCTATTGTATTTGTAAATGAGCCTCATATGTCTTGTTTAGGGAGCATTGTACCAAACTAATTATATTTGTAGTAATTATATTTGTTAAGGTTAATTATTAAAATTAAAGTAAAAAAAATAATATGATACAAAAAAAATTTATAATAGAGAAGCATGTCATATGTGCAGGCATGGGCGAGGCCAAGGTGGGGCAATTCTTTGTACTACTATGGCATATCTATAAATTTTGCCCCACCTTAATAAATGGGTCTTGTATTGTTATAGGCACTTAGGTAAATTGCCAATCATAAAAAGAGTAAAAATAATTTTTCATTAATATATGGCAATACTTGAGTAGAAATTTTAACAGTTTTCAAGGTTTATGATGCTATCAAAACTAATAAAAATTCAAAATTATGTAAATTTAGTAGGTTACCAAAAACTTATTCGACACTTTTGATTGATACTTACTAAGGTACATAAAAGAACCATAAACAATACTATGTGCCCTTTAAGAAAGAAAATTGTCTATTTGTTTATTTATGATAACTTTTATCTCCTTAGAAACCTTATTTATTTTTTCTTAGGAATATGCATTGTAAATGAAAATAGATATCTCATTAGAAACCTTATTGATCTAGATATGACAAATCTAAAATATAATATACTGCCATTTTTTTTTCTAATTTGTGTTGACAAACTTTCATTGTAATCTTTGCCCCACTTTGGCAAAAATTTTGGCTATAAGAGTGTCAATAATGCAACAATTCAAAAATGTGCAATATGAGAAAAAAATGTAAAAATATATTATTTAGAAGCATATCAAATGTGTAGGATCCACCAAAAAAATTATACAAAATATACGCATGTAAGGTCTTATTTGCTATAGCTCCTTAAGAGCTTTCTAATGGTACCATTAACAAGTGAATATGAGTTTAAGATATATAATCTTGCAAAGCCGGAAAACAACATAATAGGAAAGTGTGGCCCATGTTGTGTCAACAACCCTTACTTGGCTAATGCATGCGAGCCTTGTATGTAACACCTGAGATTTCTCAATATACACATATCAAAACACACACATTAATTTTTCCTATACAAATGTTTCTTTTCAATTAAACATCATACGACCAAACCAAATATCTTGAGGAGCTACTAAAAAATAAATATATGAAATAAATTTCTATGATCATAGACTTTAAATACAAATATCTCTCTAGGCATCCCTTAGTACAAGTCTCATAAACAGTTCACAATCTAATCCAAATTACAAGTCCAGAAAGTAGAAATATTTTTATTCTCATCTCACCCAATATAGAGATCATACCATATATAATAATAAAGACTCACAATGAGTTAGAGGGTATACCTAAACCATTGGAATTCGATCTACTACAGAAACAAGCGTCCATCTTTAGGAGCTCTCCATCACAAACCTGCTAAAGCCTCTCAAACATCGGGGTTAAAAAATAGGAAAACGAGTATTTTCCATACCCAATAAGAAAATACTCAATATAGGAGTTCTAAGCAATGAACTATGCAATTCCATACATAAATGTGTTCATGCACTTAGCCATGTAGCATAAAACATACAAATCACAACAAACATAATATAACAATCAGGCACATACATATATCATCTTACCAATCTTACACTTACTCTTACAATTACAATCTTACTCATACCATTCTTATACTTACAGTCTTACTCATACCATCTTATTTAAATTCTTACTTTCACAGTCTTACTCAAAAGATATGCTTACAGTCTTGTTCAAAAATATACACTTATAGTCTTACTCAGAATCATACGCTTACAGTCATATGCAAAACATACTCTTGTAATCTTACTCAGAACATACTCTTACATTTATTGTTTTACTCGAAATCTTACACTTACAGTCTTGCTCAAAATCTTACAAACTTACTCAGAACATACATATTCACTTATATAGTCATGCACATACTATCAACCACTAGAGCTCATTACAATTAATAGGCTCCAATCCTCTGTCTTCCGTCATACAGTTGCTAGTCCACAATAAATCCATACCAAACCTCTATCACCTCTTACCGTCCATCACCCATACACATACACATACACATATCCTTCACATAGGCATATAGCCATCACACATATGTATGTTCATCACACATATGTATGACATACGCATAATTCCATGCATAGCTTATAGCGATCACTAGCACATACATAGTCCACATACATCAAACATATGTTTAGCTCACATGCATGCCATATGCATTTTTAAACATACCAAGTAATCATGCTTACATGCACATCATGCAATCAGATCATTATTTAACATCCAAAGCATTGAATCATACAATCGTATCATGCTTTTATATATTCAAAGCATACTATTATGAAATTATGAGTTCAAAACTCTCCTACCACATATCCATAAAGTTTGATGGTGAGCACATGACAGTGGTGGCATCGGTGGTAGAGTTGGTGGACAAAATCTTCGCCTAGTTGAGAGATTGTTGTCTTGAGGTTTATGGAATGGCAGAAGTAATCACAACAAGACAAGGGTGATAAAATCAATGCAGCAAAATTCCCGATCCACGATGGCACATTAAGGCAGACGGGAGAAGGGTTGTGCTAAAGAAGTCGCAAGTGCAACCGGACATGAGGGGTGGACTAAATAGAAGTCAGCTAGTGGCTAAGAGGCACTTGACCGGCCACAAGACACAGAAATTGTCATGGACAACACCCAACGATAGTGATTTTGAGTCGACTATGGTCCACATAAGGGGTGAAGGGCGTGGGACGTCGCTCGAGGACAGAGGAGATATCAAATTAATTGGTGGCAGAGACATCCGATGGTCAGGCGGCGTCTAAGCCCTAAACCACACGCGCAACTACATGCACACATGACCACTTGCACATGCGACAAAGAAGGCCACTCGAGGGGCAAGGGTTTGGGCAGTGGTGGCTGAAGGCCGACAAAAGGGAAAACATTGGTAGCTCATGGAGGAGCAAGGAGGGCATGGCGGCGGTCCTAGCCAATACCATCAGACTCTTCATGACAAGGTGAAATGAATTCCAGCAAGAAGCGACAGAGGTCTGGAATTGCCCTAAGGTTTTCTCTCTAACCTTCTGGACGTTGTGGGGATCTGGTCGTGGCTCGTTGAGCCGCAGTCTGTCTTATTTCTCTTTTTTTTCTTTTTTTTCCATATATATACCATCTTGTGTGTTGTTTCACTTTTTTACGCATTGTACCTCCAAAATTTGTGCCAAAAACATTTGTGACTTGTCGAAGCCCAACAACACGACTAAGCCTTACACCCGACTTTACGGGTATATATATAAGGGCCAAATACACGAAAATAAAATACTCCAAAGCATCACATTTTTCTGCCAAAAATAATTAAAAAAATAGCAAAAATTCACAAAAAAATTATATAAAAATCAAGGACAATACAATATATATAAGTATATCTATGATAGCCTTATACATTTGAAGTCTAAGTAAACAGATTAACCAAAATATCACAATTCATACCATTTCAAATATATATCTTTAGACAATATGTATTCTTCAATTTCACAAATCTTTTTTGCAACATAACGGCTATAAATTAGAAAAAATGACGAAATATGAAACATGTGAAAGCAGTTTATAATTTAAGACATCACATATCAATTTTTCCCATCCAAATTTTTGCTCATTTGATTAAAATTGTATGACCAAACCAAACATCTTCAGGTGCTACTCAAAAAGAAATATATGAATAAATTACCATGATCATGGGTTTTAAATACAAATCTATCTCAGGCATCCCTAAGTACGAGACCCATAAACAGTTCACAGTCTAATCCAAATTACAAGTCTAGAAAGCACAAATACCTTAATTCTCATCTAACCCAATAAATCAGATCGTAGCACAAAATTATACTTGCAATGAGTCAAGGATATACCTGAGTCAAAGGGAATCAATCTACTTAAGAAAACAAGTACTCATCTTCAGGAGCTCTTTGTCACAAACCTACAAAAGCCTCCCGACCATCGGGGTTAAAAATAGGGTAAATGAGTATTTTCATACTCAATAGGAAAATACTTAGTAGTTCTAAATAGTTAACTCATCAAGTCCATACACAGATGCATTCATGCAACTCAAACATGAAGTGACATATATATATAAAACATGCACATACACAAACAATCATGTCAAATACATATCATCAAACCAATCTTACACATACTCGTATGACCTTAATCATACAATATTACTCATATGACCTTACTCGTATAGTCTTACTTATACAACCTTATTCGTATAATCTTACTCGTATGACCTTATTCGTATAATCTTACTCGTATGACCTTATTCGTATAATCTTACTCGGACGACCTTACTCATACAGTCTTACTCAGAACCATACATGCTCACTTGTAAAGTCATACACATTATCGACCACTAAAGCTCATTACAATTAACAAGCTTCAACGTTGAAATGGAAAGGAATGCTACTAGGGCATCACCTTAACCTCTGGAGAGTAACTAGATGCCATGGATTTTTTCTAAGGTAAGGCACACCAATGCTCATGGGGCACATGCAGAATCAAACTGGTAAGAGCAGTTCCATGATACTATTTACCTAAGCGCAAAAACATACATGCCCACACTTTAGGGTCCATACAAACACCCACACTTTTGGGATCTTATAGTGTCAACTCAGGACAGAATCATACAATACCACTCTTGGGCCAGAATCATACAGTGCCACTCTTGGGCTGAATCATACAACACTCTTAATAGAGTAGCAAATGCTTAGGCTTAATACAACACAAACAAAATTGAAAACTTACATCGCTCTCAACAGAGCATCAGACATCTGGGATTAAATACAACATAAAGAAAAAGTAACTGTGATTTCAATTCATTAATTGAATCTGAAAAGTACAACAATTTTTATACTGTATGAGACAACCAAGACTAGTCAAACCACGTTGACTTTCAGTTAACTACAATATACTAAAAACAACACACTGACTAATTACAGTTATACATCTTTAACAGTCCCCTTCAATCTCAAGGTGGGTCACCAACCACGAGATTGGTTTTTAATTGCTGAAATCTAGCTGTGGTCAAAGACTTGGTAAAGATATCTGCAATTTGTTGAATAGTAGAAACATAGTGAACCTTAAGAGTCCCAGCCAATACTTGTTCACGAATATAATGAAAGTCTATCTCAATATGTTTTGTTCTAGCATGAAACATTGGATTTGATGACAAAGCTATGGCTGACTTATTATCACACCAAAGAGTGGCTATATTAGGAGGTTGTATAAACAAAGATCTAAAAATCATATTCACCCAAGTTAGATCAGTAGCAGCATAGGCTAATGAGCGATATTCAGCCTCAGTGGATGATCGAGCAATTGTTTCTTGTTTCTTGGCCTTCCATACAATTGGACTATGTCCCATATAAATGCAATAACCTGTAATCGACCTTCTGTCAATAGGATCGCCTGCCCAGTCAGCATCTGCAAAGGCTGTGAGCTAAAAATTGCCAGGTTGAAGCAAGATTCCTTGATGAAGAGTACCTCTGATGTATCTGAGAATTCTTTTAACAGCAGAAAAATGTTCATTAGAGGGGCAGTGCATGAACTGACAGACAGTATTCACGAAGTAGGCAAGGTCTGGTCGAGTATTTGTTAGATATTGTAATGCCCCCACAATGCTCCTATAATGAGCTGGATCAGAAAATAAATCTGTGGTAGATATTTGAAGCTTTTGTTTTGAATGAGAGGGAGTTGGAGCTGGAGTACAAGAGCTCATGGATGCTCTACCTAATATTTCAGTTGCATACTAAGATTGAGATAGAAATAATCCCTTTGAAGTATGAGTAACTTGCATACCTAAAAACTGATGCACTGTTCCAAGATCCTTAATGGCAAAAGTTGTCCCAAGATCAGTAATTAATTGTTGAATATACTTACTATCACTTCCTGTGAGTAGAATATCATCAACATATACTAACAGGACTGTAGTATGAGAATCAGTTCTCTGTACAAAGAGAGATGTGTCTGCATGACACATTTTAAAACCTTTGGAAAGAATAAACGATGACAATTTATCATACCAGGCACGCGGAGCTTGTTTGAGACCATACAGAGATTTTTGTAGCTTACAAACATAGTTGGGAAACTGCTTATTCTCAAAGCCTTGTGGCTGAGTCATATAGATGTTCTCTTTGAGATCCCCATGTAAGAAAGCATTAGAGACATCTAACTGCTTTATATTCCACTGTTTGGAGATAGCTAGAGTAAGAACAATCCGAATAGTAGATTGCTTGACAACTGGACTAAATGTTTCATTGTAATCAAACCCTTCTTGTTGTTGAAAACCTTTAGCAACTAAATGTGCTTTATATCGAGCAACAGTACCATCAGAATTTCTTTTAATTCTAAAAATCCAATGACACCCAACAATATTACTTTGTGAGGGTGGTGGAACCAAAATCCAAGTTTTATTACGCTGCAAAGCATCAAATTCAGATTGCATAGTTGCACACCACTAAGGAAATTTAACAGCTGAAGCATATGTAGCAGGTTCTATTTCAGTAGGATCTGAAATTGTATATAAAGACAAAGGAACCCGTGATTTGACAATCCCTGATTTACTTCAGGTAGTCGTTGGATGAGTAGAATGAGGAGAAGAATTTGAAGACGTGGATGGTAAGGGATTACAGGAAAGTGTAGATTCAGAAGAAGTATTAGAGGAAACTATGTGGGAAGGACTAGAAGAATAAGGAGGAGTAGAATCAGAAGTACTGGAAGTAGAAACAGTCTGAAGCAAACATAATGGTGATAGAGAAAGAGTGGGAGTAGGTAGAGAACATCCAGCAGACAAAATATGTGAGCGCTCAGATGATGGAGAAGATTTAGAATTGACTACAAATGGAAAGACTGTCTCACAAAATCTAACATGACGTGAAATAAAAACCTGATTAGAAGTTGGCTCAAGACATCGATACCCTTTAGAGGATGATGAGTAACCTAAAAATACACAAACTTTGGATCTAGGCTCCAATTTATTAGTGTTATAAGGCCTCAACCATGGAAAACATTGACAACCAAATACTCGAAGAATAGAGTAATCAGGTTGAATATGAAATAAAATTTGAAATGGAGACTGATTTTGAAGATATGGTGTGGGTAAACGATTAATCAAAAAAATAGATGTACAAACTGCCTCAGACCAAAACTGTAATGGCATGTGAGCTGTTACTAACAGTGAAATTGCAGTTTCAATGATATGTCGATGTTTTCTTTCGGCTATACCATTATGCTCTGGTGTATATGGACATGAAAAATGATGAGTTATACCATTTGAAACAAAAAATTGACGAAATTTGGAATTAACAAATCCCCCTCCATTATCTGATCGAAAACAAACAATAGGAAAATTCAAAAGTTTTTCAACCATGGCTTTGAAAGTAACAAAACACTCATATACATCACTTTTGTGTTTAATTGGATAAAGCCATGTAAAATGAGAGTAATCATCCACAAAGATGACATAAAATTGGAATCCCAAAAAGGATAAAACGGGTGCAGGACCCCGAACATCAGAATGGACCAATTCAAGGGGATGAGAGGTACAAGATGTAGAACTCGTAAAAGGCAAACGATGAGACTTGCTCATGTAATAGCTAGTATAGTCAATAGTATGTTTAGTAGATACAGGCAGAGAACAAGTAGACACTATAGAACCGAAAATAACACTTGACGGGTGACCTAACCGACAATGCCACACAGAACTGGATGCAGTTGTAGTAAACGCTGATGCAGTAGGTGGTGATGTACAAGTCAAAGGTAAAGGATAGAGTCCCTACTTACTGGAACCTTGATATATGATCTTCTTGGACTGATTGTCCTGGATGATCACACTAGAAGAATTAAAAATGAGAGAGCAATTATTGTCAGTGGCCAACTTATGAACTGAAACTAAATTTCTGGAAATAGATGGAACATGTAGAATATTTTTGAGATGTAGAAAAGAAGAATTATCTGGAAGTGATAAAATAGAACTACCCGTATGATGAACCGGTAAGGATTGTCCACTGCCAACATAAACTGATTCACATTCAGTTAAAGAAGAAGGAATATTCAAATGAGTCATATCCTTGGTAATGTGATTTGTTGCACCAGAATCAAGTAACTAGGTTGGATCTGATTGTCCAGAGGTAAATGTGGAATGTGCAACCCGTGGCTGACTAGAAGGATTAGAGGCAATGGGTCGAGAACCATTGTATGAAGGATCATATCGATGATAACACTTAGGCAAGATGATTTGTTAAACCACATATCTGACATGGAACTCGAGCAGCTTGAGTATTACTACGTTGAGAACTACCATTATTCTGAACTTGAAAATTTCCCCTATTAGCAATTTGGTGAGAGCTCTGACCAATATGAAGCTGAAAATTCTGATAATTGCCTCAACCTCGACCACTATTTGAATTTGCTTGACCACAGCCAAAAGCAAATTGATGCTGATTATACAAGGTGAGACTAGTAATCATAGCTGATGGTTGAGAAATATTTGAAGATACTGTAGCCGTCTTAAAAGCAATTGTAGCTTCTTCTGCCAAAAGTAAAGTCCATAATTCATGAATGGTTATGGGTGTAGCCCTTGTACAAATAGAAGTGGTGAACGCCTCATAAGCAGATGATAGCCTAGTCAATGTATGAAGAACTAGCTCATCATCATGTAAAGGAGCTGACACTGCAGCTAACTGATCAACTAAATCCTTTAATTGATCCAGATATGTAGTCATGGAATTACCCAATTGAAGCTTTTGAATTTGTAGTCTGATATTGAGAATATGAGAACATGATAAAGAGGTAAAACGACTTTCCAATGCAAGCCAAATATCACGAGCAGACTTCATACCAAGAACATGCGGAAGAAGAGAAGCAGACATAGTCGATTTAAGACACGTAACAAGATAGACATTATGAGATTGCCAGTCGACATATAGTGAGTTCAAAACCATTTTTCCAGAATCATCATGAATGTGAGCTTCAGGGCATGGAATCGATCCATCAATATATCCAATCAACTCATATGCAGAAAGAACAGTGTGCAATTGATCACGCCAGACTAAGAAATTAGTAGAATCCAATTTAACCGTCACAAGAGATGACAAATTTGAGACCAAGAACTTGATCGATGGTGGTAAAGTCGCCATGATCGAGCAGAAGTTTGATTAATGGTGAAAACCAACACCAAAAAAGTCGGATAAGAACCGAAAACTTTGGGATGAAGAAACCAAAAGTACAGACAAAGAAATCAATTTGCTTATATGTAATAGAGCGAGAAAGATATCAACCAGAGAGGAAAGCGTGGAGAAGAACTCGTCAAAACTCCTCTATTCAAGGTTTGGTAATGGCGGATGACAGATGACGGATGGCGAAAAGCAGGACCGACAAAGGGAAAGGGAAAGTGCCCTATCACCTCTTTTTGTCTCTGATACCATAAAGAAAAAGTAACTGTGATTTCAATTCATTAATTGAATCTGAAGAGTACAACAATATTTATACTATATGAGACAACCAAGACTAGTCAAACCACATTGATTTTCAGTTAACTACAATATACTAAAAACAACACACTGACTAATTACAGTTATACATCTTTAACATAACACACATAGAATATCCCACAATATAAACACTATGACAAGACATAAAAAATGCTTAGCAAACTCATTATCGGCTAGCTCAAACATGGAATTTAATCCGTCGAAACCTTCAGGTCTCAAACTCACAATGCTAACATTAACTTTGCTTATAATTCAAGTTTAAATTAAATAATTTAGGCAGGTACAATTATGCCAAAAATTCTCTTATGGCTTACAATCTTCACTAATCAATCCGAAGTTGAGCCCTATCCGAAACACTAGTTCATTACAGCTGGAGACTTTACTTAACAAATCCATCTCATAATCATAACTCACCACCAAACATATCCTTACATATTCATAGTCTTCGTCATTCACCTTATGGCCAAAGTGTCTTACTCAGACGTCATCAAACTAAACCCCTCAGAGCTAACCCCATTTATCACCCTCATGCTTATACCTCACTTACTATGCTTACTTTTCACTTCAAAATCTATACATTATGCTTGTACAATTATGCAACACTCTTACCGTCTCATAATCCCCCCATCATACGCTCCAGCCTAAACCAAACCAGTCCACTCCAATCCTCGCTTGTCAAAGTTACATCCTATGTCTTCCCTCATACGTTTATATATCCACAACAAATCCATACCAAACCCTCTGTCACCTCTTGCCGTCCATCACCCATACTTTTGCCCACAAACATATACACATATCCATCGGACATGCAAATAGTCATCATATATACGCATGTCCATCACACATATGTATAACATACACATAATTTCATACATAACTTACCAACATACTCTCTAGCTATCATTAGCACACACATAATCCACATACATAGCTTACTAACAAACTCGTTAGCCATCACTAGCACATACACATTCCACATACATAGCTTACAAACATACTCACTAGTCATCAATAGCACATACACATATTCCACATACATCAAGCATACTTACAACTCACATGCATGTCATACGCATTTCAACATAGCATCACTTATCCTCTTACATCATGCATATGGATCATGATTTAACATCCACAACATTGATTCATACAATCTTAGCATGCTGCTACACATTCAAAGCATGCTATCATAAAATCACAAGTTCAAAACTCCCCTACCTCGTAATCCATGACGTTTAATAGCGAGTGCACAATGGTGGCGGCCAAAACCATTGCCAAGCTGAGAGAGCTGCTGTCCCGAGGTTTAGGAAGTACAGAATTAATCTCGGCCAAATGGGGGTGATACAGATCAATGTGGCACACTAGGGAGGCCAGGAGAAAGGTTGTGCCAACAGAAATGACAAGTGCGATTAGAAGTCAAGGGTGGACTAAATAGAAGTCGGTTGGCTATTGAAAAATACTTGGTTAGCATAAGACGTCAAAATCGGCCATGGACAGTACCTAATGATGTCGATTTCACGTCTAAAGGGCCCACATAAGGGCGGAGGGCATGAGGTGTCACTCAAAGACATAGGAGAAGTGGGGGGAGCTCTCATGGTCAAATCCATTCGGTGGCAGAGCCAGCCGATGGTTTGGCAGCGCGAATGCCTTGCCTAAACCCTAAATTGCATGTGTGGCTACATGCACATGCAACCACTTGCACATGCGGAAAAGAGGGCCACTCGAGGGGGAAGGGTTTGGGCAGTTGCAGCCCAAGGCCCACAAAAGGAAGACAAAGCTAGGGCCAGGATGTGGTGGCCGACCAAAGTGGCAACATCACCGATTACCACCCACAACCAAAACATTTGCTACGGGCAGTTGTGCATCTCACATGGCAAAGGGTGAAGGGGTGTCTCAAAGTCAAGCCTAGACAGAGAGGAGGCCAAGGGGCCAACGTTGTGCCAAGGTCAATGGAGATAACCTCCACTATTGTCAAGTTGAGGCAAACCAAACCAAATATGGTTGGAGGCTGTTCTACAGCCGGTGGCGAAAAAGGGGTAAAACAGGGTCATCGTGCAAATGGGATGGACAAGCAAAGAGGGGTAGGGAACAATGGCCTCCCACTGTCACCAAGCCACAATAGAGCCTGCAATGGTTCCATACCATCACTAGTCAAATGTGGGGCCGATGAAGGCAAGCCGATGACTGATTAGCTACGAGCAGCAAAAAATGAGCAAACAGATGGGTGGGGCAAAACTTGTTTGCAATTGAGGTGAAGGAAGGGAGTGGAGGGGACCGAAACCAAAGAGGCAGTGGGGCTGAGTTAGGGCGGCCCTTGCTATTCTCACTAGGCTGGGGCAGAGCCGAACAAAGGCTGGCCGGCCCCAGCCAGCTATCAACGAGGACGGTGCAGCCACAAATAGAGCCTCTCTCTCAAATCGATTGGAAAGAAAATGCATCATGTTCTAGCCACCCACAACCAACAAGTGGTGGGTCTAGTTCCGACAAAGCGGAGGGGGCGGAGGCTGAACCAGGCTGGGTGGGGTGGCCCACCTTCATCTCTAGACTGAGGTGGACCAGATGGGGTTCAGCCGGCCACAGCCAGCGACTGGCAGATGCGGCAAAAACAAAACCAGAGAGGGGGTGGTTCTAACGAAAAAACAGGGCAGATTAGAGGGGAAAAGGGTGGAAAGAGGGCTAGGGAGGGAAGGTAGCAACCTTAGTCATGGCAACCAGGAGGAGTTGTGTTCGGCCAAAGGCAACAACTTTCGGTGCCGGTAATCCCAAAAGGATAGAGACCAAAAATAGGGGACTAGAAGGAAAGGATACTAGGGAAGCCAAAGCAAGTAGAGCTGGGTTAGCTGGGGACGACCCTTGCCGTCGCTTTATATAGTCGTATGATATGAACATGTGATTGACCAATTTTTATGATTTAGATTAGAAGAAAGAACGAACAAATGAGTAGCTAGTAACTATTTCCTTAAACATGGATTTCCATGTATATGTTCATAGCTTTTGAACAAACATGTAGTTCATTACATCTCTTTGACCATGACTTTCAGCAATATTGATTTTTATTCACCATTGACAACCATTTTTTTAGATGAAAACTAAAAATTTGAATTCAATTCAAGATGACGAGCAGTGTAATCATTTTATTAATATTTATAATAAATTGATAAACAAACAAATAAATAAAATAGTCTTTTAAAAATTTTATTTGTATGAAAGGATTTATAAGGCTTTGAATTTGATATCTCAACATGGAAAGGTAGAAATTTGTCAAAATAGGTTTAACGGGTAAATTCCTCTAAAAAACAGAATTTTTATTTTCAACTTTAGATTTTGTGATGTACAAAGTCTGAGCCTGATTGTTTAGGTCATTTGGGATGAGATGAGGGACATATGCTTCGTTTTCGTAATGTCTTGACAAAAAGAAATTATATGCTATTATAGTCAGTAATCCGTCTTGTCATACATTCTTCTTGAGTTCATTGAAATATAAACACATCAATAGCTATATTTGCATGAATGGCTAATGTATACATTGTTATACATATATGTTTCATAATTTGTCCACTGCAAACTGCAAAGCATGTTAGGCAACCACTTTAAAAACCAAAGAATTTTCAACCCTCATCATCCTTCCTCACGAGGAGGTTTGTTTTTTAGAGTAGCTTTCTTTGTGATGAAAAATTTTATACTTTGATTTGACTTAAAAGAAAACCACTTTAGTTTTCATAGTAACTGCTAAACAGGAACGGTCTATACATACATTCAAATTAGTATCATCATCATCATCTATCTGACCATATTCTGAAACAATTAAATAAGCCACTTTACAGAGAATAACAAATCAATTATAGCTTTAAAGACGTACAAGAAGCCAGCAGCGATTCCACCAGACAAACACAAGAAAACGCAGTTCACTCAGCGCATCATCTTGGAATGGTGGTGATGGTTATTCCTCCTTGCACGCCTCATCTCGACTCAAACAGGATCACCACCAGTGTCACAATGAAAGCGTAGTCTGCGCCAGGGTTCACCGTGACCTTCATCACATCCTTCCCCACCAGGCTTCCCCAGGTGAAGGGATTAGAAACCTGTAGGCATAAGCACAATACGTTTTCAATGATCTATAGTGAGAAACTAGACCAAAAGTCTCGTTTATGTGTGCTCAGCACATGTTTATGCGTGTATGTCAAGCATATTTGGGTTACATTATTAAATCACGATTTAACGACGTGCAATGCGTAAGATGTCTAGCCAACGGTGACAAGTGAACTGGAGCCCTTGCTCGTAACAAGGGGCAACAATTGTTAGGAGAAATCAACTCCCAAAGCAGCTCTGACTATATTTTCCCTTGTAAAATTGACACGAAAACAAAAGGTATTCGCTACCTTGGCAATAACCGCGTCCCCCTTGTAAATTGTGCAAGAAATGCCCGAGTGTCCGGCTTTGACACGGAAGTCGCATGTCTCTTCCCTGGTATTAGCAGGCAAATATACATCCAGCTTGCGCCCTGACAGAAAGGAGCTGGAAGCCTTCAAAGTGTACATAATGTCATTTTCCTGCGTGCTGTATCCCTTCTTCACTATCCATCTATTGTGCCAAGTGAACATCTGCAACAGCCCAGCTTAATCTGAGTAACACAAGTTATCAGAGAAAGATCAGAAACAGATCAGGGAGAGAAGAATTCTTCCTCACCTTCTTACGCATGGTGGCGATCGGTGTGCCAGCTGCGTCGAAGAGAACCCTCTGGGTGTTCATAGCTGAAAAGTCTTTGGTGACTTCAAACATGAGGTTTTTATTTGTGTCGAATACTTTGAAAAGGGTGTCTGAAAACAGTGCAATCAAGCCTTGAAGCTTATTCTTCACGGTTAGTTGCATGGGGCGGGGAACACAGAACTGCTCATCAATCACGCAGATGGGGTTTCGACGATGCAGCTGCCCTGCCATGGATGGGAACTGGCACACCACTTGAAGATTGAATCAAATGAAAGCTCCTTGGAGAAGAAAAAATGTAATCTGAATAAGATGATCAACTTCGAGGAGGACAGACTCAGAGAATGCTAATTGTCTGTTAGTATTGATTCCTGATCATGATCAGAATCAGACTTTTATATATAGGAGGATTGCATTCTTGGTCATAATCAATGTGGAAGAAAGGTCAATAGACCAGATAGGATGAGCCTTGAGCGAGTCAACTCGGCCATTTAATCATCGACAGGTGCACGAATACAGACGCTACCGCGTCCTACTTTTGGCCGCTATAACTTGAGTCAAAACAGGACAATATTCTGGCCTGAGTACGCGTATATGATGGACGCGAATCTGCTGGGGAGGGTATTTCGCTCAGCACCGATTGGTCACCAATGGTTGCTTATTATGTCACAAACGCTAGCAGATCTGGATGGCATTTGGGTTCATGGTGTGGCATTTGGGTTCATGGCGACATGGAACTGAGAATTGGTTCACATTCACAGAATTGGGATTTGGGTCACGTTTAAATTAATAGACACAGAACCGGAAACCTGGGTTCCTAACCAAGACAGAACCAGGTAATCAAAACCAACCTCTCGTACAGTAGACGCGAATCAAGAAGCTCAGTGATTTTTTTCCCGCCTCTAGTACTTGCTCCCTCGGAGTCGACGTCGCCACCGGAACTACAGCGCCTCCCTCTTGATCGCCACTGAAACTGTCCACTGCAGAGCCTCCCTTTTGATCGCCACCGGAACTACAGCGCCTCCCTCTTGATCGCCACCGGAACTGTCCCTTGCAACACCTCCCTTTTGATTGCCACCGGTCCTTGCAGCGCCTCCCTTTTGATCGCCACCGCATAGACTCAACCTTGACCAAATCCCCGCCGGAAAACTAGTCAAAAGAACACAGGAGAGAAGATCAGGAGAAAAAGCCCAAACCTTTTTCCCGCCTGTCATACCTCCTCCCTCCTAATCGACCGTCACGGCTGGAACGGAGGAAGTCGGAGCGCCTCCCTCTTCATCGCCAGTGACCAAACTGTAGCCGGAAAAGCCTCTATTTTTCTTGCCTTTCACACCTCCTCCATCCCAATCAACCATCACCATCGAAACCGAGGAAGTCGGAGCGCCACCCTCTTGATCGACCGCGACCACTTAGCTGCAGGAAAAGCCTCCCTTTTTCCTGGCTCTCACACCTCCTCCCTCCTGATTGGCAGGCACTACCGGAACCAAGGAAGTCGCAGTGGCTCCCAAATAGTAATGCCAAATATCTCTTCATCTGTCTCTTATATCATTGTGTTTCTGCATTAATTTTCTCTGTCTAGTCCCTGCTTATTCTGTATATGTTGGTGAAGCATGGTGCGGGGGTCGCCTATATTTCATGCTCTATTTCTATCCGATCTCTCAATTGGTTCATTGCATTTGTGTCTAGTTAAGCAGTAATGTGCTTTCATTTGGACATTGTTTTCTTTTGTTCATTTGGGACTTGCTCCATGCTGCCATATTCATTTGTTTTTAATTTTTCTGATTAGGGTCGGTCCAACTTTTTGGTTATTTTTGTCTGTTGAATAATAGTCACTTTGTTCTTCTATGAATTTCTTTCTTTTTCAGTTTGCCACGCTCAATTTCTCAAAAAAAACCTCTTAATGTCTGTTATAAAATTATCTTTCGATGCTCAATTGTTGGTCTATGTTGTGAGCTATTTTGTCAATTATATCTCTTTCTTAGGACGTGAGACTTTGAAATCCCTCATATGGTCAGATTGTTCATATTTTGATCACCATTCACGTCACTTTTAAAGATATTTGCTTAATGCTACAAACTACATACAAACATCTCATTTGTGCATTTGTTTGTAAATGTGGCTTACATTCATGATTATTGTTTAGCTTGGTCTTAACTCCTTTTCGTGTTGTTTACCCCTGTGTTTCGTCTTTCTCTATGACTTTGACTTAAGCTTGACTGCTCTTGTATTTTTATGAAACCTAGAGGAGTTCCGCTTATTTTTTATCACACAGAGGAAATTGGCTTATATTGATTTCATGTGTACTATTGATATGTTATATGTCTCTAGTTTTATGTTATGTGATTGGCTTATTCTAAAATTGAAATGCTAAATTCTCTTCACAACATTATAACTTTATGAATGCACTTTATGATGTTTCAGGAGTCGTCATTGAACATTTAGTGTCTTCTCCACAGGAGGCTTCCATATATCAAATCCCTATATCATGAAGAATAAATCAAGTATGTTTTCTTTAATCTCTATGGTTAAATAATGTTAGCAATATTGTTGAACTTGTAAGAGTATTGCTGATGTATTATGATTATTGCTAATGATTTAGCATTGTTGTTGATGCTTTAGCATTATCGATGATAATCCTATTATCAATAAATTAAGTATGTGCCACATTTTCCAAGCATTATTGCTAAAACCATGTTAGCATTATTAGTAAATTGTTATCGTATAATTGCTAAGACTTTATAACATGATTTGTATAATGATTTGGCTTTATTGTTATAACGTTTGAACAAGCTTATTGATGTATGTTTCACCAACTATTTTAATTTTCTTTTTCATTTTAAAAGATTCATAAGTAAAAATGATTCTTGAATTGAGATCTCTACTCATAAGATATTGAATTATATAGTTATGTTATTCATGGGGTATACTAAACACTTTTGTTAAACATCTATATACCTTCGTACTCATCCATGGATATCTATGCAGAAGTTTTTGAAATGAAGAAGAGGAGCTCAGGCCTTGCAGTAGGGTCAAAAAATATTAGGTGTGAGTCACTAAAAGTCCCTTGCACCCCCATGGGACTAGCAAAGTCAATCAACATTCTCTCTACCATACCGCAGGTGAAGAACTTGGTTGGCCAGACCCCATTCATCAAATTGCTTGATGCCATAACCATTATTTGTCAGGCATCACTGTTTGAAGTTATTTTGGGTTATTGGTCTGAGGCTCAACCTGGGGTCACATTCAGGGGACACAGAGTGGACTTTACTGTGGAGGATGTGGCCCTCATCACTGGCCTAAAAATGGGGGGCGATCGGGTGGTATTCGGCCAGAAACGAGAGAGGGGGTGATTTTTGTAAGCGCCATTTTGGGAAGAAGGTTACAAGGTCTAAAATTGAAAGGAAACTGGACCTGTTACAAGGCAAGACCGATTCTAAATCAATGGAGGATTGTGCAAGATTGATCGTCTTGCACATTTTTGTATGCCTTCTATCTCCTCAAACCAACCATGTGGTCAAGAACGAGTTAGTTGACCTGGTAGAAGACATGGGCAACCTCCATCGGTATGACTGGCCTCAAGCCATTTATGACTTTTTAGTAAGTTCAGCCTTAGCCCTCCATAGGAAGCTTGTGTTGAAGGAGGAAGGCAAGTTTGAGGGATACAGATCATTGATTGGAGCCGCATTTGTCCTACAGGTATTTTATACTTCGTACATATAATTATATTTCTTTTTTATGTGGGAGCTACAAGATACTAATGTATATCTATTATATGTCATAGGTGTGGGTGTTTGAGCATTTTCGGATGTTCATATCCCCTATGCCGGAGAAGCTACCCCGATTTTGCAAATGGCCAAATTGTGGCCTTGTGAAGGGTGAAAAAGAGGGAACACACCACAGGTCGGTGGGTAGATATGCACAATTGTTCAAATATGTGAAACCACAAGAGGTAATTGCAACAAGATAATATATATAATGAATTATTTGAGAGTTTTTTAAGAGTTGTTCAACTCTTAATTTTATTGAAAGTTGGATGTTAAATCATTGTGCATATGTTAACTGCAGGTTTTATCTGTGTTGGTTCTACTTTGCAAATGAATCATATCTATTTGAAGGGGCAAGAAAAACTTCAAAGAAAAGGAAGGTAGGAGTCGAGGCTCTGGAGCAGGGGAAGGATAGTGGGGGAGGGCTATTGGTCTTGAAGTCCTCCATAGAGAATATGTCCTCTGCACTTGGAGTTGTGCAGAGTGCCATGTATATATTGCATGAGGAGGGTTACCATACAGGCCAGCTACATGGTGTAATTGACACCATTTCAGAAAACTTTTCAAAATTTAAAAGCATGGCCAATCATTTGGTGAAGAGGCCACTGAAGAAGATGAGGCATGCCTCCCCCCGTAGAGCTGGGAACAAGGAGGAAGGTGGTGAAGCAGCTAATGAAGATGACGGAGAGGAGAGTGATGATGTGGGAGGTGAGGGTGTGGAGGGGGAAGAGCCGGAGGAAGAGGAAGGAGATGAGGAAGAGGGGGAGAGGAAGTAGAGGACAAAGAGGAGGGGGAAAGGAAGGGGGAGAAGATGGGGGAGAGGAGGAAGGAGAGGATGGGGGCGAGGAGGTGGGAGAGAAGGAAGGAGAGGATAGGGCGAGAGGAGGGAGGAGATGATGGGGCAGAGGAGGGGAGAGAAGGAAGGAGAGGAGGGGGGAGATGATGGGGCAGAGGAGGGGGGAGAGGAGGAAGGAGAGGAGGGGGGAGAGGATGGAGGAGATGAGGGGGGAGAGGAGCAAGAGGTGGGTAAGAGAGAGGAAGGGCCAGATGGGGATGAGAGAAAGAAGGATGAGGAGGGAGATGGATATAAGAATAGGGGTGTTGAGAATGTGGAATGTCCATCGAAGAGGCCTGTACGGGTGAAATATAAAACCAAGAAGTATGGGACTCCATTTACACAAGAGACGAAGAGAACAAAGAGGGAGAATAAGGCATTGATTGAAGACGTGGAGGCTGCAACAATTGTTGTTTCTTCCCAGCCCTCAACCAAGCAAACAGTCCCTACCATCCTTTGCCAGCCATTGAAGATAGATTTATGCAATCCCCTCTCTAATTTGACTAAGTGGGACCAAGATACTATTGAAAAATTCATTAAAGACGGGAGCCACTCCGTGGCGGGGGTTGTTGTCGCTGACAAAGACTTGATAGATATGTTGAAGGCAGAGTACATATCCTCTAATGTAAGACTACAATTTCTCCCTTTTACATCTTAACTAGTCAATATTGCTTATATATTAAATGTATGTTTCAATGCATGTAGGTTATAGATGCATATATGTATATGCTAGAGCAGAGGGCCTCTAGATCAACTGGAAATGCCTTTCCCAAATGCCACTTTGGGAGCTTTGCCTTGCAATATTATTTCACCCAGGTATGGTCAACCGTATAATGTCTATTTATTGGATTAAGTTAGGTTATGGACTAAGTCAAATCCACACCAATTGCAACAAAAGGATGTGGCAAAAGACATAATGGATGACCTGGCGACCGCTTGTTTTGGAGCTGATAAAGATTGCCCTGACATTATCTTCTTACCACTATGTGACAATGCACATTTTCACTTGTTGGTGGTAGATGTGACTGAGGGTGAAGTGAAATGGTTTGATTCAATGCCAGGGTATGGCCATAAGAAAAGGCTTCCGAATGTGAGGAAATTGGTGAGTAATTGTATGATTAAGTTAAAATGTCTTTTTTTAGTGATGGCTTTTAAACTAATTCAGCTAATATGTCTAGGTTGCAAACATAAGAGTATTACTTGAGGAGCACCTTAAGGATTTTAATCCTAAGAAGTGGAAGATCAATAGTCAAAAGGGACCATATCAAGGCAACGGGGTTGATTGTGGGTTCTTCCTCATGCGTCTGATCTATTGCATTAGTTCTGGACTGCCGGTTGATTTTACTCGAGGTATATGGCCTAATTGTAGATATCTATTTTAGTTTCTTCTTTGTACCTTCATTCAAAGTGAGGGGATGCAATATTAATTGTTTCAACTATTTTAGGAAGATATCTCTCAGCGCTTGAGACTTGTAATGGCTGCAGAGATCTTGAGAGGCTATGTTGAATGAGTAGGAACCTCTACGTGATGGTAAGAAACTTAAAGTTTATATATTTCTGATGAAAACTATATTGATGGTACATTTTAGCATATATTTTGATAGGTTTCATCTCTCTTCCAATGGACCATATTAGTTAAAATTGTGACTCATATACGTTAATCTTGTTTAGATAGGAACGTTTTGTTGTTATACTATCTTTTGATATTACTATATAATATAGCATTGTTTCAGTATCAGTCCAAGAAGACAACTATCTTTTTCTGAAAGGATTTTGTATTTCTAATCTTACAGTTTTTGGACCAAAAGTTAAAGGAAACAGTGCACATGTAACTTCTTTACCTACCTCTAGTTTTTAGCTCATCTTGTTCAGGTTTTCAATGGATGGTTTATTTGTTGCTCAAGTAGATTGAAATGTCACTTTTAGAGGTTTGATTATGCAAGTATGACCAACTGCTTTAGCAGATATATTTGGTCGCAGAAGGCAGAGTTTTAAAAATTTGGCCTTCAAGAATAGGGTCTGGTGAACTTGTTGTGGAAGTTTTGTTTGGTCCAGAAGCAACTAGGGGAGGCTTTGGCGAAATTGTTGGAATATCCATAAGCATTTTGGAGTTTCTCATTATATATCAACGTCAAAAATAGGGGACTCTGCATATAGGCTGCATGGGCATCATCTTTGGAGTTCAGGGCCTGTACTCCATCGGTTCGGCTATAGCCAAGGCTGCAAGGAGAATGTGACCAATTGTTATTTCACTTCAGCCCCTGTTATAGATCATTGCCAAGGAAGTCTCCATGTGAGGTCTCATTAAACCTATTTTACATTTCATTCCTCATTTATCTTTCCGCTATTACCGTCCATTTCTTTTTATTTTCACCTTCCCCATCATTTGAATTTGTAATGTTTTTCACCATTCTCATCCTGCTCAAGCAGATGGTAAATACTGAAGGTCAGCTTTATTCCTTGTCTATTCAGAAGCCTCACTATAACTGGATACAGGATTTTAGTGAAGTACACAGCATTTTTACAGTGGCTCCAGGAAACAATGGTCGCCTCTTCCTGGCTTTCCCGAGGAGATCTATCATAATGGCACTTGAAGTTTCATCTGGAAATGTTATTTGGAAACAAAGTGTTGGCCCCTTGAATACACAGGAGAGTTCCCCTGTGGTTGATTCCAATGGTAAATGTTTTTGACATATTATCTCTGTCACAGATTCTGATGTATGGACGGTAATTATTTTCTTGCCATACTCATTTCTACCATTGGCATCTTTATCATTTTGAAATGAGGCAGTTTTCATTATTTTCTTATGTTTCTTCTGCATTTTTGTGAATGCATTGTTGTGGCCATTGTACAGATTTGCACAATCCCTTTGGATACTGCAAAAGTCAGATTGCAGCTTCAGAAAAAAGCTGCTTCAGGAGATGTTGGAGTACCAAAATACAAGGGAATGTTGGGTACTGTTGCGACAATAGCAAGGGAAGAAGGTTTGGTGGCTCTATGGAAGGGCATTGTACCAGGGTTGCATCATCAGTGTATTTATGGAGGGCTACGGATTGGGTTATACGAACCAGTATGTCTTGGGCCCTTTCTCCAGTTGATTGCCTACACATTCAATAGTTATATTGACATTTTTTATGTGTTGATGTCGTGCTGGAATATTGTGCATGTTAAATCCTTTTATGTTGGTAAGGATTTTGTTGGCGATGCTCCATTATCCAAAAAGATACTTGTTGCGCTTACAACTGGTGTGTTATGAGTACTAGCAATGTTTTTATTCATGCTTTGGAGCAACAAAAAAAAATCATGGCGCAATCTACTAGGTGTAAACTCATTGTTCATTGATTTTCTCAATTTTAATGTCAAACAGGTGCTATAGCAATCACGGTGGCCAATCCAACAGATCTTGTGAAGGTTCGCCTTCAATCTGATGGGAAGCTTCCTCCTGGTGTACCTAGGCGTTATTCTGGTGCATTAAGTGCTTATTCAACAGTTATCAAACAGATACTAACTTTTTCATTCTAATCATGTCATAACAAGTAACAATATAACTAAAAAATGATCCATATTTTAGGAAGGATTTGGAGCCTTATGGAATTTGGAATTGGGCCTAATATTGCCCGAAATGCCATTATTAATGCTGCTGAGATTGCCAGTTATGATCAAGTGAAAGAGGTATAACTTATACAATATTTGATCTTTACTCTGTGTTAGCCTAATATATTTCTGCATTCTGCAATTTATCACAATTTTTTAATGTTTTTTTCAATGCAGACAATTCTGAAAAATCCAGGTTTTACAGATAATGTTATTACGCATCTATTGGATGGTCTAGGAGCAGGGTTCTTTGCAGTGTGTATTGGTTCCACTGTTGATGGGAGACTCAACATACAAAAATACACTAGACTGCTTCAGCAAGACTTTGAAAAATGACGTATTTCCTATTTTGAGATAGCTTCCTTTCTTTGAAGTTATTTAGTTGGTAGTTGGTATTTTCTGTATCATGAAACTGAATAGGATGTGAAATTTGTAACCTATAGCTGCCCTGCTGTTTCTTCAGGGACCTTTGGCATTCTATAAAGTATTTATCCCTAATTTTGGTCGGCTTGGATCATGTAATGTGATCATGTTTCCGACCTTGGAGCAGGTCAAGTTGAAATTTCTTATTTTTTTTAAATGTTGCCTATCTATATAAGTTGAATTTGTTGTCTTTAGCTACTTAGGATGATATGTTTAGATGGAGTCGGAAATTGATTAAACAATTTTTACTTTGTATTTTATTTTTGGTCAGTTGATCCCCTGAAAGTTTTGCTTTATGGTCATAGCCACTGGATATTGAGTTGGGTTCAAACAAACCCAATAATCTCAATACCTTCTGAAACATTTCTAGTTAACATTATCAAATCAAGTAGTTAAATTCCTAGTATACTTTCTGAAACATTTCCAGTTAACTTTTATTTGTTGACACTATACCAACACGTCTGAGTATGAACTGGGCAATTAGTATTGATTTAATTTGTATGTGAAAAAAGAAATATTCTGAACTTAAAGTCAGATATGGAGATATTTATTTGAGTCTGCGTCATTGTCATTGTTGATCTCTTAATTAACAATTAATGGTGTTGCTACTTTCACGTTTTTATTCATATTGTTCCTTTTTTGTATGAATAGGCCAAGAAATTCTTCAGAAGAGATTCAGCTAATTAAGAAACTGGATTTCCAGTCATTCCAAGGGGAAAATAGATATGCAGACAAAAGGTGCTGTGGGAGTTTTTCCTATTGTTGACTAATAAGTTTTCCCAGTGCTAGAGTGTCCTTTCATTATAAACATTGCCTCAGAGTTTCTGAAATTTGTTGAGCCGAATTTGCAGCAAAGACGTATAATTTAATATCTACAGACTAGACCTACTTAATTTGTGCTCTTTTACAGGATAAGTTGTTCAAACATTTTGCCCTTGTGGTAATCGAAACTTCAGGAATCTTTTCCACTGCAGTGTTTTGCTGTAAGGGAGCAATTATAAAAGAAATGGGGGTTTTTAATGGCCTAACGGTGTGTAACATCAAAACATGGACGTCTATAGTGATACTTTCTTTTTGGCCGATTAAAGTCGCATCACGCTTGAGGTCTCTCACAGGTTAATAAAGATCTGGAGAAGGCCACCTCGTACTCTGGTTGCACTGGTTCAGCCTTCGTCCTTCCGTGAATTCTTTCTGATCATATTGATCGATACGGGATAATTGATTAATGCGCCATTGCCCAATGAATTAGCGTTGCTTGTCCAAGATTAGTGTACAAAAAATTGCAAGTGGCTTATCTATCTACTTTGGACGTGCCTTTTTTTAAATTCTCACTTGTTTGGCAAATTTGGTTCAGACTGATCTTCGGTTTAAATTCTGCAAACTTATAAACGACTTTGCCACAAGCTTAAATCTTTGCAAATCATGTAGATCATTTCCCATTTCTTTCGGCCTTCTCTGTTCCTTTATCTCCAATTTAATTGATATTTATAAATTGTATTACTGTATACAGCAGGTTGAGTAAAGATAGGAATTTTTATTTTTACCTATGTACCCATATTTTTCACCTTTATCCATTTTTAAAACATAATTTAACTATTGAATTTTTTTTATTGAACTAGAAAATATTTATATTTGTTAAACTTTCAAACTTTTTGTATTGTCCTCAACTGGTATGTGATATGAACGTATTTTGATAAAATTATTTACGATAATTTTATAAATAATTGTCACATGTTTTAACTAAAAATGCTCATATCACGTTTGAAACAATATCGCCACAACGTTGCAGCGTTATCACTGCAACGTTATCGAGGAACGCTGTAATGTTGTAGCAATAACGCTGCAACGTTGCAACGTTATCGCTGCAACATCGCAGCAATAACGCTGCAACGTTGCAGCAATATCGCTACAATGTTGCAGCGTTATGACTGCAATATTGCAATATTATTGAGGAATGCGGCAACGTTGTAGCAATAACGCTACAACGTTGCAGCGTTATCGCGGCAATGTTGCAACGTTATCGCTGCAACATCGCATCAATAATGCTACAACGTTGCAGCAATATCGCTACAATGTTGCAACGGTATCACTGCAATGTTGCAACGTTATCGAGGAACGCTGCAACGTTGTAGCAATAACGCTACAACGTTGCAGCAATATCGCTACAACATTGCAGTGTTATCACTGCAACGTTGCAGCAATATCGCTACAACGTTGTAGCGTTATCACTACAATGTTGCAACGTTATCGAGGAACGCGGCTACGTTGTAGCAATAACGCTACAACGTTGCAGCGTTATCGCTGCAATGTTGCAACGTTATCGCTGCAACATCGCATCAACAACGCTGCAACGTTGTAGCAATATCGCTACAACGTTGCAGCTGTATCACTGCAATGTTGCAACGTTATCGAGGAACGCTGCAACGTTTAGCAATAACGCTACAACGTTGCAGCAATATCGCTACAACGTTGCAGCGTTATCACTACAATGTTGCAACATTATCGAGGAACGCGGCTACGTTGTAGCAATAACACTACAACGTTGCAGTGTTATCGCTGCAAAGTTGCAACGTTATCGCTGCAATGTTGCAACGTTATCGCTGCAACATCGCATCAATAACGTTGCAACGTTGCAGCAATATCGCTACAATGTTGCAGCGGTATCACTGCAATGTTGCAACGTTATCGAGGAACGCTGCAACGTTGTAGCAATAACGCTACAACATTGCAGCAATATCGCTACAACATTGCAGTGTTAAACTTTCAAACTTTTTGTATTGTCCTCAATTGGTATGTGATATGAACGTATTTTGATAAAATTAATTACGATAATTTTATAAATAATTATCTCATGTTTTAACTAAAAATGCTCATATCACGTTTGAAACAATATCGCCACAACGTTGCAGCGTTATCGCTGCAACGTTATCGAGGAACGCTGCAACGTTATCGAGGAACGCTGCAATGTTGTAGCAATAACGCTGCAACGTTATCGCTGCAACATCGCAGCAATAACTCTGCAATGTTGCAATGTTATCGCTGCAACATCGCAGCAATAACGCTGCAACGTTGCAGCAATATCGCTACAATGTTGCAGCGTTATGACTGCAATATTGCAATATTATTGAGGAACGCGGCAACGTTGTAGCAATAACGCTACAACGTTGTAGCGTTATCGCGGCAACGTTGCAACGTTATCGCTGCAACATCGCATCAATAATGCTACAACGTTGCAGCAATATCGCTACAATGTTGCAACGGTATCACTGCAATGTTGCAACATTATCGAGGAACGTTGCAACGTTGTAGCAATAACGCTACAACGTTGCAGCAATATCGCTACAACATTGCAGTGTTATCACTACAACGTTGCAGCAATATTGCTGCAACGTTGCAGCGTTATCGAGGAACGCGGCTACGTTGCAGCGTTATCGCTGCAACGTTGCAACGTTATCGCTGCAACATCGCATCAATAACACTGCAACGTTGCAGCAATATCACTACAACGTTGCAGTGTTATGACTGCAATATTGCAATATTATTGAGGAACGCGGCAACGTTGTAGCAATAACGCTACAACGTTGCAGCGTTATCGCGGCAATGTTGCAACGTTATCGCTGCAACATCGCATCAATAATGCTACAACGTTGCAGCAATATCGCTACAATGTTGCAACGGTATCACTGCAATGTTGCAACATTATCGAGGAACGCTGCAACGTTGTAGCAATAACGCTACAACGTTGCAGCAATATCGCTACAACATTGCAGTGTTATCACTGCAACGTTGCAACAATATCGCTACAACGTTGCAGCGTTATCATTACAATGTTGCAACGTTATCGAGGAACGCGGCTACGTTGTAGCAATAACGCTACAACATTGCAGCGTTATCACTGCAACGTTGCAACGTTATCGTTGCAACATCGCATCAATAACGCTGCAACGTTGCAGCAATATCGCTACAACGTTGCAGCTGTATCACTACAATGTTGCAACGTCATCAAGGAACGCTGCAACGTTGTAGCAATAACGCTACAACGTTGCAGCAATATCACTACAATGTTGCAGCATTATCACTACAATGTTGCAACGTTATCGAGGAACGCGGCTACGTTGTAGCAATAATGCTATAACATTGCAGTGTTATCGCTGCAACGTTGCAACGTTATCGTTGCAACATCGCATCAATAATGCTGCAACGTTGCAGCAATATCGCTACAACGTTGCAGCGGTATCACTGCAATGTTGCAACGTTATCAAGGAACGCTGCAACGTTATAGCAATAACGCTACAACATTGCAGTGTTATCACTGCAACGTTGCAACAATATCGCTACAACGTTGTAGCGTTATCACTGCAATGTTATGGAGGAACGTGGCTACGTTGTAGCAATAACGCTACAACGTTGCAGCGTTATCGCTGCAACGTTGCAACGTTATCGCTGCAACATCGCATCAATAACGCTACAACGTTGCAGCAATATCGCTACAACATTGTAGCGTTAACACTGCAATGTTGCAAGGTTATCGAGGAATGTTGCAACATTGTAGTAATAACGCTACAACATTGCAGTGTTATTGTGGCAACGTTGCAACGTTATTGCTGCAACGCTGCAGCGTTATTTATGTGATGTTGCAGTGATAACGTTGCCACGATAACGCTACAACGTTGTAGCGTTATTGCTACAATGTTGCCGTGTTCCTCGATAACATTGCAACGTTGTAGCGATATTGCTGCAACGTTGTAGCGATATTGCTGCAACGTTGTAGCGATATTGCTGCAACGTTGCAGCGTTATTGATGCGATGTTGCAGCGATAACGTTGCAACGTTGTCGCGATATTGCTGCAATGTTGCAGCGTTATTGTTGCAATGTTGCAGCGGTAAGGCTGCAATGTTTTGGTGATAATGTTGCAACGTTGCAGCGATATTGCTACAGCGCGGCAACGTTGACCGATAACGTTGCGACGTTGTACAAATAACGCTGCACATATTTCACTTGCCTCTGCAGCCCGCCGTATTTGAATTGCTTACGATCAAGGAGTCTTGTATCTAGTACAAGTGCAAGTGTGATTTTATAGTAAATATTATCATGCGATTGTTTTATTGTGTCTATAGACGTCACCATATATGCAAATTAGGGTTTGATTCCTTGGAAAAGAAAATGAAGTTCCAATTCAAAGGTCTCTCTGGTTCTGCAGATCATTATGTCACCTATTTTTCCTTCTAATACTCGTGGATCTGCAATAATATTATTTTTTCTATATATAAATTGTTTGAAAGAGCAGACATTTTAAATCTGAGTGAGGACTTCATTCTCCAACTCGATTAATTATGTCTGCCACTCTAACCTTAAAACAACACCATTGGGAGATCAGTCCAGCCAACCACAACTATCAGATCACAGTTAAGAAACAAAAAACTGTCGGAAATGTTATTTGTATTGACTCTGTCCAATTTTTAGATTTTTCACTTCTCTGTTTACTGCCTTAGACAATTCAAACTAAACTGTTAAAAAGACAAACTCACTAAGGGACAATCACGAAAACCTTGATCATGGAAAATCACAGGGGTTTGGCAAGTGATACAACTATGTCCATCTTTATAATGTGAGCCTGATAGGTCATGCTGGAAATATACCAGTTATATCTATTTTGCTGCTGGGAATAGAGATAATATAAATTACATTTCTTCTTTCAGTTATTTGTCAATAAACATGGGAAGATATCTCAAGATTTCCCGTTCCATACGATCAAATCATCCTCTAGCTGCAAATTCTCATTAAGTAGATGTGTCAATACCGTAACAAACATAAACCCTTCATTATTACCCTTCTATCTGTTCTAAGAGATGTGTATGCCCAATCAAGAGTGCAGAAGTCCCTGGTCTTCTCTAGGAGGCTCATATAAAGCAAGGTGTATTTACGGATGCAAGTGATGAATTTTCGCGAACTTTCACATAAACTGACTTCCAGAAACTTGTTGTTTCCACCAAGACCTAGAGTTTTCCGCCTGTTTATTAAAAAAAATTAGTGAAATATTTTCCTTTATCACCAAAATAGAAAGACATAAGCTATCAATATGGTTTTACTCTTACCTGCCCTTTCTAACCATCCCATCAATCTCCCATATATTAATTGTAAATGAAGAACGAGAAGACCTGAAGCAGAATGAGAGTTCATCCTTAGCATGTTCAAATTCCCCAGTTTGACGACTTCTGTAAAAGCCTTGAGCCATCTTATACCTCGCATTATGGAAATGTTTGAGCTCACCTTCCACACAAATTTTAAGAGCTGAAAGGCAATCCTTAAAAAGGATGTTCCAGGCCTCTTCCAGTTGGGGTAGCTCATCATCAATTGGTTTCTTCTCAGAGCCAGCTTCTATATTGTTTTTAGCAGTCATACGAAAATGAAGCTCCTCATCACTATAACCAAATATCTTCAATACAGTATCCTTAGTTGACTGACTGAAGGAATGTGCAGTAACAACCTGATAAGGCAACGGTTATGTCAAAAATGAATATCAATATTTCAAGTTTAGCAGACACAAACACAACAGCATTCACTGACATTTCTGTCAGACTTGAGGAAATGTTAGTTTCATTCATAGCTCCATCGTTACCAATATTTTTGTTGACGAATTCAGTAACTTAGCTAATGGTTTTTCTTGACATTATTGGAGATCCATCCCAACATTCTATAGGCAATCTATATCATCCAACATAAAAAAATCTCAATTAGGTGATGTATAAGACACCCTTTCTCATCAAGTCACGTTGTTAGGATGATGAGCATATTTGTAGATATAAATTATATGCATTGCCAGTTTTAACACCATTCAGGCTAGAATAAGAAACCACTAGGAGTACTAGGCATTCAAACTGAAGACCTTGTGAAGGTGCCTCTTATTGCTGTTCAGCCAAGGCGCAATTCCAGTTGGTCTAACTAAAATTATGAAAGATGGTGCTAAAAATAAAAACTAAAATATTGACAAAACATCATTTGCATATAGTATAAAAGTAGGTGCAATAGATTACTCAAAATAGGGGAAAAGAAATTAATGAGCTTTTGTTTTTCTCAACTAATTACCACCTGTAGTGAAGATCCAACAAATAAAACATTGACAAAAGGCTCTGAGAAAACTAGCCTAAAGGGCATCCATATTTGCTTTCCACCTTTATAAAGTAACTTCAAACGCGAAGCATGCATCCTATAAACAGTATCTACAACAGAATTAATCAAGTTGAGAGCTTTCTGGTAATAAGAAAATGCCTTTGCAGCTGGGTACTTCATCTTTTCACAAAGTTTACCCAAGTAGAAAGCATGCAGCCAGTCAGGCCTACAGTATAAAAAGATGCAAAAAAATTAACATTCCACTTAGTTGATCAGGGACATGCAAAGGAATACAGGTCAGGATTGGCAATAGCATACTTGTACTCTGAAGCTTTCTTGAAGTGTTTCATATAATTCTGGCACAGAAACATCCAGACTTCATTCTTTTTTGGTACAACAGTTCTTTGCTCATAAAATGGAACATTCTGAAGGCTGTCATAATACACTAGCGCCAGTAACTCGTGCATCTAACTCTGAATATGATCACATTAAGAAATCAGATGGGATTATAAGCAAATGAAACAACAATCAACAGAAATAAATTACTAAGGTTGTAAAACGTACCTTCTGAGAAGGAGTTGTTGCTACAACCACACTCATTAACGAACATCTCCTAGCCCTTCTTCAACTAACTTCAACTCTCTGAGGTAAAGAATGATGCTTTCTCCATTCCACAACATTTATGTGCTTGCTGTCATCATTCAGCAGCAAATCTACCTCCTTAATAAGAATGCCTCATTATGTCATAGTTGAAAAATTATAAAATCATTTGGCAATAATGTCAGCAAAGACAGCTCGAATTGATGCTTATCTGAACACAAAATCACTTACCTCATCATAGATAGTTGCAAGCTGCTTCCAGCTGTCAAAGCGCAAGGGGTTGTATATTAAATCATATTTCAATAGGTTTACATGTTGCTCAACAAAATCTTCACCTTCTTTAGTAAGTACAAAACCAGTCCATTTATCTGTTGCATTAATTTCTTCAGCATGAGCTAGAAAGTAGTAAAGGTTGCTGTACAGCTCTAGATACTGCTCACAACTGCAAATTTGAACACATCGAGAAAAATGCATTGAATCGATCTGAAATTAAAATTGGACTTCATGTTTTGAGCTTCATAAACTGATAAAAGTCAGTTTAAAGGCACTTGGTCAGAGAAAATCTTGACTAATTTGAATAAAAAACTTCAATATAAATTTAAATGGAGTTATATAAATTGTGTACCTTGTTGCAGCCAACGCTTCACAAATTTTTAGGCCTTTTTTATCAGAAAACACTTTATTTATGATAGATTCTACATTACTTTCTGTAGCAGCTATATCAGAAAGTTTGTCTTCACATAAATCAGGATCATCTAGAAACTTGTCGATTGGATTTTCTTTTAAAATATCTTCAGGTGGTTGAGGAAAATGGCTACGAATAGCTCTTAATATTTTTCGAAGTTTTACCAAGATAGCGGACAAATTGTATGTGATAAATAACACTTGTTTTGAATTCATCATCTGGTTTTTTAATGATTTCCAAACAACATGGAAAAAAACATATTGACATGGTGTTTGTGAGAATGTAGATAACAAAGCCTGCTTTTTTCATGAACTACAAATCCAACATAAGGTGTTATGATTAAACAAATATTGCAGCCAAATGATAGGATGCTGAAATGAAATAACCAACAAAATGGCATCCAATACCTTTAGTTGTGATTTTTCAAACTGTTCCAACAGTAATTGTTCCTGAAACAAAAAAAGTTTATTTCAAGTAATCCCAAAAGGAAAAAAAATCCAATCCAACAACAACAGTCATTTGGATAAACCATGATAGTGTTTATGTTGCAAAAAAAAAAAAAGTTGCAGTGGTATATCCAGTACATTCTTATCATTTACGGATAACATCCCATCATGCAATTGATGACTGCACATAACATAGTTAAACAGAGAAAAACATCAGTACAACATATGAAAAACATAAACATGACAGATCAAAAGACAACAAACACATAAAGAATTACCTGGAGAAAGGTTCTTGAAGCAATAAGACATCATTTCTCGAACATTAAAAGAACTTTCCAAGCCATGTCCTGAAATGATTTTATTTAAATCCCCCATCACGTCATTACTTCACATATTCCAAATCATCCCTCTGTGAGACCATGGGAGTTCCAAACATATACATAGATTGCAAGTTAGATACTATAATACGACACACTGAATCAATTGATGGAATATCACCATAAGCATCCACTAAACCTCATTTACTAGAAAAGAAAAGAAGATAAACAAAAAGGGCCTAAGGTAACGGCTATGAAGTTTCAGAGCAGGTGAAGGCAAGGTGCAGGATTTAACACTAAAAAGAATAAGAAATTAATGAGCAAATTAGTCTTCTTTGGTCACTGTTGGGAGAGTAAGTAAAGTGCTGCTTGATATAGAAAAATAATAGAATATATTATCAAGTGTTAACTGCTGTGAAGTACCAAACAATAATACAAAAATAGAAAGTACGAGCAATATCTGATTACTAATCTATATCCTTTTTGCACAAAAAACTACCAAGTTTCTACTTGCATATGTGCAGTGTTTACAAAAAAATTGATTAGTTGCTAAATACATGACTATCACAAAAAAATCCCTTATCCTCTCCAAAAAATGCTTCACAAGTATTGTATGTTCAAGCATTCTGCACAATAAGTAGACGAAACTGCAATGTACGTATAATGAGGATAGCAGTCTTGACAACTCCATCCCCTAACAAAAACAAGCTTCCACCTGCATAAACAAAACTATAGTATGCTCAATCTAAGGATTAAGTTTTGATAAACATATAATATGCATCTTTCAAATACAATATCCAACCTAGTTAGGTTGTTGAGAGCTACTTCGGTCTAAGTAGTGATGCCTACTTCCAATGGTATCTATGTTGCTAGTGATCAAATCCCCTTGCATAAGTATAGAAACATCTTGCATCTGTAAACATATTCAGCTGCTAAGATTTGAAGTTATACATATGTATATTAATGATGATAACCAAAAGGAAAAGATTAGGAGTTTTACAAATAATAAATTCATCATGCTGCAACCATGTTGGTCAGTGATCTTTGCGGGTAATTGGCTATGCAAAGAAGTCTCCGGTTGGGAATTTATTTGACTAAGTTGAGTTTGCATGTAATCACTTGGAAGTCCATTGGTTAATTCCTACACCATAGAAAAGCGTATTTCAAACATATGTATTTAGCTAAGGTTAGTGTACAAGTCAATCACTAAAAACAAAAACATAATACCTCGATACAACAATTGTCCATATTTAATCTGGTGGCCTTCTTTTTGGGTAGTGTTTTATTCTTCTTAGTCCTCTCAAGACAACTTTTGATCCTAGGACCACCTCGCTTTCCTCCTTGTTTTACTTTGAAACCCTTAACTAGTGGGGAAGTTGCACTATCATTAAAATCATCAACTTGTGCTTTGCCACTTCCACTACAAGTTATGACCACTCCAAAAGAATCATGTTGGCTATCACAAACCCTACCATGTGAGATGACATCAGGTTGTTGTGAAAGTACACGATTATTACACTCTCGCACTTCCTTCAAAATTGTATCCACATAGTTTAGGGCAATTAAAGTTGCATCCTCAGTTAGTGTTGCTTCTGTTGTCAAATTTCTAAAAGCCAGACATAAATCATTATTCCTCCTCATGAGAGCAACATTCGGATCTGCTTCAATTATAGAACCACGACGATCAATAACACTACCGGATTTTGCTTCTTTGGTCCATCTTTTCAGGACATAATGTGGAGGCAACTCATGTATCTTGAAGTGATCAAGTACCCTAAATGCATGACGACATAAGATACCCACAAAATTGAACTTCTTACAACTACAATCAACTACATTGGTTGATGGGTCATAATTGACAATGTGTTTGCGATGTGTTTGATCCATTTCAATTGTACACTCCTTCATCACACCATGATCAACAACCTCTATGACAACACAGTTTAGGCAACCTAAATATTCCTTTTCGATCATCTTGAATATTACTGGTGTGTAAACACTTGAAGCATACTTCATGATCCGAGAATGAACAGTCACAATTGGCATGCTATGTTTCATCTTAAATTCAGCATTCCCTTCTTTACGACGTCTATCAGCCAATAGCCTCTCATAATGATCAAAAAACCTGCATAAATTATGCTCAGATTTCAAGTATCCTCTTAGAATACCGTTCATGCTTTCACTCCTCTGTGTGGATTTCATATCACCTGTGAACATATGTCGCCCATAAACCATTGCCCATTTCTTTCTTTCTTTGAATAGCCCTTCTAGCCATTCATTTCCATGAAGTTCATACTTCTCAAGCATATTATCCCATGCTGTGTAAAATTCTTCTTCATCCTCGTAATCATAAATGCATTTGCTGAAGTCATGGGCAAATGGCTTCTTGCCATCAATAACTAAATTAAGTGAGTGGTTAAGATGTTTACAGGCATTCCTATACATATGCCACACACAAATACGATGATGGGTATTCGGTAAAACCGAAGCTATTGCACTAGCCATTGCCTTATCCTGATCAGTTAAAATTGTCTTCGGATGACTACCCATTGTATCTGTGAATGTCTTGAACAACCACTCAAAACTTTGGATGGTTTCATCATATAATAAAACTGCTCCAAAAATAATGGTCATCTTATTATGATTTAAACCCACAAACAGACCAAATGGACGACAATATTTGTTGGTCCTATATGTGGTATCAAAGCAAACAACATCTCCAAAATGATGATAATCCATAATCGAAACCGGATCTGCCCAAAAGAAGTTTGTTATTTTATGATCCTCATCATATTGCATGCTATACTCAAATGAGGAATTTTGAGTACGCCTCCCTTTCAAATACTTGATTATGGCAAAAGCATCTCCTTGGTCAATTGTTTTTTGGCACTTCGTACGTAAGTAATTATTATAGTCCTCCTGAATAAAGCCAAGGTTGTCAAACCCCCCTACTTGCTTAGCCATAAATTCAACTGCTTCTCTTGGGCGTATCCCTGAACCATCTGCTATGTCTGCAGCAACAACTTGAATAATACTCATTCTCCTTTGTGACCTTAGCCTATTAACATAGACTTGGTTTGTGACCTCATGATTATGTTTTTCTTCAAAAGTCTGAATACGTCATGCACCATCTTGTTGCAAATTGATGACCAATTGGGCTTCACATCCAACTCTTGTTTCTGGTCGAGGATTCTTTGGATTTTCCCGTTTCTTATCAAATAGTCTATGACCTTCTTTGGAGCAACAAAATCTTCTATAACACCGTTGACCTTTCACATTTGTACGGGAGCTGGCTCGATGAATGCTAAATCCAACATTTCGGGCATACTTATTGTAAAACTCATATGCTTCTTCCTCGGAAGAAAATCTCATACCAACTTCTGGCTCCCATATCTCCCTTCTTTTTTCTTCTGTAGGATCACTTGATTTACCGAGGTCCACTTCTAATTCTTCCATTTGAAGCCTACACAATTAAATAAGAATGAATCACATACCATTTCATAAGTATTACTTCTCACAAGGAATAAGGGAAGCCAATAGCCAATCATGAAACAAAATCTTTTAACCAAATACTCATAAGTCTTCACTCCATTTTATATGCTACAAGGGCCAATACATGTTTCCAACTCATGGGCAACAACGATTCAGCTCAATATCATATACACAAAATGGATCACACTCAAGTGTTAAGAAATTCAGCATGTTATCTCATGTTGAACCCCTAAATTCTTCTTTTTCTCCCCAATGCATTGTAACCACCTACTTTTTTTTTAATCACATTGCAGCGGGTAAAAGATAAATCAAATTGTGCAACTAAAAACAATTTACCTTGCCCAATCACTCAATGGCAGGCAGAACCCAAGTGTAACACTATATCACCAGCAATAGCGTTGCAACGTTGTAGCATTATCACTGCAATGTTGCAGCGTTATTGTTGTAACGTTATAGAAGAACGCAACAACGTTGCAACAACATTGTAGCGTTATTGCTACAACGTTGCTGCGTTCCTCGATAACGTTGCAGCGTTGCAGCGATAATGCTGCAACGTTATAGCGATATTGCTACAATGTTTCAGCGTTATTGCTGCAATGTTGCAGCGATAATGCTACAATGTTGCTGTGTTCCTCGACAACGTTGCTGCATTCCTCGATAACATTGCAACAATAGTGCTGCAACGTTGCAGTGATAATGCTACAACATTATTGCTGCAATGTTGCGGCGTTAATGTGACAACGTTGTGGCGTTAATGCGGCAACGTTGCAGCAATAATGCTACAACGTTGCAGCGTTGCCCAATAACGTTGCAGCATTGCACCAATAACACTACAACGTTGCAGTGATAATGCTGCAACGTTGCAGTGTTGCCCGATAATGTTGCAGCATTGCACCAATAACGTTACAACGTTGCAGTGATAATGCTACAACGTTGCAGCGTTGCCCGATAATGTTGCAGCATTGCACCAATAACGCTACAACGTTGCAGTGATAATGCTGCAACGTTGCAGCGTTGCCCGATAACGTTGCAGCATTGCACCAATAACTCTACAACGTTGCAGTGATAATGCTGCAACGTTGCAGCGTTGCCCAATAACATTGCAGCATTGCACCAATAACGCTACAACGTTGCAGTGATAATGCTGCAACGTTACAGTGTTGCCCGATAACGTTGCAGCATTGCACCAATAACGCTACAACGTTGCAGTAATAATGCTGCAACGTTGCAGCATTATTGCTACATCGTTGCAGCGTTTCTCGGTAACGTTGCAGCAATAACGCAGCAACGTTGCAGCGTTATTGCTGCAACGATGCGGCATTAATGTTGCACCGTTGTAGCAATAATGCTACAAGGTTGCAGCGTTGCCCGATAATATTGCAACGTTTCACCATAAACAGAGCAACATATACCTGTAGAGATCCTCCTCAATCCTATCCATATTATCTATTCTAAAAAAAAGGGGGTATGAACATAGCACGTTACAAGCTTTATCTTAAAAAAACACAGCCTGCATAAGATTATAAACATAAAATGTATACCTTTACCACTAACTGCAATTCAAAAGTGGTAGAGTTGATATGTTGCAATATGTAGACAACCCCTGAATTGTCTTCCTCAACAACAACATAAAAGAGTAGCATAATCATATCTATGATTGCAGTAGCCCTCGTAGTCACTGAATTGTCGTCCTCAACTACAGCAGATTTTTGCAGCCACTAGGAGCATTTTTTTAATCGAAGGGCATTGTCCCTCCTCTCCTCATTTCATCTGGACTCTATCTCCCTTTCTCCCTGATTGTATTGCGCCTAGCTGTGAGAAGCGAGAAAAGAAGAGTAAGAGGGCGGTCAGTCAAGAGATGACACTGGAAGCTGTTGTTTTTCTGAAAGGATTTTTACTCCTTGTCCAGAGGAACCAAGAGCTTCATGAACAAAGAGGAGGTGGAACAAAGAGAAGACGAACCAAGAGCTTTAGGAACAAAGAGGAGGTGGACAACCAGAGGATGACTCACATTGAGGTGGAGTGCAATGGGTGCCGAAAACAGATGAATGAGTATCTTCCTCGGCTCTGATCTATGCGATAAGTCCGGTTCCGGTGGCTCTTGTTCATGATCGATCAAAAGGGAGGCACTACGGTGGATGATTCCGGTGGCGACGGTCGATGAAGAGGAAGTACAAGAGGCGGGAAAAAAGTCCCAGGTTTTTCTGAATTGTTCTGATTTGCGTCTTCTGTACGAGAGGCGGGGTTTCTCTGTTCTGGTTTCGTCGTTGTTAGAAAACCAGGTTCCCAGTTCCGTGAACGTGAACCAATTCTCGGTTCCATGTTGCCGTGAACCCAAATGCCACGCCGTGAACCCAAATGTCATCTAGATTGAGCGTCTCCGTGAATCTGCTGGCGTTTGTGACGTGGTAAGCAACCATTGGTGGCCAATTGGTGCTGAGCGAAATACCCTCCCCAGCAGATTCGCGTCCGTATATGATATACTTGGCTTCTTGTTTCTCTTCTGTTTCTTCTTCCATCGAAAACCATGCATTTGAGCTTGTCGGTTAGAAACTTGGCAACGCAACTAAAGAATTATTCAATCTGTGGGTATTTCAGAGCAGTAAAATGGTATGTAATTGGACTTCCCCGGCCCCTACAGGTTTTCTAAGAAAATATAAATAAAGAACATGCTTGATCGTATTATATTAATGGGTACCTCTTATCAAATATGAAAGATTTAACAATTGGCAGTGACTACCCCATGCTAGATACTAATACACTAGACGAGGACTGGGAGTCCATTTGATTATTTAAAAGTTGGCAGTGACCACCCCGTCTCAAAATCCATCCAATACGCCCAAAGAGTTACTATCTGAGTTTTGGCAAGGGGTATCCCCGGCCAAATATTAATGCACTAGATGGGACTTGAATACCCCGTATGATGGTAACTACCCCTCGCCATATACTAATGCACTAGATGGGGGACATGGAGTCCCTATCCGATAGTTCAAAAGTTTGTGGCCACCCCGTGCCAGAATCCATCAAGTACACCCGAAGAGCTACTATTTGGGTTTTGGCAGGAGGTTATCAACTATTATACTAAAGTTCAAAAGAATTCAACCCTCTTTTCCTTTCCCTTTCTCTTCATTACAGCCTTTTCTTTTCTAAGCGAGTACAATGGAAGATTGCACTTTGGAGTAAAAAAATCCTTAGGCCGCAGCTTCCTGCCTGATTCTTCAATGAATATTGGACCTACCTAACCTTAAAATAAAAAATAACAACAATTATGGATGGACAACAATAAAATAAAATAAATTTTCACATTCATAAATTTACAAATATGTAACTCGTATATAATGTAGAAAAACATATAATAGGATTCATTGTCAGCAAGCATATTGAGTCAAACTTATTGTGTCGATTCTTTTTATACCACAAAACAAACAGCACTGAGCAGTCACGAAGAAGAATGGTTTGTCAATTAATACAAATTGTCATGCATGTGAATTGGTACTTGCAAACAAGGATACAGTAACTTCCTTATAGTAAACACGAATGACTAGCACACCTTATTCTTAAAAGTCAAAGTAGCAGCTGAAGTTATCTACATATATCGCAAAATCAACGAAGGATATATTAGTAGTAGTTATAAATGTGAAAATAGAGTTTGCAACAATGATCAAGTCAGCGTTAAGCTTATTTGTATACATAGAGTTTGCAACAAAGATATGCACAAAAATGTTTTCTCAACAAGCAACAACTAAAAAATTTGGATTGATTGCACAGATTAGCGTAATAGATCCAATGTCTGACACAAATCTAGCAAACAATGACCAACACACATCAAAACCACATAATTTTACGCAATATATGCAACAACAGTAGTGAATAAGACAGATAACCATATAATACACGAAAGTCAAAAAGGGCGATTTGGGACAAGTAGAGGGAAAAAGGGAGGACACACGCTTGCTAGCATCGAAGACGTCGTGGATGGACTTCAGGCGGCAGACGAGGTGGTTGATGCATGACTTGACGGTAGAAGAGATCTAGCGGTCTGATTAAGTCAGTGGAGGAGGAGCCACAGGCAAATGGGATAGGGAAGAGCTAGGCGAGGGGGAGGGGGAGAGGGGCTTAGGGCAGCCAGGTGAGGGAGGTGAAGGACGGGGTGAAGAGCACTTAGTCGGGAAGAGTTTTTTATGTTCCTTACTCACTATGAGGTCAGCGTAGGGATGCCTATAGAGCATACATATTTAAGAATGGTGGCACACAAGCTAGTACATATTAGCACTAATGTATCACTAGCACACACGCTAGTACACAGTGCCTATAACAACCAAGCTTGACTCAGAGTTTAAAAATCTCGAATAAAAAATTTTCTTCGTTAAACAATAAAACATAATATGTGTACGAAAGTTGTAATGTTCCTCTACGTATTATATAGCTTTAAGGTTTCCCTACACATAGACTAGAACGAAGCATATATTTATAATTAGTTTGGATTGGGCAAACGTTCTTGTACCGTTAGTTGCCTACATACATATTAAATATTATTTTTAATATTATTTCAATAAGATCATATATGGAAATAGTTCTGCCTAAAGGCTAATACATGCATCAGACAGTCTAAAATTACATACGTCAAAATACATATATCTGAAAATTTAATCGATGTCATACAAAAATCATTGGAGTTAAATAAAAACTAACAAATCAACAAAATTTACACATCTAGCTCTATCATAAAACATAGTAGAACACATAAGGGAAGATTGAATCATATCAAATCATATTAGATCATATTAGATCTCATCTAACATATCAAATCATACCAGAACACATCAAATCATGATATCGGATCAAAACAAAGCATTTCATGATAGATAAAATTAGAGTAAAATAGATCATAATACATTGGATTAGAGCATAACATATAAATTATTTAGCATCTTAAGCTAACAACTTAAGATACACATGCACTCATATAAATATATATGAAATTAGAAGGTTGAAAAGGCTTACTCCCTTGGAGTTCCTCGAAAGTTATGATGTTCAGAATTGCTCTTTCCATTAGGGCATCCTCTCCTTTAAGTTCGTAGATGGTGAATAGAGTCTTCTCTTGCTCCAAAATATTTTTTTATTATACTTGAAGGCTATAGATAGACACTCCCCTTTCTTAGAGCTCATTTATGCCGAAGGTGATAGATAGAACCTCTCTTTACCCGGGATGTTTCTTACTTTTGATGCTCATAGATGGTGGACAAAGCCTCCCCTTACCTAGAACATTTCTTACTTTTTGTGCTCGTAGGTGGCGAACAAAACCTCCCCTTACTAGGAGACGCTTCTCACTTTACACACACATAGGTGACAAACAGAACCTCCTCCTTCTCGAAGCCTGTAGTGCCCCGACTTTTTAAATTACTTTAAAGGTCAGAGTGCTGACAATTCGTAATAATAAAATATGGGTCAAGATCAACTGTGCACAGAGAGTAACTATTTATTAATTTAGGTAATTACAAAAGCTTTACAAAATAAGGCCTATCGTGCCTTAATAAAATCAAAGTCATGCATATACAAAATTAATACATAACAAAAGAACATGATAAAATATTAATCTTTTGAAGTTCTACAGGTAATCTTCATTAACGTCAACTCTATTGTTCGGACTTGCAGCGTCTAGGGGTGGGTGAGTATAATTATACTCGATAGATATAATTAAATTCTATTAGCATGCTAAAACATAAAGCATAAATAAATATCTTATAGTAACTTACATTCAAAAGTCAACTTAAAATAATATCTTCAACTAATTGAATTCAACACACTTCTTATACTGATAAAATAGTTCTTCACAGTATCTGGTAAATTCAGACAAGTTATTCATAAACAGAATCCGATAAATAATTCAAAATCAAATAAAACATCATTCACATAATATCGCTGATACAGGAGCGACATACACCCGTGTTCATGGGGCAACAAGATCAAAATGAAGAGGATCTTCCTACGATATCCAACTTCATGGGTGCATCATATGCTATAAGAGGCGGTACTTAAGAGTCATAACTCCGATAGCTTTTGGGCTTTATACCAAATAGCTACCCGTCAAAACCGATCGTAGTTTTTAGGCTTTATACCAAATAACTACCCTTCAAATCCGGTCAAATCATTCATAAATATATTCCAAATAATAATAATATTTTAATAGACGTATCACAACAAAATCCCTCTAAGAGGCATACACGACGCTATTATTTTAGTGCATGTCCGCCCTTAATCATATCCATTTCAAAATAATAATTTATTTAAGAAACAAATAAATTATAAAATATAATGCCTAGTCATAGCATAGAATTAGAGCTTAAAACTACCTACCCTTCGTTCTTGAAATTGACTGGAGTAACGACCGATGGTTGGAGCCTTGTCTCGTTCATGGGCTTAGGAGCGGCGGGCAGAACCTCCCCTCATGCCAAGAGAGAATATCTTTTCGAGCTCCGAAGCTGCGGGCAAAGTCTCCCCTTGCGTCGGGATGATTTCTCCTTCCAGTTAAAAAATGGCAAACAAAGTCTCCCCTTACCCCAGGTCATTCCCCCTTTTAGAGAATCTAACTCGGAAAACGGACCCTCTCATGACGTCGATCACTCTTGAATTAGGTAGGACCAGTTTTTAAACAGGTAAGAAACGGTGAAAAAACGCGTGTCTAAGTCTTAAAAACACGCATTACACAAAGAAAAAGAGGGGAAGAAGGGATGGGGCGAGTTGGACCTCCCCCACCCCTCTCATTTTAAAGGCAAAGAGCCATCTAGATGCACGACACGTGTTGTGCATCTGGTGACTCAAATTAAATGCCGCATTGATTACCCTGCCAACGCATCAGCCACTGCATTGATGCCAGAGTTGACGCATATATTGTTTTTTAATATTTTTTAAATTTTGTTTTATTATAAAAATAAAACTTAAAACTTTAAATGGTCATAAGTTCGTACCCCCAACTTGGAATTGCGCAATCTCTATACCGTTGGACTCATACTTACGAACCCTTCGAAACAAGACTACACAAAGATATGTTTTCTCGCAAAATCAAAGTAGGTCCTGCCTATGATACGCTTTCCAATGCCATATACTATCCCGGTGTTCATTTGACACGTTCTTGGGCTCGATACGTTCGTCTATCTAAGCCCAATCAAATATCTTAAAACTTCTCTATAACGAATTAAACTCAAAAGGGTCTAATTTTACTAAAAACTGTTATCGGGCCTTAAAACTCGTTAATGAGCCCAAACGTTCGAATTTCCAAACTTTAAAATTTCGGGGCATTACAAAGCCATTTCCCTATTCTAGAGTACCTAACTCAAAGAATGAACTATTTCATTGCGTAGAACACACTCAATTTAGTTAAAAATATATTTTGAATAGAATAAATCGGACTTAGAATGACAAAAAAAATATAGAAAACGAAGTCTCTCGTTGCAAAATACCCATTAGAACCCTAAAATAGGGTATGATGCGATGATACAGTGGCGCCACTGTTTTTGGCGGCGACGCATGCCCAAACTGCTCCAGGTGCATTTCGCGATGCCTGCGTATGATGCATGCGCTACAACGCATGGGGGCCAACCCGCGATGCACAGGACCGCGCGTCCACCATGAGCTGCGTGGCTGCGTCACGCACATTACTTTTTTTTATTCTTATCTTTAAATGTCAAAAATTTTCTACTCCGGACTAGAATTCTTACATTCTTAGTACTGTTGAGCTCGTATCGACGAACCCTAAGAAACAAGATCCCTCAAGGTAGATTATTTTGCTCTTTTCAAGTGGGTTCTACAAATAAAGTATGTTTACTTAAGTCATAACTTTCGACCCCAATGTTTGACCTGAGCGATTGAAGGCTAGTTACGCTTATTTTTCAAAGCTCTTTCATAATTTTAAGAGTCTCACCAAATAACCCCCTCTAAATAATTTAAAATTATTAAAAACTTAAAAATTAGATTTATTAGAAGCATGAAATTGTACTGAATATTCACGGTCATTAAAGTGCCACTGGCACTAACATATGCCAATGTGTGGATCATTGATCTTAAAAATGAATACTCTACAGACGTTATTAACATTGAGCTAATTACCAAAGTGGAGCATGAAAAACACTTCCCACTTAGTAAGGGGTACATGAAGTTAAAAAAAGTTCATATTTTATTTTCAAAACTAGGGTACAAGTGGGAGAATGAGTAACTAAGACACGGGGTACTTAAGTAACGGTAGACACAGGAAATAACTAAGGTGTGAATAGCCATGTTCATAAATAAAAGGAAAATAATATTTTCACATAAAAAACTCACACATGAGTTTTGATTAGTTTAAATTAGTGAGCCCATGTGAACTTTGTATAGGACCCACTTATAAAATCCAATCAAAATTCTTACGTGAATTTTTGTTGCGAAAATATCACTATCTAAATAAAATTTAAACGCACCTTTTTATGTTTTGTTATGAGACCTGAAAGATGAGCTTATGTATGTCAAAGTGTGGGTGAGCCTAGTAGCCAACACATTTAGATTTGATGGCACATGTAACTTAAGGAAGAAAAGTTTGACTCACTACCTGCCTCTTTTGTTGTGGATTGAAATTTGACAGCTTGAAATACTAACTTTTTTCATTCTAATAAGAGGAATGGACCAAAGTAGACTCCTACTTTGGTCAAATAACCGAAATGTGAGCAAGTTTTTACTATTTACCAAAGTAGACTTGCTCACGTGGGAACTTGCAAGTGTGTGAAGGCTTTTGACTAAACTACCCTCTCCTTCATCATATGACAACCCGATGGAAGAAATCATCTACAACAGTCGCTCAGTCCAGGAAAGTGTCTTCTTCTCCAGTACAACATTGTCCTGCGGTGGTTTTATCTCCAGTAAGGCTTTCCTACCTGGGTTGGTTCATCTTCTTAAAGCTACTTTTGTTTGCCCAGTTATTTCCTTCTTCACGAATTTTCTCTAGCATGTCTCAACGTCCAGCTCCGTATATTCCTTCGATGAAGAAGATTGATTCATGTTATTTGGGATGATGAGAAATGTGTTTCCAAATGAAAAATAATATTTTGGGTTGGATATATATTAGTCATTACGTAGTTTCTGCTAGTAAAATTTCTGGGTAACTGGAAAACTGAAAATGGGAAACTAGAAATTTAGAAGACGGGATAACTAAAAATTTGGAAAAGTAGAAAAATGAATTGCTGATATGATACGAGAAGAACATGGAAAGGGAGACACAAAGTTTGTTGTGTGTTTGGGACATACATTGGGAAAAAGACAAGTCCCTTTAACAAAGAAGGAAAAGACAAGTATTCCTTGAAATATGATACATGTTTAGAGAAAATTGTATTTTTGTGAATATGAAAGGTGTACAAGAACAATTTTTTGTTCAAATTATATTTTTGCACGAGGTTATCATGTTTTTCTTCAAGTTTCCAGTAAGCTTTTCTAGTTTTCAATTTGCCAATTTCCCAGCTTGCGTTTTCCAGTTCTTAACTTTCAGTTTGCCAGTTACCAATTTTCCCATTCGGATGTATACTAGGTCCAGGTTGCATCCCATTATGTTAGTATGGTTTTTTCTAAATTTTCTTAGCTTGCCGTTTTCCAGTTGCCCGTTTTTAGTTTTTCAATTCCCAGCTTTCAGTTTTCCAGTTGTCAAATTTCCAGTTCGAATGTATACTAAGTCTAGGTTGCATCCCATTATGTTAGTATGGTTTTCTCTAAATTGCTCATTTGTTTGATAGAAAATAGAAAAGAACAAGAACTAAAACATAAATAGAACTTAATTTTTTGAATTAATCTTTGTCATAAAACTCGGTTCAATGTTTTTGAATTATGTTCAGATGGATATTGTCTTCAGATTAAGTTGTATTAAAAATACTAATACAATAAATTCAGTTCTTGTTCTTTTCCATTTACTATTACACAAATGAGTAATTTAAAGAAAACTATACTAACATAATGGGATGCAACCTGGACTTAGTATACATCCAAACTGGAAAACTAGCAACGGGAAAACAGAAAGCTGAGACTGAAAAACGGAAAACAAGCAACTAGAAAACGACAAGTTAGGAAAATTTAGAGGAAACCATACTAACATAATGGGATGCGACCTAGACCTAGTATACATCCGAATGGAAAAAGTGGTAACTAGAAATTGAAAGCTGGGAACTGAAAAACTGAAAACAAGCAACTGGAAAACGACAAGCTGGGAAATTGGCAAATTGAAAACTAGAAAAGTCTACTAGAAACTTGAACATAAACATGATAACCTCATGCAAAAATGTAATATTAACAAAAAATTGTCCTTGTACACCTTTCATATCCACAAAAATACATTTTTCTCTGAACATGTATCATATTTCAAGGAGTTCTTGTCTTTTTCTTCTTTGTTGAAAGGACTTGTCTCTTTCCCAATGTTCGTCCTAAACATACAACAAATTTTGTGTCTCCCTTTCTATACTCTTCTCGTATCATATCAGCAATCCAGTTTTCTACTTTTCCAAATTTTCAGTTATCCCGTCTTCCAAATTTCTAGTTTCCCGTTTTTAGTTTTCCAGTTACCCAAAAATTTTACTAGCAGAAACTACATAATGACCAATATATATCGAACCCAAAATACCATTTTTCATTTGGAAACACATTTCTCATCATCCCAAATAACATAAATCAATCTTCTTCGTCGAAGGAATATACGGAGTTGAACGTTGAAACGTGAAAGAGAAAAGTCGTGAAGAAGGAAATAATTGGGCAAACAAAAGTAGCTTTAAGAAGATGAACCAACCCAGGTAGGAAAGCCTTACAGGAGATAAAACCACCGCAGGACGAAATTGCACCAGAGAAGAAGACACTTTCCTGGACTGAGCGACTGTTGTAGATGATTTTTCCTATCGGGTTGTCATATGATGAAGGAGATGCTAGTTTAGTCAAAAGCCTTCACATACTTGTAAGTTCCCACGTGAGCAAGTCTACTTTGGTAAATAGTAGAAATTTGCTCACATTTCGGTTATTTGACCAAAGTAGGAGTCTACTTTGGTCAATTCCTCTTCTAATAACTCAAAATGATCATGAAGCTCACTTTGATATTGCAGATTCATACTAGCCTTTCTGTTTTACCTTATGAACCTATTGGGTGTTTTAGAAGAAAAAAGATTTGATCCAACATTTCTAAGGCTCATGCCGGTGCATGCCAGTCAGAACTATACTAGCTTTTTTTTTAAACAAACCTTATGAGCCTACCCTATGCATGGATAGTGGGTTTATGGTTGTTGTATTCGCAAAATGAGCATTATGTGTTATATTTGCAAAATGAGCCTTATATGTATTGTTATAGGATGTATTTTTTATTCTCACTATTGATAATTACCCTAGCATAAAAAATGCATAAGAGTCGTCCATAAATAAAAAATTAACACCATGCGCGCTAGAGCACATTAGTATTATGGCTTATGATACTAACATATGCTAATATGTGCATAATCGATTGCAAATATCAACAACTCCCATCCTTACCGTCAACAATGAAAGTGATACCCTTATTTTGAGTAATTTAGATTATTTAATAAAAAAATACTTATGTGACATTAAAAAAAGTATGTTAAAAGCCTACTTTATCTTCCTATTACTATTAATAAGTGGGACCGCCACGTTAGCATTACTCTTTTAATTGTAAGACTAACCCATAACTAGGGGTGTTAACGAGCCGAGCTGAGCCGAGAATGAAGCTGTTTCGGCTCAAGCTCAAACTGCTGAAGCTCGGCTCAAAGCTCGAATAAACTCGAACTTTTCAGCTCGAGCTCGGCTCGATTTAGAAATCCAAAGCTTGGCTCGAGCTCGAGCTCGAACTTGAATAAGTGAATCATAAGCTTTGGCTTGAACTGGGCTCGAACTAAAAAAATAAAAATAATCTATATATAAATATAAAGTATATGAAGTATCACATATACTAATATACTTTTACTATTAAATATTAATTAATATACTTCAACAAGTATTATGACTACACCGTGATATTTGATTATAGTCACTATGAAAGAAGAAAACTATGACAAATAAGTTTTAGTTACATATGCTAAAAAAATGCAACATTATAATTTTTCTCACTTTATGTACATATAATCACTAAAAAAGATGTAAAAAATAAAAAATTATTTAGGCAACATTGTCATCTACTTTTTTGTGTTTCCTTTTCTTTACATGCTTATAAATCACTAATAAAAAAGTTATTCTATAATCTTAGTGTGCCTCTAAAAAATTCTGAAGTACATGTAAAAGGATATACATTTTGTAAGATGAGGATGGTCCCAATGTCATGCTTCAACTTTTAAAAGAATGTCTAATCATTCTTTTCTAAATTAAGGTTGGTCTACAAATGTCATGTTTCTTATATCATAATATGATGATGTATGACATCTATACTGACATAGTCATGAGTGAGCCTTAACTTATTTAAACGGGTCTCATATATCAATACGATACATAGTATTAGTATATAAATATGTGATTATATGTCGTTTTATATATTCCATTCGTCTTAAATTAATAACTCAATTAAATTTTTCAAAATGAACTAATCAAATAGAGCTATTAATCTAAGAATGGAGGGAGTATGTTATAAATATGTATTTAAATTAACAATTATGTTTATATAAAATATGCATATATATACATTATTTATATATAATTTTAAAATTATATTCGAGCTCGAGGTCGAGTAGCATCGAGTTCGAGTTTTATTCGAGCCGAGCCGAATCGAGTAGGGGTCGACTCAAGCTCAGGTTGAACTTATTCGAGCTCGAATCAAGTTCGAGTCAAGCTTGATTCGAGTCGAGTTTAACTCGAGCCGAGCTGAGTTTGCTCACGAGCTAGCTCGGCTCATTTACAACCCTACCCATAACTGTAGTGTTAATGACTACGTAATAATAAAAAAATGCTTCCGAGGTGCATTATGTAATTTTTATTGATCCAACCAATTAGCAGATAGGATAGGTAAAAAGCAACCAATAGGCAGTAGGATAGGATGTTGAAAGACAACACTTTCTGATTTAGTTAAATGCAGATGTCGGCAGATATAAGTGTTTTTCTCATTCAGTTCATTCTTCCAAACAATAGCTGCTGGTAGCTACGCGAATGTTTTTTTGCGATCATGACAAATTTATTGCTAAATGTTACCTTCTAAAACAAAACATGCTGTTCATTGCAAATAATATGCGCTTTTGCAACAAGGTGGCACACCTTTTTCCGTAGACAACCTTTTTTACCCCCTTTGTCCTGTATTATGTGCCTTGCCTTTCAAAATGTATTATTTAGTTTATGGCTTAATTCAGCTTTTAACCGCCTAGGTCTCCGATAAACAAACATTAATTTTTCATAAAAAGGCAATTTAAAGCAATAACATATGAGGAGAAATCAACTACAACAATGGCTAGACCTCTGACCGTCGGATCATGACCAGGGCTGGGGGCTAGTTGTAGGATAATGGGTTTTGGAATATAAAGTGCAAACATTAGGGTCAATAGGAATATAATGGATTTTGGAATTAAAATAAAGCATAATTAACTTACAATAGAATCGTAATTAATGATGTATAACCAAAGTTGCAGCTCTAAGTAGGTGTAGCTCCCCAATCATCATATCACAATGAATCGACGGTCAAGGGAGACAAAGTTGTATTGAACTATTGCTCTGGCTAGTTTTTTCTATCATATTATATTTTTTTGTAAAATTTTTCCCTCAGTCTTTCGATTAATAATTATATTTGGTTTTTTAAATTGAATTAAATTAATTTATTTTAAAAAACTAAATATAATTATTAATATAGGATAGATAGAATACTTTTTCCAACCAAACAGTACCTAACAAATGAAAGCACGTCTTTCTATGACATTTAATTTTCTAAAAGACATGCTTTTCGAAGTAATTTTTCCTAGAAAAATTTAATTTTCGAAAACCTCTATATGGCCCTATGAGAGGCGACAATACAATGCAAATGGAACTGGATTACCTTGAAACTACCTGCTGCGGATGGTGAAACTGTGCATACAATGTGGTCAAGAGCTTACGATAGAAATCTTGACATATTTTCCCGCAGCTTTCTTGAACTGGGTACTGAGATATGCTTCGAGGAAGATTGTGATCGCATGCATGGAGATGGAGAGAATCCGGACCTGAGTACCAAGTTCAAGAAAGCCGTGGAAAAGCATGTTCTGACTTAATTTCCTTCACATGCATACCACTCTCTCTGTCTGCCCATACATGATCTCCTTCCAACTCTACGGCTGCATGAAAAGTCTTTCTACGAAGAAGAAGAAAAAAGCAAGGAGACGGATCGGACAATAATTTAGAAGAAAGAAGAGAAAACCGAGTGCATGCAATCTCTACGTGCTGCAAAAAACAGGAGAAAATAGATCAATCAAAACCCATAGAACCATAATGTTCATAAATATATAGAACAGAAAATGTGTTCAGCAATTGTGCCTGATCCTGATCTTCATTAAACAGTTCCAAATGCACTACACAAAACAAACAACACTAGAAATTTCAGTCACAAGTAAAAAACTTACAAGCAGCAGGAAGCTGAATATCTAGCTGATGATTTCATCACTGATGAACCACAAGATCACAAGATCAGTAGCCTAAAAACACTGAATTTGTTGTTCATATATACATATATAACCAAAAAGCAAAAAGAAAAAAGCAGAGACAGCTATGGTGGCCATTGAAGGAAACCAGGGCATCTGTAACGCCTGTATATAGAGACAGTGGGCTAGAGGGACTGTCCGGGGCCCGGGGCCCCCTCCAAGACCGGGCTGAGACGAACTATATCACTCGTGTGGCCCATGCAACACGTGCTGCTCCCTCCTCTGACAAACAGTTGCCGGACCACGTTTCCCGGGCGAGGGTTCCCGAGGGAAGGTGGACCGGCCGGTTTGGACTCTGGGCTCCGGAGTCTGGACCGGCTTTTTTTCTTCGTTCTCTTTGATTTGTTTGTTGGGCACAACTTCCAAGACGATGACTGATTGAGACGGGGCTTTTTCCGCTTCCCGATCCATCCGCCCAGCGCGGCGGGTTGCTCGCCGACCGATTCCCGCACGGCCGTCTGAACCGTGGGGCCTACGCCCTGACCCTTGATCGATTTTTCAATCATGCTGAGCGGGCTCTAGTGAGCTGGGTTGGAAGCTCAAACTTGGGCTTCAGGAGCTTAGCTTGATTTTATCTTAGCTCTAACTGGCTCTGCATAGATAATGTAAGTTTAATTTTAGTTTTAAGTAATGTTATTACGACGTTGAGAAAGACACGTCGAAACTTTACCTTCTTCTTCTCAAAATCATTAATTTATAAGTCCCACTTATTAATAATTTTGAGAAGATAAAGTAAAATTTTAACTTATCTTTTTTAATATAACGTGAGCACTTTTCTTTCAGTTTTAATTAAACATATATGTACGTTTTAGATAAAATAAGAAAAATTTGGATATTTAAAAAAATATAGTGTCTCATATAAATGGGTTCACAAAATAAAATTATATTTTTATATCCTATATTAATAGTTTATATCTTAAAACCAAATGGAATTATAAAGAGAGAATACAAATTATTGGGCGTTGCTATCATTATGCATAAGATGTGATAATTTAGTAGAACTAGCGCTCCACTTGCCAACATTATCCTTCTCAACGTCACTGTGTAACCGAGATTTCCCCCCCTAAATGTTCTTTTTATGTAAACCTCCATAGTTTTATTGTGAGAGTGATACAATTTTAGCATCCTGTCTCGTCTAAGAATGTTGAGCTGGCTTAACTTCAGCTTGGCTCAAGTGATTGGAGCTCAATTTAAATAAAATAAGCTCAATTTTATCTAGTATTTTATATTTATTTTATTTAAAATAAGTTATAAGTTTAATTTAAATATAAAAATAATATATATATATATATATATAAAGTTTATATAAGCCCGGGCTCACGCACATCTATATTAGCCCGGGTTCATTGGGTCATCGAATTTACATCTAATGGCCCATAATGCTAAAGAGTTTAAATGCCCCTGAATATTATAGGTCATCAGATGCAAATCTGATTGCCCATATGAGCCTGAGCTTATATATATATATATATATATATAAAATCTTATTTATTATATGTTAGGCTTTTGAGGTTGGGTTTTGTATAATGTCATATTGGCGTATATAACTCAGAGAGCAAATAACTCCCAAAACTAAGGCTCACGCTAGTGTACGTCATCTAACATTTGAATGTTATGCAGGTCCTTTTTGTTGGAACAAAGGTGGCAATTTCAGTGTGGTTTGGAAAGTGCATTTCAGCCAACTTGCGCGACCAGAGCTTTCACTCTTTTTTGGTCCTTACATGAACCAACTTTTACTAAAATTTTCTCTTTCAATAATTAGAATTAGATTACTTTTTTGATTTTTTTGATCTATTATATTTTCTATGTCCTATATTTAGGCCTGAGAATTGGGTCGGGTAAGGTCAAATAGGGTCGGGTTGGCCTTAACACTCACTAAAATCGGGTTGGGTCATGACCCGATCCTATTTTTAAATTGGGTCGAAAATCTAAACCCTAACTCTACTTGTTTTTATTCAGGTATGCGGGTAACCCTTTTTTTTTTCCTTAATTTTTTTAGACTCATATTATATACCTTGTCTTTGCAAAGGGCAAACACAAATGAAATTAAATACATTACAACATTAATTTGTAATGTTTGGTTTTTTGGCTAATTTGTGGCTAATATTTTTTTTGTATTAGCCATCAATGAAGACCTTAGAGGTATAATGTTGCATTTCCTCCATTCTAAGAGAATGATATCAAAGCGGACCTTCAACGTTTTTTTACTCATGATTATCCCACTTGGCTTTCGATAACTCACATACCAACATAAAATAGATTAAACATTATTTCTTTGATTGCCAGAGAGGATCATGCATTTCAACATGTCTTAATTTTAAAAATTCAGTAACTACTTCTCTATGGATGCTCATAACTACCCTCCTTTGCAACCAGTGACACTTGATTGCTTTGCAACCAGTGACACTTGATTGCAATTCCTCCTCAAAAAACTGTCCCTCATCGAGCCTTATTATCCACCTATCTGGTTACATATTCCTAACTTGCTCCCTATTATAACTATCGGACTTTTATGTTTAAGCACATCTAGTTCAACATAGTATGCACTAAACAAATACTATTATAATATTATAAATAAGTCCAATAGACCAACACTATAATAAAATGGTTCTTTATTATTTGTAGTCGGGTAAAAGTCCAGTTAGTCGGGTTTGACCCGACCCTAAACTCAAAATGGATCAAGAGCCTAAACCCTGACCCTACTTGTAGTCGGGTTGGGTATAGGGTTAAGCGGGTCAGGTTCAGGTCAGGTAAATAGGCCGGGTTGGATTTTCCCAGCCCTATCTATATTAATAGCTTCATTTCTAATTTTTATCATTTTTATTAAAATGGTAATCACATGTGTCTAACAATAGATAAAATCATTTCTCCAACTCAGTAATAAAACTTTTGTTCCTTGAAGCTCTCCTCCAGGATGGCGACATGCTCCTTGGACAGGCATAGCTTCTTCCTTAGCCCGTCGCCATCATCCTCGTCGTTGCTCATCTCTTTGGAGTAGGACCTCTCTGCTTCCAGCTCCTCCCCTGTACCGTACATGTGCTCCCTCTCATACCTCTTCCTACTCACGCTCAAGATCATGTTGTTGGGTGACGACACTACCGCTTTGGCCTCCTCATTCTCCGTGATGAGGGTGCCTGGTTCACATCAATCCCCCACCTAAGCAGATGCACCTCCCCATTCCCACCCACTGCAAACCCAAAATCAAATGTCAGAAAACCAGAACAATTTTTTTTGCTTTAGACTAAAGTCTAAAAAATTACGCTACAAACACATCTTGTTAAAAATGGGTCAATGGTCCAATGACACTACTTTATAATTTTCATATCTTTCTTGGGTAGTTAATTATGTAATGTCTTAAGGGTTTTATCTAATGTCATCTATGTAATCTAGCCGAGAGAGTGAAGCCATCATGCCATTGTAAAATAGTAAGAAAACATAGCCGCCATTGCTACAGAGTAAAAATAAAGGAGAAATAAATTTGATGAGAAAGGAGAAAAGAGCATCTTCATTAGATATAGTGAAGAATCCAGAGCTTATAGACTTTTCAATTTTAAAACAAAGATATTGGTAATCTCAAGAGATGTAATCTTTGATGAAGAAGGCTCATGGAACTTTAGAGAAAGCATTGATAGATCTTCAAAAGTGTATGTAAAAGATGAAAAAGAAGGGGCTTCATCAAGTCATCAAACTTTAAATGGTTCATAATTACAAAAGCATGAAACTCCTCCTACACATTATGACTCACGGCAAGATTCAAGCATATGACGAATTAATTTAAATGATGTGGATAGTGATTCACCTCAAAGAAAGGTACATTCACTTCAAGAAATTTATGATGAATGTGATGTATTTTTTGTTGTGATCCAACAAAATTTGAAGGTGCTTCAAGAAAAGAAGTTTGGATAGAAGCAATGGATAGTGAGATGAATATGATTGAGAAAAACAAGACATGAGAGTTATTGATAAACATCAAGACAAGGAAGTGATTAGATTAAAATGAGTATACAAAACAAAGTTCAATGAAAATGACTCAATTCAAAAACATAAAGCAAGAATAGTTGCAAAAGGGTACTCACAACAACCCGGCATTGACTTCAATGATAATTTGATTTACACTAACAATAGTCTAAGGATGATAAAAGAATTCAAGTACACTATGAAGAAAGAATATGAGATCAACGATCTAGGACTCATGAAATATTTTCTTGGGATTCAAGTGAAACAAAAAGATGGTGAAATATTAATATCTCAAGAAAAGTATGTTGATGATTTGTTGAAAAAGTTTAATTTGACTAATTGCAAAGAAATGGTTACTCCTATAGGTATAAATGTGAAGTTGTCAAAAGATGTTGGATGCAAATTGGTGAATGAATCCTCTTATAGAAGTCTTGTTGGTTCATTGATCTACTTGACAAACACAAGATCTGATGTTGTGCATAGTGTGCACATTGTTGCTAGGTACATGAGCAAACCAAGTAAAACTCATCTTGAGGCGACAAAGAAAATTTTGAGGTCTATGAAAGGAACAAAGAATTTTGGACTGAAATATGAATATGAAAAAGAGAATGAATTAATTGGTTATTTCGATAGTGATTGGGCCGATAACATTGATGATAAAAGAAGCACTTCTGGCTACATCTTCACATTGGGAAGTAAGGTAATATCATGGAAGCAAGACATCATTGCTCTTTCCTCTGCCGAAGCCGAGTACATAATATCTTCAAGTGCATTATGTGAAGCGGTTTGGTTAAGGAGAATTCTCAAGAATCTCAAGTATGAGTAAGTATACTCAACAATAATTTTTTGTGACAACATGTCGGCCATTGTAATGACTAAAAACAACAAAGCACATTGAGTTGAGACACCATTACATAAAAGAACTAGTGGAGAAAGGTGAAGTTGAAATGAAGTTTATCAAGACCGATGATCAATTAGCTGATGTGTTCACCAAAGCGGTAGCAATTAAGAAGTTTATATATTTTAGATACCATATGAAAATGACAAATTAAAAAGGGTTATTAAAAATGATTCAATGTCCAATGACATTACTTTATAATTTTCAAGTCTTTCTTGGGTAGTTAATTATGTAATGTCTTAAGGGTTTTATCTAATGTCATCTCTGTAATCCGGCCGAGAGAGTGAAGCCAACATGTTATTGTAAAACAAGAATAGCCTTCATTGTTCGTTGTCTTCTTCTCAAAAGCCCTTTGATTATTTCAATTAAAAACTTTACAGTTTCCATTTCTTTCTTTTTTCTCTCATCCTCTCCAACACATCTCAAATACCAGAAGGCGAAAGCAAGGAGCTCCAAGGGCTCTTGTGCATGAGGAGACTCGAAGGGAAGGATGTGGCAACGGTGGTGGGGGGCATGAGATTGAACTGCAGTGGAAAAAGAAGAATGAAGAACTGATTCCACCCAGAGAGAGTGGAGGTTTCTTTAAGAGGACAAGGTGTGAATGTGGTAAATAGGGTTGTAACCTGATCGGAATAGGTGGGTCAGTGGCCTTGGCCTTAACTTATTAGATTATTTCTTGGCTCAGGCTTGACCTTAACCCCATGCGAGCTTTAAAAAGTTCAGCCCTAGCTCGATCCTAAAAAAACTCATGTCGGGCTGCAAGTTTTTTTATTTTTTTATTTAATAAATATTATTTTAATAATAAAAATTATAATTTTGAGTTTTTTCTATATTGCCTGGCTGAATAATACAATATTTTATATTCCCTGGATTTTAAGCACAAATGCCAACTAACCCGAACTTACACGATATAAGGAAAATTTTAGACATAAATACTCCTAGTCAGGGTTTAGGGTTTTATATCGTGTAAACCCTTTACAGGTTGCATTTACATATGAACGACTTCACAGACAGGCGATTTCTCAGTGAGAAGCAAATATGCAGCCTGAGTTCTGATTTTCAACCCATCCCATTGGCAATTTTGATTGTCCGAGCAGTGAGAACCAAACATGTAGCGTGAGTTCTGATTTTTTACCCATCCCACTCGTGATTTAAAAAAACTCTAGTCGGTTTTTCGCAAAGTCCGGTTCTTCTTGTTTCTAGAAGGTGACTTTGAAATTTTCCTCCTCAAAGCGAGTTTTGACCAGGAAGTGAGGTTCTATTAGATTGTATACTGACACAATCCTGGTAAAGTAGTGAATTTTGGAGAAAATCACTAGTCAATTGAAGGGTTAATTCTGCTTGGATCAATTTCGTGGTAAGGCCTTTCTCTAGCTCTAGATAGTATGTTCATATACACAAGTTTTGATATTTAGTGTTTTGGAACACACGAAGTAGTTACTACTTTTATCTTCGTAGTAGAATGTTGCGTGATCAAGGATACGATAAGTAATATATCATATTTGTGAAAATATGATATTCAACATAGATGTCCTCCTATCATGTATGCGTACATTAATAACATGATAAGTGAAAGATGACTTTCAAGTATTGTGCTATCATGTCTGAGAAGGCATCCTATCATATATATGATAACATGATATATACATTTAACATGTATAAGTACATTAGTTACATAATGTGAATCAACACAACTCTTTGATTTTGGTCACGACCTATTGTTGATATATATATATATATATATGTATGTATGTATCATCTTTTACAAATGAAAAGCTAAAAGAATAGAGTCAAATAGTTAAATCAATGAAGTCATCAGAAGAGAAGAAGAAGAGAATTTATGGGAGGAGACCAAGTCTAAAAGCGAACAATTTCCCTACTAAACTCCGACTATCAAAAGACCTCATTGAATCGAGTCTGGGATGTAAGGCAATCTTGGAGGAGACTGGGTTCTCCTCAGTATACGATTGCAAGACAATATTATTTCTAGGCCGCTCTTAGACTTCCTAATAGGTGAGTGCTGGGATGACTCATAGGAAGTTTTCAACATTTGGAGCAAAATACTACCCCTGACAGTTGAAGAGGTTACACTGATGAAGGGTTTGAGTGTGAAAGGGAACCCATTGAAGTTGGATAGTGGTAATGAGAAGGCTACCTAAGGCAAGGGGTAATTCTTTAAAAAGTTCTTCCCAGGGAAGTGGCTGAAGAAGAATCTGATTAAAGAAATTTTAAAAGAAGTGGCTAACAATAGACGGATTGTTACCGACGAGGACTTAGTACAGTTGGCCTTCGTGCATATGGGGGTCCTCGTTTTATTCACACAAAGCAATAGATCAGTATCCCCATCTTTGTGTGACTTCATAGATGACATTATAGTTGTGGGAAGGTACATTGGGCCATTCATAATATGTTGATTCGAGGCATATCATCATCCAACCAAAACATAAGGAGCAAACAAGATGAGTGCTTTGCCATCACCAAAATTCTCATTGAGGCTTCATTTTTACTCTAGGTAAACGTTATTTTATCAATAACATGATGTGATCAATTAGCATAGTATGAATAATACAATATTATAATCATACTTTATGTATATCGTAATATGAATCACAAGATAGTTTGTGTATCATGTTTATGGAAATACGATATATAACACGAATGTGTATGTATCATGTTATCGATTCCCTATCGTGTAATATGTGAAAGCCTATCATGTTTGATAACATGACTCATGTATGTGCCACTAATGTAAGATTTATTTAATGTAATTTTTGTTCACTGATCGTGTTCAGTTGTCTCAGTCATATGATAGTTCATGTAAGCAACAACATGCCAGGGGTTATGTCGTGTCATTGTTCACTCAACCTTTATTGACATCGTGTATGTAAGTAAGCACATGATCGGTCCTTTAGTCGTGTTTATGATCAGATGACCTATTTATTTGTCATGTCATATGCTTGTGATTAGTGTGCTATCAAAACCATGACTATCAGATAATCGTGTCATGAATAATGATGATTTTGTTCAAAAATAGTACCGAAAGACAATTGTGTTTGGGGAAATAGTCTAACTTTTATTAAAAAAAATTTTTACATAATAGTACTCCATTACATCCAAAATACTCATCTTTATAGAACTTAAATTTTTTTAAAAATCCCTCAATCGAATGTAAAATGTATAAAAATACTGCCCATATAAATTCAAATTGACAAATTCCTTTTTGCAATATCTTAATTAGAATGAAATCTTCTTACTAAATATACATTAAAGTAATGGATTCTTCAATTAGAGTTAGTTGTTGCAAGGAAAATTGCAGGACCTAAACACGACAATTATTTTACACAAGTCACTTTTGGACATTCATTCCCCTTTTCTTCAAGGCTGCTCTTTGTTCTAAATACTAAATTTCATTCTATCACACCCTTAACTCCAAAACTAAATCCTAAAATTTTCTAATTCTGAAATAAAGATTTATCAATGCTTCAGTTTTGAAACATGGATAGGACTTTTAGTTTCATCTATGTGATCCAATCAGTACAAATAGTCTTAAAGGTTTTCATCAATTTTGCCACGTGTGAACACGATACATTTCAATCCAAGTTTCTTGAGATGCAGGTTTCAATCCTAGTTCAAAGGAGGGGTGATGGGTCTTACTTCTACAGTTCAAGTACTCTTAAATTAGAAATGATAAACCAAACCTTTCCTCTACAAATCAAGTCCTTCCTCTAATAACCCTTCTACCAAGTAGATCTCCTTAAGTAAGGGTCTCAACTAGAAATTGCTTTTCACATCAACTCAAACATAATGCCTTACAAACCCTATATTTACTCACTAATAGTTTTTAGTCATTCAAAATACAGACTCAGATTCAGATTGGTCCATGGCAATGGAACATATTGGCACCTTGTGCATAGATTCAAATATATACACTAAACAAGATGACACTACAACATAATCTAGCAATAAAAAGTTAAATATAAAAAAATTCAAAAAATCAAGTTACATAATAGTACTCCATTTTGGTGGGAAAATGTGACACTTTGGAGTATTTGTATTTGCATATTTGACCTTGGTATTATACCCATAGAGTTGGGTGTGGGGCTTAGTCGCAGGCCACGGGCCTCAATGCACACTTTCAGTACAAAGTTTGGATATACAATGTGTAAACAAGACGTTAATGCGTGATGGGGATATAAATGAAAAAAAAGTATAAGTATCTGGAACCCCAAAATTGAGTTTCAGAAACTTGTGACTTCCAAAAAGTTTTGACGTCTAGTAAGAATGAGAGAAACCTGAGGGACTTTTTGGTCACTCCATGGTCCCTATTTTGCCATCAAACTCCTCCTGTTTTACATGGATATACTTTGCCTTACTGCCATGAGTCTGTTGGTACTAGCTATGACCACCACCATATCCTGATTACTCCTACCTGTCACGCCCCGGCACTGCCCAACCCGAGTAGAACCCGGTCTAGGGGCTGGTCAAGTGCATGGGGGCGACAAGGAGATTGAAAACAATTAACAGAAGACTTACGCCCTAATCACGGGGTGATCTAAAATAATGACGGAGTTAACACACTACTTTGAGTAAGAGTAAATAGTAGAACCAAAAGAGTTACTTTAACTCTAAATTAAACCACAAATCTCAAACCGACATACTAATAACCATAGCCAACACACTTGGCTCAAAATAAGGTCTCAAACAAATCTAAAGATATAATATATCACAAGTCTGAAACAAGAACCACTCCACAAGGGGTTCTAACACATAAACCTGCATAATAGTGTCTCAATCACACATTTTCTGATCATGCATTTATAACACATAAGCATGCATAATAGTGTCTCATTCACACGTTTTTTGATCGTGCATTCAAAACACATAAACCTACATAATAGTGTTTCAATCACACAATTTCTGATTATGCGTTTATATATATCACATTAACCTCATTCACCCTGCACGACAAATATGTCAAACACATGATACACAATCATGCATAACATTCATAATAAACATGTATCAATACAAATGGTGAATGCCTCCATCAAGGAGTAAACACAAGTAATGTCACACAGGCGGGACATAGACAAGGCCACGAAGGCATGTCATGGTCTAAATTCCACACAAGAAATGTAAGAGGGTTGGGGTTGTTAGCCCCTAAAGCTGCTCGCCTGAACAGAACACATAGTAAAGTCCGAATCTCACACAGAGAACCTCGAGCAGGGGTGTTCGCCCTGGGACATCTCTTGTAGTAGGAAAGAGCCCGAATTCCTACACAGGGAACCCTAGAACATGTGGTAGCTGGTGCACAAAGTGTACCACTCTCGATTCTCAGGGTCCAGGAGACACTCAAAAAATCTCAATCTGCAAAACAAATACACAACTCATCCCCACATAGGAACTCAAATCGAAAACATGACCTTTCGGACCAACCAAGTTTTGATTAATTTACCAACCAATTAATCCGGCAAGCAATCTCAATCATTGCATATAATCGATCAATTTCGGTTAAATATCGGTAAAACTTCGTTCATGACTACCGATCCATGATGCATGATGTCATGATATATCCGTAAGTAAGACCTACGTGGGTTCTAACACATGGAATGTGCTTCCAATCAGTCCCCTCATGCATCATAATCAAAGCATAATTAACTACAATTTCATAGTAGATTCTGTAACACCTTGCTTTTCGATTACGTCTAACCAAGGGGGTTAGAGGTAATTAGAAATTTTTGTAATAAATTATGGATGGTTTTAACCATTGAAACCTCTGTATTTGAATAGAGCTCGAAGAAACGAGCATAACGATTCGAAGAACGGGCGAAATGGAGGTCGGGACCGGAAGTTACGATATTTGATAAACGTGCAATATAGGTGGGACCCACTTAGAAAGAGCACAATTTATTGCTTTAAGTGGTTTGGTATCGAAGGGCTCATCGATATGAGTCCAACAGTACCAAGAACGCGCGAATCCGATTCCGAGGTAGGGAGATACACGCGTTTGAAGATTTGATTTAAAAATTTAAAAAAAATAATAATAAATATTAAGGTGCGTGCACGACGCACATGCTGCATGCGTAACGCGCGGCCACGACGCGCAGTCACCGCGTGCAGTACACTCGCTTGTCGCGCTGCGCGCGGGTGACGCGAAATGGCAGGCGCCGCGGCGCGCCGTGCGTTTTCGCGGGCGCCACCACCCGAAATTGCGGCGCCGCCGTTTCTGGAGGCGCAGTGCCGCGGTTTCGACGGCTCGGGGGCTATTTATACCCCCATTTCTTTCCATTCTTCACCCAGAACTTCTTTTCCTCTGTTTCTGACCGTTCTGAGGCCGATTAAGGCCATTCAAGACCCGTTTCCCACTAAATCGAGCGTGCTCTACGCAATGGAGTGGTTCTTTTTTTGAGTTGGAGTCTGTATAAGGATGAAAACGCCCCAAGACAAGAGGAGGTTCTGCCCGCTACCTTCGAGCATCAACCGCCTTCATTTTCTCTGTTTCTGGCCATCCTAACTCCGATTTAGTCGATTCAAGAGGCGTTCTTGACTAAATCGAGTATGTTCTACGTGATGGAGGGTTCCGTTTTCTGAGTTGACGATCGTATGAAGAGGAAACACCCCAAGACAAGGAGAGGTTCTACCCGTACCAATCAACTTTGTTTTTCTCTGTTTCTGGCCATCCTAACTCTGATTTAGTCTATTCAAGAGGCGTTCTTGACTAAATCGAGTATGCTCTATGCAATGGAGGGTTCCATTTTCTAAGCTGACAATCTTATAAGGAGGAAATGCCTGAGACTAAGCGAGGCCCTGCCCGAATACCGAAACGAGGAAAAGAGACCCGGAGCAAGACGAGGTTCTGTCCATAGATACCGATACTGTACGAGTTATGATGGAGGTAAGCATTTCTGATCTTCCGTTGTAATTATAGAACAACATATGCTAAGTTATGATGTGTGTTGTATGTGCCTATATGCTTGTCGTGCTATATGCTTGCTGTGCTATGTGCTTATATGCATGCTGTGTTATGTGCCTATGTGCTCATATGCCATGATGTGTACTCATATGCCATGATGTGTACTCATATGTTATGATGTGTGCTCATATGCCTTGATGTATGCTCATATGCTATGATGTGTACTCATATGCCATGATGTGTGCTCATATGCCATGATGTGTATTTATATGCCATGATGTGTGTTGTCTCGCTCTAGGGTAGAGCACGACATGTAATATGATTTTGATCCAGCTCTGTGGTAGTGCGAGATGTATGATTACGTTAGTTTGTTAACTTCTGCTTGACTCCGATATATGACAAATTTTTGTAAATATCAGTATATACGTATTTTAACATATATGATTTTGTGACGATTGTTGTATGTAGTAGCCGTTAGGCAGAACTATGTTCGGATCCGATCGTGTTGGAATAATATCCAATACGTACGTAGGCAACCAACGGCAAGGCAACGTTGGCCCGATCCAAATCATTATAATAATATGTTTTATTTAGTTTTACATGCGACGAACTATGAAGCTTCGTTGTGTGTACGTGTTCGTTACAACCTAAGTCTACGTACGAGGAAGCCTTAAAGCTCCGTAGTGCGTAGACGAACGTTGCACCTCTCGCACTCAGACGATGATTCTTGGCTCAAAGAAAAGAAAATTTTTCTATTAGTGATTTTGTGGGCCCAGCCTAGGTCGGGTCATTACAGATTCCCCATACGTGTGTGTATTCATGCATATTCTCAGCACATGACCAATGTTTGACATAAACTCATAAGACAATATACGCATGCTTAAACATGTTCAAAACAATAATTCCAACCTAAAATCAAAGTAAAATCCACCATAAAGCTTAAATCCATCCATGTGAAATTGAACGTTCACTCCCACAAACATGATTTTTCCACACATTAAGCCACAAAATGATCACATCAATTACCCATAAACCATCCTCATTATAGGATAACACATCTCACCATTTTCCATATAATATCCCTGCTATAACATATTCTAATCACAAGAATTCTAACATTCAAATGTTCAAGTTACTTCAATATTACGTGCATAATTATCAATATATAATATAATACCACATGACAACACCTAAACATAATCCATACACTTCTATCATCAATTCCACACCTCCAGTAGCCTAATTTCAACATAATACACCTCCTATAACCATTAGAATCATCAAATAGAGTAAAACATTGAAATGAGCCAATTTTTTTAAAAAATAGCAAAACTGCCGTGTACCCGATCGATCGGCCTACAAGGCCATTCGATCGTTTGAACTGAGATTCATCCAAAAATGTAGTGTTGCCAATCGCAAACAAAGCAGTTTTGACCTTTTTCTCCATTTCAAAAATCAAAACCGAGACACCATGAATGTCACAGCCCGGATTTTTAAAACCCTTTTTAAATAAAGGACACACGATAAATCACGATAAATTTTTTTTCTTTCTTTCTTAAACACAAAACAAATCATCCGATTAAATATCCAGGTCGTGATAACTGGGGTTCACAAATATGAATATCAAAACACATGATATTATTATACGTGTCAAATTTCGTAAATAGCAGGTTAACCCTCTAAGTACAAATTTGTTATTTGTCCAAAAATAAACAACCAAGTAAAGTTGGCTCTCACGTCAGTAATTACAATTATTTACATGATTACAGAAGTAAGAAACCAGGTCCCACTAATGCAACGTCGTCCTCAAATGCCCACCAATGTCCCGATCTCGCAACGTCCCCTTCCAAAGAACCTGCAAACAAACAAGACCAAACAGGCAACAAAACATCTCCTCCCCTTGGAGGAGCATTCAAAAGAACAAAAGTAAAATTTAATGTTTTTTGGATCAGACCAACATCACCCGATGTTGGTTGTCTACATACTCATCAGACAATATCTCCAATGTTTCCAACAAGATTGGATCCAGACGTAGTTCTGCCTAACACTACACTATACTAAGAAGCATATCATCACACATGCAATGTTTAAGTATTTTTAAGCAACCTACATTTTATGTAAGTCCTTTAATCGTTCCACTTGTTCTAATTAAACAAGCAATATCAAACAATGTTATTAATTATCTCTCGAACCATTGTTCGATAATTAATATCCTCGTCTAATCCCAATGACAGACAAACTCATCAGATGTCAACCTAAGTGACAAATGATAACGAAACACCCTGAAATCCACCAGGCCCTTGGAATCCACCAAAAAGTACCATTTCCCCTCCTAACCCAAGAAGGACTTGATCGGAGTGGAAGGGCATGACCCACAACTGCACCTGAACAGAAGTGGCGGGAAAAGCCAACCAAGCAAGATGTCAACTAATCCAATTGCGTGTACACTAAAAGATCCTCAATAGATCTATGGTGAGCCTGGCTCAACAGAGCTCCTTCCAATGGGGAAGTGCAACTACACGGTCAAATCAGCGGCTCCTCAATAGAGCTAAAACTCATGAAACCATTTTGAACCCTATCCTACTCATCTATAAGATAGGATTACGAATGACTATCCCAAACCATATAAGCAAGTTATGTACATAATGCTCTAGTTGATCGATGTACTGGGTTGCATACACTTGTAATTCACTGCCTTAAACCCTGAGAATTAGGGTTATTCCCCTTGTTTCCCGTGACACTGCAACCTGACAGGATTGTCATGTCACTTACTGGTCACACCCCTTCCATTTGAATCCATTTAACATCACAGTAGCATACCCTAACATTTAGTAGTTAGGTTATTAGTTTTGGCAGAAATAGAACATACTATCTCTAAGGGCATTGGGGTAATTCTACCACCTAGGGTACGGTACTCTCCCTTGGGTCATTGGTCATCTCATTACCCTTTTATTTATTTTAAGTAATAATCCTCTCAGGAGACTCTACTCTCAAATTGACCCGCGCTTCCATTCACACGAATGTGGGCGAGTCCACTCAAAGGGGTATTTATGTTATTAGGTTTAAGGCCTTATTAACATCTAATGGGTCCAAAATTGAACTCAAAGGTACTAGTTGACTTCATGGACTCTGTGTAATTTTCCTGGTGTGTGACAGGGTCATGAACTCCTTGAACCAACACAGGTTTTGACTAATGGTTTACTATAACTAAGGGTAAAATGGTCAATTAACCACTCATTGGGATTTTTACTGACTACGTGGTTCATCTTATAATTAGTTTACACATTAAACTCTCACTGACAATTTTTAGATCAACTCATAGGCCCCCGAACCGGAGTCCCGAAGTCAGGTAAGTGGTTTACCCACGGTAATTTAACTATAAGGGGTAAAAGGGTCATTTTACAATCTCTGGGATTTTTCCCCAATCTGAAACTTGGTCTGAATATTACTACACCTCTTAGGGTCCATGTGTATTTTTCTAGAATTTGTTTGACACTTTTAGCCTCATGAACCGGACCCGGTTCAGTATCATCTTTTATTCTTTAAACCGGAGCAACTAAAAAGAACCCTTTTTTAGAACTAGGTTAGAGAGACTGAACCGGACCAGTTCTGGTCCAACAGTCGTCTTCAACCTGGGCTCAGCAAACAGGGGAAACGGTCCCCTGTTCTAGAGCAGGCATCTCTAACCACCTCGTGATAAGGGTAAGGCCGCCGGATGATTGCCGAGAGAATGTCCCTCCAACTCGTCCAACGGCAACCTAATTGTTTACAACTTATCCCTTCAGCTCTAGAAGGGAACCCACTGGATCTGCTGTTAGGCACCGTGACTGACCAAAGACAAATTGAGAAGAAAGAGCATGATTATGATTATAAATGAACTCTCTAAGCATTTATGTGTATAGACAATAATTAACACCTCAAAATCGGATTTGGAAACACCACTTAAAGCATGTTAATATGAAGAGTTTCTTGTAATGTTAATAGACAGATCACTGACCTACATCATCGGCTAATGGTAGGTGAGAAAACCACCAATCAAAGTGATTCTACGAGGAAGAAACGAACACATATATATAAAGATAGGTGCCACTAATATAAGTATCAAATCATCTTACGGAGTGCAGTAGAGAATCACAACGGTAATGAACTCTTTATCCCGTTGATTGTGATTGTGTCCTCCACCCGTAGTCGGAGTCACCGGAAGGTGACCAGCCAAACCACCCTTGCAACTGGTTCAACCAATACTCAAGGTGTTCCCCAGCCGCAACGGGCCATAGACAGCTGTTCGACCATAGAATTGGTTTTAGCTACAAATTTTACCTAGGGAGGAAGTTATTATACTAAGAATGTCAATGGGTCAAGTACCCTATTTTCCAAGTATTTAATTTTCGAAACTTAGGAAAATTCGGGATATTATAATAAAAACACTTCAAAACCTTCATCTATGGTCCAAACACTATAAAAAACTCATCAAACCTTCCAGAATACTAATCTACATCATTCTAAGATAAAACCCTAAGAAATAGGAACCAAATACTAACATTTATTAAACCCGCCATTAGAGTCTAAATCAAGCATGTCCATTCCAAATAAACCATGAAAAATCAAGATTTTGCCATGCAAAACTGAGATTTCGAAAATCCATTACCTTGTCACTTGTTTTGGTTTGGATTTGACCTTTACTCTTCTTGGAAACCTTCCAAAAACATAGTGTCTAAGTTAAACTCTATTAAAAATCGGTTTAACCTTAAAAACTTTAAAGAAATCTTAGATCTAGGGTTTGTTAAGCATAAAAAATAAATTTTGAGAAGTAGGGTTTGAATTAAGTAAGTAAAATCAGTGAATTTTATTCTTGAAATCGAATCAAATCAAAGGGGAAAAGATGGATTAAGAATAGATTAGAAGAAAACCTAGGGAGCTTGATTAAGAAAAACATACCTTAATCTCTTTCTAATTTGGGCCTAATTGAGGAATTAAGCCTTAATCACCTTCTCTCAGCCTATTCCCAAAATGGAAATGGCTCAGCTCTTTTTATTTATAGTAGGGCTTGGGGTGTACCTAATTAACTAGTGGGGGATAACTAGAAATTTGAGCTAAAAATAGGTATTTTGATCATTTGAGCACTAAATAAATCTGGAAAATTTTGAAAATTTTTGTATGCCTTCTATTGATGTTGGGGCATTTTGGTTTAAAAACTTCAATTTTGTCGATGGGGCCCACAGGGGGAGTCCAGCCAAATCCTAATTTTTAGAAAATTAGTAAAAAATTCCAAAAATTTAGATTTGACCAAAAACTACTTAAAATTCATAAATGTAGGGTTAGTTTTGATTAAAACCTTTAGAAACTCTATTTATTTTTAAAAATTACTAAATTTAATCAGAAAATGCTTAAACCACATGATAACCAATAAATAACATTAAGAATAAACCGGTTCAAGACGAGAGTCCTTACACTACTGGTCTTTTCCTCGGCTTTTCTCACCTTCTAAATTAGTTTTTGGGCCATAGGAGGGCCATTTTGAAGCCGCCCTCAACTAGACTTATCTTCGTCAAGCCTCCATGATCCCATAGGCGCTGACTAGAGCTACCACATGCTCTCCTTGCTCCTCCGTGAGTTGTCGGTATTTTTTTTGTTCTTCTCATTGTCTGGTATTTTTTTTAGACGCCGGTGTGTTTTCGATTGTCATCCGGCCTCCCATCACCTCCTTTTGGCCGTGCTTGGGTTGGCAAAGGTATGGCCACCACCCTAGCCTAGTCGAGCCTGCCTCGACCCAGTGTCAGTTGGGGGTTACCGTTTTCAACCTTACTTTGCCCCTATTGTCCTATTTCACCCTTATGCTCGATTTGGGTCTTACCCATATAACCCTCCATGGCCGTTTTGCCATTATGATGCAACCAGTTACCGATTAGCCTTGGGTCAGCCTTGTTTCACTGTGGCATTTACTCTGCCACTTCTCAACCTTGAGTCATCCCTTTGCCCTCTGCCATGCATGATGCACAAGCACAAGCACAACTAGGGTTGTCAATGGGTAACTATTTACCCGTCTCACCCGCTCGCCCGATTAGAAATTTATGGGCGGGTAATTGATAAATGGGTAATGGGTAAATAAGTGGGTAATTTTACCCGCCCATTTATTATGTGGGTAGGGTATGGGTAACCCCTTATCCATACCCGTTACCCATTACCTATTACCCATTACATGAATCATATATAAAGACATAGTTGCATATGTTGCCCAAGGAGAATGTATTGCATATGAAACATTTTGTACTTTCATTGGAACATTTTGTACTTTTATTGTAAAACATTGGATAGGCTTTTAAGAAATATATATAAATTTATAATGCAAACTTATAATTAAGAAAACAGAAGAGAATGTGGTCAATCTTTTGTGTCTTCTTACGTTATGCTTGTTGCATAAAGTGTGTATCCTGAAAAACAAATATAAATTTTATCCTCGATGAATCGCAGTATGAAAGTGAATGATAAGTGAGAGGATTTTGTGTTGAGTAAGAAGTGAGAATTTTATTTTTAGTTTTTGATGTCATGCTTTTTGGTTTTGATAAGTACTCAGTTTTTACTGTGTTATAGCTGATCAAAAGAGTAAGATTTATATATGAACAAGATTAGTCTTGTATCTTGTAGCATTTTAGTATGATGATCGAAAGACTTTGGAGTAATGAAAATTACTTTAAAATCTTGATTTTTTTATATGTATATATAAGGTGTCAGAATCTTATTATATTATTTTTTTGTATAAAATGTAAGGTTTGTGTATGCAATATTGCTCATTTCCTTATTTGATAGAACTTGTGATACATTGGATATGCTTTTAAAAATATAAATAATTTATGACAATTTATTTTATATTATTTATTATTATTTATTGTTTATTGATCTGTTGTTCATTTACCTGTTACCTGCCCATTTACCCAATGGGTAATGGGTAGTGGGTAGGGTATGGGTAATGAACGAGGAAATGGGTATTGGGTAGGGTATGGATAAAATTTTTGGAAGTGGGCATGGATGTGGGTAAAGCCTTACCCGACCCATACTGTAAGGACCCTCATCTTTAAACCGGTTTTGGTTTTCTTTAATTATTGATTATCGTGAGATTTACGTGTTTTCTGATCTTATTCGGTGATTTTGTAAATAAATAGAGTTTGTGATGGTTTTAACCAAAATTAACTTCAATATTAGTGGTTTTAAGTGATTTTAAACCAAATGTGAATTTTTGAGATTTTTCGGAATTTTCACTATTTTCCCAAAAATTAGGGTTTTGGCGGGACCCCTGTGGGCCCCACGGTCGAAAATTTTATTTTTGTGTCAAATGACCCTAGACATATACTTAAGGTCACACAAAAATTTTCAGAATTTTATTAGGCTTAATTCGTGCTTAAATTTGCAAAATAACCACTTTTAGCCTACTTTTCATATTTACACCCCAAAACTTACCTATGCCTACCCCAACCCTTACTATAAAAGGGCAAACCAGAGCCATTTCCATTTTTGGGAATAGGCTAAGGAAGGAGGTCTGGCCTAATCCCCACTTAGGCCCGAATTAGAAGCCGATTAAGGTAAACTTGCTCTAATTAAGCACTAATCCATGGCTTTTCTCTTAATTTCTTCCAAATCTACCATTTTCCCTTTTGATTCAATTTGTTTTTGACTATCAAAAGCTACTGATTTGTGTTTTACTACAAACCCTAACTTTCAAAATTCGATTTTTACTACCAACAAGCCCTAGATCTAAGATTTAATTAAGGATTTCTTAAGTAAATCGATTTCTATTGGTGTTTGATTCAAACTCATTGTGTTTTCAAGGATTTCAAGAAGGGTGACTCTTCAATCCGAGCTTAATCAAGTGCTGAGGTAATGGGTCTTCGAAATCTCTGTTTATCCATGGTAAAACTCTTCATTTTTGGCTTATTTCGAAATGGTTTGCTTGATTTAGTGTGTTAATGGTAAGATTAGAAAATAGAATTATTTAATCCCGATTTCTTAGGGTTTTGCATTATTATGGTTTGGTTTGATATTCTGGAAGTCAAGGAGGACTTTTGATGATGATTAGGGTGTTAGATGTGGATTTGAAGTGCTATCTATGGTGTTTCGGTTTGGATTTGCGAAAGGAAGAAGATGACTGTTCTGCCGTGTTGGCGATCGATCGGCCTTGCAGGGCGATCGATCGGCTGAACTGAAAATTTCAAAATTTTGCGTGTAACCGATCGAACGGCCTGAAGGGCGATCTATCGGCTACACAGGAAATTGTATGTTGTGTGTATGATGCCTATTTTGATGATTCTACTTTAGCTTGCCAATTTTATATGAATGTGGAGTGTTTTAAGCTATGTTAGGCTACTGGAAATGCATGCTATTGAGTTTATGGAGTTGAGATATATGCTTAGTGATGGTGGAATGACTTATGTTTTGTGGCATGATGTTGGAATCGTTATTTTGAAATTATGAATAGTTGTTTCCCTTTGGTTAAGCATATTTCCGTAGGACTACAATCATTGTTGGACAGATTTGTCATGATAAATTGTGATTAATGGTGTGTGAATGTTGGTGAATACCATGACTCAATGATGAAATGAGTGATGTTATAGGTGTTTAGCCTTTGTGGTTGAGTTTTGAATCTAGCTAAGATTTCAACGATTCTTCTACTATGATTTCATTTGGAATTCATGTTTAGGTAGAAATTCACATGTGTAGTGTGGTAGTGAGTTGATTTTCAAGCATGTTAATATGCATCATGTGAAAGGCTTCTACTAGTTACACACACACACATGTGGGGGTTAAATGATGATGTTGAAGCTTAATATCGTGATTTTGAATGATGCATTAGGGGCTGGTGAGAGCACTTATCATGATTAGGGTTTATGTATGCTTTGCCCACGCATGTACCATGCTGCACGCATCATGAAAATGGATTTCCAATTGAGGCTTCATCGTGATTAATCGAATTTGACCGATTGGATGCAATGTGATGGAATTGCGTGCCGGGTTTATCGGTCGTGGATTAATCGCAAGTTGATTGGTCTGAAAGGACATATTTTGATTTGAAATTCCTGTGTGGAACGATTTGAAATTCCTGTGTGGAACGATTTGAAATTCCTGTGTGGAACGATTTGGAGTTCCTGTGTGGAACGAGTGCACTCCCCGGGTTGAGTCTTGTTTAATGGAATGATGTGGGGACGAGTTGTGTACTTGTCTTGCGGATATGTGAGAATATCATTATGTGTGTTATCTGGACCCTGAGAATCCAGTGTGGTATGCCGTGTGCACCCCGCTACGACGTGTTCTAGGGTTCTCTGTGTGAGAACTCGGGCTCTTCCCTCCGCAGGAGATGTCCCTGGGCGAACACCCCTGCTCTAGATTCTCTGTGTGAGAATGGGACATCCTTGGCCAGGATCGTCCAGGGCGAGCAGTATTAGGGATTGACAACCCCGATCTTTCTTGAATTCTTGTGTAGAATTTTGTACCATGACACGCCTTCGTGGCCTTGTCTATGCTCCCGTCTGTGTGACGTTAATGTGTGATTACTCCTTGATGGAGGTTGATTGTGATAACATTATGCATGTGGGAATATGTATGTTAGAGGTACATCCATGCATGTTGATTTTGATGATAAAATGCATGTGGGAATATGTATGTTAGAGATACATCCATGCATGTTGATTTTGATGATAAAATGCATGTGGGAATATGTATGCTAGAGATACATCCATGCGGGATTGGTTGTGATGACATTATGCATGTGAGAATACGTATGTTAGAGATACGTCCATGCGGGATTGGTTATGATGTGAATGCATGTGGAAATTGGTATGCTAGAGATACATCCCTGCATGTTTGAGTTATGATGTTATGCAGTGTATAAGTGATGTAAATATGTGATCAGAAAGTGATACACCTTGTACATCGTTGTTTTTGAAAGACTATATCACCATGCTACCGTATTTTCAATGTGGTTAGTGATATTAAAACCATTGCTGAGTGTTAAAACTCACCCCTCTTTTGTGTTTTGATTTGGGGCTGCGTGGTGCGACACGCAGACGGACAGGATTGCCTTTTTGAGGAAAGGTCAGAGGTAGCTTGGGTGTGATGATGGAGATCGTTGCGTGACTTTCCTTCATTTTGTTTCATGTTTTATGTTAGAACCTATGTGTAGGGTTCTTTGTTGTGGATTTATGTCACATGTTACAGTTATGTTTGCTTATGACTTATTTTGAGCCGGTGTGGGCTTTACTTAAACTAAGCTTGTGGGTTTGAGATTGTTGTTTACTTTGTGTTAAGCAACACCTTTTCTTTCCCTTTTATTTACTCTTGCTCAAAGGATTGTGCGCACTCCGTGTTGCTGTTAATCGCCCGTGGTTAGGGATTAAGTCTTCCGCTAGAATCGTTTCTCAATTTCACTTCGTCGCCCCCGCGCGCTTGACCGGCCCTTGGACCGGGTTCGGCTCGGGTCGGGCATCGCCGGGGCGTGACACATACCCTACCCATTGACACCCCTATGCACAACTGCCCGCACCACATGTGTTGGTTGTGGGTGGCGATTGGCGATGTCGTCATTTCAATTGCCCACCACATTTTGGCCTTAACTCTGATGGCTTTGTGGGCCTAGAGCCGCCTTCAGAACCACTAATAGCCCTCTCCCCCTCCCCTTTGGCCATGTGTGCATGTGACCACACATGCATTTCAGGGTTCAAACATCATTTTCGTGCCGCCTGACCATCGGATGGCTCTGCCACCTAATGGAGTTGACATTAGAGCCCTCCTCCACCTCTCCTTTATCCTTGAGCATTGCCCCATGCCCTCCATCCTTATGTGGCCCTTGTTGACACAAAATTGCCGCTGTTGGCTGCTGTCTACAACTGATTTTGATGTCTTGCTGTCAGCTAAGTACTTCTCAGCCCCCGACCAACCTTGAGTGAGTTCACCTAGACTTTTAGTCGCATTTGCCACTCCTTGGCTCAATCTTTCTCCTGACTGCCCCTAGTGTGCAGTCGTGGATTGCGGATTTTGACGCATTGACTTTTGACACCCCATTTGGCCTTGATTGCTTCTGGCACTTCCTAAAACCTTGGGACAACAACTCTCTCAACTTAACAATGCTTTTGGCTGCCAACTCTGCCGTCGATGCTGCCACCATCGTGTGCTCACCAACACACATCATGGAGTATGAGGTAGGGGAGTTTAGAACTCGTAATTTCATTATAGCGTGCTTTGAATGTGTAGCAGCATGCTAGGATTGTATGATTCAATGTTTTGGATGTTAAATCATGATTTGTTTACATGATGTAAGGGGATAAATTATGCCATGTTGAAATGTATATGACATGCATATGAGCTCTAAGTATGGTTGATGTATGTATATGCTAGTGATGGTTAGCGAGTATGTTAGTAAGCTACATATATGGATTGTGTGTGTGTGCCGGTGATGACTAGCGAATATGTTGGTAAGTGATGTATGAAAGTGTAATGCTTGAGATTTTTTTATCACATTTCTTAAAATACACCAATTTTTTTTGCAATATACCGGCTATAAATGGGGGAAAATGATGAAATACATAACGTATGAAAGCAGTTTATAATTTAAAACACTACACAATTTTCCCATCCAAAATTTTCCTCATTCGATCAAACATCATACGGCCAAACAAAATATCCTTAGGCGCTACTCGAAAACAAACGTATGAATAAATTACCATAATCATGAATTTTAAATACAAATCTATCCCAGACATCCCTTAGTGTAAGTCTATAAATAGTCCACTATGTAATCCAAATTACAAGTTCAGAAGCTATAAATAGCTTAAATCTCATCTCATCTAATACATTAGATCGTGGCACAAAAGATATTCATAGTGAGTCAAAGATATACCTGGGTCCAAGGGAAACAATCTATCGTAGAAACGAGCATCCATCTTTAGGAGTTTTCCATCACAAGCCTGCAAAAGCCTCCAGAACAACAGGGCTAAAAAAATAAGGTAATGAGTATTTTTATACTCAGTAGGAAAATACATAGTATGAGAGTTCTAAACTGTAATACCCCACTTTTCCAATTACGTCTAACCAAGGAGTTAGAGGTAATTAGTTAAATTTATTTTAAATTTTAGAAAGTTTCAAAGGTTGAAACCTTCATATATAAGTAGAGCACGAAGAAATGAGTGTAGTAAATAGAAGAACGCACGAAATGAAGGTCGAGGCCAAAATTTACAACCTTGGGGAGCATGCAATTTATTCAAGACCCACTTAAAAAGAGTGCAATATATTGCTTTAAGTGGGCTTGTATTGAAGGGCTAATCAATATGAGTCCAACGGTACCAAGAATGTGCAAATCCGAATTTGGAGTAGAAAGTTGCATGCGTTTGATGATCTGTTTTAAAAAAAAAAGAATAAAGAAAAGAGAAAAGAAGGTGCTCACGACAGACGATTGTGACATGCCTAGAAATGCGTGTCATGGGGCGGATGCACAACCACAAAAATGCAGGAGCTACCGTGTAATCCATGGCGCCGCCAATTTTGGTGGTGCGACATCACGATTTCATCGTGCCAGGGGTCTATTTTAACCCCATTCTGATAGTTTTTATACAAGAACTTCATTCTTTCTGTTTCTGACCGTTCTGAGTTCAATTGTGCCCATCCAAGAGTCATTCTCAACTAAATTAAGCATACTCTACACAATGGAGGGTCATTTCTTTGATTTGGAGGCCGTATGAGGAGGAAAAACCCCAAGATAAGGAGAGGCCCTGCCCATCGTCCTTGAGCACCAAAGACTTCTCCTTCTCTATTTCCATTCTTTCTTACTCTGAATGAGGCAACTTAAGTGGCATTCTTGAGTGAATCGAGTGTGTTCTACACAATGGAGGGGTCCATTCTCTGAGTTGGTGACCGTATGAGGAGAAAACCCCTGAGACAAGAAGAGGACCTACCCATCATCCTCGAGCACTGGAAAAAGAAAAAAGGGGTCAGGAGCAAGACGGGGTTCTATCCGCAGTTGTCGGGATACAACGAGAGCAGTGAGCTAGAGTAGGAGAGACTTTGTCTTCCACTGAAGAGCCATAATGTGTGAGGAACATCCTCGAGTAGGAGAGGTTCTGCCTGCTGCCCACAAGTGCAGAAAATGAGAAGAGTGTTTGGAAAGGGGAGCATTTGTGCGTCGTCTTTCTATGCAAGGTGAGGAGCGTATGGAGGTTAGAGGAGTCAACATTTACTACCTTCGGATTCGAAAGGGAGGACGCCTAGAAGGAATGAGCAACTCTGAATGCTACTACGTTACTAGACATCAGGGGAGTAAGCGTTTCTAACCTCCTGTTTAAATTATAGAGCTGCATGTGCTAAATTAGGATGTATGTTATGCCATGATCCTTTGTGTTCTAATTTGCTCTACTTTGATGTGACATGTTATTGTTCCATCTCATTCTAGGGTAGAGAGAGACGTGTGGTGTGTGTGTCCGGTCTCGGCTCAGTGATAGAGTGAGATGTATGTTATGTTCGGTCTTGGCTTAATGATAGAGCGAGACATGCAAATGTGATTGATCATGCTCTATGGTAGAGCGAGATGTATGATTTCGTTAATTTATTAACTTCCGCTTAACTTTAATAGATTACAAATTTTAGTATGATTTTGATTGAATATCAGTATATACATATTTTAGTACATATAATTTTGTGATACTTGATGTATGTAATAGCAATTAGGCAGAACTACGTTTGGATCCTATTGTATTGGAATAATATTGTGAATGTTATTCAATATGTACGTAGGCAACTACGGCAAGACAACGTTGGCCCAATCCAAATTATTTATAATTATAAGTTTTATTCTAATTTACATGCGGCGAACTATGAAGCTTCGTTATGTATATATGACCGTTACAACCGAGTCTATGTAAGGAAAAGCTTTGAAGCTTCGTAGTACGTAGATGAATGTTGTACCTCTTGCACACAGATGATGATTCTTGGCTTTAGGAAAGAAAATTTTTTATTAGATATTTTCTAGACCCCGGCTCGGGTCGGGGCGTTACAGAAACAATGAACTCAGTAAGTCTGTATGTGAGTCCAAGGGAAACAATCTATCGTAGAAATGAGTATCCATCTTTAGGAGCTTTCCATCACAAGCCTGCAAAAGCCTCTAGAACAAGAAGGTGTGCACGTGTGATAGACATGCGTTTGAAGATTTGCTTTAAAAATTAAAAGAAAAGAAGGCGTGCACATGCGACAGACGCGCACAATGCACACAAAAATGTGCATCGTGGGTTAGATGCTTGCCTTCGAAACCGTGGGCACCACCGAATTTGGTAGCACGGCACCATGGTTTCGGCTCGCTGGGGGTCTATTTAAACCCCATTTCCGACAGTTTTTACACTAGAACTTCATGCTTTCCGTTTGTGAGCATTCTGAGTCCGATTGTGCCCATCCAATAGTCGTTCTCAACTAAATCAAGCATATTCCACGCAATGGAGGGGTCCTTTCTTCGATTGGGAGGCCATATGAGGAAAAAGCCCCGAGACAAGGAGAGGCCCTGCCTGTCGTCCTCAAACACCAAAGAACTTCTCATTCTCTATTTCTATTCTTTCTTACTATGATTGAGCTTACTTAAGAGGCGTTCTTAAGTGAATCGAGTGTGTTCTAAGCAATAGAGGGGTCCGTTCTTTGAGTTGGTGACCGTATGAGAAAAAAACTCCCTGAGACAAGAAGAGGCCTTACCCATCATTCTCGAGCACTGGAGAAAGAAAAAAGGGGCTAGGAGCAAGACAAGGTTCTATCTGTAGTTGCTGGGACACAACGAGAGAAGCTAGCTAGAGTAGGAGAGACTCTATCTTCTGTTAAAGAGCCACGATGTGTGAGGAATATCTCTGAGTAGGAGAGGTTCTGTTTATAGCTAACGGGCATAGAAAATAAGAATAGTGTCTGAAAAGGGGAACATTTGTGTATCATCTTTATAAAAAAAATGAGAAATATAAAAAAGCTAGAGGAGTCTCTATTCACATTAAGATCTAAAAATAATGCCTAAGAGTAACTTTAAATGCTGCTATCCGTTAAAATTATTAAGCTGTATGCATTAAATTAAGATATGTGTTATGTGAAGATATTTTATGTCCTAATGTGCTGTACTTTAATGTGAACCAGTGTCTTAAAAACTAAACCGGACCGGATTAATCAGTCCGACGGGGTTCAACTGGGCCTATTGTAAAAAACGAGCCGTTTTAACTGGATTCCCCGGTCTGTTTAACCCCGTGACCTGTACGGTTAAACCAGTTACCCAGTGTTCCGGTCCGGTCCGTTTTTTTTTTTTTTAAAACAGATCGCAAATTCGCGATCGGGATTCTGGATCTGGACTGGAGGAGCTAGGAGGGCTGAGCGATTTGGGGCGACGCCAAATCTTTGAGCGGTGATCTCCTCCGGCGATTCTCTCCGCGTTCCGGCGATCTCTTCCAGCGATTTCCTCTTCACGCTCCGTCGCCGTTCATTGCCTGAAAGCAGGGAGGAGCTTTGGGCGATTTGGGCCGGCGGCCGGCGATTTTCTCCGTCGAAAATCCCTCCTCTCTCTTCTTCCCTCGCCGCCATCTATTTTTTTACCTAAATGGCTGACTCCTCCCTGTCTACTTCGGAGGCACCGCGGGTATGTCCAGTGCTGCGAATCCTTCACCCCAGAGGCCATTTTATCAGAGGCGTTCTGTGTTCATTTCTAATTTGCGCATGTTTTTCCTACTGTAGATCGCATTGGTGGTAGAAGCCCTCGTCGAGTTGCATCGAAAGGTGCCATTTTTACCCCAAATGCCTCCATTGCTGCTTTGATTTTGATGTTCTTTCTAGTTTCCGAGTATGAATGATTTTTTGTTCTTTTGTTGTGTTTGTTGTTGTTGGATGGATTCATTTCCGTTTTGATATATTCAGTTGAACATATAACATCTTGCGTAGAGTGCATATGCAACATTATTGATTTGCAAACATAGGTTGAACTTCTCCCCTCTAGGAGCTTGTGCTTTGGCTTTCAAATTTGAAACTGCGAGAAGCAGCAGACGAGAGTGACCGGCCTCTGCTCAAAATGACACCGAATTTCTCCCCTAAACCTTCGTCTGGTTTTTCCTCTGCTGTGCTATTTTGGGTGGCAAATTGTTCTTGGGTATACTGGTTTCTTAGCTGGGAGCTGGGATTTGGGTTTAGTGTAGGAAATGGGGAAGAAGTGAGATCTGGCAATTCTATGGAGCTGGGCTTCATGCTGCTACCAACTTCAAACCTAGAATACCCATGCATTTTTCCTTCTTTTCTACCCTGATTGAATGTGTTGAGGTAGGATGAATTTATAGGTCTCTTCACAGTTGGGTCTCCTGAAATGCTGAAGAAATTCTTTGGTGGTGGTAATTGGTAATTACTCTTTCGGACGAGTAGGTTCTCTTTCCTGGTTCTTTTTTTGTTTGAAGGGATGAATTACATGGAGAAGAAGCCAAGGATTTGGGAATATGTCCAAAATCCAAAAGTGGTACTCTACTTGTTTGAGCTAATGGGGTGATTCTAATTAATTCTAGCTATGCATTTTGAGGAAGAAACAGAACTAAGAGGAGAAGCATCAAGTAATGAGAGTGGATGAAGGAATATCATAGAATCTAAGCAGTGCCGATTTGCCCCATTGCCCATGAACTCAAAATCAGTAAACTGATGTAGATAAACTGGGAAAATGCGATTTCATTGAGAAAGGCAATGGCTGAAGAAACAATGGTAAAGTATTGAACTCTCTGTGGTGGAGGACAAGAACCAATTGCCCACAAGTATGCCACCCTTTTATTAACCAACGTGTGTCTGTTATGACTATGTGAGCCACTTAAAAGGGGCCCACCTTGAAAGCCAACTTTTTCATTAGGTTTGGGTTCCTATTTGGATTGTTTCCTTATTTGATTAGGTTTTTATTTAATTAAGTTGCTTTAGTCAATGTCTCGAGTACCAAAGTTATCTTCCTAACTAGGTTAAGGTTAAAGAAGGTTTTATGCCTATAAATACATGTAATGACTTTGATAATGGAGTAGAGGAGAATTAATTAAGTTAGAATAGTAACTACGTTCTTTCTCTAAAGTTGTACTCTCTTTCTCAAATTGATCTCCCCTAATCATTATACTCTCTCTCTAGTATATTATTTATACTTTAGTTGTCTATTTACAAATTTATGAGCTTTTAGTAAATGATGGCAACTTTGTACAATATTGTTTCTATAAATACTCCATTTGTCTTACATTTATAGCTCCATTTAGTTTTTTAAAATAAATTAAAATTAATTTATTTTAAAAAACCAAATAGAGCTATTAATTTAAGACGTAGGGAGTATTTGATAATGTTATTTTTTACCAAGTAATTACTATGTATTGGTATAATGAGGTAATATTAATTAAGTTTTTGCACTCATTTTTATGCATTAAAATATATGATTAATATAAATAAGTACAAATATTATTTAAAATAACATGGGCCAAGCACACAACTTTGATGACGGAGTGATAAAATTCTATTTAATAAAAAAATATATTTAAATGATGAGAACATCATATTTATTTAATGGAATGCTTAACACAAAAGGTGTTGTAGGTGAAGTAGTAAATGAGATTGTTCTTTTTGGAAACGTCATAGCCGAGCCAAATTTGAGTTAAGTTATGTGGTCACTATATACTGATTTGAGCTAAAGCTTCTGGTTTCCTTCTTTAGCCGACAACACGATCGAGTTTAAGCTGAGCTTGAGCTAATACCAAAAATTTTGAGTTTGAGCCGAGTAATCCAAAAACTCGACTCAACTCAGCTTGTTAGCACCCCTAATTATTTCTCCTTCATTATCATTGTGGGTTAGAAGCTATTCCAGAGGTATCATGTTGGTGATGATTTCTGTTGGAAATTTAGCGAATCAGTTTGGTTCGGTTCAGTTTCAGTGCGATTCGAAGAAAAAATCTAATGAATTTCGGTTTGGTTCGGTTTTAAGAAAAAAAATCCAAACGGCATATCTTCCCGTACAAAAACACCGATTTCACCCTTTCCCAACACTAACTTCTCATTCTGCCCAAATATTATCTCCCGGTGGTGGCGATGCTGTGGCTCCCTCCGACTGTTCATCTGCCTCCTCTCCGGCTGCTCCGCTGTGAAGAACACGACTCGTTGACACCCGTCTCCCTCCTCTCCCGGCCTTATCCTTCAATGTAAGTCGATTCCCCAATCCCTCCCCCCTGCCATTTCGATTTCTGCATTTCTTTGTGTCGATTGTCTGGTTCAATTTCCCCTATTTTTAGATCAGACGTGAAGATCCTCTCTTTTCCATCTCATTTTGTTTTTCTTCGGATTTTTAATCTCATTTTTTAGATCCGATGAGCTGATTGTGTTTTTGTTTGCAAAAGTTTTGATTTTTATGAAATTCGCATTGGATTGCCTGCAGGTTGGAGTAACTGATTGGAGTTTTCTGTGCCCTATTGCATGGTTTTTTTGCTTTGGTTTATTTTTTTATTGCTGCTTCTTTCGGTATGTAGAAGTAAATTGTTTGTTTGTAACGTATTCCAAAATAGATCTGATAATGATATTCGAAAAGCTTTTCGAGTGGATCAAACAGTTTTTGCCAACGAACCTTCTACTGGCCGCCTGGTGCATTATAAGGAAGTTTGCTGTTTTTTTGTGAATTTTTTTCTATTGCAGTCATGCTTCTTCGTATTCCTTTATGATGTAAGAGAGATAGAGCCAATTCCCAGATATCTTTATGTGATATGCTAAACCAGAATAGCAATAGGAGCTCTTAAAGAAGAAATCGGTGCTTGAGAAGGGCACGAGCCCGAGCCAAAGCCGAAGGGAAAACTATTGAGACCTTTATCAATTTTTATCTAGAAATGTGTATGATTGTTAGGTCCACGATGAAGTTACAATGTAGTTACTGCTCAACTTGAAGATAACTCTAGAATGTACAAATTGAGCATGATGACTACTTTTACTTCGCCTTGAAAATATTCTGTCATTTTGTGGTTTTGATATCTGATACTTGATTTGATTTGAAAGCTTGTGCAGTTCTTTCTTTCATCAAATAGTGAATGAAGGGGTAAATTGGCTAATGCTTGATTGAACATTTTAGCAGACCACAACATCTGCTTGACATTCCTTTTCATGGATGAGTGCTGAGCTGATGGATGAGTGCCGTTTAAATGAAAATTATGAGCTTTTTCCAAAGATATGGTTGTCTTTTTTATTACCCAATCTTTCCGAGGCTTGAAAATTTGCCCTTTTCCTTGTTGCTAAAGCAGTCGCTATCAACCTCTGTAGCCAGATATAGCAGTCTAGTGGAACAAAGCCTACCTGAGATTATACTTGAGAGGGCCCTGAATCAGGTGAAATATAAAGTTGATTCATTATGTGTTCAATCTGTGCTACAAAAACCTTCTATTGACCGGGATCGAGCTCTTAGATTCTTCATCTGGGCAGGCCAGCAATCTTACTACCGCCATAGTGCATTCATGTACACCTGTGCTTCTGAACACCTCCAGATTTCTTGCCACCCACAAATGTTGACTAATGTTCTTGAGACTTACAGAGGAGAAAATTTGAGGGTTTCTGTGAAGACATTTAAAGTGATTCTGAATATCTGCAGACAAGCTAAGCTTGCTGATTATGCTTTGAAGATTTTGAGGAAGATGAAAGAGTTCAATTGCCGCCCTGATACAGTCTCATATAATATTGTAATTCAGCTCTTTTGTGATAAAAATGAAATAGATATAGTTGAAGGCTTGATTAAGGAAATGGCTATGATGGGTCTTTATCCTGATATGATCACTTACATGGCTTTCATTAAGGGACTGTGCAATATTGGACGTTTGGATGATGCCCGTAGATTGTTTGATCAAATGCACAGCAAAGGATGCTCCCCTAATAAGGTTGTCTATTCGGCTTTAGTTCATGGGGCTTGTCTTGCAGGGCGTTTAGATGTGGCAATGGAGGTCTTGAGTGTCATGGAAAAAGAGACATTGAATTATGGGCTTAATGCGGTTGCTTATACATCTTTAATTCAAAGCCTTTGTGAGAAAAGGCAGGGCATAGAAGCCATTGGGGTGTTAGAACGTATGACTCTACATGGATGTGCACCAAATTGGGTAACCGCTCGGACTTTAATTAATAGTCTTATTGTGGAAGGACATGTAGATGAGGCTTATAAGGTGGTGGATACAATTGTTGCAGAGTGTAACAGTCTCTCTAAAGATAAATGTTATAGTGGTCTCCTGGTTAGCTTAATTCAGGCAAAGAACGTTGATGAAGCAGAGAAGGTTGTGAAGATGATGCTAGCTGATGGAATCAAACCTATTGGAGTAGCGACAAGAATTTTAATTGATACTCTTTCCACGAGTGGATGGAGTCTTAATGGGTTTTGGTTGTGCTATAAATTAGTGAAACAAAGCTTGCACACAATTGACACAGATCTTTACTCGGTTTTTCTGTCAAGTCTTTGTCAAGGTGGTCATTTTGTTGAAGCAAAAGCCTTAATAGGTGAGATGATTGCAACTGGAATTCCTGCTAGAGATCCTTATGCTTCTGTAGTGGTTGAGCTCTTGAAGAATGTTGGCGAGAAGAACCTGGCTAATCAGCTTCTAAGTTTGGGAAAATGATGGAGGTAGGGGGTAATTTTACATTTTCAGTTATTTTCTTGGAGTGAAAAATGGAGAGAAGATTGGCACAGCAGTAGCGGTCATCTATGGTAGTTCAAATTACAGGATATATTGGTTGGTTCATAATGAGAATGACAAGTTACAGTCCCTCATTTAAATCTGATGAAGACAGGTAAAAGTTTTTAAATTATAAATAAATTATTTGCTGATTTAATTAAAAATTTAAGGTCTTTGGTTGAGTTGTGCTTGTTGCTTTCAAAACTTTATGACACATTAATGAGCTGTTTGGCAACAATTTTTTTTAGCCTTTTTTGATTTCTCTCACAAAATTAATTACCTTAATGTGTGAAAAGTGCATTTGGCATGCCCTTCACCACTCTTGTGGGGGCTGCAGCAGCCGTTTGTAAAGTTACCTCATGAATAAAATAGGTTTGGACCTGTATTATTGTGATGGAATTTATCAGGCTTCTGGCGTTTCCCTCAAGACTGCAACCCTTCCGTCCACAGAAGTCCCACCCTACCTCTCCCTTCTCTCTATCAGATTATCACTGGCCACCATTTCTGCCTCCCATTCGGCCATTGATGGTTCACTTTTAATATCCCTCACTTTGACTCGTCTTTCTCCCTCATTAGTTCCCTTTGCCGCTGGCTGTCCTCCCAATTGGACAATTCTGATGCGGACTTTCCAGCTTTCCTCATGTTGGAATTAAAATTGGTTTGAAAATGACAATATCGGTTTCATGGCTGATGAGATGTAAGCAGTTCTATTTTCATTGTAGTGAGGAAGCATTTTCTATGCTCCTACTTACCATGACCCCAACGTAAGGAAATGCTTGGGAGCCGTTCATTTGTGAGATCAATGGCACCCACACTAGCACATGCTAGCGTCAGTGACATCGACGCTAACATGCGCTAGCTTGTGCACTGGCAATCTTAAATATCAACAGCTCCTATGTGTCCTATGCGTAGCTTACGCTGGGGCTCATTGTCAGAGGGCAGCATGAAAAACTCTTACCTGCAGTGAGATTAGTAACTAAAGAGTTGGAACTTAACTGAGAATGATTTCTTATGCTGCGCTATAAACACCTTACTGAATTGTGGCTCAACACGGTGTACTCTAGAATTTCTTCCTAAGATAATTGCCATATATTCTTGAATATCTTTAGGCTGTTTCTTATTTTTCCATTGACATAGTTGATCTGACCTCTTTCCATTTATTTTGTTCTCATTGAAAACCTAGTTCGGACAGGCTGGTCCGCCAAATTTGGCGCAGTCTTGGCCATTCTTCCAGGTCCCTACTAACCCGGCCTAACCACTAATGACCTGGCTGGAACGGGCTGACTGGGTCTCACAAATAAAAAAAACCCTTAAGGAGTCTTTCGGGCTCAGGCTAATGGATCAAGATCGACCTCTCTTTCCTTCCTCCTCACCTCCCTCAGCAGCAGGAGATGAACCATTATTTCCCTTGCTGGCACCTTTGACCCTTACGACTCCCTTCTCTTCCACTGCTACAAGAGCTCCAAAAAGCTGGGCCCCTCCTTCTTTGACACCGCCCTCCTCTGCTTCTTTGCTGCCACCCTCAAGTCCTCCATCTTCCATTTAACTGCGACTCTATGTACTTGTGTTTATTTAAACTGAATTGGTATTTGCTCTTTGTTTTTTTCCCAGATTCGATTTTCATGTGTGAAGGGTCTGATAGAACAGAATTTACAAAGGAGAATACTTTGATGTTCTCCGACATGGTATGATACAAGTTTTATCTTTTTTTGAGTTTTCAAACTAAATTATTATTTCTTTACATTTGTTTGTGTTAATGAATTTCTCGGGTTTATTTAGGAGCTTGATGTTTCGGATAGGGGCTAGGAATGGGCTGCAGTGACAGAAGCTCTTTCGTGGTCCTATGTGTTTGTGTGTGCTTGCATGGGAGTAGGGACAAGAGGTGCTGCTTGTGCAAGCCTGTGCTCTGGTCCTTGGATACTCTGGAATTTTATTTAACACTTTAGCCCTGAGCTTCCCAAGGGAGACTACAGATTTATTGATCTGGGGTCCTTGACATTGTTGACTACGGGGTGTTTGTTCTTTTGTTTGATTTTTGTTGTTTTGAATCTCCTTTTGAAGTTATGGACCAATTTGAGCATTGTGGAGGATATTCCCCTTGGAGTGAAAACTTGTATGATGTATGCTCCTCTAGTTGTTGAACGACAGTGGTTGTTTATTCAAAAGAAAAAAAGCTGTAGAAATTTTATTGTTTTTAAGTAAATTTGTTGTGGTAAGAGTTGGATTCTTTTTTATTCTTTTTGGATTTCTGAGTTGGATTCTTTATTACACTTGTAATTTACTGTTTTTAATTTATCTCCTAATTAAACTTTATTGTTACTGATGCATAGGTTTTTACTTTTGTGAATGCATCTCTTCCTGGACGTGTATTTGAAATTTTGAATACCGGACTGTAGGTTTACTGTGATATCGTCTTTGATTTCTTCTGGATCAACATGGGTTGACCCACCGGATCAAACTGGTTGGCCTGATCTGGTCACTAAACCGGGTAAAAAAAAGGCGCTGCAGGCTCGAAGCTTCTGGATACATAAGGGTTGCCTATAGGCATACCTCGTGGACATTTCTCTTGGAAGTGAGAGGATAGCAAGGTATGAAAGTGGACTAGTACAAAGATAATCTCATAATCTCTGATAGCCATTATTAGTCCCACGGTTTAAAATATGGACATTGAACTTTACAATTCCAAGTCTTCCCCAACAAAATGCAAGGCTGGGTTGCTTTTTGCGGCTGCTTACTACCCTCTGTAACAACATTTATTTCTTGTGGTTCTTTATCATCCGTCTACTTCTATCTATTGGTTTGTTGTACTTGTCTCGTACCAAAAACAGATTTGTTGTACTTGTACAATTTCATGTGGCCTCTTTCAAGTGTTCACATGGTTTTTTTCTAGGATTTTAGCTTCTTTTGTTACATCGAAATGATGTAAATATAGAATTGCAACCTTGAAATGATAGGAGCTTCATATTGATTGAAGCAAGTTTTGGGCAATCTTGACTCTGCACTTTACATCAATGTAACTTGAGGCCATGAAATAATCAATATTTAAGAAAAATCATATGCGTAATTGATGTGTGAAATGGAAGTTTGCAATGGAAAAAGTTTTTTTCTCTTCATTCCAAAGATTGGAGTGATGTGGCATGCAAGTGCTTTGATTCTAAAGCGCTGGCTGTCTCTCTTGATGGTGTTGGCATAATGCATTCCTGTATGATCAAGATTGCTTATTCGACCTATGGGAGTTTGCTAGGTGAGAGGATAAGATTGTTCTTGTAAATGCGGTGTGCTGATTGCATTTCACGGTTTGTTGAAAGAGATTCACAGTGCTTTGGAGACATCCAAAAAATATCCTCGCTGGGCTTAAGGCAAGCAACGAATTTTGATAGTTGCAAGTAGCTGGTTGAATGAGTTTAATTTGGCAAAATAGAACTAATCTTTCATGTTCTAGTATGTTCGTTGCCGTAAAATTTTTTCCATTGAAACTCATTCTACTTTCTGCTCAAGAAAACTGATCCTAGAGCTCTTCATTTGCATATACAGGAATTGAAACCTTAATAATGATGAGTCAACGGCTGTATGACTTGGACACTAAGGAGCATTTAAGGTTGCTGATCCAACTCAATCTCCACCAGCTGGATATTTCCCTGGAGGGTAGACATCTTATCGGATGGCATAAACGAGAAGACATCAACAAGTTTTGTGCATTTCAACCGCCATATCACCATCAAGAACTCGATAAACTGGGTCCCATACCATACCATACCTCGGTGACATGGAAAAGAGCGGACAGCCATCCATACCTCTGTGACAGGTAGGAGCTTTTCCCTTCCATGATCCCATCTCCTGTTTCTCTAAGAAATTGAAAATGTGGGGTTTGCTTCATTTTTTTTCCTGATTAAACTGGGTCAGCTGGAAGTTAAATTAAATGAATATTTGGGAAAGTGACATATTGGTTTGTTGGAGGTTGATTGATCTTAGTTTTTTATCTGCTTGGATAGTTGGTGGGTGGTAAGATATCGTTTATCTATATGTTGTTTTGTTGCACAACGGGTTCAGTTTGAGCTGAGGGAAAAGAATTTGTGGGTGCTGTTGTTGCTGATGCATTTGCGGATGTCAAGCATGTGCTTTTGCCCATCACTGATCGGAACCCTTACTGTCAGAGGGAACATGACAGGTGATTTTCCACTTGTTCTGAATGTATAAATATTGGAGTCTACATGAAACGTCTTGACATAACGAGTTCCATTATGAAAATGATGATAGATTATCTTTGTCCGTTGATTGTTTGTTAAACAGTTGGCATTTTTTTTACCTTCACATCATCATATATGAACCTGGCAACAGATACTCTTTTGTTGAACCTGAATTTTTTGTCTGTTTACTTCTTCTGGATCAGTGTATTCCCTCATGGGTTTAGACTCTTGAGGACAATGGATATGAATGGCATATTGATAAGAGGATGCGTTATGCATTTACCCATACAATGCCCCAGGGAAATTTGTGCATTTTGTTCAGGGATAAATGAAAGAAGAGGAGAGAGATGCATAATCAAGTATTGTGTCTTCATCAGTGAAATTTGCTAAAAATAACTTGCTTTGAGTGTATCAAACATAAATTTAAGATGACAATTATGAATATTTGAAAACTTTAATATGTTGTGACTTGTAAGACATTGTTCGACTGGGATATTGTCTGACAATTTGACATGCTCCTTTCTATCATTGGATGAAAATCTTTAATTGCAGTCCTTTATCAGTTTAGATGGGTGCTAATAACCCTAACCGAATCCATCCAACAAAACCCTACACCTAGGTTTTGATTGGATAGAGAAAAGTGGGTCTCACATGACAATAAAGGCCCACTTTTCTCTGTCCAATCAAAACCTGGGTGTGAGTTTTGTTGGACATATTCGATGTAGGGAAGTCATTTCCCATTTAGATGTTCCTCCAAACTTGCTCTCCTTCCAGCGGAAGCACTTTTTAGCATATAGGAGATTGGCTTCTCTCAAGTCATGATGAGGGAACTGCATAACTTAGTGTTTTATACCAGTGGGTGGGATATGTCCTAAAATTCATCTGATTTTCATTGTAAATTAACTGAAATGTGCATCTAAGACCATATATCTGTCAAAGGTCTGATGCTTTTTAAATTGATAGGCTGCTGCAACTACGACTGCTTTGGCAAAGAAATACGGAGCAGACATCACGGTTGTTGGTAATGCTTATTATTGCATCCACTATAATTGTTACATCTCTGTTAATATTTATTGGGAAGTATTGTTATGATGGCGATAGGTAAGGATGCTGAACTTGATGTTCATATGCAGTAATAGATGAAAAATCGAAAGAGTCCATACCAGAGCATGATGCACAAGTTTCTAGCATCCGATGGCATCTTTCTGAAGGTTGATTGATACCCTTTTGCCAATTTTAGATGATAACCTAAGTCCTTTAATTCTACATATGTAAATGGTGCTCTCATTCTTTAGTCAGGTGGATTTAAGGAATTCAGGTTGATGAAGCGACTTGGAGAAGATAAAAAGCCAACAGCTGTCATAGGTGAAATTGCAGATGATTTGCACTTAGATTTGGTTGTTTTGAGCATGGAATTTATCCACTCAAAACATGTGGATGGCAACCTATTGGCTGATTTCATCCCATGCCCTGTTCTTCTGCTGCCACTATAAATTGTCATCATCGTGGTCTCAGTCCCTAATCAAATGCCGGATGTATTGAAATTCTACAGCTCTAACAAAGGCCTGATCCTAAGGCCTATGTTGAGTACTTACCGGTATAGTTTGATTTCCATACTATCAATCAAAATTGGGACTCTCTTAGTTGCAACGATAACAGCCTTAACAGATGATTGATGCAGTTTATCAGCTCATCAATGTGGATAAAGAGAACCTGTTGTACTTAAGATTGCACGTATCATGGTGGGTTAATTGACGGACTATGTACGGCGTCCACTTTTATCCTTGACAGAAAAATGACTCATCTCTCTCTCACTCATTCTCTCTCTCACATACATGAGGGATTGCCTATATTGCTGAAGATATTAATCTTGTGAGGGAAAAGGTGATTCTCATGCATCATCTGTATGTATTTCAAAGTAGTAACTTAATAGTCAAAATTTGTTAGCAAAAAATTTTAAAATGTGCAGTCTGCATGACATAATCAGTTTTGTTTCCAGTAAGTACATAGCACCTTCTCTCTACTCTCATGGTGAAGAATAGTTATCCTTCTTCTATCCAACATTAATAGCTTCATTTATAGAAAATGACCAATTTTAAGTCATTAAAGAAAATTAATTGGAGCTATTAATGTGAGATGGAGTAGTGTATACCAATCAAATGCGGAGTACTTATTGTTACACCGCTGATTTCCGGATATGAATACTGCTTAAGCAGTTAGGCGGTAAAAAATGATGCCTTGGTGTGAAATTAATAGCTTCTTTTGGAGAAAAAGTTTGTTTCGTAACAATAGTTTTATTTTATTAATTTAAGTAGTTGGGTACTTCAAAAAAAAATGTCATGAGTGCATTTTTTTAAATGTTTATTTAATAAAAATTATTATTATTTTAAATGTAATTATTAATATAAAACACACATGCAATGTTATATATAAAAAATTCCTGCAAATGCATAATAAGTACGTCTGGAGAAGTCAAAGAGTAGAGCATATGAATTTGTCTGTTGCTATTAATACTTAATACTCGTATTACTAAGAAGGCAATAACAACCCTTTTGCAGAAGCCAGGCTATGGTTGAAAAAATACATGCCTAATGTGCTCACGCTTCTCATCGTTAGCTTGTACGTTATATATTGCAACTTTTACAACCTCCGGGGCCTAACGTGCGGATTTTCAGTGAGTCACCATCTGTTTGGGTCAAATATGCAAAGCACCAAACTAATTCATGAACAAACAGATCAGTTCTGAATAGTAATGGAGAAGAAGCCAATAAGCACCTTAAAGGAATATCTCCAATCCGGTTGCTGTTGTTCCTATAATTCTTCTTGACAAAGTATGTCTTCCTCAAAGTAGGCTCTGAGATATCATTTCCAGAAATGGAACTCGGTGACGCAATAAGTTTCATGCATGTAAATGGGACGCATGCAATAGAACTTGGTAATGTCTTAATGTGATAATAAAAATATATACTTCATCCAATCATATATTAATAATAGTTACATTTGGAAAAATAGTACTTTTTGCATATTATATTAATAATTATATTTAAAAGAATAGTAATTTTTATTAAATGGTGAAACCCATATCTAAAGGAAAAATAAGCTTATGATAGTCTTTTTTAGGTACTCAACAACTTAAATTTAATAAAATGAAACTATTAATATTGAATGAATTATTTTGTTAAATAGAGCTATTAATTTAAGATGGAGGGAGTTGTTTTTATTTATGATGAAACTCATATCTAAGAGAAGGAAAATTAAGCAAATAAGTTTATCATACTCTTTTTTAAATACTCAACTACTTAAATTTAATAAAATGAAGTTATTAATATGAAATAAATATTTTGGCCAAATAGAGCTATTAATTTGTGGGGTGAGGGAGTACTTGGTAACTATTCCAATCTTGATAAAAATGAAATAATCGCTGTACAAAAATCTCTCCCATGGATGAAGCTCTTCAAGTTATCTAAATTGACCAAAAAAATACCCCAAATAAATAATAATGATCTCCATGCACAAAGCTTTGAACCATCATGAAGGTCGGTGGTGCAGTGATATTTCCTGAAGAAGAAGCCTCCTGGCTCTGTTGATTGTGAGGAAACACGAGTAAACATGGGCTTCCAGCTCCTCAAGCTGCTCAAGGAAGCAAGCCTCCCCACTCTCAAACTCATTCAAGACTTCCCTCAGCAAGTTCCCCCTCTGGTTCCTCAAGCATATGCTGATCACGGCCTTGCTGTGCTCGATCTCAGCCTTGTCATGTGGGCTCCATGTGGAGCGGGTCCCACATTTTTTTTTGGATATGGACAGCTAACGGAGTGGAGAGTACTGTTCTGTCACTAAACAGTGTCTTGCCTTTGAAGCATTTTGATCCTAATTTCAGACAGGCTTCTCCGGACTTTGCCAAATTACTAATCTCAAGTAAGGGGGCTAAGTTGTTATCTCAAAAATTAAAAAAAGGGTTGGATTTACAAGCCGGCTTACCAAATCCAAATTACCCAACCCAGACTGAAACGGGGCCAGTAAAAATACCCCTTTGTCTAGTATTGTTATACTAGTGTAATTTTTTATATTGTTAGTATTATTAATATTAGAAGCTAAAACATATAAGTTACTCGTTGATGTCATATCATATTATACTCTTTTATAAAAGGGTTCTAATAATATTTTAATAGATTTATACAATAGGCTTTAGGATAAATAAATTATCCAAATCAGGCACTTTCCCTATTAGTAATTTAAAAGTATAATAAGACAAAGAAAGAGAGAAATTTTTTATTCAAATGTTCAACCATCGTCACATTGTTCTGCCTATGCCTCCACCTCCGCCCTTGTGACCCCCACTAGCTTCTCCTATGCTCTTTGTCTCTCCTCATGCTATCGCTTCCTCCTCCCTTGTACAATGCTATCCCATTTCTCTCTCTCCTCCTCCCCCTTCACCTTCCTCCTCCTCTTCTAATTATTGCTGTCTCCTCCTCTACACACCAATGTCACTTGCTCTTGTATGTGTCATTGCCTCCTCTTCTACTCATTGTTACTTCCTCTTCCTGCTCTTCCCCCGCTCCACCCTAGTTGCCTCCTCCACTCACTACTGATTCCTCCAACACACGCCTCATCCTCTTTTTTGCATTGATATTCCCCTTCTGTATTTGTGTGCCATCATCTAATTGCAATGTGGTCTAAATTACGATGAATACTTATTACGATTGGTAGATTATAATAGTACATGGTGCTTAAATTGCAATGATACATGATGTCTAAATTGCAATGCTAGATATTGCAATACCATATGATGCTTGAATTGTGATGATATATAGAGTGTCTAAATTGCAATAGTATATGTTTCTAATAGACAATGAGGTCTAAATTGTGATGGGTACTTTCCTACAATATATGATGCTTAAATTACTATACGATGTCTACATTGTGATGACATAGGTGTCAATATTGCGATGAGGTCTAAATTGTGATGGTAGATATTGCAATAACATATAGTATATTGATTGCAATGATACATGGTGTCTAAATGACAATGGGTAGATTAATAATATATGTGCCTAAATTGCAAGTGTATATGGCGTCTAAATTGTGACAATATATAGCATCTAAATTGTGTTAATGTAGGTATCTAAATTATGATATGGTGCTTAAATTGCCATTATATATTGTATCTAAATTATGATGATATAGGTTTTTAATATGCTATGGGGTTTGAATTGTGATGAATAAAAAATGTGATAGTATACACTATTAAAATTGCTATGGTATATGGTTACGAGAAATTATGAGCACTTTTGAGACCACTCCTACTTGAACCAAATTTCAAAGAGGGCAATTTAGGAACATGGAATTGAGCTATTACACCTATACACCGTGTTAGTATACACAGACAATTACATTTTATAACTACAAATTTAACAATTAGATTCCATCCTGGAAAATGCATCATCTGAACTCATTTCAAACTTGCCAACAAAATAGACAAATTCATGTTCAACTCATACCTATAAGACTGACATGAATATGAGAGACAAATCCTGTAGAAACAACAGGTACTCATTCACTGAAATTGTAAAGTAATAACTATAACAGTTAAACCAATCTTCACTACCATTCCTCACTAGAAATAAATACATAAACACACCCTCAACCTAATATATGAACCAAATAAACATAAATGCAATAACTGCAACAAGAAATAGATTTAAGGAAAAGTCAATCTACAAAGAATAGGCGAAAGAATAATGACAATTAATTATTTGAAAAAAAGTAAAACTGGATTGAGACGACCGTTTCTAAAATCTCTCTCCCCCGCCCCCCCCCCAAAAAAAAAAAAAACTATGGCCCCTATTTCCATCTACTTCTTTTTAGACAAAGACTATATGCAACATCTTTGTTAGAAAACCAAGTCCCAAACAAGCAGCATCATTTATGTGGCCATTTTTTTCGATCCGAGCAGCTGATCGATGCCTGACCCTCTAAAATTTATTTCCTAACTAAACACAAACGTAAAACAACCGAAAGTTTAATCCTCTGAACATGCTTACAGTGTTCGGTCATTATAGATATTATGTGGCCCAAAAAAAATGCTCACATTCCAAATTTTAATTTGAAAAACGTAGAGATGAGGCATAGCAGAGTGAGCAATAACCGAAAAAATGGATCTTCAAATAGTCTTTTTCTGGCTGAAACTCGCTGGAGAATGGTGATAGACGTCTACCGTTGTAATGCCCCGAATTTTCCTCTCTTTTGAAAATTAAATACGTGAAAAATATGGTGTTTGACACTTTGACCTCCTTAGTAGAATAATTTCCTATGTATATAGAATTTGTGGTTAGAAAGTAGACAGACAGAGCATTGAAACACCACTAAGATCGTGCAAATTGGAGTTCGAAATGAGGAATATATGATTGTTCGAAGTTGAACATATCGTATAGGGCCCGTTTACCCAATTTTAATAAATAATTGGGCCGTTTAAGTCTTTTGTGGGCCCGGTTGTTTATAATTTTGAAATTAAGTTTTACAGGCCTAGTGAGGTGGCCTAATTAAGGGGTATTAGCCCAACTTTAGGAACCCTAATTCTTACTCCTATAAATAGGCTAATTATGGCTAATGGAAGGGAGTTTTGGACCATTGGGGGAAGAAGGAAGAGTCGCCGATGGAATTTTTCGGCGAGGCTCCAGTAAGACTCTAGCGACGGTGGATTGACAACAAACCGACAATTTAGGTAGGATCATTATCTTAATTTTCGAGTCGAGATTATGAGTATATTATTTAGTAAATTTAAATAAAAATTGTGTTATTACTATATTCTTCCGTAACTGTTCATTGTAATTACTGTGAACAGTGAATCTGCAGCAGTTTGGTTTAATTTTTCTTGCCGGCCGCCGGCCAGCCAGTGGCTGGCTGGTCTCCATTCGGCCAGAAACCCCAGTCGCTTTATCGACTGGAGGACACCTGCCGGCGGCAGATTCCATTGCTGCTTTGTGGGACTATATTTCAGAAAAAAATAAAAAATAGCAAGCGTTGGCGGCGTTGGCCGAGATTGCTCCAGTCCCGGCAACATTGTTCCAGGCCATGACAGCCCCAAACATGCTGACTTAGGCTGTGCTGGCCCCGGCCGCAGCGGCTTCGCCGTCTTTTAATAAAAAGAAAAAAAAAGGAAAGGTGGCTATTTTGAACACCGTCTGGCCACCGGATGGCGGCGGGACTGACGCCATTAGTTCCGCCGTGCGTCGGCGGTCGGGAAACCAGTGGGCCACCCATCCCTCCATCGCGGTAGGGGGTGGCACTGCCAAAGGCCAAACGGCCTCTGGCCGGTCGCGGGGAAGACGACCCACTCGCGGGTCTTCTGCTCCCTGGACTGGGTCGGGAAACCCGACCGGATCCAGTTCGGTCCTATTTTAAAAAAACAATAACAATACATACGCTCTGAACCGGGTCTAGTTCAGTACGTTCGAGTAATTAGAAAAAAATGGAAAAATTACAAATGACCTTGAACATATGTATGGTTCTCAGACCAAGTTTCAGACTGGGTAAAAATTCTAGAGCCTTTGAAATGATTAATTTACCCTTGTGAAGTGACACATAGACTAATAATAATTAGTGACCAGACTTCAGGGATCTAGTTCAAGGGCTTATGAGTGGATTTGAAAATTGAGGAAAATCTCAGTGAGATTATAGTAACCTAAATTTGGACCAATCCATAAGCTTGGAAAAAATCCCAGTTTTTAGATAATTGACTATTATACTCTTAGGGTTAAGGTAAGACAATTAATTGAACCGGTGTCAGTTTAAGTGGTTTACGACCCCGTTAAGCAGAAAAAAATTACTTCGGGTTCATAAAGTCAAGGAGTAACCATGATATTAATTTTGGACCCATTGAGATTCAGGGAAGCCCTGAACAAAAAGATAGAAATACCCTTATGTGCAAACTGGCCTATATTCGCGTGGATGCTATTAATGGGTCACTGTGATACTAAAACCTTTTGAGAGGTTAAAGATTTACCCAAGAGCAGAGAGGACCATATCCAATGTTAGATAATTACTTTGATGCCCTTAGTGCATTATAACCAATTTTTATAATAATTTAATATGTTAACCCAAGGAGGGTTAGGGCGTGTGAGCTCAAATAATTCTAATATCGTTATTAAATTTGACTATTGATATTATGATCTGCTTGGACCTGTGTGGTTCTGATTGTTTATGTTGTTTATTGTTTCGATATGTGCTATTAATGTTATGATAGTAACTTATCACCAGCTAATTATTGAAAGATTAATTGATGGGGTGGATAGCTTTGGATTGGGCGAGAACACCTAATTAAGATAAAGACTAATATACCTCTGAGGGGTCTGAGACTAGTTCATAGAGTGAACAAAACATTTGATTGATAATTTGCCTTGGTTGATGAACTAATGGTAGATTCGAGTTTTAAACCCTAGTCTAGAAAGGACTAATAGGGTTTCAGATAGTCATTCGAAATCTTGGCTTAATGATGAGCAAGATAGGGTTTAGAATGGTTCTTAAGTTTTTGCTCTATTTAGGAGCTACTGATTTGACCATGTAGTTGTATCTCCCCATTGGAGGGATCTTTGTGTGAGCCAGGCTTACTACAGATCTATTGAGGATCTTTTAGTATACACACATTTAGATTAGCTGGCATTCCTGCTTAGTTGGCTTTTCCTGCCACTTCTATTCAGGTGTAGTTGTGGGTCATGCCCTTCCACTCCGGTCATGTCCTTTATGGGCTAGGAAGGGTGATGATACTTCCTAGTGGATTCCAGGGTGTTTCGTTATCATTTGTTACTAAGGTTGACATTTGATGAGTTTGTCTGTCATTGGGATTAGACGGGAATATTAATTATCAAACAATGGTTTGAGAGATAATTAATAACATTGTTTGATATTACTTGTTTAATTAGAACAAGTGAAATAATTAAAGGACTTGAATAAAATGTAGGTTGCTTTAAAATACTTAAGCATTGCATATATGATGCTATGCTTCTTAGTATAATGTAGTTTTAGGCAGAACTACGTCTAGATCCGATTTTATTAGAAACATTGGAGATGTTGTTTGATGAGTACGTAGGCAACTAACATCAGGTGATGTTGGCCCGATCCGGAAAATATTAAATTTTACTTTTGTTCTTTTGAAATACTCCTCCAAGGTGAGGAGATGCTTGGTTGTTGTTTGGTCTTGTTTGATTGCTGGTTCTTTAGAAGAAGTCTTTGCGAGATAAGGACGTTGGTGGGCATTTGAGGACGACATTGCACTAGTGGGATCTAATTTCTTGCTTCTGCAATTTTGTAAGTAATTGTAATTATTGGTGTGAGAGCTAACTTTACTTAGTTATTTATTTTCGGACAGATGACAAACTTGTACTTAGAGGGTTAACCTACTATTTAAGGAATTTGATATGTGTAATAATATCATATGTTTTGATATTCGTATTTGTGAACCCTAGTTATCACGACCTGAATATTTAATCAAATGATTCGCTTTGTGTTTACGAAAGAAGAAAAAAATTTGTCGTGATTTATCGAGTGTAATTTATTTAAAAAGGCTTTTGAAAATCCGGGTCGTGACAGCTGCGACTAGAAGTCTCTTGCTGAGCTTCTACTTTACCACTTGGAAGGAAAAAAGGAGAATGGTTGCATTGAACATACTGTAATGGTGGTTGTTGTCCTTGGTGTGATGTCCTGTGCTCACCGAGGCAGAGCATTTACATTGGAGGAGAATGACAATTTTCAACGAAGATGGCAGAGACAAACACCTGAAATGACAATTTTCAACGAAGATGGCAGAGACAAACACCTGAAAATCAGAGAGAGAGATTGAGAGATGAGAGAAGATGGCAGAGACAAATCTCTGGAGGTAGAGAAATTGAAAGGAAGAAGAAGAGAGACATACCGGGGATGGGGATCACCTCGAGACCAAACCCGATGCTCGGAAAATTGGTTTCAAGAGGGTCGGGAAATAAAACCCACATTCCCACCCTCTTTTCGGGGGTCAGAAAAATAAAAATTTCCATTTAAATTTTTTTCTAAAACCCCTAACAGGGTACAAAGTAATTTTCTAAGAAAATTTATTTTCCCACTGTTTTTCTAGAACCCCTAACAGGCCCCTCATGTATGCAAATCTAGCGAGGAGATCATACAAACCGGGCATAGTTACATCTTACAACCATCTATCTATGCAGTTTAAGTGCAAATTGTGCCTAAAGCTACTCTTGCTAATCAGCAAGGCAGATTGTGAAAGCGAAGGTAGAATACATAAGATGTTCTTCTCTTTTTAATTAATTTAGCTTTCTTTTTATGTCAACCCCAAAGTAGGGCTAATCCTTGAACAGATAGCTAGGCAGATAAATTTTGTCCGTCTATGTAATAATTTATCTATTAGTATTTTGTATGTGAACAAAGCCAAATCTAGCAATTGTCATGGACATAGCCTTTTAAGTGAATAGATGAGGATGAAGTTGTGGGAGAGAACAAAAGAGACATCAATTACTATAACTAAGTAGAAAAACCGAGGTGGGGATATCTAGGTTGAGTAACTTACTATTCCCTCCATCATAAATTAATAGCTCCATTTAGTAAAAAATATTATTTCATATTAATAGTTTTATTTAATTTATTCAATTTAAGTAGTTAGACACTTTAAAAGAGTATCATAAGCTTATTTTCCCTTCTATTAGATGTGGGTTTCACCATTTAAAAAAAACTGCTATTCTTTCAAATATAACTATTAATATGGGACAAATAAAGTATATAATATCAATTTAGACTTGTACATATTATTTTCTTTATTTGTATTTGTACTACTATTTAACTTATCTTGCATATATTTAGTAATTAATTTAAACATAGAACTCAAATGGAATATATATTTAAATTGTTAAGATATCAAGTTAAAAAAAATGTTGCTTATTGGTAGTTATGGTGAAAAAAATGTCTTTCATCTAAATTGCATTTAAAAATTAATTGAACCTTGGACAAATGTCTTGACTAAGGTCTTTGTCCCTGACCATGTCCAAAAATTGGTAGTTAAAAAATTTGTCCAAAAACAGCCATAAATACCTCAGACACGGGCCGGACATTGGATGTCCACAACTAACCCTCAGTGAAAGTTTCTTCCTTTTCTCCAATAGAAGTATAGTTTTTACCAAAAAAAAGCTATGTATGAATCAAATCACTGCAAGTAAGTGAAAAAACATATTTTTGTGACCACCTTAGGAGATTTGTCTTCAGAAGATGTGGAGTTCCAATTTCACCAAAGAAGCTGTGGATCTTGTTAAGATTATAGAACCATCCAACTGCCCTTGGAAACTTGAGTGGTGAGTTCTACAAGAAAAATCCCTAAATTTCTACCAAATGTTTATGTGAAATTCTTGTAATTTTGTTGTTGTGATGATGAAATCTTGTAACTTTGTTCATGTCATGATAAAAAAAAACACAAAGTTAAAAAAGAAAAATATGATAAAATTTCAGGAATTTCTACTAAGTTCTTATATGCAATTATTGCAGTTCTTAACGAAATCATTTTTCTTATTCTCATAATATGGTAGTGTGAAGTATAAACTCTAGACAATATGAGCACTTTGTAATGGACACATCTTTTAAAATCCCAACCAACAAAAACATTAAAAATACATATTCTATATAAATATATATTGTTATAATATATTATCTCCGTCTTACGTTAATAGCTACATTTGATTTTTTAAAATAAATTAATTTTAATTTATTTTTTAAAAACTAAATAGAGCTATTAATGTAAGGACATAAAGAGAATATTAAATGTATATAATGTCAGCTTGAACCTAACTATGTCCATAATCATTATTGAAAATGGTAACATATTTATATAAAAATAAATATCATCATCATCACTATCCATAATTATCTTCCAAAATAAATGAAAGTAAAAAACTCTACTAAGGTCAAAAAGATGTTTGCTATTGCATTGAATTTGCCATTTGTTATGGGCACCCAAGTTATGCTCATCATGCATGTACCATGTGTGAGGTAGCCTCTAGTAGTAATTGTGAAAACAATTCTCCCTTCCGGCGAAAAGAACTACTGGATGTCCAATGGCAACCAAAATATGAGCTTCTAGAATATATTGAGGGTTTGAAAAATGAAAATTGAGATGGTATTTCACTATAGAATTCAATCTATGATTATAACTTCTTGACTTAGCTCCATACCTTCCCAGCTGAATCGAATTCAATATTGACTTGTATATAGTTTTTTTTTTACAATATTGACTCTAGGGACATGAATTATTAGTACTTCACCATAGTGAAAAAATTAGCTGAAATAGCCATCTAACGGAATTTGGGCCTAAAATTTGCCAAAGTTGGCAAAATTCACCGTATCCAAATTATTTGGCAAATATTCGTTAGTTTGGTCCGAGTTAAGGCCTTTTTTTATGTGTCTTGGACCGAGTTTTGGGCGGGTTCAGGTTTGGTTATAAAAATTAGTGCATGATCGCATGAAATCATGTGATTTTTCACCCTTCGGGCTTGCACAGCCTCTACTCACTGGCAACTTAACTCTTTGAACTCCTTTAGGTTCTAGCCTCTCTCAATCCCTCTCAGCTCTCTGGTTTGGAGGTCGGCAGCCTTTGCTGTGACTGCCAACGACCTCCTATGATCCTCTTTCCTCTTATTCTTTTCTCCCCTAATTCTTTTGGGCTCTGTTGTCCACCGCCCATAACCACAACTCAACTTTACCCTATTTCTTTAATTTCCGCTGGCTAGATGATTTGCTTTTTTTTATTAAAGAGTTTTTTTTACATTACTTAGCTAAAGAAGTTACTATTCCATATTCTTTGGATTTTAAATACAAATGTCATTTATCTATTTCTAGACTGTAGTTAGGTTTTAAATAAACCCACACCCATACATATTATAATAAACAAATATAGGAACAGTGCGGCACCATTCCGTTGGGGAGGATTCATCAGCGACAGTCGTCAGTGGGAGGTAACCGGCGGTGACTCACCGGCGAGTGCCATTGTTTAGTAAAAACACATTTTTTTACACTCTAGAAGCTTTTCAAGGCTCCAAAGTCTTCATTTAGGCGGATTCGATCACCCTTTAACCCCCATTATGGATAGAATTGGTATTTACATACATTATAACATATAGATAGGCAATGATGACGTGTATATAAGTAGAAAGACATGGTTGATGAATATTAATCCATCGGTGAGGTTCAGCAAGCTGCTGCTTCAAGTCAAATAATGACTTACCGTCAATGATAATGTGACTTTCAAGTATATAATTTCGTCTTCCCAATCATCAATTAAACATTGATTAGAAGACGACGAGGACATGCAATCAATATTTTCTATTCATAAGAAGGCAAATAAAGAGGTGTTATCATTGTATGCCGAGATGAAAGAGCCCAACAACAGTGACAAATCACCATAAGTAGAAATGAACTAAACATTCAATAGAGCTAAATCACTGGTGGTAATGACTCAACCTACCTCTAATTTTGGATTGTAGACGGGAGTTAATGATATACAATTCACTTTTAAAACTATCAGGTAATAGTGGATTTTAGATTACACGAGATTGTACTTTATTGTGTACTCGAGCATACGATATTGAAACTATCGTGTTCAGTTCAAAGCATATTGTGTGAAGAAAAAACATGATTTTTTTAAGATCACATAAGTAATGATGCAACCTACGCATACAATATAACACTAATTTTTTCAGCGTAGATGTAATAACATGACATGTATAATATCGTGTTATTGCTAACATGATATGATTTGTAAACGTGTAACCGAATACACGATGTCGAGTTATATCGCATATTGATTAACATGTTAATATCCAATATAGATTGGGAGAACTAGGATATTTGAACTCAACAAATCCATGCCATTCTTCTTACATCAATTTAATACCTATATAACCCTATGATAGAAGTCAATTAGACTGGATTAGAAGAAATGTCGTCAATAATGGGTGCGATAAGGACTTCATTTGATAACTATGAACCCCCATATAGCCCTTGTAATTATAATGATGAAGAATTTGAAGAAGTGTGGAGTGATAATCAATGGAATGAGAATGATATAATTGACATGGAAAGTATGTATGACCACGAAGAATTCAGACACAGCAGGGTACCTAGTAACTTTGACATTGAGGCAGAGGCAAAGTGGGAGATAGTTGTCGATTCTAATTTCTGTGGTTTAGATGAGATGGTCATGCAATAGTTTTAATGTTCAGATAATTAATAACTTGGATGAGTTATACTAAGATTAGATGGGTCATGCCTATAGCTAGTTTAGTATAGATGATCCGTGCTATTGTCGAAGATAGTTCATGCCATGGAATTTAATTAATGATTCTTTCTAAAGTAATTCTAGCTTGTAGCTGAGAATACTTGTTCATATTCACACTAGATTTAGATTAAAAGTTAAGGAATTGTTATGGATCTATAATGGATTCGATTTCCTAAGTAAATTCCATCAAATTAATCTCTTACTTTTAAACTAGTTGATTCCTTTCTTTTGCTTAATTAAAGTTTAAGCTTGTTTTAGTTTTCAATCAGCAAATTCCTCTTTAGATTTAGTGATAATCTATCCGTCCTTGAGGTTTGACAACCTTTAAATATTTATCCTAGTACAATTACTTTGTACACTTGCAAAGGGTTTAATTATAAACGATCATAAGTCACGGACAGATTTCGAACAAAGACTTGTCCAATTTTCGATTCTAATTGACCATATGTTCACATATACATGAAATGATCACTATTATAAAATTAAATATTATACTTCTTTTGTCTTATATTAATAATTTTATTTAATTTTTTAAAATAAATTAAAATTAGTTCTTTTAAAAAATTAAATGGAGTGTTTTAGTTAATTTTAGAAAAGAATATAGAATTATTAATGTAGGATAGAGAGAGTACGCATCAATTTTGTCATTTTCAATTAATCCTAATTTTTTTATGACAATTAGAAACTAATTTCATATATGACAACTTGCATGTATTTTTAAAATACTTTCAAAAAATTTAGCTCAAAATGCAAGAAAGGGCTAAGATTAGTTCAAAATAGTCTAAAGAAGGGGTTTTTGGCGTTAACTACAAGAGAAGTCACACATCTAATATTAACTCTAAAAAATTATTTGGACAAAAACACCCATTTATCATCTTTTAATTTTTAACCCACTACCCTTTAACTCTCCTCCTCCTCCTCCTCCTCCAATGTCTCTATGTGTGCTACCCAATCCCAGCCTCTCCACTATTAGCAGCAGTTAGCTGGCTATGACCAGTTCCGATGTTCAGAGCCAACTATGATATTGCTTGTAACCAAGCCTGTCGCTAGAGGCTTGTTGTTTGTGGCCAAATTTGGTCACTGAAGCACCTCTAGCCAGATTTGGTTCACCTCCAACCAAATCCGAAAGGAGAAAAAGAGAGAAATGAGAGAAGGAGGAAAGTGGCGACATGCAGAGGAGGGGGTTGTAGGCAAAGATAGAGGTGGCGAGCAACAAAGGAGGTGGTGAAGGGGAGAAGAGAGAAAGGAAGAAAAAAGAGGAGAACATATTAGAGACCTTAGGGTGTTGGCTTCCAATGGCTATGGTCTAAGTTGTTGGGTTGGGGCTAGAGAGGAGAGAAGAGAAAGGAAGAAGAGGAGGGCGTAGTAGCGACCTTAGGGTGTTGGCTTCTAATGGCCATGACATGAGCTACTAGGTAGATTGGGGCGTGGCCTAGGCTGTTGGGCAGACCTGCAACAACCTAGGTTGTTGGCCGTCAATAACTTAAAGTATAAATATTTACTTTATTTGTTATATGCAAAAGGAGCAAACATTAACTCATTATATTATGAACAAAGTAATATATGGTCAATGTGAGGCGCTCAAGCAATGTCTAGTGAAGTCCTATGAAGTCAAGAAAAATATTTTTTTTGTGTACTAGTGAAATCTAATGAAGCTTTTACAGATTTTAAGAGGTCTTGAGCTTAATCATGATAGTTATTTGGAGTAGAGGGTAGAAATTAAAAAATTTCATGGTTGGCAATGTTCAAAATATCATTAATGGAGATTATTGGGTTTTATTGTTGCTCAAAACGAAGTCAAGTGGAGAGAAGCTTGTGAAGCATCTACAGCCTATCAGTGGCTAGATATAGTCACGATTAGCGGAAAAAGAAAGGGGGAGAAGAGGGAGAGTGGTGGCGGCAGAGGGCAGGGTAAGAGGTGATAGGTAGACTATTAGTGGAAGTGGCAAGAAAACAACAGGTGGAGTCTAATTTTTAAGGTGGAGCAGCAACTAGAAGGCTGAGGCGATGACAACGATGGCACATGTAAAAATGATAGAGGAAAGAAGAAGATTGACAAAGTTAGAAAAAGAAAGGTAATTTTGTCTAAAAGCATAAAATATTTGGACTTTAAAAACAATTATTAGAGCCTCTGCTATAAAATGTTGAGCCTACTACGCCCATTCTTTTTAAAGGAGAGAAAAATCACAACAGATGGCTCAGGAGAAAAACGGATGTGGGCGGGCAGCATGCGCGACCCATGTCTGGCTTTTTACAAATAATGACACATAGGAATGAAATTCACACTCCATAATAATTTGGATGTTTAATTGCTCAAAGTTGATTTACCATAGACAGCCACGAGAGCACTTTAAAAGACTCACGAGGCTAAAGAAGAATATTTTTTCTCCTTATAATCAAGCTCCATAAAAGAAACTAAATAGAATAAACTATGGAGATAACCCAGAGTAATGCTATTTTGACGTTGAGAAACCAACCTCAAAAAGCTACTTATTCATCTCAAAACCGTTTTTTTGAGTACCACTCATCTAATGGTTTTTAAATAATGAAGTAACTTTTTGACGTTAATTTTTCAACGTCACAAAAACACTTTTCTTTCAAAAATCAAAAGATTTTCTAATTTAAAATTACAGCAAGGAACTACCGCAATAACCCCTTAGTGATATCTTGTGCTTCTTTTTCGTTACCCATTCTGATAAAGAGGAAATACTTATAGGAAGATCTTTAAACGAGTCAGAATAAAGGACTTAAAGTCGTCATCTTGCCATGATAGTCCGTCCCACCACCCTTTCGAGCCCCAAATTACACCATTTCTTAGTGTCCTGTTCTCATTCATTAGGCCTCGCGGCAACTTCTCCAACTTCAAACAATAGGTTAAATCCAATTCTGTGAGGGAAGGAAACAAGACGGCATCACCACATATGATCTTTAGTTCGTCAAGCCGCTCAAAATGTAGAGCTTTTAAATTAGGAAAACAAATGTGCCCCTTATTTGACTTAATCAGCTCTTCCATCTTCGCGTTAGAAATGTTGAGCTCCACGAGGTTTTGAAGATGTTGAAGACCGAAGATGCATTCGAGGGATTCGCAATCGAAGATCATTAGCTTCCAAAGGTTTTGGAGGCCCCCCTGAGCTACCTGGAACTTCTCCAATTTGGTGCACGAGTAAAGCTCCAAACTTTCAAGGCTACAAAGGCACGAGCTTGTAAGTACTGAAAATTCCCCAAGTTGAACATCCCGAATGACGATCTGGGACAGTTTGTCCATATCCTCAAGTGCCCATGACAGTTCATTCCAATGGGAGATAGGCCACACTCGCATTCTTAGATGTCTTAGGGAGTGAGATAATGGCATTAGAGCATTTTTGAAATCAACATGCCCATTTGTGAATTCACCATGATCTACAAAAATGTATTCGTCCGTAAAGTTATAAAAGAATCCCAAATCCAAGTCTTCTAGTCTGGTTAGGTTTCCAAGTTCCACAGGAAATGCTGTTAGAGATGGCGTGGCTGTGAGGCTTCTCAGCTCAACTAGTTGTCCAATGCTTTCTGGAAGTTCGTTAAGGTAAAAATTTTCCCTCAGATCTAGCACCTTCAACTTACTCAAATTTCCTATCTCCATGGGCAATGTTTTAAGATTTGTGTCAATTATTAAAAGATGCCTCAACTCTAGCATTTGCCCAATTGCCGTTGGAAGGTCGAGGAAAATAACATGTATTAACTGTAAGATTCTTATTTTACACATGGATTTGAAGAATTCATTTAGCATTCTAGTCTTCTTCGAGTTCTCGAAAATCAATGTAGACAGATTGAGGCAGAGAGGTTGTTCCGGCATTTTGACACAGTCCAGTACGTAAATCCCATGGGCCGTTTTCCACCTATCAGCTATTTGTGCTTGGGTCAATTTGCAGCTTGTATGTGCATAGAAATTCATCTTCAATTCAGAAGATGCAATCCATAATCCCATCTCCCGTATGACATCATGCATCCGCACAAAAGCATCATCATAACCCTCTAATCGTTCTAGTAGGCCTGTAGTAAGCAGGGTTCCAATGATGTCTTTCCCTCTATTAAATGTTTCTACATAGGAGCCATTTAAGGCCAATAACCCTTCTCCAATCCAAATTTTAACAAGTAAATCTTTAAGAAGTGGAGCATCTTCAGAGAATAAGCAACAATACAAGAAACATTTCTTTTCTCCACAATGTGGGAGACTTGCATAGCTGAGTCTCAATTGGGCAAACAATTTTTTCTCCACATCCAAAATCTCTGAGGGGGACTTTTGAAGAATATCCAATGCATGCTCCCATTCTCCACAAGTATACTTACAAGTCATAGTCCGACCAATGACAGTGAGCGCAAGCGGCAACCCTTTACATTCTTTAGCAACTTTTTTAGCAAGGTATTGAATTTTATGATCAAACTCAAGGGTCTTTTTACCCACACTTCTATAAAATAAAGCCCATGCATCATCCCACTCCAAGCCTTTAACCTTAATTTCCCGATGAGGTTCCATTTGGTTGCACACCTTTTCTGATCGGGTAGTAAAAATTATTTTGCAAGTGGATGTCTTCAAATCAATAGGACCTACAATTCCAAGTTCTTCCAGATCTAAATATTCCCAAATGTCATCAAATAAAAAAGCAACTTCCATCCTGTCTAGAGCCTTGTTTATTTTTTTGGCACGTTGATATGGACACTCATCTTGATCAAAACGCAAATTCATCTCCTCCAATATAACTTTTTGGATGCTATCCACATTAATTGACTGGGAAACAACTACCCAAATAACTTTAAAAGTGGAAGGTTCCAAAAACTTGTTGCGAATTCTTTTCATGAGTGTGGTTTTGCCAACCCCTCCCATGCCATAAATGCCAACTATTCCAACCTCATCTTCTTTAAGAAAATCACATACCTGGTTGTAAGCTTGATCTTGCCCAATGGAAACTGTGGAAGAAATCCATCCTCTTCGTCGTCTTGGAAGAACTTGCCCAATATCCTCTTGCATTTGTTCAGGTGCAGTTGAAGTATTCAGGGCCGTTGAGTCTATATGATTGGAAGATGATGGTTCAGCCCCAATTACATCCACTTGCATCTGATCATGTGTAGTAGACATGGCGGTATCCATCATGTCTGGAAGAGCAGAGGAAGATGGTTTGGTTGTGACTACATTCACTTGCATTTGGTCTTGTGCAATTGTTGGGTCTACATGAATGGGTTGTTGTGGCAGATGAGAAGCTTGAGAAGGGGGAGGGATGGTCAAACTGTTGATTGCATCTTGCACATTGGGCATGTGGTTGAAATTTGTTCCAGGTTTTTTAGTTTTTTTGAATAATCTAGGCATCGTGGGTGAGAATCTGCAATTTAAAAAAGATTATTAATGGATATAAGAGAGCATAAATGAGGTACAAAATATAAAAAGAGGAGGAGGATCTACCAAAATCTGGCGCACTGAAATAGTCAAGGCTTATAAGTTGATGGTAAAAGGAGGAGGACCTTACTGGAGTTCCTTATAACTGAGAGACCTGCATCATTTTGTAGTAGCTAAAATGTAGAGACGAAGAAAGAGAGTAAAATTTTTAGAAAAAGATTTGAAGTAATATTGCCATAGAGCATACTATTTATTTTGGAAAGGAACTAAACATGACTGACTTGTTATGCAATTTGGAATGAAATTGAGGACTACGAGCTGAAATATAGAGAGAATTCATAAGTTTAAATGATTACTATAAGAAGGAAAGAGAAGAGAATGAAGGGAGGAAAATTGGCAAGTGGAGTGGGTGAAAGAAGGAACATATTTGTGATAGAAGTATGGAGTGAACTTACACTGGAGAAATGAAGATCAGATGACAATAGAGTTTGCTTATATTATAGAATGAAGAACTTTGCAGAGAGAAGGGATGAGTAGAAGCTGCACAAAGACTAAGGTCAATTAACCGTGATATCTTGCTTGTAGTGGCCACTATGACAGTGAGTGGGAGAGAAAGGGCAGAAGAAAGGTAGGTGGATGAAGTAAATGCAACCAGCTTACTGTCCAAATGCGCAGAATGCATCTTTTCAGAATAAACAAAGGTAGGTGATAAGATCAAATGTGTCATTCACTGCATTGTTTATTCTTGCACCGGTGCGAAGAGTAGACCTTTCGTTACAATAATTGAGAAGAGTCCAGCTAGGATGAGCCTGGCTTCAAGCATCTGCCATCAGATTTTGATCCGATGGCAGACATTAACAAGGGGTAGATCCGTCGATTGGTTTTCTACCCCTCTATCGTCAGATCAAAGCACACCAAGAAAAAGTATATGGAAAACATGTGAAGAGCAGAACTTACATTACAGTATTTGAGAAGTCTCACTGTGATGAGCCTAAGTGAAGAGTAGACCTTATGTTACAATAATTGAGAAGAGTCTGATTTGAATGAGCCTGGTTTCACACATGTCAGCAAACCCACGCATTATCTGCTATTGAATTATATGACGATACACATTACTCGAGGGGTCGATTGATTTTTCATCCCCTCTGTTATTGGATCTTAATCCGATAGCTTGTTATGCCTAAGCTTAGGTTCATACAAACTTTTTTCTTCTGTGAAGACATTGACCAAATAAGAAGCTTTTAATACAAAATTGTGGAATGGAGTACATGAACAGATGAAAGGGTTAGACTAATATGGATGGAAACATCTAATGAAGCATATATATTTCACTTTCAATTTCAACATCTTCATGAGAATAAGAATGTTCCTACAATGCCGTGGTTCCCTCGCCTCCTGCAGCCCACCGCCACCTTAGGCCTCCACCAAGCTAGTGATGAATTAAATTCAAACCAGGGTCACAAAATTTCTTCACTTAGTGGTAGTGAATAGAAGTAAAGATTTTGGCACTAGTAAGCACTCCATTGCTGACCAATTCCATATTTCAAATGAAATAATTAAGTAAATCTCCACCATGCTCCAATGTTTTAGAGGGAATATATATCCCACCGTTTCCATTGAACACAACCCCTATTCCTTTGTGGAAGTAAATAATTGTCAAGATTTACTACCTCTTCTGCCGCAATGTTTTGAACTTCAAGCAAGTGTGAAATCCAATCTTATTATATCCATGATGACTTGGAATAGCTCATTTCCGATGGCTCTTCTTTCCTACATCCTAATAAATAAGGACAACCAAAAAAATTACACATGATATAGAGCTCTCTCTCTCTCTCTCTTTCCATTATCACATGAATTAATTTAACTACTTACAACTATTCATTATAGTTGTTACAAGTTGCTACTTGAAAGATAATTTACTTTTTTTAGTATTTCATATATAACAATATTTTTTTATAAAAAAATATCAATTTAGATGGGTTTAAATTTTTATAGGTCATGATGTCATAACCTAGCATAATCACTAATCTGGGTCATGCTCTTAGCTAGGTTTGAAAACTTTGTTTCAAAGATACACTAATAGATAATGTACATCATTACATGTGGTCTCATTCTTGTCTGCAATACACCTTTGAAGACAGTTGGATGTGAAAAGGCAATTGTTATTCTTCTCACATTTAGAATTCTTCTGAAATAGGCATTAGATGAATGTCTTAAAGCTGGACTCATATGATAGGAAATATTTGTTAGAAAATAAGTAGTTTTATTATACATATATGCGTAATATATGTATACATTTACTTTCCATGTTTAATCATTATAATTTCTTTGCAACAACTATACATAATAGTAGTAATGATGTAAGTTTTTTACCTTAGTAGTATTTAATTAAGTAAATAAAAAATATTTATTTTAGCCTTTTTAAGCACATTCAAAAAAAATGTAATGGATAATGGTTATTCGATTAACTGACCGACTATTAGTGGAAGGAACGGTTATGAAAGTACCTATACCGTTTACTTAATAAAATAATTATGGATAAAAATTTGATAAATGATATATAGTAATGAAATAGGTTATACCATAACCGGATCGTTCTATATGCAGCCTTATCCATAAGCTGAATGCAATGAAAAGTAGAATGCAAAACTGATTCCACTGAGAGAAAATAAAGGTTTCTTGAATGGACCAAGGTGTGAACATGGTAAATAGGGTTGCAAATCGAGGTGGGCAAAGTGCAGGCCGTCCACACAGGCTTGCACTAGTGGGCCTGGCTAGGTCCAACCCCCAATAACATAGGGCTAGGTTGGGCTGCCAATTTTAGTTGCAACCCACACCACCCATGGGTAGGGAGGGCTGAGCCGGCCCATGGACTCGGCAAGGCTAGAAGCTTGCCTAGCCATTGGACATGTTATTTTATTGTGTGTGTGTGTGTGTGTATATATATATATATATATATATATATATATATATATATATATATATATATATATATATATATATATATATATATATATATATATTAAAGAGGGGCTAGAGCAAATAGGCATGGTGGGCTAGCCCACAACCCCTCTAAAGGGGCCACAGGTGGGTTAGGTCCAGCCTGGCTTGCCTCGTATGGGGCCCAGAATGAGCTTGGACCTAGGCTGGCCCGTCCCGACCACTAAGGGCTGCGAGTTGGGCCGGCCCAGCCCGTGCCCACCCCTAGTTGCAATCGGGCAGGGTCGACGCCCTGACCTAGCCTACTAGAGTATTGATAGGACCCGAGCCCATTTTAATCTTATGTGAGCCTTAAAATATTTGGCCTTAGCCCAGTCCTAAGCAGGCTCGGGCCAAGTTGTGGGTTTTTTCTTGATTATATTTTATACTTTTTATTAAATAAATATTATTTTAATTAAAATAATTTTTTGGTTGGGTCCCATGAATTGACCAATTAAACACAAGATGATATGCCTTTAGGTGGGTTTTTCACATTTAACAATAATGATTTAAACTTAGAATATCCCAAACTTTCATAAAGGGACTGTTTGGATGGACATTTCATAGTGAAATAAAAGTTGATTTTAATAATTTTTAATAAAATAAAATGAGGCTACATTTGATTTTAATGATTTTTTAAATAAAATAAAATGAAGTTATATTTGGTTTCTCTATTTTGATGATTTTTAAAGAGAAATGCGCTTTTAGCTCACTTTTGATTTTAGTGTGTAAAATAATAAGAATATCTTCTAACATAAAAAAGAAAATAAGTGAAATAATAGGTAAAATGTCTTTTTACATCATTTAAAACAGAAACGGTTTTTCTTAAAGACTCTCCTCCTAAGGAGGTTAATAAATTAAATTTTAGGTTAATTATGTTTGAATTGACAAAAAAAGGTGAATTTTAGTGGGAAAGGTCATTTCATGTTGAATTGGACTATCAAAGCAAAACCAATGAGGAAATGGTCTTTCTAAGCATTAAAAGTCAATTTTCCATGTAAGATGGTAGCATCCAAACAACCCTAAAATATACGTTATATTCGCTTTCTATTTCCTTTTCTACCTTTGTGAGATTATAAAAAATATAAAAAATAATTTTTTTAATATTAAAATAATATTATTTTCCTAAATTGGGTTTGGCGTGCACAAGATGTGGAATATCATGTGCAATTCCTATCCTTGTGATCCTGTTACCCACAAGCATGCATACATGTCGCTTCGGTATCGATAACATTCTAATCTACTATGCTCTATGTTGCTATGTTATGTTCTATTTTGTGAAGAAATGATATATCTAATTCTGAATAATTTAACATATGTTTTGAATAATAATTTTATTATTCTAAATTAAATCATCGGATTCTGTTTATGACTGATTTATTCGATTCTAAATTAATTATCAAATTCTATTTACAAATGATTTATTCAATTTCGATTTAACTATAATATTCTATTTACAAATGATTTATTAAATTTTGAATTAAACACTTAATTCTATTTATGAATGATTTATCTAATTCTGACTTAATTATGAAATTCTCTTTACGAATGATTTATTTGATTCTAAATTAATTAATGCATTCTATTTAAGAATGATTTATCCAATTCTAATTTAACTATTAAATTTTGTTTACGAATGATATATTCAATTTTGAATTAAACATAGAATTTTGTTTATAAATTATTTATTCAATTTGAATTAATTATCGAATTCTGTTAATGAATGATTTATCCAATTTTAAATTAATTATCGGATCATGTTTACGAATGATGTATTTGATTATGATTTACCTAATATATTTAGTTTATGAATAATTTATTTGATTCTGAATTAAACATCGAATTCTATTTATGAATGATTAATCCAATTCTCTGAATGATGATTTATTATATTTAGTGAAAGAATAAGATATCTGTTCTGATCTAAAATTGATTCAAATATGAATTCCTAGAATAATTTATGGGCGAATTGTGAGGGCACAATTCTTGTAAAGGGGAAGAATATAACACCTTGTTGTTTTGATTAAGTTTAACCTAAGGAGTTAGTAATAATTATTAATTTTTTGATAAAAATTAGTAGGTTTTAAGTGGTGAAATCTCCCTATATATATAGAGCTCGAAGAAATGAGTGTAATAAGTTGAAGAATATATAACTCGGAGGTCAAGAGTAAAAAGTATGACCTCGGGAAGTGTACCACATGGGAGAGACTTACTTTAAAAGTAAGGGATAACCTACCCATGTGTGGGTTGAGTTTCCTAGTACTTGATTGTATGAGTCCAATGGTAATAAAAATGTGCGATTCCAACTTTTGGGTATCATGTTTTGAAGTTTGAAAATTATTTAATTAAAATAATATTTAAAAAAGGGATTTGCTGATGCAATCACTTGCATCAGCCTGCGTGAGCCATGCACGCCACATGTGGCAGTCTGCATGTCGGGCCCATGAGGCAATTCATGCCATGAAAGTAGTGGGGCTGAATCACGCTCTACGGGCCGCAAGATGCACAGATGCCTGCGACTCTATAAATAAGGAGGAGCATGACATTTTTCAAAGAGTTTTTCTCCCGGTTTTAACTTGTTTTAAGTCTAATTTCGTTTGTTCCATAAGCATTCTTAGCTAATTCTAGGGTGCTCTATGCAATAGATAGGTCCATTCCTCAAGTTGCTACTTAAGAAGGGAGAAATGGACCAGGGCAAGAGGAGGTTTTATTTGTAGCTTTTAGGCATGCAAAGAGATAAACATGTTGGGTAAGGGGAGATTTCATCTGCCACCTTTGGGCAAGAAAGAGAGAAACGTTCCGAAGAAAGAGGAGGCTCCGCTTGCTATCTCCACGCTCCAGAAGGGAGAATGCCCTTTAGAAAGGAGAAACTTTGACTGCCCCTACTTTAGGAAACCTCAAGGGAGTAAGCATTTCTAACCTTTTGATTTTAATGCATATTTAAATAAATACATATGTTTCTTAATTAGTTAACTTAAGATGTTGAATGAGATATATGTTTTGCTTTGATCCTATCTACTTTGCAAAAATTTGATCTGCTATAATATGCTCTATATTATATGAAAAAAATCTATATGACTCTCATGATTTATGAGTTTTTGTTTGACTTTGATGATTTATTAAATTATGTCCGATTCTGAATGATTTATCGAATTATAAGTATATAAAATATATAATTTTATACCTCGTGATAAATGTATTAGCCGTTAAGCAAAACTATGTTGGAATCTGATCATATTAGAATAACATCATAAATGTTATCCAATATGCAATATTGGCCCCATCCAAATAATATTAAATAATAGTTTTGTTCTATCCATCGCATAATAAAGTGTTGAAGCTCTGTAATGCATAAAGAAATGTTATAACTCTTGCGTACAGAAGTTTCTCTTGAAAGAAATTTTTTACTTTTGATGTTTATGAACCCCCAGATCAGGTTAGGTCGTCAAGATTAAGACGCCTAGGGCTTGAGGCGTTACATATGGAGCCTAAAAATTCAGAAATGATAGTCACGTTAGATCTCATTTGATAGAGCTCATTGAGAACTTTCTAATAATATGAAGAATGTGTAAATTCAAGTTCGGAAGTGTAAGATATACTATTATAAATTTAAAATCAACATATCTTAAAAAATAAAAAAATTAATTTTAATATCTTTAATTTTTTTAAAAATTATGATAAATTAAATAAAGATAAAATATGGATTAAAGGTATAAAATATGAGTTAAAATATTCAAGAATCGAAACTTCTATAGTAAACAAATTTATTTTATATGATAAGATAAATTTTAAATATATAAGTTGCTGAGATATTTTAGTAGATAGGGTTATGGTAAATATAAAATGGGGGACGAGTAGTTTAATGGGTCCATAAGAGTTGATGAAGCCATTAATGGGTAGAGAAGGATTGATAAAACCATTAATGCAGATACATAAAATTGCTACTCCACGACAATGGCATTAAAAATGGTCGGCTTGACATTTTAGTGGGTTGACAGATAGGTGCGTGAAGTGGTAATAGCGTTGGACAAGTCGGAGTAAATAAAATGCAAATAAAATTGACAACCGGTGTTTTCTTTGTCCAAAATGAAAAACACGCCTTTTGCCGAGGAAGGAGATAGAGGGTGAGCACATGCATGAATTATAAAGAAGAGTAAAAGTTGATGGCAACTTGGAATAATTTTTCTAATTATTTTTTTTCAACAAGTTCATCAGATCCAGTGATGCCGCCGGTTGAGTTTGGGTTGGGTTTTCTTAAACTCGTACCCATTTACTATTTAATAAATAAGAAATTAAACTTACTCCAACCCGAATTTATTAAACCTAAACCCAACTTATTTTAAATATTTTTAAAATTAACTAATTAATTAATATAAATATAATATTTTAAATAATTATTTGGTTTTTTACCCATCAAAAAGATTTTAAAAGTTATCATTAACCTCACCCAAAAAACAACCGTAATTAGGTCTGCAAGCAATGAAGCATTGACCCCATGGGAAGAAGGAAAGCATGAGAAATTATAAGGTACGTATGAGAAATGCGTGATCCTCAGCCATCAGTGATAAACATTCACGCATCATTTTTTTTTTCGGCTTACGAGTTGCGAAGTGTGTAATGGCAATGAGTGAGACATGCATGCGTATTTTTTTTTTGGGTCTGCAAGTTGCGAGTGTGTCCATCACTAATAATGGTAATAAGCACAACTTCGACAGGCATAAATGTAACATAATAATTTATCCAAGGGTCCAGCAGTTCCAGATCGTCGGTTTGATCCCAGACTTTCTTGGTGGGATTGAGAAGATTGGATTGGGTCATAGCTGGGAAGCATTAATGTTCCACATTAACAATGCACTGAGTGTAAGGAGTGCAGGAGAGCCTTTGATATTTGAGATCTATGGCACATATGTTAGTACTACTAATACTAATGTATACTAGCATATTCATTTCATGGATGAAGGGCTCTCATGCATTTCTTATGGTGAGTGTATTGTCTATGAGGAGCATAAAAAATGCTTCCTCAAAGTATCTCTAAAATAGGATGCCATTTCCAAATGGGGTCTTACATGGCCTAGCCAATGACAGGAAATAGAGCCCCATTCATAGCCTCCCTCTCCCCCCAACCCCCTGACGACTATTATTTGGATACTATTGAATTTTTTTATATGTTTCCCACATGATCGTTATTTGTTATCTTTCAAATGTATTATCCTATAAATTCACCTCTCCTACTTTCATTTTTCATCTATCTCCATTATTTTGTGGCAAAATTTTCAACATGCCTTCAAACAATTTCTCTTCATCTTCATCGGCCTCTTTTGATTGGGGAATGAGCATTGGCGAACCCTCATCAATTCTAAGTCTATTGAAGAATTAGAAATGGAGATTTTGGCAATATGTACTCGACAAGAAGAACAAGAAAATATCAAGAGAAGGCGGAGAAGATATCGTGGTTCTATTCTAGTTATGCAAATATAAATAGAGGACAAACTGAAAGCCATCATAGACTATATAATGATTATTTAGCTAAAAAGCCTATATAGCTCCAACTCAATTTCGGAGGCGGTTTCGTATGTGGCAATCTCTATTCCTTTGCGTTGTAAATGCGGTGGAAGCTTATGACCCATACTTTGTCCAGAAAAGAGATGATATTGGCCATCATGGTTCATCACCACTTCAAAAAGTCACTGCTACTATGAGGATGCTTGCTTATGAACTTGTAGCAGATGTTGCGGATGATTAGATGAGGATAGGTGAAAGTACTACCATTGAAGCACTAAAAAGGTTTGTTAAAGCAGTCATCAATATTTTCAAAGATGGGTACAAGAGAAAACCAAACAATGCCGACATTTGTCGAGTGCTATCAGGAGGTGAGTGACATGGATCTCTTGGGATGTTGGGTAGCATTGACTGCATGCATAGGAAGTGAAAGAACTGTTCAGTTGCATGGCAAGATATGTATACTCGTGGAGACCACCATGAACCTTCCTTAATTCTTGAGGTTGTAGCATTGACTGCATGTGTTTTCTGGACTAATGGGATCAACAATGATATCAATGCCTTGGATCAATCTCCTTTATTTACCGACCTTGTCAAAGTTCAAGCCCCTCTAGCCAATTACTCAACTAATGACCATCACTATACGATGGGATATTACCTAGTTGCTAGAATATATCCATCATGGGTGACATTTGTCAAAACAATTTCACATCCACAAGGGCTAAAAAAGGCTAATTTTTCTATAGCTCAAGAGTCTACAAGGAAGGATGTCAAGAGAGCATTTGGAGTGCTAAGCACATTCTGCTATTATTCATGTACGCAGTCATTATTGGAATAGTCAAACACTTCAATATATCATGAAGGTGTGCATTATGATGCACGACATGCATATTGAAGATGAAAGTGATAAAAAATTTCCAATCGATTATGATGCAAGAGAGAATGACAAAGGTGAACTTGCAATGTCGTGTGAGCAAATAACGGAATTTAAGGATTTCATTCGAAGTCACTTCCAACATCGTGATAGTGGAACACATTGTCAATTCCAAGATGATTTAGTTGAGCACTTGTGAAAATTTTTGGGGGCAGTAGTAGCAAATAATTCTTATATTATTTATTTATATTTTACTTCTATTTGTTTTGAAGTTATTATGTATTTATTTTATTATTAATTTTTATGTATTTTTATTTTAATATAGTTTATTTTTTTTGTGATCATGTATTTATATTTTTTTATTTAAATTATTTTAAGTAAATTTAATTTGAAATAAAAATTATATTAAAATAATAAATTTGACATCTATGGTTGAAGTTTACAGGTATGAGACTTGAACATCTCCAACCGCTATTTTTAAAGACTCTCAATGGAGATGCTCTCAGAGTTGATATATGGAAAACTGGGGAAAATAAACCTAGATTGCCATCTATTGAAGTAGGAGTTGACCTTCCTAGATGGGCGGACCCAGATAACTGTAACCCAGGTTCCATGAGTTGGTATATGCATACTAGTTTCTCATGTGGAACTCTATATAGAAGGAATTCAATCACTATTAATTGGTACTGGGGACTAGAGGTGGCAATGGGTCATGCCTAGAGAAGGACTATGTGCTGGTCAGGCCATGCCTGCCTATGACCTGGCAAAACAAATTATTCTTTTAAAAAATAAAAAAAATGCAAGAAATTTGCTCAAAATGGCTCCATAGAGCCTATTGATTGTCTTGTGATTTGATTGATCATCCTACAAAATTGCCTGCAATATGCATGTCCAGATGTTGTTTAGATCGATCGGCCCAAATACATGCTCGGGAGGGCCTTGGTCTACATGGGGCTTCGGGCCATGCCTTGCTTGCTCTAGGCCAGGGTAGGACTCATTTCGGGCCATGACTCTAGCCTGGATATGAAAGTGCCAAGTTTGAGTGACTCGTTTCCACCTCTACCAGGGACCCAGGGATAACATGAAGAAATTCATCTTAAGACATTGTTAATCTTGTTCATGAGTTATTAAGATAATGGAAATGCTAATCATATTTATGCGATTATGCAATTTGGAAGGAAAACAAGGACCAAGAGCAGAAAAGGTTGAGGATTCAAATTTTAAATTATTATTGAAGAAGGCAGAGAATGAAGAGGATGACTTTTTTTGCAAGGAATAATGAAGGCTAGTGGAATCGGCTGAAGAAGGAACATATATGTGACAACAGTGAGAAGCCTCAAGAACAAGGAGAAGCAAAGAGGGATGAAGAAGAATAGAAGGAAGATGAAGACTAACATGCATAAGTACTTCTGATCTTTTGTTTTAATATAACTATAAGAATACATTTGCATCCTAAGTAGTTAACTTAGGATGTTAAATGACTTATATGCTTACAAATCTTATTTAGTGATAATAATATATTAATTAAGATATATGATTTTCTATGATCTGATGTATTCTAATTTGAATTATTTTGTTATGCTTTATCTGATATGATCTGAAGTATCCTGCTATGCTTTGATCTATTGTGTTCTGATATGCTGTGTTTAGATGTGACTAAATGTGACTTGTCTCGCTCTGAGATGGAACAAGACGTGTGATGTGTTCGGTCTTGCTTTGGGGGTAGAGCGAGACATGTAAATGTGCTATGTTCTACTATGTAGTAGAGCGAGATGTATGATTTCGTTGATTTATTAATTTTCGCTTGACTTTGATAGATTACGAGTTTCAGTATGACTCCGATTGAATATCAGTATATACATATTTTAACGTATATGATTTTGTGATGTCTGATGTATGTACTAGCTGTTAGGTAGAACTACGTTTGGATCTGATCGTATTGGAATAATAATGTGAATGCTATCTAATATGTACGTAGGTAACCAACAACAATGCAACATTGGCCCGATCCAAATTAATTATAATTATAAGTTTTATTCTGATTTATACGCGATGAACTTTGAAACTTCGTCATGTGTATGTGAACGTTGTACCTCTCGCACACAAACGATGATTCCTTCTTTACGGAAGAAAATTTTTTATTCAAATTTTTTTGGACCTTGGCTCGGGTTGGGGCGTTACACATTGACATAGGTTGTGTAGGAATAATGAAGCTTATGTTACATATGTGATTATAGTATGGATTTGCATGGATATGTGGGATGGTGTGCGATAGATACACTTTATTTTGAAGGGTGAATGTTTATATTGAGAAATAATTATGCATAATATGATTGTTGATGATTAATTCATGCAAAATGTGACTATTATAATGAAATTCATATATTTACACATGATGTGTATATATTTTATGAGCTATAAATAAACACATGATGCATTGGTGGCATAATATGTGCCTATAGAATATGGGATATAGCATGATATGTAGGTGGTGTGACTATGTGTTTATTGTCACGCCCCGGCAATGCCCGACCCGAGCCGAACCCGGTCCAGGGGCCGGTTAAGCGCGCGGGGGCGATGAAGTAAAAATTGAGAAATGATCTAGCGGAAGACTTAACCCTAACCACAGGCGATTAACAGCAACACGGAGTGCGCACAATCCTTTGAGCAAGAGTAAATAAAAGGGAAGAAAAAGGTGTTGCTTATCACAAAGTAAACAACAATATCAAACCCACAAACTTAGTTAAGTAAAGCCCACACCGGCTCAAAATAAGTCATAATCATCACAACTGTAGTATATGACATAAATCCAAAAACAAGAACCCTACACAAAGGTTTGAACATAAAGCATAAAATAAACGATGATAAGTCATGCAACGATCTCCATCATCACACCCAAGCTACCTCTGACCTTTCCTCAAAGAGGCAATCCTGTCCGTCTGCGTGTCGCACCACGCAGCCCCAAATCAAAACACAAAAGAGGGGTGAGTTTTAACACTCAGCAATGGTTTTAATATCACTGTCAACGTAGAAAATACGATAGCTTAGAAATGAGATCGTTCAGATCAAAGATTTACATGGTGCATCACTTTCTGATCACACATTCATATCACCTAACACTGCATCATAATGCATAATTCAACCTGCATGGATGTATCTCTAGCATACATATTCCCATATGCATTCACATCATAACCAATCCCGCATGGATGTATCTCTAACATACATATTCCACATGCATAACATCATCACAACCTGCATGGATGTATCTCTAATATACATATTCCACATGCATAACATCAAAATCAACATGCATGGATGTATCTCTAACATACATATTCCCACATGCATAATGTCATCACAATCAACCTCCATCAAGGAGTAATCACACGTTAACGTCACACAGACGGGAGCATAGACAAGGCCACGAAGGAGTGTCATGGTCCAAAATTCTACACAAGAATTCAAGAAAGATCGGGGTTGTCAATCCCTAATACTGCTCGCCCTGGACGATCCTGGCCAAGGATGTCCCATTCTCACACAGAGAATCTAGAGCAGGGGTGTTCGCCCAGGGACATCTCCTGCGGAGGGAAGAGCCCGAGTTCTCACACAGAGAACCCTAGAACACGTGGTAGCGGGGTGCACACGGCATACCACACTGGATTCTCAGGGTCCAGATGACACACATAATAATATTCTCACATATCCGCAAGACAAGTACACAACTCGTCCCCACATCATTCCATTAAACAAGACTCAACCCAAGGAGTGCACTCGTTCCACACAGGAACTCCAAATCGTTCCACACAGGAACTTCAAATCGTTCCACACAGGAACTTCAAATCAAAATATGTCCTTTCAGACCAATCAACTTGCGATTAATCCACGACAGATAAACCCGGCACACAATTCCATCACGTTGCATCCAATCGGTCAAATTCGATTAATCACGATGAAGCCTCAATTGGAAATCCATTTTCATGATGCGTGCAGCATGGTACATGCGTGGGCAAAGCATACATGAATCCTAATCATGATAAGTGCTCTCACCAGCCCCTAATGCATCATTCATAATCACAATATTAAGCTTCAACATCATCATTTAACCCCCACATGTGTGTGTGTAACTAGTAGAAGCCTTTCACATAATGCATATCAACATGCTTGAAAATCAACTCACTACCACACTACACATGTGAATTTCTATCTAAACATGAATTCCAGTGGAAATCATAGTAGAAGAATCGTTGAAATCACAGCTAGATTCAAAACTCAACCACAAAGGCTAAACACATATAACATCACTCATTTCATCATTGAGTCATGGCATTCACCAACATCCACACACCACTAACCACAATCTATCATGACAAATCAGTCCAACAATGATTGTAGTCCTACTGAAAATATATGTTTATCCAAAGGGAAACAACCGTTCATAATTTCAAGATAACGATTCCAACATCATGCCACAAAACATAAGTCATCCCACCATCTCTAAGCATATGTCTCAACTCTATAAACTCAATAGCATGTATTTTCAGTAGCCTAACATAGCTTAAAACACTCCACATTCATATAAAATTGGCAAGCTAAAGTGGAATCATCAAAATAGACATCATATGCACAACACACAATTTCCTGTGTAGCCGATCGATCACCCTTCAGGCCGTTCGATCGGTTACACGCAAAAATTTGAAATTTACAGTTCAGCCGATCGATCGCCCTGCAAGGCCGATCGATCGCCAACACGACAGAACAGTCATCTTCTTCCTTTCGCAAAATCAAACCGAAACACCATAGATAACACTTCAAATCCACATCTAACACCCTAATCATCATCAAAAGTCCTCCTTGACTTCTAGAATATCAAACCAAACCATAATAATGCAAAACCCTAAGAAATCGGGATTAAATAATTCCATTTTCTAATCTTACCATTAACACACTAAATCAAGCAAACCATTTCGAAATAAGCCAAAAATAAAGAGTTTTACCATGGATAAACAGAGATTTCGAAGACTCATTACCTCAGCACTTGATTAAGCTCGGATTGAAGAGTCACCCTTCTTGAAATCCTTGAAAACATAATGAGTTTGAATTAAACTCTAATAGAAATCGATTTACCCAAGAAATCCCTAATTAAACCTTAGATCTAGGGCTTGTTGGTAGTAAAAATCGAATTTTGAATGTTAGGGTTTGTAGTAAAACACAAATCAGTAGCTTTTGATGGTCAAAAACGAATTAAATCAAGGGGAAAATGGTAGATTTGGAAGAAATTAAGAAGAAAGTCATGGATTAGTGCTTAATTAGAGCAAGCTTACCTTAATCGGCTTCTAATTCGGGCCTAAGTGGGGATTAGGCCAGCCCTCCTTCCTTAGCTTATTCCCAAAAATGGAAATGGCTCTGGTTTGCCCTTTTATAGTAAGGGTTGGGGTAGGCATAGGTAAGTTTTGGGGTGTAAATATGAAAAGTAGGCTAAAAGTGGGTATTTTGCAAATTTAAGCACAATTTAAGCCTAATAAAATTTTGAAAATTTTTGTGGGACCTTAAGTATATGTATAGGTTCATTTGACACAAAAATAAAATTTTCAATGGTGGGGCCCACAGGGGTCCCGCCAAAACCCTAATTTTCAGGAAAATAGTGAAAATTCTAAAAAAATCTCAAAAATTCACATTTGGTTTAAAATCACTCAAAACCACTAATATTAAAGTTAATTTTGGTTAAAACTATCACAAATACTATTTATTTACGAAATCACCGAATAAGATCAGAAAACGCGTAAATCTCACGATAACCCATAATTAAAGAAAACCAAAACCGGTTCAAAGATGAGGGTCCTTACATTTATGGAATATGTTATACATCATGATATGAAGGTGACATGATTATGTGTAAATGTAATATATTTGATATGATGCACAGGTGTTAGGAGTATATGTTTATGAAATGTGAATTAAAACGTGATGCACAGGTGGTATGGTTATATGCGGATTGCCCCATGATGAATGGTTGTGATGAATTATTATGTGATGAATGTTATGTTGATAATGTCTGTGATATTTTCATGAGTTTACATTCCGTATTAAAACCTTTGTTGAGCATTAACTTACCCCTCTTTGTTTTGTAGTTTTATTTTGTGGCTACATGTCGTGCCATGCAGGTTCTTTGGATAGGCTCTACTTTGAGCATGAGGATAGCCACATACCTTGAGAGGGGCTATGGTACTATAATGTTATGTTAGTTTTGTTTATGACATGTTGAGATATATACATTTGACTCTACTTCACACCTTGTTAGCCATTGTTGGCTTACACTTGTTTAGCCATGTGTGGGCTTATTTTATTTTATGACTAGTTAATGTGGGTATGAGTGGACTAATATATTAATTAGCAATACTTTATTTTGCTCTATTTATTTTTATACAAAGTGTTTGTGCACTACCCCATTGTATGTCCACCCAAGGGTGAGTTAAGTCTTCTGCATTTCAACTCGACTTTGTCGCACTGCGAGCCGTGTACTCTTTTGATTGGGTTTTATTTTGGGGTGCCATGTGCCGGCGAATGACAATATCCATCAAACAATGATGTGATTTTTGAATGTGATTTTCTGCCTCTAACAATGCTTATATTCAAGTATTTATCGAGTTGTGATTAATTAAATATTATTACTCAATGAGTTTTTCTAATGATGTGATAGAGCGCTAAAAGACGAGTGTAACAGGCCTTGAACCGCTGAAATCGGACATCAGAGCCTAAAGTTATGGCCTCGAGATATGTCATATGGGTAGGACCCACTTGAAATGTGCAGAAAAAGCCCCCTTGTGGGGTCTAATTTTGAAGGGCTCGTTGATACGAGCCCAATAATACCAAGAACGCATGAATTAGAGTCTAGGAAAGAAAGATACACGCGTTTAAAATTTTTGGAAATTTAAAAAAACAACTGATGCAGGCTGATGCGCGGCTGGCATTAGCCGCGCCAACCACCACGACAAGCGCATGATGCGCATACCCAGGCCCACGTGATCACGGGCTGGCTACACGTCTGGCCCGCTCGTCAAGTCTGTGCGATTGCGTAGTCAGAATGCATGGTGCGCACATTGGCACCGCAGCACTGCAACCAAAGCCCGTCAGCGCTACGTGTGACACTCATCGCAGCCGCATGACAAGTGCGTCATGCATGTGATGCATTGCGCATGGCCCCCCCTGCGCGCGACTATAAATTGTCCCCCTGGCATTTTTTTGGCTGTTTCTAGTTTTTCCACTTCTAAAACTTTTGTTCCTCTATTCTGAGTCATTTTAAGTTTAATTCAAGCCGTTCAAGAGGTGTTCTTACCTAAATCGAGCATGCTGGATGTCGTGGAGGGGTTATTTTTCCACTTTGAGACCTCTAAGGCCTAGAAATGTGGCATTCAAGTTTGTGGTGTCCGGTGCATCTTCTTCGTTCTTGTGCGGGAAGCGAGGTAGGGGGTTTTCAACTCTAAACGTATGCTTAGTGTAGATTTTATGAATGATTTGGCATGACTATATTTATTAGGCTTATTTTGGATAAATATATCATGTGGTGAACTAATTTGGCATGTGTTATACAGTGTTTTGGATTCGTACACTTAACGTGAATTAATTTTTGTACATGTCACTTAGTGTTTTGGTTATGTACACTTATGTGAATTGATTTTGTACGTGCCACTTAGTATTTTGGTTAAGTACACTATTTTGGATACCCGCCGAGTGGCACACATAGAGTGGAGTATCATGGGAAAACTCCTTCCCTAAGTAGCCCTCGTTGCCCCATGAGCATAGGGGTAGTTCGTTGGGTATCATGGCTTGTGATGTGACTCGGATTTGAAATTGTGGTTGTGATGTGACTCAGATTTGAGATTATGGATATGTTTTGATTTGGAATTGAGCTGGTGAATTTGATGTGGATTTAATGTGATTCGGGATTTGAGCTTGTGGATTTAATGTGATTCGTAATTGAGCTTGTGAATTTGATTTGTTTCTAAAATATTTGATTTACTGGGTGATTTATTGTAGATAAAAGATTATGTGAAAGGATTATAAGGTTTGTTTTTGAAGGTTGTGCTGCTTAGCATCACTTAGATTTTAACTCAATGTAGTGAGTATAAATATACTCATCCACCCACAGATCCTGCAGGTATTCTACAAGGACAGAGGTGGAAGTGGAAGCGAATTTTGAATGATTTTATCTTGTATAATTATTTATGTGATTGATGTGTAACGGCATGATGTGCCTAGAGATTTATAAACTCTGTGTAAACTATTGGTTCTATGCACAATGGTCATAGGCATGTATAATAATTATACATAGTTATGGTTGTGCAATAACTCCGTTAATTTTTATTATGATGATTTATCATGAGAAATGATCGATATGTGATTGTAGTGCACTAATGGCCATCACGATCAGTTACATGAGTGGAATTCACATGTGTCAGACGAGGATATTGTGATTACATTATTATGGTAAATGGCGGCCATCACAAATTAGGAGTGCTCTCCTCTCACAACCAATTACATCAGCAATGATGTCAGGTATCACTCTCACTTGAACTCCTCCAACAATTGCAGCAAGTGCACCATCATCCTCCAAATGAGTAATGCAAACCAATGCCTAACTAACCTAGGGTACTCACTCTGACCCAATGTAGAAATATTAGAAAAATACTCCATCCAATATGGACAAGCCTCAATCCACCCTATCACTATCTCTAGGGGTATATTGACTAAATTGCTCTCACATCGAATCGGTCGCACCCTATCTGACCCACTGTTAGATGCCCCTAAAACCCCCAAGTCTAACTCAATGGTCTTTTGCTTCCTAGCTCTCAACATCTAAATTAAATGATAATAAACCAACAAGGGCTAAGCATAAACTAGAAATAAATAAATGACAATAATAAACATCCTAGAATTTAAAAAAAAATTAAAATGCATGCCAAAATTCAAATTTTGAATTTTAAATAAACCCTAAAAGAAAATTTATGTCAGAATAACTCCAAATTTAAAACAAAGGTAGATCTTAGTTAGAAGATCAAACTTTCTAATTCGGCCAACTGTCAATTTTGATCAGAAATACCCAATTTTAAAAAATTCCCAACTTTGTTTAAAAACTTGAAACTACCATTGATTTTTTGTGAAGTCTCAAGTTTTAATAGATCAAATTGCATAAAACTTTAACCAAAGCTAGATCAAACCTATCTCTAACATCCTATTCATTTAAATTTCATGAAAACCATTGAAAAACAACTAAAAATCTAATTTTTAGTTTCGGAACTCACCTTGGCTGTGGAGAAATTCCTTGTTTCGATGCAAACAAATGTCTTTGATCATACAAAAATATTTCAACTAGCCTCTAAGCACCAAGAGTTTGGAGTGAAATAGACTTGAAATGAAATTGAATCAAGCTTAAAACTGAGCTTGAGTGCAAAAAACCCAACTAACAATTGATCGATCTAGAAAAAAATTCAATTTTTTATATTTTAAAAATAATATTAATTCAAAAAAAATTGAAAAAATTCCAACAATTCCTTTAAAATAAAAATTTTCTAACATTCAGAACACAAAGTAAAAATCAAACACTTTATATAAGCAAAGTTAAGCACTTTTTGACAATTTTACAATTAATTCTCTTTTAATCTAAGTGCATCCACATAATATGTTCATTAATACCTTACCTTATACTAGATAACCCATTAGGCATGTGATTGTCAATTTTTTCTCTTCTTTTATATACATGAATAATCTTTTATTAGTTTTTTTACGAAAAAACACCAATGTAGTCAACTCTTATCTATTTTAATCTTGAATTTTGCAAGATCACTCTTAACTAAAATAAAACAAAATTGTTCAGACTATAGTAAAGACTAAATTTATATTTTTTAACTGTCTTTATATAGAATCTATGTACATGATTTTCTTTTAAAAAAAACTCATAATCAACAATGTCTATGCCTTTTTCTGAGTTATGACATTTTTTCTCAATTCATTCTTCTACGGCGTACTTTTTCTAAATCCTCTTTACTTGTATCATTTTTTTTTTTTCTTTATTTTTTATTTTTCTTAATGTCAAGTGGATGAGAGCTTCACACTAGCCAAAGCCAACCTAAGTAGGTAGCCCTTCCCCATCATCTTTACGAAGAAAATTTCATTATCTAAAGATATATTAAAGTACATAAGACCTTTAAACATTGAAATATATTACATAGAATTTTATTTTCTTTAAATTTTAAATAAAAATTTATCCAAAGATCATCTTATTTGATCACCTAGACTCCACTAAAATCACAACAGCTAAGTCAACTTATGTTAAGAATTCTCTCTTGATGTTCATACATAAAAATGACTTGAGTCCCAACATAATGTGTGCAAATTTTTAAAATTCGAGAATTGCAAGATAAAGGAAAAGAAAATCAAATCGATCTTTACTCACCTTGGTGTATCATTCTCTTAGTTAAGGTATATTTGACTACTAATCAATCATATTACTTTTCAGCTTAAAAAAAATTAATCTCAAGAGCCGAACTTATAAAAAATAAAAACAAAGCTAATTACAAACTCAATCAAAGCTACACTAATTTTTTTTTGTATTTTTTATCATATTCCTTTTTTTTTCAAATTCAAAACATATGAATTAAAGCTATGTAAAAACAAATTAAAATACAATTAAACAAAAAAAAATGAATGTCCAAATGATAGAAATCATAAACCATGGACACAAATCAAAATCTTTTACTTAAAGATATAAGACTCCTTAACCTTGCCTAGTCATCCAATCCTAAGGCAACCTAAGGTAAACTTCTTTGTCCCATTAATTTGTGATCTAAAGTTCTCTAAGACATCTTTTCTAATCCAAATTTAAAGAGTTTTCTTCATATTTTCTTGAGTAACCTTCTTTGGTGTGGAGTTTGGTGTGTGCCACTTTTCTTAGTTTATGATTTGTTCATGACACATTGACTAAGGTGATTATGTTGTGTTTCTTAGCTTAAATTTGTCTAAGTAAGAAAGACTATTGATTGTCACCCTTTTGATATTTTTTCCTATGTTTAGGCTTTAGACTTTGATTCTTAGGAGGATTCTTAGGTTTTCACACATTGTCAACTTGTAGAATAACCATCTTAGTGTGAATGCGTTTTTTGTTTTGACAAACTTAATGACACACTTAGAACTAGTAGAATTAGTCTCATTAAACCCTAGTCCTCTTTTAGCACTTCAATCATGTCCCATGTAAAGAATTTTGTCCAACTTCTCTTTTCCTAAAATGAAAGATTTTAATTTTTCTTAAGAAATTATCAATTCACTCCTTAAATCTTCAATCTTCTTCAAATAAGCCTTATTTGTTTATCCTCTTTGATGAACTTCATCCTTTAAGAATTTTATCTTGTCTAAAAGATTACTTTTCTCATATTTAAAGGAATTGACTTCTTAATTTGTAGACACAAGTTTATTTTCTAAATATCTATATTTTTTCTCTTTCTCAAGTTTACTTCTTAAAGTTTGAACCTTTTTCTCTAGTTATTCAATTGTCTCTGCATTTGAAACATCCTTGACTTTTTTGTGATTTTTCTGCTATTTTTTGGATCATTATCGGTGAGAATATGTGATGCTTAGGTATATTTATTTTTGTATATTTTACCCTGGTATTTATACCCGTAGAGTAGGGTGTAGGGCTTTGTCATGGCCATTGAGCTTCGACGCATCACAAATGTTTTCAGTGCAAATTTTGGAGGTACGATGCATAAGAAAGTGGAATGAAGCGTAAGATGCTTATGTGGGAAAAAAAGGAAGAAAGATATAATAATGGAATGGGTCATGGCTGAAAGCCACAAGTGTGTTCCCTTTCTTTCTGGAATGCCCATAAATTTTGAGAAGGAACCTGAGAGCAATTCTGGACCCTCCGATATGCCTCCCTCATCATTGGACTTCACCACCTAACACCGGATACGACCCTACCTGGCTAGCATGAATCCTATGGTACTGACTAGGGCTACCTCCATGCTCTCCTTGCTCCTCTATGAGCTACTAGTGTTTATCCCAGGTTTCACCGTGTTTCATCGGTCTTGGGCCGTTGGAGAGCTATTCGCGGCCATTTGCCACCGCTCTCCACTGGACTTAGCTTTGTCCAGCCACAAAGACCCCATAGGAACCGGCTAGAGTTGCCACCACCCTCTCCTTGCTCCTCCTTGAGCTGCTGGTATTCCCCCCAGTTTTTCACTGTGTTAGCTTGTTTTAGCCTTCAGAACTTTGTTGGCCACGTCTGGTCTCCAGATCACCTCCTTCCGATCATCTATGGGTTACCAAAGGTATGGCCACCATCCTAGCCCAGCCCCGATGTGTCTATACCCATGTTGGCTATCACACCAATCCCGCTCCTTCACTTTTTGTTTGAGCTAGACACCCCTCATTTTAGGGTGAGTCTCTAGTTGCCGTTGGCAGTCAGCTTTTGGCCCTTGACTGCCGTTGGCTCTACTCTGATGAATCCACCCATTTTCCTCTGATTCGTGCATGGCTAAAACCCCTGCCCGCCCTTGTTCCATTTTTATTCTATGGAAAGTTTGCATCGTGCGGCTATAGACAAAATAGCTTCCACCTGGCTACCCTTCGGTCGTCGGCTTTAGGCCATCCTAATGAAGGATGGCCTAAGCACGACGATGATTCTACTGGCCTTGACATGGTGATGGCCTCGTGGCCTTTGCTCCACCTCTGCTAAACCCAACATAGTCTTTGCCCTCAACCATGCTAGATGCACAACTGCTCACACCAATAGTTTTGGTTGTGGGTGGCGATCGACAATGTTGCCATTTTTGCTTGCCACCACCTCCTAGCCCTAGCTCTATTGCCCTTTTGCTGGACTTAGGCCGCCCCTGTCCAGCCCTCTCCCTTCCCCTTTGATCGCGTGTGCTATTGGCCGCACATGTGATTTAGGGTATAAATGTCATTTTTGCACCGCCTGACCATCAAATGCTCCGTCACCAATTTAGTTGATGACCACATCCCTCTACCTCTTCTATATTCTCAAGCGTCACCCCACGCCCTCCGCCACTTATGTGCGCCATAGTCAACACCAAATCCTGATGTTGGGTGTTGTCCGCAACTAATTTTGACGTCTTGTTCGATTGACCACCACATCCCTCCACCTCTCCTATATTCTTGAGTGTCGCCCCATGCCCTCTGCCACTTATGTGGGCCATAGTTGACAATAAATTGCCACTATTGGGTGCTATCTGCCGCTAATTTTGATGTCTTGTGGTCAACCGAGTACTTCTAAGCAGTAGGCCAACCCATCTGCCCTTTTCTATCTCTATTAGCTTCCTTTTTACAATTTCGCCATGTTCCTCCCGACGATACCTAGCCCCCTTCCATCTCCCCGCTGGTTGTCCCTTGCCCGGAGTTTTCTTTACTTATGTCCACCTACCCCTCTTCCCGCTTGCTCCTCCCGCCTCACCGGAGAATTATGTTTGTCTTAAAGTTAGGTTTGTTATGTTAACAAGGTATGTCTATTGTCTTGGCTCCTACACTTCTACGTTAGAATTGGATCATTTGCCTAGTTTTGCAGATTTGCTCTCAACCACTCCCATGGTCATACCCCATCTACTTTCTGAGCTGATGGGTAGAGGTCCAAGGGAACAATGGATGGTGTTTTCTATTGCAATGGGTGGGCACTCCCTTGCTCATGGTCTATGTTGCCTGCCATGTTTGGCAGTGGTGTTTCTCTCCCCAATGGGTATTCATAATAGAGTCTTGAGTTTATTCCATATTACCTCACTCGATATACAAATATTCCATATTCCCTGGATTTTAACACTTAATCCCATATGACCTAGTTTAGGACAAATATACCCTTGGGTCACAAATAAACTCATACCCAAGTTCTTATCTCATTATTGGTAATGACTTAGCGACGATGGCACATATTTGTATGAGTAAAATAAAAACATACAACATACAAAAAACAAAGCACCCACTTAAAGATGATCGATAGAAAGTAAAAAATTTCTCCTTCCCAATCCTGTGTTCCAGAGAATGAACCAAAACCGAGCCACCTCCCGGTTTCAATCCAAAAATTGGTTCCTAGTTAAAAAAAATGAAAATAATAAAATTCAAAACAGGGAATCAAAGGAAGCCACTTTAGTGTTTGCTGAATTACAACAAATAGATTGTTCCAACAATCTAGAAAACTGGGTTGTGTTTAGAATGGATTGAAGGACTCTGGAGACTTGCCATAAATGGGGATTGGATGCGGCAAAAAGAAAGGATTTTTGGGAGTACAACGAATCTGAAGGAAATCGGGTGGAGAGCATCCACTTTGCATGACTCGCGAGATTTCCAAGAATGCAAGAACGAGAGGATGACTCCCAGTAAACGGACCAAAGATCTCACACTTCGCATGACCCATGTCCAACATTTAATCCATATCGCATATACGATAACACGATATGTCAATAAAACATATTATTGATAATACGGTATGTATTCTTTGAGCCGACAACCCATAATATGATATCCTCTATATTGCATATACGATAACACGATATTCGCTATAGCGTGTTATCGATAACACGATATTTACCATAGCGTGTTATCGATAACACGATATTTACCATAGCGTGTTATCGATAACACGATATGCCAACAATACATGTTATTGATAATACAATATGCTACGATATCTTCTATATCGTATATACAATAATATGATATTCGCCAAAGCGTGTTATCGATAACACGATATTCGCTATAGAGTATTATTAATAACATGATATTCGCCATTGCATGTTATCGATAACACGATATTTGGCATAACGTGTTATTGATAACACGATATGCCAACAAGACATGTTATTTATTTTCCTTTATATCACATATACTATAACATGATATTTGTCATAGCATATTATCGATAACACGATATGCCAACAATGCGTGTTATTGATAATACAATATGCTACAACATCCTTTATATTGCATATACGATAATACAATATTCGCCAAAGCATGTCATCAATAACATGATATTCACTATAACGTATTATCCATAACACGATATTTGACATAGCGTGTTATCAATAACACGATATTAGCCATAGTGTGTTATCGATAACGCGATATGCTAACAAGACGTGTTATTTGTTTTCCTCTCTATCGCATATACTAACATGATATTCGCCATAGCGTGTTATCGATAACACGATATTTGGCATAACGTGTTATCAATAACACGATATGCCAACAATGTGTGTTATCTATTTTTATCTATATCGCATATATTATAATATGATATTTGACATAACGTGTTATCGATAAGACGATATTTGCCATAACATATTATTGATAACACGGTATGCCAACAATATGTACTAATGATAATGTGATATATCGTATATATTATAATACAATATTTGTCATAGCATGTTATTAATAACACGATATCCACCATAACGTGTTATTGATAATACGATATTTGCCAATATTTGTTATTGATACAATTGTTCATCAAGTAAGGGATAAAAACCTCTAAAATTGTGTACATGTTTGCATAAGATGTTCTACATAATAAAACTTGCATATAAAAAACCATACTAGAGTCCCTCTTTGCACAATAAGGTAGGAGGCTTTCATGACTATTCTATAGTATTCTTCCTTAGTATCTATATCTTTATTCATTCTTATATAGCCTTGTTCTCCCTAGATAGTCCCTCAAGATTCATTTTTGGAATTGCAATGTCATCTTGATCTCTTTTGTAGGGATAAATAGTTTATCTGGTTAAAAATTTTTGGACAAAAATCAGAGAAGAGCGATCGCCGATGAAGTGAAGGAGGCCGACAATTACCGAATAGAAATCTAAATTTGTTGTTGAACAAAACTGTTTGGCAAAAATCACAAATCGCCACTAAGCTCCAATTTACTCTTTGTTTATGCGTCATCATAATCGGTTTACATAATTTCAAACCTTAACCATTTTGGTCTTTTTTAAAAAAAATATCGTATAAACCCAAATTTTATAAAATATTTTTTATAAAACTAAAAAATACAAAATATTTATATCTTAGGTTAAGTAATATAAAAAAAAACTCTAAAAACTTATATATGCTGTCACTTGGCCCTACCCATAAAGTATGACTCTCGTGCTCGAGTTATCTTTTGGTCATGACTATGTTGCCTACATGTTTTATTTGTGTCGTGTCACAACAAATGCCTACCCTTCGGAGGTTCCAGCAGGTCGGAGTTTGAGGTACTCCAGGGTGGTCTCCTTTTTATGCCAATGGCACGTAAAAGCTTTAGGCTCATTGTTACGGTTCTAAGAGCTTAGGTTGTAAAGGTAAAACTTTAGTTTAATTTCAACCTTATATAACAAAGAAGATATACACACTTGGGTTAATAGGAAGTTTCCTCTTCTCAAAAAAAATAAAAATAAAATAAAGGGCACTCATTTATTACCGAGCGCTAGTCAAGGAAACGGATAAGGATACAAACATCCATATTAAAGTAAACGTCCAAATTCGTTTAGGTCAATCGGGTGCAGAAAAGGACCCGTCTAGGCCAGACTTACAATGAGAGGCTGCAAAACATCATGGTGAGAGACAATATCGGTCTACCGGTCCTAGAATCTGATCACGCTCAGTGGCTAGGTGGTTAGGAAAAGAGTTACGCGGTACCAATATTTGCAGCCATCTTTATAAGTGTGTTCTTTTTTGCCGGCCCCTTCAAGAAGAAAAAAGTGCCCTCTGAAGATGAGGACCACCAATTTCAGCAACTTACAGAAAGAGGTCATTTCCCTTATAATCTCCTTCACGTCTCCAATAGATGCCTGCAGATCCTCAGCTGTCTCACCTCTCTTTCGTCTTGCATCGGAAGCTGACAGCGTCTGGGACAGTTTCCTGCCATCGGATCACTTGCACATCATAACCAGGTTAGATCATCTTTTGCACTTTTCATCCAAGAAGAACCTCTATTTAAGCCTGTGCAATCCGAGGCTCATCGACCATGGCAGGAGGCTGTTCTGGTTGGAAAAGGCCACTGGCAGGAAGTGCTATATGCTGTCTGCAAGAGAGCTAGCAATCGCCTGGGAAGAAGACAATAGGTACTGGAACTGGACTCAATTAGAAGAAGGATCCTTCTTCCCGAAGGTGGCTAAGCTCAGAAATGTCTGTTGGCTGCACATCAGGGGCCAACTTGACACCAGACTGCTCTCATGCCAGACTTTGTATGCAGCATACCTTGTCTTGCGGATTGCCCCAAATTCGGCGGGGCTCACACGTATCCCTCCCACTGTGTCTGTGGCATTAGGAGGCCTGACCACATCTAGCAGGGCTCTTCTACATGTTGTTCATCCCGATAGCCAGGTAAATGGAGAAAACAACAGCTCAACAGCTCAAGGGCCGTCCAGTTCTTCCCAATTTCAAGGTCATTTCCTGCGTGATAGGGGCGATACGTGGCTGGAGGTTGAACTGGGGCAGTTCTTGAATGTGAGGGGGGACGATGGGGAGGTGACGATGCAACTGTATGAGAAAAGTGGACACTGGAAAAGAGGCCTCATCATTCATGGCATTGAGATCAGGCCCAAAACAAGGATTTGATGATAGTTTCATAACTACTATCGTCCTAAAAATTGCATCCGGGTCCCATTCTCCAGTTTCTCCATCTTGATCTTCATTTTGCTTCGTGTTGTAATAGGTATTAAGGGGATAAAATCTTTTCTTTTAATTATCATGAGATATATAATCGCATGTAATATTCTTATGGTATTTACCTTAGATCTGTATCTTGGGGTTTTCCGTATATATATGTTGTACAACACCATTATATTATTGTTATTCATATCCTCTTCATGGTATCAACACCATTATACTATTGCCGCTAGCCTACCCAACGGCACTCCATACCGCTGTAAGTAGCTCGCCCTCCGCTGTTGCCATCTACAATCCACAGGCCCTCCTTGGTCCCCTCACAGCGGCCCTAGGCCAACTTCTTCTCGGTCCCCCTCAAGTGTTCGCCACCATGGCCCCCTCACAATCTACTGCCTATGCAGCCCCTGGACTGCTTCCCACTCCCCCTGTAAATCACTATCAACCACCCCTCCCCCCAAGTGCTTTTACCACCACTACCTCCTCTCCCACTACCTGACATCAACGACTTGGCCACCCCGCCTCAGCCTCCTTCAACACCATAGTCTTTTCTTTTTCTTTTCCTGTTACCAAAGTAAAAACTTATATTGTAACAGTTGTCATGTTAGCAAATCTCATAAATTACCCTTCTCCCAGTCTCATCGCTCCACCACTCGTCCCTTAGAACTTATCCACTCTGATCTTTGGGGACCCTCCCCGGTCACCTCTTTCCTTGGCTATCAATACTATATCATCTTTGTAGCCGACTACCCCCGTTATACCTGGCTTTATTCCCTCAAACTTAAGTTTGACGCCTTTAACACATTTCTTACCTTTCAATCTTTGGTTGAGAATGTATTCCCCTACCGTATCACCGCCTTCCGTTCCAACAACGGCCGCAAATATGTCAACTCCTGTTTCTCCTCTCACTTCCACACTCGTGACATCACTCACCAATTCTCTTGTCCCCACACCCTTGAACAAAATGGCATTGCTGAATGAAAACACAGCCACATCATTGAGACTACCCTTGCCCTACTTACCTTTGCTCACATGTCTCCTACCTATTGGGTTGACGCTGCATACGCCACCACCTATCTCATCAACCAGCTTACATCCCCCACCCTCCATCATGTCTCTCCCTATCAACTCCTCCACAATACTCTTCTTGATTATTCTCACCTCCACGTCTTTGGTTGTCAATGTTATTCATGGACCCGCCCTTACTCACAACATATACTTGATGCCCAATCTATTACTTGTATCTTTATCAGCTATTGTCCCACCACCAAAGGCTATCGTTACCTCAACCCTTCTATGTCAAGACCCGAGCCTTGAGAAGGGTCCAAAGACCATCGGAGTGCACATAGCTCGAGCTGTGACAATACAATATTTTGCAAGGGATAAAGAATTTAATCTAAAACATGAATAACTTTCCTACTAAATTTTTTATTGAATCAAATAAAATGTGTTTCACCCAAGGGTGTTCATCTGTAACTACAATATAACTAGTAATGCTCAAAAGAAATCAAACTAATCCTAATTCCCTTCGTTATCCCTGTGACCGTTAACTCTATCCTTTCTTGACGTCCCTACGCATCCAAGTCCTGAAATAAACTTGCGTGCAAAGATGTGTCCGATAGAACGGACATTCCAAAAGTGAGCTAAAAGATCAGTGGGTCACAAATAGAACATACATTGAAATCTTAGCAATCATCATTCACACCACAACAAATAATCGATCAATTTCTACAATAATGCATTTAAACATTATTGTTTGATATATATTTATGTGCATGCATCTCATTTAAACTTAACTAATCATCATACATAATCACCATATGTATCGTATTACATAATTCATAATCTACACAACTCATTCCTTATCAACCCAGAGAATTAGCTATGTGATCCGTGATTTGCACTTGTGCGAATGTGCTGTGGGTAGTCATACGTGTGCACTCGTAATGACCTGTGAAACTAGGAGGGAACTGCCAAAGGCTGGGGTCCACCCTCATCCCTGCGTGGCACCTAGGTAGTCTTATTATCTTGAATCCTGAAATTGAGTCACCCAACCCAAATCTTAACTACCCTTGTCAACCCATCACTCTTAAGTGGGTTCTTAATACGTGATCTACCAATTATGCAATGTAATCCTCTCACATACCCACAAGAGAGAAAACTAATCATATTCCATTAGCAATTTAAAGGCAAAACCAAAACCATAATTTAATCAATAATATAGCCATGCTTGCATATAGTTCAATCATATCAGAATAGAGTATAACATGAATTGCAAAACACCATCCATCCCCTATGACTCACAAATATTTGATGCAAGTAAATTTACATCCTACATATAACCTGCATCAGTTTAATAAGTAGTTCAGCCTGTCAAAAACTTAAATCAGAGAATGAATTCACGTTGGATCATGGTATATAACTTATGGGTTGTGGCAGTGTAATATATGCAATCACATTATATTTGAATCAACTACTTCATAAATGCTAAAGTAGTACAGACAACTTGATCAATTGAAATTTCAGACATTAAGCAATGCATATCATAACATTATTATATTATAGACAACTTAAAGGGCTAAAATTAACACAATACTTTACTCAGTCACACGTCCATGCTTTGTGAACTCACTAAGACTATATGCAAGTAAATCACAACATACCTATAATTCATAGTATTTAGCTCTTTCAATCTCAATATGAATTAGCAGGTCGCCATTTCATAAACTTAAAATGGAGAATTAATCCATATTAGAGCATGGCATATGTATTTAATTCAACACACTTATATTGAACTAAGTTTGGATTTAAATCAATTATAACTCATGTTGGAATAAGATACAAGAGTTGCCTGGATTTCATTTCAGTCATTAGCCAATGCGTAGGCTGACTTGAAACATACATGTACAACATTATGCAAAACATAAGATCAACTAAATGTATGTATATTAAGTAGTATGAACAACACATGAGATTAGCTTAATAAAAATATAGCACCATTGTTCTATCATTTGGAATTTAATTCACAAATCAATCTACAATTCAACTGGACCCATCATGCTAATAAACAACATAGAATAGCATAAGATTTAATCAAGGCATATATTGGTCATGAAATTGAAATTTAATCTAGGCATGGTATTAGAAATTTATCCACCATAATACAATCATCAAAACGACTCACGCTGAGAAGACAATCCATGATCTCATTGAAGAACCTCACCTTAGCCTAATTTGAAGCACAAAATGTCCCAAATATTACTGTTCTTCTCAAATTTCTAATGAAAACCACAACCAAACTCTAATTAGTGGCTGGAAATGTGTAATTAATGCAAGAGAGGGAAGAGGGTATGATTCAAGAAATTTTGTGCGATTCATCTCACTGTGAACAGTGATTCCAAAATTAGGAAAAAGGAATTAGGCCAAATCCAAGAGGCAATGTTGCAATATGTCAAAGACCTTACCTCTTTGCCTTCCCCTCTATAGCCTGGTCCTCTCACTGCCCAGATCTCACCCTTGTCGCCGTCGTCGGACTCCAATTCGCTCCTCGTTGAACCAGGGAGAAAAGGGGCTGATGGGGTAAGAGGGAGGGGGGAGATGAAGCTTATAAAGAGAGGGGGGAAAGATACATGCAGGGGAAGGGGAAAAGGATCATGGAGGAGAGAAAGAGTCGTAGGGGAACTAGAGATTGTAGGGAGAGAGACGCAAGGAGGAAGAGGGAGAGTCGCTGGGAGAGGAGAACTTATCCTCTCCCTGGTGCGACTAGGACTGGGGGGGAGACCTCTTCCTCGACGCTCTCAGAACGAAATGCAACTCAGACCCTGTAAGATCCCTTATCGTAAACTGGTTTGAATTTATTTTGTTGAAATGCTTTTATGTGGTTTAATATTAATTCTGATCAGTTCAGGACAATTTTATTAATTTGGGTATTTTCTACAGGTCTTAATCAAAAACCAATTTCACATTTATGAGTTTTAAGTAGTTTTTAGTCAATTCTAAATTTTTGAGATTTTTCTAAATTTTTACTAAATTTCCAAAAATTAGGGTTTAGCAAGACCCCCGTGGGCCCCACTAACGAAATTAAGATTTTTGGACCAAAATGCCCTAGACATCAACTTAAGCTCATACAAAAAATTTTAGAATTTTATCGGATTTAATTAGTGCTCAAATCTTCAAAATACCTATTTTTAGCCCAAAATTCTATTTACACCCCATTAGTTCATTAACTGTACCCCAAGCTCTACTATAAAAGGAAAAGGGCTGAGTTATTTCCATTATGGGAATAGGCTGGGAGGAGGTGATTAAGGCCTAGTTCCCCAATTAGGCTCGGATTAGAAGGGATTAAGGTTTCTAAGAAGGGTGAAGGTCAAATCCGAACCTAAACAAGTGACAAGGTAATGGGTTCTTCAATCTCAACTTTGGGTAGAAAAAATCTTGATTTTTGTGATGTTATTTGAAGTGAGTTTTACTTGATTTAGGCTCTAATGGTGGGTTTAGTAAATGCTAATCTTTAACTTCGATTTCTTAGGGTTTTATTTTAGAATAGTTTAGATTAGTGTTCTGGAAGGTTTTATGAGTTTTTAATAATGTTTGGTACCATAGATGAAGATTTGAAGGTGTTTTCATGGTGTTCTGGTTTTAATTTTTGAAATGAAGAAGAAGGTCAAAACTGCTTTGTTGGCGATCTAACAGCCTGGCAGGGCAATCGATCGGCAACACTACATTTCTGGCAAATTTTCAGTATATCTGATCAAATGGCCTTGCAGGGCGATTGAACGACTACACAGCAGTTTTTGCTATTTTTAAAACTTATGCTCATTTCAATGTTTTATTCTATTTGATGATTCTAATGGTTATGGGGGGTGTATTATGATGAAATTAAGCTACTAAAGGTGTAGAATTGATTATGGAAGTTTATGGAATGTGTTTAAGTGTAGTCATGTGGCATCATATTATGTTGATAAATATGCATATTGAATTGAAATACCTTGAACTTTTGAATGTTGGAATTCGTATGGTTAGAATATGTTTCCAGCAAGGATATTATGTGGAAAATGGTAAGATGAGTTCTCTTATAATGAGAATGGTTTATGGTATTGGATGTGATCATGTTGTGGCTTAATGTGTGGAAGAATCATGTTTGTGGGAGTGAATGTTTGATTTCACATAGATGTATTTAAGCTTTATGGTAGACTTTGTTTTGATTTCAGTTAGGAATCATTATTTTAAATGTGTTCAAGCATGTGTATATTGTCTTATGAGTCTAAGTCAGGCATTAGTCATGTACTTAGAATATGCATAAACTTACACATGGATGGGGAATTTACTATGAAATTGAAATTAATTATGCCTTGAATATGATGCATAAGAGGACTGATTGAGAGCATGTTCCATATGTTGGAACCCACGTAGGTCTTGTTCACAGATATATTATGCTATCATGCATCATGGATCAGTATTCATGGACAAAGTTTTACTAATGTTTAACCAGAATTAATCGATTGTAAGCAATGGTTGAGATTGCGTGCCAGATTAATCGCTCGGTGAATTAATCGGAACTTGGTTTGTCTAAAAGGACATGTTTTTAATTCATGTTCCTATGTGGAACATGTATACTCCTCGGGTTGAGTCTAGTTAAATTGAGTTATGTGGGGACGAGTTGTGTACTTGTCTTGCAGATGAGATTAGTTGTTGAGATTATTTGGACCCTGAGAATCCAATTAGTTTGTCCGAGTGCACTGGCTTACCAGGTATTGCTGCTTGGGACTCCGGTCTTGACAAGCAGGGTTGTCCGGGTGTTTAGGCTTGATGGGCAAGAGTTGCTTGAAGGCTTTGGCCTTGAGGAGCAGGAGTTGCTCGAAGGCTTTGGCCTTGAGGAGCAGGAGTTGCTCGAAGGCTTTGGCCTTGAGGAGCAGGGGTTACTCGAAGGCGTGTTGGCCTTGAGGAGTAGGGGTTGCTCGAAGGCGTTGGCCTTGAGGAGCAGGTTCTCTATGTGGACTTGCATGTTAGACTAGTGTGTGTGAGACACTTATACATGCATGATGAATGAGAATGTTAATGCATGATCTGAAATGTATGTTAGAGGTACATCTCATGCAGGTTTATATGACATTGATGTATGATCTAAAATGTATGTTAGAGATATATCTCATGCAGGTTTATGTGATATGAATGCATGATCGGAAAGTGTGTGATTGAGACACAATTATGCAGGTTTATGAGATATAAATGCATGATCAGAAAATGTGTGATTGAGATACTATTATGCGGGTTTAGGTGATATGGTTGAATGATCAGAAAAGGGTGTGAAAGACACTTCTTATGTGATTTATGGGATTATCATGCTTGATTTGAGTATATATGAATATATACCTATGTGGGATGCATGTTAGGTAATAACTTGAATATTTATGACTTAACTTGATAGGTATATCTTATGCAAGCTAATTCTTATGTTTACAATTTAATAGGGGTCTTAGCTAGTAAAAGATTAGAAAGTAGTATAGCAAGCTAATTTTGGATATGAATAGCTACATTACCATGCCATTGTATTTTCTGATATTGTCGTTGTAATCAACCTATTACTGAGTTTGTATACTCACCCCACTTTCTTATTTTGTTTTGAGGCTGTGTGGCGTGACATACAGACGAACAAGATCCTATATATGAGGAAAGTCGGAGAGAGCATGGGAGTAGTTGTGGAGGCTTCTAGTCTTGCATGTCCCCTCGTTTATCTTGTTTTGATGTCAAGATCTTGTGGAATGATCCTTGTTTTAGATTTGTGATATATTATGTCTTTAGTTTCGTTTTAGACCTTGTTTGGAGTCAAATGTGTGGCTATGGATTATTAGTGTGTGGGTTTGAGATTGTGGTTTAATTTAGAGTATAACTCTTTTGGTTCTACCTATTTACTCTTGCTCAAAGTAGTGCGTAAACTCCGTGAATTATATTGCCCGTGTTGGGGGCACAAGTCTTCCCTATTTTCCTCAATCGTTTCAATCCGTTGCCCCCGTGCATTGGTCTGGCCCTTGGACCGGGTTCGGCTCGGGTCGGGCAGTGTCGGGGCATGACAGACCCGGACCGGGTTCTGGTCAAAAATAAAATGTGGGTTTACACTCCAGTCACCGAGTCTACATTTCTCGCCATGTCCACTTCCTCGAACATGACTTTCCTTTTTGCTCCCACTCCCCATCACCACCACCCACCCGTCCCTTCCTCCCACCCTAAAACACCTCCCTCCCCTTCGCCTCTCCCCCCTCTACCCTCCAACTCTATCTCCCCTTCCCCCACTCTCCCTCATCTTCCCCCCACCACTCACCCATCCCTTCCCTCTCACCCACCCCTTCCCTTTCATCCCTCCCCTCTCCTCCTCCCGCCCCTACCCACCACATGATTACCCATAGAAAAGCTAGCATCTTTCGCCCTCAAATCCCTCTTTCCCTCATCGCCCAATCCCCCCTAGATTGAACCCACCTCCTTTTGCCTTGCCTCCCAAACCCCAGAGTGGTGTGATGCTATGCGCGCTAAGTATTGGGCCTTCCTGGGGCAAGGCACCTGAACCCTTGTCCCACCCCCGCCTGATTCCAGCATCATTGGATGTTGGTGGACTTACAAGATCAAGCGTGGTCCTGACGATTCCATCTCTAGGTACAAGGCATGCCTGGTTGCCGAAGGCTTCACTTAGGAAGAAGGTCATGACAACCATGAAACCTTTAGTCCCGTGGTCAAGCCATACACTATCCGCATTGTCCTTAGCCTAGCCCTTTCCAATGCCTGGGCCATCAAATAGTTTGATGTCTCCAATGCCTTCCTTCATGGCACCATTGAAGAGGAACTCTACATAGCCCAACCCCCAAGGTTCATTGACCCCTCCTACCCTCACCACGTCTGTCTCTTCCACAAATCCCTCTATGGCCTCAAACAAGGCCCCCGACAATGTGTAATGCCCCTAATTTTTCCTACGATTTCTTGTAATTTTCTTGCTAATTTTTTATTATTTTTGGAGAGAAAATGTGAAGCTTCGATGTGTTTGGTCTCGGTATTTGTACCCATAGTTGAGTGTGAGGTTCAATCGCAAGCTGTAGGTTTGGACGCTCGTTTACTGCAGGAAATTGAAAGAAAATGAGAGAGCAAAAGAGATAAGGAGAAGGAAAAAAATAAAATAAAAATAAAGAAATAAGAATCAGGCTCGGTCGAGCCCGATCTATAAGCCACTAGAAAAGCACAACGTTCCCCCCCCTTCCAATTTTCTCTATCCCCCAGCTACTGCAGGTCGCTGGTGGGTCGTAGGGTCGCCGCCACCAGTTCCGCCCCTGCCTGGTGACGGCCAAGGATGGGTGTACTCAGCCCCAGTAGCTCTCCTTGTCGCCCCATGTCTCTCCCCTGTTTCCCCCGTTCCACTTCACTCTCACTGTCTCGTGACATGGCGGCACTAGCAGTGGCCGGTGAGATCCGCCCGGCCTTAGTCCTGCTAGCCACAGGCCAATGACGACAAGGCCGGCTACCAACCAGCTCCATTGGCCCCTGAGAAAGCTTCATCCCCAGTTTAGTTTCTCCCCCTTTTCTCTCTATTTTGATTGTGTTGCCGCCGCTGTGGGTTAGCAAGGTCCAGCCGTCCGGCCATGGCTCCGCCTTAGACCAGTGACGGCAAGAGGTCGTCCCTCCCAGCCCCAGTGAACCTCTGCTCTGCCTCCCCATCATCTTTTCTCCCCCTGCTCTATTTTTTTTTGTAGTGCTCTGCTTGTGTGAAACCATGGCCTCCAGTGGCGAGCCACGGCCAAGCGAACTTCCATCTGGCTCCGACTTGGTCCGGTGAAGGTTGTGGACCACCCCTCTTGGCCCAGTTCCTCTTCCTCCCTCTCTGTCTCTCCTTTGTTTAGTCTGATCGCCCCTTTGTTTAGTTTGATTTGCCCTATTTTTCCGCTGGAACCCCCCTCTTTATTTGTCTATGCCTCATCTGCTAGTGGCCAGTTGTGGCCTATAAGACTTTGTCTGGGCTGCTCTGTCCAAATGCAGTGGTAGGCTACCCCACTTGGCTCGGTTCAGCCTTTGTTCCCTCTACTCCGTCAAAATCAGAATCATTAATTATTAGTCGTGGGTGGCTTGAACGCGATGAGTTTTATTTCCGATCGATTTGAGTGAGAGGTTCTATTTTTGGCTACCACTGTTGTCGTCAGTGGCTGGCTAGGGCTGACCAGCATTTTCGGCTCTGCCCTGGCCTAGTGATGATGGGAGGGGCCACCCAAGTTTAGTGTAACGACTCATTTTTCGATTACGTCTAACCTGAGGGGTTAGATGTAATTAGATAATTTAAAAAAAATTAGAGGTTTTGATAGGTTAAAACCCTTGTACATGAGTAGAGCTCGAAGAAATGAGCATAATGAATCAAAGAACGCGCAAAACGGAGGTTGGGACCGAAAGATAAGACCTCAGGAAAAATGTAATATTGGGGGGACCTACTTAGAAAGAGCATAATATACTGCTTTAAGTGGGTTAGTATCGAAAGGCTCATCAATACGAGTCTAACGGTACCAAGAACGTGCAAATCTGAATCCGGGGTAAGAAGTTAGGCGCGTTTGAAGATTTGGATTTTAAAAAAAATAAAATATAATGAGCCGGCACGTGGCTGGTGGGAGCCACAGCACGGGCTGCGCAGTGCGACGCTCACCTGCATTACCACAGAAATGCAGCACGGTGGGCATGACCCACACATTACCGTGGTGCCGCGGTTTCGGCATGCCGAATGGCTATAAATAGCCCTTTTGAGGCTGTTTTTAAGGCAAATCTTCTTCTTCCCCGTTTTTGAGCATCCTGAGTCCGATTAAGGCCGTTCAAGAGGTGTTCTTAAGTAAGTTGAACGTGTTCTACGCAATGAAGGGTCCTTTCTTCAAGTTGGAGGCTATATAAGAAGGAAACGCCCCAAGAGAAGGAGAGGTCCTGCCCGTTGTCCTCGAGCGCCAACAAACTTCTACTTCTTCATTTCTAATCATCCTAACTCCGATTTAGTCCGTCCAAGAGGTGTTCTTGACTAAATCGAGTGTGTTCTACGCGATGGAGGGTCCATTCTCTGAGTTGATGATCATATGAGGAGAAAATTCCCCGATGCAAGGAGAGGCCCTACCTATCATCCTCGAGCACTGGAGAAAGAAAAAGAGGCTAGGAATAAGAGGGGATTCCATCCTTCGTCACCGGGATGAATCAAGAGAAGTGGTCCAATGTAGGGGAGTCTCTACCCTCCATCTAAGGACCACGATGTGTGAGGAACATCCCCGAGTGGAGGAGGTTCTGTCCGTTGCCCATGGGAACAGAAAAACGAGAAGTCTCCAGGAGGGGAGCAGTTGTGTGTTCATCTTTCAATACAAGACGAGGAACTTATGGAGGCTAAAGGGGGCTCCGTCTATTGCCTCCGAATCCGAAGGGGAGGATGTCCAGAAGGAATGAGCAACCCACCCCAAATACTGCTACCTTAAGAGACGTCTAGGGAGTAAGTGTTTCTAACCTCCCATTTAAATTATAGAGATGCATGTGCATGTGCTAAATTAGGAGGTGTGCTATTCCATGCTCCTTTGTGTTCTAATATGCTATATTTTGATTTATTCTTTGTGTTATGATCTGCTATACTTTGATGTGACTTGTTTACATTTCGTCTTGCTCTAGGGTAGAGCGAGATGTGTAGTGTGTGTGTCCGGTCTTGGCTCAATGATAGAGCGAGACGTGTGGTGTGTATGCGGTCTCGACTTAGTAATGGAACGAGACATGTGTATGTGGTTTTAATCCCGCTCTCTAATAGAGCGAGATGCGTGATTTTGTTGATTTCTTAACTTCCTCTTGACTCCAATATATGATGAGTTTTTGTATACTTCTGATTAAATATTCAGAGATACGTATGATTTTGCGATGCTTGTTGTATGTAATAGCCATTAGGCAGAACTACGTTAGGATCCGATTGTATTGGAATAATATCCAATACATACATAGGCAACCAACAGCAAGGCAACATTGGCCCAATCCAAATTAACTATAATAATATGTTTTATTCTGTTTTACACACAAAGGACTATGAAGCTTCGTTGTGTGTATGTGTTCATTACAAGCTAAGTCTACGTACGGGGAAGCCTTGAAGCTCCGTAGTGCATAGATGAACATTGTACCTCTCGCACACAGACGATGATTCCTAGTTTAAGGAAAGAAAATTTTCTATTAGTGATTTTTTTTCTCCGGCTCGGGTCGGGGCATTACATTTAGCCCCTTTGCCGCTATAGTCTCGATCCCCTCCACTCCTTTCCCCTGCCTCAACTACAGACGAGTTTTGCCCCACCCATCTATCTCTCTGTTTTGCAACTCCCATAAGTCACTGGACTCTTTCTGGCCTCTGTTTGGTCTCTAGCTAGGCAACCCTAGCGCAACAACGGCCTCGTAGGCTTCGATTTACCTCGAGATATCCTCCACCCTCGACCATGCAAGATGCATAGCCACCCTTACCATTAGTTTTGGTTGTGTGTGGTGATTGGTGTTGTTGATGTTTGGATTGACCACCACTAGGGCCTTAGCCCTGTCAGTTCCTTATGAGCCTTGGGCCGCCTCTGTCTAGTCTTTTTCCACCCTATTTGGCCGTGAATACTCCCGGCTTGTCTTAAACCCTCGGAACAGCAACTTTCTCAACTTAACAATGGTTTTAGCCACCAACTCCGCCACCGACGCCGCCCCGTCATGTGTTCGCCATCAAAGATCATGATTATGAGGTAGGGGAGCTTTGAACTTGTAATTTCATGATAGCATGCTTCGATTGTGTAGTAGCATATTAGGAGTTTGTAGCTTAATACCTTGCATGTAAAATGTTGATTAAATAAACATGCTTTATATATGTGAATTATGCATATGCTAGCGAAGACTAAAGGTATGATAGTAAGTGGTTGATGACTCATATGTATATGATTAGAGTATGTGATTAATGTGTATAGTTTGTGGGCATGAGTATGTGCATTTGATTGCACGGTTGTCTAAGGTGTATTTTATGGACTATGATGTGGAGACTGCGACAATATGACGGGTGAGGGAAGACATAAGATGGACGGACAACGGTTGGACTTGATGAGATTGGGGGATTGGTTTGGATTGAGTCTAATGGTACATTGGAGCAACGAGCTAAAGGCTTCGGGGATGCAGGGATTTAGAAGACTTAAGGTTCAGAGCATTTTGGGGGTTGTGAGTTAGAGAGCGTTAATATCATAATTGTACGCGCATAATGTACGTAATATGAATTGTAATGGAAGAACAATAAGGAATTAGTAAGGGTTTGATGACTTGATTTGGGTCTAAAGAGTTTGATTTGAGGAGTTCGAGTAAGACGATTTGGGTTTAAGGTGGATGGTGTAAGATGTAAGGTCGTAAGTATTTGATGGTAAGAGTGTGAGTATGAAATTCGAGTTTGACAAGTAAGGCTATGTTGAGATCCGTAAGACTGTGAGGGTGGGGGAATGAGCTAAGCAAAGAATGATACCTTTATTGATTAGAACTGCATAACAAGTGAAGTTCTAGCTGTATTTGCTAAAAAATGTAAGACGGAAGTAGTTCCAAACATAAGTATACATGAATAAGTTACTTAATGTAAACTTAAATTGTAAGCAACCCTAATTTGATAATGTTGTGAGTTGAGACTAAGGGTTTCAACTGATTAAGTTCCGTGTTTGAGCCAGTCGATAAGTAATTGACTGAGCATCCTTCCTAGTTTACCCATGGTGTTATCCTGCGGGATTTAGTCTTGGTATTGTATTTTGGCCCAGACATTTGATGCTTTGTTAAGAGCGATGTAAGTTTCCACCCTTCGTGCGTACTATATGTATTTCTGCCTACAGATGGCACTGTATATTCCGCCCAAGAGTGGCATTGTAAGATTTCTGCCCAAGAGTGGCACCGTATGTTTTCCACCCTTAGTTGGCACTGTGTGGTCCCAGAGAATGGGCATTTGCACGCTCAGGTAAGTAGTATCATGGATATGCTCTTACCTATTTAATCATGTGCCCCATGAGCATAGGTGTGTCTTGCCTTTGGAAAAGTCCATGGCATCTAGTTACTTATCGAGAAGGTTAAGGTGACCGCCTAGTGGCATTCCTTTCCTTTTCGACGCTGGAGCTTATTAATTATAATGAGCTTTAGTTGTCGATAGTAGACGACAATAAGAGTAAGTTATATGCATTAGATTTTAAGTAAGCAGTAGGTGTAAGATTCAGAGTAAGTGTGTGAGCTTCTAAGGAAGACATAAGAGTATATTTTTGCGTAAGAGTATGTTTATGCATAAGAGTAAGATTGTACAAGTAAGGTCGTATAAGTAAGTTTATACGAATAAGGTCGTATGAGTATATGCGTTGTAAGTATAAGTGTACAATTGTACGAGTAAGTTGATAAGTGATTCAGAGTGTAAGTGTAAGAGCATGATATAAGAGTAAGTGTAAGTTCAGCTTGCATGATGATTCGTATATGTGACCATATTTATGTTTCTTATTTTGTTTGCTTCATGTGTGATTGCATGAAAGCATCTATGTATGAACTTATGAAGTTTATTGATTATTTCCCCTACTGGGTATTTTTCTACTAAGTATGAAAATACTCATTACACCATTTTTTAGCCCCATTGTTTGAGAGGCTTTTGCTAGTTATGTTGGAGAGCTCCGAGAGATGGATGCTCATTTCTGCGATGCGTTGTTTCCCCTTTGATTTAGGTATAACCTTGACTCAATGCAAATACATATTTTTGTGCCACAATCTAATGTATTGGGTGAGATGAGAAGTAAGATGTTAATGTATTTAGGACCTTTAATTTGGATCAGACTGTGGACTGTTATGGGAGTTGTACTCGGGGATGTCTAGGAATTATTTGTCTTTAAAAAAATCCATGATCATGGTAATTTTATTTGTATGTTTGTTTTCGAGTAGCGCCTAAGGATATTTGGTTTGTCGTATGATGTTTGATAGAGATAACTTTTGATGGGAAAATTGATGTTTAGTGTTTAAAATTATAAACTATTTTCCCAGGTTTTGTATTTAGTCATTTCCCCCGATTTATAGTTGTTATATTGCAAAAGAAAATTTTGTGAATTTTAAGAAAATGTGATGAAAAATCTCGGGTGTTACACAATGGTACGCCAAACTTTCCTCCTATCTAACCCATCTTGGCTTTCGGTCTTGCCACGCCGACACATCTCTCTTCCTTCACCAAAACGGCTCCTAAGTCACCATCCTTGTCATCTATGTAGATGACATCCTTATCACTAGCTCTCATGCTCCCTTTGTTGACCACGGCATATCTTTTCTTAGTCATGCCTTTGCCGTCAAAGACCTAGGTCTCCTCTATCATTTCCTTGGTATTGAGTTCACTACTACCCCAAATGGCCTCTTCCTCTCACAAGCCCACTATGCTCAAGACATCCTCCACCGTGCCCACATGAACCACTGCAAACCTACTTCCACACCTACTGGCTACAAACGACCCCCCACCTCTCCCATTGACCCCCTATTCCCTAACCCATCCCACTACAAGAGCATCGTTGGTGCTCTCCAATACCTCACCAAAATCTAACCGGACATTGCCTATTCTGTGAACTATGTCTGCCAGCATATGCATAACCTCTTCATTGCTCACTATGCGGCCATTAAGCGGATCCTCCGGTATCTTCAAGGCACTCTCTCCCATGGCATTCTCTTATGACCCGGACCTTGTATCCTCACTGCCTACTCTGATTTGACTGGGCTGGTGACCCTCTTGACCATCGGTCTGTCATTGGGTACTGTATCTTCATGGGTCCTAACCTCATCATTTGGAAGTCTAAAAAGTAAGCCACAGTTGCCTGCTCATCCATTGAAGCCGAGTACCGTGCACTCTCCTCCACTGCCATAGAGATTGTCTGGGTCTCCATGATCTTTAAGTTCCTCGACATCTCCTCCACCGCTACACCCACACTATGGTGCGACAATCATTCTGCCATCGCTCTTACAGCCAATCCAGTCTTTCAGGCTCGCACCAAACACATTGAGATTGATCATCACTACATTCAGGAGCAAGTTCTAGCTAGTAACATGCATGTTCACCATGTATCATCTAAAGACCAACTTGCCGACATATTTACCAAGCCGCTTCCCATTGCCTAGTTACAAGCTCTCACTACCAAACTCATGGCTACTCACCCGCCCTGAGTTTGCAGGGGCGTATTAAGGGAATAAATTTTTTTCTTTCCAACATTTGACTCTTCCCTCATGGTATGTAATCGTCTGTAATATTCTCATGAGATATGTAATAGTATATAATATTCTTATGAGATTTACCCTACATTTGTATCCTACAACACTATTATACTATTGCTATTCAAATCCTCTTCAATAGGGATCCGTAGGTTATGCTAAAAAAAAGTCATTCGAATCTTCTACATTTATCATTATGAACCAGATTTTGTGGCTATTGTTCTGAGAATGGGTTGTTTAAACAAACAAATGCTTTCTATTAATAAGATTCCTTAGATAAAGCTGCTGGCACGGAAAGGAGTTAGGCTGTGAGGTTTCTCCTAATGAGTGAAATAGTAGTAGCCCATGGTCTTGATGAGGACAGCCCTCAATGAATGTATCACAAGTACACTGGAAAGTGGTTTTAGTTAAAAGTTATATTGCAATGATAAAAACCCATATGATCTTTACACATGAAGATAAAAACTCATGATATAATCTTTACACAATTCAACATTAATCCAAACTTCTAAAATGCAAGAAGCAGTACTATAATATGTATCTGATTACCTTTTAGGTGTAAAATCCATTCATATATATATATATATATATATATATATCATAGATATTGCACTCAAGTCAATTTTCCACACTTTTAATCAACACGTTAGATCATAAAAATTAAAAAAATAATTCACCTATGATTCTGAGTGAGGGCTCTCACCTTGACTTGCGTAATTCACAAACCTAAACCAATGTTTTATTGGTCATCTCCAAGCCCTCAAAAAAATTAAACACATAGTTCCCCTTTCAAAAAATCAACCCTTTACAAAAAAACCATCCACAAAGAGGCTCTCTTCTGGGTGTTTTCAATTGATCTAGAACCTTCCTGCAAGTAACAAGGTTGACCCCAAAAAGACAAGAAGAAACTCTCTTTCAGTTATTCATCACATCCAAAACTTGCTTCGACAAACAAGATTGAGAAGAGGAGAGAAAAAGAAGAGACGAAAAAAAGTACTAAGAAAAATTATCTATCCATGCAAAATCTTAGTCTAACCCTCTCCCTCGTTGTCCTCCCCTAATCCACATTTGTAGCATATCAATTCTTGTGAAACGAGGTCACATTTTATAGTTATATGCATTCAATATTTTGGGCTAGAGGCATTGTGGTGACTTTCTAAAGTTGAAGAGTATGAAACTTACAGTAGTCACTTGTACACTTAGTTTGGAACTTGATTACATGTGCATGCACTCGATCATTTGTACTATGTAATTAGGTATATGTACCTAAGAGATCATAGCACACATATCACATGTGTGTGGGCATGAGGTGTGGAACAAGGTTGGAACCCACATGGTATGTGGTGCATGGTTGCTATCACGCCCAAGAATTTTTAGCACATTTTAAAAAAAATTATGAAATATTTTTTGCAATATAATAGTTGTAAATCATGGAAAATGACAACATCCAAAACTTGTGAAAACAATTTTTATAATTTTAAATCATCGTACATCAATTTTTTCCACATAAATTTTAAAAACATCATTTAGCCAAACTAAACATTCTCAGGCGTGAATTGAAATAAACACATACAAATCAAACACCATGGGCATGGGCTTAAACAAAAAATATCTTTCCTAGGCATCTCTGAGTACAGGAAATATAAGTCATGGCAAAATACAATTAGAAGTCTACTATTCCAATTATAAGTCCAAGAAATATAACATAACCAAATCTCATCTTACTTAATACATCAAATCCACAATACATATGATAAGTCGTGGAAAAATAATAAAGACTTGTAATGAGTCGAAAGCTTGAAAGCATACCTAAATTAAAAAAGATAGGTCTACCAAAAGAAACAAAAGTCAATCTCCAGGAGCTCTGAATCAAAAACCTGCAAAAGCCTCCAGAAGAAATAGGGATAAAAAGATGGAAAATGGGTATTTTCATACTTAGTAAGAGAGTTATAATTAGTAAACTTTATAAGTTCATACATAGATGTGCCCATGCAATTTTAACAAGAAGCAGACATAACAAAATATAATCTTACAATACAAAATATCTATGCTCACTCACATGTTATCTTACCATATATTCTTACACATATTGTCTTACTCGTACCATCGTACTCAAATCCACAAGATTACAATCTTTCTTAGAAGTTTTACTCGAAAACTGACATTTACAATCTTGCTCAAAATTTATATTGACAATCTTACTCAGAATCTTCTAAACTTACTCTTACATAAAATCTTACAAACTTACTCTTACGGTCATATGCTTATTCATACAATCAAACTCTCGACAACTAGAACACATTACAATTTAATTAGCTCTATAATCAAATAAACGGAATGTTGTTGGGGCATAGCCTTAACCTCTGAGGAGCAACTAGACTTCATGAACTTTTCTCAAGATAAGACACACCTATACTTATAGGGCGTAGGATCGAACAAAGAAAGAGTAGATACATAATACTACTTACCTGAGCATGCAAATGCCCACACTTTGGAACCATATAAGGCCAACTAAGGGCCATACAGTGCCAACTAAGGACGAAAATCAGTATCATCTATAGGCAAAAAATCATACAATGCTGACAAAGGGTAGAAACTTACAAGGCTCTCAATAGAATATTAAACGTTTGGACTTAAATATAAAACCAAGAGAAAACTTACAAAACATACAATGCTTTCAATAGAGTATCAGATGTCAAGGCCTAAATACAGCACCAAGACAACATCCCACAGGATAACACTATAACTAGAAATGAGAAATATCCAGCCGATCAATTATTGACTAGCTTAAACATAGAACTTAATCTGTTGAAATCTTTAGGTCTCAAACTCACAATATTATCTTATTATATTTACTTATAATTCAAGTTTAAATTAAGTAATTTATGCAGGTACAAGTCCATGGAGGCAATATACTTTGCTTAGCCCATCTTTCTCATAATCATAACTCATCATACATGTTCGTTTGTTGATTTAACTTACTCTTTGCATGCTCGTACATTCCTGACCATCTTTCTTATGGCCAAATCACCTTACTCAAAAATCATCAAACTAAGCCCCTTTAATTTAATTCCAGTCATTAACCTCTTACTAATACATTACTTATTATTCTTATGTTCCAGTTCATAATAGATACATTATGTATATATAATTATGTTGTGAAGTCTTCCTATCTTACAATTTCCTACAAAGGCTTCAAAATGTATTTTACTTACTCAATAAACCCTCAACATAAGCTCCAATCCAAACCAACCCTTTCCCATCACTTATACACCCTTTGACATCCATCATATTGATACCGATTCACATCAAAATCTAAACAAAACCCTTTCCACCTCTTATCATTTATTGTCCATATGTTTGCCCCGTATGCATTCACTTATCCATCGCACATGTATATAGTCATCATACATATGTATGGTCATCATACATACATATCACATATACATAATTCAGCATACTTACACTTCACATACTCGTAATTTAACACAAAGCTTATCAATATACTTATTAAACATCACTAGCACACACATATTTTGCATACATCAAACCTACAATATAACAAATAGTACAATTAGTGACACCTTTAAGTGTCATTAATAGTACTCTAAGTGTCACTAATAACTACTAGCAACACATAAAAAGTGTCGCTAAATGCGTTGATAAAATCCAGTTGCTATTACTCATTAGCAATGCTTATGACAAAGCGTCGCTAATAGTCTAATATTAGTGACATTTATATTTACGTCACTAAATATTTCTTTTTTACTATGCATAATTATACGTCACAAATATTAAAAAAAATTAAGAAATATGTAAAATATTCTTATTAGCGATGCATGTATATGCGTCGCTAATAATAAAAATAATTAAAAATCTTATTAGCGACGCTTATATAAACATCGCTGATAAGAAAAATTGAAAGAAATAAAGAAATTAATAAATAGCGACGCTTCCGGCAAGCGTGGCTAATTAAAAAACGTATTTCAAAAAAACATTTTATACGAGCGACGCTTTATTAAGCATCGCTAATATGTAAAAAAAATAAAAAAATAAAAAGACTTTAGCGACGCTTTCTTCTAAAAGAGTCACTAATAACTTAAATTTAAAATAAAAAAAAACCGCCGGCACCTGGATGACTTGAGGGGTGCCGGCGGGAGGTATTGGGGTGGAAGATAGGGGCAGCGCCGTAATCCGGCAAAGGTGCCAAATCCAACACCAGCGGGGACACGGGGGGTGACTGGGGGGAGAGGGGAGGGGATGACTAGGGAGGGGGTGATCGGGGAGAATGTGGAGGAGGGGGTGCCAGAATCCGGAGGGGATCCGGATTCTGTCCAGCATAGCCCCCTCCTTCAGTCAGATAGACCAAAGGAGGGGGCGGGAGAAAACAGATGGGAGTGACTGGGGGGAAGCCGGAATCCAGCCCCAAGAGCGCCCTCCTCCTGTCGACCAGAGGAGGGGACGGGAGAAAACAAAAAGGGGGTGGGAAAAATCAGAGAGTAGGGGGTGGGAGAAATCAGAGAGTAGGGGAGGTGCTGGGGAGAGGGGGGTGACCGGGGAGGAGGGGGTGTTGGAATCCCCAGAGCCTCCTCCTTCGGTCGAACAGACTAGAGGACGGCACGGGAGAAAATAGAGAGGGGGCGGGAGAAAATAGAGAGTGGGGGAGGGTGCTGGGGAGATTAAGAGTAGTTATTGTAGCTAGGGATATGGATTTGTAATTCAGAGTAGCTATGTACAAGATAATGAATGAAAAATTCATTAGTGGAAGTATCTTGAAATTTGGATTATATCCAAAGAAGGCTTCGTTTCCTTCTCCCCCGGAAAAAGGGCATATGCTTCTCAAGAGGAATGTAACAGTTTCTCTTTTTTTCTTCCATTTTTGTTGATGATTTCTTTCACCTTTCTCTCACGTTTCTTGTTCAGTTGTTCGTCGTTGCATGTTTCGGCAACGGAATATACTTCTAGCTAACTGAAATTGGCTGGTAAATCTTTACTAGTGGGATTGCCAGAAGGCATACCATTGTAGGTTGATACTTCGAGGATCCAAAGAGAAGCACAAAAGTTGTTTTTGCCATCACATGAATATCATATGATCTTTAAATGTGGGTTCTAATTTTGAAAATAGAGCATTGGTTCATCCAACTTGGTTTTAAAAAGGCATGCATAAAAGTTTGAAAAAGCATTAAGTACAATCTACAATAATGAGTGAAAGCATGTATTTGCACTGCTGTGAATGACTATGACAAATGCAATTACACATAAAGCTAACGGCTAACAAGCAAATTTAGGATGGAAATAGAAGGAGAAAAACTAATTTGTCATATTATTCATATATTCGAGTAAACTGACTTTTTGCTGCAAAAAAAAAATCCATAAAATGAGTCTATAAATTCCCACATACTTATCGAGTCCCATCTCTGGTGATTGAATTTAGCAATTACACATAATTATCGAGTCCCATCACTTATAACTTAATTTAGCAATCACACTATTTCAACCATTCATCTTAAATTACTCCAACTAAATTATCTTTACATCTGAAAAAAAAAAGTATTTCATGAGAACATGTTGGAACTAACGCAATAACCCCTCAGTAGTATCTTGTGCTTCTTTTTCGTTTTCCATTCTGGTAAAGAGGAAAGACTTATAGCGTGATCTCCAAACTAGTCTCAATGAAGAACTTAAAGTCATTGTCTTGCCAAGATAGTCCGTCCCACCACTCTTTCGAGCCCCAAATTACACCATCTCTTAGTGTCCTGTTGTCATTCATTAGGCCTCGCGGCAACTTCTCCAACTTTAAACAAAATCTTAAATTAAAATATATGAGGGAAGGAAACAAGACGGCATCGCTACATATGCTCTTTAGTTCGTAAAGGTACTCAATATTTAGAACTTTTAAATTAGAAAAACAAATATGCCCCTCATTTGACTTAATCAGCTCTTCCATCTTAGCATTAGAAATTGTGAGCTCCACGAGGTTTTGAAGATGTTGAAGACCGAAGATGCATTCGAGGGATCTGCAATTGATGATCCTTACCTTCCAAAGGTTTTGGAGGCCCCCCTGACCTACCGGAAACTTCTCTATTTTGGTGCACAAGTCAATTTCCAAACGTTCGAGCTTAGAAAGGCATGAGCTTGTAATCTCAATGACGAGCTCGGACAGTTTGTCCATGTCCTGAAATGCGAATGACAGCTCATTCCAATGGGTGATAGGCCACACTAGCATTTCTAGATGTCTTAGGGAGTGAGGTAATGACATTAGAGCATTTATGAAATCAACACGGCCATTTGTGAAATCACCATCATCTACATGCATGTATTGTTCGCCCCAGAGGTCACTGAAGAATCCCAAACATAAGTCTTCTAATTTGGTTAGGTTTCCAAGTTCCAAAGGAAATGCTTCGAGAGATGGTGTGGCTGTGAGGCTTCTCAGCTCAACTAGTTGTCCAATGCTTCCTGGAAGCTTCTTCAGGTGATAGTTTGACCTCAGATCTAGCACTTCCAACTTACTCAAATTTCCTATCTCTGTCGGCAATATTCTAAGATTTGTGTCAACCATACAAAGATACCTCAACTCTAGCAAGTGCCCAATTGCCGTTGGAAGGTCAAGAAATTCAATATTATCCAAGTGTAAGACTCTTATTTTGCACATGGATTTGAAGAAGTCATTTAATATTCTAGTCTTCTTGTCCAAAATCAATGTAGACAGATTGAGGCAAAGAGGATGTTCTGGCATTTTGACACTGTCCAACATGTAAATCCCATGGGCCGCTTTCCACCTATCAGCTATTTGTGCTTCTGTCAATTTGCAGCCTCCATGTACAAAGAAATTCAACTTCAATTTAGAAGACGCAATCCATAATCCCATGTCCCGTATGACATCATGCATCCTCACATGACTATGCATTCTCACATCATCATCTAATCGTTCTAGTAGACCTGTATTAAGCAGGGTTCCAATGATGTCTTTCCCTCTATTAAGTCCCTCTACATAGCAGTCATTTAAGGACAGTAGCCCTTCTGCAATCCAAATTCTAATAAGAAAATCTATAGAAATTAGAAAATCTTCAGGGAATAAGCAACAATGCAAAAAACATTCCTTTTCTCCACAATCTGGGAGACTTTCAAAGCTGAGTCTCAATCGAGCAAACAAAATTTTCTCCACATCCAAAACCTCTGAAGGGGACTTTTGAAGAGTAATTAATGCATGCTCCCATTCTCCATAAGTATACTTACAAGTCATAGTCCGACCGATGATTGTGAGTGCAAGTGGCAACCCATTGCATTCTTTGGCAACCTTTCTGGCGAGGCATTGAATTTTATGATCAAACTCAAGGGTCTTTTGGCCTACACTTGTTTGAAATAAAGCCTATGAATCATCCCACCCCAAGCATGCAACCTTAATTTCCCGATCAGGTTGCATATGGTTGCACACCTTCTCTAATCGAGTAGTAAAGATTATTTTGCAAATGGATGTCTTCAAATCAATGGGACCTTCAATTCCAAGTTCTTCCATATCTAAACATTCCCAAATGTCATCAAATAATAAAGCAACTTCCATCTTGTCAAGCGCCTTGTTTATTTTTACGGTACGTTGATACGGGTACTCATCTTGATCAAAATCCAAATTCATTTCCTTTCATTATAACTTTTTGGATGCTATCTACATCAATTGACTTGGAAACAACTACCCAAATAACTTTAAACTTAGAAGGTTCCAAAAACTCATTGCAAATTTTATTCATGAGTGTTGTTTTGCCAACCCCTCCCATGCCATAAATGCCAACTATTCCAACCTCATCTTCTCTAAGAAAATTGCATACATGGTTGAAAGTTTGATCTTGCCCAATGGAAATTGTGGAAGAAATCCATCCTCTTCGTCGTCGTGGAAGAACTTGCCCAATATCATTTTGCATTTGTTTAGGTGCAATTGAAGTATCCACAGCCGTTGAGTTTATATGATTGAAGGATGATGGCTCAGCCCCAAATATATCCACTTGCACATGATCATGTGTAGTAGACACTGCAGTATCCATCGCATTGGTTGTGACTACATTCACTTGCATTTGGTCTTGTGCAATTGTTGGGTCTACATGAGTAGGTTGTTGTGGAAGATGACAGGCTTGAGAAGGGGCAGGGATGGCCAAACTGTTGATTGCATCTTGCACATTGGGCATATGATTTAAATTTGTTCCAGTTTTTTTAGGTTTAATGAATAATCTAGGCATTGTGGGTGAGAATCTGCAATTTAAAAAAGATGATTAATGGATATAAGAGGACATAAAAGAGATATAAAATATAAAGAGAGGAGGAGGATCTATCAAAATCTTGAGGGGCCTGGTGCACTGAAATAGTCAAGGCTTATAAATTGATACTAAAAAAGGAGGAACTTACTGGAGTTCCTTATAACTGAGAAACTTGCATCATTTTGTGGTTAGCTAAAATGTAGGGACGAAGAAAGAGAGTGAAATTTTTAGAAAAAAATTTGGCATATGTTACGCGATTTTTGGAAAGGAACTAAACATCACTGCATTGTTATGCAATTTGGAAAGAAATCGAGGACTAAGAGCAAGTGGAGCGGGTGAAAGAAGAACAGATTTGTGATAGAAGTATGAAGTGTACGTACAATCGAAAAAATCAAGTTCAGATGAAAATAGAGTTTGCTTACATTATAGAATGAAGAACTTTGCTGAGAGAAGGGAGGAAGCTACACGAAGGCTACAGTTCATATAACCGTGATATCTTTAAAGCTAGTGGTGTTCTGTTGGAGCCACGATGACTGGGAGAGAACAGGAAGAAGAAAGTTAGGTGGACGAAGAAAATGCAACCAGGTTTCCCGTCCAAACACGCAGAATGCATCTTTTCACAACAAAGATAGGCGATATGTTCAAAACTTCAAACACGTCATCCAATTTATTCTGGCATCGGTGGTAACATTGTCAAAGCACACCCAGTAAAAGTATCTTGCAAAAAGTAATGTGAAGAAGAGCAGACCTTTCGGTGCAATAATTGACGAAACTATAGTATTGAAGACGTTGACCGAATAGAAAACATAAAGTATATAGATGAATAAACAATCTGACGGCACAGAGAGTGTGAGATATAGAGTGAGACCGGAGGAAAGGAGAAAAGGGAAGAGGAGGAGGAGGAGTGAAGGAAGAAATAAACTTAAAAATGAAAATAGCCAATGTTAAAATTAATTAGTATAATTTAAAATTTCTCATTAGGCAAATATTATATTTTACATGAAAATTATCAAAACTTTATACAAACAAATAGATATTTTTGTTTCATAATAAGATTAGTTGGTTATAGAGTGATATAGAACTATAAAATCTCGTACCTTTAGGCCTAAGGATTTACCCATTTGACAACATATGAACCTCTACCTTATTTTAATCATGTGACTATAACTACCGCATCTTTGTGAGGCCGGACAATAATTATTATCACATAATCAATTTTTTTATAAAAGTATAATTATTATTTATGTGAGTATATGCACCCTATAGTAACATTACGTATAATTCACACGTTGAAAATGACTTAGAATATTTTAACCACTATTAAGTCATTGTAACGGATGTAGGAACTTAATTTTTATATATCACCATCAAATATATTAGCCCATAGTCAAGGGGGGTAAGGAGAATAACAAGATAAGTATAAATAATTATTAAATTATAGAAAATAAATTAAAAATTAACAAAAATACCCTTATCAAATTTGTTAACGGGCTTTTGGGATTTTGCCAGAGGTTTACATCATCACACACTACAATCAATATAATCCACAATCTATATATAGTCCTTAAAAAAAATATACAAGTTGAAAGCATTGAGGCCCTGAACGAAAAAATGCACATTAAAAAATATATAACTGCATCCGCCTCCGCAAAGGTGATCCTTTGAGTTCTGGTAAGCTTACAATATGTCCAATGTACCCTCTCTTTTAAAATTAGATAAGTAGTGCACTCAATAATTTAAAAAAAATGATAAACTATAAGATTGCATTTTAGATCCCCTTATGTGAATAAAGCATTTTACAAGTTAATTAATTAATACACATCCATGTAATCACTTATATATAAAAAATTATAAAAACCCCTTAAAAAAAATTTGGGGGGCCCAAAAAGGGCCAAACCGGTTTGCAAGTGGGTCGAGACTCACCTGTGCCCGATGTGGGTCAGTCATGACCCATCCTAGTGGGTTGAACCTAACCCATGCCCAGTGGATCGAATATGACCCGCAGGCTAAGGTCAGTTCATCTTCAACCTCTTGATGATGAGAGGTTGCAGACGCCATCCTAAAGAACCCTATGTTGCCTTCGTCCGGCGAGACCAGTCGACAGCCTAAAAGCTTGAACAACAAATCTGCCCAACTACAGAGAATCCAAAAGCGGCTGGAGAAGAACAATGATGGTGGTCCTGTGGATCGATTAAAAATGAACCAGAGACGGACCCAATGTCTCTGTGCGCAGCCACGAGACTGCCAGCGCCAGATGGGTCGTTAGGACTGTTCGACGACCGAAAAACTCACAAAAAATTTATGGAAGAGTAGTAAAAAAATGAACTTGTTTGCCGCCGCTGGACTATGCCTTCGCGGCCAGAGGGCCGGCAGCACTGCTGTGCCTGCCAGAGCCTGGAGGTGGAGGCTCTAGCCAATACGTCCACTTTGACTAGCAATCTAGCGGCCTTTCGGTGGTAACGTCAGTGGGCGGACAAAAAACTCGCGGCCACCGTCGCCACGAACCTAGCCTCGATACCATTCGGTGGAATAAATAATAACGGGTTTAGGCTTACTTATAGCCATTAGAGGTTAACAAAGCTTTATCTCCGTTCATGAAATTTTTTTTCACCTTCATAATGCATTTTTGATTTAGAATTTAGATGTGATTACTTTTCATTTTAAGTAACCGGAATAGGATAGCTAATTTTGTATATATAACTAAAGCATGGCTTGACTATCTATCTAGAAGTCAAGCAGGTCTCTACTAAAATTACAACTTAATAACACTTAAGGCCTATTAACCATACAGTTTTAAAAGCCAAAAAATAATAACCAATTAAGATAGTTAAGCCACCTTTTGATTTAATTTAAAACAAGCCCAATAAGAAACACTTTGTCTCCACCTTGTTGTCTCTATGCTTCACTGTCAAACACGAGGTGGTATGTGAATTAAAATTATTTTCTAACCACTGAGTATGACCAGATTGGAGGATCAGCGGACATGTGGAGGGCGAGAAATTTGGGAACCCTTAGATTATGTTCCCAAGTTTCTTTCTCACCCTTTCTTGATGATGTGGTGGCTTTTCGTTATTGGTCACCAAGACCTGATCATAAAATTTGGTCATACTAGACGGGTTCTATGTAAATTGCAGAAGATGTCCATCACAACCCACTTGTGTGGGCTGCTCAAGGAGGGAACTTCTCGCATCAATAAGAAGGCTAACTTGTTGCTTAAACTGCTCCATGATCGGCCCAGCCCGAGCACCCATGACAAGTTGGCCTTGCCAGTGCAACAAGATCATGTTGTTCATATCTGGTGACCAAATACTCCATTTTTTTTTTCTTCATTCTTGTTTTTGCTTTTGAGCTTTGTCATAGTTTAGAGTACTAGCTTTGGTTGTCAAGTGTTTGGCTGACCCATGGCAGGGAGCTCGGGGAGGAGGAGGCAGTCCCCAACCTCACCTTGCCTCCCACTTCAGGTAGTCCGACTATAGTCGAATCGCCATTAACTGTTGTGGTCCTGTCCACGCTGCTGCCCAAGTTCGGGAAATTGGGCAATGTACTGAACAACAAAGCAATATGGAGTGGCTGAAGGAGGTGGAGCTTGATGAGGAATTGATCTGGTGTCGGGACAAGGCTGCACTCATCGCTTACATCACCAAGCTCGAGGGAGAGATGATGACAATCACCATCCCTCCTTACCATTACCCCTCTACTTCTTGTCACTGCTATGGGAGAAGCTCGAGTGAAGGAAAAAAATTGGTGTGAAAAGCTTTTGAGACCTTGTTTAGAGTATGTAATAGCTTAAATTGAGCAAAATGGAGCTATTGATATAGATTTTTTTTTCAATATGAACTATTAATATAGGATGGAGGGAGTATTTAATAAGCATGGTGTGAAAGCGAGACCTTTTTTTAAAATAATTGAGGGAAACTATGGTGATATTCCCACAACAAAAACAGAAAATGATATTTTTATATAAAAAATATACATAAAAAACTCACACATGTGAACTTTGTATGGGGTCCACTTGTAAAGTCGAATCAAAACTCTCATATGAGTTTCTATGGGTGTTTTTGTCGTGGGAATATTACTACCCAAAAAAAATACCTCACAAGTATGCCTCACACAAAGTTCACATAGGCTCATTGTAAACCAATCAAAACTTATGTGTGAGTTTTTTATATGAAAATATTATTTTCCAAACTAAAATGGTCTCCCTCTTGGTTTCACCTTTTTATGAGCCCTCATTTATATAAGCCCAAACTTACGCAGTTGAGCAAGAGCTCATGCATCCTTTGCCATCAAATTTTGATCCCACATGCGCATAATTCAGTTTGCCCCCTTCATTATCGGATCTTAATTCAATGGCCCATGATGCATGAGCTCACACTAATGCGCATAAACTCATGCTCATAGAAATCATTTCCTTAGTACAATAATTGAGTGAGGGTGGAGAAGGGTAGGGAAGAGGGAGTGCACGATCAAAGGATATGCGCACATATATGGTTAGAAAAGAATAGGCATATGTAGAGGCGGCACTATAGACCCAGTCCTCCCCTAAAGGGCCGGGCTTTGGCTAGGCCCTTTCGCAACTGGGCTGGGGCTGGGTTTAAGGCCATGGGCCTAAATGGGCCTCGCCTGGTTGTGCCTCAAGCCAGGTCGAGGCTTGTAGGCATGGTCCTCGGGCCCATAAGCCAATTGATTAGCCTTATAATTGATCGCTCAGCCCTGGCCCATTGGGCCATATGGGCATCGTCCATAAGGCCTTATGAGCCTCCATAAATGAATCAATTTTGTTTTATATTCTTTTGGTGGGCCCTTACCCTTAGGCCTGGCACGTCGGGACCTAGGGCCGTGTCGGGCCTCCCTTTGGAGATGAGGGCCCAGCCAAGTCATCATTCTAATACAAAGAATGGTGTAAATTTAAATTTGGAAGAAAGAATGAGTCTTCTTTCATTTTTTATTTTTTTGGGTAACCGAAAATATGAGTCTTGTTACAGAGTCAAAACAACTGAAATTCCACGTATGGTGGAAGGATAGATCGTTTAATATGGGGAAAAATTGGAAAGTCAATGAAGGATTGTCTGAACGAGTCAGTTTCCATTGTTTCAAATAGTTTTGCATAAGCTATCCAATGAAACATAATTGAACCTGCCATCTTCCTTTCCTCAGTCAATTAATTTATAACAAGTTTTAATACATGACATTTCAAGTAACATTGTAAATATCAACCAATCCATAGCAGGCTGGCTACAGCTCCCCCTCCCACATAGAACGCCTACTCATTATACCCATTCATAACTACCAACAAAATAAATTGTACATTACGGTTGAGTTATCGTAGCCAGTCCCTCCATAAATGGAACTAGAAGCACTCCATTGTAACCAATTCTAGATTTCAAGTGAAATAAGCACCATTATATTCCCATGCTTTAGTGGGAATATCCAATCGTATAAACTGCCAGAGAGTGATAACCAATCCTACGAGATCCATGATTACTTGCTCTTGGTCATTTCCGATGGCTCTTCTTTCTTGCATCTGATGAACCCGGTACAAATCTTGAAACAGTGTAAGGGCAAGCAAAAAATTGACATAAATTATGGAGCCCTCTTTCTCTATTTCCGTTACCTGAAGAACTTATGTAGCTAATATAAGTTTGCCCCTCATAAATAAATTTCAGCTGCTGGGCCAAAAGCACAATTAGACCTATCTGGATTGAGAGGGATGCAACGAATAGATACATAAGAATGATGCCTCTGGTAGATAGAAGAAATGCAGAGTTCAATAAAGAACGAGTTATATCCTTCAATACCCTCAATATACCACTTCTACTATAGACGAAGAGTGGATCAATAGATCCATAAGCAAGAGATGGCCATAGACGAAAACCGGCAAATATGCACATCACAGAAGCATACATGGTACTGACGATGGCAGAGATTAAGAAAGCAATGAAGGCCCGGTGGTTTGCCGCTCCTACGCAATTGCCAATCTGCAGGAAGGAATAATAATACAATGTCAATTGCTAAGAACACTTAATATCCATAGCTCTAATACCTTTCATAAAAAAAGTATGCTCACATAATACTCTCCACTGCTTGATGCATAACGTTCTATAAAAATTAAAAAAGATTCTGTCAACGGTAAATTTTAGTCTCATTACAGTTGCACAACTGCAATTTAATATTAAAAACATAAAGGATAGGCCAGATACTCGTATCTACATAATACCAACTCTTCACAAAATAATTATATCAAAACAAGGACCAGTTCTCTAATTCCAAGTTTTTTTTTTTTTTTATTTTGATTCCAAGTTATCAAGATGGGCAGGTCTGATGACTGTAAAGTGCACTTCCCGCACTTGATCTACTCTTTGGCTGTAAATGTAGGCTCCCACAGCAGCTCCACTTGTAATAATTTGCAATTGCAAGAGACAACATGCATTCTAACATGGGCAAAAAAATATTCCATTTCAGTTAACAAAATTGCAATTGATTTATTGTTGTTCAGAGATGCTTACAAAAGGGCAGTGATGGTCCATGTCCAATACACACGTTCCACATGAGCGACAGTGATGTGTTCTAGGAGATTTTGGCTTTGCACAGTATATGCAGAAAGTGTAGTTCTCAAAGCTATCTTTACCAACAACTGGGTAACTACCCCATAATATACTTGGCGGAGGACCAGCCATGCGTAATGCCGCTAAAAAGTAGCTAGAAAGAGTAGCAACAGATAAGAAAAATGTAATAACAGAGTGGAAAGCTCCACAAAGAAAATTGACAGAAAAAACAACAGGGTACACTGCCCATACACCACCACCTGCAAGTAGAACAATTGTATTAGGTAAAGCAGGAGCAATGAACTGTTTACAGGAAGAATTTTGTTGCATACCAATGACAAATAGCATAAACATTATAAGGGTAGTCACGAGAAACCGATCGAGTAAACGTCTCCAGAAATAAGAACTCTGCTTATTATGTTTAATAGGATTTTTAATTGTTAGGGCGCCACACCATCCGCATTTGAATTCAGGAGAATATGACGTAAGAAGAAGGCGCAACCCACAACCCCAACATTGTGTCTCAAAACCTTCGGGCATGGCTGCCACAGTTTGCTCTTCCTGCAGGTCCAAGAGTTATTAGTGGATGGAGCACACCTGATAATCTAAAGATAAGAAATTGTGAAATAGATATTCCACCTTATCATACTATTATATAAAGCAAATTAGGTGACTATAGAATTTTCATTTTGGGACTATTTTACCCATGTTTTATATCCTTATGTTCTTTGATACAAGTTTGAATTGGTATGTGATTTGAGGATATTTAAGTACAATTATTTACATCGATTTCTTTAGATGTCTTGCCACATGTCAATATAATACTAGGGGATAACATGGCATGGACCCTATTTTTTAGGTTATGTTAATTTTAACCATGTAATGTTATATCTTGCACTCCTAAACTTAGATTTGCATGTTCTTGGTATAATTAGAAAACTCTCGACAAGCTCTATCGTGACTATGTTTTCTCAAACTTTTTGGTGAGCCCTACATATACAACACACTTTTCGATAATAATTTCTTTTATTTTTGCCTATATTATACATGTTCGGATTCGCATATTTTTTGACGTCATTTCAAAACTACCGAAGAGCTCTATCAAATGTGACCCACTGCCAAAGTGGTCTCAAATATGAATAAGTGTTCTACGAAATAAAGTCCGTTGACACCATTATCTTCGCTAACCATTGACATAATATTTACCCTATGAGATTTGGACTTACAGTTACCTATTGTGTGTATTTAGGTCAATACAAAGCTTTTGTGTATAATTTATAGTCATTATAATCCTAAAAGCATGTAATGCAACTATTGCATGCAAGGAGGGCATTCATTTAATACATACTTTATTATTAATTTATTTTATTTTATCTTATCTAATTTTTTTTACACGCATTATGCGTGTGCATTCTTGCTAATTTTCATGTAAATCAAATAATTTCAATTCAGTCTAAAGAAAACAAAATGATAAACGTACTAAGGTAAGAAATAATTTTTGAGACTTTGTACATTGACACAATGTCAAATTTTAGAGAAAAATTGCAAAGTTATGTTGGTCTCTAAACAATTTTAAAGTTGAAAAAGAAACAAGATTATTTTGTACAAAGTACAAGTTTTAAAGTTCAATGTCAAAAATATAGAAGTACATAAATTGATACTTAAAAAGACAAGGCAACAACGAGCTGAAAAAATTGAGGGATTCCCTAATTTGTGACTAGTATATATTCTGAAGGTCAAGAAGGAAGCAAGAAATTAAACATTGAATAGATAGGGAGGCCAGCCTGTCTCATGCAGACTGTCAGCAACATGAGACAGCAGTGTGCCTACCACTGCACATATATTATAGACTTGCAGAAGTACAATAATGCTGCATACAAGTACTATCTTCATATGTGAAAATTTCTCTGGAGCTTTTCAGTAAAGCCTATGTCTAACGTCTTACACCATTACAAACTTCAGAAATCACAATCATAAAACTTTTTACTTCAAGTCTTCGCCTCGCCATGTGGGACAACCCATGAGGAAAATATCATTCAAATTTTAGTTTGCAAATGGCGATAATCTGGATAAAAGCACTGGCATCAGCAATATGGATCCTATTCCCCCATCCCACTTGATGATGGGTCATTTAAATGTTCAGATGATATTTGCACGCCTGTGTGGATAAACTTACAAAGCCTGCATTTTCAGTTTTAGTTTTAGCTGAATGATATTTTCTGTTTTGGGCCTATGCACTTGTAAAAACAAACAATTTTGTGAGAGTTACATGTCAACACCCTATCCACGGGAAAGCATGACCATCTATAAGAGTAACAAAAAATGTGCATTAGGGCAGTGATCCCATGTTTGATTTTCATATCCAACCTTGATGCCCGTGATGAGCATCGTTGGTCCATTCCCCATCATCTTAAGATTTTCTCTCTAATTATTATCTATGTTCTAACATGGTATCAGAGAAACAAGAATTCATGTGCTTATTGAGAGAGGCATATCTTCCCTATTATCCACCCACATGTTTGAGGTCCCGTGGGCTGCCTATTTCAAGCTGTGCAAGGAAAAAATTTTGTCAGGAGAATTTCTAGTACCGGTGGTCCAACTATTAGACTGAATTCCAATAGTCATCTGACAATCCCACCATCAAAAAAATTATGTTAAGCGGTTTATAGAGGGCAAAGATTATTATACAATAACTTTACACTTACTGTAATATATGCAGCTAGAAACACAAATATATAATGATTTGGATGTTTAATTGCTCAAAGTTGACTTACCAGAGAGCCACGATAGAACTTTAAAGACTCAGGAGACAAAAGAAGAATATTTTTTTCTCCTTATAATCAAGCTCCATGAAAGAAACTAAACATAAAACTATGGAGATAACCCATGTGAAGATTAAACCATAATACAGCACCAGACACAGCGTCTGCAGTGCAAATTTACATATTCAAGTTTTCAAATCAAAAGATTTTCTAATTTAAAATTACAGCAAGGAAATGAAAAACGCCGAAAATATACTCGATCAGCAGCTTAAGATTTTAAAATACACCAATATCCAAAACCTAACAGCTCAGTCCAAATTATAAAAAGGAAAACACAATTAACAGTCTGCAGAAGAGGAGATTGAAGTACCATGACAAGCTCATCCATCCGTTCGTTCATAAGCAAGACGAGGCAGAATATCGAGTCCCCAATAAACTGGGTCTTCAAGAAATCCCACCCCCCCCCCTAAAAAGGAGCCAGGGAGAACCCGGGTGTTACCGTGTTAGGCCTGATGAAGCATCAGAACCAGCCCTCCTCCTTCCTCAAGTCAATGCAAATGCTGACTGCCAGTCCCAGAAGGGTTGCCGACAAAGCAAAGTTGGTCAATGGCCAGGGTCCTTTTAAGGGAATTGGATCGAACCGAAAATTGATCAGACAGAAGCAGAGATCCGATCGATTCTTGTGAAAAGTCTCCGACTTTCTTATAGTTTCGCATGAGCAGCACGGCGGAAATGCATTCAATCAAAGCTGAAATTACTGAAAAGAACATGCTCTCCCCTTCCAACGTCCTGCCTAGTGCGCTTGATTCTGGAGGGTATTTTAGTCATCTTGTAGATATGTGGTCACAAAACCAGCAGGCAAGCAGCAGCAGAAGAAGATTTGGTTGTGGACTTTGGGTGGGAAGATGGGCATGGCCTCTCAGTCCATTGCAGTCGGAGTCTCCCCAGGTTTAGCTTCTTCTTTTGATTTTGCCTTTGTTTCTTTTCATCTTTCACTTGTCTGTCTGGCTTTTGCTTTGTGGTTGACCATCTATTTGGTTCAGGGTTGGCTCCATTTGTGGGCAGCCAGAGCTTCAGACCCTCTGCCCACTCTCTTCACTTTCCTGTAAGTGGATGAAGACCACCCATCTTTCTTCTTATTCTTAATTATGTATAGAGTGTCACTTGATTTTTTATGTGCATCGCCTGTATATTAGGTGAAAACAAAAGCAATAACTAAAAAGGAATAACGGAGCCATGTTAACAGGTAGGGTGGCATAGAATAAGGAAAGGGGAGAATATGAAGAAGATTGAAACTGTATGGCTGTGTTACCTCGTCAGTCGCTATTTTGTTTCTCAGCTAAAGCCAGGAAATTTTTAGGCGATCTTTCTCTAAGAACATTTTACACATTGAAAAGTTCTTGTTGGATTGTCATTGTTCTATATCTATAGCACGTCACTTAGCTAAAAGCTTTCTGTAGAAACGGATAGAAATTAATATATGAAATTGAAGATCATTAGCTCCTAGTTTCTTGTGAATGTTTGCCCGAAGATGTTTTTTTTGTCTTGGATTCTGATAGCTGTCCAACCTGTATCCAACGTGTCCGTTTGTATGGAGTGTGTCTACTATCTGTAACTTGGCTGCCTTTAGATCCTGGAAGATCTCCTCAGTGCAACAATTAGAAGATTCCCTTTTGAATGCTTCTTATTGAAGGAGATGCTACATAGATGGTCTTATAAAATTCCAAAAGCAGTAGCCTCAAAATGGTGAAGAATTAACTGGCATGTGTTCATAGGGCTTGACCAGGTGGTTATATGACCTAATTTGCCTACCAGGAAAAAATAAATATTGACTGTAAAGAATGCTAAAAGTCAGGCATAAGAATTCATTTGGAACCTATCATCCTTGTTGTATTCTTAATCTCCCAACAGCAAACATTCTGTGAGAGACATCCAGAATTACATGTTCCATTCTGAAGGTTTAGCCTTGGACATATAGTTCAAATATGATAACAACGCGTTCACCAACTTTGTCCATTTGTCTTGGCAATCACACACCATATAATTTGTTTAAGATATCAAAAGCTAACTCCAAATAGCTGAATTAATTATATTTCTAATTAACTATTTCTTCTGCACAATGAATTTTAGGGCATTCTGAAGTCTACAAGGATAAGCAAATCACAGTCTTCTACCAGTACACGCAGCATCTTCTGTCTACTCGATGTCTCTTCTGCAGCAGCACATGCTGTTTATCAAACAACAAATGCAGTTTCATCATTTCATCCACATAGCCATCTCTTTGAAACCATACCATTTGCAACAAGTGATACAATGCTGAAGAAGTTGTCGACATTGTTGGGGCACCTTGACACAGTATTAGTAGCAGATCTAGATCCAGCAACAGCGAAGGTGGCTATTGGACTTCTAGGACCCTTTCTGTCAGCTTATGGGTTTCTCTTCATACTGAGGATTGTAATGTCCTGGTATCCGAAGCTTCCTGTTGGGAAGTTCCCTTATGTGGTCGCTTATGCACCCACAGAGCCATTGCTTAGACAAACAAGGAAAGTGATCCCTCCTCTTGGAGGAGTAGATGTGACACCCGTTGTCTGGTTTGGGCTGATAAGCTTTTTGAATGAGATATTAGTTGGTCCACAAGGACTTCTCGTTCTTCTCTCCCAGCAAGTTTAGCTTTTTCAACATACAAGCTTACTTTCAACTTCCTGTTTCCTGAGATCAAGACAACTGCCGTTGTCCTCAGAACTGAATTGGAGGCGCATCAATGCAGAAATTTTGTTTGTTCTTCTTGTCCGGAAATTTTTTCTACTAACTTGCATTGCTTTGGCACAAATCTGTACATTAATACTAGTATCAAGGAAAAAAACTGCACTGCTATTGCAAACTTTGCTATTTGCTCCCTTAAATGTAGATTTTTCGCCTTTCTATATGCCGATCGATCAAGTATTACTTGGACTATTTGTTGACCACTTAAACTTGTTGGAAAAGCATTTGATAGGTCCAAATAAAAGACTAATTGAGAAACAGCAAGAAAGACATTAACCCATATCCAGATATTCTCATCAGCGAAGAAAGACATAAACCCCTCATCATCCTAACGGTCATAAATATACAAGAACAAAAATTGAAGCTTTTCTTACTTTTTCCATGATGTCATCGAATTAGTTCTATTATAGAGCTGAATCGCAGAGCAGAATCCATGTTGCCAACCACTAGTGTAGTATAATAATCACTGTTCATAAAGGTGATATTCTTCAAGCTATACACCATTACATCAACGTTGTATTATAATCACAGTTCATGAAATGTTTCTCTTTCCCTTTACAGAAATGAAGCTAGAGGAAACTAATGGAGGACAGCAGGAGGATATTCCCATTATTTAAGTTACGACAGGGGGAAAGTGGGAATGGAAGACAAGTCTTGCTGCAACGGTTGTTCATAAGCTGCTTGAGCATGTGACAGGATACACAGGCCCAGATGAAATGGAGTTTCATTATAAGGAAATGCTTCCCTTATTACTACCCCTCCTCACGAAGAAAAGAAATGTTATCAGTATCAGCCAACAGCATGGCGGGGTTTGTTTTGGGGTTTTAAAGCAAAATGGTGACAACAGTAAGAAAAATATTTTCATCACCACTTAGCCAGACCACAATACGTGGACATGTGGAGGTGGAAACCTAGGGAACTATCAAATCAGGTTCCAAATTTCTCTCTCTACCACTTCCCTTATGATGCGGAGTCACCGTGTCTTGATAGTGCTAGACAAGTCCCAATAGTAAATGGGAATGTTCACGCCAAACAGAATTGGCATCACGAGGCCACAAAAAAGATTATTCATCCACGATCTGACTCATCCAAGATGCACATCTAAGATTAAGCTCCACTCACCTTGCGAATTAGGATTCAAAGATGTGATGGTCATGTGGAAGTTCCAACAAATTAGAGCGGCTACGAGATCACTAGGATGAACCGGAAGAATTAACCAAAACGAAAGAGAACTAGTTCGTTTATCACAATACACTCAATAATAAGGAAAATGAGCACGAGAAAAATGGTTACATAATCACCACAGTCGCAAGCAGTTCTCCATCAGACCAACTCAGTGAAGTCTTTAGTGAAAGCGAAAAAAAATAAAGAACACGCATTAGTCAACGGGCTGATCAACCTCAGCATAAGCAGTTTCAAGGTGAGCTTGTTCTGCCTCTTGCACTTCCTTCTCCGTCTTCCTTCCTTTCTTCGACTTGTAATAAACACTCATGAAAGTACCCACGGCTCCGTACTTCTTGCGGCAAAACTCGTAGAGACTCGGATCAAACATCCTCCAAAAGTTCTTCTCACTAAGCTCAGAGACTGCATATTGTGGCTGGAAACCATGGTTCTCAATCAACCAATCTTCCATTTTGCGAACAGCTTCGGATCCATCAAATTGCTCACCTCTCAGAACTGGGCCAGGAGCATAGTAAATACCAACATCTGTGTACATTTGAGCATATTCAGTGTCTCCCTGCCTGCGAGCATTTTCAAATCCAGGCTCGGGATAAACCATAGTTTTGACAGGGAGCTTGTACAGCCTGTGTGGGCAGAGCCAGATGGGATAAACCTACAAATCAGTAACAAAGATGTCATGGGATATTGTCATTAGGGGAAAGCAGCAAGTACACAATCAATCAGGAAAAAGTATACACCTATGACAGTTATATATGCAAATATTAACATACAACTTGAAAAGAAGTAGAATAAGTCATCAAACTTCTAATTCTTGAACAAAACATTTAAAGCTCTTGAACAAGAACAAGAATGGCATGGTTCCTTGACACGTTAGGGAGACCAAAGACTCCTAGTAGGGCAACACTGGCACGGGCACGTGTGTTGAGAGAGAGGAGAGAGAGAGAGAGAGAGAGAGATACCTCCATCTCACAATGAGAAAACTCTAGGGCATCGCCGACCTTATAGAGGGGCACCAGCATATCTTGGATCACATGCATCTCATGGTAATAGTTCCTAATAGCCTCACCTTGAGTAGCCTTAAGCAATGAAACCTTCGGTGGCATCAACCATCCCAAAGTCCACCTGAACCACCATTGGTCAGCAAATGGAAGGATCAACTTTCCCTCCCAATACAAGCACCTTGTGTGGCGGTGATAGTAATCCCGGGTGGGTATGTACTCCACAAATTCACCCCTCTTAAGGGCAGTTTCAGCATGCTGGTAGAACCACGGCTTGAACCACCATCCCACTCTGTTGATAACAGTGCCCTTCTGCTTTGCTTCTTCCTTGGAAGCATATACACCAGTCATGAACACAGCTTCAGAGGGAGAATAGATCATGCCCTCAACAAAATCCGGCACCTTTGCAGGGTTGTCTTGGTCCCCGTCCCTTGGTGCAAAGGAATCCACATATGCCTGGGCCAGGTCCTTCAAGGGCCCCTTCACAGGCTTGTAGGTCAGCTTCATGTATTCCTTAATAGGGATAAGCTTAATCTCAGCAGCAACTAAAAGTCCTAGAGTTCCCTGGGACCATGGAATTGCATAAAACAGGTCAGAGTACTCATTGTCCTTGGTTGCTCGAACAAGACGCCCGTCTGCGAGAATGATTTCGTAAGCCACAACTGTGTCTGAGAAAAGGCCATAAATGTGTGAGCTCCCTTCAATACCATAGCCATTTATGAGACCTCCAACAGTGAGATCATCAAGTTCTGCAACTACTGCAGGAGCGAGATTCATCGGAACCGTTGCTCTGCTAATCTGGCCCATGTTCACTAAAGGCTCTGCCCTTGCAATCATCCTCTCCTTGTCAATGTCAAGAATGTTGCGGAATGCCGATAGATCAACCTCAAAATGCCTAGCACGTTTGTAATCAACATTTCGCATACCAACAGCAATCCATGGCTTCCTGGCTGTGCAAACTAACCCATCTTTTGATGGATTACGCTGTTTGAGGCGCTTTACAACCTTCTTGACATTCTCATCATGTTCCTTCTGGCGACGCTTGAAAGATTTGCACTCAGATTTGACATCCCCAAGATAAGTAAGAAAGTATATGGTGAAGGAGATGGGGAGAACTACAAAGATCACAATAATCCATCGGAACTGGACAAAATAGTCCACCCAAATCTTCTTCCTTTTGGGACGAAGTGGTGCTTCCAAGTCAGACGACATTGTAGAGCAGTTTTACCTGAATCAGACACCGAAATATGAGAACATTTTGAAACAAAATTAATAGTGACTAAGATGCACCCATATTTATAATAGAACTGTAAACAGCAAGAATCTGTGTATATCTTGTCAGACATTGGAGCAATGACATGGCAAAGAATTTCAATATGAAAAGATAGTGTAATCAACAATTTAGCTACATAAGGACATGCTTTTAAGAGAGATGTCGCAATTACATTTGGTGATCATTACGTAAATCATCAAATGATATTCCAAATCAATTTCAGACATAACAATGCGTGGTCATATCATACACTAACATCCACAAATTTATGTATGTACTAGTGAGACACAGAAAATCACCATTCTCTGATCTTCGAGTATTTAAAAATTCCAAATTAGTATGATGTATCTGTAAAATAAGCTCTGCTTATAAAAAAAAATGTACTAGATGCTAGTACTCAAAATTTTTAAAAAGAAAATTGAAACTACTACTCAAAATTTAAAGAAAATGAGCACCCGAACACAAGGCTTTTAGGGATATAGAGCAACCGTATCTATCCTAGCACACAGAGTGAAGTATCGTCTATATATAGACATTTGGAATAGAAATCTGGAAATCCTCAGCACTGCATCAAATGCTAAGTAATAAGTGCGGAGAAAGAGCAAATGCTAACTCTAAAAGCTAAATTCCTTGAGAAATGATATCCACAACGCTTACATGAATGCACTCGGATGCATACACTGGAAGAAGAAGAAGAAGAAGTGAAATCTCGCGGAGGAGGGAAAATGCAGAAAAATATCACAAATCTTTAACTATGAAGTCTGATGCAGCAACAACAACAACAAAAAAGAGAGGAAGAATCATAGTTATATCCAAAATAATAATTAACACAAAAAAAATATGGCCAAATAAACTCACCGAAAACAAGCGCTCACTGTTTTCAAATAAACGACAGAAAAAAGAGGAAGTATCATCGTGATATCCATAATAATAATTAACACAAAGAAATATGACCAAATAAACTCACCAAGCATTCACTGTTTTTAAATAAACGACAGAAAAACGACAGCAAAAAGAGGAAGTATCATCATGATATCCATAATAATAATTAACACAAAGAAATATGACCAAATAAACTCACCAAGCATTCACTGTTTCTAAATAAACGACAGAAAAACGACAGAAAAAAGAGGAAATATCATCATGATATCCATAATAATAATTAACACAAAGAAATATGACCAAATAAACTCACCAAGCATTCACTGTTTCTAAATAAACGACAAAGGTTAAAGTCATAAAAAAGAAAGAAACAAAAAAGGGAAGAACCATAGTGACATCCACAATAATACTCACCGAAAACAAGCATTCACAGTTTCTAAATGGACGACAAAGGTTTAAGCCATCCAAACAAGAAAGAGAAAAAAGAGTTTCACTTCCTGACTACCTAGTAGTTAGAAACACTACAGACCCAAATCTTAGGCTAAAATGTATATTCTAAACTTTGCAGTAAAAAGGTATAAAATTAAAGAAAAGAAAAGAAAAGCCCAAGTACATCTCCCCAACTGCATCTTCCCATAAGTGAGTGTTAAACAGCAGATCTAAAAGCTTTCAAGAGCAAAACCGTCGATATTCTTCCAAAACGGGCTCACCTGGAAGCAAATGCAACCCGCAAACCGAGCCCACTGGAGCAGCAACAAAGGCAAAAGATCCGATGCACAAAAGGGAGAAGCCAAGCTCCTGTCCTGGATCAGGTAAAGCTGATTTTATAGGCAAAAAAACAAAATATTAAAAAAAAAAAATAAACAAGGAGAAAACCGAGGCGGGATCGGAACTATCAGAGATTCGCTGGAGGTCACGTTCGACTGAACCAGGAGCCAGCGCATGTGACCGCCATTAAAATAATGGAAAAACTACAAAATGCTCTATGATTCTACCATGAAAAATCATGCAAAGTGCATAACAAAATCTAGAAAAAAATCAAATGAGAAAATCCGAGGGCGAGTAGAAGTGAAAATGGACATGGAGATGTCGATGAGAGGAGGCGGACACACCTTTGCTTCGCCAGAAAAATGCCGACTTTGCCTGGCTATCTTCTGCAACCTGCTTCAGAGAGGGAGTGGAGAGGTTTTGGAGTGGAAAGGAGAGGTTTTTAATAAGCATCGCCAGGTACCCGACTTGCATACACGAATCCAGAGGCGTCCAATGGACGGCTGGGATTTGCTGGGTCCCAGTTAATGTGGGGCCATTTTTATTGGCAACATTATGGAGGGCCCTATTGACATTGTCATGTAACATTGACCCTTTTTCTCTGTAATATAATATTTTATTAGTCAAAAAATGTTGTATAGTTGTGAGTATCCTCTATGATATCTAATGCATTTAATGACTTTGCCACCAAATTGTATTATTAAAAAAATAATTACCCTCAAATAGCCAAAAATTTTGTTGCTTAAGGAGTTATTTTTCTTTTAACAATGAGTTGTTCGCTATCAACATTTACAAGATTTGGTGTTTATAAAAAAAAAAGTGTTTTATAAAAGTGAAAAATGTAGCCCTCTCAAGCCAAACACTTCCTTTTATAAAAATGAAAAATGTAGGCTACTCATATAATATGTGGTTCTTATTTGCCAACCGGCCGGTGAGCAACAAGGGTGGAACAGAGAGCAAACAACAAAGGGAGGTAGAAATACCTCTCCAAAAGTGTTTTGCAAGGCTTAATTGACATAATAAATCATGATTGTATGCTTCATGTTAGTATAAATCCTGATTTCTCAAGGACATTTGCATATTCAAGGGAATTTAGGTAAAAAATATTGAATTTTTAATCTTAAAAATGACATATTTTATAGTATATGCACATTCAAACCAAGTAGCCAAAATCTAATTTTAAGCCAACAATTTAACTGGCCTTAAATCTAAGCCAACAATTTAACTGGCCCTCAATTTCTAAACATCGTTTCATTCTCATTTAAGGGTTACTAGCTTTAAAATTAAATATTCCTAGGAGAAGAGTTTTTAGATGTGACAAACCTTAAATGTTGAAGTCACTTTGTTTTAGTACAAAAGCATAGCCAAGCTCTCACACCTATTTTTTTAAAGAAAAATTTATCTTTTTATATAAAATAAAAGGTTTGGTTTTGGCATTAATGACCGTTGACACATCAATGAAGTTATCAATAAAAAAATATTTTCACTGTCAACACGCATTAACGCATCAATGGGCTACTGGTGGTAACTACATGATTAATTATTTCAAAAAATGAGGTAGTTTTGCAGTTTTGGACTTGGGAGTAGTTGTCCTAGTATAAAAAGGAGTAAAACCAATTTTTATAGGGGGAGAGAAGACTCGAGGGAGAGTTCGAATGCTGATGAAAAAGCGTCTGGAGAAGCAAATCATGTTTTGAAGGTGTTTTCATGGTGAATTCGTATTACAACTGGTTTAATGTTTGATTGTGAATCAAATGGTTTATTTATATGTTTTAGAATGATTCCATTGGTTTTTATGCTAGAAAAGTATTTCAATTTGAAGTTAGAGTCTCTATTCTTAATTTCCCAATTACCGATAAGGTCACCGACATGTCAATGATTACACTGGTTAGAGGAAGATGAACTATACTCTTGCAAAAATATAGTAGCATGTATGCTATTTTGATCATTGATAGTGTGTGTCAATCTGGTGTCGGTTAGGTGGTCATACCTAGCTAACCTAATGTGAGTAGAGTTCGACACGTTAGTGGTTTATCGATAGTCATTGGTGGACTCACGGATGGTCATTGGTGATTTGGCCAACCTGTCGATGAAGTTTCTAATGGTGCCTCATGTTTTGGGTTTTCAATGAGATTTATAGTAGTGATAAAGCTATAATTATTATGTATATAGATACATAATTTGTCTGATTTGCTTATATAGTTATAAGGCAAAACTACGTTTAGTCCAATCTAATTGGATTAATATATATATATTATCATTTATATTTTATCAGAGTGCATAGTGAAAGAATTGTCATGCTGGAGGATTGTTATAGCTCTTGCACATGGAGGAATATCCTATTTATTGAAATGAGATTTTTTTATGGTATTTCTAATTTCAGGATCAAGTTTTACCTTAAATTTGGGAAACCCAAGGGCACGAGACTTTACACAAATGATGCCTAAATCTTCAATAAATTTGGTGGTCTAACTCCAATAAAAAAATAAAATTGGTATCCTAATGGTCATAGTGTTGTAAATCCCTCTTTTATGCCTTGTAATAATGTTTTTGAATGTTTTTAGCACATTAACACAATTATATAGAATTGCATGCCCAAAAAATATGACTTAGCCCCCATTGAAGTGTCACCACTCAAGTGTCAAAATCCACATACACCTTAAAAGTGCTACTTATTTTGAGAAGATAAAAAACATATGTTTTGGTTTCTCATTTATTTTATATCCTATGAAATATACTTTTTGCTTATGTTTAAATATTTTTTCCTCTAATGATGGTTACTATTTAAGTGCTCTTCATATATCTCAAGCTAGTGCTTACTCTATAAGGTAATTTATAACAAGCAAATCCCATCTACGCTATTTGATTTCATCACTTCTTTGAGGTGGTTGATCATTATTGGCTTTCAATCTCAATAGAGGGGAAGAAAAACAATCTTGATTATAGTTTCAAAATTAATTTACATAATAAAGACCAGTCTATCCTATTAATATAACAATCTAAATACATGTTTTGCCCAATTAGATAGGCAATTACAACACATGATTTATGACACTAAAAGAATATTATGTCATTTGCCAAGTGATATTTTTTGTGGATAATATTTCTATTTCTCAAACTATAGTACTAACACTACAAATGCTCTTCAAGTTCAAAATTACCTATTTATAGACAAACAAAAAAAAAACTAACATCTGATCAGTTACATCTAGATGAGTAGGTGAGAATCGTTGAATCATCATCCAACAACCCTCATTTCACCCCTAACTTGTGTGAGTTTAGGAGTAATTTTAAGAGTGATAAATGAGAGACATCAAATAATGATCTTATTACTCTCATTTACTCACCTAGAGATAATTAGCGTATGGGTGAACAAATGCGAAACCCCTTGCATATTATTCTATCATTGCTAGCAACAATTGGAAATTTTTGTTGGCTAATATGGAACAAAAGAAATAAAATAATATTTGATAATCCAATTACAAATTTATCGTTTGATGCAAAGAGGTTAATGGCATTGCAAAATGACTCATGACACATATTCAAAGTGGGGTTTGAAGAAGGTTAGATGTTAACAATTGTTGGATTTGTTAGACTACTCCTATGAATGTAAAAGTCAATTTTGATGGAGAAAATAAAGGGAGGCCCTATGGAGGCATCAACAGTTGCTATCATTTGTGATCATGAAGGAACTTTTGTTCAAGCAATACTCATGGATTAGGGATCTTGCTCTTATATGGTTGCCAAAGCTAGTGCTTGTACATAAGGGTTAAGTTCGCCAGTTAATTACAAGCCACACATTATCATTGAACAAGATTCCATAGTGTTGATTAATGTTCTAAAAGAAGACTACTCTCTATCTCATGGCCTATCATGACTTTGGTGAATGACATTCATAATTTACTAAGTTTCATCATGTTTCTTTTATACATGTGTATAGGGAAGGAAGTAGGGTAGTTGTGTCTTTCTAATGTTATAACTAATACAGGGTCATATTGTTGGTTTATATCTCGTCCAACTTGTATACTCAAGCAGCTAAAGGAAAACTTTTGAGATGTAACTTCCCTTAGATTAATTTAAGTTTGCTTTAGAAAAAAAGGTGATATGACATATAAAATGTGAAACATATATATAACTCCCATTGGTTCATGACTTGAAACGTCCAAAAACTCATGATTCATGACTCTTAGATGTTTGATAGGAGAAAAATTATTATAGTGTATGGCAAATATTTGCTTGGAGAAAATTACTTATGATGGTTTGGCAAAAGTGCATTATTTAGAGAAAGAGGAAGTTATTCAATGTAGATAATAAAATAAAAGAATGCATGACTTCTCACCCCATAAAATGAGTACCTAGCCAGTTTATATAAAATTAAATTTTATTATTTCAACTAGTCTTTCACCTCATCTATTTCCCATTAAAACTATCACCTACCCCAAATAACCTACAATAATATATTCTCTTTAAAAATCACCAAAATTAACATTAAAAAACCACAGGAGAAGTAGGAGTCTTTTTCCCAGTGAAATTTTTCTAGCTATGTGAATTCTTTGGCAATGAAAGTAAGCCCTTTCTTTTCCTAAACTTTGCCTCTATTCATGTACTCACATACTTCCATAGTTAATTAATGACATGTAAATTTGTAGTTTTGAATGTCTGATGGCTAATATGACGTTGTGATGTGTCTGCCCATGCTTTCTTTAATAAATCAAATAACAAAAATTTGATCAAATACATAGAAACAATCATTGGATGTGAAGTTTGTATCTATATCATAACATAAAAGATTTAATGAAGAAGTCAAGATTTGATGGCAGAAAACATACATTGACACCAGCTTGGAAGAGCTTCTAGAGACAAGAGATCTTATCATGTTATTGCAGCCAATATCAATGGAGTCTAAACAAACCAAACCAACCTCAAGAGGAAATGACATCAAATAAACACACACCACTTGAAAATAGTAAAAAACTCTAGAAATTTCCAAACTTTCTAGTAATTGCTTGTGGCCATTTAGCACATTTGGTCATAACCTTCTCTAAGATCATAAACAAGACATGCTACCCACATAAAAAATCCACAAACAAAACAAAGTAAACGAACAAAAGAGGCAACCACTCTAGCTAAGGGTGCAAGTGTGAGATGACTAGGAGTAGTAGTGGTCGAATTGGCCACCACAAGAAGCTTTTGTCAAAATAGCTAAAGCCTTAATACCACCACAATCAATTCAAACAAAGAGAATGAACTATTTACATGCTACACCAAAATAAGAAACAATTTTTTATCCAAATGGGGGGAGTAAATCTCCTGCTATCAAAATAGTAAAAAGAAAAAAGAGCCACATTACCATTATCTTAACTAGGACTTATATGGAATATAACAAAAACATAGACAGATCACAAATCTGCCATGAGAAAGAAAAGTGAGAAAAAATAAAGGGTTGGTGCCTGTTTACCAGGGGTGGGAGTGACTCAAAACTATAAAAAATAATACAGGGTAAGTACACTAGATTTTATCGAATTTAAGTGGGGTGAATGTATAACGAGGTAAGTGCATATTTTATGGGATGAGATATCGGTTGTTCTAAACAAAAAACCCACCACTAAATTATATCATTAAGATGATATTAGTAAATTCAAAGCTCAAGGAATAGAAAGGCTAAGTCTTGGTAACAAAGCCTGAACTTGTAGGGTATAATATATGAAAAGAATAATTATTTTCAATGTAGTAGTTGGATTGAAGTACAAGAATAACCGGCGGGTGAATAGAAGAATCTAATTACATATCATGCCCAATTAGGCATGAAGTAAGCATTTCAAAAAAGAATTTTTATCAACCACTTACCCTATATATTTTTCCAATAAGAAGCAAAATAATTGTCCAAGTAGGTCCATTTTCCTTCTAAGTTAGTCCACATAGAAACCAACTATGGAAAGGAAAACAACCAAGTTGTTTCCAACATGTTCACTTTTTAACGGTGGAACTTATCGCGACAAACAATTTAACAATGGATCCAAAAAAATTCTAAAGCCTCTTGCCTCCTATTTCAAGTTGTGCCATGCTACTTATAACCAATCAATATTTTCATTTTTTTAAGATTTCTTAAATGTGAATATTAAAAATACATGTAAGCATATATATATATATATATATATATATATATATATATATATATATATATATATATATATATATATATATATATATATATATATATATATATATATATATATATATATATATATATATATATATATATATATATATATATATATATGCAATAGAGGATGTCTAGCCAGCGCGGTTGGTTTTAACACTCGCTAAGAGCTAGAGGTTCCCTAAACCTTTAGTATAATATATGAATATTGCTATTATATTTAATACTAACAATATTTATAACAAATAATGATATCAAAATATTGACATATAATTATAACTGGGAAGCCAGCCTCCTCCAGTAAGTCTTGAGTCCTAAACCTTGAGTTTCACAATTGGAGGGTGCAACCACCAACCAGACTACATCACGAGTGTGTTAAAATGTTTTGATTTGCATATTTATACACTTTTCTCATTTTAATGCTTGAATTGAGCTTTTATACAGTTGATTTACTTTTTAAAAAAATGTGGTTGAGCTATTCGATGATATAGTGCAAGTTCAAATAAAAAAAGTTATAAAATGTTTTGAGCGTTTATACAGTTGATGGAATCCACGTTAAAAATAGTTTGTTGTTGATTCAGAAAGTCTTGAACTAATTTGTTACATAAACTTTAAGTTGATAGTCGTTTTAAAACTCCCTGCTCAAATCTGTCGGCGGGAAGCCAAACTGGGCTGTAGAAAAAGCTTGGATTATAAGCTGCATTGATCTGCTGGAAACAGGAACACTTGCCATAGTATCGCAAGCACTGTTTAACAGTTGCTATTAAAGAGGTGGCAAAGTCGGCACCCATTTGAAGAGGAATTTCATCACGTTCAATTTGCTAACCACGACAAGTGCAAGAGTGAGAGCCGCTCCGATATCTTTAAGCAATCAGATGGTGTAGTTGTATACAGGAGAAAAAAAATGTGATGTGACATTTGCTTGACGCGTGATACACGAGATCTCAGCGGAAAAAACAAAGAAGCACGAGGTGGGGAATTATAAGAAAAGATGGAAACCATCAAAAGTCTCCTTGCCAACCTAAAAGTATAATGCCAGTTTCACTTATTTTTAATTAGATTGGGTAATGATGTACCATGATGTAATTCTAGGTCATATTTTAGAATCACTGGTTCAATACCAACTTTTTAAAACCTTTAGACAATAAAGATTGAAACTTGCTCCATACCCATTCATTAAGGGGTTATTTGGGTATAAAATTTTTTTAAGAATGAAATTAATTTTTTTAGAATTAATTTTATTATTTTACCTTTGAATAAAAATTAATATTAATAATAGAATATTTTAAAATAAATTTAGATGTTGCGTCAATTCTATTTCTAAAACTTAAAATTAAGAGGAATGTGCCAAAATAGCCCTTAAATATAATATATTATATAAAATATATCGTACTTTTAAATAATACACAAAATAACCTTTTGCACATATAGACCTCCACACATATAGCATAAATGATCTAAAATACCTATTTTCTCATTTCCTTCCTTTAAACTTACCCAAGTCATTATTTCTTATTTTCACCACCTTTGTCGCTTCTACCACCAACTTTGTCCTTTTTGCCACGGGCTCTGTTTCATCCGATTTCATCTTCACCTTCTTTGCTACTATCACCTTCTCTTCCTTCCCTATTTTTCTACCTTCTCCTCTTCTTTTTCCTTCTCTCCTCCTCCCCCTCCTCCTTCTCCTCTTCTTTTTCCTCCTCTCCTCCCACTCCGCCTCTTCCTCCTCCCTCCCTCCTCTCTTCTTTTTTTTGTCTCCTCCTCCTCCTCTCCTCTCTATCCTCCTTGGCCGCCTCCCCTTCCTCCCTGCCGTAATCTAATAAGATCGGTTATAAACTAGCCAACAGAGCGATTAAAATTTTAAATTTTTTTATCTACGAGCTCAAATCTTAAAAATATAAACTTATAAATATGTTAAATTACACACAACCAAAAGTGAGTTTTATTTGTACTTGATTCTAGGCTTTCTCCAACACTAACCCAAACCTCATAATGACAGTTGACAATCAAATTTGTTACAATATAGGGGATTTAAGATAATATTATAAATAATAATGTCTCTCTAATATATTTACAATGAACCATCTTAACAAACTACATAGATAAAATAAAAATAAAGCAAATTTTAGACATGCGACTATCGAATATCGATTGTCGACTATCGATTGTTGACTATTGACTATCGGCTATCAAATATCTTGATTATGTTGACTATCATAATGCCTAGGGCCGGAGACCACCTTCTTTTCTAGCATTGGTAGTGAGAATCTTCTTCTATAGTGTTGACAATCTTTTATTAATGTGTGACAGTCCACAGTTGGGACATTTGATAGTCACATGTCTAAAATTTGCTTTGTTTTCATTTTATCTATGTAGTTTGTTAAGGTAGTTCATTGTAAATATTTAGGGATACATTGTCACTCATATTATTATCTTATATCCCCATTATTGTAATAAATATGATTGTCAACTGTCAATACAAGATGGGTTAGCATTAGAGAAAATTTAGAATCAAAGTACAAATAAAACCCACTCTTGGTTTTGAGTAGTACTTCAACATGTTTATGAATTCATTTTTTAAGATTTGGCATAGATTTGACCCTTGGGAAAGAAAAATCTAAACTTGTCGCAACATAGATTTGGGCGCAATCGGTGGGGAAAATTTTAGTCAACTCTGGCAGCAGCAACAACCATGACATATGCAAGGGATAGAGCAAAATCACCAGTGCAGGGGAGAGCCAAATTGGTAAGGGAATCGCGATGATCGGGGAGAATGGCGGTGGTGCCAAACCCGAATGAAACCCTCACTAAACTGAAGCCAGAGATAATGATGGCCATCGTTGGACAATGGCAGAAATCCCGACAAAAAATCTATTTGTCCATAAACTTCTGTGAGGTGGTGATTCCGGTGGAGATGGAGGCTCATAGCCGGCGTTTGGCCAGCAACCTGTGCAAGGGGGTGCTTGTTCATCCCAATCTCAGCAGGGTCGATTTCAATATGGACAGTCTTCTCCCGGTAGCAAAAGCATCTATCTTGCCCTTCACCCGGTCATCAAATCGGACCCCAAAGGCGAGGAGCAGATCCGCCTTGTCGATGGTGTAGTTGGCACAGACAGATCCGTGCATTCCGAGCATCTGGAGCAAGAGAGGTTCTCCCATCGGGAATGCTCCAAGCCCCATTAGTGTGCTCGCCACTAGGACACCTGTGAGCTCGACAAACTATCGGAGCTAGCGATGGGCATTCAAGAGGGACCAAGGGATGTGTAGCATATTATAGATGAAAGAGATTAATATATTTTAGGCCAATTTAGAATTAGTGACTTTATATTAATGTGGTTTAAATAAATAGTCTTATAAATTGAAATAATTTTAAATTTTATAGACCCAGTATTCAAATGAGATATTTAAATCTAAATTGGTTTCGTACTTATTATACAACTCTAAAGACCTAAATTAGAAAATATAATTTAATCGTTGATTTGATTGTGAGATTGAAGTGCTATGACGAAGGAGGCCTACATGTCCAAATGAGACCAAAATTTATAGCTCCTTATTTTTTATGATGCTCTTTTATTTTCTTTGGTCTCACGTTCAACAAATGAGCCCAAAATTTATAGCCCCCTATTTTGAAAATTAACCTGATAATTTTTTTTATCAAGTTGACTTAAACTTACTTTTTTATATATAATTACATTAACAAAGCATTATATTATTATTAATAAGGGTAAGCCGAGCCAAGTATTAGCTTAGTTTGACTTTGAGCTTTAAATTTGAATTGCCAAGTTGGGCTCAACTCTTACTTGAATAAAGCTTGAAACTTTTAGCTCAAACTTGACTAAGTTGGCAAATTTGAGGTTCAACTCAAACTCAAATCTCTTACAAAATTCGGTTTAGGCTTGAGATAGGTTCAAATCCCGCCCATTTTTTTATTTTTTATTATAAATTAACTTAATCCGTATAGATTATATATTAAAAATTGTAAATTATATTTAGGCTCAATCTTGAGCCTTATTCAAGCCGAATATGAGATTGTTCAAGTTAAGTTGAATCAAGATAAGGTGTGTTTGAACAAAACAAGTTAATTTGAGTTGGAGTCTAGTTAGAATCGAGTCGGGTTTGCTCGACGAGTCAACTCAACTATTAACATCTCTAATTATTACATATAACATAACTTATAATATTATTTATTAGTATAATTATAAAATTAGAGTCTTATTACTATACACCTAATGCATGTTGAGGCATTTGCACCAAATGTATATAGCCTACGCTTTTTGGATCACATAAGGTGAGCTTTTTCACCCACTTGCCGTCCTCATCTAATGCAAGTCTTCGGAGATCTGACCGCCTGTGATGCGCCTTGCACATATTTTTCAATATGTTACCTAATATATATTAACTTTTTTCATAAAATTATGTTAGTAGATAAAATAATTTTACATGTTACTTATAAACATAATTGTATTACTATCCTATTACTAAGTAATGTAAGTATCATATTACTAAAATAAAAATAATGTAGTACCATAATTATAACTCAATAACGAAAGACTACATTATTATTACGTATAAGCGCTCTTTGCTCTTCGCGCTCCCGGTTGATCGTGTTACCCCTTGGAGGTTGGACAATGAAAACAAATAAGCAATGGATAGGTGATGGAGCCAGCATTGAAAGGGACACCGCACATGAGTGGGAGCCAACAGACAGCAGAATCATATCAAGAAGGGTCAGAGATATTTATGCAGTAGAGGGCACACACATGGCACATGCACGTCAAGGATGCCACGGCAAGGAAAGGACACAATAATTGGGTGTTGCATTTGGGACTTACTAAGGCATTTTTCGTCCACTTTGATCTTTTTTTATTTTAGTTTTCTTGGCCCACTTTGTTCTTCTTTGCTTTAAGGTTGTTCATACAAGTATTCCATAAGTTTGGAAGTTGCTATTTTTTTATATATATATTTTAATCTTTGATTAGAGAGAAAAAATTATATGTCTCATTTAACAATAAAAAATTAACTTTTTTTAGTTTAATTAAAGGCTAAAGTAAGATTATAATATAAAAAAAGTAGAATAGAAATATTATTTTTTATTCTATAACTAATATTATAGCCACCTTTAACAATAACATATATGTTTATTGATATAAATATGTATTAAGGCGAATGTGAAACTTTAGTATTAATTAAGTTTTATTTAAATTATTATATATATAACTATTATTCTCAAAAGCTTGAGCCATTAAGGGTTATTTTAATATTTAACTTAACTCAACACTTCTTTGTATGTGCAAGCATACATCAAAGCTTATTACCTGAACATAATAAGAGGAGAAAGGAGGAGATAAACTAGGGCTTTAAGGGAAAATATGCCCCAAACACAAATAGGAGAAAACTTCTCCTAGCAGGATTCAAACCCAGGCTTTTGACTTTGATAGCATATTAAATAATTTTGATTTATAAAATGTTGAATTGAGATAAATAGTACTATTTCCTTGCAACTCAAGGTATTAGGAAAGGGTTAATATAATAATTGCTAAGAAAGGGCTATTATAATCTAACTCAACTCAACTCAGCTTAAATTAATAAATTATTTTAATACTTCTATGAGAATAATAAGATAAAAGGTTACCAATGAACCTATAGCCATGATATCACTATAAATAAGATGAACGGCCATCATATGATTTTTAAATTAGGAGGCCCACATAATGAAAGTGAACCAAAATTTCATTTCAAAGTGCTAAGCTTAGGAGTGATTTCTATAAGAACCCATGAGGCCTACCAAGTGTCACATGTAAGATTATTGCATTCATCTTTTGAAAATGCGAGCCCCGCAAAATTTAATAAATAAGTTTTTTGATGGGGCTTTCACCTAATAGTTAAATGTGTAGTTAATAAATAGACATGTAGCATTGTGGACACATTTTCTATCTAAAATTATAAAACAACCCCCTTGTTTTATATAATAATTTTTAATTTCAAGACAATTGAATGTAAAGTAATATAAACAGAGAATCATCACCAAGCATACATTTTGGTGTAGTGGGATAGGTAAGCATTAAACAACCACAAGGGCCTAGGTATGCATCATGGAATGCCTTTGGGTTTGATATGTATGTATCCATTTCTCAAATCGAGCCTGACTTTCATCCATATCATGACCAAGAATTGATACAATACTGCAGAAACTCAACAAAAGTATATCCACATTTCTTGTGGACTATGTACCACTCTTTTATTGTATTGTATTGATGGTGATCGATATAGGTATATATTGATTGATACACAATCCGATCATGCACATCACTCAGGAGGCATGTAGGCTTGAATCACTCGCACACCCCTCCTATTAATCCACACTTTCAGATCTTGATTCGATGACTCATGATGTGTAGGCTTACATAGGTGAATGAGAGTCTGAACTCATCTTAGTTTTTTTCCTTATAGTAAGGTTGTGTCTCTCCTAGACTTTGGGGCCATTGTGATAGGTAAAATTGAGCCTCAGTCCAAAGGCAACGAGGCTACTCCCTGGGATTTTGGCCTGGTGGTCCAAAGCTTATATTGTCCTCCTCTCCTTGACATCTCATGCATTCTCTTCCTTCCCTTTCCCCAAATTCCAGCCTTCGAGTTCCCTCCCCTTCACTAGAATTTTTTTCCCATTGTTGTCTTTTCCCCTCTACACGTCATGTCACCTCTCTATTTCCCTACCACCTTCCCTTTTTACCTCAAAAATTATTTTCTTGACCACTGAGCATGACTAGATTGCAGGACTAGTGGACATGTGGAGGGGGAGAAATATGGGAACCTTTGGATCATGTTCCTAAGTTTCTCTCTCACCACATCCTAATGATGTGACAGTTCCCCATTATTGGTCATCAAGAACTGGTCATGAAACTTGGTCACGCTAAAAGGGTTCTTTTACCTCATCACTTTCCGAATTTTTAAGCCCAATTACCTTTGATTTTTTTTTTGGCATTTGTGCTAGCCTTAAATCTTTTTTATTTCTTGTTGCTTTGTGTGTAGAATTTTTTTTCAAATCCCTGCACAAAACTTGCTAGTCCTTTCATGGTTTGTGATCCTAACGTACCCTTTTGGTTCATCTAGGCATGCCTCCATCTTTGTTGTATGTGAGACGGTGTAGATGTCTTTGGTTGGTTTTGCAATTGCATCCGATTGGAAGCATACCCCTTCCCTTTTGTTTAGGGTAGGGTAGAGGTCCTCATGAACTATTCATTGTGAATTCAAGAAAATTTCATGATCCATTTGCAAGAAACCAATCCAAAATGGCAGGGAAGTGACACAAAAAGAACTTTGTTTGATTTTTTTGTAATGATTTTTAGAAGACCTTGTCGGTGTTAGGAGCCTTCCTCCTTCACTAGTGGGGGTATGCACTTTTGCTGGTCTGTCTTTGCATATGGATTCATTGTTGTAATATTTATGTTTCGATTCCGTTTGACCTCCGACTTCTTAGGGATGGATTTGGACCATGGTGTATCGGCAACTTGTCCACCCAATGGAGTAACTGTTAACTTGATAGATGGGAAAAGGGGGCAGCTACCCCCTTACTTGGCAGCGGACAACTGAATTGCTTGGGTGACAAACAACCTACACAAGCCCCTTGGGCATGAACGGATGTTAGAACAACGCAAGAGGTGTTCCGGACGAGCTACTCATCATGCAGAGCAGGCTGAGTAGGAGTCCTTGCACGGGTAGGACTCTTGCAGCGAAGCTGGGCGCTACTTGGACTTAGGGATGGACTCCTAAGGTGGACGGGATTTACTTATGCAGGATTGTTGCACTCCTAACACGAGTAGGAGTCGGGGCAGCAAGTTCCTAGGATGGATATGACTCACACAGGCAGGCTGGCTATGCTCTTAGGTCAGGTAGGAGTTGGAGTAGCTAGTTTTCTTGGATAGATAGACTTTTGGAGGCAGCATGGCACTGGACTTGTAGCTGAAGACAGACTCCCTTGCAGGTTTCTTGATTTAAGCTAGGGGCGGATTACTGGTTGGACTAAGAGTTAGTCAGGGTGAGAACTCTTGTAAGGGTGGGTTTTGTACTCCTAGTAGCATAAGGACGGCCAGTTTCAAGCTGAATCTATATAAGGGGGAGAGCAAGGGTGGCTATGGCTGATTGGCAACAAATTTGTTCCTGCACAGCGAACCAAGGAGCTAAGAGAAAGCTTTCAACTTGATGGATCAGCCCTTGCCCTCTCCTTGCTATTGTATTTCAATTGTAACGACCCGTCTTCCAATTATGGTTAACCTGGGGGGGTTAAGGGTAATTTGGTAATTTGATATCAGGGTTAAGGGGTTTCATTAGGTGAAATCCCTGTATCCAGGTAGAGCTTGAAGTAATGAACACAACGCACCCAAGAACACTCGAAACAGAGGTCGGGAACGAAAGTTACAACCTCGGGAAGCGTGCCACATGGGCGGGACCTACTTTAAAAGTACGAGATAACCTACCCATGTGGGGTCTAGTTTTGAAGGGCTCGTCGATACGAGTCCATCGGTACCAAGATCGTGCAATTCCGACTTCGGGATAAAAAGTTATCGCATTTTGAAGTTGAAATTGTATTTGAATGAAATAATAATAAAATAATCAAGAAAGGACGAAATAGCTGACATCATCAGCCGAGTCTAGCCGAGCCGCGCCGGGGAGCCGCGCGCCGCACGGCGCCGTGCAATGCGGGTCCCGCGTGATCGCGCGGCTGACCGCGCGATGCGCGACGCGCGCAGGATGCGTTGTGCGATCGTGCCCACCGCGCGCGACCCGCGCGCCGACATCATTTCTGGGCCATTTATGTCGCGCCACATGGCGCGCATCTGTGCGCGCGTATTCCCTTTCTTCCGTACGCTCGCACGCCAGTTTCATATAAATAGCTCATTTCGTTTATTTTTTTGGAGGAGTTTCTGGAGTCATTCTGCGTCCGTTTTTTTCCATTCAAAATGCGTTCGTAGCTAAATCGAGGGTGCTCTACGCAATGGAAGCGTCAATTCTTTGAGTTGGCAACTTTATATAGGAGAAACGTCTGGGGCCAAGGGGAGGTTATGTCCGCCGCCTACGGGCGCGACAAGGGTAAAATATCTCCAGGTAAGGGGAAATTCTCCCACGTTTTCTCATTTTCCGTTCTTCGTTTCTTACTCATTTTTAAGTCCGATTAGAGTCATTCAAGAGGCCTTCCTAGCTAATTCGAGGGTGAGCAACGCAATGGAAGCATCCACTCCTCAAATTATCAATGTTAGGTGAGAGAAACATCCCAAGGGTAAGGGGAGGTTTTACCCGTTGCCTACGGGCACGGGAAGGGAAAAGTGTCTTCGGACGAGGGGAGATTCTGTCCACTGCCTACGGGCGATGTGAGGGTAAAGTGTCTCCGGGTAAGGGGAGGTTCTGTTTTTCGTCTACGGACGCAAGAAGGGTAAAGTATTCCAAAGTTACAGAAGGTTCTGGCTGCAGTCTCCGGATCAGAAAGAGCAGACGCTCTAAGGAAACGAGCAACTCCGAACATCGCCACTTCCGGAATTGGAGGGGAGTATGCTTTCTTGACCTTCTAGTTTAATATGCTTTATATGACTGCACATCTTGATTTATTCTGTTGTGATCTAAAATGCTCTCTGCTATGACGGGACATACTCTGATCTGATATGACCGGTATGGTCGAATAAAATATGATATGATCTGATATGATCCAACAGGTTCTGTAGTGTGTTCTGCTCCGCTCTATGATAGAGTGGGATGTGTGTTTTGTTAGTATTCTTCTCACCTACGTGAGATGTGTGTTTTCTGATTTATTGGCTTTCATTTAACTCCGATGACTGATAAGATTTCCGTTAGATTCCGAATGAATTATTCAAATATAACGTATATGTATTTTATCGTATATGATTTTTTGATGTTTGGTAAATGTATTAGCCATTAGGCAGAACTACGTTCGGATCCGATCGTATTGGAATAACGTCAGAGATGGTATCCAATATATACGTAGGCAACCAACGATAAAATAACGTTGGCCCGATCCAAATTAGTTATAAAATTAGGTTTATTCTGATCTACGCACAATGGAACGTTAAAGCTCCGTAGTGCGCAGATGAACGTTATGACTCTCGCACTCAGAGTCTGCAGCTCCTGGTCAGTTGGTTTTAATTTTTCTGCTAATTTCGACACTCCGATTGTGTTATCCGATCTAACCCCCGGTTCGGGATAGGTGGTGCAGGTCGGGGTGTTACATCAATGGACTGAAATATAGCTTGGGTGGAGACCCTGGAACCAAGATGGACTTGTGTTGTGATGTTGTTGTTTGCTTGTGTTTTCCTTTGCGCATACGAGTGGGAAGGGAAGTGAGTGGTTGCTGGTTGTGCAATGCAGCCAGGACATCACGTGTGCTAACGCTAGGCAAAGTTTTGTGCCCGTGACAGTAACTAATGTGAAATGCAATCATGGTGGCAATCTTTATCTTGCTTGCTAGTTATAGTGGTGCTACTACTTTTATTTTCCTACTTGCTTATTTTGGAGCTTATGTCATTTTCTTTATTATGTATTATAGTTTTTTATTAATATAAATTTTTACTATTGATGCAATACTGTCCCGCAGCCAAGTTTGTTGTTTCAATGGCACTTTTTACAATATACACAATAAATAAGTTTTACTATGTTACAAGAAATATATTATAATACTTTGTGTCACAACCTAGATTATCAAAGCCATTTTTAGAAAAGTGCATGCCATAAATCATGCAAAATTTTCTCTCTTTCTTTATTAAATACAAAGTGAATCATCCAATTAAATATTTAGGTAATGATAACTAAGGTTCATAAATATGAATATTAAAATATATGATATTACTACACGTCTCAAAAATTCATAAATAACAAGCTAACCTTCTAAGTATATGTTTGTCATCTATCTGAATATAAATTACTAAGTAAAGTTGGATCTCACACTAGTAAATACAATAACTTACAAAATTGTAAAAGAAATAAACTATATTGCTCTAGTGCAATGTTGTCCTCAATCGCCAACTGACAATCTTAATCTTACTAGACCCTGCCTCAATAACCTAAAACCAACAATGCCAAACAACAATGAAATATCTCGTCCCTTAGGAGAAGAGTTACTAAAAGAACAAAAAAATTAATTACTATTATTCGGATCGACCAACATCATCAGGATGTTAGTTATATATGTACTTATTTGGTAATATCTCTAATGTTACTTCCAACAAGATCGGATCTAAATATAGTTCTGCCTTGCAAGTAACATTATCTCAAAAAGCCTAACAGCAAACATGCAATGTTAAAGTGTTTTAAACGAACATATAGCCTAACAGCAAACATGCAATGTTAAAGTGTTTTAAACGAACATATATCTTATGTAAGTCATTTAATTATTTCACTTATTCTAACTAACAATCAATATTAAGGAATCTCATTAATTATCTTATACGTCATTGTTAAATAATTAATAACTTTATCTAATCTCATAGACAAATGGACTCATTAAATGTTAACCTAAGTGACAAATGATCCAATTGGATCATCTATTAAGGAGAATCATCCATAGTGAGGCCCTTAAATCCACCAGGAAGTGTTATAAACCTATATAGATCCTTAGGGACCTGGCTAAAGTGGGAGGGTTAGGCCCAAAATTACACTTAAATAGAAGTGGTAGGAGATGCCAACAAAGCAAGATATCAACAAATCCTAACTATGTGTACACAAAATGATCATGTGAAAATTGATTGTGAGCCCAACTAAAGAAGAACTCCCACCAACTGGGAGGTGCAATGGCACAACCAGAACAATAGCCCACAAAAGCTAAAACTTAAAATAATCATTCTGACCCCTATTAGTGACCATCTAACGAGCAAATATTTAGAATAATTATCGCAAAACTCTATCAGCCTCTCTGAGAATAGGGTCAATTCTAAACTACCATTGGTTCATTCATTAAGGCAAATTGTTAGGTCAAATGACTTATTCACTATATGAACTGGTCCAAACCCCTTCTGAGAATATGTTAGTTTTTATCTTGATTAGGTCAAATGACTTATTCACTATATGAATTGGTCCAAACCCCTTCTGAGAGTATGTTAGTTTTTATCTTGATTAAGTATTCTCACCCAATCCAAAGCTTAGCTCGCATTGATTAATTTTTTATTAATCTTAAGCTAGTGATAAATTATTATAACAATAATAATTGCAATCATTAAAACAAATAAAATCGTAATTAATATGAGCCCACACAAGTCCCAATGGATTATCAAGGCTCAAGCCCAATTGTGGATTTAGGGAGCCCATTGCACTCATTCACTCACTGCAGGGCTAGAGCTAGGTAAATGACAAATTTCAAGCCCACAATGGAAAATAGTTCACATGTACCATACTAGGTACACATGTACTACCATGACAATCTCATGTACTATGTTGTAGACACATGTACTAAGTTTGTTTAAAACCCTATAAATGAGGATTCTCCTCTTTGTTTTTAATTATGTCTTGTGTCATAGTGACCACTAGAGGTCTTTGTGTCACCTCCCGATCCCCTTTCATTTGAGAACATTTAGTATCATTAGAGTTGTGCCCTAACTCTCCTCTAGTTTGGGGTATCTACCTTTATAACAATGGGTTATGGTGCCCTTAAGGGCATTATGGTAATTTTCTTACATAGGATACAATTCTCTCATTTCTTTGGTTTCAAGTCATTACTCTCTTAAGAGGTTCCACTCTTAAATTTGCATGTGATTCTAATTACATGAATGTCAATCCGCTAATAGAACTATTTTTGTCATTTTTTTAGGGTCATTCAAAAACTTCAATAGGCCTGGAACTGATCTCAGGGGTACTCCTTAATATCATGGACCTATAGTAATTTTCCTAAAATTTTACAAGATCATCAACCCCTTGAATCGACCTTGGTTCACTCATTGGTTTACACCTTAAACCTAAGGACAAATAAGCCATTTCACCTATTATTGGAATTTTTTTCATATGGGCTAGGTCTATTATTAGTATACACTCTCACCTCTCACTAGGATTTTTTAAAATTTTTAATTATACTTGCAAGCCCCTGAACAAGAGCTCATTTTGAATATTGAACTATAGTTCAACTACAAGGATAAAATAGTTATTTCATAGCCTTGAAATTTTTTCCTAACTAAAACTTGGTTAGGATACTTGTGGTACTCCAGAGGTCTAATGGCAATTTTTACATTTTTGTTGATATTTTTAACCCCTTGAAATGGTCTTGGTTTAGTGTTGTCCTTTTTTTATAAAACCAACCTGACCCAAACGTGCAAATCGTCTTCCCGCACCTAGCCAAAGGTTAGTGGCCTTTGGTAGTGCTACCCTTGGATGCCACGGCAGCCCGAGGACCAGGCCTGGCCAAATCACTATCAAGTGGCAAATCCAATGGTCATGGCCCTATCACCGTCCTGTGGCCGACCAAGGGACAAAAGGCCACCCCTTTTATTTTTTCTTTGGTTTTCTTGTGCCTCGCTGATGACACACCATCAACTGCCACCACATCCTAAAGGGGGCCAAATCAATTTTTTGTTCGCTGGTGATTCAGATGGCCCCAACCTCCCACATTGATGATGACTTGCCTGCAGCCACCAAGGTCAGAAGGCTGCCCCTTGCCTCATCTTCTATGCTTGCGACCAGAAGCTTCGAGCCTTTGACAACTCTCTCTCTCTCTCTAAGCCCCCAAAAGCCCCCTCTTAGAGAAACCCTAGATAACTTCTTATAATTATAGGGATTAGGGTTCCTAATCCCTTAATAATTTAGACAAAAAAACTTAGTAGCCTAATTATACCTTTAAAATTAATTTTTGTCACCTTATTTAATAAAGCCCACATAACGAAGTAAATGACCCACTTGTAGGTCTAATTCATGTAAACAGGCACTACACACTATATTCAACTGTAAACTTTCACATCACCCTAATCAAAATTACGACTTATATGTTCTTAGTGACATTTCAAAGTTCTTTATATTTACTTTCTAACCTAATTTTTGAATCTAAACTCTATTTATAATAGAAGTTATTTAACTAAGAATATCAAAAAGTTCAAACTCTTTATTTTCTTTGTGTCTAAATTTAACAAATCAAGAAATGGATTGGTTGATCGGTGTAAAGTGTAAGCAAACCTTGTAACATACGATAAATGATAACCGGAGTTGTAGCTTTAGCACTAGAAAGTTGCCTCGGCCATGATATGATGACATGGGGGCTCTAGCTCACTACCCAAGGATAAAGCTACTACGCTGGGTAGCCATCCTCTGAAACATGTCGGAGTAATGTTTCTCCATTTACCTACAGCCAAATGCTTTTCTGGCTTAAACGACTGGCATTAGTGAACAGGCGGATCAACCTCAGCATAAGCAGTTTCAAGGTGGGCTTGTTCTGCCTCTTGCACTTCCTTCTCCGTTTTCCTTCCTTTCTTTGACTTGTAATAAACATTCATGAAAGTCCCCACAGCTCCATACTTCTTGCGGCAAAACTCATAGAGACTCGGATCAAACATCTTCCAAAAGTTATTCTCAGTTAGCTCAGAGACTGTATATTGCGGCTGGAAGCCATGGTTCTCAATCAACCAATCTTCCATTTTGCGCACAGCTTCGGCTCCATCAAATTGCTCACCTCTCAGAACTGGGCCTGGAGCATAGTAAATACCCACATCAGTGTACATGTGAGCATATTCAGTGTCCCCCTGCCTGCGTGCATTTTCAAATCCAGGCTCGGGATAAACCATAGTTTTGACAGGGAGCTTGTACAGCCTGTGTGGACACAGCCAGATGGGATACACCTACAGAGCAGCGACAAAGATTTCATTAAAAATTGTCATATGTGAGTAGAGGAAAACAGCACGTACGTAGTCAATCAGCTAAAAAAATGTCCACACTGACCTTACCTTGACAAAAAAATTATTCTTAAATAAAAAGTCCCGTTTATATGCGACTAACGCATGCTCATGCACTGAGCCTTACTATTAAGCTGTGCAGTTTTAATTATGTGGTGGGTGTGACATGGTATAGACAGGTTATATTAGCCTGCTGCACTGTGATATATGTTCATCATCAGATCTTAATCCAATGATGCATAATACATCAAACACATGCCAACAGACATGTAAGGAATGCATATGAGCAGTTAGATATTTGAAATTGACTGACATACATACCAGCATATATTAATATAATGCTAATGTACGCTATGATCAATTTTTTAGATAGACGGCTCCTCCCTTATGCTGTGCTCCCTAAGGATAATATAAAATGATTCCCTCCGTGTATGTGAAATAGAAGGAGAAAGAGAGAGACCTCCATCTCGTGATGAGAAAACTCAAGGGCGTCGCCGACCTTATAGAGAGGCACTAACATATCTTGAATCACATGCATCTCATGGAAATAGTTCCGAATGGCCTCAGCTTGAGTAGCCTTAAGCAATGAAATCTTGGGTGGCATCATCCACCCCAAAGTCCACCTGAACCACCACTGATCACCAAATGGAAGGATCAACTTCCCCTCCCAGTACAAGCTCCTTGTGTGCCTGTGATAGTAGTCCCTGGTGGGTATGTACTCCACAAATTCCCCCCTCGCAAGTGCAGTTTCAGCATGCTGGTAGAACCATGGCTTAAACCACCACCCCACTCTGTTGATAACATTGCCCTTCTGCTTTGCTTCTTGTTTGGAAGCATATACACCGGTCATGCACACTGCTTCAGTGGGAGAATAGATCATACCCTCAACAAAGTCTGGAACCTTTGCAGGGTTGTCTTGGTCCCCATTTTTTGGCGCAAAGGAATCCGCATATGCCTGGGCCAGATCCTTCAAGGTTCCCTTCACAGGCTTGTAGGTCAGCTTCATGTATTCCTTAACCGGGATGAGCTTAATCTCAGCAGCAACTAGAAGCCCAAGTGTTCCCTGGGACCATGGAATTGGATAAAACAGGTCAGAGTACTGATTGTCCTTGGTTGCTCGAACAAGACGCCCGTCTGCAAGAACGATCTCGTAAGCCACAACTGTGTCTGAGAAGAGACCATATATGTGTGAACTCCCTTCAACACCATAGCCATTAATGAGACCTCCAACAGTGAGGTCATCAAACTCTGCAACTACGGCAAAAGCGAGATTCATTGGAACTGTTACTCTGCTCATCTGGCCCATGTTCACCAAAGGCTCTACCCTTGCAACCATCCTCTCCTTGTCAATGTCAAGAACGTTGCGAAATGCAGAGAGATCAACCTCAAAATGCCTTGCACGTTTGTAATCAACGTTTCGCATACCGACAGCTATCCATGGCTTCCTGGCCGTGCAAACTAACCCATCTTTTGCTGGATTACGCTGTTTGAGGCGCTTCACAACCTTTTTAACATTTTCGTCATGTTCCCTCTGGCGACGCTTGAAAGATTTGCTTTCAGATATGATATCGCCAAGGCAAGAAAAAAAGTGTATGGGGAAGGAGATGGGGAGCACAACAAAGATCACAAAAATCCACCGGAACTGGACAAGATAGTCTACCCAAACCTTCTTCCTTTTTGGGCGAAGTGGTGCTTCCAAGTCAGACATTGTAGAGTAGTTTGACCTGAAGATCGGACACCATTATATGAGAACAATCTCAGACTTTGGAAGACAAAACGATGTTTGATCAGATAAAAAAACTGTACTATTCGAGCGTCTGATATCTCCATAAATTAATCCCTGGCCAGGGCAATTTTGAGTAGTTTTTTAAGTTCTCAAAGAGAGAATTTTGGGTCATATCACTATAAAAAAATGTCATCAATTTAAAAGGCCCTTTTTAAGCCATTGAACTTTCCTATCCAAAGAGGCTTTCAAAAACACTTAAAGAAAAGGAGTGCAACGGCTACGGTATAATAATAATAATTATTATTATTATTATTAACATAAAGAAACAACAATGAGAGGAAGAATCATATTGGTATCCAGGATAAGAATTAACGTGAAGAAATTAATATGACCATATAAACTCACGGAAGCAATATGAAGAAACAGAACCTGAAAGCAAAATTGTGATATCTTAGAAGGTGGTGTTCTGCTGGAGCCTCACGGACTGGGAGAGAGGGAGAGGGAAGAAGAACAACAAGAATAGAAGGTCAGTCGGTGGTTGAAGAAAATGCAGCGAAGTCCCTCATGAGCAAAATGCATTAGTGGAAACGTTGCACTGAAAAGCACAATGTGAATTTGACAACACGGAAAACATGAGTGGGAGTAAATTTGATTAAGTTGGATGATGGACAGTAACTAGCAAATTACAAAGCAAAAAAAAAGACAGATTGCTCTTGAAGACATGGTGTGAAAGGGACACATTTTAGTACAATAATTGAGTGGTGCTAAAATACTATTGCACACACAGTGTGCAAGTGGTTGCAGCTTTTGGTATAATAATTGAGGGAAGGTGATAATTGAGAAACTTTGGGGGATACATGAGAAGGGACAGGAGTAAATGTATTTGTCTTAGGGATTAGGGTTCAGGATTTTATACCGTGTAAACTTGTCAAACCGTTGCTTTTAACTAGAAACAACCCATTTGACCGGCGATTTTTAAAGTCCGAGATGCAAAAACGCAGTGGGATGTCTAATTTTCTGCCCATCAGACCGGCGATATCTAAAAACCGACCGGTGAGAAGTGAAAAAGTCATAGGAAGTCCGATAACTGATAGGTAATTTTTAAAGTTTTTGCTGTAAAGTGAGTTTTAGCCATAAAGTGAGGTTTAGCTCGAGTGTATACTCACGCCCCCTCGCAGCAAAGAAGTGATCTTTGGTAAAGAGCAACAACCCATCAAGGGGTTAATTTGGCACGTTATCAAAAGACCTCACTTCATAGTCATGTTATCAAATATTACGATATTGACTATCGTGTTATCAACAATTAAATACAAGACTATGAGAAGTTGTCTTATCATGTATTGGTGGCTACATATCATGTTATCAATAACACAATATGTAATAGACGATATTTATTTTTTGTGCTATTATGTATGAGAAGGCATCCTATTGTGTAACCAATAACATAATATATGAACTTAACGTGTATGTCAGCGTTAGTTACATAATGTGAATCAACACGACTATTTGATTTTAGCCACGACCCATGTTGATATATATAACAACTTTTATAAATGAAGGTACAGTCAAATGGCAGAATCAGTGAAGGCCTCAAAAGAAAATTTATGAGAGAAGACCAAGTCTGTGAACTAATAATTTCTCTACTGGACTTCGACTATCAAAAGACTTCGTTTAATTGAGGCTAGGATGCAAGGCAATTTTGGAGAAAATTGGGTTCTACTCTATGTACGATTGCGAGCAAATTATTATCTCTAAACCGCTCCTAGACGTTCTAATAAGTGAGTGATAGGATGACTCACAAGAGGTGTTCAACATTCAGGGCAAAATACTACCCATCACGAATGAAGAAGTCGCATTGATCACAGGTTAGAGGGTGAAAAGAAGCCCGTTGAAGTTGGACAGTGGCGACGGGAAGGTTACCCAAGGCAATGGGCAATTCTTCAAAAGGTTCTTAACAAGGAAGCAGTCGGAGAAGAATCTTATTTAAAAAATTTGAAGGAAGTGGCAGACAACAAGTGTGTTGTCTCCGACAAAGACTTAACACATTTGGCCATCGTGCACATGGGGGTCATCATATTACTCACACAAAGCAACAAATCCATCTCAACATCTTTGTGTGACTTCATTGATGGCTTGGCTATTGTGGGGAGGTGCAACTGGGTGGAAGCCGTGCATGAATGTTGCATTAAGGCATATCCTCAACCCACCATAATATCAGGAACAGAGAAGATGAGCGCTCCACCATAACCAGTATTTTCACTAGAGTTTCATTTGTGCTACAGGTAAATTTTGCATTATCAATAACATAATTACTTATATTAGCGTAGAATTGATAACATTGTAGTATATTAACATTTTAGGTATATCATCTTATCAATAACACGATAGTGTGATTAGTGTGGTTTAGATAACACACTAATTTGATTTCCATGTTATTGATCACATGTTAGTTAGGATAATGTGTTTTCAATAAGACGATAAATTGCTATATCGTGTATCTTCAATTGCACGATGTGAGTATTTCGTGTAAGAAATGACATGATTAGTTTAATAAACATGTTATTTATGACACAACATACATGATATAGGATCACTATTAACAGGATTGTTTTGCTAACATAGGTGTGGTTCTTTTAGAATACTTCCATATGGGTTCCAACTTCTCCTCCACGTACTCCAAGGTGCAAGAGGAGACCGGGGTTTACCCAATTACTGACAGAAGTGGATAAGGCCACTAAACTTGACCCGGCCTATGAAAAGTTGAGAAAGAAGTTGTTGGCTCATCACAGGATGAGGAATGGTATGAGGGGATACTCATGCGGCTCAAGGTAAAATCAAAAGTGATTTTGCAAATAACTCTGATTTCAAAAGAGGCGTACTTGATTGGGGCCCAAAGGCTAGCCCAAATAGCAAAGAAGACGACCATGCTTTTTATGATATATAGGAAAATGGTTGTTGTTGAATCAAATTGTGGTCAGATGTTAGGACAATATCACTTTGACAAAGATGTCATTTAGAGCTTTGTCATGCCACTAGATATCATAGCTGGGATTGTTGACGTTGTTTTGGAGAAGGTCGCTTTGTACGGAACACAAGGTTGGAGCACTGGTAACGTTTTAGCACTAATGCCAAAACGTTTGAGCACTATTGCCAAAACGTTTTAGCACTATTGCTAAAACGTTTTGGCAATAGTGCAAAAATGTTTTAGCGGAATACTTAAAGTCTTAATTAATTTTAATAAATAAATATTAATTTTTTTATTAATTTTAATATTATAATAAATAAATATTAAAAAATAAAAAAACTTCTTAAATATAATATAATTTGTTTAATATGTACATTTTATATATAATAAATAATTATTAAAAATTAAAAAATAAACTTCTCAAATATAATATATTTTATTTAATATTTATATATATAATAAATATAATTCTCCTACTTTATCTCCACTTCTCCTTAGAGATAGAGGGTGGAGAGAGAAGAGCAGAGAGTGAGAGGAGAGAGAGGGGAGAGAGAGAGAGAAGATAGAGAGGGAAGATAGAGAGGACAAAGAGAGAATGAAGTATTGCTAAAACATTTTGGCATTATAGCAAACACTTTTTGAAAATAGTTCAAAAATGTTTTAGTGGAATACTTAAAGTCCTAATTAATTTTCATAAATAAATATTAATTTTTTATTAATTTTAATATTATAATAAATATATACTAAAAAACTTCTCAAATATAAAATATTTTATTTATTATTTATTATTTTTACATATAATAAATAAAATTCTCTTACTTTATCCTCAGTCCTCCTTAGAGATAGAGGGTGGAGAGAGAGGAGAGGAGAGAGATATATATAGAAGAGGAGGGAGAGAGGGGGAGAGAGGAGATAGAGAAAGTAGAGATAGAATTGAGTATTGCTAAAACGTTTTCTCACTAGTGTTAAAACGTTTTAGCAGTATCGCTAAAAACGTTTTAGCACTATTGCTAAAATGTTTTAGCATTATCGCTAAAACTTTTTTGCACTATTACCAATAGTGCAAAAACGTTTTATAGAAATAGTTATAGTCCTAATTAATTATAATAAATAAATATCAATTTTTTTATTAATTTTAGTATTATATTAAATAAATATTAAAAATAATTTTCAAAAACTTCTTAAATATAATCTATTTTATTTAATATTTACTCTTTATATATAATAAATAAATATTAAAATTTACTTTATCCTCACTCCTCCTTAGAGATGGAGGGTGGAGAGAGAGAGGTGAGAGGAGAGAGATAAGAAGGAGAGAGAGGGTAGAGATAAGGTAGAGAGAGAAAGGAGTATTGCTAAAACATTTTTGCACTAGTGCTAAAACGTTTTTGCACTAAAGTTAAAATGTTTTAGCACTATTACTACAACATTTTATCACTATTTACAAAACGTTTTAGATCTATTACTATAACGTTTTGACAACAGTGCAAACACGTTTTATGAGAATACTTAAAGTCTTACTTAATTTTAATAAATAAATATTAATTTTTTTATTAGTGTTAATATTATATTAAATAAATATTAAAAAAATTAAAAGTAAACTTCTTAAATATAATATATATTATTTAATATTTACTCTTTATATATAATAAATAAATATTAAAAATAATAAATAGACTTCCCAAATATTATATATCTTATTTCATATTAATTATTTTTATATATAATAAATAAAGTTCTTCTACTTTATCCCCACTCTTTAGAGATAGAGGGTGGAGAGAGATGGGAGAGAGAAAGAGGAGAAAGAGGGTAGAGAAAGGGGAGAGAGAGAAAGGAGTATTGCTAAAATATTTTTGCACTAGTGTTAAAACGTTTTAATAATATCACTAAAACGTCTTACTGTTATTGCTAAAATATTTTAGCACTATCACTAAAACATTTTAGCAATATTTCTAAAATGTTTTAGATCTATTGCGAAAACATTATGTCAATAATGCTAAAACATTTTATAAGAATACTTAAAGTCTTAAATAATTTTAATAAATAAATATAAATTTAACATTATAATAAATAAAAATTTTAAAAAATTAAAAACAAACTTCATAAGTATAACTTATTTTGTTTAATATTTACTCTTTATATATATATTAAATAAATATTAAAAAAATAAAAAAATAAACTTCTCATATAAAATATATTTTATTTAATAATTTATATTTTAATATATAATAAATAAAATTCTCGTATTTTATCCCCACTCCTCCTTAGAGATAGAGGGTGGAGAGAGAGAAGAAAAGAGGATGAGAGAAAGGGAGAGGGTGACAGAGAGAGTAGAAAGAGAATTGAGTATTGCTAAAACGTTTTTTCACTAGTGCTAAAACATTCTATCATTATCACTAAAGCGTTTTATCACTATCTCTAAAACATTTTCGTACTCTTACTAAAACATTTTCGCACTATTGTCAAAACGTTTTAGCACTATTACGATTTAACAATACTGCATTGCGAAAACGTTTTAGCAAAATACTTAAAGTCTTAATTAATTTTAATAAATAAATATTAATTTTTTAATTTATTTTAATAGTATAATAAAAAATTATTAAAAAATTTTAAAACAAGTTTTTAAAATATCATATATTTTGTTTAATATTTACTCTTTATATATATAATAAATATTAAAAAAATAAAAAAAACTTCTTAAATATAATATAATTTATTTATTATATTTATATGTAACAAATAAAATTTTCCTACTTTATCCCCACTCCTTATCGATAGAGGGTGGAGAGAGAGAAGAAAGAGGAGAGAGAGGAGAGAGGAGAGTGGAGAGGTAATCGAGAGAGAGGAGGGAGAGAGAGGGTAGAGAGAGAATTTAGTATTGCTAAAATGTTTTAGCACTTATACAAAAAAGTTTTATTACTATCATCAAAACGTTTTAGTAGTATCGCTAGAATGTTTTAACACTATTGCCAAAACTTTTTAGCATTATTGCTTAAACGTTTTAGCACTATTGTTAAAGAGTTTCGGCAATAGTACAAATATGTTTTAGCGGATTACTTAAAGTCTTAATTAATTTTCATAAATAAATATTAATTTTAATATTTTAATAAAAAAATATTAACAAATTTTTAAAAAACTTCTTTAATATAATATAATTTTTTTAATTTTTACTCTTTATATATATAATAAATATTTAAAAATAAAAAATAAACTTACTAAATATAATATATATTTATTTTTTTATATATACTAAATAAAAATTTTCTACTTTATCCCCACTCCTTATAGATGGAAGGTGGAGAGAGAGAGCAGAGGGAGTAGAGAGCGAGAGAGGAAAGAGAGGGTAGAGAGAAGGTCCAAAGTGAGTATTGCTAAAATGTTTTAGCGCTAGTGCGAAAAAGTTTTAGTATTATTGCTAAGACGTTTTAGCGATATCGATAAAACATCGCTGAAACATTTTAGCACTATTGCTACAATGTTTTTACAAAAGTGTGAACATTTTAGCGGAATACGTAAAGTCTTAATTTATTTTAATAAATAAATATAAAAAAAATTATATCAATAAAACGTCGCTAAAACATTTTAGCACTATTGCTACAACGTTTTAGCGGAATACGTAAAGTCTTAATTTATTTTAATAAATAAATATAAAAAAAATATATCAATAAAACGTCACTAAAACATTTTAGCACTATTGCTACAACATTTTTACAAAAGTGCAAAAACGTTTTAACAGAATACTTAAAGTCTTAATTTATTTTAATAAATAAATATAAAAAATATTATAATTTTTAATATAATAATAAATAAATATTAAAAAAATTAAAAAACAAACTTTTTAAATATAATATATTTTGATTAATATTTACTCTTTAAATATATAATAAATAAATATTAAAAAATAAAAATAAATTTCTTAAATATAATATATTATATTTAATATTTGATATTTTTATATATTATAAATAAAATTCTCCTACTTTATCCCCACTCTTGCTTAGAGATAGAGGGTGGAGAGAGAAAGAGGAGAAAGTGTGAGAGGAGAGGTGAGAGTGGAGAAAGATGTGAGAAAGAGACAGAGGATATAGAGGGTAGAGAGAGAATGGAGTATTGCTAAAACATGTTGACATTATAGCAAAAACATTTTGAGAATAATTTGAAAACGTTTTAGCGGAATACTTAAAGTTTTAATTAATTTTTATAAATAGATATTAATTTTTTTTTATTAATTTTAATATTATAATAAATAAATAAATAATTAAAATAAACTTCTTAAATATAATATATTTTATTTAATATTTATTCTTTAAATATATAATAAATAAATATTGAAAAAAATAAAAACAAACTTCTTAAATATAATATATTTTATTTAATATATTACTCTTAAATATATAATAAATAAATATTAAAAAATAAAAAATAATTTTTAAAAATATAATATATTATATTTATTATTTTTATATATAATAAATAAAATTCTTCTACTTTATCCCCACTTGTCCTTAGAGATAGATGGTGAAGAGAGAGGAGTAGAGAAAAAGAGATAGGAAATGAGAGAGAGAATGGAGTATTGCTAAAATGTTTTGGCATTATAGCAAAAATGTTTTGAAAATAGTTCGAAAATATTTTAGTGGAATACTTAAAGTGTTAATTAATTTTCATATATAAATATTATTATTATTTATTAATTTAAGTATTATAATAAATAAATATTAAAAAAACTTCTCAAATATAATATTTTTTTAATATTTATTATTTTTCTATATAATAAATAAAATTATCTTAGTTTATCCTCACTCCTCCTTAGAGATAGAGGGTAGAGAGAGAGACATGAGAGAGGAGAGAGAAATAGGAGAGAGAGATAGGAAGAAGAGAGAGGAGAGAAAAGGTAGAGAGTGAAAGAAGTATTGCTAAAACATTTTGGCACTAGTGCTAAAATATTTTTACACTAGTATTAAAATATTTTAGCACTATCGCTAAAATATTTTATCATTATCGTTAAAATATTTTAGCCCTATTACTAAAACATTTTATCATTATTTACAAAATGTTTTAGATCTATTGCCATTGCTCAAACGTTTTAGAGGGTGGAGAGAGATAGAGGATAAAGAGAGGAGAGGGAGAGGGGGGAGAGAGAGAAGAGAGAGAGGGGAGAGAGAATAGAGTATTGCTAAAACGTTTGTTCTCTAGTGATAAAACATTCTATCACTATCGCTAAAGCATTCTATCACTATTGCTAAAACGTTTTGACACTCTTACTAAATCGTTTTCGCACTATTGCCAAAACATTTTAGCACTATTGCGTTTTTGCAATAGTGCGTTGCCAAAGTGTTTTAGCGGAATACTTAAAATCTTAATTAATTTTAATAAATAAATAATATTTTTTTAATTTATTTTAATATTATAATAAAAAAATATTAAAAAATTTAAAAACAAACTTCTTAAATATAATATATTTTGTTTAATATTTACTCTTTATATATATAATAAATAAATATTAAAAAAATAAAAATAAACTTCTCAAATATAATATGTTTTATTTAATATTTATTATTTTTATATATAACAAAGAAAATTTTTGTCCTTTGTCCCCACTCCTTAGAGATAGAGGGTGGACAGAGAGAGAGAGGAGAGAGAGAAGGAGAGAGAGAGGAGAGAGAGGGGAGAGAGAGAGGGTAGAGTGAGAGAGGAGTATTGCTAAAATGTTTTAACACTATTTTGAAAAAGTTTTACTACTATTGCTAAGGCGTTTTAGCAGTATAGGTAAAACGTTTTAACACTATTGCAAAACCTTTCAACACCATTGCTAGAATGTTTCAGCAATAGTGCAAATATTTATAAAACATTTTAACACTATTACTAAAATATTTTAGTGGAATACTTAAAGTCTTAATTAATTTTAATAAATAAATATTAAATTTTTTTATTAATTTTAATATTAAAATAAATAAATATTAAAAAATTAAAATATACTTCTTAAATATAAAATATTTAGTTTAATATTTACTCTTTATATATAATAAATAAATATTAAAAAAATTTAAAATAAACTTCTTAAATATAATATATTTTATTTAATATTTAATAAATAAAAATTTCCTACTTTATTCTCACTCCTCCTTAGAGATAGAGGGTGAAGAGAGGAGAGAGGAAAAAGAGAGAGGAGAGAAGAGTGAGAAAGGGGAGAGAAAGAGGATAGAGAGAGAGGAGAGAGAGAATATATTATTGTTAAAATATTAGTGCTAAAACGTTTTAACACTATCGCTAAAACGTTTTAGTGATATTTATAAAATATTTTAGCGATATTTCTAAAACGTTTTAGCACAATTGCTAAAATATTTTAGTGGAATACTTAGAATCTTAATTAATTTGATAAATAAATATTTAAATATTTATTAATTTTTAATATTATAATAAATAAATATTAAAAAATTTAAAAATAAACTTCTTAAATATAATATTTTTTATTTAATATTTACTATTTATATATATAATAAATAAAGTTTAAAAAATTGAAAAAGAAATTTCTTAAATATAGTATATTTTATTTAATATTTGTTAATTTATATTTAATAAATAAAATTCTTCTACCTTATCCCCACTCCTCCTTAAAGATAGAGGGTGGAGAGAGAGAGAAGAGATGGAGAGGGGAGAGAGAGAAGAGAGAGTAAGAGAGGAGAGAGAAAGGGTAGAGTGAGAGAGGAGAGAGAGAGGAGTGAGAAGAGGTTATTGCAAAAACACTGGTGCTAAAACGTTTTAACGATATTTCTAAAATATTTTAGTACTATTGCTAAAACGTTTTAGAGGAATACTTAAAGTGTTTATTAATTTTGATAAATAAATATTTAAATATTTATTAATTTTAATATTAAAATAATTAAATATTTTAAAATTTAAAAAATAAACTTATTAAATATAATATATTTTGTTTAATATTTACTCTTTATAATTAATAAATAAACTTTAAAAAATTAAAAAATAAACTTCTCAAATATAATATATTTTATTTAATACTTATTATTTTTATATTTAATAAATAAAATTCTTATACTTTATCCACACTCCTTAGAGATAGAGGGTGGAGAGAGAGAGAGGAGAAGGAGAGAGAGAGAGGGGAGAGAAGAGGAGAGGAGAGAGAGAGAGAGGAGGGAGAGGGGGGAGAGTGAAAGATGAGAGAGAGGGTACAGATAGTGGAGTAAAGCGGACTATCTGTGACATGTGTTGGGGCGCACATATGTGTAAAAGTGTTATATATTAAGTGTGTATGCATTGTGAGAATTACCCATAATATTGTATATCATGTGTATAAGCGTTACAGAGAAGGCCCGCAATATTGTGCGACATGTGTGTGTAATATTGTGCAAAAAGCACGTAACGATGCTACATATCTTATACTACAATGAGAGTCCTTATGTTGCAAAGGCACAATGATTGCATCCACTGTATTGGGAACCACTTGTGATTACACTTACAATTGCCCATTTGAATTATGATTTGAATTATGATGATCTTGCATTGCAATTACATAGCAATAAATTCCTAAAATATTATGTAAGGCATTTCAATAATTTTCCCAAGCAATCACAACCTTATTTGTAAGTCGATCGCTACCCTATATGTACCATCGCAATTTGTAAAATCATTGCATACTATTGACACACAATAGTCACATTTCTATTTTGATGCTCTTTCATTGCGAAGGCATCACAACAATTATCAGTGTTTTTGAGCCATGGCAACTTTTTTTGGTGGCCTTCACTACCCTATTTCTACCTCAGCAATTTCAAATTCCTTCCCACGATAGTCTTATCAACCTATCTCCTAGTAGAGTCCTCTCTACAGCGATGACAAAAGTTTACATACCTGCATTGGTGGAGGGTCTCATGTCAAGCTTCTGGAGGAGGTTTAAGGTCCTTTCTAGTCTGACAAAGTACTTGAACTGCATGGTGGAGTAGGAGCAAATTCTTCAGCTGTGATAGGGAGGAGGTGGAGACAAGAGACAGATACAAGAGAAGAGGAATGAGGTGAGGGAGAGAAGGGAACAGATGAAGCAGGCAAGGGAGAGAAGAGTGCAGAAGAAGAAAGCGAGGGAGGGAGCAGAGTAGAGGAAGAAGGCGAAGGAGAGAACGAAGTAGCCTCTCACTAAGCGGGAAACAGGGGCTGAGCGAGAAGGATAGCCAAATCTTTTTTTACCCAATGCCAGAAATTTACAAATCAGGTTGTACAAATTTTCAAAAACCATGTTGCATTTTATAATTTCTTGTTCTTTCTTTTGTGCATACAATTAATTGGATCATTCATCCTCTATCCAATACAAAATCTTAAAGGAGACATTTTTATGCTTTTATACATCCAAAATAGCTATTATACACCTAAAAGTTTAGAGGAAGCATTTTTTGGTGTTCCATAAGGTCATGAGTTACCTGTGTCATGGGCAAGGGCCCAGTGGCAGGGAAATAGGACCATTGAAATAGGAGAAATCATTTAATCCTAATGGAGGGTTACTACCACCCAATAGCCATCTGCCATCTACCTCTAAAACAATACGTGACATGTCCGCAATTTGCTGCATGTTACAAACATGTCCTAGTATTATTTCTCACATTCAGGTACATTCCAATGTGAAAAGGTTGGCGAATAGCTATTTGGTGGCAGGACCCAATAATCTCCTGAAATAGAGGACTTGTGTGGGATTCCTCTATCCAGCCTATTATCCAATGGAGGTTTTGCTGGTGCTCTTCCTATCAACCCTAGTCCCATCCCCATGCGACTTCTATTGGGTCCATGTGCACAGGTGGTGCACTGCCTTAATGGCACCAAAAATTCTTCCCAGTCCCCTGCTTAAACCTCTGCCAAAGGCAAAGGCTGGTTGTCATGGCTTTTGGCCTTGATACACTTGTTCTTGTAGTAACCGCATTTAGTAGTGTTGTCATGCTCATCCGGGCAGCACTTGTAGATGAAGAAGATGTAGAAGGTGGACGTGCAGCAGAGGAGAGCAAGAGACCAGACAAACACGGCAAAGCCCAGGGGGAGAAGCAGAGACACGCGATATGCAAACATGACGTTGAGGGTGGCCGCCAGCAGCCACACTGGCACCCTCAGCCTCTTCTTCTCCTTGGAGTTCTCTGGCATTTGTTCGCCGAGATACAAGCAGAAGTAGAGCAGCATGAGCAAGACGTAGATGGAGATGATGAAGGCAAGCGTCCAGAGGTCGCGGCGAGCGCGAATGGCTGCGAAGAAGGTGTTGAGAGTGAGAAAGGCGATGCCCGCCATGGTGGAGCAGGAAAAGGTTTCCATTCCTGCATTTAGGTTGGACTTTGAATCCATAGGAGCCAACAGAACAGACTGACCAGGATTTTGAGAAGAAGAAGAAGAAGAAGAAGAAGAAGAAATGACTCTTTTTTTTACCTTTTCTTTCTTTGTTTCTTTCTTTTTTCAATAGATGTGGCTATGCAACCTTTATATAGCCTCATATTGTGCATATTTCAAAGTGTATTCCTGCTGTTTTCCATGAAAGTTCATATAGATGCGGACAGGAAGCAGAATTTTCTAATGATGGAACCAAGAAGTTACTCAGCATACAAGAAAGACTTCAGAGTGACATATGAAGCTTCCTCGAAGGTGCAAATGCCCATTTACTTTGTCACTTTCATTGGTTGCCATGAGGTATTATGCCGTACGGAATCGGCAACATGGTTCCGTGTCCTCCAGTCTGTTGCTTTGTCATCGTTGGCTGATTCAAAAGCATTTATCTGATGCAATGGACGAGAAACTTCATTGCAAGAATGAGAGAAGGGAATGCTTGGAACAAGTGGTCATCCCCAGTAAATAAATGCCGCCAGTCGTCATTGGTTTGATCTTGTCTCATGTCTGCATAACTTGACTCATCACTGCTCATTTGTTCCTTTCCTTTGAATTATCAGTGAAAACACTATCATCAGTGCACTAGTCAAAGAGAACTTGTCAGGGACAATAGTATATCCACAAGGTGACTTTGTTCCTATCAAATTCTCTATGACAGAAATAATACAATTCTCCCAAGTTTCATCTCTTTCTTTATTCACATCCGGCCACCTAATACAGGCTTGAATTGGCAAAAATTGCAAGGCAGATGCCCATACGCAATAGTCACCATAAAGCGAAGCTGAATTGTGTCTACTAAGGCCAGAATCAGGGAACAGAACATCACCCAGAGATATGGTATCAACAGAACCCCTGATTAGAAATATTTTTTGCCCAGTGCTCTTGTCCTCTCGCATCTAGGCAAGGAGAATGCTGAATTAGAGCAGGAACAATTCTTCAGTGATTGCTGCTCAGTTGTCCTTTTTTCAGATATGTAATCATGATTCAGTTGTTAGAACTGTCATGGCAGAGGAACAATAATAATCCTAACCAAGTTGGAAGAAGCCATCACTAGTTCCCATCACTTGCTTACACTCCCAATTTACTTCATAGCTTCAAGATTCACCAACCAAATTGTCTCAGCTGCAGGACAGTTATGTTTACAGGGTTCCTTCAAAAGAAAGATGTTCGTGGTCACATGGCCTTTTCCTAAGATTTGTCAAATTTGTTGTTATCACCATGATTCACTTCCCTTATATAAAGAAGGTTTGGATGAAAGTTCCTAGAAGCAGCTTGCAAGAGGAGGAATTTTCGAAGATGTTTCCAAGAAGTTACAGAAGACTCCACTGAAGAATGGAGAACTAAGATAAACAAACAGCTTTATCCAGCATACATATCGCTGCGTCGGCGCGTAAATAAAATGCCCCTCACAACGACTTCGGTGCTTTCCAACGGCCATTTTTTTTTTCATTTTTGTTGCAATCGAGGATAGAACTCTACTTACTTTGCCGCCATCAAAGTCTCACTTCTCCGTTACTATTTTGCCCCCATCAAAGTCCCACTTCTTCTTTACTCACTGCCCTCAGTAAATATTACAAAACCTTTTGCACCAACCCAACTCCTCTTCGCAATAAACAAACTACCAAGAATTGATATGCATAAATATAAATTAGATAGTAAAAAATTAAATAAATTATATATATAACAAAGGTGTCTCCGTTGCATATTATATTTATATTAGGCAACCATGAGTCCAAATCTTAGGGCTTAAAATTAGGTCCTAAGTTGGCAAAGATAAAGATGTCCAAAAACTTTGTATTGTGGAGTGCATCATTCATAGTAAAGACTAGTTCGAGAGTAAGTCTTATTTGATACAACTCATTGGGAGTTTTCTAGTGTCATCAAAGATACATGAATCTAAAAAAATAAAAATATATTTTTGAGAAACGTGTTATATGCATAGGAGCCACCAAAAAAGTTCTAGAAAATATACTTATGTGGGATCCCTTTTCATAGAGCTTGTTGAGAACTTTCTAATAATACTAAGAATATACGAATCCACGTTTGAAAGTACAAAATATAGCCTTTAAACATAACATATACTCTTGTATAATATAAAAAATGGGGTCTATGTGATATAAGCTAGGCATGTGGCAACAATCTAAAAAATCTAAATGACTAATTTTACTAAAATACCCTAATATCGCATACCAATTCAAACTTATAAAAGGACCAAATGATTAGATTGAGTTTAAAACATGGGAGAAGTAGGAATTAAAGGTAAAAAAATGGGTAAAATAGGCAAAAATTAAAAATTCTATTGTCACTCAATTTGTTTTATATCTCATGTACCCACATCACTCATCCTTCCCCTACACACATGCTGGTGCCATCGCCGGCATGGCGTGGTGCCAACATCCTCTTTGCAATCCATCCCTCTCGCACGGCCAGCTTCTCCTCCTCTTCCTCTTTCCTCCTCCTCCTCCTCTTCTCCACCTCCTCCTTTCTCCTCTTCCTCCTCTTCTCAGTAGTCGGCTGCTGAGGTGAGGCAAACTAGTTTGCAATTGTAGCAAACCACCACAACCAATTGTAGCAGGGGGTGGAAGTGTGGCCGACAATGATGTCAACACCGACACCATTGTTGTAGGCATCATTACAACAAAAAGAACTTTTAGCGACGCATAATAGTTCCTTAAACGTCGCTAATGACTATCAGGGATGCATAAAAATGCCTAGACGTAAGTGTGAGGTGAATGTGCTTACATATGTTTAGCACATGGTTATGTTTGACTTAATTGATGATTTTCAATGATTTCTACCCATGATTTCCAATGGAACCCATGATTAGATGTTGACGTGCATGTGTAGTGTGTGGGTGAGTTGATTACAAGGCATGTTAATATGCTTAGAATGAGATGTTTTTACCATATACATATACACATGTGGGGGAAATGATTATGATGATGTTTAATATTATGATTATAAATGATGATAAGGGGTTGATGAGAGCACTTATCATGAATTAGGATTCATGTATGCCTTGCCTACGTATGTACCATGTTGTGTACATCATAAAACAGATTTCTGATTGAAACTTTATCGAGATTAGCCGAGCTTGATTGATTCGATGCAATGCTGTGAAATTATGTGTCAGATTAATCGGTCGTTGGCTTAATCAGAACCTGATTGGTCCGAAAGGACATAATTTCGATTTGAGTTCCCATGTGGAATATGTATACTCCCCGGGTTGAGTCGCGACAAGTTGAGTCAAATTGAATTGTTAATGCGGTTGAGATTTACTTATTGAGACAGTCAAACTTAGACCCTAAGAATCCAGAGTTGTATGCCTTTGTACACCAACTACCATGTGTTCTAGTTAATTCAGACTCTCCCATTGCAGAGATGTCCACAGCGAACACACTGCTCTAGTTAATTCGGACATTCCTAGCCGAGACTGTCCAGAGTGAGTAGCCTTGCTCTAGTTAATTTGAACTTCCCGTGTGGATAGTCCAGAGCGAGCAGAGGGGCTGATTACCCCTACAACCTAGATTCCATATGGAATTCAGACTGTGTCCAAAGTGGGCAATGCCCTAGGTTTCCAGTTAGAAAATCGGATCACGTCCAAAGCGGGTGATATGATATAATATGTTATGATTATATTCCACTCCTTGATGGAGGCATTCACCATTTGATGACAATGCATGTGTATGAAATAATATTATGCCCATATTACATAGGTTGTGTAGGGATATTCGAGATTATGTGACACATGTGGATGCAATTTATTATGCATAATTTAGAATAGTGTGATTGAGACACATCGTGCAGGGTGAATGATTTATGAATGAATTATATGCATCTCCATTATGTTATTATGTGTGAATGAGATACTACTATGCAGGTTGATGAGATATGAATGCATGATTTGATTACATGTGATTGAGATACTATTATGCAAGGTTATGCTATGAATGTGCATGATCTGAAAGGTGTGTTAGAGACACTTCTCATGCATGCTATTATGCTTGATTTTAAATGGATGAACATCATTTTTTATGCATGATGGATGCTAAGTTATGATATGAGTAGCTATGCTTGATTTTGATAGGTGTCATGTGCATTATAGCTCTTATGTTATGAATATTAGGTGTTTAGCAAGAGAATGATCAGAAAAAGGAATTTCCATGCCGTGATGTTTTCTGAATTATTATCACCGTGTGAAAACCTTACTGAGTTTTACTCACCCTTCTTTCTTGTGCTTTTGTTTTGGGGCTATACGGCGCGACGTACAGATGCGCAAGACCCTTTGTATGAGGAAAGGTAGGGGAGAGCATGGGATTAGGCGTGGAGGCCTCTAAACTTTATTATGTTTTCTAATTTACTTTATTTTGAGTTTAGAACACTATGTATGGTGGTTCTTGTTTAAGACTCGTGTATGTCATATGTGTTGAGGTTAGTTTGAGACCCTTAGTTCAAGCCACGTGTGTTGGTTCAGGATTTTAAGTATGTGGGTATGAGACTTGTGGACTAGATTAGAGTTAAAATCCTCTTTTTTATCCTTATTTACTTTTGCTTAAAGGTTTTGTAGTGTGTAACTCTGCTAGATTAATCACCCATATGAGGGGCTAAGTCTTCCGCTATCGGTTAATTCCTTTTAATTTTGTCGCCCTTGCACACTTGACTGGCCCTTGGACCGGGTTTGGCTCGGGTCAGGCAGTGTCGAGGATTGAAACTACGTCCTCCTTCGGTTAGCTTAGTTAGAGAATCTCCTAGTATGTATGCATGTTTGCCTTGGGACAAGCTTGTTGTCACGCCCCAGCGCCCGCTTGACCCTAGCCAAACCCAGTCCAAGGGCTGGTCGAACCACATGAGGGTGACTAGATTGCATTGCAGCAGACTTTAACCCCTAAACGGGTATTTAACACACACACACACAGAGTTGCGCACTTTTAATCCTTTGAGTAAGAGTAATAAGGTAAAATAAAAAAAGATAATAATTCTAAAATAAATCCTTAAACATAACCCACATGCTTAAATTCTTGTGCTGACACATGGCTCAAAACCAGAAAATCTGAGACAAGTGTAAAAGCATTACGTATACATGAGTATAAAACATTATCATCCATACAATATGTTCTATAAAGATAATAACATAAATCAAAAGACAAAACAATGTATGAAGGCGTCCACGCTTACTCCTATGTATATCCCAATCGTCCCTCATACATGGGATCTTGATTATCTGCATGTCATGCCATGCAGCCCCAAAACAAAACACAAAAAGAGGGGTAAGTAAAACTCAGTAAGGTTTGAAATATGATAACATTAATAAAAAAAATAGTCACGACACACCAACATGATAATTCAGATCCATATTTAACATAATGACACCATTTCTAATTAAATCCCTTACCATACCCCTATTCATTCATACGTAATCATCCTGCATACCCATATCTCATACATATTAATCAGGGCGTGCATAATCACATCATGACATAACATCCATCCTGCATAATAAGTGATCATCACACAATCATATTCATAATCATGCATATCAAGTCATTCTCTTTCATAACATTTAACCTACATAACATGTGTCTTCAACACGTAACCACATAATGTATATTCATATCATCCATCCATAAATCATTCACCCTACACGATAGGAGTCTCAATCACATGATACTAAATCATATATGAGAAATCATATTCACATGTGTCATATAATTTCAATTATCCCTACACAACATGTGGGCATAATATTATCTTATACACACATCATCAACAAATGGTGAATGACTTTATCATTGAGAGAAATACAATTATGCACAAAGGTTGGACATAGTCCAATTTCCACGAAGGAAACCTACAGTGTTCGGGCTAGTTAGCCCCTAAATCTGCTTTCCCTAGACAATCCTAGCCAAGGATGTCTGAATCTTACACAGAGAACCTAGAGCAGATATGTTTGCCCTAGACGTCTCCAGTAGTGGGGAAGAGTCTGAATTCCCACTCAGGGAACCTAGAATAATTGGTAGCCGGTGCACAAAGGCATACTACTTTGGATTCTCAAGGTCTAGATGACCATCTCAAGAAGTCTCAACAGTAGGATAAGTACACAACATGTCCCCCATTCATTTCAACTCAATATCAACTCAACCCGGGGAGTATCTATGTTCCACATAGGAACTAAAATCGAAATCATGTCCTTTATGACCCACTAATTTTCGATAAGCCCATAATCGATTAATCCGACACGCAATCTCACATCATTGCATCCAATCGATCAAGCACGACTAATCTCGATAAAGACTCAATCAAAAATCTATTTCATGATACATGCAACATGGTACATGCATAGGCAAGATATACATGAATCCTAATTCATGATAAGTGCTCAATTCAGCCCATCATGCATCATTTATAATCATAATACTAAACATCATCATAATCATCCCCCACATATGTATGTACATGGTAGAAACATTTAATTCTAAGCATTTGATCATGCCTTATAATTAACTCTTCGTCATAGCACCAATGCACATTAACATCTAATCATAGATTCCAGCAAAAATCTTGGGTAAAAACCATCAATTAAGTCAAGTGTAACCACATGCTAAACATATCCAAGCATATTCACACCACACTTGAAACTAGACCTAACACTATCATTCATCCATAATTTAACCACATTATATGAAGACATGTCAGTTCATTTTTATGCTAGAATCATGCTTAAAACATAAAAAATCATTCAATCCTAGATTCAATACAAATAATCCTAACATGTGTAGCCAATAATTTCACATAAGACTTAAATACTCTTCATAATTTTTTAACATCAATAATATGTCATTCCACTGGCTCATTCTAGCTCAAATTACTCCACATAAATATTAGAAATGATATTTAAGAGTAAAATAATCAAAAGAAACAAAATAGCAAAAACTATAGTACAGTCGTTCAATCGGCATGTAGGGTTGTTCGAATGGCTGACCGTTAGATCGGCACAACGACAAATCTTGGTTCGTCTTCCCCACTTTGAATTCTAAACCGAAACTTCACATATACTTTATAAAACATCAAATCACATCTCCAAACTTCATGATAATCAAATCCATGTATTCAAAACATCAAATCTAACGATTTCTAACCATAAACCCTAAGAAATTTTATTAAAAATCAAACATTTCTCAAATCACCATTAAAGCTCATAATTATGGAACCCATTTCAAAATCACATCAAAACTTAAATTTGAATCACAGTAATATTTGCGATTAAAATACTTACTTTTCAGCAAGTTCTTGATTTGAAATGACTCCTTAAACACCTTCAAAACCTACCCAAAAATATGATTTTTATTAATACTTTACAAATCCGATTTTAAAACACTTAAAATCTTCAAGAACAAGTAGATCTAGGGTTCAAGAGACCCAAAAATAAAATTTTAAACATTAGGTTTTGAAAAAAACCTAAATTAGTAGTTTTTAAGTAAAAACCGATATTAATCCAAAGCAAAGAAAGAGATTTAAAAATTTTAAGCAAAACCCTAATCGATTAATGGAATATTAAGCAAAATTATACATTAATCTTCTTTCTCATTTAGAAAAATGGGGATTAGGCTCTTAAGCTTTAGGTCTCAGTCCTTTCCTAATTGGGAAAGTGGCTAGCCTTTCCTTTTATAATAAAGGGTGGGGTAGACCTAATTAATTAGTAGGGTACAAATAAAATTTTATACTAAAAAATTATAAATTTTGCTTATTTGAAACCTAATTTGATGTTTAAATTTTTTGAAATAATTATCTAGGGTCTTAGGTTGATGTTAGGGACATTTATGGCTAAAAGTCCTAATGTCACCCATGGGGCCCATGGTGCGACCCACCAACCATAATTTTTTAAAAATTAATAAAAATTTAAAAATTTTAAAAAAAAATTAAATGACTTAAATTAACTTAAAAATCATAAATGTGGAGAAAATCTTGATTAAAACCTTTGTTAACCACTTAAAATTTAAAAATAGTCCAAAATCGATTAAAATTAGTATTAAACCACACAAAAGTAATTAAATAGAATAAAATAAACTGGTTCAAGTTCAGGGATCTAACACTTGTTGCTTAGGCTTGAGGTCTAGATACTTAGTCTAATGAAAAAAGGTCATAACCTTGACGAAGAAAGTTGACTCGTTTGGCTATTTAGCTTTGTGAGTGCTAATGATTGTTTCCCAGGCACCTCCATGATGATATGCTTGTGTGTGCATAGTCGATAGATGACTCCCATGTGTAGCTTATATATATATGGCACATTGTCAAAAGGGAATATGAAAAATTCTTTCCCCTAAGTAATGTGAGCTGTTATATTAAAATCCGAAGCTCATAATAACTAAACTATAAGAAAATTAACATATTTTTTTTAATTTCTTTTATTTTCTTATAAGAAAAAAACCTTATGGGAGCTACGGCTCGAGTGAGTTACATGAAGGAGGTACTTATCCCTATGTTTATCAAAAAAAGATTTGAGGGGTATGTCCCAATTCGCACTTCCCTGTTTGAGTACCACACACTCATGCGTAGGGGTGGAAATTGGCCATTTGGTCACGGTCAAATCGACCAATTGATATAACCATTTAGGGTCATGACCGTGACCGTGACCAATTGTCTATGAGACATAGTCACGAACATGGTCAGTCCGATTTCGTTTTTTTTTTTTTCTACTTTTACTTAAATAAGTATTCAAGGCAATGACTACCCTTAATTTCAAGCTATTTAATATTACTTCTACATTCACTTTTAACTTTCATGGTCCAACAGATGACCATCAATTACATTGATATTAAGGTAGTCATAATAAAATGAAGCAATCGTGAGGCTTGACCCAATTTTCTTTCTTTTAGTGTTTGTGTTTGCAAGATCTCAAGCTGGGGATCTGAGCCCCAAGATTCACTGTGTAGTGACCAACACAGGCATAATTTGTAAAATTTGTTATACCCTAATGCTTAATGTTATATACATATATATATATATATGTATATTTTTTTTATTTTAAATTAATAGTTCTATTCGAAAAAAAAATTATCCCCTATTAATAGTTGCATTTGTCTCAATTTAAATAGTTGGATACTAAAAAAAACCTCTCACAAGCTCTTTTTCATTCTTTTAGCTGCGAGTTCCACCATTAAAAAAAATTACTAATAGAACTGTTAGCATGGGATGGAGTATGTATTATTAGTCGATACTTGCGATCCATTTGGATGTATCAGTTCAGTTGTGGATTCTGTTGATCCATTATCTTGTTAAGTGATTATGGGCTTCGTCATCTGATCTTGCATTGTCCCTGCAATTTTCTCATTGACAAGAGTGGCTAATTGCTTACTACATGCAAATGCAAACGCAAATACGTTCTTCTACCATCAGATTGATGAAAAATAAATACATAGAGCCAATCTACACCCATCCAACACCAACCCGAGAGATATGCAGGGTTTTGTCGCCGTCGCCGTCGCCGTCTCCTCCTCCTCCCACACCGCGCCTCCGCTCCCTACTCTTAACGGCGCCAATCGCCTGTTCTTTCCCTCGGCCCACTGTGCCACCCCCACCTCCACTGCCTTTGTACAATCACTTTACTCTTTGTTGTCGCTATATATACTCATTGGCATGGCACTCGATTTTGTTTTTGTTTTTTCCCTCATTTTGGTTTATTGTGTGTGCTTCCTCTTTTGACAGAAACCACCTGCCTTCTTTCACCTCGCATCGCTGCCTACTCGCATCGCCTTCATTTCTGCCAACGCCATGACGGATACAGAGATATCGCTTTCCCGTAAACAACATCTTCCAGGTACCCACCTTCACTTCTATCTCTCGATGCTTGTATTGCGTTTTCTCCTGTTATTTAGAGCTTTCATGGATATTGCAATCTGTTCACTATCTTAAAAATTAGAAAGCTAACATCTTTTAGTTTACAAATAGCGTATCTCAAGTGGGATCAAAACTGTATCATGCCAAAATAGAGTATTCAAGGTGTACTGTCACACCATTGTTTTGGGATCTTTATGCAGTGCGATTCAAACAGAATTTAGAGGGAAGTTGTTGATAGTTAGATACCGTTATTTTTAAAAGGTTTTAGGTGCTTTAGGGAGGTAAGTTATCCATTCAGATTTTTTCTTAAAGCCTTTTTTTTTTAATTGAAACCATGTGAACTAAGTAGCTTACTTCATTGAAATGGAGTCTTTAATGAACTTATATTGCTCAATGCTTCGAATCGAACAATGAGCCTCACATTGACTTGCTTTGGTTGGTCTACTGTTGCTGGTTAATTCACAACCTTCATGACGCGAATGAATTTCCTAGCTGATCCTAAAACTTTTGTTGGGGCGGGTCAAGCTACAAGAGTTTTTTCATCTCCACTACATTTGAGTATTGTTTAGTTGGTTTATTAGTTTGCATTTAATTGCTCCTTGTGATCATTTTGCTACATGGTGGAATAAGAAGCATTCAGATAATTATTATCATTCCTACGCAAATATTGTTCTTCTGCTCTGTCTTGCTTAGTTATGACTTTGTTGAGTGAATAATCATTTCCATAATTGTGTGCTCTTTAATTTCTTGTCAATAGTTAAGAGACAAGCATTGATATCATTATCGGATAAGCGGGACTTAGCCTTCCTTGGAAGTGGACTTCAGAACTTGGGGTCAGTATTAGAAATATTTGCACAGCAGCTACTTGTCTTCTCATACTAGTCATGGTATAGGTGTTATTTTGAAATAGAGTATGTTGTGTAAGGCTTCTTTTGCTTCCACTGTGTTGTTTTGTCTTTTGAATTGATGCTACAGATGCTTTCAAAGCACACTTTGAATTTACTTGAATAAACGACCCCACTTAGGTTCAGTTTGGCCACCCTGGTGTTTTTGCATTCTCTGTCTGAGCATGTTTTGTTTTTGCTCATGCACATGTTATTACCACGATTTTCATTTTCAGGTTATTGGTTTGTTGTGATTTTTCTTCCTCGTTTCATGTGGATGCCTTTGTAATTCATGTAGCTTGTTGTTTCTTTTTATCTTTTCATGTAGTTTGCTCTTTCTTCTTTTCATGTAGCTTGTTCTTTTTGTTTTCTTTTCCTATCTTTTTTTCTTTTTGTTATGTTTCTGCTCATTGGCTTGTCTAATGCTGCTATAAACGTTTTTCTATTTGTTGTAATTGTAACCATTATGGAAAGAATTTCCATTTATTTCTCTTAAGCTGTGGATCATCAATTTGTTTCTTGCATTAGGTATTCTATTGTGTCAACTGGTGGAACTGCAACAGCCTTAGAGGCGGCTGGAGTTTCTGTGACTAAGGTGGAAGAGATTACTCGCTTCCCTGAGATGGCAAGTTCGCATCTGTTTTCTTCCCTTTTATCTGTTGCAAAACATTATATGTGTACTCATAAATAAGTTGAGGCGTTAGTGAGGCTGGTTATGAGTAAATCGACCAGGAAACTGGGTGAATTGCTCAATCCATCCTATTCAGAGTTGTTAATGCATGCTTATTCTCTTCCATAGGCATAAATTTCATTTCTCACGACATGACATAAATTTTCAACAACAATCTTGTAATATGATAAGAGCCTGTGAATCGCCTAATCAGTGGGTATCATAGAGTTTGCGTGCCCATGCAAACATGGAATGGAAATGAGAGCATTGAAATAAATAATTCGTTTGGAACTATTCTATGATGCGGGCCTTCTCTGAAGCATGTGTTTTAGCTGTTGAAGTTCAAGTTTGTAGATGGACCAGTCCACACCAAACTATGTGGCTTAATTTTGTGGGCTTCATGGTGAGTAGTTCTGTGTTAACTCTTTGAATATGAAGGTGGGATTGTTCTGGGCCCAAGTGAGAGGTGTGCTGCAAATTGGTTGTAGGATAAATGGTATTATTACTACTTATATAACACCTAATGTTTATATATACCTATTTACCTTCTATTTATTTGGTTTCAAACTCTTTTTTCCATTTTTATTGTTTGCAGAGGAACGAGGACCAGTTTCTACTTTTGTTATAAAGATTATTTTTCTGTTATATGCATACAGCTTGATGGTCGTGTGAAGACTTTACATCCTAATATCCATGGGGGTATTCTTGCTAGAAGGGATTTAAATCATCATACAGAAGCTTTAACCAAACATGGAATAGGTGGACTCATCACAAATAACTGATGAAAACACACATGCCAAATTTATTGCCTGTGCTTCTTTTAAATTAATGTTTCTACTTTCTAATTACTTCTGTTTGTTGTCCTTGCAGGAACATTTGACATAGTGGTGGTAAACTTGTACCCTTTCTATGAAAAAGTTTCCTCTAGCAACAAAATTACTTTTGAGGATGGCATAGAAAATATTGATATTGGCGGGCCTGCCATGATCAGAGCTGCAGCAAAGGTTTGGTCTGATGCCGACTTTTACATTGGTATAAAAATCTGATGGTTAAAGACTAGATTTTTTTTTGGCAGATAAATTGCGTAACAAAATTTTGTTATATACCAGAACCATAAGGATGTTCTAGTTATTGTGGACTATAAAGATTATCCAGCATTGTTGGAATTTCTACAAGGGAAAAGGATTGGTGACCAACAGTTCAGGAAAGAGCTTGCCTGGAAGGCTTTTCAGCATGTTGCTTCTTATGACTCGGCAGTTGCTGAGTGGCTTTGGAAGGAATCGGGAGGTATATTTATTAATGTCTATTCTGATATATGTATTAATGTCTAAAGCTCCTTTTACATCATTTAGGGGGTGGATTCCCACCAAGCTTAACAGTTCCTCTATCTTTGAAAAGTTCTCTTCGTTATGGTGAAAATCCACATCAGAACGCAGCCTTTTATGTTGACAAGAGCCTTTCAGAGGTGAATGGTGGGGGTATAGCAACTGCTGTACAACACCATGGGAAGGTGGGAACTAATAGAACTTCTTGAGTGCTGACGTTCAATGTGTTTTTTTTTCGTTATGTTTAAAGAGGGTGGATTTCCAGTTAACATTAAAGGTAGCTTTCCTGTTGATGCTTTCAACAAGTGAGCCCCACCATGTTGGATGGGGTGGGACCAAAGGGGACAGATTTGGTGCCCCTCCAACTTTGCCCTTCATTTTCAAGGGGGCCAGTTTTGGTGTCCCCACCATCTTTGCCAATTTTCTTTCAAGTTGTCCCTGCCTAGCAACAATATGACCCTTTGTGGCCCATGAATGTGAGACGTTCAGAGTAACTTGCTTTTTTAATGAAACAAATGAGGCCCCAGCTTTAAAATATCATGCAACCTATTATTAATATCAAGCTTTTATCTGGGGTGCAGGAAATGTCCTACAATAATTATTTAGATGCGGATGCAGCTTGGAGTTGTGTCTGTGAGTTTAAGGAGCCTACTTGTGTGATTGTAAAGCACACCAATGCTTGTGGTGTCACTTCACGGAATGATATTCTTGAAGCTTATAGGTTAGCAGTGAAAGCCGACCCTGTTAGTGCATTTGGTAAATTGTAGCTTTCAATGGCGAAGTAGATGAGGTAATTGTTTTAATATTAGTAATGTTTCAGGTCATTGTTCTTTTTTTAGGACTAAGAGCCTACAATTCTTCACTGCTTATGTCAGAGTAACTGGAAACTTGAAGTGGACCCGGCAGAATTATATTGTGGTTGTATGTGCTCATTCCCTTGATAGAAAAAGGGGTTTGTAGAAGATGGTTTAAGAGTTTATGTTGCAAGGATTTTGACTTATACTGCCATGTCATTGCTTTTGTCTTCAAGGAACTGGCTAGGGAGATTCGAGAGTTTCGATGTCCAACAGATGGTGAAACCCGAATGTTTTATGAGATAGTAGTGGCGCCAAAGTATACCTAGAAGGATCTGGAGGTTCTGTGTGGGAAATCTAAGACCCCTCAGGATCCTTGAGGCTAAAAGTAATGTAAAAGGAAAATTGTCAGTTAGACAAGTTGGTGGGGGCTGGTTGGCGCAGGATTCTGATGATTTAGTTCCAGAAGACATTGAATTTAATTTGATGTCTGAAAAGAGTCCTGATGAGGGCCAGCTTCAGGATGCAAAGTTTGCGTGGCTCTGTGTGAAGCACGTCAAAAGTAATGCCATTGTTTTAGCCAAGGTACTCTCTCTTTATTTTAAATTCTTACATATTTTAGCACCACAAAGTTTATTTTCTTTCAACATTTGCTTAGTTATAGATTCATACTGAAATAAAGTGAGATTCATAACATGTGCATCTGTATGTAAAGAATAACTGTATGCTGGGGATGGGAAGCGGGCAGCCTAATCGGCTGGAGAGTTTGAGGATAGCTTTAAGAAAGGCAGGAGAAGAAGCTAAAGGAGCTGCTTTGGCAAGCGATGCCTTTTTTCCATTTGGTGAGTGATGATAAAGTTGGCTTTATTAGTAAAAACTGTCTTCTGACATTAGCAAAGACACTGAAAACAGCTGCTGCACTTGTCTGGCTGTCAAGGAGACAATCCTTGTGGTTTTTTCCTCTTCTTTTGAATTGTTATTTTAATGGACAGCTTGGAATGATGCCGTGGAAGAAGCATGCCAGAGTGGTGTGGAGGTAATCGCTGAACCTGGTGGGAGTATTCGAGATACAGATGCAATAGACTGTTGCAACAAGTATGGTGTTTCTCTTCTCTTCACCAACGTCAGGCACTTCAAACATTAAATGCGGCTTAAGTGGTTCCTTATTGCATATCTATCTGTTGGCTGATATTTGAGTTTAATCTAGTAGGCTATATTAATTGGATGGTGTTATGTGCAGCAATAACTTCAAAATAATAGAAATAAAGGTTATGTAAACTTTTTTGTTTTGGATATTCAAATATCAGCATACTCAAAAGAATAAAATCTGGTTGGATGTTCTAACCAAGGCAGGTAACTGGAAGAATATACTTCAAGACTGTATTGTAGTAGATAACTGCAACTGAGACGCTGGTGATTTTAAATGTGGTGGTCGCGCCTGTGTAAAATGATTTGAAAATGCTAAGAGCGCCTACAGGTTATGGGGTCCCCATGGGGCTCGTGCCTTCAGCGGGGGAGCGTCGCATCGCATGCAGCAAGCGATTGTAGCACTACTCAAAAATGATTTTTAGCCTATTAGGAAGGGAAGAGAGGGAGGTGATGATGATGATGATTGTAGGAAATTTTTATGCGTATATCATTTGTGGGTTCCGTAGGGTACAATGAGATCCCTGCGGATGGAGGCAGCAATTTAGGGACACTACAAATTTTATGAGTTTTTTTCATACTACTGGGTCAAATAAGCTAATATTTCATATATTCCCTGATTTTCAGTAAAAATATCTGAGTTCGGATTTACATGATATTATATGGAAATGAGACTGATATATTTATGTTTTAGGGTTTAAAGTTTTATATCGTGTAAATTCGTCAAATTATTGTATTTACCCAAAAATGATCAATCGTGAAGTGACCTATCTGATTGACAATTTTTAAAGTTTGACTTGTGAAAAGCAAAAAATGTGGTGGGAGATTTAATTTTTGACCTATTTGATCGATGATTTTTAAATCAACCAGTAAGAAGGGAAAATGTTGTGGGAGGTTTAATTTTTTATTTACTTAAATTGGTGATTTTCAAAGTTTTTGTTGTGAGGTGGGTTTTGGCCATGAAGTGAGGTTTGGCCCGAGTGTATACTCATGCGCCCTTGATAAAGAAATTATTTTTGCGAATATAAGTGGCTCATTGAGAGGTTAATCTAGTGAGGCTCATCGGCATCAACAGTTGTCGACTTCCATAGTAATGACTTATTATTAAAATTTTAGTTTTTTCGTATATTTGTATATATAATTACTCATATTTTGTGTTATGGAATACACGATATGTAATATTTACATACCCACAATTCTTAGTCGTTATAAATAATACGATATTGAATATATTGTATTATTGATAATACAATATACGACAATGAAAGGTTGTACTATCGTGTATGTCAAAGCATCCTATCTAGTGAACAATAATATGATATATGAGGTTACAGGGGGTTAGTCAATCAAAATTTTAAATACTGGATTTAAAATATAAAATTTTAGAATATAATCCAAATTCTTGGATTTGAACTGCCAAATTTTAAAATATTTAGATACCTAAATTTTGTATTACTAGAATCTCGGGATTTGAGCTGTTGTTTTCAAAATAATTAACTTCTAAAATTATTTTTATCTATAAATTTAAAATTTGACTAATCTATAATTTAAAAAATGCGAGAGATGGTCATGAGCAGAGTAGGCAATAGGGTATGCGGAGGAAAAAAATCAAAACACAGAATGGAAGATAGCGGCGGTTGGAGGGTGAGAGGAAGCGTTACTTGGCCACGATGGTTTCTCCAGCAATGATGGTGGCCTCCGCCAAGCTACAATTGCTGCATGAAAATGACAGCCTCCTCTAAGCCATGAAAGACAGTATTGATACAGATGATAGTATTGACGATCATAGATATGGGTATGTGCCAATGATATGCTTGGTATGCATTAAAACGGTCGTAAACCCTTTGATACACATAAAAAAATATTATAACTAATAATATATCATTATAATACTTCATTTTAGAAGGTTGAATAAACTGATACAAGTACTCTAAAATTATTTCATTTTAGAACCATACACTTTACTCCCTCTGTCCTCTACAAACTATTATTCCCTCCGTCCCAAATTAAGTGTTTTAAAATTATTTTATTTTAAATTAAATAAGATATTTAATGAGTTATATGAATATTATTGAGAACCTCATACGGTAGATGTTTAAGTAAATGCATAATTGTGGAGCACTATATTTTAAAAAATTTATGTAAACTATATAAACCCACTTATATTGATCTCATATAATTTTTTTATAATTATTTTTAATATAATAAAAGCATAGTCATTATAAGAGGTTGAATTGGAATTATATTTTTGTTTTTAAGAAAAAAATATTTTTTAAAATAAAAAAATATTAAAATATTAGAGTATCGATCGTATCGATACTTTATGCATGATACGGCCGGTAAGTATTGACGATATGTATGGGGGGTGTATCGCCCCCCGTACTATATTGGTATCAACCTCTAGTGCGTGCCGGCCTCCATTTTCTAGTGCGTGCTGACCTCCCTTTTTCAGTGCTTCTGTTATTTTACAATACCACCTCTAGAGGTGGTGTCATAAAATCTCACTTGTATGTTATAAGTTTCCAACAAAATCCTCTTAAGTCACAATCCTAAGATTTTTAGCTAACACTATATTTCAAATACAAGAATCAATTATTTAATCACTAACGTGGTATTTAAAATATTGTCTTTTAAATCTTAATGTAATAACATTAGATTGTAAATATGGCATAGACAATTCTAAATGACTAACCGGAAATTTTAAAATACTAGCATTTTATTTTCAAATCTTAATTGACTAACCCCCTATTGGCATGTGTTTGAACATTAGTTACATAATGTGTATCAACACGACTCTTTGATTTTGGTCACGAACCATTGTCAATGCCATATTATATATGTATATATATAACATCTTTTACATACGAAGACTATAAGAACACAGTCAAATGGCAGAATTAGTGACAACCTAAGAAAAGAAGAAAAAAAGAATTTATGGGAGGACACCAAGTATGGGAACTAGCAGTTCCATGCTGATTTATATTTATCGAGATCAAACCGGATGTGAAGTATGGGCTCTGTCAGAAAATGGCATGACTCTTTGGTTTTATGCACCGGGAATTAGTTTGTTATGCCGAAAATTGGTGTTCTTCTTCGAAAATTGGCATGACACTTGGTTTGCTATACAAGAAATTAGTTTGCTACACCAAAAATTTGTGTAACTTCAAAAATTGGTAGATGAAAAAATAAGTGTGATGCGTAAAAAATTAAGATAATTTTGTTAATACTTCGGTCGTATTATCAATAACATGAAGTACAGTTATCGTATAAATAATAATACATAGTGAACAAAAAAAATTATAATATTTATTTTAAGTCATTTTTTTATCGTATAATTGGTAACATGTAATCCTTTTGATTGTCTTTCTGATTACACGATATGTATACATAAGACAATATTAACAATACATAGATCGTGTTATCGACAATACGAACTCCATTAAGGTCGTGTTATCAATAACACGATGTGCATACAATGCCGTATATGGTAACACAACATTTGTAAAAAATTATTTTTCTAAGAATACAACTATAAAATGACATTTCTTCCAATCAACTAAAGAACGGGGGTGGATGAGACAAACCCAGTCGATGTTCCCCGTCTTTATATTATTTTCTTACTCTTTTGTTTGCCCTCCTTCGGTTGGTACTTGGACTAGTAGCCACATCGAAGGGTCATCTTGTGTGTTGTTGCAACGTTTGCAATTGTGACCCAACTGCTCGCATGCTCCACATTTGTGTGGGGCTTTGACCTTGAGTTGTGACTCTATTCAGTTTTTTCTTAGATGCTCCCTCTACTTGAGTTGGATAGGTGGGTTAAATTAGACAAAACTCTTGTTGGTGCCCACTAGTGCCTATCTGTCGTTGGTTATAATGACCATCGATATGTAATTTTATATATTTATGTGGGGTACTATTTTTCATAGTAATTAGACACATGAAAGTGTATGTGATCAATTGTTGCAATTGCAAGTTTACACGGTACCCCACATACTGAAACTTCCCACATGTGCAGCTACGTTCGACTAAATTTACCACATCATGTTAAATAAATATCTTGTGAATGAGACACGATAAGTGGTATTATAGTGTTATTGCAAACATGACCCATCAACACATGTCATATGCTCACAACTATTATGCTATTTTAACAGACAAACAAACATGTTATTGTGGATAACATATGAATATACGCACGATATCATTGCTTTATACCTAGTGTTATAGCGAGTTAAACTGGAATTCATAGATTGATACCGGCAAAACATGCACATTTCTTATTTCTTCTCTTATGCTTTCGATGTGTTTACGAGCAAAACATACTCCCCGCCGGAATCATGCCCCCTCTCCTTGGACCCCTCCCATCAAAGGAGGGGGGGACTCGGGGAGAGAGAGCGGACTTGGGAGAGGGGGCCGAATTTTGCCCCCCCCGGCCCACCACCGACATGATTTTTTTAATTTTTTTAAAGTTTTCAACGATGCTTCTAAAAGCATCAATAAAGCCTTTTTTATTTTTTTGATGTATTAGCGACGCTAATACACATTTTTTTAATATGTTTTTTCATTAGCGGCGCTTTCCATAAGCGTAGCTAAAAGCTATTTGTATTATTTTTTAATTTTTTTTATAGCGATGCTTATATAATTGTCGCTAATAAGCTATTTTTTATTTTTTAAAATATTTTTTATATTAGCGATGTATAATAAAGTGTCACTAATAATCAATTATTAGTGACACTTAAAATTATGCATAGCTAATAAGTTATTTTTTATATTAGTGACGCTTAATAAAACATCGCTAATAACCAATTATTAGCGATGCTAATACTTATGTGTCGCTAATAATTTAATATTAGTGACACTTTATTATGCATCACAAAAGTAAAATAATTAGTGATGCATTGATAAACGTCGCTAATGTCACACTATTGGTGACATTATATGTTAAGAGTTGCTAATGAGCAATAGGGACTGGAGTTTTATCGACGCATAGCGATGCTTATATTATTATTAGCGACACTTAAAAGCGGCGCTAATAGTACTATTTGTTGTAGTGTTAACATGTTAATCGATATACAATATAACTCAATATCGTGTATCCAGTTGCATGCTTACAAATTTTATCATGTTATTAATGACACAATATTTATACAAGTCGTGTTATTTAATCTACGCTAAAAAGAATTTGTGGTATATCACTTTATTATTTTGCATCATTAGTTATGCGATATTATAAATATTGTGTTTTTGCTAAACACAATATTGTTTTTGCTGAACAAAATAGGTTAAATATCATGTGTTTAAGTTCACGATAAAGTACAATATCGTATAATCTAAAATTCATTGTTACTTGACTGTTTCACAAGTGAATTGGGTATCATTGGCTTTGTCTGCAATCTGCCATTCAAGCTGGGGTGAGTCAATACCACTGGTGATTTATTTCTATTGAAAGTTTGGTTCCTTTCTACTGATGGTGATTTGTCACCGTTGTCTATCTCTTAATGATAATACGTCTTTATTTCCTTTTTATGAATAGAAAATACAGATTGCAGGTTTTTATTGTCTTTTAATTCACACAGAATGGATAATTGTAAAGATGGTTTCATATACTTCAAAATCATATTACCATTGATGACAAGTCTTTCTTTGACTTAACCCGCAGCTCGCCGAACCTCACCCGACAGATCAATATTTATAAAATGTGTGTTTCACTTATATACACACCATCATTGCCTACCTCTTTGTTGTAATATATATAAATACTAATTCTCTATTATGGTGGTTAAATAGTGATCGGATCCACCAAAATGAAGTATTTTTCACTCTGAATAGCTTTCCTCATGGAACAAATAGGAATTTGCCAACGGGAGGTGATTGGTGACACTTCCTACTAGTGAATTTTAACTTGCCGCCAATCAATCCTTTTCAACGGAACAACACCACACTATTTTGGTGTTTATTTATAAAAATGAGGATTGAGTTTATTTAAAACTTAATAGTAATTTTGTCCAATAATATGATATTTTTACTTAAAAACTAAGAAATATAAAATATTTTCTTTAACTAGGTAATATATAAAAAAACTCATTTTATAACCGTTGTTGCTGGATTATCCTTTTTGGTTAGGCTGAATCTGTGTGCCAATATGCAAATTGCAATTTATGGTAGAAACTAGAACGAGGCTATACCATTTCCTCTTTACCCCAGCTTTACCTATTAAAATTTGGGAAAACTACTCATACGTCCTAACTGTCGTAGTTAATACGCGATATATCCCAACCAAAATATTTATGTTTGGCGCGTCCTACTTTAATCTCTTTTATACCTTCTAAGTCCTACGTTTTTACATAAATGCCATTATTTATTTTAAAAATCCAATATTACCCCTGTTATTTTCCCTTCCGTTCTTTCGGTGGCTAAAAGTTATTTTCTTACCGGGGTTAAATTTTTGGTCACGGTGGCGAGCTCGGCCACAAGGGCTTCTAGACCTTAAGATCTGGGTACCCATTAGGCAAATCATCTTCCTCATCCTCCACCGGAGCTAGGCCAGCCTCCGTCCAGCTAGCACTTGGAGATGTTGGAGGATCATTGTCGCCCATCTGATTTGCCCTCCCTGCATAGTATTTTTCTATAACTTGCTTTGCCATGCCTATCGCCGTTGTCGTCGTCTTATATTGCTGTCGGATTCTATTGTCTCTTGGTTTGGTTTAATCGATTATACTACAATCTCCTCCATCATCCCTATCTCGTTTGGCTTTTTAGGGATTTGTTTTGTTGATTTGATTTTTCTCTTCCAGTGAAAGCAAGTGCTCTTTCATCTTATTTTTGGTTGGCGACGATTAGTTGTTGAACGTAAAACACACAATATATTTGTCGTTCTTGAAGAGCCTTCATACCGCATCCTGTCAATTTCCTGGTCGATGTTCATAGGTCTCTCATATTCTACATCAACAATTTTCTTGATTATTTTGGTATAAGGTATTGTCTATGATTCACGATTGTTTGTTAGATGATTTTTTTCATTTTTTTATTTTTAATGTTGTATGAATTTTAAGGTAATTTGAGATTCTTTTTTGTTTCAGTGACAGGGGAGTGTTAGATTATGAAAATTTTCTGTTTACTTGGGAGCTATTGAGTTTTATTGAGCAACAAATTGTGCTTAGCAGGAGGAGCAGGTATGTACTCATTAATTGTTTTTTTCTTAATGGATATTAATTTGTGTAACGTTGTTTTTATATCAATTTTTAAGAGTATTATTATATTTTACTATATTATATTTTTTCTCCTGTCAGTTATTTTATAATAAGTATATTTTAATTTTTACATTTTTTTAATTATTGGATATGTAAATATATTATGTTCTTTGTTTCATAATTAATTGTTTTTTATTTTTTTCTTTGCAAGAGAATGGACTCTTTTATACTATTACTGTGCAAACATGGTGTTAATACTAATGTTTTTCAGGTCAATAGAAGTATTTCTTATGATACATTGATTTCTATGATTTGCTAAACATGGAGTGATCTAAATTCTGAGTCTATTATATTGAAATATTCTTTGGCTAGTCATTCAGAATGCAATCTTCATCATAATGATGACTTACAGAATTTAGTCTTTCTTGCTTATGAGCTGCATGTGAAGATTGTTGATGTTCTTGTCATTAATTCATCAAGGGGTAATGATTTTTTTGTTCATGAAGGAACTAGTAGTGGTACTAGTAATCAAGTGATAAGTAGTTGCATTGAAGTTAATGATGATGTTGTTTTTGATGAAGAAGTTGATTCATCTTTGCATAAAAGTAATATTCTTTTGACAAAAAATTGGTCTACTGCAATTGATTCTATTGGGCAAAAGTTCGATGATGTTGAAGACTTTAGGCAAAAGTTGTGTCATTATGCGATTGAGATTGGTTTTGAATTTAAGTATATTAAGAATGATTGTTTAAGGGTAATTGCGGAATGCAAACACAAGGAATCAACAGGATGTCAATGGCGTGTTCATGCAAGAAAGGATGGTTGGAGTAATATTTTTTACATTCGTAAACTTCATAATTTTCATACATGTGGATGTATTGTGCGAAGAAAGAAAATTCCAAGGACAACAACTTCCATTGTTTCGAAGGAGTTGTTGAGTCAAGTTAGCAACAATCTACGTACTCGTCCAGTTGATGTTGTTCGTCAATTTAATACAAGTTATGGTCTTGATATTACCTATCGAGTTACATGTAAGAGTGTTCAAAATGCTCAAAAGCAAATTTTTGGTGATCATTCATTGTCTTTTGATGATTTGCATTGGTACATCGGTATTGCTATGAGTACTAATCCTGGTAGTCATTTGACTTTGGAGATTGATGATGAAGTTGGGCGATTTAAGAAAGTGTTTGTTTCATTTTATGCATGCATCCATGGATTCAACTTTTGTCGTCCTGTGTTATTTTTGGATGGAACCCATTTGCATGGGCATTATAAAGGTCATTTGTTGGCTGCCACAGGAAAAAAATGCCAACCAAGGTAATTATTTTATTTTTATTTCCTGCTGTAATTTATCATTTTATTTAATTTTTGAAGGTAAAGTATATAACAAAGTAAAATTATAGTATGTGATGTGTATAGTAATTTTTTACTTTTGATTAAAAGTATTCATTTTGTCAATTATTTTGATGTAATTTTCTTTATTCTTTTTCAGGTATTTTCCCTCTTGCATATGTTGTTGTCAATTCTGAGGATGAAGATAATTGGGTATGGTTTCTTATTCAATTGAAGGTGATACTTAATCCTTTACATGAGTTGACTATTATCTCAGATCGTAATAAGGGGTTGCTTCAAGCTGTTTCACAAATATTCCCATCTTTTTCACATACTTATTGTTTACACCATTTGAGAATGAATTTGAGAGACAAGTTGAGAGGCAGGACTAATGATTTTTGTGACAGTATGGATTTCAAGTTTATACAATGTGCTTATGTTGCAAGACCTTCAAAATTTGACAAGATGTTTGAAGAACTAAAAAAAGATGGTGGACAACAAGTTGTTACTTTTTTAAAAAATCTTCCAAAAGAAAATTGGGCAAATGCATATTTCATGGGCAAGCACTATGGTGATATGTGTTCTAATGTTGCAAAATCATTTAACTCATGGATACGTGATGAAAGACATTTACCTATTATGAAGATGATTGATAGGATACAAATTAAGATTATGGAGATGATGAATGAGTGTAGGAATAAAGCAAGGAGTTGGAGTGGTGTTCTTTGCCCAGTTATAGAACAAAAGTTGGATGAGAATATTAAGGATGGTAGTGTGTGGGTAGTGGCTGCTTCTCATAATAATCTATATGAAGTTATGTCAAATCCATCAACATATATGAATATTGATTCTCATAGTTGTTCTTGTTACAAATGGCAGCTGACTGGATATCCTTGTAAACATGCTGCAGCAACATTGCTTAGAAATGGGAAAGACCCTCATATTTTTTGTGATTCTTGTCTTACAAAAGTTGCATTTGAAAATGCTTACTCTCAGCTTATATTGCCTATTCCTTCTTATGAAAAGCCTGAAGTTTCTTCAAAAGAAGTTGTAGTCTTGCCTCCATTGTCAAGAAGGCCTCATGGTCGACCAAAGTCTACTAGAATTCCATATCGTGGTGAAAAGTTAACAAGATCAATTAAATGTGGTAGATGTGGCAAACTTGGACATCACAACAAGAAGACTTGTAAAGATGCATTACAAGATTTGAATGTCTAGATTTTAATTCTTATTTTTAGTTTATTAATATTTTTATTTTGTTTGTTATTGTTTGAAAACTTATCATTTAGATTCTATATTCAATGATTATGAAAAAAATAGTATTATTCTACATTTTTTGAAATTACTGATTGAAATGATATTATTAGTGGTTATAGTTTTTTCTTTTTCTGCCTTTTATAGTAACTTTTTATCTAGTTTTTTAAATTTAGTGTACAAATGTTGAACTGCTTGAGTTTTTTACACTTCATGAGAGAAGAAATAAAAATCATTGAAAGAGGAGAAAAGCAATAATAAGTTTCTGGGATTTGGGGTGTTGATATGAGTTGTCTATAGATCTTGGTAGGATTGTCTGTGTAAATTTGTTAGTATTTAACTGGTGTGTGTGACCCCTAGTTTTCACATAGTTATTAATTCCTGTGCAATTTTTTTGTTTATGAGATTTTGATACTTTATTTGGAAGGCTTTGTTAAAGACGATACTCCATTGGTTCTTCTCTTCCCAATAAGTAGTCCTTTCCAGAGGGTATGTTGCTCAAAGAAGTTTTTTTATATATTTTACTTGAGTTTAATTATTGATGAGGTATGGATCTGTTGGGACTACCTTTGACATTTATATACTTCCTGATCTGTACTACATCAGATATCTTCTTTTCCTCTCACTTTGAGGTTTTTTTTTCTTGATAGGGAAATTTTATTTAATGAAATAGCTATGGAGATGTAAATCAAACGCAATTATCTTTTTGTGCTTGTAACTTGTAGGAAGTCCATTTTCATTATTCAAAGAAATGCTTGTAACTCTTGATGATAAGCATCATCTGAAGTTAACAGAGAAGTTCCTGTAACGCCCGAGATTTTTCATCCCTTTTTCTCAAAACTCATAGAAATTTTTTTTTTCCTTCCATAAATCGGAGTCAAAACGATAAAATCAAAACCTGTTTATAATTTAAAACATCATACGGTTAAACATCGTACTGCCAAATCAAATATCCTCAGGCGCTACTCGAAAACACACGTACGAATAAATTTTGCTATGATCATAGACTTTTAAATACAAATCACTCTCCCGGGCATCCCTGAGTACAAGTCCCATAACAGTCCACAGACTCATCCAAATGAAAGTCCAGAATAAACATCTTGAAGTCTCATCTCACCCAATACAGGAGATCGTGGCACAAATAAACTCGCAGAGAGTCAAGCAGATACCTGAGTCAACGGGAATCAATCCACCGCTGAAACGAGCGTCCATCACCAGGAGCTCTCCGCACAACCTGCAAAACCTCCCGTACAACGGGGCTAAAAATAGTAGGGTGAGTATTTCATACTCAGTAGGAAAATACTCAGTAGGGGAAACCCCAAACGGTGAACTCACAAGTTCAGAAATCATGCGTCATGCAACACAAACATGAAGCAGTCAACATAATAATCATAACATGCTCAAACGCATACGATCATACCGAAGGCACCATCGTGCCATAGACGTACCGAAGGCACCATCATGCCAAAATCATACAATCCAATCAACTTACACAAACACCCTTATCTAGGGTCATACAACTTACTCGTACCACCGTACGCATACTCATACAACATACGCATACTTGTACGACCTTACTCGTACAATCGTATGCTCACTCATACAGCTTACTCATACATGTACGACCTTACTCGTACAATCAAACTTGTACGACCTCACTCGTACAGTCTGCACAAAATCATACTTACTGTCTTACTCAGAACCATATTCTCACAATCGTACTCATACTCTTACAGTCGTGCTCATACTCATACGCTTACAGTCTTACTCATACTCATACGCTTACAGTCTTACTCATACTCATATGCTTACAGTCTTACTCATACTCATACACTTACAGTCGTACTCATACTCATACACTTACAGTCGTAATCATACACAATCGTACACATATCAACGACCACTGAAGCTCATTACAACTAATAGGCTCCAGCGTCGAAAAGGAAAAGAATGCCACTGGGGCAACACCTTAACCTCCGGGGAGTGACTAGACGCCATGGACTTTTCCGAAGGTAAGGCACACCAATGCTCATGGGGCACTGGATCAAACAGGTAAGAGTAGATCCATGATACTACTTACCTGAGCGCGCAAACATAAACACCCACACATAAGGGGTCATACAGTTGCCCACCATAATGGGTCTTATAGTACCATAGAATCGCCCACCATAATGGGTCTTATAGTGCCAGAGAATTGCCCACCATAATGGGTCTTATAGTGCCAGAGATTTGCCCACCATAATGGGTCTTATAGTGCCATTGCCACTCTTGGGCAGAAAACATACAGTGCCACTTGGGCAGAAACGTACAATGCCACTCTTGGGCGGAAACATACAACGCTCTTAACAGAGCATCAAACGTCTGGGCTTACACAGCACACAGACCAAATCAGAAACATACGTCGCTCTCAGCAGAGCAACAAACGTCTGGGCTTCATACAACTCGCAGACAAAGTCAGAAACGTACATCGCTCTCAACAGAGCATCAAACGTCTGGGCTTATACAGTACGCAGACCAAATCAGAAACAACGTCGCTCTCAGCAGAGCATCAGACGTCTGGTGCTCTACACAGCACACAGACAACATCCCGCAGGATAAACACCATGGCAAGACATGATAAACGCTCGGCCAACTCATCAGCGGCCAGCTCAAACACGGAACTTAATCCGTTGAACCCTCAGGTCTCAAACTCACAACGCTATCATTAGTTGTGCTTATAATTCCAATTTGAATTAAGTACATTATGCGGTACAATTATGCCACACAACTCACAGTCCTCGACTGATCAAACTGAAGCTGAGCCCGATCCGAAACCCAAGTTCGTTAGGGCAGCGGACTTCACTTACCCATCCACATCATGGACAAAACTCATCGTACACCAAACCCTTACAGTCTTACATACTTCGCCATCCATCTTATGGCCAAATCCTCTTACACTGACATCCTCAAATAACGCTCCTCAGTGCCAACCCAGTTGTCGCCCTCTTACTTATATCTCACTTATTATTATACTTACTTTTCACTTCATAATCTGTACGTTATGCATGTACAATTATGAACACTCTTACTGTCTGACAAATGCCCAACATATAATCCACCCCAAACTGATCCATTCTAATCCTTGCCCGTCATACTCATATCCTCTGTCCTCTGTCATACGCTTACACAACCGCATCCAAATTCAGACAGAGCTTTTGTCACCTCTTATTGTCCATCGCCCATACATCTGCCCACATACTCTTACACATAACCATATCATAGGCAAAAGCCATCATACATACGTATGTCTCACACATACGTAGAACATACACATATGGTCATACATACATAACTTACAAACATGCACGCTAGCCATCACTAGCACATGCATCCACACGTCAAACATGCACGCTAGCCATCATTAGCACATGCATACATCAAACGTACACACTAGTCATCTCTAGCACGTGCACACACATTCATACATACTTCAAACATGCACGCTAGCCATCACTAGCACATGCATAATACATACATAGCATACTGACATATTTGCTAGCCATCGCTAGCGCATACATAGTCCACATCCATAAAACGTGCATACATCTCATGCATATCAATCATACCATCCAATCATGCTTACACGCACATCATGCAATCGGATCGTTACTTAACATCCAAGCATGGAATCATACAATCCTAGCATGCTGCTACTCATTCAAAGCATGCTTCATGAATTTACGAGTTCAAAGCTCCCCTACCTCGTAATCATGACGTTCGATGGCGAGCACCCGACGGTGGCGGCGTCGGCGGCGGAGTTGGCGGTCAAAACCGTTGCCTGGCTGAGAGAGCTGCTGTCCCGAGGATTTTAGGATGCGCCGAAACTATCACGGCCAAACAGAGTGTCAGATATCAATGCGGCAAAACCCGCGATCCACGGCGGCACCCTAGGGCGGCCGGGAGAAATATCGTGCCAACATAAGTGGCGGTGCGACCAGAAGTCAAGGGTGTACACTCTGAAGATCAGCCGGTGGCTAAAACGTGCTCAGCCGGCCACAAAGACGTCGAAATCGGCCGTGGACAGCACCCAACGGCAACGATTCCGGTCAACAAAGGCCCACATAAGGGCGGAGAGCGTGGGGCAACGCTCGAGAACCAAAGGAGAGGTGGAGGACAGCTCTAGTGGTCAACTCCACTTGGTGGCAAAGCCAACCGATGGTTAGGCGGCACGAATGCGGCGCCTAAACCCAGAAGTACACGCGTGGCCACATGCACACGCGGCCCAAAGGGCGGGGGAGATGGCTGAAATGAGGCGACTCATGGCCCACAAAAGCCAACAGGGCTAAGGCCCTTAGCTATGGCCAATCTAAGCGGCAACATCGCCGATCGCCACCCACAACCAATACTCATGGTGCGGGCGGCTGTGCATCTCGCACGATAGAGAGCAAGGGGAGGGTTCAAGGTCGAGCAAAGGCTATGAGGCCGTCACTGACCGAGGCCTGAGCAGGTGAACTCATCCACCTTCTGTCAAGGTAAGACATACAAATTCTTGCCCGAGGCCGTCCGGTACCGACGGCGTAAAATGGGCAAGAAGGGTCAACAGCACACATGCCGGTAAGGCGGACTAGCTGCGGCTACGGGCCGCAAGGCTGAACAAGACCCAGAGGGGTGGCCCATTGGCATCACCGGACTGGGCGGAGCCGAACTAAGGTCCACCAAAACAAATCCGGCGTCCGACTGATAACGTCAGTCACCACGTCCAAAACGGACGCAGGCCAAAAATAAGGGACGACCGGGCAAAACCCATAAGGGCGGAGCGGCCAAGGTGGCGGCGGCTGAATCGGGCATGGAGGTGTAGTCCACTGCCTTCGCCGGAGCAAGGCGAGGCTGGGGGAAGGCCGAATCGGCCGCAGATCACCGTCGGCGGCCACTGTTTGCCCAAAACAGTTCGTCGGCGGAACAGTGCACAGAGGGGGAAAGAGGGTGGGGCGGCGGTGCTGAGGCCCACCGGGCCGGGAGGAGGGGCTCCTCGCCGTCGCCGGCCCAGGGCGGAGCTGTGGCCGGCCGGTCGGGCCGTGCCGGCCCGTGGCGGCGGCGGAACGGCGTGAAACAGTGGGGGCGGAAAACAGAGCAGTAGAGAGAAAGGGAGCGGGACGGCGGAGCTGAGGCCGTCCGGGGCCGGGGGGAGTGGCCTCCCGCCGTCGCCGGCCCATGGCGGAGCCGTGGGCGGCCGGCCGGCCCTCGCCGGCCTACGGCGGCGGCGGAATCCAAAAAACACAGTAAAGGGCGGCTAACCGGGAAAAGCAGGGGCGGACGGCGGAGCGGCCGTGGGGCCGGGACGGCGGCTCCCCTGCTGTCGCACGGCCAGGGTGGAGCCGGCGCGGCGGTCCAGCGGCCCACCGGCGTCCGGCGGCGGCCAGGCACACGGATCAGACGGGAAGGGGGTGGCGGCGGTACTGTTCACAGTCCAGGAGCTTCTGGATCGGGCGATCCCGATCCCGATCCGAACTTTTCCTTTTTATTTTTATTTTCTTTTATTTTTCCAAACGTACCCCCAACGCGCGTTAACCCACTGGTTACGCGTCGAACCTCTAAAATTCGCGCCGTAAGCGCGCAACGAGGCTCGTGGCCCGCGACTAAGCCCCACACCCGACTCTACGGATATAAATACGGGGAAAAGACACAAATACCCATACGCTGAAATGTCACATTTTCCTGCCGAAAATGACCAGAAAAATGACAGAAAAATCCCAGAAAATCGTAGAAAAATCAGGGACCTTACAGTTCCAGTATGCCTCCACTGCTCCATATGTTAACACAAAAGTACTCCTTATCAAGAATTGAAATTGAAAAAGGATAGAGTTTACAAATGTGTTATAGTGTTTTGAGGTTGGAAGATGTGTTCTAGTGTTATTTGGAAATAATAAAGTTTTAGCTTTATCCTTCTTTTTGCTTTGATCCTAAAACTATGGATCTGTACTAATAGATTTATAGCTTGAGATTGAACATATTTCATGAAGTTCAGAAGTAATAACAGATTTCAGTGGTTCATCTATCCCCTTATGTCACCTAAACTTTGACTTGAAATGGTGTGATGCCTCTCCTTAGTAAGTTGTATTGTCAGCCATCTTTCACATTCTAATTGTGATTCGTATGAAGTCTGCTTTTCTGTGGACCATCTTGCCAACGACAAAATATAGGACCAAGGTTGTGGCCTGGCTTTCAGCTCTTTACATATATGTTTTGTATGAAGGGGATAGATGGACGTCTAGAAAAGCAACTCAAGTGGCTAATGATAGCATAAGTGGAAGTGTCCTCTTCTATCTTTTAACGATGGAACAATGGAATCTAACAGCTAGCTTTGCCTCCAATATAGTACAATACATTGAATTATGCTCAGACCAGGCTTTCGTGAAGCCATATGTCATGTAATATGTACGATACATTGAATTATTCTTATACTATTTTTAATTTGTCAACATTTGAACAGCAATGCATATTACATTTGTTATGCATTTATTAATATATCATTATTAAGAAAAGTCTTATTATACTTTTTTTCAAATTTTAGTAATATTATTGACGTATTATAATTATAGCTAGTGTTAATTTCTTTAAAAGTATAAGCACAATATAAAGTATAATTATTCATAGAAAATAACTATAAAACTTAATTATTACTCACAGTTCCTGGCTTTGTGTGTTATGATGTCTTGTGAGATAGTCTATGCAGATCTCAATAAATTTTTTTACCTAATTCTCTTAAGTAGGTACAAAATTTACTTAAGGGCATTCTAAAAACCAATCTAGTTGCTCTAGTTCCACCTCTTTCTGAGAGCTTAATACAGCCCACAGTTCCCACAATATAAGGTACTAGGACTCGGTATATCATTATTCATTACTGGAGATAAGTCGTCATTTGCAAAGACTTCACCTTGATTATTAAAGAATGAAACATTTTCTAAAGTTTTATACAAGACCTGGGATTGATGACTCCCAAAAGCCTTCCCAATGAATTCCACGCGGTTCACCTTTCAAAATAAGGCTAAGTTCAAGATGTGACAAACAACTTTCAAACAAAAGGACCCGTCCAAATGAGATTATTTTCTTGTTTTGATGGGTAGTTAAGCATTCCTTTCCAAGCCTCCATTTTTGGCTCTACAAAATCATCGTTTTCAAACATTTATCTGTGTTGGACTCTTTTAGAATGGATGTTCAACACAATAATGCAACAGTTAATCTTTTTTCCTCTTTAAGCAACACTACTGAAAAGGATAAAGATAAGAGCGGGATCCCCATGGAAACTAGTTAGTAGGCCAATACTCCATGTTGCTGGCTGGTTTATATGAAGTGGCCACCCAAGTTGTTAGAATAGATCAGAGACCAGACCAAAATGGCCCACACATAGATGCTAGCCTAATTACAGTGGGTTACTATTAATTTACATTTGAAAAGCTTCCACATAAATCCATGCACAAGCTAACGAGCATTCACTTAACAAATGTACTTCTGTTCACTTAATCTTAGAAAAATAAGGTTAAAATCATAATGCATGGTAGTTAACAAAATACTGTAGAAACATTCACTTAAGAAGAATTATATCCCCCAGAAAAATTAAAATCTCCATCACTCATAAACATTTAGCATGTCCAGCTTTAAAAAAATAAAGATAGAACAGAAGTCATAAAATTTCAAAAGCAAATTTCAGAATTCTATTTAATCAAATGAAAATTTTGTATGCCAGAAACTCAGATTTTTAAAAGCAATAAAACTTGTCCACCAATCATTAGTATATCAAGCACTACATTCAAGAAAGTTAGTACATATATAATTTAACCAAAGTAATTGTAAGTTTCAGACTTTGATTAGTAGTACAGACATAAAAAAACATATCCCCTTTGAATTTAAGACATTCTATATTCAACGAAGGCAAAAAAAATTCCATCATCTATGGCATCTTCCTCTAATTATGCTTGTGCTTCGCTTCAAACTAAAACAAACAAAAAAAGCATATTCAATAAATAACTTAATTAATATCCTTAGATTTTTATGACAAAATAAAGATATCATGTCCCACTTTTATATCTAAGCTATAATGTTACTGGTCATACACATATATTGACACACTAAATAAAAAATTAAACACAATCCAAGCAAATAAAAGTATATTCATTAATTAAAAGAAAAAGTATAATCATATTATACTTAACATAATAGATTAATCGTGATAAAGTATAAATTAAAAACTTCAAAATTAATAACTAAAGGTATAATTTTACATTAAGATTTTATAAGAAACTTTTAAACATTACTTTACATTTTATAATAAATCTTTAAAAAAAATCTACAAGTCATGTTGTACTATACAATTTATAAAATCCATTATCTTTAATATTTCAAAATTTTTGACGATTGCAAATTCTTTCCTGCAATTAAAATCATAATCTACAAAATCAATAAAAAAATGAAGTATAGTGAATTCTAAATTATAATATTAAGAGCAAACCTAAAATAAAATAATACTCCTTGGAAATGATACTAAAAAAACCTAAAGTATCTTCTGTAATTAAATTTTGAATTATATTTTTTAATAAATATACAAAGGATGACCATATTGTAGTAAATATAACAAGTTAATTAGTACAAAACCTAAATAAAAAACTTTAAAATAACTAATGGTATAATCAATTAAACAAACTTACATGATGTTTTAATCTGTACCTTCTTTACCCATCAGCAACATAGATATCATTGAAGCTAAAAAGAGTTGGATGCTTTTTTTATCAACTTTTTTATACATTTGTATTTTTCTTGTTACATGATGCATGTAGTAACAAAGAAATATTTTAGATTTATCCCTGCAAAGAAAGAAAATTTATAAATGCACAATAATTTTTTTAAAAAAATATTATTTACATATGATAAACTTGCAAAATTGTTGTCTGTCTTGGAATATTTTTAATTGTTTAAAATGGTCCTTCAAATTCTTGAGTAGATAGGCTAAGTTTCTCTTTCATTGTAATAACATCTTTTCCATAATTTGATAAGATAAATTTCTGTTACAAGGGAGAGTCAGACATAAAAATTAATATTTATAAATTTTATAGTAAAATATAAATTTATAATTTGCATTAAAAAATTACCAATTTCTTTGCATCTAGTTCACATTTGCCCACAAAATCATACTTTGACAGAAGTGAATTATAATGACTCCATCTTTCCTCATCATCATACACTAGCAAATGCCATTGATAATTTCCTTCTTAGTTGTCATCTAATTTTGATGGAATTGGAAATATTTGATACCTTGATTTGCCCTTTCTCTTTATGAATTCTTTGCAGAGTTCTTCTCTTTCAATTGGATCATTGAGTTTGTACTGTATTAATAAAATATTAATTTTGTCAATACGAAAATATATAATATATAAATAATATAGAACATTGTAATTTTACAAAGCAAACTTCCAAATGATAAGGCATGATGGAAGTAATATGTTGCATTTTGTGATACAATTCTCCCCTCTTCAACATCAACTTTTAATTGTTCATGCAACACAATACCATATGCATTTATGATCTGTGCATTTCCAAGACCGTAGATTTAAAAACTAAATTTATATACCAAAAATTAAAAATTGAATATATGTACTCACGTTAAAAGATACTTCCATATCATTAATCAAAGTACATATCTATGAAAAATGTACTTTTTCGTTCACATCTTCTCCACTTGAAAAAAAAAGTTGAAAGTAAAAAAATTTATAAACAGAATGAGTCAAAATTGTGTTGTTGATATGAAAGATATAAATTGTTGATATTGTAAAGAGAACTACATTAAAGAGTAAATTTATACATTTAAAGCTAGCGCAAATTTACATTAAAAATTAGGAATACTTACTACTCTTGATTTCTCTCCACTTTAGAAAATATCTTTTGATTGTCTTTAGACAAAGTTGACCACACTTTTTCTTTTTTATTTTTATTTTCTTGGATGTCTCTTCTTTCGATAGACCCATATCTTTTCTTTTTCTCTGGATCTTTTCTCCTTTAACTTGTTTATCATATTTATAAATAGAGTCATCCTTTTCAGTTTTTGCTGGTCCTCCAGTCCTTGTCTTGACACCTTTCACTAAAAAACTTTTCATTTTATTTTTCTTCTCCATCTTTCTTTTTCCTTCCCTTGTTAATATGCCTTCCCCTCTTGATGAAGATGGCCTTAACATAGGTTTTTCTGAAAGAGGACATTCTTTGAATCCAACATTTTCTTCCAAATGTTCAGCTGCCAAAGAAAATAAATTGTCATCCAAATCTAACTTTTTTTCTCCAAGATATTTTTTTTTCTTAAACAATCAACTTCTTGTTTCAATCTCATTTCAGAGATGTGATTCAAATCCATCTCTTTCTTTTCTTGCTTTTCTTTGAGTAGTTGTTCTTCAAGAACATTCCTTTGACTTTTTTGTACTTCCATTTCTTCTCGAAGTAAATCAACTTCCACATTCAATGAAATTGTTACTTTTTTTGTTGCAGCTATTTCTTCAGCTAGAAAATCAAAAATGATTTTTATCATTATAAAAAAATAAGAAATATAAAACATGATATCATAATAAAATATAGATAAAAATTATATTATAGAAATGTAATTACTCAACTTTATTAAAATAAAATTGTATTAAATAATACCATGCAAGAATCAAGATTGAAAATTGTACATTACATTGTTTTTTTATCTTCATTTGAAGCTCCAATTTTTCTTCCATTTGTTTAGACAATATTTCTTCAAGCAACTTTTTCGCCTTCTTCTCAACATCTAATTCAGTTTTAAGTGTCTCAATTTCAATGGTTAAACTTGTCATAGGAGAGTCCTCTACAAAACAGTAATAAAGTATTTTAATGTAAATATGCTAATGAAATTAACATAGTATGGATTAACTTACCAAAACTATATGGAGCATAATCCCTTTTGTCATTTTGATTCTTTGACCCTGGAGAATCTATAATTTATGTCAACGAGGAGAATAAATAAAGCTAGGGAATATATTTTAAAATCAACATATTATTAAATATAAATCATATTCTCTATAAAAGTATATTAATATATTTAAAAGAAATAAAGAAAGAGAATACAACCTTCTTTATCTTCATTTACTATCTTCATCTTGTTTTTAAAACATTTCTTCTTTATTCTTGTTTTTCGAGGGGTGACCTGAAATTAAAATATATCATGTATAAAACTTGATAAATTACAAAATTAACAATCATATTCTAAAAGATATTAACAATTAATATTTTTTAGAATATTCTAAAAATTACCACTTCTTGTTTGACCTCTGCATGTCTTATCTTATTCAAAAACAACCTCTCCTCGGTAGTCAATTCTACTCTGCTTTCTATAACCTGTATTTATATATTAATAAGAACATGTTCATTAATTTAAGATTCTACAAAAATAAAATTTTACTTATAAAAAAAACTATTACCATTTCATCTTTAATATCTTGAAAATTTCCACTTGAGAATACTTTGTTAACTTCTCTCATGCTCCACTTTACAAATCTTGGAAATGAGTATGTTGTTGCTTTTCTTTCAACAACATTAGTATGTTCACATAAAAAATACTGAAAAAAATATATATGTTAAAATTTGTATATAATTTATTCTAAAAAGTAAATTAAAATATAAAGTTTTCTTACCAATAAAAGTGCTACACAACCTGTAACATCTTTTGGATTAGGTTGTCTTTCAATTGATGACATCAAGTTTAGCCTAATATGCTGAGGCCAAGCATATGTAGACATCTTGTCTATATCCTCCACAAATTCTAAATAAGACCAAGGAATTGAAAAAGCCTTTGTGGGGCATAAAAGAGTGACAACTGTATAAAGGGTTAGAAGTCTAGCTACATCCTCGTTTGCAAGTTTACTTTTAGATTTGACTGCCAATTCAAGTGACTCTTGTATGAAATTTTTTTCCAAATGTTTCATCTTTAATCTCCTTTGCACAAAAGTTGAATCAGGCTTCATTTTACTAGGTTTCAATACTATTGTAACATCTCCCATTGGTATTCCAAATATAACTGAAATGTCCATGTCTGTCACTTCAATATACTTTGATGCTATCTTAAATTTATGAACATTCTTATCATATAGTTTGATCAATTGTAAGCAATCTTCATCTACCTTTTTGGAATCGACAAAGCCAATTTCATTATCTAAAAAGACCTTAAAAATACACCAAAAAGGTGTTCTCTCCAATATATCAATCTTTTCTCGATTAAAATATTTTCTGTTCTTTTCAAAAAATTTGGAGAGTACATAAGGTAGATTTGTATTGAAGTCTTTCCTGCAATCATTAAAGCATAATAAGAAACCTAATTATTTTAAACAAATCTCAAAAACACAAAGTATAATTATATTGTAGAACAATCTCAAACAACACGAAGTATAATTATATTTTAAAGCAATCTCAAACTAACACGAAGTATAATTATATTCTAAAACAATTTTCAAACTACATGAAGTATAATTATATTTTTAAAAAATATCAAACTACATGAAGCAACAAGAAGTAAAAGTTTAATTTAAAACAAACTTCAAACATCATGAAGTATAATTATATTTTAGAACAATCTTAAACTACATGAAGCATAATTATATTTTAAAGAAATCTCAAACAACATGAAACAACACGAAGTACAATTATATTTTAAAACAATCTCAAACTACATGAAGTATAATTATATTTTATTAATAAATTAAAAGTAAAACTATATTCTTCAAAATAATAAACAATCTGACAGAGAATTTCTCCACTAATACAATGGATCAATGCACTGTTACCAACTCACATAGACATTTGAAATACATGCATACATAATATTTTACTTGCTAATTGACTAAATCTAATAGAACCCAAAAGATTCAGCGTAGAAAAAAGACAACCACACCAAACAAATGACTTGAGGGTGGTCTTGCATCATCTTTTCAGAAATCAACCATAAAATATAAACATACAAATACAAACAGATTAAAAATAAAACTATATTCTACAAAATAATAAAAAGTATAGGGACATTCTGAAAATGAGATAAATTTTGATCAGACATGCAAAATAAAATTATACTTTTGAAATCATTTTAAAATCATACTTTGAATGTTTGTATATGATACAAAAACGTAAGAAAAAAAGTTAAAAGAAGAAGGATTAAAAGAAAAACCGCCATCAGGAGCAGTGTCAGTTAGATTTTTTGAAGAAACTCGATCAGTTGATGAAATGTCTTTTTCTTCTTCAGGAATCCCTTTTACGTTACTGTTGATGATAACCTAACTTGGCCAAGAAGAAAGGAAATGGTAGCGCGATGGAGAAAGTTGTGAAATGAAAATCGATTGATGGAGAAAGTTGTGAAATGAGAATCGATTGATAGAAAAAGTTATGCAATGAGAATCGATTGACGGAGAAGGTTGTGAAATGAGACTCGATCGATGGAGAAAGTTCTGAAATAAGAATCGATCGACGGAGAAAGGTGTGAAATGAGAATCAATTGACGAAGAAGGTTGTGAAATGAGACTTAATCATCAGAGAAAAGGTTTCAAATGAGAATCGATTGACGGAGAAGGGTGTTAAATGAGAATCGAATGACAGAGAATGGTCTTAAATGAGAATCGAGCGACCGATCGGATATTAAATAATAGGGATAATATTATACATTAGCTATTTTTGATTAGTGTTAAAATTATTTAATTTAATAAAGTTTTATCGGGACTAATAAGATATTTGAAGTTAATTTTATCCTTATCGGTCGCTCTTCCTTAAAATTTCTCTCCCATCCCCAGCATCTTAAAATATGTTCTTAACTTTACCCTACTTTTCTTCTTTTGACCCGGTCTCAGCCCCCCTTCCTCCTTCTTTGACCCGGTCTCAGCCCCCTTCTAGTTTCTCCTCGTTGATCGCGGTTGCGGTCGGAAGCGTGGACACGACTGCCAAGAGCCTCCTGGCTCTCGCTGGAGGCAGGGCTTGGCTGTGGCCTACTGGCGCTGGCTAGAACCTCATCTGCCCCGGCTCTGTTCCAGAACCAGATGTGATCCTGGGGCCCTTCTTAGTCACATGATCTGCATGTTCCATTCTCCAAACTAGAGAATAAGTAGGATATTTTTGTGCTCTAATTGGGGACAGAGTTTAAGTGAGGTGCAATATAGCCGCAGCACGAGACTTTATGCTAGACAATTCGGAGAGTCCCGTGTCACTGACACTGAATGGTCGTCTCCACTCATCTCCTGTGGTCATATCATACCAGCACTTGGGTTCCTAAGGGATCCCGAGGAGTTCATCCATTCGAGCGGTAAATGAGCAAAAGCTTTTGGCTTTTGAATTGGTAGTTCTAACAAAGAGCATACAAATTACAATTACAAGATAAGTCATAAGTAAAAAGTAGGAATATTCTCAAGTCGCAAATAATCTGTATGGATTACTAAAAAATGGAAGAATTCGATGAAAGATGAAAAATTTGGCTTTATTCCCTTCACTCGTTTGAGGACCAGGGTTGAATGTTGAACTCCGTGGATTCAATCGGAAGGACTCCACTGGAGGCATAGCGACTGGTGGTAAACTGGTAATGGCCGAGGAACAGTTCTGCATGGAGATGTTCTTGGCGAGCAAAGCTTGAGAGTGCCTCTGATGCCTGCTGGTGGTAGTGGGTTTCAGATAAAAACCGAGCAACGGTGTGCAGACTCCCCGACCACCAGACACTTGTTTTGCAGTAAACTCCATAAAAATAAACAACAAGAAAGCTAGAACTGTAACTGCTATGGTAGGGGGAGAGAGACCAAACAAGAGTGGATTTCCCAGATAAATCTCTTGTAGTTGCAAAGGCTGGCAAAGGCTATGCGCCATTTTTCGCATTGATGAAACTATAAAACCACTTGGCAACTGGCACGATGATGGAGCCTAGCTCAAGTTCTGTCGAATTCCAACTAGTTACTTCCTCCTTCCTCTTCAGGGTCCCTTTATATTCTCTGAAACGACTTACCCACGAGACCTTCATTCGCACGTTTTTATGACACCTTAATTGACTAGTGATATTATTGCTTATGTTTCCATTTTCCAACAACGTGCGCACTCATGGGAAAGAAAATCACGAGAGGCCCGTGGGTCAAACGGTGGACGATAACATGCACGTAATAGTACAGCAAGTTGTAACTCTTAGGAAGCTGCCGATATACTTCGTAGCATATCGATCGTACACCATTCATGTCTCCACACGAAGTTTTTCTAATTTTCCTAGCTCTTTTCCCACTGTTTTAACACGTACAAAAGGGTATCTGAAATTTACAAAGCACATAATTAGAGATTTTTAAAATAATCATAATAAATAACTATCTACAACTCCACCCTTCTGATCATGCAAAGCTTATTCCTCCCCTACAGTGTTGTAAAACATACAACTATGTTGAGTATAGAATACAGATTGGGTGAAATAATCAAGTAAAATCATAGTTTAATGAAAACTTTAATTCGACTCTAACTTTTCAAGTCAAAATCCGTAGTCTCAAGTTAACATGACTCCATGATTAGCTGCAATCACTCTTCGAGGTCGACTTTAAAAACTCATGATCAAAGTTCATTAGACTCCATCTTACCTATAATGCCTTTTCTTTTCAAAAATTTAAAAAAAAATAATTAAAACTTATTCAACTATGATTTTAATTTTTTTTCAATCAAGTATAATTATATTATATTAATTAGTACTTCTTCTATCCCAAATTAATAGTTTTATTTGATTTTTAAAAAACATTGGAGAGGGGCTGTTGAAGGCCTAAAGAAAAAGTAAGGCGAATCCACTACATTTTATCCTGAATGAATTGCAGATCTCCCAAGGCTGCTATGAAATACCAGACACTTGGATAATTTACCATCAAGACTTTCTGTAGATTGTATGGTAGGACAGTTACACAAGACAGAAATTAGTGATGAGAATCTTAAAGATCAGAAATGGAAAGAAGAAAGATTACAATCAAGTTTATCTTTTTACTGCTATGAATTTTGTGTTGGTCTTTTATCAAGGTCTTGGTCATTGGATATAAACAACACAAAGCTTAGTTTAATACCTATGGTTTTTGAGTCCAAGTTTGTGACACAACACATTCATGCAATAAAGTTTATTACAGACAACTCAAATTTGAGACACTCTGATGAATTACTTATCAGGTTTAGCTGTGGATTTTTAATTCTTGCTGAATATAAACATTCCCTAGGATAAGTCAATGAGTTTGTAAATATCAAACTTCTAAGACATGTTGGCATGGTTGATATTGATCAACAACTTAGAATGACAAAAATGAAGCCCTTGGTTCTTTATATGATGAAAGAATACCAAAATTATGACTGTTGGCCTATTTTACCATGTTTGCAAAGTTTCTTATTGTCTCTCTCTAAATATGAATTTCAAGGACCTTATACACATGTTTAGCTTTATGTGAACCCATGACATTTTTTATTCTAGCCTCACCAGTTAGACATTCATGCTACATTTGACTCATTGAAAGAGTTCTCAACAGTTATAGCTCTTAATATAATATCCTGAATTTTCTTAAGTTTCAAAAATTAAATACATAAAAAAATAAGGTGTTTGACCATTTGACCTTCTTAGTATAATAAATTCCTCCTTATATAGAATTTGTGGCTGAAATCCTATAAAGTGAGAAAGTAGACTAAAATAACTTTGAAACACCACCAAGAACATGCGAATCGGAGTCCGAGTGAAGAAGATATGACTATTCGAAGTTGAACATATCATATCAGTGTTTTAAAAACCGAACCGGACTGGCTAATCCAACTGGGTTCAACCCTGAATTTTACAACCAGACTCATTGTAAAAAATAGGCTGGTTTAAGTGGATTTCCGGGTTGGTTTAACCCATCCGGGTTAGTGTGACCTGGCCGGTTAAACCATAAACTCGGAGTTCCAGTCCGCTCCAGTTCGGTTTTTAAAATATTGCATTGTATAGGGCCCCTTCACCTGATTTAAACATGTATTTAGGCCGTTTAAGTCATTTTGCGGGCCTAGTTGTTTATAATTCTAAAATTAATTTTTAGTAGCCCAATTAGGTGGCCTAATTAGTGGGAATTGACCCAACTTTTAGGGGGATTAGGAACCCTAATCTCATGCTTATAAAAATAGATGATTAGGGCACAAAGGGGGACTTTTGCCCGATGGGAGGGGAGAAGGTGGTGAACAGTGAGACTCCTGCGGCAGCAGATCGACAACAAATCGGCGAGTAATGTAAGATCATTGTTGTTGTCTTTGATGTAATATTAATGAAGATTTATTAAATAAATTTGAATGAAAATTAGATCTCTCCACTACGTAATTTACATGAACAGTGATTTCTGCTATAATTTCGTTGAACACTTATGTTGTCTGTAATTTCGTTGAACACTACATACTTTTTGTAAATTTTTTGATTCTACTGGCCATCCGCCAATCAGAGAGCGTTGGTCGGCCAATGACCAGCCAGCAGTCGACAAGCAGCGGCTCCTTGCAGGCCGGGCTCTGGCAAGCAGCCGCCGCTGAACAATATGCCGGATTGGTGCAGAGGAAGATAAAAAGAACAAAACAAAAACAAAACACGGGGGCGCTGTTCCTCCTGTCGTCGATGGCCTGTGACAGGACCTGGCCTCCCGAAACTATCGTGCAACAATGGTCTAGTTGGGCCGGTCCATCTCCAGGTCGAGATGAGTGGTTGGTCGCCACCGTGATTAGTTGTAAAAAATAGGGGGCCGATTTGGCCACCGGCCGAACACCGAATGGCGGCGGGACTGACCCTGTCGATTTCGCCTTGATCCGATGGTCCGAAGGCACTAGGCTGCCCACCCCTCCTCCGTGGTAGGGGGCCGGCACCGCTAGCAGCCTCTGGTTGGTCGAGGGGAAGACGACCCACTCGAGGGTCGTCTACTCCCTGGACCGGGTCGGGTAACCTGACCGGATCTGGTAAAAAAAACAACTTACTTACACTCTAATTGAATCTGGCTCAGTTCAGTGAGTTAGAGTAGTCAAAAAAATTTGGAAAAAATTCTAAATGACCTTGAGCGTATGTCGAGTGTCCGTACCAAGTTTCAGACCGTCCCAAAATCTTTGAAATTACCAATTTATCCTTGTGAGTTGAAGCGTAGAATAATAATTATTGAGTGGATTTAAAAATTAAGAAAAATCCTAGTAAGATTCTAGTGAGTATCCTAAATTGGGACCAAGCCACAAGATCGGGAAAAATCCTATTAAATAGATAATTGATTATTTTACCCCTAAGGTTAAGGTAAAATATTTAATTGAACCGGGGTCGGTTCAAGGGGTTTACGACCCTGTTAAATAGTAAGAAAATTACCTCGGCTTTATAATATCAAGGTGTACCCGTGTGATTAGTTTTGGACCTTTTAGGGTTCAGGGAGGCCCTAAACAAAAAGACAGAAATACCCTTATAAGTGAACTGGCCCGCATTCATGTGAATGAAATTAACAGGCCAATATGATACAAAAACCTCAAGTAATTAAATACTTTGATGAGAACAGAAAGAGCCTTGTCCTAGGTAAAATAATTACCTTAATGCCCTTAGTGCATTATGATCAATTTTTATAAAGATTTAATAAGTTAACCCAAGGAGGGTTAGGGAGTGTGAGCTCGAACAATTCTAATATCATTATTGAATTTGATTATTGATATTATAATCTGTTTGGACCTTTGTGGTTCTGATTGTTTATGTTGTTAATTGTTTCGATATTTGATATTGATGTTGTGATAGTAACTTATCACTAGCTTAAGATTATTGAAAGATTAATTAATGGGGTTGATAGCTTTGGATTGGGTGAGAACACCTAATCAAGATAAAGACTATAATACCTCAAAGGGGTATAGGACTAGTTCATAGAATGAACAAAGCCTTTGACCTGACAATTTTCCTTGGTTGATGAACTGATGGTAGTTTCGAGTTTTAAACCCTAGTCTAGAAGGGACTAATAGGGTTTGGGATAGTCCTTCAAAATCCTGGCTTATTGATGAGCAAGATAGGGTTCATAATGGTTTCCTGACTTTTAGCTCTATTGAGGAGCTGCTGATTTGACCGTGTAGTTCCATCTCCCATTGGAGGGAGCTCTGTGTGAGTTAGGCTCACCACATATCTATTGAGGATCTTTTAGAATACATGCATTTAAATTAACTGACATCCTGCTTGGTTGGCTTTTCCCTCCACTTCTGTTTAGGTGCAGCTGTGGGTCATGCCCTTCCACTCTGGTCAAGTCCTTTGTGGGCTAGGAGGGGTGATGGTACTTCCTGGTGGATTCCAGTGTGTTTCGTCATTAATTTACCTTTGAGGATGGTCTATGGTGAGTTTATCATTTGTCACTTAGGTTGACATCTAATGAGTTTTTCTGTTATTGGGATTAGATGGGGATATTAATTATCAAACAATGGTTCGAGAAATAATTAATAGCATTGTTTGATATTGCTTGTTTAATTAGAACAAGCGGAATGATTAAAGAACTTGCATACAATGTAAGTTATTTTAAAATACTTAATCATTCCATGTGTGATGCTTTGCTTCTCAGGATAGTACAAATTTATAGGCAGAATTATGTCAGAATCCGATGTTGTTGTAAACATTGGAGATGTTGTCTAATTAGTATGTAGGCAACTAACGTCGGGTGATGTTGGCCCGATCTGAAAAACATTAAATTTTATTTTTGTCCTTCGGAAATGCTCTTCAAAGGGGAGGAGATGTTTTGTTGTCTATTTGGTCTTGTTTGTTTGCAGGTTCTTTAGATGGGCAGGTTGTGAGATGAGGACGTCGGTGGGCGATTGAGGACAACATTGCACTGGTTAGATTTATTTTTTTACTTCTAAAATCTTGTAGGTAATTGTAATTACTGGCGTGAGAGTCAACTTTACTTAGTTAATTATTTTCGGACATATGACAGACTTGTACTAGAAGGTTAACCTGTTGTTTATCGAATTTTCATGTGTAATAACATCATATGTTTTGATATTCATATTTGTGAACCCTAGTTAACACGAATTGGATATTTTAGTCGATTGATTTGATTTAAATAAAAAAAATTCGTGATTTATTGCATGTCCTTTATTTAAAAAAGTTTTAAAAATCCGGGTCATGATACTTAAAGTGGATTTTCAAAGAAAAATTACATCAATTAATTCAGTGATGTACTCTACTTATGGATATAAACCTAACTCTAATGTCATAGTGAAGAGGCACCATTTTGCATAGGAGCTTGGAAATTTTACAAACTGTCAACTTACATGGTTTGAGGAATCTCCTCTTGTTTTGCAATTTCATCATTTTGTATGGCTTAGTGATAGTAAGTGTGTGTGGAACTTCTTTACAAAATTGAAATGTCATATGGGATTACAAGCAGGGTTTGTATGGAATATTACTTGATTTATTGTTATAATGAAGTTTCAGGTTCCATGCCATTATGAACAAGCGTCGACAAAGTGTTGTTGTTATTGCCTATTAGCGACGCATAAGACAAAGCGTCGCTAATAGTGCCTATTAGTGACGCACACTATGCGTCGCTATTAGTAAAAATACATCGCTAATAATAAATTATTAGTGACATTTATTTCTTAGTGTCGCTAATGATAAGTTATTAGCGACGTTATTCTATACGTCACTAATAGAAAACTAATTTTTAAAAATAAAAATAACTTATTAGAGACGTATAACTATAAGCATCGCTAATAAATCCATATTAACGATGCTTGCGTATACGTTGCTAATATATAAGGTTTTTTTAAAAATACTTATTCAAAACACCACTAGTAATATAATATTAAAAATTTTAAATGTAATAGTGATGCTCTGTAAAGTGTCGTTAATACATTTTAAAAAATTTAAAAATGCTTTAGGCGATTTTTTTTATAAAAAATTCTCAGTGAGCCACCGGAGAAGGGAGAGGGGACCAGAGGACAGTGGGGCCCTAGAATCTGGCCCCCCTCTATCCCCAGATCCGCCACTCTCCTTCCCCCCTCCTTTGAAAATCAGAGGGGGCGGAGCAGGGGGAGCAGGGAGGCCAGAGCAGAGGGGAGAGGGAGGACGGCAGTGCCGTCCTCTGGCCCCTACTGCCGTCCTCTGGCCCCCCCTCCCCTCCTCCCTCCCATCCTCTGAAAATCAAAGGGGAGGAGGAAGGAGGGGGGACCGGAGGAGGTGGGAGCGGATGCGGGGTGGCCGGGACCAGAGCGGAGAGGGGTGGCCGGACGCGGGTGGCGGAGGGCGGCCAAGGGGTGGGCACAGGAGGGGAGGAGCGGTGGGGGGGAAGTGGGGCAAACAATGGTAGACGGGCGGCGGACAAGCTTTGAATGACGGATGGCAGCAAACGGTGGTAGAGGGCAAACGGCGATAGGGGGAAGAGAGGGGGGAGGGAGATGTCGAAATACACCCATCGGGTCATTTTTGCATGGCACGTGCACCTTTTTTTAACAATGCATAGAAAGCATCGCAAATGATTTGCAACGCTTAATCTATGCGTCATAAAAAATAGCTTTTAGGGACATTTATAAATCGTCGCAAATAGTTCAATATTTGCGACATATTTTCAAACATTGCTACTTGTTTGCATTTGCAATGCTTACAAATAAGCATTACAAAAAGTGTATTATTTGTGACGCTTATCCATAGCGTCGCAAAAACTACTAGTTTCTCCCTCCCTACTCTCTCTCTCTCCTCACCCCCTATCTTCTCTCTCTCCTCCCTCTCTCTTCTCACTCACTCTCTCTCCCTCTCTCCTCACTCTCTCTCTCTCTTCCCTCTCTCTCTCCTCTCCTCCCTCTCTCTCCTCTCCTCTCCTCCCACTCTCTCTCTCTTCCCTCTCTCCTCTGCTCCCCACTCTCTCTCTCCTCCCTTTCTCTCCTCTCCTTTGTCTCTCCTCCCTCTCTCCTTTCCTCTCCTCCCTCTCTCTCTTCCACTCCTCTCTTTCTCCCACTCCTCTCTCTCCCTCTCCTCTCTCCCACTCCTCTCTCCCCTCTCCCTCCTATAGCAACAAATAGCAATATGCGTCGCTAATAATATTTTTTTATTTTTAAAATATAATAATTTATAAAAAATCTTAAAAATTAAAAATTAATTAATCTGCCTCTGCTCTCTCCCCCTCTTCTCTCTCTCTCCTCCCTTTCTCTCTCTCTCCCTTTCTCTCTCTCTCTCTTCTCTCTCTCTCTACACACTATCCTCTAATTTCAATTTTTATGATTTTTATTTTTAAAATTAATTTTCAAATATAAAAAAGAAATAAAATAAATATTATTAACAACATATAGGAATATACGTCGCTAATACCTACCCTATTAGTGGCACATTTCTATGTCGCTAATAATATTTATTTTATTTCTTTTTTTATTTTAAAATTATAATAATTTATAAAAAATCTTAATAATTAAAAATTAATTAATCTCCCTCTCCTCTCTCTCCTCCATCTCCTCTCTCTCCCTCTCCCTATCTCTCCCCTCTCTCTACTTGCTCTCTGTCTTCTCTCTCCCTCTCCTCTCTCTCTCCTCCCTATGTCTTTGTCTCTCTCCTCTCTCTACACACTATCTGTAAGATCCTGATCTTGAACCGATTTAAATTCATTTCTTTTAATTACTTTTGTGTGGTTTAATGTCAATTCTGATCGATTCTAGATAATGTTTGAAATTTGAGTATTTTCGAAAGGTTTTAACTAAAATCAGCTTCATATTTATAGGTTTTAAGTGAATTTGAGTCAATTGTGAATTTTTAGGATTTTTTAGAATTTTCATAAATTTCTTTAAAATTAGGGTTTGGCAGGACTCCTTGTGGACCCCATGGTCGAATTTGGGGTTTCTGGTCTAAAATGTTCAAGACACCAAAGGAAGTCATTACAAAAATTTTCATAATTTTTCTGGTCTTAATTAGGGCTAAAACGACCAAAATGCCTACTCTTCGTTAAAAATCTTATTTATACCCCAAGAGTTAGTTAGGTTTACCCATTCCTTCCTATAAAAATAAATGGGCTGAGCCATTTCCAAATTAGGAATAGGTTATGCAAGGGTTTTTAGAGCCTAATCCCCAATTAGGCCCTTAGAGGAAGTGATTAGAGGTATGTTCTTTCCTAACCCTGCTTAATCATTAGGGTTTTTTCTAAACCTATCTTAATCTATTTTCCTCCATTGATTCAACCCAATTTTAAACTAATTAATCACTGTTTTACTCCTCTTTTCCAAACCCTAACCTTCAAAATTTTGCTTATATGCTTCTAAAGCTCTAGATCTAAGGTTTGCTTTATGATTTTCAAGGGTAAATCGAGTTTAGATGTGTATTAATATAAAAATCATGCTTTTGGAAGGTTTCGGAGGTAATTGAAGGATTAATCCAACTCAAATCAAGTGGAGAGGTACTAGTTTTTTAAATCTCAGCCTTGTTGTGGTAAAAATCTCGATATTTATAGATTTTTCTTGAATAGGTTTCTTGATTAAGGTTTTAATGGTAGATTTATGAAATGTTAATCTCTTGCCTTTATTTCTTAGGGTTTTACCTTGAAATGGGTTTAATTAGCTTTTTGGACTATTTGATTGGATTTTGATGGTGTTGAGGCTTGGGATGAAGGTTTTGTGATTCAACAATGGTGCTTCGGTTTTGAATTTAAAAAGAAAGAAGAAGGCTTAAACTATGTGTAAGCGATCGATCGAGCCAACTGGCCGATCGATCAGGCCATTCGAATGGCCTACCAGGCCGATCGATTGGCCACAACAGTTTTTGCCCATTTTTTATTTTCTTGTTTATTTCACTGTTTTCCTTTCAATTGATGCTTCTAATGTCTATGGGAAGTGTTTTATATTGGAATTAAGCCACTTGAAGGATGTAGAATTTGTGATGGAGGTTTGTGAAGTATGCTTGGGTACTTGTTATGTGGAATTATAGGTTTATAGTAATACATGTTAATATTGAATTACCTTGAATCTATGGATAATAGAATTCATATAATTAGAGTAAGTTTCTAGCAGGGATATTACATGGTAAAGGATAAGACATTTTATCTTATAATGAGAATGGATTATGGGTGAATGATGCTATTATGTTGTGGCTTCATGTGTAGAATAATCATGCTTGTAGGAGTTGAGCATTTGATTTCACATGAATAGATTTAAGGTTTATGGTAAGTTTCACCTTTGATTTCAGTTGGAAATCATGATTTGAATGTGTTTAAGCATGTGAGTTACCTTATGAGCCTATGTTAAAGCATTGGTCATGTGTTTAGGATATGCATGAACACACACATATGAGGAATCTACTATGAAATCGTAGTTGATTTTGATTCGATTATGATGCATGAGGGGACTGATGGGAGCACATTTCATGTGTTGGAATTCACGTAGATCTTGCTCATGGATGTATCATGATATCATGCATCATAGAACAGACTTCATGAATAAGATGTTACCGATGTTTAGCCAGAATTGATCAATTATATACAATGATGTGAGATTACATGTCAGATTAATCAATCGGTGACTTAATCGGAACTTGGTTGGTCCGAAATGACATGATTTCGATTTAAGTTCCTGTATGGATCCTGTATACTCCCGGGTTGAGTCGAGTCAAATTGAGTTATGTGGGGACGAGTTGTGTACTTGTCTTGCGGATGAGATTAGTTATTGAGATTATCTAGACCCTTAGAATCCAGCTCATTTGTCCGAGTGCACTGGCTTACCAGGTACTATTGCTTGGGACTTTGGTCTTAACAAGCAGGGCTGCTCGGGAGTTTAGGCTTGATGGGCAGGGGTTGCTTGAAGGTTTTGGCCTTGAGGAGAAGGGGTTGCTTAAAGGCGTTGGCCTTGAGGAGCATGTCTATTTGATACAGGTTTGCTCGAGGGCTTCGGCCTTGAAGAGCAAGTTTATTCTCTCTGTGTATGGACTTGCTTGTAAGACTAGTATGTGTAAGACACTTATACATACATGATTAATGAGAATGCTGATGTATGATTTGAATGTATGTTAGAGATACATCTCATATAGGTTTATGTAGTGTTATGCATGATCTCAATATGTGGTAGAGACACTTCTCATGTGGTATTTGTAATATTCTGAATGATCTGAATTGTGTGATGGAGATACTACTATGCAAGTTTATGATATATGAATGCATGATCTAAATGTTGTGGTTGAGATACTATTATGCAGGTTTATGTGAGATAGTTACTTTATCAGAAAGTGTGTGAAGGACACTTCTCATGCGGTTTATGTGTGATATTATGCTTGTTTTTGTTATATATGAATTATTACCTATACATGATGGATGTTAGGTTATAACTTTATCCTTTATGCATTGACTTTGATATGGGTGTCATATACATGTTAGTTCTTATGTTTATGGATAAATAGGGGTTTAGCAAGGGAATGATTAAAATAAGGTATACCATGTCAATTATGAATCGGAATTGCTATATTGTCATGCCATGATGGTTTTCTAATTATTATCTTTGTATTCAAACCTTATTGAGTTTCACCCTACTTTCTTTGTTTTTGTTTTGGGGCTGCATGGTTCAACATGCAGTTGGGCAGGACCCTTTGTTTGAGGAACGGTCGGGGCGAACATTGGATTAGGCGTGGATGCCTCTAGACATTGTTATGTTTTTCTGATTACTCCGTTATAATGATAGAACATCATATATGGTGGTTCTTGTTTTCACACTTATGTTATATTATGTTTTTAGATTTGTTTGAGACTTTGATTCGAGCCATGTTTGTTGGCTTAGCATTATAAGTATGTGGGTATAAGACTTGTGGATTAGTTATCTTTTATTCTACTTATTACTCTTGCTCAAAGGTTATGTGGTACATAAACTCTGTTAGTTAGATTGGCACTAGGAGGGGCTAAGTCTTCTGCTATCCATTAATCACTTTCACCATCGCCCTGCGTGCTTGACCGGCCCTTAGACCAGGTTCGGCTCGGGTTGGGCGGTGCCGGGGTGTGACACTATCTCTCCTCTAATTTTAATTTTTTATGATTTTTTTTATTTTTAAAAATAAAACAGAAATAAAATAAATACTATCAGCGACGGATAGGAATATGCGTCGCTAATACCTACCCTATTAGCGACGTATATTCCTATGCATCATTAATAATATTTATGTTATTTGTTTTTTATTTTTAAAATATAATAATTTATAAAAAATCTTAAAAATTTAAAATTAATTAATCTCCCTCTCCTTTCTCTCTCTTTTCTCTCTCCTCTCTCCCCCTCTCATCTCTGCTCTCTCTCCTCCTCTCCCTCTCCTCTCTCCCTCTCCTCTCTCCCTCCCTCTCTCTCCTCCCTCTCTACACACTATCTCTCCTTTAATTACAATTTTTTATGATTTTTTTATTTTTAAAAATAAAAAAATAAAGTAAATACTATTAGCGATGCATATTCATATACATCGCTAATAGACTAGGTATTAATGACGCATAACAATATGTGTCACTAATACCTACCCTATTAGCGACGTATATTCCTATGCGTTGTTAATAATATTTATTTTATTTATTTTTATTTTAAAAATATAATAATTTATAAAAAAAATTAAAAAATTAAAAATTAAATCTCTCTCTCCTCTCTCCCCCTCTCCTCTCTACTCTCTCTCTCCCTCTCATCTCTCCTCGCTCTCCTCCCTCTCTCTATCCTCCTTCTCTCCCTCTCCTCTCTCCTCTCTCTCTCTCCCTCCCTCTCTCTTCTCTCTCTACACACTATCTCTCCTCTAATTTTAATTTTTTTATGATTTTTTTATTTTTAAAATTAATTTTAAAAATAAAAATAAAATAAATACTATTAGCAATGCATATTAATATGCGTCGCTAATAGACTAGGTATTAGTAACGCATAACAATATGCGTCGCTAATACCTACCCTATTAGCAACGTATATTTCTATGCATCGCTAATAATATTTATTTTATATATTTTTTATTTTAAATTCATAATTATTAGCGACACTGTTTAATAAGTATTGGCATTATTAAAACAATTAGCAACACTTTTGATAAAGCGTCGCTAATAGTAATAATTTTTTCTTTTTAAAAAAATAAAAATCTTTTAGTGACGCTTGGTATTATGCGTCGTTAATAATTACAGTAATAGCGACACTTATTAAAAACATAGCTTATTGTTTTTGTGAAGCTTAATTATGCGTCGCAAATATCAATTTTTAGCGACGCTTATATTTGCGTAGCTAATGCTACATTTTGTTGTAGTGCATGGTTGATATTGTCATTGCCACCAACACTGGAGGAGAAAGACTTTGGCATCCTCTTCTTTGATGCGCAATTGATGGTAGCCTAACCTAAGATCAATCTTAGAAAAGACTTTGGCATTCTGAAGTTGATCGAATAGATCATCAATTCTTGGTAATGGGTACTTGTTCTTGATTGTCACATGATTCAACAGTCAGTAATCAATACACAACCTTAATGACCCATCCTTCTTCTGCACGAATGAGACAGGGGCACCCCAAGGTGAGATGCTTGGCCTGATAAAACCTTTCTCTAGCAACTCCTATAGTTCAATTTTGAGCTCTTTCAATTCAGTTGGCGTCATTCTGTAGGGTGCTTTGGAAATCAGTGTTGCCTCGGGCAGTAAGTCGATGTTAAACTCAACTTCTCTAGTTGGTGGCAATCCCAGTAAGTCATCAGGTACACATCTACATATTCCTTAACCACTGGAATACCCTCACTAGTCACATTAAAATCTCTTTCAACCACTACACTTGCTAAGTAGGCAAGATACCCCTTGTGCATTAATTTCCTAGCCTTAGTTGCAGAGATAAGAAAAGAACTACTAACCCATCACATCCCCTGAAATTGAAAAGATTCAAGACCTGGAATATTGAAAGTAACCCGCTTTTTTTGACAATCTAAGGTAGCATGGAACCTAGTTATCATATCCATCCCAAAGAGTACATCAAAGTCAATCATGTCTAGAATTATCAAATCCATAAACAAGTCCTAACCTCCAATGACCAAAGGGACATTCCTAAGAAATTCATCCGCCCTCAAGCCAGTAGACAGTGTAGCAATGACCATTGAATTAGGAAGCATCTCTGGTTTAACTTCTAACTCTAAAGCAAACTTAGGAGAAATAAATGAATGAGTGGAGCCAGAATCAAATAAAACCTTTGCTTCTTTCGAAGCAACAACAAGGCTACCTTCAATAACAGCATTAGAATTTTCTACTTCCTCTGCTATGATTGCATGAACTATGCCTTGCACGACATTCTTCTGTTGTCCCTGATATGGCCTCTGTGGTTCATCCCTCCTTGGCGCCTGAGGTTGTTTGGATGTCTCATTTGCATTGTTAGGACAGTCTTTCTAAATGTGACCAGGCTTCCTGCACTTGTAACACACTTTCTGACCAACCAAACAAGGTCTATTCCCATGGTTTTTCTGACATTTTGGGCAAACATGTTGTTCCTCTAATTAGTCCTTGTGAAATTGTTGTTGTTTCCACCGCCTCGCTGATTGTTGTTGCCACCACTCCTCATGTTGTCATTGGTTTTCTGTCACTGGTTCCTGGTGTTGGTGTTGTGTTGATCATCATCTCTTCCCCTCTTGATCTGATCCATTTTCTTAGTGAAGTCTGAATTTTCCTTCTCCACTATGGTAGTGTTGTCCACCACGTCAGCTAGGTTTCGATGAAGCACACCTGCTAGTTTCCCCCTGATAGCTGGCTTTAGACCCCACATGAAGTCTCTTGCACATTCTGCTGCTGTAGAATTTGAGTTGGCAAACCGCTCCAGCTCAAAAAACTTTGCTTGATACTCTGCCACTGCCATGTTCCCCTGACTAAGGTTGAGAAATTGCTTTTTCAGGTCATGTCACACTAGTTCGAAGAAAAATTTCTCGTTGAACTCAACCAGAAATTCTTCCCAACTAATGTCTTCCCAATTTGCAAACTTCAATTGCCTAGTGGAGTCCCACCAAACTTCAGCTTCCCCCTCCATCATGAATGTAGCAAATTGTGTCTTCTGCTACTCAGTGCATCCCATGACCCTAAAAATTTTCTCCATCTGACACCGCCACATGTCTGCTTCCAAGGGCTTTGGCTCTCCCTTGAAGCTAGGAGAACTATACTTCTTGAATTTCTCCATGGTAGGTGTTGCATCATTTGCTCCCCACCTTTTAGGTTGTGCACTTGATTGCCCTTGTTGTTGTTGAACTTGAGCCTAGACTATATTCACTAGTCCTTCTACTGTGGCTCTCATATGGTCCATCTAATGGCTCATCGTGGCATTCCTAGTACCATGAGGTCTCTCGTCGTCTGCCATCACTAATCTACAACAAGATAACCTTATCTAATCTCACATAAATTCAACACATCACAAAAATTCATCACATCATAAAAATCACACAGCGACATTCTAATCGTCCCACACGTTCCTAAATTCTGTTCTAACATATTAGTCATTAATCCCCTTACCCCTTTTCTAAATTTTAGGACTATGTTATCATATTTATCTTTCATTCTTAATCCCTTAGGCTCCGTTACCATTTTGTCACTACCTGAGCCTTGAGAAGGGTCCATAGACCTCCAACACTATCGGAGTGCACCTGAGCTCAAGTTGTGACAATATAATAACATATATTTTGCAAGGGATAAAGAATTAAGTCTAAAACATAGACAACCTTCTTACTAAACTTTTATTGAACCAAATAACATGAGTTTCACCCAAGGGGTGTTCATCTGCAACTACAAAATAGCTACTATTGCATCAAAGAAATCAAACTAATCCTAATTCCCTTCGTTAACCCTGTGACCGTTATCTCTATCCTTTCTCGACGTTCCTACGCATCCAAATCTATAAACAAACCTGCACGCAAAAATACGCCCGGTGGGACGAATGTTCCACCCGTAAGCTAAAAGCTTCGTGAGCCTCAAATAAAACATACATTGTAATCTTAGCAATCATCGTTCACACAACAACAACAAAAAAATTAGTTAATCTCCAGAATAAAACACCTAACATGATTTCTAAATAAATTTATGTACATGCATCTCATTTAAACTTAACCATCCATCATTTCATACATTTACTTGATCACCATAGGCTTCGTCATTCATAACTTATAATCTACACAGCCCATTCCCTAAAACACCCAAAGAATTAACTATGTGATTCGTGATTTGCGCCGGTGCAAATGTGTCGTGGTTGGTCATATGCGTGCACTCGTAATGACCCGTGAAACCGGGAGGGAACTGCCAAAGGCTGGGGTCCACCCTCATCCCTACATGGCACCTAGGTAGTCTTATTAACTTGAATACTGAAATTGAGTCACCTAACCCAAATCTTAACTACCCTTGTCAACCCATCACTCTTAGGTGGGTTCTTAATACCTAGTCTACCAATTAGGCAATTCATTCCTCTCACATGACCAACTCATGATCGGTCAACATATCATTCACATTAATACACTTCATCATAATATCATTTATCCTCAGCGAGGTCTTCAAAAAGAAATCTCAGCATAGCATTATTGAAATCGACCTATATCATGCATTAAAGTACAACTGATTCTACTTGAATTAAATCACAAGGAATACAAGTTCCTATTCATTCAGTAAAAGCTCCACAAATCTAGCAAGGTGAATCTAATAGACCCACAATGTCCATCCTTCACAGCTCACGTTATTCATATTAATATAACTAACCCCAACTTATATTTCCCAAACTAAGAACACCCTTCCAACCGATCCCAACAGCCCATTTTTAATCACTGAACAACTTCTTCTCATACTTACGTTAAGGTATAATCAAGGATTTTAACTAGGTGTATCTCAGTCAATTTGGCAAAACATAAGGTAAAGAATTTCTGATTAAGGCCTACAGAAAACAAATAAAATCAGATACTGCATATACAATTTAGCTTCTCCCATATTTAGATATAAACCTAAACCGGTGCAGAACTTTGTGTCCACCTGTGAATCAACCATTACCCACATTAAAACAGACTATATGAACTGCCCAAATTTCACTTCTTTCACCAACTATTCATAACTGACATACGATACATCACTAAGAATAGTTAAGCGATCAAGTCTGTAAGTATGATGCAATACTAGATCGGCAAACATATTTATAATTGACATAGACCCACAGTTGTATATACAGTGTCATGAATTAATTTAAAACCCATCCCAGCATATAAGAGAATCATACCACTGATATACCATCACCAATTTTAGCTCAGACTAAACCCATACTCCACCCATATGAATCATGCTAAAACCCCAGAATATTTTTATGAGAGTATTTCCCATCAAACATCAGAAATTTCATATTTAATCAAAACATATAGTACTTGCAAGATCAAAATTTGAGCATAAGCATGATATTAGGATTTCTTTCATCACACAATGATTATAACAATTTATGCTGAGAGGACAATTCATGTTCTAAATGAGGGACCTCACCTTATCCTAATTTGAAGCACAAAAAATCCCAAATATCACTGCTATTCACAAAATTCTAAAAAAAACCACAACCAAACTCTAATTAATAGAAGGAGACATGTAACTAACACAAGGGAAAGAAGATGATGTAATTTGGAAAATTTTGAGCAATCCATCACATTGTGAACATTGATTCCAAGAATAAGAAAAGGGAAATTTGGCCAAAACCAAGAGGGAATGTGAAATACGTCAAAAGACCTTACCTTTTTGCCTTCCCCTCCACAACTCGGTCCTCTCACCACCCAGATCTTGCCCTTGTCGCCGTCGTCGAACTCAAAATTTGTTCCTCGCCGAACCAGGGGGAAAAAGGGGCTGATGGGGCGAGAGGAAGGGAGGAGATGAGGTTAATAAAGAGGAGGATAGAGACACGTCAAGGGAGAGGGGAGGAGAATCGTGGAGGGAAAAGCAAGGATCGTGGGGGAAAAGGACTCATAGGGGAGAAGGAAATCTCCTTCTCCCGTTCTGCTTGAGGCTTCCTTCCCCCGACTCTCCCAGAAACCCGATGCCCAATGGGTCTGAGTTCAACTCAGACCCGAACCGGGGTCGCATACTGATGGTTTATTTCAAAAAAAAAATCAAACGCGGGGTTTACACACCCACAAGTCGGAGGAAGTCTTACTTAAAAAATGACTAAAAAACAACCCAAATTAGAAAATTGCATGTTAACCCGATTGATTGCCCCTAGGACTAATCAATCCAAAAAGTTACTATTTTATAAGAAATCTATGTCTTGTCAATCAATCACCCCCTAGGGCTTTTCAATCACTTTGTTGTTCATTTATGCCAACCAATCACCTATTAAGAAATCTGCAATAAAAACATGAAAATTAACCACTTTCAACGAGAAATTCATATAAGTCTCTCATATCATTATTAATTTTAATTTATAACTATCTAGCTAGATTATATTGACACATACTTAAGACTAGAAAATAAAGTAAATATAGATGCAATAATATATATAGTGACTTTGTCATCTTCGCCACTGACTCCATTTCATCCACCTTTGCCTTCACCTTCTCCTCGATTGTCGCCTTCTCCTCTGCTACCACCACCCCTTCCTCCCCCTCCTCCTTCCCTCCTCTCTATCCTCTTCCCCTTTTCCTACTCAGTTGCCTCCTTATCCTCCTTCTTAGAATCTGATAAGACCAGACACAAATGAGTCCAAACTAAGAATGAGTTTTACTTTTACTTGATTTTGATCTTTTTCGAACACTAAGCCAAACCTTGTACTAGCAATCGACAAGTAGATTTATTACAGTAAAGGGGATATAAAAGTACATTCTGAGTAGCAATAACTCCCTCATAATTTATAATGAATTACCTCAACAAACTAAATAGATAAATATGAAAATAAAGCATATTTTGAACACATGATTGTTAATTGTATTGACTATTGATTGTCAGCTTCTAACTGTCAATTGTCATATTGTCGATGCCAAAGACCACATTCTTCTTCAGCACCAGCAACCTCTTTTTTCTTTGGCCGATAACTCCTTTTACTAATGCATGATAGTTGACACTTGCGTATTTAAAATTTTCTTCATATTTTTATTTATATATTTGGTTTGTTGAGATAATTTCTTATAAATATTGAGGGAGATACTACTACTAAAAATATTATCTTACGTCTCTTTTAGTACAATAAATTTATATGTTGACTCAATTATCGACTTTTAGTACCAAAAAGTTGTAATTTGGTATTATTTCTCACAATCCAATGTGAAAATCAAGCAGCGAATAGCTATTAGGTGGCAGGACCGAATAATCTCATGAAATAGAGGACTTGTGTAGGCTCCTCTACCCAGCCTATGATTCTAGTAATGTAGGGACTCGCACATAAGAATGAGCCCAAATATTGTAGGTTCTCCATTTTGCTGGTGCTCTTCCTATCAACCCTAGTCCCATCCCCATGCGACTTATATTGGGTCCATGTGCACAGGTGGTGCACTGCCTTAATGGGACCAAAAATTCTTCCCAGTCCCCTGCTTAAACCTCTGCCAAAGGCAAAGGCTGGTTGTCATGGCTTTTGGCCTTGATATACTTGTTCTTGTAGTTACCGCATTTAGTAGTGTTGTCATGCTCATCCGGGCAGCACTTGTAGATGAAGAAGATGTAGAAGGTGGACGTGCAGCAGAGGTGAGCAAGCGACCAGACAAACACGGCAAAGCCCAGGGGGAGAAGCAGAGACACGCGATATGCAAACATGACGTTGAGCGTGGCCGCCAGCAGCCACACCGGCACCCTCAGCCTCTTCTTCTTTTTGGAATTCTCTGGCATTTTTTCTCCGAGATACAAGCAGTAGTACAGCAGCATGAGCAAGACGTAGAAGGAGATGATGAAGGCAAGGTCCAGAAGCCGCGACGAGCGCGAATGGCTGTGAAGAAGGTGTTGAGAGTGAGGAAGGTAATGCCCGCCATGGTAGAGCAGAAAATTGTTGCTGTTCCTGCATTTGGGCTGGACTTTGAATCCATAGCAGGTAACAGAGCAGACTGAGCAGGGTATTGAGAAGAAGAAAAGAGGAAGAAGAAGAGATTAGTCTTTTTTTGTTCCTTTTTCCTTCTTTCTTTTTTCATTAGCTGTGGCTATGCAACCTTTATATAGCCTCATATTGTGTATGTTTCAATGTAAATTCCTGCTCTTTTCCATGAAAGTTCATAGAGAAGCTGACAGGAAGAAGAATTTTCTAATGATCTAACCAAAAGGTTATTGAGCATACCAAGAAAGGAAGACATTCACAGTGACATATGAAGCTTCCACGAAAGCCCTACTGCCCATCTTTGTCACTTTTATTTGGTTGCCATGACAAGTTATGCCATACAGAATCGGCAACTTGGTTCTTTGTCACTTTTAAAAACATTTATCTGATGCTATGGATGAGAACGAGAGAAAGGAATGCTTGGAACATTCAAAATAGGCGCTTTTTCATGTTAGGATATGTATTGTATTTATATCCATATCTGATATGGCTACATGTCGTACCTTTGATATCACATATCAATTATAAATTATTTTATTAAATTCTTTTTAAATAAGGTAAATATTATTAGACCATGGTATGGGCTCGCGGTCCGGGTGAACTGGTATGGGCCACGAGGTCTAAGGATGGTGGGGGTGGTCGTCTGGGCCCCACATGTGCCTTCGTTACACATAATTTGGGTAGGACCCACATATGTCACGCACGTACACTAGACATATATTTAGGTATATATTTACACATTGTAAGGCTCAGACGCACAAATTAGGTATTAAGGGTGGGACCTTCGTAATTAGCAAGGGGTCGACCTCATCACAGGTTTGGCTATGTGTAGGGGGTCTAGGCCTCCGCGGGCTCTGTGAGAACAGAGCTTGCTCCCGTTGTGTTATACCCTTTAAGGAAACCGGAAGGATGTAAATAGATTGGCCCATTTGAATCAGCTCACACACTAAAGCACATAAGAGATAGCCAAATCAAGACCCACCTATATATGGTATGTAGGGGGTAATTAAAGGAGAGAATAAGAGAGAATATTCTCTCTTATTCCATATGTATGGGTTCCCCCCCCCCTCTTTGAGATTGATCTTCACAATTGGCTTTTCCCCTTCTCTCTCTCTCTCCCATACTTTTGGTTGGTGCGGCTTACTCCTCCATTGAGAGAAGCTGCTAGCCGCTCTCCTCCCCTCTCCAAGGTGATATTGGCAGGCTGTTCAAGAGAGATTTATCCTCTCCAAGTGTGGGACGTGGTGGCTGGTTCAAAGGGTAGATCTTGCTGTGATTTTTCTTCATCCAAGCAAGGTGAATAGGAATCTACACATAAGGTACTCTACTAACCTGTATTTGTTTAGATCTATCATATGACGTGCTAGATCTATATGAGGAGGGCGTGCTAGGGCTGATTTGGCCCAAGTCAATTTATATCTTTCTATTATTTTATAGTCCATTGCTTGATTTGATTAGATAAATGGTGATATTGTTAATTGTTATTAGTTCATTACATGTTTTGTGTAGATCATTATAAAGTTTTGATTTTTGATGTGCACCAATCTCTCCCACCAAGCTTCCACTAGGGCCGGCCACTCTACAAATATGACTTATAAATATATGTTAGCTTTTTGCTCAAAAGGTCTTAATAAATCTGTTCTAAAGTAATATATTACTCTTTGTAGAATAACTTTTTTTGTAAAAATAACGCATTTGGAATAACCTTTTAGACATATGACGATATTTTTTTATTACAATTAAATTTTTAATACAATAATTAATTTAAAATATACTAGATAGTTATATATATATATATATATATATATATATATATATATATATATATATATATATATATATATATATATATATATATATATATATATATATATATATATATATATATATATATAATATTTTAACCATATTCTTGTTGTATCATATCCTAATATTTTGGAAATTGTCGTATCCCCATTTTCGTATCTTATTATACCTGTGTCCTGTATCCATATCCGTAGCATGTAAATAAATGCCGCCAGTCGTCACTGATTTGATCTTATCTCATGTCTGCACAACTTGATCCTCACTGCTCATTTGTTCCTTTCATTTGAATTATCCGTGAAAACATTATCATCAGTCAAGGAGAACTTGTCAAGAACAATGGTATATCCACATGCTAACGTTGTTCCTATCAAAATCTCCATGATAGAAATAATGCAATTCTCCCAAGTTTACTTTCTTTATTCATTTTCGGCCACCGGAAACCGGCTTGAATTGGCATGGCAATCAATTTAAACTAAACAAACATTGCAAGGCAGATGCCCATACGCATAGTCACCCTAAAGCGAAGCTGAAATGCGTCTAGTAAGGCCAGAATGAGGGAACAGAACATCGCCCAGAGACATGGTATCAGCAGAACTCCTGATTAGGAATTCTGGATGCCAAGGGCTCTTATCCTCTCTGATCTAAGCATAAGAAGAATGCTTAATTAGGACAGGAATAATTCTTCAGTGATTGCTGCTCAGTTGCCCTTTTTTCAGCTATGTAATGATTCAGTTGTTAGAATTGTCATAGCAAAGGAAGTGAGGAACAATAACACTTCCAAACAAATTGTCTTAGCTGCAGGACAGTTATGCTGATAGGGTTCCTTCAAAAGAAAGATGTTTGTGGTCACATGGCATTTTCCCAAGATTTGTCAAATTTGTTGTTATCACCGTGATACAGTGCTTCACTTCTCTTATATAAGCCTCGTAAAAGTAGGTTTGGATGAAAGTTCCGCTTACAAGAGGAAGAATTTTCGAAGATGTTTGCAAGAAGTTACAGAAGACTCCACCGAAGAGAGGAGAACGACTTTCGTTGTTTAGATAATGAAACAGCTTTAACTAGTTGATCGACGTTTGTTGTTACTTCTGGTTGTCTGCTTTGGTTTGTTATCCATAAAAAAAAAAACAATTATGGTGGTTTCCAACAGACACGCATCATCACGTTCATTTGTTGCAAATAAATAGAATGCAATATAGAATCGGCAACCATTTAGTTCCTGGTATTCCCGGCAGTCGTTTGTCATCTCTAGCTGATCTAAAAGCATTTATCTGATACCTTGGATGAGGAATATATTAGAAATGAGAAAGTTGGAAAAAAATGAGAATCATAATTACTGGCTGTGAAACAAGCGGACTTACCCTGCAAAATAAATGCCATCAGTCGTAGATCTTGTCCTTAGTCTGCACAACTTGAATCATCATTAATGTTCTCAGGCACATGATTTCATCTCTCACATTTTTTTGAATGCACCAGTCAAAGAGAACTTCTTTAGGACAGAAATATCTAGAGGAAGTCAGGTAAAGATCGCTACTGCAAGGTAACCAGTATCTACCGAAGGCTCCATCGCATAAATAATGTCAGTAGCCCAAGTTTGCATTTGTTTCCTGTGCTATCATAACCTGAAAACCCCAAAAAAACAGCATTTCACATTATTCATATTTTCTGCATTATGAAACCCAGAAAAACCGAAGAAGGCAACCTTTATTCAGTTATTTTCTTTTTTCCGAAATTCATCCGGCTGATTTAGATCTTGCACGAAATTCAATGCATATCACTTGTTAAAATCAATAGCCAATTCAAAGTCGATATATGCCCTCTTTACTATTCAGTTCTTCATAAAGCTTTATGATACCAACGACCATGGAAACACCTCTTACGGCACCATTGATTTAAAACATTTTCATAGTTCTGCGGGTTCATATCTGGCCATCAAGGACCGGCTCCAGAACGAGGCATGCATGACAAATAATAACAAGTGTAGAAACTTGCAATTGGCAGATGCACATACACAATAGTTACCTTAAAACAAAAAAATTACCCAGTTGTATGATTTAAAGATAATTGGACCAGAATAAACTTGGCGACAACATCTGCCCAGAGTCTTAGCAAAACTCCTACTTGATTCTGGAAGAAAGTTATAAAATTAAGAAATACCGCGAGACCGTATATATTAAAGGTGATATGTCAAAGACCTTATAGAGAAATTTTGATTGACAAGGGTTTTTCTCCTCTCTGATCCAAGCATAAGGAAAATGCTCATTTAGAATGAGAAGTATTCTTCAGTAAGTGCAAGTTCGTTAGAACTCTCATAGCAGGGGCTGGAGATGTGCTTCTTATCTAGACTCCAGAAGTACCTGGAGATTAGCCTTTGCCTTCATTCATGCCAAGACTGACTTCAACTTTCCTCCAAGCATTCAACAAATTATCTGGGAACCTTTTCTTCACTATATTTATCGACCTCTTCGCTTCCTTCATCCTTGAACCTTTTGCCAACCCCTCCACCAGTACCTTCACAGTTTGAAAGTCAGGGACCTTGTTCCTCTTCAAACTGGTCAAGAAAACCTTCAGAGCCATGTCAAAATCTCCACTCTTGCATAGATAATGCAAAAAGTTTCTGAAGGTAGCAGCATTGTGCAAACACCCATCTTCCAGCAAACCCTGATACACCTTCTTTGCATCCTCAATCCTACCATTCCTACAATGGCAACTGATAAGGTAATTGAAACTAATAATGTCCGGCTTCAAACCCGATTTCCACATTTCCGCCATCAATTTCAACACATCCTCAGCTTTTCCTTTATGGGCATGCATTATCTTCACATTGTAAGCAGCCACATCTGGTGAGCAGCCATTTTTGCTCATTTCTTCCCAAATTTTCTCAGCCTCTTTGAGCCTCCCTTTTCTATAAAAAACATCCAAAAGGGTGGTGTATGTCACCCGAGTAATCTCTACATTCCGCCGTTTCATCTCATTCAGAATTTGAAACGCTGATTCGGGCGAACCCGATTCGCAGAGCGACTTGATCAAAATGCCATATGAGAATTTGTCTGGTCTAATTTGATATTTACTGGAAAATTCAGAGAAGAGCCGGGGTACCTCATCGAACTTCTTGGAGAGGTTGCAGGCGGAGAGGAGGGCATTGAAGGAGGCGGCCGACCGCGAAGCCTTGAGCTCGTCCATCTGCTCGAAGGTTCTGACGGCGTGGTCGACCATCCCGCACCGGCCGTAGACGAGGATGAGGGAAGAGACGAAGGGCTCCTGGGCAGCGAAGGGGCTGCTCCGCTTCTGGGCCTCGACGAGGGCCTCGATGTCAGAGAAGCGGCGGGACTTGGCGAGGCGCTTGGCGGTGAGGCAGAGGGCGTAGCGGGAGGAAGAAGCGGAGGGGAAGCGGGAGTTGACGGAGGAGAAGATGGCGAGGGCTCTGTCTGGGTCGTGCTCCTTGCTCAGCCTCGACTTGGCGGCGGAGATGGAGATTGGCGGGGAGGCGGTGGCCAAGCAGCGGACGTGCCGGAGGAGGGAGACGCGGCGAAGAGCTGAGGATGTAAAAGATGGCCTTTTTGCCTGAATACCGGGTGCTTGGACAACCCAAATGCCCAATGACCTCCCCTGTGGAGGCAGCCAGAGCCCAGAAGATGGTCTTTTGGCTACAGCAAGGTTTTAAGCATCAATGTACTTTGTGCAGTCAAATAAGGAAAGCCCAAATGGAAAGAAGCAGGAAAGCTGAAATCCCATTTACCCAATATATTAGGCTAAGCTTTCTGCTTCCAGACAATGAACATGAAAAGCCTGGTGTGTTCAACTGGGTATGGAGATGCCGGTCTGAACTCTGAACAAGCTCTTACCAGCTACATGATCACTTCTGCTGCAAATGAGTTGCAGTTCGCATCAGACAAGCAATAAGATCCTGAAGAATTTCCTTGTTGGATTCACCACAATATTTCAACCAAGCATGAGATGAAATTGTTTTTTTGTCTTTTTTTGTACTATTTATCTGATGAAAACAATATTGTCATGAACATTACCAAGATGTGCTTCTGGGTTGGCGATTGGCATTTCCAACTACCGATGAAATTTGTATTAAGCTTTATCTGTATATGATTGAATACAGTTATTATCAATATTAAGAATTTTGCCATGATTGCGCATTTACTAAGCTAACCAACCAGCCAAGTCCATTTCAAATGTTCGATCAAATTTTCAGAAACCATAATCAAGCAGCTTCAACACCATGAATGGATTTAATTGGGTTCATTCCCTCATTTGATTGAAATTTTTGATCACTTTCAGAAGTTATCAACAGTGACAAGAAGGGGCTCGCAAATGTGAAGTGTGTCAGAATTACAGGCCTATGAAAGAAGATGCCGTTTAACCAGACAACAGATGGAAAGCATCAAACTTTGAACTGACAAACGTTCTGCCGCTACAAAGGAAGATGCCCCTCGACTTTGGCCCAGGCATCCACCGCATTCCGCTGGAGCGTCCTCTTCATCCTCTCCACCACGTCCTTGGCCTCCTCCACCTTGGACATCTTCACCAGGCCCTTCACCAGGCCCTCCATGGCCGGAAACGGGGGCACCCATTTCCTCTTCAGGCTCTCCTTGCACATCTCCAGCCCTGCGTCGAACTCCCCGGCCTCCACAAAGTGAGAAATCAATGTCAGATACGTCAGAGGATTCGGGCAAGCCGACTTGCTCGAGCACAAGCTCTCGTACACACTCCTCGCCATGTCCAGCTTCCCTTCCTTGCAGAACCCAATGATCACAGCGTTGAAGCTCACCGCATTGGGCTCAAACCCTTCGCCCACCATCTCGTCCAGCAGCTCTCTGGCTCTGGAGCTCTCCTTGTTGCTGCAGAGGTGCAGCAATCTGTGATTAAAAGTAACCACATTTGGGTTGAGTCCCCTCTCCCCGATCCTCTGCACAATGCCGTTGAACTTGGCCTCGTCTCCTACTCTGAAATAGGCCCCCAGCATTATATTGTAAGAGACTATATTGGGGGTCACGTCCTTGTCCTCCATTTCTTCAAGCAGGGACCGGGCGGAGTCGATGGCCTTGGCCTTGCAGAAGGCGGTGAGGACGACGTTGTGGGAGGCGACACCGGGCACGACGCCGGTCCGGTCCGGGAGCTCGGCGAACGCCTGATGTAGCCGGTCGAAGTCCCGGTTGTGGAGGAAGACGCCGAGGAGGGCGCAGAGGGACTTGTCCGTGAGTTGGCACCCGAGCTCCGCCTGCATCTGGTCGAATGTACGGACGGCCTGGTCGACCATGCCGTGCTCGGAGTAGAGGGAGATGAGGCGGACCCAGAAGCCCTCGGAGCGGGTGGAGGGGAAGGACTTCTGGAGCTCGAGGATCTGCTCGACGAGGTCCAGCCGGCCGGCCTTGGCCAGCTTCCGGACGGATAGGGCGAAGGCGGTGCGGTCGTGGCGGAATGCAGGGCAGTCGGAGGACTGGGTGAAGAGGGCAGCGATCCTCTCTGGGTCGGACTCGGATCGGATGGCGGATTTCACGGCTCGGACGTTGGTCAACGGTTTGTCCAGAGACGAGGAGGAGGAGGAGGAGGCGAGGGTGGAGAAGAGGGTTCTGGGGAGTAGGCTGAGGCCTGGTATCCGGCGGAGGGCGGCGGCCATGGCCGAGGGAGGGCGAAGTAGAGGAGCTGGAAAAGGGGTCTTCTACCAGGAGTAGGGTTTATGTATCGCTGGAGCGCCTAGCCACTAACTATGGCGCTTAATCGCCCATCAGGCTTTGTTAAGTTCTTTTAACGAGGATAGTGATATTTTTCCCCTACTTTAAACTTTACGTTGTTAAATAGGATTCACCTTCTCTATCTATAATATAAAAAATTAAAATATAATATTTATTTTTAAAAAAAAAAATTTATATTTTTATTTACATATACTAAAAAATATAATATTAATAGTGCACATGTTAGCGCATATTAACTTTAATATTATTAATACTAATATATATATACAAGTGTGACTAATACTAATATATACGTACACGGTTGATTTTGCATTTCAAATTATAGGGCCTTTTATATACATGCCATTGATGTTTAATATTATATGGCTCTCATATATTTTTTATGTTAGGATTTTTCTTAATAAGAAGCATAGAAAATATTCTTTTTTTTAATTAAGAAAAAAAGAGCTTATGCAACACGAGACCTCAAATTTGGTGGTGTATATAAAAAAGCACCCGCTTGCCCTTAAATTATGTATACCATTAAATAGAAATATGCGCTATGCCTCAATTGCATGAGCTTAAACTTATATAAATATAATACTTGCATACTTATATCATTAATTCAACTTTTGATTAATTTCACAGTAGAGAAATGACATTCTATCATGACTTAAAATGGCAATCATGTCATAATTATGTCATTTTGTAACCTAGCATATACTAAATTAGCAACATAGTAACAATTATGTCACATTTAAATATTGATCAAATAAATAATAAAATATTAGAGGCATTTAAATATTGATCAAATAAATAATAAAATATTAGAGGCTTTAGAAAATAGAGTCCACCTAATTCATACATAGAGGATGGGGCATCTGGCCCAACGCCTTGCCCTTCATAGCCCTCCCCACACAGGTTGTTGTGCTCTACCGCCTTCTTTACCATATAAGGTTAGAGATAATATTGGATTATTACACTATAAAATATAGTTATAACTATAGAAAAGTTATATCAGTTGATATAGGTGCGTAATGGCTAAACTTTATACTTGTATCAGCCAAGACCGATACGATAGGAAGGCGGTATCCCTCCCATAAATATCTACCAAATTTATACGACCAATACATATTTATACTTGATTAATTTATTATTATTTTACTTCAAAAATAAGTTTTTTTAAAAAAAAAGTTTATAAATAAAAATATAATTCAAACTCAACCACTTCAAAAGTTTAAAGATGACAATATTTTTATTATATTAAAAATATTTTTTAAAAATTAATATGAGAGCAATATGGATGAGCCCATATAATTTATATAATTAATTTTTTTCTAAATATAATACTCTACAATTATATATTTACTTAAATATTTATTTAGTTTCAAAATAAATTAATTTCAAAACACTTAAATAAGAAAGAGGGAGCAATAGTTTCTATGGGACGGAGGGAGGAGTAATAGTGTATAGTTTCAAAATAAACTAATTTTAGACCACCCGTATCAGTCGATACAACTTTCTATAATTTTATTATATTTAAAAAAATATTATAATAATATATTATTAATTATAATATTTTTTTATATGCATAAAAAAATTTATGTCAATTTCAAGGTGTACCACATACTGTACCACATATATCATAACCGCATATTTATATCTATAATCATCCATACTATCATCTATATTAATATAGTCTTCCAACTCACATGGCAACTGTGGTTGTTACTAGAACCCGTAAAAAGATAATAATATATATTAAGTATGAAGAGGTAATTTGTTGGCTGTAGCAATTTATATCGCATAAATAGTAGTTGCCCACCACCTGTTTTTGTTTACCTACAATGCCAGTTGTCCACAGATTCTGTTGAGCCACAACACACAATAAATAATTTAAATAGAAAGAAAATGCAACTAAAAATACAATTGTGACTTCTCTCAGAATGTAGTTGTCCACATGTTCTGTTGAGCTACAACAATTGAACAAAGAACCATGCAAGTAAAAAGAAATTGCAACTACAAATACAATTGTGACTTCTCTCAAAATATACGCTTCCGGATTTCTCGTACAACTGGCAGCAGGATACATGGATAAAAATCATCCTGACTTTTCTCTTCCAACAAAATAAAAGAAATGAAAAGAAAAGCTTCCAGCTTCTATTTACAGTTTACACTAAAAATTATTTCCCCAAGGCAAACAATAGTTGCACCCAGTCAAAAACCATGCAGAAAAAATATATGAAACCCAAAAAAATTGCAGAACAAAGTGCGAACAGGTGAAAAGCCGACTGATAAACGTGATCTTCTCTTCATGTCAAAAATAAAGCTTCCAGATAGTCATCTATATATGCAAGACATGGCCAATGATCGGTTCTGATGCGAACCAGGGTTGAAATATTGCTCACTTCCAACTGAAAAAGGAGATGGAAGCGAGGCGGAAGGAAGATTAAGACAAGAAAGCATCCCATCATTCTCCTACCACTAAATGGGTAATCATCACCATCATCTTCACCACCTACATTCTTGAGCTGTAGGAGACTCTTGTCTAGGTACTGCATAGAAGTAGATGTCTCGTGGCCTGATAATGTAGACTGTTCTTTCCATACAATATCTTTGATAATTCCACTGTCCTTCACTATGTCAACAAGGGGCTGACCAATAACACTTACAACAAATGGAGCCATATAGCGCTCCACTGATCGAATAACAGCAATCGCTGGAACTTCCATCATCTTGACAGACTGAGTTCCATAGATAGAAGCAAACCCTTTTCCTCCCTTTAGAGAGAAAACCTCCCTCCCTGTACTGCTCGTACTACCACATGCTTCCCATAAGGCACAAAACAGATCTGAGTAGTACTCTGGCGCCAGATCTTCTTGAACATCAGACGGAAGGCTTGCATTAAGAAACATGTTTTCTATACCCACTGTGACGCTTTGTAGTAGCCCATAGATGATCTGTCCATTGTCAGCATTCGCCTCAATAGAGACATTAATGAGGCCAGGCATTGGATCTCGAGGCTCCAATTCTATAACCACCGGGGCCCTAAATCTGTCCTCGTCTTCTTCACTTATCCCATTCTGTGCAGGCACAATGTCAAGTTGCCCACTCTCGCCCAAAGGATAACTACTTTTAGAAGGCTCCCCAAGAAGAAATGGTATCCGAAATTTTGGAATAGGCCCATATGGCGCTGAGGATAAAAAGGAGATAACAACCGCATATAAAGCAGGTAGCTCATCTGAACCAGCAGAATTTCCTGAAGTCTTGTCAACCCCCCATATGCGATTAAAGGGTTCAGACTCAAATCTAAGTGTGCATAATATCTTTATCTTCACTCCTGACATGCACTTCAAATCTGGGATACCTGCAAAATGCCTTCTTAATATCCCCAAAATCTCAGCAAACTTTGTATCCATCACACGAAGAGGCTCCCGCGGTGAGGAGAGGTTTGTCGCAGTAACCAGCTGGGAATCAGAACCACCTTCAGCCACTCCTTCCCCATCTGCAGAATGTGCAGTATTCTTCACAGGCTCAGAGCTACTAGGTTTGTTGCTATCAGCGTTCAAATTAGACATAACCAATGCCCAAGACTGGTTGACTAGAAGGGGAATTACTCTCTCGAGATGAATGTATGTAGAGATATCTTGCGACTTTTTTAGGTCGCGAGATAGTCGAGGAGATTGGACCTGAAAAAATGAGCCAAGATGCGGAGAAGGTGAAACATCAGGATGTTGTTCCCCAAGTTTTAATAAGTGCCTTAGCTTCCTTCCTGGTATGCATAGGAGCATGCGTAGGTATATCCTGCAGTAACATATATCAAAAGCTTAAGATAATGAGACAGGTAAAGACACAATAAAGCCAAATGACAAGTGCAAGCGAAACGACTAATGGCTTTCACTCATACCGTGCGTTATCACGAATTTCCAAGTCAGGGAAGAATTGGCAAGTGAAAGATAGAAGGCGAGAAAGTAGAACGAATATTCTTGAACTGTGATGATGCATAAGCATAGTACGACAAACTCCCAATACCTTACTCCCATGAGACCATAGTTTCAACCCCGAGTCTGGTCCATGACTCTTTACCAGAGTGACAACAAATGCAGTAAGCAACTCCAGCAAGCCAGCAGGAGGTATAGATTCATTCTGAGCAATCCTGTTGAAAATTGGAAAGTATGAAGACAACTGAGTACTTGAAACAAGCTTTGGAAGCAAGCATTCATCAATTCTTTGCAGGAGCCGCTCGCCCAGCCAATGGTGGGAATGACAGCTCAAGAGGCGATCTATAAAGGAGACTATAACTGGAACTAATCTGTGGAACTCCAAAGTAGTGTCAACCAGAAAATTCTGCAAATGTCATGATTGGTAATATCAGGCACCACAATAATAGGAAATCAGACACGTCATAAGATGAAAGAAATTCAAATGATTCATTCATCAGACTTTGGTTTACATTCATCACATGATAATGTATGCCGCCTCAAAAGTTCAGATCACATGCACTCCACTTACTGATCCACTACGCAAAAGTTTGTTCAAACAAAATATCAACATTTATACCAATTATATTCGTATGACAGACCACTGTAGGACTTGGCCTCTTCACCCAGGTTAACCAGGTAAAGGCAAATAATATAGTTCCCTATTCTCGAGCAAATGAAGCCTCACCGAGTCAAAATTGTTTTCAAAGATTGCACACCTGTACAGTACGAAAGATGGTTGAATATATAAGAGTCTCGGTGTCAGAAACATCCGATCCAGAATGAGGAGCAGCTGCAACTAACAGCTTATGCAGCATCCAAAACGCCAACATGGTTTCAGCGCTCCATGGCGGCAACCACTTGAACCCCGAGACAGAGATAAGACCATCTTCAAAGAGTTTGTCCACTGATACTTTTAGATCACCCCCCTCTACCCGCAAAGCCAGTGACTTTGAAATTTCTGTACAATTTGCAACGTAAGCAATCAAACCCAACTTCAAGGCTTTCAGTGATAAAGGATCAAATACATCCGGATAATAGCAGGACCACAATTCGCTAACAACTCTCCTTTTCACCGAATCCTGCTTCACAGGCAGACCCAGTAGCCAGTGAAGTGCAAGGAGCCGAAAAACCAACGGCTGCTGGAACTCTTTCGATTTAAGCACAAGCCGGCTAGCAATGTCGGCCTCTTGGCCTTCAAAGGCATCTGGGAAACGCGAATACAGAGTGAGAACTACATGGGATAGGATAGGGTCATACGAGTAAAGAAGGCCAGAGAACTGCACCTTCAGGAGCGACGCCTGGAGCTCGAACGTAGACCCCACCTCCATTATCATGTCCATGAACTCCATCATTCCACAGGGGGTCAGAACCTGCGGTGTCTCAAGCAAAAATGCCACCACCCTCCGGAGTTCCTTCACGTTCAAATCCTTGCTACTACTACTACCCGAACTGCCACTATCACCCGCGCTGCCCGAGTTCTCTGCAGCTGCCGAAAGGAGGGAATGGGGAATGTTGAAAGGGATCAGAGGGAGGGAAGTGGCGAGAATGGGGACGCCGGATCTGTACCGTATGATGTTGTGGACGACGGTAGTGAGGAGGAGGATGTAGCTCTGCGAGGCGTGGGTCCGCTCGTTCTTGCAGAGGGCCCAGAGGTGGGGGGTGGCCTCGGAGAGGAGGCAGGGGTAAGCCAGCTCCAGCTGCCGGAGGCACTCGCAGGCCGCGGCGCGCGTCTGGCGGTCGGGCCCGTGGTTGGGACGATTGACGATCGCGAGAAGCAGCTCGACGAGCCCCTCCAAATGGCGGGGCGAGACGGAGAGGGCATCCGCGGTGATGAAGACGGAGGTGGCGGCGGAGATTGCCTGGTCCTTGAGTAGCACGGCGGAGGCGGTGGGCTCGGTGGCGGAGGGGGTCTGAACAACAGCGCGGGTGGCGTCGAGGAGGGCGGCGAGGGCGTGGGCGCCCTTGAAGAGGGCATCAGAGTTCTCCTCGAGGAAGACGAGGACGTGGGGGCGGAGGGGGAAGTCTCGGCGGAGGAGGGCGGCGAGGGCAGCGTCGAGGAGGACCGGGGCGGGGTGCTGCGACAGCCACCGCTCCCGCAGGGTGGGGCTCGATTGGAAGTCCTCGATCAGGGCCTCCCACTCCGGTACCGACAGAGACGGCTTGCCTGATTTTTCCATGGCCGCAGAGTTCTAGAAATCCCTAGCCGGAGCTCCGGCGAAGAATCGAAATTCCATGGCTGAGTAGACGAGAATTAGGGCTTGGGTTCTTCGACATTTGGGATTTCTGCGTCTTCCGTTGGTTTTCCGGGGAATGGTGTGGGGCCCGGAGCGAAGGCGACAGCCTGGAGCTGAGTGAGGTTACCGTGGGCTTTTCTGCTTCGATTTGGGCTTTGCAACAGCTGGACAAGATGGTTTGGAAAGTGAAAACCCATCAATGGAAAGGCCCAATGGGCTCATGGCACGGGTGGATAATAGCAAGTGTTGGTGTGGCCCATATGACATACCTTCATTTATCACACTCGATCTGAATAAATTTTGTGTTATGTAGCCAAGTGTCACAAGGTAGCGAAACGGACTATCATTAACACGTGTTAGGCGCACACACATATAGAAGTGTTGTATACTAATGTATGCATTGTGGGAACTGCCCATAATGTTGCACACCTTGTATACAGGCGTTGTGAGGAAGACCCGCAACGTTATGCAACATGTGTGTGAAATATTGCGCAGAATGCATGCAACGATGGGTACACATTTGGCTATGTTGGGACACATAGTAGGCTAACACATGTTTAAATTCTTAAGATATCTCTTCCCCCCCTAAATAGTGTTGGAGAGTCCTTTAGAAAGTTTTGGGGCCGTTTGGCAAACTTTGGAGAAATCATACTCATATAACTACTTTGGCTGCCACTCCAGTAAAATGAAAAAAATCTTTTATACCATATAAGGGGGGAGTGAGTAGTTGTGTTATTGGTTATAGTGTTGTTACACCCATTGCTTATAAATATATTGATAGTAAATGCATCCATCTTCCATACTTGTGTTTATTCGTTTCCTTGCAATGTGACTCATTTTTGCCCCCTACCCTTTTTGCTTTGCATGAGCGTTGGCAAATGATTTGTGCAACACATCCGTGCAAGGCAAGCTATTCGTCCTAAACACAAAGGCTTGCTTGGTAGGCCTCAAGCCTGTAAGCTTCACATGGTCGGCTACCCAAGGCACGTCTATGACAGTGGCATTTGATTCCCGGGAGACGTCAATGGGAGCAGACAAGAGTGTTGAAGTCTGATGTCATGGTGTCAACTTGTTGGCGGGAGCTGCAAGGTATGGCTAAAGTGTAGGTAGAAATTGTCCAAAGTGTAGGCAACTTGTCAGTGTCTCGAGTGTAGAGCTAGCTTCAAGAGAGGAAGTCATTTGGTGTATCTTTCCCCAATCGATGTGTAGCACCAACTCAAGTGGAGCAGTTGGGCGCACCTTCTTATTAAAGCAACCATTATCGCAGAGTACTTCGCCTGTGCCGATGGGTTGGCACATTGAGCAAAAAGTTCGTCATGTAATGGTTTAACCGAGTCGATGGCCTATGGGTAGAAGTTGGTTTTTCTAAGCATGCAATCTATGTGATTATTCAAGCCGTGGTGTGGGCAGATTTCAAGTGTTGCAAGAAAAAAAGTTAGCCCTTCGTCACAATTCCATGCCATGGTTGGAAACTAGAGCAAGACCCCCTGGAGCTGTACTGTCGACGAAGGTGTCAACGAGTTAAGTGGGGAAGAGTGTCACAGGGTAGCAAAGAGGACTATCCATGACACATGCTAAGGCGCACTATCACGGGGGCGCTCGGGGAACACCTATTGTGCGGCACTCGCAAGGTCAAATAGCCATGCGAGTAAGCCATTCTTCGTCAATGTCATGGCCTCGTGCCATTCGACCAAGCGTCCAACCTGCGAAGCCAAGCAACGAACCAATCGCAAGGCGGATGTGTGAACATGCTGGGACATTTCCCAAGTGAGCTGGCCAGAGGGGGACACCTCCTTGCGATGCACGGATCCAACTTAGGTGACTCAGACTTCCGAACATTCCATCTCAGCCAAGTACATGCAAGGGTCTTTGTATCTAACACAAACATAAGGCCGGACGGCCGCCCGATAGGTCGGAGAGCCCCATCCCCCAGCGGACAGGGCTCCTGACATGATAGCTAGCAAAGCAACAAGCCTTCATTGTCATCAAAGATAGCCGGTTACAAGGCTAGGCATCATATCAACAGCTTTGTCATTTCAGCTCACCATGTCCCCCCTATATAGCATAAGAGATTTTCTTCATTCTGCTGGAGTGGCAGCCCACGTGGCTATACGGGCATGGTTCATCCAAATTTTGCCAAATGGCCCAAAATCACTCCCAATGACTCTCTAACACTATATAGGGGGTAGGGGACATCTTAAGTATTCAAATATATGCTAGTTGGCCATGTGTCCCAACATAGCCAACTATGTGTGTGCATTGTTGCATGCTTTCTGCGCAACGTTGTGGGCCTTCCCTGCAACACCTACATATATAATGTGCAACACTATGGGTAGTTCCCGCAATACATACCAACCTAATATACAACACTTCCACACGTGTGTGTGCACCCCAACACATATCACGGATAGTCCGCTTTACTACCCTGTGATAGCACACACATGTAGAAGTGTTGTACAATAAGTGTGTATGCATTGCAGGAATTGCCTATAGTGTTGCACTATTGTAGATTGTTAGATCTACGGGTGAATATTAGAAGAAATTATAGAGTTGAAAGGGGATGATAGGGAAGGCTAGACAAAGAGGAGAAGGAATTAGGGTTTGAGAGAAGAGTTTAGACGAAAGGGATGGAATCAAGATGATAGATTAGGTCAGACGATGTGAAGAAGGATAACCAAAAGACTAATCAAAAGACTAATTTATTCACTAGTTGAAATTAGGGTGTAGCCCTTACATTAAATAGAACTCCTAAACGGGCCTAAAAGCCCATTAACACTAATTAAATAGAAATTACAAATAACCCCTAATTACATAGCTATTAATAAAATAAACTATTCCTAACGGCCTTCTAATGGGTCATAATAATCCACCACTGCTTCCACGTCACCTCGTCCTCGAGGTGATAACTGGCACTTTGGTCGTAGATGTGAGCAAACAAATCCCTAAAAATTTGGTGTGTGGCCCATGATTGCTGCGCTGCACATGTGTAATCCTTGAGTTCAAAAGACATAACTGGACGGGTCTTGAAGTAAGCAATTATTATGAACCAATAAACAATGGAAACTAGAGGTGCATCTCGGCAAAAATGAAAGAAAATGGACTTGAGATCGTTGGACCCGGTTTGTGGTCTCAAGGACTTAAATTTTCAGGACCCGGTTTGTAAGGACTCTCATTTTGAACTGGTTTATTTTAATTTTATTTATCGGTTATCGTGTGGTTTAAGCATTTTTTGATTAAATTCGGTGGTTTTCAAAAATAAATGGGGTTTCTAAAGGTTTTAAGCAAAACTAACTCTACATTTATGAGTTTTAAGTAGTTTTTGGTCAATTTTGAATTTTTGGGATTTTTTTGATTTTTTACTAATTTTCAAAAAATTAGGGTTTGGAGGGACCCCCTGTGGGCCCCACTGACGAAATTAAAGTTTTTAGACTAAAATGACCCAGGCATCAACACAAACTTATATAAAAAATTTTAGAATTTTTTCAGATTTAATTAGTGCTTAAATCTTCAAAATATCCATTTTTAGCTTGAATTTTTATTTATACCACACTAGTTCATTAGGTATACCCCAAGCCCTACTATAAATAGAAAGGGCTGAGCCATTTTTCATTTGGGAATAGGTTGGGAGAGGGCGATTAAGGCCTAGTTCCCCAATTAGGCCCGAATTAGAAAGAGATTATGGTATGTTCTCTTTTAATCAAGCCTAAACCCTAGGTTTTCTCTTAATCCATTCTTAATCTTGACTTCAATCATGGTTTTAATCCATTTTGAAAGCATAAAACTACTGATTTACCTCTCTTCTCCAAGCCTTACTCTTTAAAATCTCGTTTTTAAGCTTCTAAAACCCTAGATCTAATGTTTACTTTTAGTTTTTCAAAGCTAAATCGAGATTAGTTGTATGTTAACTTAAAATCGTGTTTTTGGAAGGTGTCGGAGGAGATTGAAGGTTTATTTCATCCCAAATCAACAAGAAAAGGTAATGGGTTCTTCAATTTCAACTTTGGGTAGTAAAAATCTCGGTTTTTATGATGTTATTTGAAGTTGGTTTTGTTTGATTTAGGCTCTAATGATGGGTTTAATAAATGTTAATTTTCACTTCGATTTCTTAGGGTTTTGTCTTAGAATGGTTTAGATTAGTGTTATGGAAGGTTTGATGAGTTTTTGATAATGTTTGGTACCATGGATGAAGATTTGAATGTGTTTTCATGGTGTTTTGGTTTTGATTTTCGAAATGAAGAAGAATGTCAAAACTGCTTTGTTGGTGATTGGATGACCTACCAGTGCGATCGATCGGCAACACTACATTTTTGGCAAATTTTCAGTTTAGCCAATCGAATGGCCTTGTAGGGTGATTGAACGGCTTCACGATAGTTTTTGCTATTTTTGAAACTTATGTTTATTTCAATGTTTTACTCCATTTGATCATTCTAATAGTTATGATATGTGTATTATGATGAAATTAGGCTATTGGAGGTGTAGAATTAATAATGAAAGTTTATGGATTATGTTTAGGTGTTGTCTTGTGGTATTATATTATGTTGATAATTATGCATGTTGATATTGAAGTACCTTGAACTTTTGAATGTTGAAATTCTTATGATTAGAATATGTTTCCAGCAGGGATATTATGTGAAAAATGGTGAGATGTGTTCTCTTATAATGAGGATGGTTTATAGGTAATGGATGTGATCATGTTGTGGCTTAATGTGTGGAAAAATCATGTTTGTAAGAGTGAATGTTCGATTTCACATGGATGGATTTAAGCTTTATGGTGGATTTTGTTTTGATTTCAGTTGGGAATCATTATTTTGAATGCGTTCAAGCATGTGTAAATTGTGTTATGAATTTATGTCAAGCATCGGTCATGTGCTTAGATATGCATGAATACACATACATATGAGGAATCTACTATAAAATTGTAGTTAATTATGCCTTGATTATGATGCATGAGGGGACTGATTAGGAGCACGTTCCATGTGTTGGAACCCACATAGGTCTTGCTCACGGATGTATCATGTTATCATGCATCATGGATCGGTATTCATGGACAAAGTTTTACCGATATTTAACCGGAATTAATCGATTGTATGCAATGGTTGAGATTGTGTGCCGGATTAATCGCTCGATGAATTAATCGGAACTTGGTTTGTCCGAAAAGACATGTTTTTGATTTAAGTTCCTATGTGGAATATGTATACTCCTCGGGTTGAGTCTAGATAAATGGAATTATGTGGGGACGAGTTGTGTACTTATCTTGCGGATTGAGATTATTATGATTGTCTTTTGGACCCTGAAAATCTAGAGTGGTACGCTTTGTGCACTAGCTACCACGTGTTTTAGGGTTCCTTGTGTGGGAATTCAGGCTCTCCCCACTGCAGGAGATGTCCTTGGGCGAACACCCCTGCTCTAGATTCTCTGTGTGAGAATGAGACATCCTTGGCCAGGATCGTCCAGGGTGAACAACTTTAGGGGCTGACAACCCCGACCCTCTTACATTTCCTGTGTGGAAATTTGACCGTGTCTCGCCTTCGTGGCCTTGACCGTGTCCTGCCTGTGTGGCAATACTTGTGTTTATTCCTTAATGGAGGCATTCACCATTTGTATTGATGCATATTTATGATGAATGATGTGCATGACTGTGTATCATGTGTTTGACACATTTATCGTGCAGGATGAATGAGGATGTGATATGAATGCATAATCAGAAATGGTGTGATTGAGACACTATTATGCAGGTTTATGTGATATGAATGCATGATCAGAAAGTGTGTGATTGATACACTATTATGCAGGTTTATGTGATATGAATGCATGATCAGAAATGGGTAAACATGTTAATTTTAGGTCTAAATTGTTACATTGTCATGCTGTTGTGTTTTCTGATTATTATAGTTGTATTCAAATCATTATTGAGTTTTTATACTCACCCCACTTTCTTGTTTTGTTTTAGGGCTGCATGGCGTGACATGCAGTTGGACAAGATCCTCTTTATGAGGAGAGGTTGGGGAGAGCTTGGGAGTAGGAGTGGAGGCTTTTGGACCTTGCATGTTTTTTCGATTATTTTGTTTTGATGTTAGAACCCTTGGAGTGGTTTTTATTTTCAAACTTGTGATACATTATATCTTTAGTGTCGTTTAAGACCTTGTTTTGAGCCAAGTGTGATGGCTATGGATTATTAGTATGTGGGTTTGAGATTTGTGGTTTTAATTAGAGTTTAAGTAACTCTTTTGGTTCTACCTATTTACTCTTGCTCAAAGTAGTGCGTAACTCCGTTAATTAGATCGTCTGTGGTAAGGGCATAAGTCTTCCGCTATTTCTTTAATTGTTTCAATACCGTCACCCCCGTGTGCTAGACAGTCCCTTGGACCGGGTTCGGCTCAGGTCGGGCAATGCCGGGGCATGACACGGTTCCATTTGTAAAAACTAGCTAGGCCAAAACTGTCGGCAGAAGTCTCCTGTAAGTCCCAGTTTCTAGAACCATCATTGTTGAGGTCTTTGTTCTTCAGCAGTTGCCCTAGCGCTACCATAAGGGATTCTCTGCACAATCAGCTAGAAATTTTGTCGTGAACTCTCACCTTTGTTGATCCGTGTTTGGATATGTAAGGGAGAGCAGAATCTCCAAAAAATATGTGGAGTGGTTGCAAAAATGAGATTGGGAATTGAAGGACCTGTGTTGAACGGTGGATTCGGTGCAAGCAGTCATGCTGGAGTTGTCTTCCTCCGTCGATTGCCTTAGTGCCAACGACAGTAACCCATCGCTGGCCGAAAGTCCTCACCAGCAAGGGTGGAGATTTCCTCAGTGACGCGATGTCTTCTTCGACTTCGACGGTGCCTCATGTTTCTCTATTCCGGTGCCTCCCATTTTTCTTCAAAATTTCTCCTCTTTGCCCAAATTCAATCCGCAATCGATGACCATGGCCAGAAAATGGTCGTCCCAGCCAACCAAGTTTGCCGCTCACTACTCCAACGTCTCGGCATTTGGTTTCTTGAACATCTATTTTGGTGGCCGTTGAGAGGTTCCTGGTGAGAGCAATTACAATCATGATTTCTACGGTGTTCGCCGGCAAAAATCTCCACAAAAGGCTATGTCTTTGGTGGTTGCAACAAAAAGGCGGTGGTTTAGGGGATCATTCCGATAGCATAGTAATAAGATCATTCCGATAAAAGGTTTACATGGTGCATCATTTTCTAATCACATATACATATCACCTAACACAACATCATAGTGCATAATTCAACCTACATGGATGTATTTCTAACATACATATTCCCACATGCGTTATATCATAACAATCTGCATGAATGCATCTCTAACATACATATTCCCACATGCATTATATCATAACCAACCTGCATGGATGTATCTCTAACATACATATTTCATCATGCATTATATCATCACAACCTCCATCAAGGAGTAATCACACATTAATGTCACACAGACGGGAGCATAGACAAGGCCACAAAGGCGTGTCATGGTCTAAAATTCTACACAAGAATTCAAGAAAGATCGGGGTTGTCAATCCCTAATGCTGCTCGCCCTGGATGATCCTGGCCAAGGTGTCCCATTCTCACACAGAGAATCTAGAGCAGGGGTGTTCGCCCAGGGACATCTCCTGCGGAGGGAAGAGCCCGAGTTCTCACACGGAGAACCCTAGAACACATGGTAGCGGGGTGCACACGGCATACCACACTGGATTCTCAGGGTCTAGATGACACTCATAATAACATCCTCACAATCCGTAAGACAAGTACACAACTCGTCCCCACATCATTCCATTTAACAAGACTCAACCCGGGGAGTGCACTCGTTCCACACAGGAACTCAAATCAAAATATGTCCTTTCGGACCAATCAACTTGCGATTAATCCACGACCGATCAATCCGGCACATAATTTTATCACATTGCATCCAATCGGTCAAATTCGATTAACCACGATGAAGCCCCAATTGGAAATCCATTTTCATGATGCATGCAGCATGGTACATACATGGGCAAAGCATACATGAGTCCTAATCCATAATAAGTGCTCTCATCAGCCCCTAATGCATCATTCATAATCGCAATATCAAGCTTCAACATCATCATTTAACCCCCACATGTGTGTGTAACTAGTAGAAGCATCTCACACAATGCATGTCAACATGCTTAAAAATAAACTCACTACCACACTACACATGTAAATTACCGTCTAAACATGAATTCCAGTGGAAATCATAGAAGAATAATCGTTAAAATCATATCTCAATTCAAAACTCAACCACAAAGGCTAAACACATATAACATCACTCATTTCATCATTGAGTCATGACATTCACCAACATCCACACCAACTAACCACACCCTATTATGACAAATCAATCCAATAATAGGTTGTAGTCCTACTGAAAATATGCTCAACCATAGGAAATCAACCATTCACAATTTCAAGATGACAATTCCAACATCATGCCATAAAACCTAAGCCATTTTATAAATCTCTAAGCATATATCCCAACTTCACAACCTCGATAGCATGCATTTTCAGTAGCATAATATGGCTCAAAACACTCCACATTCATATAAAATTGGCAAGCTAAAGTGGAATCATCAAAATAGACATCATATACACAACATACAATTTACTGTGTAGCCGATCGAACGCCCTTCAGGCCATTCGATTGGTTACACGCAAAATTTTGAATTTCCCAGTTTTGCCGTTCGATCGCCCAGCAGGCCGTTCGATCGGCTGAACTGGAAAAGTGCCGTTCTGGCAGTGTTGCCGTTCGATCGCCCACAAGGGCCGTTCGATCGCCAACAAGGCAGAACAATCCATCTTCTTCCTTTCGCAAATTCAAACCGAAACACCATTGATAACACTTCAAATCCACATCTAACACCCTAATCATCATCAAAAGTCCTTCTTGACTTCCAGAACATCAAACCATACCATAATAATGCAAAACCCTAAGAAATCGGGATTAAATAATTCCATTTTCTAATCTTACCATTAAAACACCAAATCAAGCAACTCCATTTCGAAATAAGCCAAAAATGAAGAATTTTACCATGGATAAACAGAGATTTTGAAGACCCATTACCTCAGCACTTGATTAAGCTCGGATTGAAGAGTCACCCTTCTTGAAATCCTTGAAAACACATTGAGTTTGAATTAAACTCTAATAGAAATCGATTTACCCAAGAAATTCCTAATTAAATCTTAGATCTAGGGCTTATTGGTAGTAAAAATTGAATTTTGCATGTTAGGGTTTGTAGTAAAACACAAATCAGTAGTTTTTGATGCCCAAAAACGAATTGAATCAAGGGGGAAATAGTAGATTTGGAAGAGATTAAGGAGAAAGTCATGGGTTAGTGCTTAATTAGAGTAAACTTACCTTAATCGGCTTCTAATTCGGGCGTAAGTGGGGATTAGGCCAGCCCTCCCTCCTTAGCCTATTCCCAAAAATGGAAATGGCTCAGGTCTGCCCTTTTATAGTAAGGGTTGGGGTATGCATGGGTAAGTTTTAGGGTGTAAATAGGAAAAGTAGGCTAAAAATGGCTATTTTGCAAATTTAAGCACTGATTAAGCCTAATAAAATTCTAAATTTTTTTGTATAACCTTAGGTAGATGTCTAAGTTCATTTGACACAAAAATAAAATTTTCAACGGTGGGGCCCACAGGGGTCCCGCCAAAACCCTAATTTTCGGAATAATAGTGAAAATTCTGAAAAATCTCAAAAATTTACATTTGGTTTAAAATCACTTAAAACCACTAATATTGAAGTTAATTTTGGTTAAAACCATCACAAACACTATATATTTATGAAATCACCGAATAAGATCAGAAAACGCGTAAATCTCACGATAATCAATAATTAAAGAAAACCAAAACCGATTTAAAGATGAGGGTCCTTACACCTTGTTTATTTTATGATATATTATTGACATTAATTACTATTATACTTTAATTTAATATTTATATATTTTAAAAATGAGTAGCTCACTCTTTGAGATATCTTGACGAATGTGTGGTTTTACTAATAAAAAAGAGTTTAAACAATATTGGGGTGTAACATCTACGAATGCTTAAGCTATATTTAAGGTCCTATGTCCTATTTTGGTATACACTAAGGGAGTTAGGTAACCAAATCATCATCATAAAAACAAAATTTATTGCCCTAGTGTACCTATCATATGCATAGCCAATTATAAAAATTGACAACTATTCCCTCCATTCTATATTAATAGTTATATTTTAAAAAATAGTGACTTTTATTAAATGGTTAAACTCACGTCCAAGTGAAGAAAAAATAAGTTTATGATATTTTTTAATAAATATCTAACTATTTAAATTGAACAAACTGAATTTATTAATATAGAATAAATTTTGTATCAAATAAAGTTATTAATTTAAGACAAAAAAATTATAAAATATATGTAAATTACCAATTAAGTGGCCGCCTCAAGGCAAATTTCATATGGAGTTTAAGCGTAGAGGTGACTCATTTGGGTGACGCCCACAAGAAGCACATGATTTTCAAGTCTCACCTTCTTGGAATCTTCACTTTCTAAGCATGCAGAGACCAACTCAATATATATAGTACGATGCATTGTCATTTCCGTGACGCCACCAAATTGCATTAGAGAAAAGATAGCATCACTTAAGCAAAGTATAGTATTTAATCAAGAAAGTTTATATTCTTATTTTATTTTTTATAATATAAGCCCATTAAATGTGGTATAAGGTTTATAATATAGAAAAAATAGAGTATAAATATTATTTCCCTTCAATTAATTGAACTTATGAAAGCTGATTGATTGTGGTAAATGTTTTGGTTATTAACTATAAGAGGGCAGCTATACATAGATGACAAGTTATCCTTTATATATTATATTTAGAAAAATAAGATTATTCAGGAATACACATTAAATACTGGGATTAGGCATTGTTATGGGCTGGTCATGGGGCTCTCTAAACTAAACACGTTATTTAATTATAATTGGATTACTTAATGTTGAGTTAATGGGAAATAGCACCATATATGCAGTGGGTCATCTAAAAATATCAAAGCTGGACGTTTATTTGACGTGTCACTTTCAAACAATAAAGAGAAAGTTATCCCTTCTTTTATGCTTACACGCACTTTCCGTCTTATTTCTTTATTGGAGACCTATTGACTGACCAACTTGGGAAATTACTAGATAGTTAAGAGCTTGCATCATGTACTATGGTTTGAAAAATCAAGTGTATTTAAGAGCAACCATTAATCTTTCTGCTTCAATTGGAAATGGGCGAGCAATTCAAACCTAACTATCCTTTATAATGCGCGTTGTTGAATCAAAATCTAACATGCATGAAGCACTTGATGCAAGCACCTCCCAAAGTGCATGGGGCACATATAAATGAGTATCAAGAAAGAGATATTCCCTTCTATGTGAAGAACTTTGTAATTTTTTTAAAATAAAATAGACCTATTAATTTTGGACTTATAAGTCAGCATTGTCATTCTAAAAAGAACAAAAAATTTACTTTAATAACGTGAAGACTCACATGAACCTTTATCATCTCCCAAACACCACCGTTGATTAGTAGGCCCCACTAATCAACGGTTGCTAAATGAAACCTGACGTCAAACAACATGCATCACTCCTGGGCAACCAAAAAAAAAAGTCCACAAGGTTGTGGGCCGGCTTTTAGGGGGAGGGTGGTCGGTCCCGTTTGCACCGGCCCAGCCGAAGCACGTGCGTCCAGATAGAATTATCTGCCACGTAGGAGGCCCCGAGGCCGCGGCCCGTGGTGGACGGAGGCCCGACCCGATTGCGCGACGCGTCCGTGAATGGGCTGGGCCCCCACTTCCGGTGCCGCCCACCAATTGCCAAATCGTTTTTCCGCTCTCCCTCCCATCTTCAACTTCCCTGCTATCGCTCTCCCCCACCACCTGTTCCTCTCCTCCGTCCATTTCCGCCACCGGCCGCCCGGCGGCGCCCGGTGGAAGTCAAATTGTCGTGAATGGTTCTCTGCCGACCAATTCAGCTGGATTCTGTGGACAATATCTACTCTGTCCGGCCGAGTCACCTGTTTGGTTGCTTTGCTCTGTGGTGAGTTGAGACTTCGCTTGCTGATTCTGGGGGGGGGGGGTTTGTTTGTTTGGGCCGGTATTCGTTGGCCATTCAGGCGGGTACCTGGCGGGCTTTTCTCTTTCAGAAGAAGGAAAGGGAGAAGTGTTCGACGTTCCTTCTTCTCAGTTATTGGACGTTCGTGTATGACGGGTCGATATTCTGACTGTGGAGGGCGAAAGAAGCGATTTTTGGATGAAGATGATGACGCCCCAGTTCGGCTTGCCCTTAGTCGAAGCTTTCCCGATTAATTTTCTGCTCATGGGCTCATCTTGACGCTCTGCAGCAGTCCATTTGATCAATTGGGTTTGCTCTTCGTTCTCCAAAGGTTGAGAATTTGAATTATTTGTAGCTGAATTGGGTAAGCAGTGAAATTATTATAGTAGTTGCATATCGTCTTGTCACCAATTGTGCAGACAATAGAATAGGCAGCGGTTCAATTTGGATGTTGTTATGAAATTTGGCCTGATTTCACCGTCTCAGCCGACTCTGTTAGCGACGAATCTGGACCTCATCTTATGCCTTTGAGCTCACTTCATGTGATTTGTTCAAGTCGACTTAGCGTGGAGCAGCTGGATTCTTACCAGCTAAATGTTTGTGCAGCCGGCTTCTGTGAGCTGGGCAGTCTCAGAAGTTAGCTGGTTGTCGCCTTTTGCTTGTCTTCCGCGGAAAGGGAAGAGAACTGTACGAGGACGGAATAATTGGTTACATGGTCAGTCAAGAAGTCTGATAATTGGAATTGTTGCTGCTGAGATTTACCAAAGTAGGTGGAAATGTAGGGCCTGTATGCTGCCCTCTGACACCCACAAACAGAATTTGAACCTTGATCTCCATAATTCAGCCAGTCGGAGTTTGAATGCGCAGAAATATTATGTCTCTAGACAGTTTTCTCATGAATTGGATCATGGAGGTTCCGAAGAATCATCGTCCCAGGAGACATTTCAAATGGCGTCACACTTCACTAATTTCCAAGAAGATCCTTTGGTCAATAAATTGAGGACCCAACTGGGTGTTATTCACCCCATTCCATCACCTCCCATAAACCGGAACATTGTTGGTCTATTTGTGTTTTTCTTCTTTGTTGGTGTCGTTTTTGATAAGATCTGGACCTCAAGGAGAAGAAAAAGATCTGATCGTGATGCTCCACTGGCTATATGGCCTCAAGTGCCTACTAGTTTTTCTCTATTTCTTGAGAAGGATTTGCAGAGGAAGGAATCCGTAGAATGGGTAAACATGGTCTTAGGGAAATTGTGGAAGGTGTACAGAGCGGGGCTTGAAAATTGGATTATTGGGCTACTTCAACCTGTCATCGACAACTTGAAGAAACCTGATTATGTACAAAGAGTTGAAATAAAGCAGTTCTCTCTAGGTGAAGAGCCGTTATCCGTCAGGAATGTCGAGCGCAGAACTTCTCGTCGTGCTAATGATTTGCAGTAAGTTTTCTAGGAATTAGTTCAATGAAATATTTGTTAATTTTTTTATGGAATATTTCTTCTGGGAAGGTGCATTACTTCTTCAAATTGACTGGAAATTGCAAACTGATTTTTCTGTGATGTCCAAATGCAGGTATCAAATAGGACTTCGTTATACTGGGGGTGCTCGGATGCTGCTTATGCTGTCACTAAAATTTGGAGTTTTGCCTATTGTTGTACCTGTTGGTGTCCGTGACTTTGACATTGACGGCGAACTTTGGGTCAAACTTCGGTTAATACCATCGGAACCTTGGGTAGGGGCTGTATCATGGGCATTTGTTTCCCTTCCAAAAATCAAGTTTGAGCTGTCACCTTTTCGTCTGTTTAACCTCATGGGTACGTAACTACATATCAAGTCAATCTTCGTGTTGAATCTTTTCTTCCCTCAGAAGCTTAATTGCATTGTAATTATTTTCTTTATGAGGAGGCCATGCTTGTAAATCTTCACATTATGAATTGATTTTGTGATGTCACTGATATCAAGTCTTTCTTCCTTTGGCATGCTACTCTGATGGCTACATCAGCAATTCCAGTTCTCTCAATGTAAGTACAGTTCTAGTTACATTTTGTATATTCTACCTTCTCATAGTAAAACAAAGGAGTGATATCTCTTTCCTCGTATATTTTCCTCATGTATTAGTAACACTGATTACCAAATGAACACGAACAATATGGAGGTGGCCAACAGAGGGCAGTAAGGGATCAGGATTAGTGTTTCAAATCCCAAATAATTGGGGTTGGGTGATTCTTATTGTGATTTCATGTAACTCTCAAAAGATAAAGGAAATGGTTCCAAAATATATGTTATTCTTCTGTTGCATTTGTACTTGGCAGCAAATCTATACCATTATTAAAGTGAAAAGAGGGTGTAGATTTTTGTTATAGAAGTCTTAAACTACCCCTAATACGCATAAAGTACTATTTAAGAACTCTTATTTATGGACCAGGTAAAATTGTTAAACTTGAAGCTCAATTTGCATGAGACTCTAAATCTCTGGAATGCAGCACGTTCCGCATGTGCACTTCTATTAGTATTGTCTAATTTATTCTGCTAGATTGTGATGGTATCCTATGCCTTCTACTTATGTCATTCTCCACTGCTAAACATATGTGTGGTATTTTGTGGTGGGCTTGCAAAAAAGATGTAGCTCTTTTTTACTCTGGTCTTATTTGATTTCTGCAGTGCTTCTAAACTGGACGTATTTGTCTGCTTTCTGTTAGGTTCTTGACAAAGCTACTGACTGAGGACCTTCCTCGACTTTTTGTGAGACCAAAGAAAATTGTTCTTGATTTTCAGAAGGGAAAAGCAGTTGGACCTTTACCAGAAGATTTTAAAGCAGAGGCTTCTCAGGAGGGAAACAATGATTATGTTGGAGAGCTATCAGTAACACTTGTAGATGCTCGAAAGCTGGCCTATACTTACTTTGGTCTCATGCTTTCTCTCTCTATAATTATTTTCTTGGTTATCGATTGCTACGTCTTATAGTCATCCTATCATTTTCAAACTATTTTTTCCCATTCTTTTTAATTGATGAGATTAAGAAAATAGTCAGCTTTTTTCTGGAATGACTATTTTATGCTTTTTCTGTCAGTTAAATTACATCTCCTGGTTTTCTTTCTGATATTCTAATTAATAGGTACCTTGTTTCCTTTGAATGAGTTATACAATTCTGATGCTACACTACTGCACTATCCATATTCTGCTTTTTCCGGTGTCCCATATGGAGAAAAGCATTGTGCTGCATGGCTATCTGCCTAAAAACAAGGGAAAATGTAACTGTGATTTTTTAAAGTCATCTTAAAAAGACAATGGGACATATTTAAAGGGATAAAGAAAAGACTCGCTAGATAAAATCAATTCTAACCAACATAAACACTGGATTAGGAGTAAACCTGATTTTATATCACATTTGTCTGGAACCTCCTATTTGTTGTATTGTATGGCTATAACTGAAAGGAGGCCCTTGAGATGGAACAGTAGGCTCCCTCTGTCCCACATTAATAGCTCCATTTGGTTTTTAAAAATGAACTAAAATCTGAGTCCATATCACATTTGTCTGGAACCTCCTATTTGTCGTATAGTATGGCTCAAACTGAATGGAGGCCCTTAAGTGGGAACAGCATACTCCCTCTGTCCCACATTAATAGTTCCATTTGTTTTTTAAAATGAACTAAGAGCTATTAATGTGGGATGGAGGGAGTATTTATTTACTTCATTGGCTAGAAGTTTCCAATCAGGGTTTATGAAGTTGTTTTACCCTTTTTATTGTTGTATGTTTCTTGTGGCTATTATTTGTTTCACCTAGCACAAACATGCCATCAACATTTTACTGAAAAAAATTGCTTCAGGAGACTAGTTAGGTCAGTCTCAGAAACCTACCAAAAGAAAAAGGTCAGTCTCAGGAAACTCTTTTTCTCTGCCAGCCAGCAGATCTGCATGTCTGCTGATATTGCTTGCTGGTAATTGTGGATTATAAAGAAGAAATGAATTTTATATGGCACAACCTCATGGAAGCTTCTGTTACTATGTTAATGTCAATGATAGGCTAAATAATGTGGTTAGGAACTTCTTCAACTTGTACAAATAATGCAATTGACTGTGATTTTGGTTGTTTTCATCTTTATCAAAGGTTTTCTTTTTGGGTAAATTTTTTCGAAAGATTATTCATCCTGTGTAAGTGGTCAAATACTTGTGCTGTATGTCTTTCAGAGCTTTTCAGTAACATTAACGTTTATTATTGGATTTGTCAGGGAAAACAGATCCATATGTTATTCTAAGCCTGGGTGATCAAATAATCCGCAGTAAGAAAAACAGTCAGACCACTGTCATTGGGCCACCTGGCGAACCAATTTGGAATCAAGTAAGCTTCTCCTTTCCAGCATCTGACATTGTCTGTCATCAGTATCATTAACTTAACTATCTTTTACTTCTTTGCATGGTAACAGGACTTTCATTTGCTTGTGGCTGACCCTGAAAGACAAAAATTAGGAATCCAAGTGATAGATTCCCTTGGATTTGCAGATTTTACCGTTGGTACAGCTGAGGTAACATCTCTATATGTTGACATATTATAAACTTCCTTTGAACTGATGTTTGTACATGGAGCTTTTAAAAAATTCATTTTGGTGAAGGGGGTATTTGAGATTGATGAATGGTTAATTATGCTTGTCTTATTTATGCACCATGTTTAGTAGATTTTTGCTTCATTAACTTGTTCGCATCTGTTTTCTCTTTTTAGGTCGAGCTGGGATCTCTGCAGGACACTGTACCAGCGGACAGAATCTTAGACTTGCGAGGAGGATGGAGCCTGGTTGGGAAAGGATCATCTGGGCAAATATTAGTCCGCCTCACTTACAAAGCATATGTAGAAGATGAAGAAGATGATGGGACAGTGGTTGGATCTGTGGATAGCGACTTATCAGATGATGAGAGTTCAGACTCTGACGAACCAGAAGAAACTTTTGTGGAGAACACAATGGAGTTCCCTGCAGAAACGGAGAAAGAATCATTGATGGATGTATTGGCAGCTTTAATAGTTAGCGAGGAATTTCAAGGTATTGTGGCATCTGAGACAGGAACATCAAAGCTCTTCATGGACAGCACAAATTCTTCCACGGCTGTTCCTGCTTCCAGCAGTCCAAGTGCTGATTTTGCACCTTTGGAATCTGGGGGTAGATCAGAAAATTTTGGAGGTACGAAGACATTAATTTGTCCCTTAACAGTGTCGTCACAAATATGCCACTCCAACTAAACGTCTCCGACTTTTTTCTGTTTTTAGGTACAGCGCTGCTTTGGCTTGCTGTTATCACGGGTATAGCAGTGTTGATTTCCATAAATATGGGCGGATCAAGTTTTTTCAATCCGTGATACATAAAAACATTACATGCAACGAACCAAAGTTGGATAAACCTAATGTGGAAGATCTTTTGATATTCTTCAACAATCATTGGCACCATTCATTCCATCATTAAGTTCGATCTTCTACCCGGGAAAGGCCATTATTGACTGCAGCAATTGCTGAATGCATAGGACTCAGAAGAACAAAATTCTTGATTCTGATACTGATGGAAGAAAGCATAAGGCTTGCCATTTCCCTTCGACCTGCCTTTTTTTGTGAAATTGAAGCGATACAGCAGAGAAAATTTCAGCTAGGCGGCAGAGTTTTAATAATTTGTACATTTGTTCCCTTTTTTGTTCATATATTCATGTAAATCTCATATTTCCCCTCTTTTCTAGCTTCTCCACCTTTTTCATAGAAATTTGTACAACCATATGGAAAGCATGTTCTTGGACTGAAACATGCATTATTGATTTGCCCAAATTCCTCCTTGTAGTATAATTTTGGCATGTAATGAAATATCAAATGCCCCAAAGGAGCATTCTCATCAATAATCCCAGCTAACTCTCTGGGAAAGCAAGCATTAATTTGATTTTAGCAGACTGTCTTTGATCATTAGTACTAATATTAATCCATGAACAAAGCATAAGACTGTGGATGGTCAATTTTAATCAAATGTAAACATACTTAATTATGCCTTGAGGCTTAAGGTGAAATGATTTATATTTAATAATACTAAGATAGATAAGCATGGGCCAGACGCCATATGCCCATTTGTTAGCTGAAGTGAGCACCAGAAAAGGCATGAAGCTGGCTCACTCTGCTCCGACCTGGCTCCTCCCGCCTCCCCGGCCAGCTCCGCCGGTCTTCTGGGCACGACCCATCAAGGCCGAGACCGAGATCAGGGTCTGCGTCAACCGGACCTGCAGCCGGTCGGGGTCCCGGCAAGTCCTCCAGGTGCTCTCCGACCTCGCGCCCGCGGCCGTCCGGGTGATCTCCTGTGGCTGCCTGGGCCGATGCGGCGCCGGCCCGAACCTCGCCATCCTGCCGGAGGGAGCAATCGTCGGGCACTGCGGGACCGCCGCCCGCGCCGCTGAGCTCCTGGCCGAGGTATGTGGGGGCGCCCATTTCGATGCCTCCAAGGGTCTCGAGTCTCTGGCGCTGAGGAAGCAAGGGGAAGCCGAGCTGGAGCGGCATAATTTTGCCGCGTCCGTGGCTCTGTTCTCGCAGGTGATATATTGGCTTCTTTTCTTACTGCTTAAATTAATCTGCTTCATGATCAGGTGACTGGAGGTTGAATATGTTTTTGGGTGCAGGCCATTGATCTTAAACCTTCTGGAGGTTTGCATAGTTTATATAAATGCAGGTTTGTGTTGCGTGCTTGATTCTAGCTTGTCATGTTCAATGATTTAGTGAAAATTCCCGGCTTTGTTGTTATAATCTGTTTTATAGGCATATGTTTTGGAAATTTGCATAGCAGTTTGCTAGGCTGAATGTGGATTTTATATCAGTCTTTATCCATAGCATTATTTAGTTTATGGTACAATTTTTTATACTCCCTCCTTCTCATATTAATAGCTACATTTAGAAAAATAGTGATTTTTATTGCATGGTGAAACCACATCTATGAAAAGAGAAAATAAGCTTATGATATTGTTTAAGTACATAATCACTTAAATTAAACAAAATGGAGCTATTAATATGTACCTAACTTTTTGTGCAAAATAGAGCTATTAATTTGGGACAGAAGGAGTATATTGGGGTATTTTCTTTATTTACACACGATGCTCATCCTTGTTATGTTAATGTAATAGCAAATACGGTTTTTATACCCCTTTTTACAGGTCTGTTGCGAGATTAGAGATGGGGGATGCCCAAGGTGCTCTTGAAGATGCTGAAGACGCTTTGATATTAGCTCCCATGTATCCCGAGGTGAAATTAATTGCCAAATTAGATATGGGGAGAACGGATAAGAAAAAGTTTTTTCACCACTAAAATAATTTACAGTTAAAGCGTGCGCAAGCTATCAGTTGCTGGAAGATTATTAGCTATCAGGTGTCTGTGCTCCATTTTTGACAGGTCCTGTTATCACTCTTAAAGCAGTAAGGAAGCATGAGGCTAGTAGCTTCAGATAGTCATTAATCTCATCTTAAGAGCTAAATTTCTTAAATTAGAGGCATAGAAAAGCATATTGGAAGAAGAAGAATAAAATGAAGAACTAACAGCGAAAAGGAGAGTGAACAGGGAGCTTAGATTGAGAACTATGGAAAGAATAAACTTTACACAGGGAGAGTGAATGATTTAAAAAGGAAAAGCAGGCCGGCGGATCAAAACCCACCTGCCCTGGCCCCTGTGAGTATTACCGTTGTGCGGCCCAAATGTGTCTGGCACTCCGGGCACATGTAAACACGACTCATTTAATTATCTTCAAAATGGTATCTCACTGTGTCTATCTTCACCTGCTACTTAACTATGGTCCTGCAGGCTTACATATGCCAAGGAGATGCTTTCATGAGCATGGAGCAACTTGATGCAGCTGAAAGGGCTTACTCAACAGCTTTGCAGATTGATCCATCCCTTCGCAGATCCAAATCATTCAAGGTAAAAAAGGGGTCAATTTTTTGGTCCTGAGGTTGCTTCATGAATACAGAAGAATGAAACTAATCAATGATCGCTGGGTTTATGCCTTTTCAATGTACCCACTGGCCACCCACCAATATGATAATAAGAAACACATGAGATCTTCATCAGCGAAATTTGAAAAATGCCATATTTGTATTGGGAACAAAGCACTATTATTACAACCTTGAACATGAGATCGTAGCGCCCCACTCTTACAGGTTCCCTCTTACTGAGTTTGGAGCTAGTAAGTGGTCAAAATTCCTTTTGGCAGCCAGACTAAACCAAATTTGTCACCACTTCATCTTAAACGAGACAATGGAGCATTTTTTCACTTCGTTTGGTTTTCTGATTATGCTTTTCCGAGAAATTCATTTCTTGTTCCTTTGTGTGCGCACTTGGCACGGATGTAACTGATGCACATCTGTCTCCTACAGGCTCGTGTTGTAAAGCTAGAGGAGCGATTTGCAGTGACAAATGTTCTCGCTTGACTGTAGTGTGGAGAAGTAGACAAATAAAAATACGTAACCTAACACCTTGGGAGTATTGATTATGATTGTATGTAACTTGTCTAACTGTACTAAGGACATGTTTCCCGGTTGGGCAGTATGGTTTCAAGTGACAAACAGAAGTCATGGAGGTCTACGCCAGTTTAGTTCAGAAAGGATGATAAGGAATAATGTAAATGATGCGTTGGATAAGGAATAATGTACATGATACGTTGTAGATGTATGGTTTTGGTTAGCATATTCGTGTTTCATCCATGTAACATACACAATTTTTACTATGTATAGAGGAATTAGTGGGGGTCACACATTCAAGAGATACCGTATCAGTTAACCACTTCTTAAAAGATTAAGTTGTTAGGAAAAGGTTAACATTTTATACTTTCTTCATCCTAAATTAGTAGCTTCATTTTGTAAAAAAGTTTGTTCTCTATTATAAGCTCTATTTTGTTATATTTAAGTGTTTGGGTACTTAAAAAAAAATAAAAACTTATTTTTCCTTCTCTTAAATGTAGGTTTTACCCTTCAATAAAAATTATTATTATTTTAAATATAATAATTAATATAAGACGAAGCAAGTATTATTATTAGTATAGTAAAAGTAATCCATTGTTTTAAAGAAATATTCAAAATGACTTTGATTCATTGAAGTAACAAATAGGACTGGTGTATGTGATCTGATCGATTAGATAGAAAAAGCTCAAACAAAAGACTTAATTTTTATATTGGAGCATGTTTTTCAAAGGCATATTTGAGCATAGTAACTAACTTGGTATATAGTTTTACTTGAGCATACTTAGATACATTTTTATGTGATATCGATATTTCTAGATGGAATTATTCGACCAAACGCAGATGCAAAGAAATAGATTATCCAATATTTGGCTGCACGGGCAACACACCTAAATAGGTACCTATTTGCACGTGCACAGAATATGCAGAGACACGGACTTGGATCGAAATCGGGACATCCCCAACAATGAATATTAAGTTAACGGTGACCCAACAGACAGACAGAAAGATGCAAATTGACATATTATCCTACAATAACTTCGGTTGAACACCAAATTGTAAGCCAATATTTTTATCGTGACAAATGGGGTAATTGACCTTACTTGCTTCCATGGGCTACATAGTCCAGCCACTTATAACACGTTAGTTGAATTGTTTGCAGCAAATGAAAGGGCTCACTTTCGGCAAATTCTTCTCTCAAAAAGGGCATGCCCACAATAACCCAACATGATGAAGTGCAAAAAGAGAAATGGTAGATCAAAAGTAAGAAATAGAAGAAGAATCAGAGACAGAATGGCCCCCCTTCACTTTCCTACTGTATTTTGGCGTGTCACCCTTTGTTGTTTTGCTCATTATTAAGGAAGAATCTCAAAGCCAGTGGCATTTTGACATTAGGAGCCATCCAATCTTCACAGTGCAGGGGCCAAAGGGGAAATTCCTCTATTGATGCTAGGAGAAATTTTTTATTTAATAAAACTGCTAATAACTACCTTAAAAGGCTTATATTTCTATGGTTTAGTGTTGGTTATGAGACTTAGTTGCATAATCTAATCTTAAACGCCAGAAGCAACCGGAATTTCTACTACATGAACCAACTGAAACTTACCCGTTTAACCAACTGCGAAAATACCCGTTTATTAAACGGGTTTGATGCCCCGGTTGATGTTACTTGACCCTTTGTCAACTTACCTGGCCGGGTTCGGGTTAAGAGCCTGGGTTCTCACCCCACATCACATCACATGTCCACCATGCATTTTTGTATTTATCATTAGAATCATAAGTCAGATTCCGGATTGCCTGACCGTACACCTATTAAATCTGGCATTTGTCTATTTTTTTTATAATAAAAGACGTGATAGAGATATTTAAGGATGAAAATGAACCCATGGCAGATGATAACCGTACGACCAGACAATTCAGACTCTTCTCTCTACTCTCATATTTTTTCTTATTTTTATAAACTCTTTTTATCTCTAATAATTATATTTAATTTTTTAAAATAAATTAAAATTAATTTATTTTAAAAAATTAATATAATTGTTAATATATGACCGAGGGAGTATGAAATAAAATTTTGGTTAATTTAACCTAAATATTTGTTGAACATATGTTACATTGCTTGAAACCTGTATAAAACTTACCTTGTGCCTAAACCATGTAACTAAGTGGTAATTATGGTTAACATAAACTATCATAAAGTAGCAAAGTGTAGTGATCATAATATGTATGGTAAGGTGTTGCATACTTAATATGTATATGTTAGAGTGTCGCATACTTTGTGTATAAATATTATAGAGGCTGCAACATATGTATATTAAACATGCAACATAATATTATGTGTGTGTGCATCAGCATATGTTACCAACTTACAAAAATTACACTTTATAACCCCGTGACAAGGTGGGGAGAAAGGGAGGCATAAACCACAACAAATATTTATACATAAAATTTGATTTTAATTGGTTTAAATAAATAAACCCATATAAACTTTGTATGGAGCCCACGTCTAAAATCGAATCAAAATACTTATATAAATTTTTATGAATATTTTTGTTGACGGAATATAACTTATCCTTAAAAGGAGTAGCATTTTCATTTTCTTTTCCCATGCACCTTCCAGCTTAGGCTAAACCCGCTCGGTTTAGTGATAAGATAATCAGTCGGACCCGACCCGCTTTGCTCACTTTTGGAGTTGGGGGTCCGAATAGTATCGTTCTGCTGCCGGCCACTTCATTCGTCGCCATGGCCGATCGCACCGACCCCGCGCAACCTTTCCGTCTCCAAAACGGATCTCGAGCTCGCTCCCGGCCGCTCCAATTCCGGTCGAGGTAGGAGCCTCAGACACGCAGACGGCGGAGGAGAGCTCTCAGAACCCATTAATGGGTCGGACTCAGGCGGAGAACGGGGTGGATGGAGACGACGAGAGAGAAGAAGGAGAGGAGGAGGAGGAGGAAGAGGAAGAGGAAGAGGAAGAAGAAGACGAGGAAGAGGAGGAAGTCGAGCCGAGGTTTAAGTACCTAAGAATGGGTGGAAGTATAAGCTCCATGCTGTCTAGCGATGCGGCTTCCTGTATCGCTGTTGCGGAGCGTATGATCGCACTGGGCACCCACGACGGCTTCGTGCACATCCTCGATTTCCTGGGCAATCAGGTTCATCGTTAATTACTCGATAAAGTTCTCATTTTGTTTACATTATTCTATTTTGGAGTTGAAATTTTCAAATGGGTCGCAACTAAATTGGGCAGAATGGTGCCAAAATTTTCCATTAAAAAAGTGTGTTGGAGCTGTGTGTTTGAGGTTGGAGGTAGTGGTAGATTTATGGTGTTTACAAATTTTATTCTTTTAGCATTGAACGTGCCAACTTCTCTTTTCATGAGTTCAAATTGAACAGGAGGAAAACTCTACTTTTCTTTATTTTATTTTAAATTTGTTTGGAGCTCGAAATATCATTGATGGGCAGAAGTTGTGTTTTGAAGTCTCTTGTTATATCAACGAGATATTATACTAAAGACCTCTATTGGAGTTGTTTCGATCAATTACGGTGACTGACAGATAGTAATTATACGTAAATTTAAGGAAAAAAAAACAACTAGGACAGTTCCGGACTCTGATTGAAACACGTTGTTTTGCATATAAAAATTGAACCTGGTAAGTTTTTTGCATCTGAATGTGATTTACTGATTCAAACAATCTCAAATCCTGGATGTTAAATGTATTATTGCATGGTCCAGCACGACTGCACACACCTTAGAGTTTGTATATTTTGGTAGCATTTATTCTTATACTGGTGATGTCACGATTTCAGCCATGGATTTTTGTACCTTTCTACCATCTTCATAATATGGTTTTGATTTTTCTCACTTCGAGATGGATTCATGTCTAGTTTATTTGCAGCTTCCAATAATATGATTGTAATGAGTTTCTTTTAGAGCGTCTATCATCTGTTTCTTTTTAACTTAGACAATTAAGTCGTTTTATTGGCTTTTCGTTCTTTTACATAGGTCAAGCAGTTCTTTTCTCATACAGCAACTGTCAATGACCTAAGCTTTGACAGAGAAGGTGAATATGTGGGAAGCTGCTCAGATGATGGATTTGTTGTTATAAACAGTCTTTTTGCTGACGAGGCATTAAAGTTTGAATATCATCGGCCCATGAAGGCAATTGCTTTGGACCCTGATTATTCAAGAAAAACCTCACGTAGATTTGTGGCTGGTGGTTTGGCTGGTAATCTTTTTCTTAATATGAAGACATGGCTAGGCTATCGTGATCAGGTTAGTAGTTGGCCAAAGAAAAATGGATGAGGGAAAAAAGTTTTATGGAAGCTACTCTTGTGAGGATTGCTTATTGGAATGTAAGATTTTTTGATGAAATGTTTTGTTTCTAATACTATCAGGTTTTACATTCTGGTGAGGGCCCCATACATGCAGTTAAGTGGAGAACAAGTCTTGTTGCCTGGGCCAATGATGCAGGAGTTAAAATTTATGATATGGAAAATGATCAGAGGATTACCTTCATTGAGAGGCCTCGAGGGAGCCCCCGGCCAGAGCTGTTGCTTCCTCATTTAGTATGGCAGGTAAGGAGTTTATTTCTTTCTTGTTCTATTATCTCACTGTTGAAGGAAAATGGGGCTTGTTTGATCTTGTAAGAACTCTTTTATCATATGTAATGATAGAAAGATCACCAACTTTTTTGTCACACTGAGTGTAACTTTGTGTTTTATATAGGATGAGACTCACTTGATAATAGGCTGGGGAACATCTGTGAAAATTGCAGAAGTTAAAACAGGACACTCGGGGGTGGAGAATGGTATTCAAAGAAGTTATTTGTTTAATATGAAGACGGTGGATATAGTGGCATCTTTCCAGACAAGCTATTATATATCGGGGATGGCTCCCTATGATGGTGATCTAGTTATTCTTGCTTATATTCCTGAGGAAGAAAATGAAGGAAAAGATTTCAGTAGCTCTGTTCCTTCTCGACAGGTTTCTTGTTCTTTTTATCTTGTACATAATCTACATAGACATACATACATATAAAACTCACACACATTAGTTATGGAGCACTTTCATCATAAATCATTCCATGGGTATGATTTTTTATGGCCCGTCAGTCTGCAGTTATGGGCAGTTGTGAATGAAATTGCTATATTTTTGCTGATGATGGGGACTTTCCTGTGCAGGGAACTGCACAAAGGCCAGAAGTTCGTATTGTCACGTGGAAAAATGATGAACTTGCAATGGATGCTTTGCCTGTCCATGGATATGAACATTACAAAGCAAAAGATTATTCTCTGGGCCATGCTCCTTCGTCAGGTCTATATCTAAAAAAATTGTGCTATTATCTTGTGCTGATGGTGTCCATCTTATAATGGTAAAGGCTAAAGTTTTTATATGTAGGAAGCAGCTATGCAGATGGCCAGTGGGCTGGGGGGGAAGAACCTTTATATTACATAGTTTCCCCTAAGGATGTTGTCATTGCAAAACCTAGGTAATTTGCTTTCAGTTACAATTGAACCACCTAACTAATTTTCCAGATTTGATGGTCTCTATTCTTGAAACCTGTTGCCATTTTTTCCTAATTTTGACGTGTGAAGATTTCCATTTTTAATATTGATTGAATAAATTTGCATATATTGTATATATATAGGGATGTTGTGGATCATATAAATTGGCTTGTAAATCATGGGCGACATGAAGAAGCGTTAGCTGTTATTGAATCAGGACAAGGGCAAGATGAGCTTCTTGACAAGGTTAGATACTTTTTATTGCCTATGTTTTGTTTTTTCAGGGGCGATATTCATCAGGAGAAAGATGTGAAGCTACTTCTTATACGTGAACCGACCACTTGATTTTTTTTTTTTGTATGTATTCTTTTTAATTTTTCATTTACATTCTAGTGTTTTCTCGCGATCCTTGAGTTCAGGTTTAGTATGTTTCCCAAACTTACGGCAAGCTAGATTGGATATTTTAGTTTGTTCCTTTTTGGTTTTGCATGAACTTGTGGTGTTTGGATAACACACAAAAATTGGACTTTGTTGTTATGATTTTTGGTTTGCTCTGTAGTGTTAAACATTGATGTAAGAATTTTATTTTATTTTTGTGAATTTTTTGAAAGAAAATAGAGAACATGAAGGATTATTTTTATGGCTTTGTTATAACGAGTTTATGTGCTCAAGCCTTCTTTTACATGCAGGTAGGGACAAGTTACCTTGAACGGTTAATCAGTGAAGGCAGATATGACAAAGCTGCATCTTCGTGTCCTAAGTTGCTTAGAAATTCTGCTTCAGCTTGGGAGATGTATGGATTAACATCTGCCATTAGTTCGCATAATTGTTTTTGTTTATATTTCTTGTGAATGGCTAATTCTTTGGTGCAGATGGATTTTTAAATTTGCACAGTTACGTCAGCTTCCGGTGTTGGTTCCTTATATGCCTACAGATAATCCAAGGTTACATGATACTGCTTATGAGGTTTGTGAATGATGTTAGATGTTTGTTGCGTCGTGGGCTCATATTTCTTTAGTCTATAAGTATTTGTTGTAATGTTGCAGGTGGCTCTGGTAACTTTAGCAACTAATCCATCATTACACAAGGACCTGCTATCCACTATCAAAGGTTGGCCACGGGGGATATATAATGCTTCAACCGTTATTTCTGAGATTGAGTCTAAGATTAATTCTTCTTCGGTGACTGATGCATTGAAAGAGGTGAAGTTGAAGTTTTTCTTTATTTTTAGTTAATTTTACTTTTGTGTAATTGTTTGGCACAGATGTAAAGTATGTCCAATATTCACATGCGCCTCTTTTTTGCTTTCCCTCTTATTTCCTTTTTATTTTTACTGAATTGGGAATTCCATCACAGGCACTAGTGGAGCTGTACATTATGAATGCACAATACGAAAGAGCACTGGCATTATATGCTGATGTAAGTATCATGCTTCTGCGTCTGTAGATGTTATGTTGGTATCTTTAAGAAATTTATCAGCTTGAGTTTATGGTGAAGTTTTCAACTTTTTGCAATGGGTCAGATGCATCATGTGTTTTTGGGGTGTCAAGAGGTTGTCAGGCGCTTAGTTTTCCCCAGGTTCCTCACTTATTAAAAAACACATAAACCTAGCTTAATAAAGCTTTCTCTATGTAGAGTTGGTCACATCAATACATACTTTCTTTTTCCTTTGAAGCTAGTTCTAAGTAAGGGAAAAAAAAAGAAAAGAGAAAAATCCTTGTGGTTGTCCAGCTTGAGTTAATGGTTTCAGTCGTCATATCAGTCATCAAGATGTAACCATTATCATCAACACCACCACCACTAGCTTTCTCATTTGGATGGGGTTGGTGACAAGAAATCTGTTCCGCCTTTCAGCCATAGATGTAAATAATTTCCTCATCCAAGTTATGCATTGCTAAGTCTTTTCTCACAAGCTCTTTCCAGATTATGCATTGTGTTGTGTTCTTTTTTACGGCCCTCTACAGGCCATTGATCACATCTTCTTGCAGACTGTTTGTGGTCTCCTTTGAACGTAGCCAAACCACTGGAAATGGCTCTCTCAATTTTTCCTACTTAGGGCTACTCCTCAGTTCTCCCTAATGCAGCTGTTTCTAATACAATTCCTAATAGTTTACTCACTTATCCATTTGACATTCTCATCCTTGTGATTACGGGTGCTGCTGGGCCAAGTTGAGGACGTTTTAGCTAGCTAGAGCTTGGCTTGCAGGCTCAAGTCGAGTCAAGCTTGAGCTCACTCAATAAATTTGAACTAGAGCTCACCTTGGCGTGTCACTTTTTCTTTATTATGTTATTGTTATTTTATTTTCTATAACTTAAATAATGTAGAAATGCCATAATAATTCTTTATTAACATGTAATATTCTTTTTGTGGTAAAAATGTATAAAATGGGATAAAAAATCGATCTTATTATATCTCGAGCCAAGTCAGTTCGAGATAGGTTAGAGCTCTGACTCTTCTCATTGAGCCTAACTTCAAGCATTGAGTTGAGCTTGGTCTAGCCAAGCCTTGAACCGAGTCAAGTTGGTTCGGCTTGCCTAGTGCCCCTATCTACAACAGTCATCTTATCTTATATGGCTTTCTTTATTCCCCAACATTATGTGCCATGCAATTTTTCATCTCTCATTGCTGTGCTACCAGATTTACTTTATTGTGTTTTTGACATTTTATATGTATTTATTGGACAATGACCATACTTTTTAGGGAACATTTTTTGGTTGGCCATTATTTTTCAGTTTTACTTCTTAATTTCAAGGATATCTTTATGCTAAGCACTACAAGATATGTCATTTCTCTTTTCAGTTAATGAAGCCGGAGACATTTGACTTCATTGAAAAATATAACTTGCATGATGCTGTTCTTGACAAGGTACGTGTCTCATCGCAATTTTGTTTCAGTTGGTGTCCTTTTAATTTTTATAACAATTAGAGAAATAATCTGTCTAATTTTAATGTCTGTTTTTTACATTATTAACTACCCGTGAGCTGCTTCATTGACCTTGTTTTCTCTACAGGTGGTCCCACTAGTGTTGTTGGATAGCAAACGAGCTATTTCTTTATTTATCCAATACAGGGACTTAATCCCCCCCTCCGAAGTAATTTCACAAATAATGGCTGCCAGTAAAAAGTGTAACCATAGGTATTTCTTGCATCTATATCTCCATTCACTATTTGAAGTCAACCCTAATGCTGCGAAAGAGTTCCATGATTTACAGGTGCTATGCCCTTAAATATATTCTCCTTTTCTCCGTGTTGCTTTTTTCTGCGCTTCAATACCATCTAATCGGTTTGGCTTTCCCTTTTTATTTTTTGTCTACCTTGATTTAATAGGTAGAGCTCTATGCGGAATACGAACCAAAGATGCTTCTAACCTTTCTCCGAAGTAGTCAGCATTATAATCTTGACAAGGTTTGCAATTAGCTAATACAATGTTGAGGCTGGATTATGTAAGTCATCCTCATTCTTTATCTAATATCTTTTGCTTTATTACTGACAGGCATATGAAACTTGTCGTAAAAAAGGTCTACTGCGGGAGCAGGTCTTTATTCTGGGAAGAATGGGGAATACAAAACAAGCGCTTTCCGTCATCATAAACAAGTTAGAGGATATAAAAGAGGTGTTTATACTCTCTGTTTGTTTCCTTATCCCCTTGTTAAGATGATGAATGCAAAATTTTTCTTCTACTTGTAGGCTATTGAGTTTGTCTCGATGCAGCAGGATGATGAACTTTGGGAGGAACTTGTTAAGCAATGTCTCCGCAAACCAGAAATGGTAGTGTTAATAATTCTATATATTTGCAATTGTTTGAATTATCTCTTTCAGGTTCAATTTATTGTCAAATTTTAAATATATGGCAGGTGGGTGTATTGTTGGAGCATACTGTTGGAAATCTTGATCCGTTGTACATTGTTAAATTGGTCCCAGATGGACTGAAGATACCCCGGTATGTATCATGTCTCATTAGATGATATGAGTAAATATTAAATTTTTTCCATTGACTTGTGTTAGCTATTGGATGAGTTGAAGAATTTGAAATTATGCTAGCAGAAATTAGAGGAAACCAGCAGTTGCATTCCTAAACATGAACATCTTGTATTCTGCTAAGCTGTTGTGAAATTCCTTAACCGAAGTGGTCACATATATAAATTTGCTAAAGAAAATTGTTGTTACTACGTTCTTAGTTTCCCTGCTTTCCCCCCCTATCTATATAATCTTATTCCTCCTGAATCCATTGTCAGGCTTAGGGACCGTCTGGTGAAAATTATTACGGATTATCGTACAGAAACTTCTCTGAGACATGGGTGTAATGATATTCTTAAGGTACTGCTATCATGAGCTTTTGAATACTAATGCATTCACTATTTCATGAAAAACCATTTGTAATTTTTGAAAACCTGATCCCAATAGGCGGATTGTGTAAACCTTCTTGTGAAGTACTACAAAGAGGCCCGTCATGCTATTTACTTGAGCAGCTTGGAGGATGAAGATCGCAACAAAAAAACCAATGTACGTGACAGTCAAGAAAGCTTCGACCGTCCCTTAAATGGGGGGAAGCCACTGAATGTCAAGTCAAGAATGAGGGGCAGCCTGAGGTGCTGCATTTGTTTTGATCCTTTGTCAGTTCAAAGCCTGTCAGCCGTTGTTTTCTTCTGTTGTCATGCATATCACATCCCCTGTCTTGCTGATTCGTCCTCCGATTCTGTAAACAATTCCGACGATGAAGATGAAGTCGAGAGAAGCCCATCAGGTGGCGGGCCCCGAATGCGTTGTATCTTATGTACTACAGCTGCAAGATAAGACTATGATCAGAGTGTGTATATGTGTGAATTGGCTTTGCTTGAGTTTTTGCTTGAGTTTTTGGCCATCCTTGAGCGGCTTTACCTAATTTCATGTATAATCATGTATTTATGAGAGGCGATTGTTTCTTCTTCTTGTCAATTTGTTGCCAAAATCATAACTGGTTTTTGTGATGATTGCATTCCTTTGACTTGATCTTGAGCTGAGGCAGGAATGCCAATTAACTTGGACACTCTTCGTTTCGTTGAAAGGCTAAAGTCAAAAGGGTAGGTACATTTTGAGTTGAAAATGGTGATGTGTCCATAACGTGCCCACATCACTTGCCAAATAATTGATACCCAAAGTCACAAGTCTAGGTGACCTAACAATTCCCTTCTTGGTGCGTGTCTGCCCCATGAACTTGCCAAGTAGACAGACCTTTCTAATTGGGGTGATCAGCTATAGAGAACCCTCCCTAACTACCAACCCTAGAGTTGCTAAAAGACATTCTATGGTACCAGTCTTACACGTTGTAAGCCATGATATAAATATGAATCATGCCACACAGACGTGAAGTCTACGGGATCAACTTAAAGGCCCCTTGAAAACTCAGTTGATTTATGACCTGCGTCGTCAAAACATAGCAGCATTCATTTTTGATGCACATATCATTAATTGTCGCATATAAAACGAAGCGTATTTAAGGAAGCGAAGCTCTTGAGTTTGAACCCTTTCATATGAGATAATGTCCCAATTTATGAATAATGAGCGGCTTCTTCAAATGCAAAATACTTAAAACCACGGATATCAAACAATAGCTTTGTGCAAGGGCCATACGCTTTTTTTAATATATTTTCTCTATCCTATATTAATAATTTTATTTATTTTTTCAAAATGAATTGGTTTGTTTTGAAAACCAAATAGCGATATTAATGCGGGATGGAGGGAGTATAAAGCACAAGAGTGATGAACTAAAGGAGCCTTAATGACTACAAGCAGGGATTTTAAACTTTATTTTTTTGTCATTTTGATTGTGAAAAACACGATTTCCCAATAATTTTTCATAATGAAGGCTTTCTACCAGTCTTCCATAACAATTATTGATATGCATAATGCATTGAACCAAGGACATGATTACGATGTTTCCACTTATCTATAGCATGTGATGTGTGGACATTACACTCATCTATGACATGACATCGTGCAGGATACAATGTTCTAAGAAGCCTGATTGCCCTGCTCCCCTCAACCTAAGCACCTTTTTTTTTTTGTTAAAAACACATGTCACCTTTCGTACTTTTTTATTTTTATTATTATTATTATTATTTTATTTACCAAAGTATATTCCCATCTGAACAATACATTTGGGGGGGCCTTATTTTTTTTAGATTATCTCTTTTTTTGGGTAGCTAAATTTTTTAGATCCTATCAAGTGGGCCCAACTGTAAAACCTAAATTATCCGGCCCACCAAAATGACCTACCGGTATTACCTACCAACTGACTACTTTCAGTACGTGGGCCTCCCTCCGCCGGCCCACGCGGAA